>OV702279.1:122737898-123987273 GCA_916181665.1 Avena sativa
GTTTACTCCTTCGCAAGAGTTCTTCGTGTCGATCGAGCGTCCGACGTAATCCCGACAGGTTTCTCCGGGTCTTTGTGTGCAATGCTACAAGTATCTGACTGGGCAGGGCCTCCTGTATGTTCCCTCGAAGTTTGAAAAGAATGCACTTTGCATATCATACCAGTTGTGAATTTAATTCTCTGGTAGTTCATTGAGCTATGATCAAGACGTCCTCCTCAGCATGAGCGTGAGATATCGAACTACAACCAGGCTGTTTCCTCCTTTGGCGATGTAGCAGGCCTAGAAGAAATCCTGAATACCAGGTATCTGCCCAAGCTGCACCATCGTAGGGCTAAATGTTCTTGGCAATACCAAAGTCAACCAGAAATTTGGTCTGATGTATGCGTGGTCCAAAGCACTTGGGTCCCACATACACATCTTCTTCCTTGTACCGCTGCGCTTCTATGTTTGATTCAATGCCATGGCGAGCATCATCTGGCGGGAGAGATCTGCGCCTTGGAGGCTCACGACTTCTGCGCGGTGGAGTCGGATTTCTGCTTATCTTCTCACCATTGCAGCCTCCGCCCCTGCGGATTCCATGGCTGCGTCTCGATCCTTCATGGTCGCAGCTAGGAGGCGATGGTGGTCCTGGTGGATTATTTCCAGCTGGATTACGTGGCGGTGGCGGTGGAGCCTCATTATGCTGACTCCGATGCCTGTTTCTTCGGGCATCGTCCCTACTTGATTCAGGACAATCGGGATCATCTCTTCGTCTGACGTTGCCAGCCAGACGGCTCGGTGGTGGCATCCTTAGCCGATCTTGCTCCTCTCACTAGCGGCGTGTTTCCGGGTCTTCTCTATAGCAGTTGTTTTGCCGACGATGGTCATGATGAGGAACCATTGCCCTGATGGCGTCTTTGGACACAGCCAGAATAACTCTTTCCTAGTCACGTGCCGTCCTGGGAGAGTGGCCGTTTGAGCCGGTTCTTGAATTCTCTTCTTCTCCACGGGGACGACAACGTTGAGTCGTATCCAGAGGGAAGCCTTACGTCAGTGCTTTTTTCAGCGCCAATGTGGCAAAACTCGGACTTTGAGGCCATCTTGCCACTAAATGACGCGGCCGTTTTATGCTTCTTTAATCCTTTGTCTAGTAACATGTCGCACTTCTGGACCTGCTGTGGAGACGGATTGTTGGCGAGGATGGCTCGAGCTACAACAGCGTTTTCCAACGGTGTGTTGTAGACTCGAATCTTCTCTCCATCTTTTCCGTCGAATAGATCTTTGTGGATATCCGTATTCTTATTTAGCAAGAAACGGACCTCCCCTTGTCTTGTTTGGATGTCTCTTGAAATCTGACTAATATTTGGCAGGATCCCTGTCAAACTGTTGCCTCATCTCGACGAGGCGCGCGGCCTCTTCAAGTAGAAACAAGCGGTTCTTTTCCAGGTCCTCAGCCCTTTTCCCCAGCGCATCTGGTGTAAGATCCGAAGCCGTTTGGATTGGAATCATGAGACCATCTCTGTAAATTTCATGTGCACCCATGGTGACAACGTGTCCATCTGACCAGTTATGGATGTTGTAATGATACTTGTCAGTTATGCTCAAGGCTCACAGATCATGGGAACGTAAATTGCAGGCATAATAGGTAGTCTCGGACCGTAAATCCGGGGTGCCACATTTTCCTCGGGTGATCTAAACGATCAAAGGTGATGGTTACCTCTGACCAGTCCAGGAACTGTGGTACAGCCGGGACCGTGGCATTGATCTCACAAAGAACCGCCTTTTTGTCCTTAGAAGGTTGGGATCAAAAGAAGTAGACGTATGCGTGTTTCTTAGTCAGAAAAGTTTTCTTTCTATCCGACTTGGGTTCTGCAGCGGCTTCTGCTTCTTCGATGTCGGAATCTTTCTTGGGCCTTTCATTTCTTGGAATTTTTCTTTCATTTACATCGCTTGGATCTGTAGCCAAAGGATTCGTCTTTCTTGATGTCTTCATTGAAACGACACTCGACATTTGTGTGGGTAGATCCTCCGTTACTATCCAAGTGGTGGCCACAGGGATTATTGGAAATGTTGTCCTAGGTATAGGTTCTTCCGAGTTGCTGGTCTCCTCTGCCCTGGATTCGAGAAATTCCACGGCCTCTACCCCGGCTGACTCCGCGCCCTCCTCGTTCTTCAGATCCAAATATTGCGTTGACAGCTGCGTTGTCCAGAGATGGATTTTTGTCTGAGGTGTTCTTGCGCTTCTGAGTTTGTTGTGGTTGTTTGTCCGCATTAGGATTAGCCAAAATAATTTAGCAGCCCTTATGAGTCATCATCGGCATCAGCATACTTTCTTGCCGTCTCTATCATTTCTCCCAAATATGTGACATGGTCATGCTTCAGTCTGTGATGTAAAAGTCCGACTGGAAGTCCTGCAATAAAAGCTTCTATCGCAGTTTGCTCGTTTACTCCTTCGCAGGAGTTCTTCGTGTCGATCGAGCGTCCGACGTAATCCTGACAGGTTTCTCCGGGTCTTTGTGTGCAATTCTACAAGTATCTGACTATGCAGAGCCTCCTGTATGTTCCCTCGAAGTTTGAAAGAACGCACTTTGCATATCATACCAGTTGTGAATTTAATTCTCTGGCAGTTCATTGAGCCATGATCAAGCCGTCCTCCTCAGCATGAGCGGGAGATATCGGACTGCAACTAGGTTGTTTCCTCCTTTGGCGATGCAGCAGGCCTGGAAGAAATCCTGAATACTAGGTATCTGCCCAAGCTGCACCGTCGTAGGGCTGAATGTGCTTGGCAATACCAAAGTCAACCAGAAATTTGGTCTGATGTATGCATGGTCCAAAGCACTTGGGTCCCACATACACATCTTCTTCCTTGTACCGTTGCGCTTCTATGTTTGATTCAATGCCATGGCGAGCATCATCTGGCGGGAGAGATCTGCGCCTTGGAGGCTCACGACTTCCGCGCGGTGGAGTCAGATTTCTGCTTATCTTCTCACCATTGCAGCCTCCGCCCCTGCGGATTCCATGGCTGCGTCTCGATCCTTCATGGTCGCTGCTAGGAGGCGATGGTGGCCTTGGTGGATTATTTCCAGCAGGATTACGTGGCGTTGGCGGTGGATCCTCATTATGCTGACAACGATGCCTGTTTCTTCGGGCATCGTCCCTACTTGATTCAGGACGATCTGGATCATCTCTTCGTCCGACGTTGCCAGCCAGACGGCTCAGTGGTGGCATCCTTAGTCGATATTGCTCCTCTCACTGGCGACGTGTTTCCGGGTCTTCTCTATAGCGGTTGTTTTGTCGATGATGGTCATGATGAGGAACCATTGCCCTGGTGGCGTCTTCGGTCGCAGCCAGAATAACTCTTGCCTAGTCACCTGCCGGCCTGGGAGAGTGGCCGTTTGAGCCGGTTCTTGAATTCTCTTCTTCTCCACGGGGACGACAGCGTTGAGTCGTATCCAGAGGGAAGCCTTACGTCAGTGCTTTTTTCAGCGCCAATGTGGCAAAACTCGGACTTTGAGGCCATCTTGCCACTAAATGACGCGGCCGTTTTCTGCTGCTTTAATCCTTTGTCTTGTAACCTGTCGCACTTCTGGACCTGCTGTGGAGACGGATTGTTGGCGAGGATGGCTCAAGCTACAACAGCGTTTTCCAACGGTGTGTTCTAGACTCAAATCTTCTCTCCATCTTTTCCATCGAATAGATCTTTGTGGATATCCGGATTCTTGTTTAGCAAGAAACGGACCTCCCTTGTCTTGTTTGGATGTCTCTTGAAATCTGACTGATATTTGGCAGGATCCCTATCAAACTGCTGCCTCATCTCGACAAGGCGCGCGGCCTCTTCAAGTAGAAACAAGCGGTTCTTTTCTAGGTCCTCAGCTCTTTTCTCCAGCGCCTCCGGTGTAAGATCCGAAGCCGTTTGGATTGGAATCATGAGACCATCTCTGTAAATTTCACGTGCACCCATGGTGACAACGTGTCCATCTGACCAGTTATGGATGTTGTAATGATACTTGTCAGTTATGCTCACGGCTCACTGATCATGGGAACGTAAATTGCAGGCATAATAGGTAGTCTCGAACCGTAAATCCGGGGTGCCACATTTTCCTCGGGTGATCTGAACGATCAAAGGTGATGGTTACCTCTGACCAGTCCAGGAACTGTGGTACAGCCGGGAACGTGGCAATGATCTCACAAAGAACCGCCTTTTTGTCCTTAGAAGGTTGGGATCAAAAGAAGTAGACGTATGCGTGTTTCTTAGTCAGAAAAGTTTTCTTTCTATCCGACTTGGGTTCTGCAGCGGCTTCTGCTTCTTCCATGTCGGAATCTTTCTTGGGATCCTTTCCTTTCTTGGAATTTTTCTTTCCTTTACATCGCTTGGATCTGTAGCCAGTGGATTCGTCTTTCTTGATGTCTTCATTGAAACGACACTCGGCATTTGTGTGGCTAGATCCTCTATTACTATCCAAGTGGTGGACACAGGGATTATTGGCAATGTCGGCTCAGGTATAGGTTCTTCCGAGTTGCTGGTCTCCTCTGCCCTGGATTCGGGAAGTTCCACGGCCTCTACCCCGGCTGACTCCGCGCCCTCCTCGTTCTTCAGATCCAAACATTGCTTTGACAGTTGCGTTGTCCAGAGCCGGATTTTCGTCTGAGGTGTTCTTGCGCTTCTGAGTTTGTTGTGGTTGTTTGTCCGCATTAGGATTAGCCAGAATAATTTAGCAGCCCTTATGAGTCATCATCGGCATCAGCATACTTTCTTGCCGTCTCTATCATTTCTCCGAAATATGTGACATGGTCATGCTTCAGTCTGTGATGTAAAAGTCCGACTGGAAGTCCTGCAATAAACGCTTCTATTACAGTTTGCTCGTTTACTCCTTCGCAAGAGTTCTTCGTGTCGATCGAGCGTTCGACGTAATCGCGACAGGTTTCTCCGGGTCTTTGTGTGCAATGCTACAAGTATCTGACTGTGCAGGGCCTCCTGTATGTTCCCTCGAAGTTTGAAAAGAATGCACTTTGCATATCATACCAGTTGTGAATTTAATTCTCTGGTAGTTCATTGAGCCATGATCAAGCCGTCCTCCTCAGCATGAGCGGGAGATATCGGACTAAAACCAGGCTGTTTCCTCCTTTGGCGATGTAGCAGGCCTGGAAGAAATCCTGAATACCAGGTATCTGCCCAAGCTGCACCATCGTAGGGCTAAATGTTCTTGGCAATACCAAAGTCAACCCGAAATTTGGTCTGATGTATGCGTGGTCCAAAGCACTTGGGTCCCACATACACATCTTCTTCCTTGTACCGCTGCGCTTCTATGTTTGATTCAATGCCATGGCGAGCATCATCTGGCGGGAGAGATCTGCGCCTTGGAGGCTCACGACTTCCGCGCGGTGGAGTCAGATTTCTGCTTATCTTCTCACCATTGCAGCCTCCGCCCCTGCGGATTCCATGGCTGCGTCTCGATCCTTCATGGTCGCTGCTAGGAGGCGATGGTGGCCTTGGTGGATTATTTCCAGCAGGATTACGTGGCGTTGGCGGTGGATCCTCATTATGCTGACAACGATGCCTGTTTCTTCGGGCATCGTCCCTACTTGATTCAGGACGATCTGGATCATCTCTTCGTCCGACGTTGCCAGCCAGACGGCTCAGTGGTGGCATCCTTAGTCGATATTGCTCCTCTCACTGGCGACGTGTTTCCGGGTCTTCTCTATAGCGGTTGTTTTGTCGATGATGGTCATGATGAGGAACCATTGCCCTGGTGGCGTCTTCGGTCGCAGCCAGAATAACTCTTGCCTAGTCACCTGCCGGCCTGGGAGAGTGGCCGTTTGAGCCGGTTCTTGAATTCTCTTCTTCTCCACGGGGACGACAGCGTTGAGTCGTATCCAGAGGGAAGCCTTACGTCAGTGCTTTTTTCAGCGCCAATGTGGCAAAACTCGGACTTTGAGGCCATCTTGCCACTAAATGACGCGGCCGTTTTCTGCTGCTTTAATCCTTTGTCTTGTAACCTGTCGCACTTCTGGACCTGCTGTGGAGACGGATTGTTGGCGAGGATGGCTCAAGCTACAACAGCGTTTTCCAACGGTGTGTTCTAGACTCAAATCTTCTCTCCATCTTTTCCATCGAATAGATCTTTGTGGATATCCGGATTCTTGTTTAGCAAGAAACGGACCTCCCTTGTCTTGTTTGGATGTCTCTTGAAATCTGACTGATATTTGGCAGGATCCCTATCAAACTGCTGCCTCATCTCGACAAGGCGCGCGGCCTCTTCAAGTAGAAACAAGCGGTTCTTTTCTAGGTCCTCAGCTCTTTTCTCCAGCGCCTCCGGTGTAAGATCCGAAGCCGTTTGGATTGGAATCATGAGACCATCTCTGTAAATTTCACGTGCACCCATGGTGACAACGTGTCCATCTGACCAGTTATGGATGTTGTAATGATACTTGTCAGTTATGCTCACGGCTCACTGATCATGGGAACGTAAATTGCAGGCATAATAGGTAGTCTCGAACCGTAAATCCGGGGTGCCACATTTTCCTCGGGTGATCTGAACGATCAAAGGTGATGGTTACCTCTGACCAGTCCAGGAACTGTGGTACAGCCGGGAACGTGGCAATGATCTCACAAAGAACCGCCTTTTTGTCCTTAGAAGGTTGGGATCAAAAGAAGTAGACGTATGCGTGTTTCTTAGTCAGAAAAGTTTTCTTTCTATCCGACTTGGGTTCTGCAGCGGCTTCTGCTTCTTCCATGTCGGAATCTTTCTTGGGATCCTTTCCTTTCTTGGAATTTTTCTTTCCTTTACATCGCTTGGATCTGTAGCCAGTGGATTCGTCTTTCTTGATGTCTTCATTGAAACGACACTCGGCATTTGTGTGGCTAGATCCTCTATTACTATCCAAGTGGTGGACACAGGGATTATTGGCAATGTCGGCTCAGGTATAGGTTCTTCCGAGTTGCTGGTCTCCTCTGCCCTGGATTCGGGAAGTTCCACGGCCTCTACCCCGGCTGACTCCGCGCCCTCCTCGTTCTTCAGATCCAAACATTGCTTTGACAGTTGCGTTGTCCAGAGCCGGATTTTCGTCTGAGGTGTTCTTGCGCTTCTGAGTTTGTTGTGGTTGTTTGTCCGCATTAGGATTAGCCAGAATAATTTAGCAGCCCTTATGAGTCATCATCGGCATCAGCATACTTTCTTGCCGTCTCTATCATTTCTCCGAAATATGTGACATGGTCATGCTTCAGTCTGTGATGTAAAAGTCCGACTGGAAGTCCTGCAATAAACGCTTCTATTACAGTTTGCTCGTTTACTCCTTCGCAAGAGTTCTTCGTGTCGATCGAGCGTCCGACGTAATCGCGACAGGTTTCTCCGGGTCTTTGTGTGCAATGCTACAAGTATCTGACTGTGCAGGGCCTCCTGTATGTTCCCTCGAAGTTTGAAAAGAATGCACTTTGCATATCATACCAGTTGTGAATTTAATTCTCTGGTAGTTCATTGAGCCATGATCAAGCCGTCCTCCTCAGCATGAGCGGGAGATATCGGACTAAAACCAGGCTGTTTCCTCCTTTGGCGATGTAGCAGGCCTGGAAGAAATCCTGAATACCAGGTATCTGCCCAAGCTGCACCATCGTAGGGCTAAATGTTCTTGGCAATACCAAAGTCAACCCGAAATTTGGTCTGATGTATGCGTGGTCCAAAGCACTTGGGTCCCACATACACATCTTCTTCCTTGTACCGCTGCGCTTCTATGTTTGATTCAATGCCATGGCGAGCATCATCTGGCGGGAGAGATCTGCGCCTTGGAGGCTCACGACTTCTGCGCGGTGGAGTCGGATTTCTGCTTATCTTCTCACCATTGCAGCCTCCGCCCCTGCGGATTCCATGGCTGCGTCTCGATCCTTCATGGTCGCAGCTAGGAGGCGATGGTGGTCCTGGTGGATTATTTCCAGCTGGATTACGTGGCGGTGGCGGTGGAGCCTCATTATGCTGACTCCTATGCCTGTTTCTTCGGGCATCGTCCCTACTTGACTCAGGACAATTGGGATCATCTCTTCGTCTGACGTTGCCAGCCAGACGGCTCGGTGGTGGCATCCTTAGCCGATCTTGCTCCTCTCACTAGCGGCGTGTTTCCGGGTCTACTCTATAGCAGTTGTTTTGCCGACGATGGTCATGATGAGGAACCATTGCCCTGATGGCGTCTTCGGACACAGCCAGAATAACTCTTTCCTAGTCACGTGTCGTCCTGGGAGAGTGGCTGTTTGAGCCGTTTCTTGAATTCTCTTCTTCTCCACGGGGACGACAACGTTGAGTCGTATCCAGAGGGAAGCCTTACGTCAGTGCTTTTTTCAGCGCCAATGTGGCAAAACTCGGACTTTGAGGCCATCTTGCCACTAAATGACGCGGCCGTTTTCTGCTGCTTTAATCCTTTGTCTTGTAACCTATCGCACTTCTGGACCTGCTGTGGAGACGGATTGTTGGCGAGGATGGCTCAAGCTACAACAGCGTTTTCCAACGGTGTGTTCTAGACTCAAATCTTCTCTCAACCTTTTCCGTCGAATAGATCTTTGTGGATATCCGGATTCTTGTTTAGCAAGAAACGGACCTCCCTTGTCTTGTTTGGATGTCTCTTGAAATCTGACTGATATTTGGCAGGATCCCTGTCAAACTGCTGCCTCATCTCGACAAGGCGCGCGGCCTCTTCAAGTAGAAACAAGCGGTTCTTTTCTAGGTCCTCAGCTCTTTTCTCCAGCGCCTCCGGTGTAAGATCCGAAGCCGTTTGGATTGGAATCATGAGACCATCTCTGTAAATTTCACGTGCACCCATGGTGACAACGTGTCCATCTGACCAGTTATGGATGTTGTAATGATACTTGTCAGTTATGCTCACGGCTCACTGATCATGGGAACGTAAATTGCAGGCATAATAGGTAGTCTCGAACCGTAAATCCGGGGTGCCACATTTTCCTCGGGTGATCTGAACGATCAAAGGTGATGGTTACCTCTGACTAGTCCAGGAACTGTGGTACAGCCGGGACCGTGGCAATGATCTCACAAAGAACCGCCTTTTTGTCCTTAGAAGGTTGGGATCAAAAGAAGTAGACGTATGCGTGTTTCTTAGTCAGAAAAGTTTTCTTTCTATCCGACTTGGGTTCTGCAGCGGCTTCTGCTTCTTCCATGTCAGAATCTTTCTTAGGATCCTTTCCTTTCTTGGAATTTTTCTTTCCTTTACATCGCTTGGATCTGTAGCCAGTGGATTCGTCTTTCTTGATGTCTTCATTGAAACGACACTCGGCATTTGTGTGGCTAGATCCTCTGTTACTATCCAAGTGGTGGACACAGGGATTATTGGCAATGTCGGCTCAGGTATAGGTTCTTCCGAGTTGCTGGTCTCCTCTGCCCTGGATTCGGGAAGTTCCACGGCCTCTACCCCGGCTGACTCCGCGCCCTCCTCGTTCTTCAGATCCAAACATTGCTTTGACAGTTGCGTTGTCCAGAGCCGGATTTTCGTCTGAGGTGTTCTTGCGCTTCTGAGTTTGTTGTGGTTGTTTGTCCGCATTAGGATTAGCCAGAATAATTTAGCAGCCCTTATGAGTCATCATCGGCATCAGCATACTTTCTTGCCGTCTCTATCATTTCTCCGAAATCTAGGACATGGTCATGCTTCAGTCTGTGATGTAAAAGTCCGACTGGAAGTCCTGCAATAAACGCTTCTATTACAGTTTGCTCGTTTACTCCTTCGCAAGAGTTCTTCGTGTCGATCGAGCGTCCGACGTAATCCCGACAGGTTTCTCCGGGTCTTTGTGTGCAATGCTACAAGTATCTGACTGTGCAGGGCCTCCTGTATGTTCCCTCGAAGTTTGAAAAGAATGCACTTTGCATATCATACCAGTTGTGAATTTAATTCTCTGGTAGTTCATTGAGCCATGATCAAGCCGTCCTCCTCAGCATGAGCGGGAGATATCGGACTAAAACCAGGCTGTTTCCTCCTTTGGCGATGTAGCAGGCCTGGAAGAAATCCTGAATACCAGGTATCTGCCCAAGCTGCACCATCATAGGGCTAAATGTTCTTGGCAATACCAAAGTCAACCCGAAATTTGGTCTGATGTATGCGTGGTCCAAAGCACTTGGGTCCCACATACACATCTTCTTCCTTGTACCGCTGCGCTTCTATGTTTGATTCAATGCCATGGCGAGCATCATCTGGCGGGAGAGATCTGCACCTTGGAGGCTCACGACTTCTGCGCGGTGGAGTCGGATTTCTGCTTATCTTCTCACCATTGCAGCCTCCGCCCCTGCGGATTCCATGGCTGCGTCTCGATCCTTCATGGTCGCAGCTAGGAGGCGATGGTGGTCCTGGTGGATTATTTCCAGCTGGATTACGTGGCGGTGGCGGTGGAGCCTCATTATGCTGACTCCGATGCCTGTTTCTTCGGGCATCGTCCCTACTTGACTCAGGACAATTGGGATCATCTCTTCGTCTGACGTTGCCAGCCAGACGGCTCGGTGGTGGCATCCTTAGCCGATCTTGCTCCTCTCACTAGCGGCGTGTTTCCGGGTCTTCTCTATAGCAGTTGTTTTGCCGACGATGGTCATGATGAGGAACCATTGCCCTGATGGCGTCTTCGGACACAGCCAGAATAACTCTTTCCTAGTCACGTGTCGTCCTGGGAGAGTGGCCGTTTGAGCCGTTTCTTGAATTCTCTTCTTCTCCACGGGGACGACAACGTTGAGTCGTATCCAGAGGGAAGCCTTACGTCAGTGCTTTTTTCAGCGCCAATGTGGCAAAACTCGGACTTTGAGGCCATCTTGCCACTAAATGACATGGCCGTTTTATGCTTCTTTAATCCTTTGTCTAGTAACATGTCGCACTTCTGGACCTGCTGTGGAGACGGATTGTTGGCGAGGATGGCTCGAGCTACAACAGCGTTTTCCAACGGTGTGTTGTAGACTCGAATCTTCTCTCCATCTTTTCCGTCGAATAGATCTTTTTGGATATCCGAATTCTTATTTAGCAAGAAACGGACCTCCCCTTGTCTTGTTTGGATGTCTCTTGAAATCTGACTAATATTTGGCAGGATCCCTGTCAAACTGTTGCCTCATCTCGACGAGGCGCGCGGCCTCTTCAAGTAGAAACAAGCGGTTCTTTTCCAGGTCCTCAGCCCTTTTCCCCAGCGCCTCTGGTGTAAGATCCGAAGCCGTTTGGATTGGAATCATGAGACCATCTCTGTAAATTTCATGTGCACCCATGGTGACAACGTGTCCATCTGACCAGTTATGGATGTTGTAATGATACTTGTCAGTTATGCTCAAGGCTCACAGATCATGGGAACGTAAATTGCAGGCATAATAGGTAGTCTCGGACCGTAAATCCGGGGTGCCACATTTTCCTCGGGTGATCTGAACGATCAAAGGTGATGGTTACCTCTGACCATTCCAGGAACTGTGGTACTGCCGGGACCGTGGCATTGATCTCACAAAGAACCGCCTTTTTGTCCTTAGAAGGTTGGGATCAAAAGAAGTAGACGTATGCGTGTTTCTTAGTCAGAAAAGTTTTCTTTCTATCCGACTTGGGTTCTGCAGCGGCTTCCGCTTCTTCCATGTCGGAATCTTTCTTGGGCTCCTTTCATTTCTTGGAATTTTTCTTTCCTTTACATCGCTTGGATCTGTAGCCAGTGGATTCGTCTTTCTTGATGTCTTCATTGAAACGACACTCGACATTTGTGTGGGTAGATCCTCCGTTACTATCCAAGTGGTGGACACAGGGATTATTGGCAATATTGTCCTAGGTATAGGTTCTTCCGAGTTGCTGGTCTCCTCTGCCCTGGATTCGAGAAATTCCACGGCCTCTACCCCGGCTGACTCCGCGCCCTCCTCGTTCTTCAGATCCAAACATTGCGTTGACAGCTGCGTTGTCCAGAGCTGGATTTTTGTCTGAGGTGTTCTTGCGCTTCTGAGTTTGTTGTGGTTGTTTGTCCGCATTAGGATTAGCCAAAATAATTTAGCAGCCCTTATCAGTCATCATCGGCATCAGCATACTTTCTTGCAAATATGTGACATGGTCATGCTTCAGTCTGTGATGTAAAAGTCCGACTGGAAGTCCTGCAATAAAAGCTTCTATCGCAGTTTGCTCGTTTACTCCTTCGCAGGAGTTCTTCGTGTCGATCGAGCGTCCGACATAATCCCGACAGGTTTCTCCGGGTCTTTGTGTGCAATTCTACAAGTATCTGACTATGCAGAGCCTCCTGTATGTTCCCTCGAAGTTTGAAAGAACGCACTTTGCATATCATACCAGTTGTGAATTTAATTCTCTGGCAGTTCATTGAGCCATGATCAAGCCATCCTCCTCAGCATGAGCGGGAGATATCGGACTGCAACCAGGCTGTTTCCTCCTTTGGCGATGCAGCAGGCCTGGAAGAAATCCTGAATACCAGGTATCTGCCCAAGCTGCACCGTCGTAGGGCTGAATGTGCTTGGCAATACCAAAGTCAACCAGAAATTTGGTCTGATGTATGCATGGTCCAAAGCACTTGGGTCCCACATACACATCTTCTTCCTTGTACCGTTGCGCTTCTATGTTTGATTCAATGACATGGCGAGCATCATCTGGCGGGAGAGATCTGCTCCTTGGAGGCTCACGACTTCCGCGCAGTGGAGTCAGATTTCTGCTTATCTTCTCACCGTTGCAGCCTCCGCCCCTGCGGATTCCATGGCTGCGTCTCGATCCTTCATGGTCGCTGCTAGGAGGCGATGGTGGCCTTGGTGTATTATTTCCAGCTGGATTACGTGGCGTTGGCGGTGGAGCCTCATTATGCTGACAACGATGCCTGTTTCTTCGGGCATCGTCCCTACTTGATTCAGGACGATCCGGATCATCTCTTCGTACGACGTTGCCAGCCAGACGGCTCAGTGGTGGTATCCTTAGTCGATCTTGCTCCTCTCACTGGCGACGTGTTTCCGGGTCTTCTCTATAGCGGTTGTTTTGTCGATGATGGTCATGATGAGGAACCATTTCCCTGATGGCGTCTTCGGACGCAGCCAGAATAACTCTTGCCTAGTCACGTGCCGGCCTGGGAGAGTGGCCGTTTGAGCCGGTTCTTGAATTCTCTTCTTCTCCACGGGGACGACAGCGTTGAGTCGTATCCAGAGGGAAGCCTTACGTCAGTGCTTTTTTCATCGCCAATGTTGCAAAACTCGGACTTTGAGGCCATCTTGCCATTAAATTACGCGGCCGTTTTCTGCTGCTTTAATCCTTTGTCTAGTAACATGTCGCACTTCTGGACCTGCTGTGGAGACGGATTGTTGGCGAGGATGGCTCGAGCTACAACAGCGTTTTCCAACGGTGTGTTGTAGACTCGAATCTTCTCTCCATCTTTTCCGTCGAATAGATCTTTGTGGATATCCGGATTCTTGTTTAGCAAGAAATGGACCTCCCCTTGTCTTGTTTGGATGTCTCTTGAAATCTGACTGATATTTGGCAGGATCCCTGTCAAACTGCTGTCGCATCTCGACGAGGCGCGCGGCCTCTTCAAGTAGAAACAAGCGGTTCTTTTCTAGGTCCTCAGCCCTTTTCTCCAGCGCCTCCGGTGTAAGATCCGAAGCCGTTTGGATTGGAATCGTGAGACCATCTCTGTAAATTTCACGTGCACCCATGGTGAGAACGTGTCCATCCACAGGAGGGTCAATCGGGATGGTATTAATCGGATCTCTGTCCTGGTTTCCTCAATGTCCGGCTCTGTTGGTGTCGGATTTTTGTTCTTCTTAGTCTTCTTTGACCACCCAGTAGTGTTAACGTGCGTACCAGTGGCAAAGACGGCTCTTGGTCCGGTACCGGGGGATAAACTTTCGTCGGTACTTTCCTTCATGGTTGGCTTGTGGACCTCGGAGGAATATCCAGTATCCATATCATCCTGCGAGGTTTAGCTTTCATCCATGCTATCATATGGACTAGAAGTATTTTGCGGCTCACCTTGCGTTTGCTTTGAGATGTGCTCTTGTTCATACTCCTCCATTTCTTTGTCGAAGTCTCGAAGTTCTTGCAACATGATTGACTCCTAAGCAAAGCCAGGTGAGTCAGCGTTTTCTTCGATTGCGTCTAGGACCGAATCGCTACCAGCTCCAGCATTGACAGAGTCGGATCCAGTGCTTATGTGGTACATGAAACAATGCTTCTTCTTGTTCATGTTCTTGAGGTAGTGGCACAGCTGGGTTTCCGCCTCCTCCATCTCAAAGTTCTCCGTGATGTCGGTGATTGCTTCGTAATCAATGTAGGGGCATTTCATCATCTCCTTTAGCCTGTGCTTCAAGGGTAGATTTTCTACTACGACATCCGGTATGACAGAGTCATCGCGGATATATTCCTCATACGTGTATCCGATCTCATTAGGAAGATCAGATCTGGATTTTTCTTCCACCTCTTCTTCCACGATAGGCGTGGGCTGGGTGGGTTCGATTTTCTCCGGGACCTTGAACTCTTTCGCCTCTGCGGACAAAGTAGATCTGGAATTTTCTTCCGCAATGGTCATCACCTCAAGGGTGGGTTGGGCGGGTTCAGCTGAACCGAGATAGATATCGATCTCGCCGATGGACATGATCGTGTAGGCCGTCACGGGTTTCGAAGCCGGAATCCAGGTCTCATCGAGAAGGATGATAGGGACATCACTGGCGTAGACCACGCGACCCATGGCGATTGTTTCGCCAATTCCTGCACGCGCAGATTCCACCTGGAACGATTCTCCAAAGGTCACCTACCCCACGGTGGGCGCCAACTGTCATCGGATTATCGGCAAGTATGCCATAGGGGGCCCTAGTGGCGTTGGAAGGATGGGGTGTGAGACGTCGGATGTTCCAGGAGCGGTGAGCACAAGTTTACCCAGGTTCAGATCCGACTGCGGTGATCGGATCCTACTCCTTCTAGCAACCCAGTAATATATCGCCGTAAGCCAGATGTTACAGCGGATTACAAGAGAGGTTCGCCTGTGCGAGTTGATTGTGGTTGTATGTATTGAGTTGTGTCCTAAAGGCTCCCATAGGGCCGGTTTATATAGTCATCGGGGCCTAGGGTTACAAGAGAGACCTATCCGGCTACGTTACAAAGTCGAGAACTATGTACAGCTTGGACTACAAGTAATACTATAGGCCTAAGTCGGTAAATCTTCTGGACCTTGTCGTAGCCGGAACTGGCTCCTCCTCTTTCTCTGACTGGGCCTCCCGTGAAGCATAGCTCTAACCCGTTGGTGGCCACCCTGGTCAGCAAGTCCTGTGGGTATACCCGAAAAGTATATCCCCAACATTTACATGAAGAGGCGATGCTTATAGGACCTATGAACTACGGGTGCATTTATCCAATAGAGAGGTTGTTGTGTACTCCGAAGAGACATGTCAGGAACATGTCACGTCCAGAAGGTTTAGTGGCCGAGGCCTACATTGCTTCTGAGTGCGTGACTTTTTTTTCTCTAGAAACCTCGATGATATTGTCACAAGATTCAATTGGCCAGCAAGAAATGTAGGTGACCATCATGAATCATCTTGTGATGTGTTTGTTCATGGTGTGAATTTGATTAGAGGAAGCCATGTCACCTGCTATGGAGGAAGCGATGATACTGATTTGAACCTCGAAAGGGATCTAACCAAGATGACTCGGTATGTCGTAAACAACTGCGAGAAGCCATATATCATGTATATTTTGATCTTCCATACTTATGAATTCAAAATTTCCATACATGTAAAGATTTTAATTCCGAGTTACTCTCTAAATTGCAGTCTTCACCGAGAACTGCTGGTGAACGATGGGATGCCAAATGTTGAAAGAAGTCTTGAGCGGGGATTTCAAACATGGTTCAAGGACCATGTTAGTTTCATTTTGTCCTTCGTATATAGAATTTCAATGCATGATTTGACCATATTTTTTCTGCTACGGTACATACAGGTCATGAAAAAGCGATTGGAGAATCTAAAAGCCACGGATTAAGAGGTTTTTGCATTAGCATGTGGCCTAGATTTCCGAGTAAGAACATATCCATCTTGTATTGTGGATGGTGTTCGATTCCTCGCCGATGACCGTGAGTAGGGCAAGAAAACACAAAACAGTGGAGTAATGACTAAAGGTTGTCACTATGAGAAGGATATCCATTTTTATGGTGTCCTCAAGGATATCATGGAGCTGTATTTTAACTCTGATTTCGAACACGAAGGATCAGTTGTGTTATTTCACTATGACTGGTATCAGCTTGAGGGCCGCAAGGATACCGAAATGGTGTATGATAAACTATTTCGGAGTGTTAACATTCCCAATTCTTGGTACAAAGATGACAGTAACATCTTGGCAACCTAGGCTACCAAAGTGTTCTATGTGCCAGACAAAGCCAAGGGCAAAACCTGGCGGGTGGTTCAAAGAATAGTTTAGAGACATAAGTTTGATGTTGCTTAAGGAGAGGAGGTGGAGGTTGTGCATAGTGATGTATCATACCAAGAGTATGTAGGATCTAACGATGAGACTATATCTAAATCTCTGCCTTATAGTAAACATCGACTCCCTATCAATGGAGGCGGCATCATAGATGCACCAGCGTTATAGCGTATCAGAGGAAAAAGGAAAGCTGTTATGACATCGCAAGGTTCCAATTCCCAGTTAGATTTTGTTTGTGCATTTCTTGTTGCCATCATGCATGCATCATATCCATTTGTTGGCATTTGTTTTGATTCTTGATATATTTGTATTTAGGTTTTACTAAATTAATATAATGCCCAAGTGGAGTTGAGGGAATCCCTCTGTGTTTCCCTTCCTCCTACTAACATGTTAAGAATCTCATCATCATCTTTCTATTATGCATGTGGGATTCTTGTTGGAATTATTTGCATTTTAAGACTTGCCTGCATATACATCTACACTTGGTCTTTTATCGCATTTAGTTGGTGTTTTCTTGTTGATCCCTCTTTTCTTTCTTTCATATGTATGTATTCCCATATACACATAATAATCTCCTTTTGCGTCCTATTTTAAAACTCTATCCGTTTACGCATATTTTAAAACACCCCGTATATCTATATGAAGTCTCTCTTTTATTCCCTACAACTAAATCTACCCCTTTTGTCTACCCTCCTTAATCTTCAAAAAGCCCCATTTTAATTCCTATCCTAAATCTTTTCTAAATCCCATATAAAAGCCTAAATTCTTAATCTATTCTAGACGTAATCTGACCCAGCTATCTAACACTACACCTAATCCTAATATAACCAAGCTCAACACAAACCCAGCTAGCACACACGCACCCCACACACACGCTGCAATCGATCACCAGCTGATGCCTAGCAGTGCATCAAGCTAGCAAACCAATGCGCGCATGCACGCAGAAGCCTAGCAGCGCAGCAGCAACACAGCTGTATCTCATGCCAATCACATGAGCCATGTCCCGCTCTCTCTGCCGCAACCACTTTTAAAGCAAGGAGGCAGCAAACCCCCACTTCCTCAATGCTCCTTTTTTCCTTGACAACTTCTTCCTCCCCAAGGCAGCAGTCTCTCCAATCTCATCGACACCATGGTCACATCGTGAGTGACCCCCTCTCCATATACCTCTCCATGGAACTCATCCTGCCGCCTCTGAATCTTGCCAAGCACAGAGAGGATAAGGGCTGCGCACAAGGAATCATTGCGGTCGTCGCTCGTCTCCGTCCTGTCACCGTCCCACCATCGTGTGACCTTCTCCGGCACCCCCACGGTGAGTCGCGGCCACATCCCCTCTTTCCCTCTGGTTTACCCTCGCTCTCCCAGCTCGCCGACAAGGCGCGACACGCTCGCCGACACGTCTGGAACGCGACCGCCGGCAACAGCTAGGCAACATGTAACTCTCCCAAGCTCAATCTTCCATGAATTTTGCCGGTGCGTGTGTTGCTCTTATTCGATAAATCCCTGAACAAAGTTTGAATCCCTAGCCCCTAGCTTTCCATCACAACAAATGGCACATGATTTGGTGTCCTACAACCGAAGAAATCATCTATTTAAGTCGGGGAGAAATAATTTGTTCCTCTGCTCTTCCTATCAAAAATTGAATCTGCTATGTTCATCAATGTTATTCGGCTCGTACATTGCTCCTCTGTAAAATATTCCTTCTCCAAAGTTGTAGATCTTGGTGAGGTATACAACTTTTGTTTTTACATCATATCCAAATTATGCACCAGTTCAACGATATCATCATCCTAATACAGAAATTTTTTCTGAAAATATTCCAGATCCGATCTTCATTTTGAGAAGTTCATGAAGCTTTTGTAAAACGGCCCTAACCTTCTCTTTTTATCAACCCGAGGACCCTCTGCTCGGAGGTGTCTCGTGCCGGCCCAGCGTGGTTCCCCTCGAACGCGCGCAGCATATACACTGCATCGCCGACCCACTTCCTAGGGTGGCACATCTCCCCTTGTCCTTTTCTTTTCCTTTTACTGATTCAATTAATTCAAAATTCCTTCAAAATTCAAATAACTTCCAAACCATTTTGAATTTTCAAATAATTTCAACATGAAAAGTAAATGATTTTCTGATATGAATAAAATGGTATAAGTGAAACTTTGCAGAAACACCCCCAAATACTACAACTTTGACATATTTACCCTTTTGGCCCTAAAATGCAATTTAATAACGTTTAATCTGTAATTCCAAATTTTACAAATGATATGTCTAAATGACCAGCTCGATGACACGAATCAAACTGTGGTATCTTGTTGTTCTTTTGCATAATGCATCATCAAACCCTAATGGAATTTGCACCCGAACACCAAAGTAACATGTGGCTGATTTACTCTATTGCTATGCTCTTGTCCCTCGGCCACTTAAACTTGAATCATTAAACATATCACATTATATACTTCCATGCTACATTATTGATTGTAGTGCATTGTTCATGTGTTGATTGCTTTATTTCCTTTTATGTATGGCATTTGGTTCTTATCTGTAGAAGACGAGCCCGACGAGTACCAGCGGGAGTTTGAACAGTTCCCTCTCGAGTTTGTACCGACTCCTTCCTTTGATTCTTCGGGCGAGTACCTCAGCCCCTTCTATCTATTTTGCATTTATAGTCTTTACTTCCTTCTGTTGATCTACTTCTATCCTTATTATCGATGGTTTAGTACCATACCTTTATTTTACCCGCTCTACTATATTGCCTTGGTTATCCTATTGCTTTGTTTGTTTAGCTAGCTTTGTCCTTGTGAGTCGTACTCTTGCTTAGCGCTGCTCTCATACTGGTTGAACTGGATATCTGGATAATGTTGTTGATATAAATATTAATCTGATGTTGTTGGTTATGGCTTCACCTAATGATAAGGCCCCGACAACGACCACCTTTGGGGACTGCTTGAGTCGACCTAGGAACCGTTCATTCTACGATGACAGTTATGAGTTGATCACGCTAATCAAATTTGGGGGCCCCTAGGATCCCCCCTCAACTACTGGAGCTATTCGTATATCGAGAGGGTTACAAAATTGGTTTTACATTTGGTGCATACGCATAATATGTCCTTGGACATGGGTTGAGTTTTGATATGATTTTGGTGGATTGACATGGCTTGCATTGCATGAATTGGGATACCTTGTTGGAGGAGGGATGGATCTCTACAAGTTACCTTCCGATCATCGACCGACCTTAGACTCAAACGTTGTGCCACATAGAGAATCAGTTGTATCTCTAGTGTGGGTCAAACTCAGTAGGTGATGCTGCTGGATGTACGCGTAGTTATGGGACATTTCTTGTTGTGAGACTTGGACGGCACGCCTATTTGCATTTTTTTGCTTGAAGGGTTGAACATACGTTTGGGTACAGTAGTGTACCCCTATAGGGTAAATCTTTGGATAAGCCGTGTGTCCATGGTTATGGATGCCCCATGAGTACAGTGTGATGATGATAGACAACTCCACTAATGCATTTCCCTAATAATATGACTAGTAATTAGTCTTATCAATTAAACAACTGCTTAACTAAAATTGCAACATGTGTGTTCTATGGGACTACTTCCTCGACTAGATTTCGAGGTGGAAAGCCTCGGATTGGTTATGCTTTGTGTTATCTTAATGTTACTATTTAGCGCCCTCTTATCTCACTCTATTATCCGATGTTGTAGCCTGTCTCTATAAATTATCCAGTTGCAAGCTTTGTCGCTGCCAAGTATACCATATCCCCTTGTAGGCGAGGACCGCTGAATTCTAGCCTCGCCGTGTACTGGCCTTAGTACCGACGCTCTTTTTTTGTTTATCTTCTTTTGTTTTGGGTTCATTCCGCTCTACAGGTACGTGTGATCAGGTGATTGAATCTGGTTCTTACTATCTCTATTACGCTAATGAGGACTACTACGAGCAGTAGTCGGGATCCTACCATGAACTCCTGAGATGTGTGGGCATGGGGCTCACTTGCTTATTTCTTGGCATCTTATGCCCATTTGGGTCGTACCCGCACTCGGATGTTATGTCACGTTTTCTGCTTGATGTATTGTTGGGACCTCTGCCTCTGTGTGATATGTATCTATAAACATATATGTTTGGATCTTGTTTACTATATTTCCTTTCTATGTACATGGCATGCTCTGATATGTGATTGTATGTCGCCAGCGTATATACTCACTTTTGTATGCTGGGGCGCGACAGCGCGTGCTCACTCTAGAGACTATAACCTTGTAGTGGGATTGTACCGGCTAGGGGTTTTTGCACGTCGGATGGCTAGGATTTACTAGAGGAAGAAGTTGATAGTGAGCCTGGAGAAGACTACACAATTGAGGAGTATTGCAGTGACAAAGAAAAGAAACTAAAAGATGAGAATGATGAAGAGTAGTGCCAGCTTGCGGTGAACTGATGATCGTGTGCATGTTGTGTGTTGCATGCTAGAATTGATGATCGTGTGCATGTCTGTGTGCATGCTTGTGTTAAACTAATGATCATGTGTGCATGGTTTGTGTTGCATGCCTGAACTGATGGTTGTGTACATGCATGCCTTGTGTTGCATGCTTCAACAGATGGTTGTGTTCATGGTATGTGCATGCTTGAACATATGGGTGTGTGCATGCTTAAACAGATGCTTGTGTTGAACTGATGATCGTGTGTCCATGCCTATGTTGAACTAATCAATTAGCCAAAAAATTGTGTTGTTATTCTTCCCATCAAACTTGGCCGATCGTAAGCTATTTTTTGTGGTAGAAAAATTGTTCTTTTATTCACTCTATGTGGGACCTATTTTCCAGCCTCGCAGAGGATGCTTATGAGAACCAAAAACTCCCAAGCATTGGACCCACCCATCATAGCACCTAGAAAAAATCCTCCACGCTCCATGCCACTCCCAAATCCCACACCAGTTCCCCCCAAATCCGTGCTAGAAAAACCCTCTCCCCTCCCGGCCGATGATGGCAGCAGAGGCAACAAACCGATGTGTAAGTGCTCCTCGACCTTTCACCATATCAACTCTTCGTTGACCGGCCGACAATGCCGTCGCGTCCTCATTCTAGCTCGACGCGTCGCCTCCTTATTCTATATGGCAGCACCTCAGCACTCAATCTAGGTCACTGCGTCGATGTTGTTGTTTAGTTCAATCTAATTCAACGTTGTGACAACATCGGCGATGATGTGTCCTACGTTTCTTCTTACGGAAAACGTTCAGTCGAGTTCACAGGAAGCGCCCTTTAGTTTTATTCTCTGGATTCTAGCTTTACTCGCTGAATTTCATTCTTGTAATAATTCTCTAATTAAAATATTTATTCTAACATAATTCTTGTATTTACTCTTTGGGGGCAGGTAGGATGAACTGAGAGGAACGCCAGTGCTGCGGTATGAAGTCTAGGGATATATATGAGCAGGTTCTAAAACTGTTGCTACTAGCGCTAGTGTATATGGAATAAAAACTAAATATTCTAATTACTGCAATGCCCAAGTTAGGCTAAAAAGGATTCCTACAAGCTTGGTGAAACCAAGGCTGTCGTTATCGATGTCTCATCTGATGATGACGATGTGAAGAAACGATTTATAGTTTTTCGCAAGATGAAAGCTAAGATGGCGAGGCGAAGAGCTAAGGGTTATATGAAAATATTTAAATTTGTCGAGAAACCGAGGATCCTTATTCGTAGAGGTGAGACATTGCTTAAGTACATGTTTTGCTACATTTATATGCAGCTATACACACAAATTATTAATTTCTAATATTTTCTTTCTAGGTCCAAGGATGATGGGGGCAAGGAATTCGATGATCACTTCATGTTCGGAAACAATTTGGAATTGACTTCTAACCAAGTTGCTTCCCTCAAAGCGATAGTTAAAGGACGCAAGCCATCTATACCATACTATGTGTGCAGGATGAACAAGTCAAATGTCAGCCCTGGAAAGGCTAAGATGGTTAACATTTGTTATTATTTCAATATTTAAAGTTTCTTATGCACCCTAAAATCCAGCCAAAAACTAACAATCTTTCTCCTACAGTACTTTTCAGCTAGCTATAGCAGTGCCCACCTCAACCGTTATCTCTCAAAGGTTTTACCACTCATATGCTCCTACAATACTATTTTTCAGCATGTTTACTTCTTCAAAGGCATGAATGGTGCTGCCCAGATGACAAGTGGCTGGTATAAGGTTCTTAAACTCACTAGAATAAGGAAGAGGAATGTGTGCCTATTCAGCTTTTTATATGATGGGCTATCAGACTTCATTGGTACTGTTAATGTTCTGTAGTGATACCAAAAAGTATTTGGTTTATTCTACTTTTGGATGCAGCATTAAAGTAATGTGTTTTAAGTAAACTTGTAGTGATGGGGAACTTGATGTCAACCTGGTGATGTACATTCTAAGTAATATTATCTCTATATTCTATGTTTATATTTGGTTGATTGTGTGCATGTTGTTGTTTTTCTGTGTAATCTTAAAAGATGACCTAAAATATGCTCTATTGTGTTCTCTTTTATGGTTATGTAAAATGTACATATTTATTGTGGTGATTCTTCTATTTTCAATTTCTTTCATTCTTATGACCGAGAGCTGGTCTGTAACATCTAGACTGAAATAGTTTATATGGAACAAATAACTCGACAACTATAGTGGTTACAATTGTATGTTCCCAAACAGCTTTTGGCCGGTTCGATTATATTTTTGCGCAAATAATTTTTTCTCTTATTTAATTTCTACCAAGCTCACTAACAGCTGGGGCTGCCAAAAAGTCAAGAAGAACCGTCAAACACATCCAATACAGTGAGACACTACCATGCAAACTGATCTGACACGTGGGCTTGACTCACAGATGACGCAGTCGATAAGAGAAAAAATCGACCATGGGCCGCGAAAAAATCCATGACGAATGAAGCAGGAGACGAAATGGTGAACTGGGATTCAGGACCCATGACGAAATATGCGATGAAATCTTCCGCGACGAACCAAGAAACATCATGGAAAAGTAGGCTAGAGGGCCTTCGAGGGAGTTGTGACGAAAAAGTCAAGAACGACAGGGATGGACGACGTTTTTTTACAGAGCGTCATAAAATGTCATAAACCTCCCATATTCTTGTAGTGTGGTCTTTCAACTCCCAAACAACATTTTGTGGTGATTCAACCAAGAATCGATAATGCTTAAGTGTTGTTGTACAACTTGGTCTGCTCAGTCGAAATCTTTACGTCGGCATGGTTTATCAGTGTGCACATGTAATTCCCTCATCAAAGTGGAATGACCTACTCCACTACAAGAAATGTTTCCTTCCGCAACGACTGGGCGCATCGGTCGTCATAGAAGGCGTGTCTTCCACGAAGAAAATCTTGGCTCAACCATGGTCGATGCAAAACTTTTTTTTCCGGTTTCGCTCCCTCTACTACGACGAAACCATTAAAAACATGGTGGAAACTTGACGGGCGCATGGCAGAAGTAAGATTTATGCTTCCCCGTGAGATGTTGACTCGCCAAAGTATTTTTTTGTGTGTGGGTCCCGTACGTCAGTGACTCTTGCAGACCAAACTTTTTGGTCGCGCCTCCCTGATTTGAACTCGATAACGTAGTCCGATCCCTCTTCCATTTAGTTAGGCTGATGGGTCCCGCATGTCTGTCTCACATTAGAGGAATCGTTTGTATGATGGAATTGTTTTCGTTTCCCTTTCCCAAACATGTGTATGATGAATTTTTTCTCTCGGCTGCGCTACCCTATTCCGAACTTGATAGTGCTGCCAGAAGCAATAATTACGCAGCTGGGCCCCACGTGTAATACTCTCATTAGAAGAAATGTGTGTATGATGGAATTTTTGCCCTCGGTCACACCTCCGTGTTAACTTGATAGCGTTGCTCGCTGCATCAGCCATTTATTCTGGCTAGTGGGTCCCATATGTCAGCATATCATTAGAAGAATCGTGTCTATATGGTTGAATTTTGTACTTCTCTAGCGCTACCTATTCCTAACTAGATAGCATTGCTCGACGAATCTATCGTTTGGTCAAGCTGCTAGTTCCCACATGTCAGCATCTCATTAGAAGAAACGTGTGCATGTAGAACTTTTTTGTCGCTCGCGCCATCGTGTTTCGAACATGACAACGTTGCTCGATGCATCAGCCATTTATATAGGCTGGTGGGTCCCATAATTCAGCCTCACATTAGATGAATAGTATGTATATGATGGAATTTTTTTCTTCTCTAACACTACCATGTTCCGACCTAGATAGTGTTGCTCGATAAATCTGCCGTTTGGTCACGCTGCTGGGTCCCACATGTCAGCATGTCATTAGAAGAACGTGTGCATGTTAGACTTTTTCTTGCTCGCGCCTACCTTATTCAAACTTGGCAATATTAATAGATGCAACACCTATATAAGGTCTCTCTGGTGGGTCCCACATGTGAGCCTCTCCGTAAATGAAACGTTCTATGATGGACTTTTTTTGGCCGCCTTCGTTGTTCTGACTTTGGTCCATAGCTGGGTACCAAATGTCAGCAACTTATGTGCAAGAAAAGTGTCTATGCTGGGCCCCAGATGTCATCCTCTATTTAAACAAATATGTGTATGTTGGACTATTTTTTTGGGTTAAGTCCTCCGTTATGACCTTGGCAACATTCATAGATTTTATTTTGCGGGGAAGCATGTCTATGATGCAGCAGTAGTTTATCTCGGTCCCAGAAGTCAGCCTTATAGAGTACAAAAAATGATAATCTATACTTCGTCGATGGGTCCCCCATGTCAGCTTCTATAGACATGAAACGTGTCTATGTTGTGTCCCACATGTCAACCTTCTCTTTGCAGGAAACGTGTCTATGTTGGGTACCATATATTAGCCTCTACATGAATTAAATGTGTCTATGTTGGGTCCCACATGTCAACCTCTATTTTAATTAAACATGTGTATATATGTTGTCCTGTTTTTTTGGGTCGAGTCCGCCGTCCTTAACCATAGCAACATTGTTAGATGCAATAGCATTTTATCTAGGTCCCAGATGTTAGCCTGAGAGTACAAAAAAGATAACTCTATATTAACACAAAATTCCTAGGATTCAAACTCGAGACCTCACCAGCGATGTACTAGGTGCCTTGCCAATACGAAAGAAATAGCTAATTCAGTAAAACCATTAAGCTTTTCTATTATAACTAACTGATTTGTCTCCTTAAGAAGACTTTTTTGACCATTTTTATCTCCCATAAAATAATAATTTGACGCTCCTGGAATCTAAAGTAAAAACTGCAGGCGCTCTAAAAAAAACTATAGGCAGAGTTTTTTAAAACAATTTGAGAGGTGGGGGAAATGACCAAATGGCCGAATTAAAAAGAGGTAGGCTATTCTACATGGGATGGCCTACATGGGCTATACTCCATAGGCTATTCTCCATGGGCTCCTTTCTCAAGTTTCCCTAGGATGTGGTTAGCAGTCCCCTTATTACCCCCTAAAAGGCCGAAGTAATATGTTTAGGGCTAAGGAGGGGCCGAATGAGCTATATTTCTTCTCCTACTATATAAAAATTGTAGGATTCTCAAAAAAATGCATTTTGCTATGCGTCGGCCGGATTCGAAACAAAGACCTCAGAGAGGGAGGGAAAGAAATCAGTAATTATTTTTGGAAGATATTTTTATAAACTCTACAGTACAGAATAATATATAAAAAATATCGACAGATTCGTAGTTCACATTCAGCGACACTTCACCAATTCCGTAGCATTTCAAAGTTAGCAATTCAGCAATATAGACACTGAAACACAATAGCAGTATAGAGATAACCAGTTCTTGTTTCAGCTCTTAAAACCTTGTCGCCTTATCAGTTTGTCATTTTGTCTAAACACACTCGACCATTGGAGCATGCAAAATTGATGATCGAGTCTGGTTTGAGTACCTTCTTCTCACATCAATGCCTGTGTGACCCACAACGCAACCCAAAATGCCCAAGTCTCATCAAGATTGTGACAAGTCCATGTTCCAAAAGAAAAGTTCGATTTTCAACTACCCTTGATTTAAACAAGTACCAGTACATCAATATTAGTTCAACGATATGCTTTAGTAATAGTAATGACAAAACATTTGAGAGATTCAGTAGCTTTCCTGGTTGAAATTCAATAGCAGTATAGAGACAATAAGTTCTTGTTCCATCTCATAAACCATGGCGCACAATCAGTTTGCCCTGTTCTGTGAATAAACTCAATCATTGGAGCAAGCAAAACTGAGGATTAAGAACGCTTCTATGCGAATACCACCTCATTTCTTCAATGCCTGTGTGAATCCCCATATGCAACCAAAAATTTCCAAGACTCATCTACATAATTGTGACAATTCTAGGTTTCTAAAGAAAAGCAAGACAATTTGTTGCACTTGATCTAAACAGGTAACAGTACATCACTATTAGTTCAACTAAATACTTTGGTAATAGCAAACGACAAAACAAAGGCAAAGAAAGACCATCTTCTGCCCTCGAACTAAACAAGTACTAGCAGTACATAGTAAAAAAATAGTCCGAAGTACAAGAACTAGTACTATACTAGTATTACTTCATGGATAGCCTCACTTTCTTACAATTCTTTGTCAATTGGGAATTGTACCCCTCGATTTATGCATATTCAGTAATGCACGCCTAGGATAATATAAGATGTTTCATGGTACAATAGCAGGGAAAGATTTTTCTTCTGCATGATGGCCAGCATCGCCCTGATACCAGGCATGGAGGAACTGTAAATTATATCCCAAAACCCCAGCTCTATTGACAGGGTATAGGCAGTGAGGACCACATTGTACAAGGGCAACAAGCAAGTGTTCTACCAAACGCACACGACAGATACAGCAATTTCACTCGACTCCCTTAAGTCAAATAACAAAACAAACACAGTACCATCATGCCATAATCCGATCTTCTCTACTCTCTATGAGAGCGATGCCAACAACGGCTGAGAGATGTACCTGGAGTTACTAAAGAAAGTGAGAATCGACGGGCTAAATTGCAGCATGCGAAATATTATAAGAAGAAAATGATAAAGTAATATGAGTAACCTGACTGCGATAAAACATACGTAGTACTCCCTTCGTTTCAAAATATAATATGGTTTAGCTTTTGTGAAGTGTATCTAGACCCCTATATAACATGTGTTCACTCTGAACTACACACTATTAGAGAGTCTAGATACACTTTTTTCACAAAAGCTAAAACATCTTAGGGACTCGTTGATTCAAAGGATTTCTAAAGGAATTGATCCTATAGAGTGTGTTTGCTTGAAAGGAATGAATCCTACAAAATTCCTATACATTCCTTTTCTACACTACAATCCTATAGAATTTGCAAGAAGAGGTGAGACCTCTTGGAAAAATTCCTATATGCCATGTTCTTAAACCCTACAAAATTACTGTGTTTTTCGTGCGGTGCAAGCAAATGGCTAATTTTACTGATCCCTACAATTTTTATTCCAATAGGTTATCAAGTGTCATGCCATACTATTCCTGCATTTTTCCTATTCATGTGTTGCACAAATTCTTTGAATCTATTTTCAAACGGAGGGAGTACCTAAGGACTACATATCCAAGGAGATTTTTTCAATGGAAAAGATACTTGATCTAAGCAGATAGTGCTAGCTACCAATACAGAGCCATGTTTGAAAGAAAATTCTAGATCATATCCAGGAATTTGATCCAAATAAGTACTACCAGCAAATACTGCAAAACACAATAGCACAAAAAGAACTAGAAACAATATACTCCCAATTACAAGAACTAGTACAATAGTACTGTACTGTACTATTTTGCAGCCAAAATCCATATTTCTGACACACGGAAACCCCTCTGACTAGAATCAATATCAATACTTAGTCCCAAATTTGAACGGCAGATCATCAAAAAAATCAAGACGGCCATATCTGTCATCTACCACCTTATGGATGCAGAATGAGTAATCCAGGATGAACCTATCATGTTTATTAACCAGAAAATTCCGGGAATCTTTAGTCATCCTGGCAGCGGCCGGCGATGTGCTGCTCTTCATCACGAAAAACTGACTATATTCAGGGAACTCTTCTAGGTCCCCTCCCATCATTGAAGGTTTATATAAGTGCAACTCCACCATGTACCGCGGAAACTTGCACGCCACCGACCTGACGCACTCGACGGATACGGCGAGGCCCATAGTGGAGCATGTCAAATCACACAGTGAACACTATACCATCATCCCAAGATACGACGGTATCTACTTTCCATGAGCCAGGTGCCAGGAAAGGCTAAGAGATGTACCTATGTTCCATGCCATAGTGGAAAATACGCACTTCCATCGAAGGGATTTTTCGAGGTGGTCGATGAGCACTATGGGCGGGGCGACGAACTTGCAACCATGCTTAGGGTCGTTGCACGCGCCGTGCGGGCATGCCATCTTGTGGTTGAGGAAGTCATGGAAGGCGACCAATGTCCCGCACTTGTCGTTGGGGCATCTGCTATATTTTCCGCCAGCGACTTGGCGGCATAACTCCTTGGATCATGCGTCCAGCCGAACGGTGCTGGTAGTGTCCATATGCTTAGCGATTTCTCCGAAGGTGTCGTCGCCGAACATGATCCGCCGTTGGTACCGAATCATATGCATTGAATCCGCCATTGAGTCCGCATGGACTAGGGGAGAGGGCGGATTCAAATATTATTGTTGGATTTTCTTGGAGGAGAGTGATGACGGCCTTCAAGAACCGATTCTGCGGGGGAGAAATGGCAAGGAAAATTTGTGAAGTGTGCGCTAGCTCGAGAGGATCCAAAATGAAGCTAGCCAGCATTGGAAAAATCGGAGATGGAGAAGATGGGAGGCTCTTTGAACGAGGGTGTTTGCGTGTTGCCTCAGCGGTCTTATGCAGTGCACAACTGGATCAAGGACGTCGACTGGAATTATAGCTAGAATAGCAAGCGGTCACGTCCTGACTTAGTATTGTTGTCTCATCACATAGACTAGCTACAAATAATATCATAAATAAGTTTTATTATGTTTTAGGAAAGGATATTAACCCACATTTCTTGAGTAAATTACATTTAGTACCACAATTGGGACCAGGGTAACAGGTTAGTTCCCTGCAATTTTTTGGGGATATGTACCGCTTTTGGGGTGAGCTATTACAAATAGGTAAATATTTTTTGGCTAATCGTGTTTTAACATCTAAACTAACATGATGGGCCCACAACTAAGTAATGAAATGGACCTGGGGCCCACCTGTCATACTTATCATTTTATTCCCCTCCTCCCTCTCTCTTCTCTTGTATCTTTCTTCTAGAGCATCTTCTCTCTTCATCATTCATTGTTCATTTTTCCCTTGTTTTTGCCCAATCTGGTAGCAAATCTAGAGAAGCAAATATAACCAGCACATTCAGTAAACAAAGAAGATGTAGGCAAACCTAACATTATATATATAGTACAATATTAAACAAGGTTCGACAATTAGGCTGCTCAGTAGTACCAGAAAGGATCAACATGGAAATACAAAAGAAGCTGCTTTAGAGCAGCAACACACAAGATCAGTGGCCCCTCCTGGCCTCCGCCTCCTCCTTGTAGCACTTTCTCTACTTCTTGTTGCCCACTACCATGACCCTTTGCTCCTTAGGTTTGATCGGGGCATGCGACCCTCTTCTATGGCCACCTTCTGGAGGTTACAGAGGTAAAACCGAGCGCCTTGTGGTTGGATCTGAAGGCGTCAACGTTCACGTTGTGGCCGTAGGTGGTCACGTGCTCGACATCCTTCATGAGGAAGTTGAAGCCGGTGGTGTGGATTCTCCTCTCGCAGAAAGAGGCACCTGTAGACATCGCCGGCGAAGTAGTGGTCATACTGGCTTGGTGTGCTTGGATGCATCGTCGCTACAGATGTCGATGTTATACACCTGCTGGAAAATATAGAAGCGTGCAATAAGGACATGATTGAGATACCTTGGTTATTGGGATTGATTATTTTCATAAATTAACCGATTGAGATCCCATGATTATTTTCATAAATGAAGCGGGTGGGTTAAATTCCCCAATCCCCAAATCTCAAACAAAATCAAATACAGATCCCAAATACAGATCGACGCTAGTACCAACTAAGGAATTCCTTAACTACAACTCGAAGGACAAATAAAATAGGATTGAAATACGAACATGGGGAATCATCAAAACACATGAGCATTAGCTTCTGTAAAAAGATCTAGCATCCAACGATTGAAAATGTGAACAGCCGAACCCTAATAACAAACGATCTAGCATCCAACGAATGGAATGGGGGAAGAAGAAGGGAAGGGAGAAAACCTAAGTTACCTCTGACCATGGGTCGACGATGCTGGTGTTGTAGGGGTTGTCTAGGCGTATGTACTCCTGCTCCTCGTAGGGGTCCCAATCGATCGGGACCTTTGATGATGGCTCAATTACAGAGCTTTCTTTGGGAGACCCCAAGAGGAAGGTGTGATGAGCATAGCAACAAGTTTTCCCTTAGTAATAAACCAAGGTTATCGAACTAATAGGAGGAAGGAAACGACTCAAAGGTGTTGCTAGCAACTTGGAAACCTGCACAACACAAACTCAAGACTTTGCTCCAACGAACAGTGAGGTTTTCAATCTCACCGGTTTGCTAAAAAAAGGCTTAACTGTATGGCGTGCAAGGTAATAGTGGTTTGCAGAAAGTAAATAGTAAAAGTGGAAGATGTATTAATGGTAAAGATTGGACCGGGGTCCATTGTTCACTAGAGGTGTTCTCCTTAAGATAAACAAATATGGCATGCTTGGTAAACAAATTACAATAGGGGAATTGACAGGACTGAGCAAGGCATAACAATGCAATACTAGGCATTCATGATCCTATGAGATTCGATTGGGAAATACAACAAGATACATAGACCGCCATCCAACTACATCTATGACTAGTAATCCACCTTCAGGTTATCATCCGAACCCCCTCCAGTATTAAGTTGCAAGCAATGGATAACTGCTTTAAGCAAAGTGTGTAACATAAACAATCCACTTGTTCCACGAACAAGAGACCGTTGTTTTCTCCCTAGAAGCAACAACACATCTACAACCTTAGAGATTTCTGTCACTTCCCTTAGATTAAATAGAGGTATGAACCCAGTATCGAGCATAAATACCCCCTCTTGGAGTCACTAGCATCTGCTTGGCCAAGATATCTACTAGAAACGGAGATCATGCAAGATCACAAACAACACAGACACGATAGAATCAATAAGACAAAACCATTAATCAATCTGACATAGTAATATCAATATCCATTGGATCCCCGCAAACACAACATGCATGATTACAAATAGATGATCTTGATCATGAACGGAGCTCACAAGATCTAAACAGGGTAGCACAGAGGAGGAGATACAACCAGCTAGCTACTACATGGACTCGTAGTCCAAGGTGGAACTACTCACACTTCATACCAGAGGCTGGCATGATGAAGAAGAAGGCCTCCAGGATGATCTCCCCTCCGGCAGGGTGCTGGGAAGAGCTTCCTATCCCCCCGATCTAGGGATGATGGTGGCGGCGGCTAAAGACGGATTCATGGAATATTGATCGGGAACTAAGGGTTTTGGTATTGGGGGGTCTTTATAGGCGAAGAGGCGAGGCAAGGGGAAGCCAGGGCAGCCGCACCCCCCCAGGCACGGGCCAGGCTTGGCCGCGCTGCCAGGGGGTGTGGCCCCCTGGTGGATCCCCTCCGTCTCGTATTCAGGCTCCATGTCCTCCGTGCTAGGGGGTGTGTCCAGTCCAATTCCGATAATATTGATTTTCTGCCTTTTGTAGAACCAAAAACAAAAGAAAATAGGCAATTGTTACTGTGGCATCTTGTTTATAGGTTAGTCCAGAAACACATATAAAAACACCTCAAAGTGTAGACAAAGCAAAGAAAAATAGATAATAAACAAGCATGGAACATAAAAAATTATAGATACGACTTCAATGTATCAAGCATCCACAAGCTTAACTCCTGCTCGTCCTCGAGTAGGTAAGTCATAAAAAGAATAATTTTTTAGGTGACATGCACCATCAAATTCAAGATCAAACCATTTGCAAGCTTTCAAAGCTGAGATCAAAGAACTCAAAACATGAGCATGAAAGATGGAGTTCTAATAGTAATACAAAGTAACTATGCATGCAACATGAAAGGTTACAAACAAATATCTTGAATAACATGCATTGAAAAACGTTTGTTTGTTTCACATATATAAAACATAGCATAGTGGCATTCAGCTTGTCCCTCATGGAGTAGCAAATAGATGCACATGACACCTTCAAAGTTCATAAGAGTGACTAGATACAAATAGCACAAGAACAAATAATATCAACAATATGCATCAATCAATAATTTTTGGGACAATGCACATAGAACTAGAAATGGCAACTATGCTATCTTAATTGGTGCCTAAGGATAGAAGGTGGAGACTTAATATAATAGTGGAAGAAAGGCCCTTAATAAAAAAGAGCTTCCAAAATTTATGGTACTTGTTAGCTTTCAGCTCTCATTGCCCCTATCATAAGCATCTTGAAGTGATTAAGGTTAAAGTGAACAAACCATGGAGTATATGCTTGACAAAGTATAAGTTGGCAATCTCATGTCCCTTGAATACGAGGGTAGCTCCTCATGCTACTCAAGTTTAGTTACTTGCAAGTTCTTGTCATAGTATGTACATGTATCTCATAGAGAACCTCCAACGGGGTACCCCTTGCACATGATATAGGAGCAATCCCATAATTAAAATGACAAGGCGAACAGACAATGAGCATCTCAGCAAATCTTCTTATTTACCATGGGAAATGGTGTTTTTTTCTCTCTTTCCTCTTTTCTCATATTTTTTTATTTTTCTCAATCTATTTTTCTTTCTCTTTTTTTATAATAAGAATGATTCATAGATTGCTCACTATGGTGATGCTGCAAGTTTCCACCATGATTAGGCATGGCTTAGGCTAGCGAACCAGGCGTTTCTCTAACACACATACATAACTCCATGGACTTACAAGCTCCCCTTTCATTTCACACCGACGACATCCATAAACAAAATAGCATGATATCAATTGTGTACAACGTACAAGTGCAATGTTAAAAGCGTTCCCCGTGACAGCACGGTTCTGCTAATCCCAACATATAAGTGCAAGCATATACAACATAGATGACACAATGGTTAAAATTTATTAGGGGCAAGAAAAATAAAGTGTGCCATTAAGTTCATGAGAGCTTTAATCATTAAGTTTTCACATAACAAAATACTTTTTAATTGGAAGATAGATGAAAACAAGAATATACTTGGAATTGTGTAACACACCATGCATAGGAATTTATAGTGGACACTTTGGAACAACTTGGTTTCTTACAAGTTGGCTGCATGAGTAGAGCTTACTCATACAAATGGAGGCTAGCAAAAGATTGAGAGCAACCAACTAAGAGAGCAATAATGGCCATAATCATGCAGAGCAACAAAACATTACTAATCAAAGCATAAACTGGTACCACAAGTCAAGGACTAAGTGATCATGGAGGCTATGGTGACTTGTTCATAGTCATGACATGGTGTGAGCATGTGCCAAGTCAACCCAAACAAAGCATCAAAGGAGAATACCACCATACTATTCTTTTGTTTTTTTTGGAAAAGAGTATATATATTAATATCACAGGGATACCAATTACACCCAGCCTCTACAACAACGCATGCCCTAGAGGCTCTAAAGATGAACACAACCCAGAAAAAAGAAAGAAGAATTACAAAAAAGAGAAAAGTCCCGCTACAGAGAACTAATCCTCAAAGTAACAACATTGACACCATCAGAACAACACCAGTAGTCCTCCACTCCAATAACAACGCCTTCAAGAAGGAAATAGTGCCTAAGCGTCGTCGTTGCCCGATCAGAAATCATAGGTTTTCACCCTGGAGAAAGTCCTTGCTCACAAAACAATGCCATCAACAAGGTCATCGTCAGGTACAACCAGTTAAGGCCAGACCTTGGATTTTCACCCTGCAAGATAAGACTGGGAACTCCCCTATGTTGTCTACCCGCACCAACAGTCGCTACAACGAGTCCCAGATCATGCAATCAGTTCTCCATCGCCACAAGAACAAAAATCACCATCGCTACCCTCATATTTCCGCTTTCCTGACATTCTCCGCATCTGACTTCACCATGGCTCTAAGATGGCACTTCGTGGGAAAAAACAACAGAGTTTCGCAACGCTCCCGATGAAACCAAACGGACAGAAAAACAAGGTGCGCACGACCAAATACCTTCCGATCCAGCAATCTCCAGGCATGATACGCCCATGGGAGTTCCCCTGCGGAGCGTTCCGGAACCCACCTCTCCACACCAGATCAACGAGGGCAGACATCAAGTAGATCTTCTTCTTCGTGCGAAAGAAACCAAAGGACCGCCACCTTTATTTGAGCAGAGCAAATCTAAGAGATGGCAATCCAGAGTGATGTTTTTCCGGCATGGCCAAGCCAATAACAATACTCACAACTCCCTGGATGGACCACTTCGGCCCAGATCTTGGCGCAAAATGCAATCTTGACCGATAGACCAGATCGCCAGCAATCGGATCCAAGTCCGAACCGGTGGTTCACCACCGTCTCCACGAGGTCGCTTCACCCTTGAGCGCCGTCCAGACCAGCGCCCTGTCCGCGCTGCCCACCACCCTTTCGCGCCGCCAGGAAGACGGCTGGTCTAGGCGGGCCGCCTAGACCCACGACGAACCACCTCCCGAGAAGCCAAAGCCGGGTAAGATTGCCGCCACCGCCAAGCCGGGGAACACCGTCCCGACCACTTCCCACGTCCATCCCCGACGACCCATCCCCAGCTACACTGATGGGGATGTAAGGCGCGCCCACGTCCCCTAGCACCGTTCGGTACCAGGGGCGCCACCACCGCGGCCGACACCGACGGCAGCGGCAGAGGGGATGGGAGCAGGGAGAGGGGAGGTTAAGCATCGGAATGGGATCCCGGTGGCGCCCTGGGGGTGCGCCAGGGGAGGAGGTTAGCGATACGAGATGAGGAGGTTAGCGATATCCCAAGGAACGATAATATTTTTTTGTATGCTAAAACAATGCATGATTCCTTCAAGGCACATTAATAAACCCTAATTGTTTGGAACAATTCATGCTACAACAATAATCACTAATCATAAGTTCGAAACAACATCTAGCATGACATGCTATAGTCTAAGTCACAGTCAAAGCAAGCTCCTCTTGCACTATCCAAGCAAGAACTTTCTACTCCTCTCCAACACCAATCAACTTATTTGAAACAACACAGCAAAAACGGGAGTACAAACTACTTTATTCAAGAAAACTAAGCAAATAGAACAAAAACTAAGATGCTCCAAGAATAACACAATAGTGCGTGAAACAATAAAAACGAAGTGTCTAGAAAGACCTGAGATTTTTATTGATGAAGAAGGGGATGCCTTGGGCATCCCCAAGCTTTGACGCTTGTACCTCTTGAATATTTCTTGGGGTGACATGGGGTGGCATCCCCAAGCTTGATCTTTTTTCCATCTTCATCTCATTACATCATTCTTTCTCCACACATGAAAATTTTCCTTCATACAAAACTTCACACAATCTTCATTAGCAACATTAGTGTATTCAAAATATAATAGACCCTTGAGGTTTAGTTTTAGAACAGAATTTTTTTTCATAAAAACACAAGCTACTGTAGAAATTCCCTCAAAAATCTCAATTTCCCAAAAAGAACCCAAAGAGGAATCAATAAGAAGCAAATGCAAATAATGGCAGAAATCTGTCAAAACAGACCAGTAGGTAGAAACCGATTTTTTCGAAAACTTTCTGTTGATGAAATAAAAAAGTGTTGAACTAACGAAAGTTAGCTAACATACTGGGGGATTTATTAAGAAAATATCATCTCAATCCGACTTACAGAGATTGTACACGAATGTTTACGGTAGAGCAAAAAAATCTGTTTCGGGATAGCAACTCCCCAAATCTTACTTCCCTCTCATTAGAGGTTATTCTTGGCACAAAAAGCAAATAAAAAGGATAATGAGAGGTTATTACAGAGGAAATAACTTCCAAGACTCAAGGAAACTTTTGCGTTATCTACGAATATGTTCTTTTCTTCAACGTCTTTAAGTTAGGCATAAGAAGCAAGAATCACGTATTTTCAAATGAAGAAGCATTAACATCAAAGCTTTCTTTCAGAGGAGGAGCAAAAAGCAACTTATCTCTCTTCATATGGAAGTGTTCAATACCTTTCTTGAATGGAAATTGATATTTAATGGTGTATTCTTTCATATCAATGATGGCACCAACAGTTCTAAGAAAAGGTCTTCCCAAAGTAATAGGACAAGGAGCATTGCATTCAATATCCAAAACATGGAAATCAGCAGGGATATAAGCATTGTTAACCATAATTAGAGAATCATTAACACTCCCCATAAGTTTCTTTTTAGAATTATCATCAAGTGGGACATCTAAATAGCAATCTGCCAAAGGTGGAAAATCAAGCATTTCATAAATCTTTCTAGGCATAATAGAGACACTAGAACCAAGGTCACATGAAGTTGTGAGATCAAAGTGATTCACTTGCATATTAATAATGGGTTCCCAACTATATTCTACTTTCCTAGGAATAGAGGCTTTGCGTTTTAACTTTTCTTCCTTAATTTTAATAAGAGCATCAATAATGTGTTTGGTGAAAGCTACATTCATATCACTAGCATGAGGACTTCTAGCAAGCTTTTGTAGGAACATAATCACTTCAGAAATATTGCAACCATCAATATCAAAATCAAACTTAGCATCACTAGTAGTAGACTCATTGGGTTTAGGCATTGTGGTAGGAGAAATAGGGACTTCTTGTGGTTTAGTGGCATCGATATTGGTGGTGGAGACAGTCCACACACTATTGTTTCTTGCAATTTCAGCTTCTCTTTCCCACTTAGCATGCAGTTGGGCTAGCAGGCTAACATTTTCATCAATAGTAACTTGTATAGCATGAGTAGCAGCAAAGGTACTTTCCAAAGTTTCAGGTTTAGCATCCATTTTATTAATCAAAGAGGATTGTGCTTCCGACAAAGAGGAATTATTTTTCTCAACATTCAAACGCTTTTACTCCATAGTCTTGTTGAAAGTGGTTTGTTTACTAATAAAGTCTTTGAGCATGACTTCAAGTTCAGAGGAAGCACTTCTAGTATTGTTGTAGGATTTTCCATAGGTATTACCATTATTAGGAGGATAAGGCCTATAGTTATTACCATAAGCATTTTTGCCAAAATTATTATACCTAATGAAGTTCACATCAACTTGCTCTTCTTGAGCAACCAAAGAGGCTAAGGGAACATTATTAAGATCTATAGGAGCTTTTCCATTAACAAGCATAGCCATGATAACAATAATCTTATCACTCAAAGAGGAGGTTTCTTCAACAGAACTTACCTTCTTACCATGTGGATCTCTCTCAATGTGCCATTCAGAATAATTAACCATCATATTATCAAGGAGCTTTGTTGTAGCACCCAAGGTAATGGTCATGAAGGTTCCTCCAGCAGCTGAATCCAATGGGTTTCTTGAAGAGAAGTTCAAACCTACATAAAAAGTCTGGATAATCATCTAAGCAGTAAGTCCATGAGTGGGACAATTCTTAACCAAAGATTTCATTATTTACCAAGCTTGAGCAACATGTTCATTATCAAGTTGTTTAAATTTCATTATTTCACTTCTCATAGATATAATCTTAGTAGGAGCATAGTATTTTCCAATAAAAGCATCTTTGCACTTAATCCAAGAATCAATACTATTTCTAGGCAAGGATAGAAACCATTCTTTAGATTTTCCTCTCAAGGAGAAAGGAAACAACTTGAGCTTAATAATATCTCCATCTACATCCTTATATTTTTGCATCTCCCACAAAGTTCAACAAAGTTATTGAGGTGGGCAGCAGCATCATCATCAGAACTAGCACTAGAAAATTGCTCTCTCATCACAAGATTCAACAAAGCAGGCTTAATTTCATAAAAGGTAGCATCAGGAGAAGGTGGAGCAGGTGGAGCAATAGGAGTACTTAGGAAATCATTGTTGTTTGTCCTAGTGAAGTCACACAACTTGGTATTCTCAGCAGAGTTCATTTTGGAAAAAGTGGAGCAAGCCAACAACAGCATCGACTAGAGCAGGAACTTTTTTTTGTGTGTTTTCTTGATAAAAAGAGGCAAACAAAACCAAGCAAAAGAAACTAAGAAAACAAAAACAAAGTAAAGATAAAGGTTGTGAAGGACTCCCCTTTTGAAGACGTCCTTAGCCTCCCCGACAACAGCCCTAGAAAAGTCTTTGATGATGGCTTAGTTACACAGCTTCGTTGGGAGACCCCAAGAGGAAGGTGTGATGAGCACACCATCAAGTTTTCTCTCGGTAAGAAACCAAGGTTATCAAACCAGTATGATAAAGGAAATGACTCAAAGGTTTTTCTAGAAACTTGGAAACCTTCACAACACAAACTCAATATTGTCAATCTCACCGGTTAGCTGAAAACAAAGGGTTAACTGTATGGTGTGGAAGGTAATAGTGTTTTGCAGAAAGTAAACAGTAATAGTGGAAGATGTATCAATGGTAAATATTGGACCGGGGTCCATAGTTCACTATAGGTGTTCTCCTTAAGATAAACAAACATGGCATGCTGGGTAAAAAAATTATAGCAGGGCAATTGACATGACTGAGCAAGGCATAACAATGCAATACTAGACATTCATGATCCTATGAGATTTGATTGGGCAATATAAAAAGATACATAGACCGCCATCCAACCGCATCTATGACTAGTAATCCACCTTCAGGTTATCATCCGAACCCCCTCCAGTATTAAGTTGCAAGCAATGGATAACTGCTTTAAGAAAAGTGTGTAAGCTAAACAATCCACTTGTTCCATGAACAAGAGACCGTTGTTTTATCCCTAGTAGCAACAGCTCATCTACAACCTTAGGGATTTCTATCACTTCCCTTAGATTAAATAGAGGCATGAACCCACTATCGAGGATAAATACCCCCTCTTGGAGTCACTACCATCTACTTGGCCAAGATAGCTACTATAAACGGAGAGCATGCAAGATCACAAACAACACAGACATGATAGAATCAATAAGACAAAACCATTAATCAATCTGACATAGTAATCTCAATATCCACCAGATCCTCGCAAACACAACATGCATGATTACAAATAGATGAACTTGATCATGGACGGAACTCACAAGATCTAAATAGGGTAGCACAAAGGAGGAGATACAACCATCTAGCTACTACATGGACCCGTAGTCCAAGGTGGAACTACTCACACTTCATACCGGAGGCTAGCATGATGAAGAAGAAGGCTTCTGGGATGATCTCCCCTCCGGCATGGTGCCAGGAAGAGCTTCAGATCCCCCCGATCTAGGGACAATGGTGGATTCGGCTATAGACGGTTTCGTGGAATGTTGATCGGGTACTTAGGGTTTTGGTATCGGGGGGTCTTTGTAGGCGAAGAGGCGAGGCAGGGGGCAGCCAGGGCGGCTGCACCCCTAGGCGTGGGCCAGGCTTGGCCACGCGGCCAGGGGTGTGGCCCCCTGGTGGCTCCCCTCCGTCTTGTATTCAGGATCTGTGTTCCCCACGGTAAAATATTGACTTTCGCTTTTGTCCCATCCAATTCCGAGAATATTGATTTTCTGCATTTTCTGGAACCAAAAAAAGAAGAAAACAGGCAACTGGCACTGTGGCATCTTGTTAATAGGTTAGTACAGAAAAACATATAAAAAACACCTCAAAGTGTAGACAAAGAAAATCAAAGTAGATACTAAACAAGCATGGAACATAAAAAATTATAGATACGTTTTCAACGTACCAACCTTCCCGTGACCGGTGGGGGCCTCCTCGTTGGCGGCTACCCCATTAGCGGGGAATGTTATGGGACAGTGGATATGGTTGCTGAGTGAGTGAGAGTGGGGAGGCAGAGAGGGCGTCTATTATAAAGGTGAAGGGAAGGGATGTTTTGTTGCACCATTGTGCATCGCATAACCTTTGAATGCTACTTCAGCATGCATGGCCACACGCGTCTGCTAATAACGCCTTATGCACCGCGACACACGTACCGTGGTCATGTTTTTTCCTCATGTCTAAAACTATGGCGAGGTAGGTTTACTCAGTTATACCCTCGATGTAACACTGGCAATTTGTTTGTACTCAGATTTGCCATCTATTACTAACACTGAACACGTGCAATATACTCAGTTTTACAATCCGGTAGCTGAGCCATGTTCTTCCCGGTACTGCAGTAAATTGCATGTGCCTTGCACGTGAGACATGCATAATTTACAGAAGTATGACATATCATCACTATATTTAATTATAATAGGTAAATCTGAAAACAATTAGAAAATTGATCCACATCTATAAAGTATGGGTGTAGATTTGGTTTTTTGCACATCTATAAACCTTGGTCGTTCGGGTTGAAACCCAATAATGTCTATATACATGGTAGGACAATACCGCGAAGCTGTTTTTTTCCAAAACTAGTCAAATCCCATGGTTAACGTTTTCATGGCACATAGCTCACATGACATGATAGGGCGTGTCATGCGTAAATCTTTTAATTTCTTTTTTGTTTTTCTTTATTTCATGTGGTCATTTTCAAAAGGGCTTCAAAATTTTCAAGCCGATGTGGTTACCTCCAAATGCGTTTTCAAAAACTCACAAAGCAGCCTACGAATTACAAGAAGTAGTCAAATTTGACCTAATTTTCATAAATCGACATAAAACCATTCAATTGGGCGGAGTTAGATAAGAAGTTTGAGAAATCATAAAACATGAGAAATCGTATGTACAACATGTTGGTCCACTATATATGTCTGAAAATTTGGCTTGTGGTATTCAGATCCATGTTCTTCGGACATTCTTTACCGGAAAGAACAATCTCTTCATCACATGGAAAATTTACAATGTTCTTTCCTCATAGTTGGAAACCCATACCCACGACATTTTCTAATACAATAATATGCACCCAACAACCTCCTAAAATACACTTATTCAAGAGCAATCTATCGCTCTTACTGGTAGATCAAGTTTGACCTTATTTCGTTAAATTGTCAAGATGCAAAATCTTAGCAAGAAGTTGAAGCTATCGTCAAAACTCTCGGTGGTTTGATATATTAATTATTCCCCCGATGGGTACCCCCAAAATCTTTTTCGCAAACTTTTAAAGCAACCTACAATTTACTTTTAGTTTCATCTTTGATCTAATCTCGATAAATCGGCATATATTCATTCAAGTGGGCTCAATTATCTAGGAAGTTTAAAAACCCATAAAACATGGGAATCGTAAGTACAACATGTTGGTCCAATATATATGTATGTAAACTTGGCTTGTGGAATCCATATCCAATATTCTTTGAACTTTTCTTTACAGAAAAAAACTATCTCATCACTCGAAAAAATTGAGAATTGAATGGTCTTTCCTCATAGTTTGAAAGTCACACCGATGACATTGTTTGCTGCAAGAATATTCACCCATTTAACTCTTAAAATACATTTAATTCAAGAGAAAACTATCGCGCTTACTTGTGTAGATTAAGTTTGACCAAATTTCATTAAATTCTCAAGGTGAAAAATCTTAGCAGGAAGTTGGACCTGTCATCTAAAATATCGTTGGTTTCTTATATATTAGTAGTGAATCCTGGGTGGGTACCTTCCAAAAGCTTTTTCTAAGCATTCAAAGCAACCTACAATTTACTTGTAGTTCAAAATTTTGACCTAATGTCGGTAATTAGAAAGAAAGTCATTCAAGTGGACATAGTTAGCTAGACTGACGTTTGAAAACATCTAAACATGGGAATTAATCATAAGTACACCAGTTTGGTCCACTATATATGTCGAAAGCTTGGCTTGTGGCATTCAGATCCATATTCTTCAGACTTTATTTTCAGAAATGAACAATCCTGATCATCATCTCTCATAAAAATTAGAATGTTCTTTCCTGATAATTGGAAACTCACACCGACGGTATTGTTTACTATAAGAAGATGCACCCATCTACTGCTATGAAATTACATTTAATTCATTAAGTTGTCAAGATGAATAATCTTAGCAAGAAGTTGAACCTATTGTCAACAATCTTGGTGGATTCTGATCTATTAATTGACCCCCCGATGGGTACCTCCAAAAGCTTTTTTGTAAAACTATCAAAGCATCCTAAAATTTACTCGCTATTCAAACTTTACCTAATTTCTTTAAATCGGCATAAAGTCACTCAAGTGGGCAGAGTTAGCTAGGGAGTTTGAAAACTCATAAAACATGGAAATCTCAATTATGTACAACATGTTGGTCCACTTAAAATGTTTATAAGCTTGCTGGATTATGGCATTCAGATCCATATTCTTCGTTCTTTATTTCTTTATGGAAAAGAACAATCTCGTCATCACTCGGGAAATTGAGAATGTTCTTTCCAGATAGTTCGAAACTCACACCGACAACATTGTTTTCTACAAGAAGACGCACCCATCTACCTCTGAAATTACATTTAATTCAAGAGAAATTAATCTATCGCACTTACTTGTAGCCGAAGTTTGACCTAATTTCGTTGAATCGAAAAATAAGTAACTAAAGTGTGTGAAGTTATCTAGGAAGCTTGAAAATGGAATTATTTAAGAAACTGTGGTCCACTTTGTGTGATATTTGGGAGGGTTGCACTTTCTTCTAAATGTGTTAGTTTCCCCTAGAGCGAGGTGCTTCAGTTAACATGGTGGGTGGAAGTACAAGTTACATCAAGGACCTCATAAAAATGAATATCACATCCAAGTCCATGCATTTAGCAAAAGGTCCCTGAAACTATACAATGAAGTATGTTTTGAGGTTTGTGCACAAAAGAGTTTTGTGCTAGAGACTATCAATAGAATCTTCTAGATGCTAAGAATGGAAAAGAAGATACAATGGTTAGCAATGTTTGGATTTGCCAGTCTTGATCCAATGGTCCATGTTCGAATTTCGAACCTGGAAACATCCTTAAACTTTGGTAAACTGTAAGAAAGAATTGGCCACTTTGTAAGAAAAATTGTTGGGGGTATTATTTGTTCTTTAATTTATACTAGTACTTGAAATAAAACTTGAAAAACTCGTTTGACGGTATGGCCTACAATACCACGTATTCCGTATGTACTTTCTTGGGTCTGAGGCCAAATGACCAAGGTCATTGTCTACTTTTTTTGAAAACTGGATGGTGGCACTTTATTTTTATGACCGTGGTATGTCCCGATGGAGCGAGATGCTTCAATTAACACGGTCATAGGATGTGTACATATATGTTACACCAAGTACCTCACAAAAGAGAAAATTACATCTAAGTCCAAACATTTAGCACAAATGACCCTAAAATCAAGCAAGGAAAAGTAGTAGGATGAGTAATTTTTCCGTGCTTTGCACATGAGTGTGGGGTAATATATAGAAGTTTGACATATCATTTCAGAGAACATTTAGTCCTAAATATAAAAATTATCAGCAAACTTACTTTACAGCAAAAAGACACCCTTCCTAGTGCCAAAATAGACCCTGTCTTCGAGTACTACTACTGTAACAAGTAAACAAGTGGAACATTAGAACTAAATTAACTAGTAATACATCATTACCATCGCATTAGGATCACTAGAAGAAGTTTAAGATCAATTCTTATTGTCGATGCAAATGGAGAAACATAACACATTTTGGTAATGTCTAGCAGTTGCGGTTATGTACCCCGGCGGCACCGTGAGGAACGTCAGATCTTCAAGGACGACACTGCGGGGTGATGTGCAGCTCGTCGGCTCCATTACCCCATTAAAGGTGTCCGTCGAGAAGTCCGCCGGCAACTGCGGGCCTGTCGCGCATAGATTCACCCTGTACCAGGGCCACAAGCACATGGCCGCCCTAACACACACCGAGGAAATAGTGGCGGCCTGGCTGAGATCGCCGATGATGAGGCTAAGCACGGTAGTGTCATCACAGTAGATGATGATCATGGATGGCGGAAAGGATGATAATGACATCATTACTGTAACTCCATGGGATGGCTTTAGGATATCCTATGCACTTGTACCTTGTGGTTGCCGTCGAGGTGGATAAGGAGCCCAACCGGCGAGGCAGTGAAAATGCAGCCCACCTCCATGCAACTGCATGGGCTATATGGACACGTGGTCTTGTGGTCGTCGAGCTCGTGGTAGGATACCATGGTGAGTCAGTCGTCGTGTGGGCATGGAATAGTTATCAACACTAGCACATCGATCTTGTGGTAGACAACCATGGTGAGACAGGAGTCATGGGGGCATGGAACAGTTATCTGTGCTAGCTCGTCGTTGTCCATCGCCGTCTAGCTCTTGGTAGAATCCGGCTAGACGCGCGACGTTGGAGTGGTTCCCTGGAAGCTCGGCTCGCCGATGTAGTGCCTGCAGTCCACCATTTTTATGCAGCATTGAATATGGGGTCCCTTGATCCATCCTAGAGCCATGCTTCTGCATAAAAATGGAGCAATAAGTAGGTATCGCCACTTCAACACCATGCTTCACACTGGTCGGTAAAAACAAGTCTACACAAAGTTTACAGTAACATATCCTACTCACGTGAAGGTCTATTCCTAGAGAGAGACAGAGAAGCCTGTGGTCTGGTGCGAAGTGTACAGTGTTGTAGGGAGAGATGTAGAACTGCATGCATGTCTTCAACATGATCTGCATTTTATTCTATCTTCCTGTCTCTTCTCTCTCTTTTGTTTCTCTCTCTTTTTTTAGAGGGAAGGGCACCTTCCCTGGTTGAAAACAAGTTTACAGCATTCTGGTCCACAGGGAAAACGTCAGGATCGACACCTCCGTACACTAAACCTTAGCATAGTTCCATTTCTATCTTGTGGTTAAGCTTGTCTAGATATAGGTACTAGGATTAATGTAGAGGCCTGAAACCAATAAGGTACAAGTACATGTGTTTACAGTTCTAGTCCCTGGATCGATTAGCTAGCACCCACAGTTTAATATGTAATATCTAGAAACAAAGGTCATATTACAACTCATAACCAAGAATAAAATAGTTCATTACAACTTACATAGCTCATATGGCTCTATTTTTACAAAACAGCAGATATAACTATAAAGCATGGAGTCCTTCACCTTCATATGCCACAGGCAATCATGTTGGTTGTAGACTTCTAATCCCTACTCAACACACTTCACTAACAACAAACAAACCTGCAACATAATAAGGTACAACCACAAGGGTCAATATAGTTGAATTGTATTGGAAAGTGATATCATATTGATATGTAGAATTTAACATCTACATGAGTATATGGCTAAGTGGAGTTTTGGCTGGCCTTTGCATAAAAATAACTTTTTCCTATCCTTTGCGAAATAGTTTTTCTCTCTTTCAAAACACTTTATCAAACAATGGCACACTGGATACACACCAGGTGCTACCCTTGTTCACCCAACAAGTTTTAACTTAGATAAATTGGGATGAGGAGATTCTTGATCATTTCAATGTCTTTGATGCTCAAAATTTCCATTATCGGGGACACGGCTAAGTACTTAGGTTTTACCCTCCCACGAGGTGGTGCACTTTCCCCACAAGACTCGACATGTATCGAGACAAGAATTTTCAGAAGCAATCCCTCGGACCACCATGGACGCGTTCCATCCTATCATCACTACCACCTTCTGTCCATCCGGCTGAGTTCTTGCAACTTAGTTGGTCAAGGCAGAGCCCATATGCCATGTGGATGCACTGGAAGCATCAAACATATCTTTGTTCCTGGGTGACCATACACAAGTGAGATACACCAGGGTAAACCATAGAAATGGACCCTGCGTAACCACTCAACACAAACCATACCTTCCATTCCACCCAGGTGTTTCGTTAACAAGTTTTTTTCTTAGTCAAAAACACATAGTCATAACTTCTCCATAATATCATAACATGAATTCCCACCCTTGAATTATAATAGCTAGGCTAAGCATACTAGCATAACATGTCTCTTAACTTAGGCAAATTCGTATCAAGATATATTCTATAGGATCTACCTTAGCTTAACAATATTCAAAATAGTCCTATCATGCATACTACAAAAATATTCACTAATGCAATATTGAAAAGTTAGGACTTCTGATGACCAAAGTATCACTTGCCGTTTTAGTAGAAAATGTAGGTACTCTCCTTGATCTGGCAATTGTCACACTCCTCAAGGTTCACTACAATACAATCAAGCAAAAGCACACACTCAAAACCACAACACAAAATTAACAAAAGAAAAACAAGAAAACAAAGAAATGCATGCAAGCATGAAAAAGTTTGTTTTATTATAAAGTGGTTTCTAAGAAGGTTCTAAACATTTAAAAAAACCTACTGCTCTTTTATAAAAGTGGAAATTCATTTGAAACCAAGTTAGTGCTAATAAGTCATTTAAATCATTTTTCTTTTGTTAGAAAATCTTTTGTTCAAAGGAATAATTTCTAGTGTCAACAAAATATATTTTTAATTTAAAATGTTAGTGTTCATGGTTAGAGGGTTAAAAAAAACCATTTTCAAAAGGTTTTACCCAAAAATAATTTTTATAACAATTTTTATATTCAAAATAGCCCTAAACATGTCTCTGCATAAAACACTAATTTTTCAGAAGCAAATGACCAAACATGTCTCTGAGTCCATTGATATAAAATTTGTAATTTTTGGATAAATAGAACAAAAGTTATTGATTTTACAAGTTTAAACATCTAATAGAACAAAATCTGGATTTTAAATCGAAAACCCTGACACGCGGCATTTTTTATTTGTCGATACTGCTTCGCCATGATCAATATCGTGGCCATTGGATCTAATTGGAAACGCGCAGCTCAGATAAAATGATACCGCTTTGTTAAGTAGTTCTATCCTAGCCTTTAGATCTACATCCAAGAATTCAGAGGGGTAAGGGTGATATGCGAGGATGTTACCGTGGTCGCGGTGACGTGGTAATGCTCAAGGTGATCATGGGCGAGGCCGGGGAGCACGAGTGTGGCGGTGATTCCTCGCCGGAGTTGCTGCCACCATCGGGTGCGTGCAGTCGTCGTCATGGGCGAGCACCTGGGGCTCGAGCAAGCACAAGAAGGGATGAGGAGATGTGTCTGACAACGGCGGACGCAACGGAGCAAGGCAGAGGCGAAGGGGTGGTCGGGGTCACCGGAAATTTCTCGCCGAAGTGCCGTCTGGCGTCGTTTGCTTGTAAACGGGGACAAAGCCGAGTGTCTGGGCCACGATAAAACAAATGGAGAGGATCAGTGGGTGCGCACCAAGATGACGGACATGGCAATGCAAACCATAGGGCAAGGGGAAGTCGTTGCTCACCGGAATTCTTTGACGGGCTCGTCGGAGATGCGATGGCGCAAGGTGAAATGTGAGTGGCCTGGGGGATCTCTGGTGGCGTTGTTCGAGGGGAAACAGAGAGGAAGGAGTGGGGGTTAAGAGAGCATGGTCGGGGGAGTGAATTACTCGCGAATTCAATCGGATTTACGCGGATTGAAACGAGCAGAAACGGCATAGTGAGGAGCGGGTCTTGCACGCGGGGTGGAAGACGAATCTGACATGGCGTGGGGTCGGCTGTTCAGGGAGGGTGCGGGTATTCTGTGCGGTGAGAAAAGAAAGAAGAGGGAGAGAGAGGTGGCGTGGCCCGGGTGGGCTGCTTGTTGGGCTGGGAAGCTAGGCCTGGGTTGGGTAGGTAGGTTTGTTTTCTATTTTTTTCTTCAAATGTTTTTCCTTTTCTTTTTCTTTTTTCTGTTTTTATTCAAAACATTTGATTCAAACATAAATTTGAAGTCAAATATTCTCCAATCGTTTCAGTAGGTTTTATACTTATTATGAGTTGATTAAATAGTCCAGTTTGGAATATTTTAAATAATTGTCTTATGATTTAATATCCATTTAAGTGAGGCATTTTGGATTTTATTTAACTAAAAAATAATATGGTTCATAAGCCCATATAATTTTATTTAAATAATTTTTTTATTCTTTTATGTTATTTAACAAACTTTTATTCCAATTACCTATGGATTTAACCATGGTTTAAATTGTCATTGAAATGATTCTTATTTATTTATTTCTTTATTTGTCTTATAAAATTCATATCTTTTTATTTATAGTTCCAAAAATAGTGATTCCAATTTGTATAATTTTATTTAATTTTTATTTATCTTTTTAAATCCTTTTAGGGTTACTTTATTCACAATTTGGTATTGATTTTAGCCATCAGCTTTATTAGCCTTGGAATATTTTCTTTTATCTTATAAAAATCATAAGTTTTTATCCATGGCTCCAAATGGAGTGAAATCAATTCCCATGGTTTTTATAAATTTTTTGTTTACCATTAATGGTCAATTAGGAATGTTTGTTGCTAAATTTTTATATGGAACAAAGCCATAGTTTTGGAGTGATCTTGAAGATGATTTCTTTCATTAGGGTTTAGGTTTTTTGGTTTAACTTTTCTAAGTGTTCCATTCAAGGTACATTCTATGCTTGAATGCATTTGTTTTTTTGTTGATTTTTCATTCAAATTTTGTTCAAGTAAGGTTTTGATGTTTCCATTTAGAGACAAAAAGTTTCTATTCCCCCTAAATTTCAACATTTGTTTCTTTTGTTTGTTTATTTTTCACATTTAAAAACTTGGAAAATTTTGGGGTGTGACAGACTACCACTCTTAATAGGAATCTCGTCCCGAGATTCGGGAAGGCTAGAGACAACAAGTTGGCTTCTGGGCAACTAGGGTACTACCACCCTTAAAAGGATTTTAACTAGATTGCATCTTGGCTTACTAGGTGTCTTGATGTAATTTCTCTGGACAGTTGTTTGCATAGTGTCCCTTATTTTTACATTTGAAACATGTGACAAGGTTGAGATCCTTCACATGTTTGCTTGTCTTGTTCTTCTCGTTTTTTGGAAATTTTGATGCATAATGGCCTAGCTCTTTGCATTTGTGGCACATCACATGGATAATATCCCTCTTTAACTTTGGTATCACTATCTCTTGTTTGTTTCCTTGGACCTCCTTGTTTTTGGGTCTCTCCAAGGCAATGAGGTCTCTTAGTTCATGTTCTTCATATTTCATCACAAATGTGGGAAAACTTCCTCGGTTCTTAGAACGGTTCCTCGGATAACATCCATGTTTCCTCTTTTGCTCACCAAAGTTGGTTACCTTGTATGGAGGTGCATAATGAGTTTTGACTTTGTCTTCAACATTCTTGGTGGAAGTTGTATCTTCGTGGATGTTTCCAAAGACTTTATGTATTCCATCTTTAGCTTTATGTTTCATCCGTTGAACTATAGGATAGATGTGGCATTGGACAGGGACATGATCATTTCCTTCACACAGGAAACAAGTAACTTGAGATGTGGGGTATTGTATAGATGGATGGTTCTCTTCACAATTTGGGCACTGATCAATGTGCTATTTATAAGTGTGTCCTATGTCTCCATAGATTTTACAGGCTTGAGTTCTTCCCACAATATCATCCTTGAAATTGTTGTTGTCACAATCTCTTTGGGTAGGGTTGGTTCTCATGTTGATCATCTGACTGGTCATCATTTACAACAATTTGGATTGGGATCCCGAGAACTTTAGCATGGTTGGGTCTAACTCAGTGTTCTTATGGTTGTTGGCTAAAAACTGGGTTGTCACTTGATTCAACTTAGCTTGGGTTGCTAGTAGTTGTACTGTCATGTGCATATCTAGGTTGTTGTTGTCACCATCCTTGATGTTGGAGTTGTGGTCTCTTGGAGAAGTCATCTATTTGGGTTGGGTTGGGGTTAGAACATACCGAAGAACTCTAGGGAAAGAATTCTACTCATACACAGCAAATAACAAAAAGCAATGTACAAGCAATCACAATCATGCATTCCACTCAAACAACAAGGTTCAAGCATATTTTAGGCAACAAAATATTTTTTCTACACCACATAGGTTGGTATGATCAATAAGTAGATTTAACTAAACACTAGTATGGTGGTCCAACTAGAGGTTATCACTTGAGATCATTACATCCTTCTTAGTTGTTACATCAGGAATAAGATCATGGTATCCTTGTAAGAAATTATTGCATCAAGGTGCAAAGGAAATGTCTATAATGTTTCCTCATGAGTTGACTTTCCTTAGTCTCCAAGACTTGAGTATTATTTTTATCTCACTTGTAGTCCTTAGTGATGTCCAAGTTGAAGTCCTTGGTGAAACTGAAGCTGAAGTCATTGGTGATGTTGAAGTCCTTGCTCATGTTGAAGTCTTTATCCATTAAGTTGAAAAGGGAGAGATGTATAATCAAAACAAAATGTTGAGGAAAGAGTTTACAAGATTGTTTGTAAATAAATTTGAACAAATACAACTCTTATTTTTCTAAGGGGTTTTGTCCAATCCTAGGGTTACAATCCTACATGCAACACAGTGCTCTGATATCATTTATAGAGGCTGAACCCAATAAGGTACAAGTCCCTATGTTTACAATGCTAGTCCCTGGATCGATTAGCTAGAACCCACAGTTTAAGATGTAATATCCAGAAACAAAGTTCATATTACAACTCATAACCAGGAATGAAATTGTTCATTACAACTTACATAGCTCACATCGCTATCTTTTTACAAAGCAGCAGATATAACTATAAAGCATGGAGTCCTTCATCTTCATATGCCACAGATAATCATGTTGGTTGTAGACTTGTAATCCCTACTCAACACACTTCACTAACAAACAAACAAACCTGAAACATAATAAGTTATAGCCACAAGGGTCAATACATTTGAACTTTATTGGCAAGTGATATCATATTGATATGGAGAATCTAACATCTACATGAATATATGGCTAAGTGGAGTTATGGCTGGAATTTGCATAAAAATAAGTTTTTCCTATCCATTGCAAAATAGTTTCTCTCTTTCAAAAAACTTTATCAAACAATGGCACACTGGATACACACCAGGTGCTACCTTTGTTCACCCAACAAGTTTTAACTTAGAGAAATTGGGATGAGGAGATTCTTGATCATTTCAATGTCTTTGATGCTCAAAATATCCATTACCGGGGACACGGCTAAGTACTTAGGTTTTACCCTCTAGAGAGGTGGTGCACTTTCCCCGCAAGACTCGACATGCATCGGGACGAGACTTTTCAGAAGCAATCCCTCAGACCACCATGGACGCGTTCCATCCTATCATCACTACCATCTTCTGTCCATCCGGCTGAGTTCTTACAACTTAGTTGGTCAAGGAAGAGCCCATATGCCATGTGGCTGCACTAGAAGCTTCTCAACACTAAACATCTCAAATCTCTTTGTTAATGGGTGGATATCCACAAGTGAGATACACTAGGGTAAACCATAGAAATGGGCCCTGGGTAACCACTCAACACAAACCATACTTTCCATTCCACCCAGGTGTTTCATTAACAAGCTGTTTTCTTAGTCAAAAACACATAGTCATAACTTTTCCATAATATCATAACATGAATTCCCACCCTTGAATTCAAATAGCTAGGCTAAGCATACTAGCATAGCATGTCTCTTAACTTAGGAAAATTCCTATCAAGATGTATTCTGTAGGATCTACCTTAGAATAGCAATATTCAAAATAGTCCTATCATGCATACTACACAAATATTCACTAATGCAATATTGAAAAGTTAGGACTTTTGATGACCAAAGTATCACTTGCCTTTTTAGTAGAAAATCTAGGTACTCTCCTTCATCTTGCAATTGTCACACTCCTCAAGGTTCACTACAATACAATCAAGCAAAAGCACACACTCAAAACTACAACACAAAATTAATAAAACAAAAAAAAGAAAACAAAGAAATGCATGCAAAACATGCAAAAGGTTGTTTTATGGAAAAAGTGGTCACCAAAAAGGTTCTAAACATTTCAAAATACCTACTGGTCTTTTATAAAAGTGGAAATTCATTCGAAACCAAGTTAGTGAAAATAAGTCATTTAAATCATTTTTCTTTTGTTAGAAAAGCTTTTGTTCAAAGGAATAATTTCTAGTGTCAACAAAATATATTTTTAATTTCAAATGTTAGTGTTTATGGTTAGAGGGTTCAAAAAAAAAAATTTGCAAAGGTTTTACTCAAAAATAATTTTTAGAACAATTTTTATATTCAAAATAGCCCTAAACATGTCTCTGCATAAAACTCTTATTTTCAGAAGCAAGTGACGAAAGTAAGGCCATAGATGCAAAGTTCACATTTTTTGAGTCATTTTTGGATATACAGAACAAAAGTTATTGATTTTACAAGTTTGTAATTTTTGGATAGATGCAAAGTAAGGAAATAGATATAAAGTAAGGCCATAAAATTTGTAATTTTTGGATAGACAACAACAAAAGTTATTGATTTTACAAGTTTAAACATCTAATAGAACAAAATCTGGATTTTAAATCAAAAACCCTGAAACGTGGCGTGTTTCTATTGGTCGATACCTCTTCGGTAGGATCAAAATCGTTGGCCGTTGGATCTAATTGTAAACGGGCGGCTCAGATCAAATGATAACGCTTCGTTAAGTAGATTTATCCTAGCCTTTAGATCTACATCCAACGGATCAGAGCACGGTGGCCAGAGATTGGCAGCGCTGGTGGCGACGCGCCACGGCGGTGCCTCTGGTGGCGGCGCACCGGCGATTCAGAGGGGTAAGGGGGATATGTGAGGATGTTACCATGGTCGTAGTGATATGGCGATGCTCAAGATGGTCGTGGGCGAGACTAGGGAGCATGGGTGCGGTGGTGATTCCTTGATGGAGTTGCTGCCACCGTCGGGTGCGTGCAGTCGTCATCGTGGGCGAGCACTGGTGGCTCGAGCAAGCACAAGAAGGCAATGAGGAGATGTGTCTGACAACGACAGACACAACGGAGCAAGGCAGGGGCAAGGGGGTGGTCGGGGCTCACTGGAAATTTCTCGCCAAAGTGGCCTCTGGCGTCAGTTGCTTGCAAACAGGGACAAAGTCGAGTGTCTAGGCCACGAGAAAACAAATGGAGAGGATCAGTGGTTGCGCACGAAGACGACGGACATGGCAATGCAAGCTGGAGGGCAAGGGGCAGTCATTGCTCACCGAAATTCGTCGATGAGCTCATCGGAGCTGCGGTGGCGCGAGGTCAAGAGAGCATGGTCGGGGGAGCGAATTACTAGAGAATTCAATCGGATTTACTTGAATTGAAACGAGCAAAAACGGCCGAGTGAGGAGCGGGTCTTGCGCGCGGGGTGGAAGACGAAGCTGACGTGGCATGGGGTTGGCTGGTCAGGGAGGGTGCGGGTGTTCTATGCAGTGAGAGAAGAAAGAAGAGGGGAGAGAGAGGTGGCGTGGCCCGGGTGGGATGCTTGTTGGGTTGGGGTGCTGGGGCTGGGTTAGGTAGGTAGGTTTGTTTTCTATTTTTTTTTCAAATGTTTTTCCTTTTCTGTTTCTGTTTTCTGTTTTTATTCAAAACATTTGATTCAAACTTCAATTTGAATTCAAATATTCTCCAATCTTTTCAGTAGGTTTTATACTTATTATGAGTTGATTAAATAATCCACTTTAGAATATTTCAAATATTTGTCTTAGGATTTAACATTCATTTAAGTGAGGCATTTTGGCTTTTATTTAAATAAAAATTAATATGGTTCATAAGCCCATATAATTTTATTTAAATAACTTTTTTATTTTTTTATGTTATTTAACAAACTTTTATTCCAATTTCCTATGGATTTAACCATGGTTTAAATTGTCTTTGAAATGATTCTTATTTATTTATTTCTTTCTTTCTTTGTCTTATAAAATTCATATATTTTTATTTATAGTTCCAAAAATAGTGATTCCAATTTGTATAATTTTATTTTATTTTTTAAATCCTTTTGCGATTACTTTGTTCACAATTTGGTATTGATTTTAGCCATGAGCTTTATTAGCCTTGGAATATGTTCTTTTATCTTATAAATATCATCAGTTTTTATCCATGGCTCCAAATGGAGTGAAATCAATTCCCATGGTTTTATAAATTCTTTGTTTACCATTAATGGTCAATTAGGAATGTTTGTTGCTAAAAAATTTATATGGATCAAAGCCATAGACTTGGATTGATCTTGAATATGATTTCTTTCATTAGGGTTTCGGTTTTTGGTTTAACTTTTCCAATTGTTCCATTCAAGATACATTATATGTAAATGCATTTGATTTGTTTGAAATTTTGTTTGTTGCTTTTTCATTCAAATTTTGTTCAAGTAAAGTTTTGATGTTTCCAATTAGAGATAACAAGTTTCTTTTCCTCTTAAATTTCAACATTTTGTTTCTTTTGTTTGTTTATTTTTCACATTCAAAATTTGGAAAATTTTGGGATGTGACAATTAATTTAGAAAAAAATAGGTCCGAATTTTGGAAACTCCACGCAGTAGTAATCAGAGTAGAACAGGTGGGTGGGCGATGGTAGCTATTTATGGCTTTTTACTAGGTAGTACTCGAGTGCTCTCGTGACTTCATGAAGTGAGACTACAGAACAATACTCTACTACTCAGATGTAGATGTTATCAGATGGTTCCTAGGGACAAGGCAAAGACACAGGTGCTCAGAAGCACGTCCTTGCTACCAAGGCAATCCATTTCACTCCTCTCTATTTCTCGGTGATTTTCTTCTCTCTGCTCATGTGTTTCTCGGCATGTCGCGCAGTCTCCTGATGCTGATATTTGCATGGTGTCTGCTAGATTCTTTTGGCGGATTTCCTTGATTTTGCAGGTGATGCAGCCTTTTTGTCGTGTCCAGGTGCCAGCTGGGGGATAGCAAATTGGGCACAATCGAGATTTCATATCAATGTTACATTAAATAATTTAATTCAATGCCAAGCAAGGACATGATTTACGTGTAAGTATGATGTACAAAGGTTTCTTTTATCCATGGAATTTGATAGTAGTACTCCGTATTTCACTTAATCACTACAAATACATGTGGTTTCCCGGGTTTCTTCCTTTTGGTAGGAGTATTAATTACCTAAAATCATGTGAGTAATAATTGACATTGCTTTCTCTATATTGGCACCCCTCTTTCCTAGAACGCATGTAGAAATTAAGGGGAGGAAGTAATACGGAGTACAAGAGGTTTTATTGTGTCTTAGTGGGGGAGAAGAAATGACACACATAGTACTTGTGGTAGATCCCAACACCATTCCAACTTGCACTTGACGATATTCAATCTCCGAACCTTATTACATATAGGTACTACTATAGGTTAAATTAATCATAAGACTTCTTCTTCTTCTTGGACCTGGATCCTTCCTCTGCGACCTTCTTGTTCGTGTCGTCCTTATGCTTCATATGGCATCCCCCACCTCTCTCCTTCTTCTTATTCAAGCCCCGCCTCCTTCTCCTTCCTCTTCTTATTGCCGCCGAAGAAGGGATCAAGTGCACTCTTCTTGTAGACAATTTCCGACCCCTCATCATCCTACTTCCTCTTCTTCTTGCCGAAGAAGGGTGGATCTATAACATCCCAGCATTAGAGCTTAGAAATAAGCTGAACCTAGATGTGTGCATTGCATTCATGCATAGAAAATCCGAATAATTTTCGCGCTTTTGAACAAAACTTGTCAAAGTAATGGAAGCTTCTCTTAACTTGATGGAATTGAAGTAGATCATCAAGTTGACTGTGATAACTTTCAATATGACCTTTGCTAAAACCTTATTTTGGGTAAACATGATTTGATCTAAGGGTAGATCTAATATAATAAAACTACACCACCAACACATTACTTAATGTTTGATGTTAATCTTTAAGAGATCATATTATATAATTCATTACAACCAAATCTTAACCTATCTTAATCTTATCTACTTATACCAGGAATATCATGGTAATACCTAACCTTAACTCTTAAGTAAGGTTGAGTAGGAAAGAAACCAAGATAAGATCATTCACCATATATCTATCTTTCCATATCAATCCTTATCATCTCTATTGAATCTTATTTTAATATCTGCTGTTCATCAATGTTGAGTAATCAACTATAGATTCACCAATTCTTAACCTATCAATTCTTGATCTATCAACTCTTGCCCATATCATAGCATTCACTTAAGGTTTATAAAGAAATAAGTAAGATTAGGAAGTAGTAATGCTAGTCTCATATATCTTCTATAGGATGGGAGAGTTTGAAGAGAATAAAATCAATATAATAAGTGGTAGAGTTAACTCACTCCTGAATGGATAGAAGATTTCTTTGAAATAAAGGTACATGTGTTAACAAAAAGAATTACTACGATGAATTCTAAAGATAGTTACCAAGGAGAAATCCTATTAGACCAAGTAGGTATAGCCAATGAATAATATCTCTTCATCCAATAGGGATACTCATAAGATAATTATACAACTCTAGTATTGTATTGATAAAGCCTTGATTAGCCAACTGGAAACCTAAGCCATAAATGATCAAAGGATTATAATTATAATGCTCAAGTCACTAAGAGGGAATGATTAAATCATGTATAAGTGACATTAGTAGTTAGAACATAACTACACTCTAGTGTGAATATGTTATCCTAGATTAGTCATGATGAGTCATAATGGTGTAATGAGAGGTTGGAGTATGAGTTCATGGATAATTAGAGATCAGCTAGTATGATTAAGATAGTGCCAAAGCAACATTGAGTTATAGAAGTAGTATGTTTCTCTTAGTAAATAATAAACACCTGAGGTGAAGTAGGATTTGATATATACATCTATTAGAGTAATGTTGGTGATGGATGATTAATGAAGAGTCTGAACTATAGGATTGGATATTATAATTAGTAGAGTAGTTTGATATAATCAAGTGGAGGTATGAGAAAGTTATGAAAAACTTTAGTGTCAAGCTCATTGCATTCACAAATGGATTTAGGAGGAGAAATTATTGATAAGAATATTCTTGTGAAGCAAAGCTCATCATGTTATCATATGATAATGGATATGAAGGAGTAGTATATCTAGGAAAGGAATTCCTTAAATAGAAGTCAAGAATTATAAAATATGGAAGATAGGAATACTTGGTAAACACCCAGCTTTAAATCTTTAACCAAACATAATATCCATTTCATGTGATTGAGCTATCATCCTATTTCCACAATGCCTTATAGGAATACTAAGCATATCTTTGTCATTTCAAAACATGAAAACAATAAGTGCCTAGGAACTATAATTATCAACCCTTATTCTTAAGCCATTCTTAAAAGAATAACTCTATTACTTTATCTTAAATAATGATATCATTCCCAATCATAAGCATCAAGTAAATAATTCTTAAACCTTAAATGTTATTCCTACATATTAGATCTTGAATAAATTTAAGTCTCCTAAGTCAGATAGTAAACAATTATAATCTTAAACCCTAAATTCTATGCAAGTTATAACCAACTAATTACCTTAAAATCAATTAAGTCTATGAGAATAACACTAATCATTTTTAGTTCTCAAGAATTACATGTGACATATAATAAGAGGGTTTACTATATAAAAAATTCTTAAATTTTAAGTTGATAAGAATTAAATCTCATGAATTAATAGTAATGAATTCCTTAATAAACTATGGTTTATTTAGGTAACCAAACTCATAACAAAAACCTCTACATAATGTTAATAAAAAAGGAAAACAAATAAAGGAAATAAGGAAAATATAAACCTTATATAATAGAGGTTCATTAAATGAATCTAAATACATATTATTATGCTGCATGTATTTAGCAAATAAAATTTATAAGGAAGGATTAAAAACAAATGTAAAATACAAATCTGAAAATTGAATACGAAAATAGTAAAGAAAAAAATATAAAGAAAAAGAAATCTGGCCCGGGCAGCAGGCCGGCCCAGAATTTCCTCTACCTATCCGTCGCTCACGAGCCGCAGCCAGTTCTCTCTTCTCACTGCAGCATTGCCCAACACCGTCCCAGGCCCGTGTACCCCTTTGTCCACCTAATCGTCGTCGTCTACCTCGTGCTCGTCCCGAAGCAGCTCGCTGGAAGCAGCGCCGCTGCTCACCGCGTGGAGATTCATGCCGGCGACCGCAAGAGGGGATAAGGAGGCCACGACGACACAGCTCGGCCTCATCCTTATCCACTCTTTCTCCCTCTGAAGCTCTCTCTCTAATCCTCCTCTCTCCCGAAACACTAGCTGACCTCGCCGACAAATCGCCGCCGTTGAGCATCTCCCGTCTTCTTCCCATGTAGCCCTGGAGAAGCACCGTGCACCGTAGGTCCTCTGGGTGGAGTTCAGCATCAAGGGAAGCACTAGGGAGGGAGAATTTTGTCGCTCCCTTTCGGTGTAGTTCGTCGGAATCCTCGTCGGAGAGCTCGGCTCCGACCGTGTTCGTCCTCACCGACACCACCGCTGCAACCAAGGTGAGTCACTGATGCTCAAGCATCTTTCCTCTACCCCTATCGCACTGTCTAGGCTGCTCGCATCATAGCGTAGTTGTACGCTGCCGTCAGTCGTCGTCGTTATAGTAGTTCCGATGACCAATCGAGGGTGGCGCAACCACTATTAGAATCCTCGTTTCGTACTCATTCGAACGTGTACTCTCGCTTGGCCGCGCGCTTGCGAACACTGACTCCGACAACCATCTGAGGGTGGCTGGCGAAGTGGGGCCGCGCTGACACCTTTGACCCAGTCCACCAATTGACCAGGTGGCATACTGACGTGGCCCTGACCCCACTGGTTAGTGACCTAAGGTAGCTCTGGATGTGGTGTAAAAAGATATTCCCTTTTTAGGAAATAGATAAAATGTTATAAGTCCAATTAAATATTCTGGGACTTAAATAAAATCATTAAATCTTGTTAAATCAATAACTTTTATTTTATAATTCATAAAAATATGTGTAGTATATGAAAATGTTTGGAAAAAATGAAATCTATAATTTAATTATTTAAATATATATTATTTAATCAAGATTTCATAAGTAATAAAACTTTGATAATTTATATTTTAATAATGGTAAATGATAAAAATATAAATAATATACCAAAATTCTTAGAAAAACAAGAACTAAAATTTAATATTATAATCATGTCCTATTACTTCACATAATTAAATATTTATTGTTTATTAAGTGTTTATAAAGTGTTAAATCTTATAAAAATCATACCTTATTATTTATAAATCACAAAAATAATTGTAATATACTAAAATGATCACAAAAATAATATTTACATGTTAAAATATAACATTCCACTTTTGAGGTAAATAAAAACTTAATACCCTAATAACTTAAATTTAAATCTAATTTCCTTACTTAATAATTCATATAAGGTTAAATAAAATTTGTAATATTTCTAAAATTAGTCAATTGAGGTCTAATAAAATAATATTAGTCTTAAATATTGATATTATGAAGTTAAAATGGTTCAACACAATTTAAATATAATCTTACAGAATATTATTCTACCATAAGTGGAGAATATCTTTAAATAACATCTTAATGTAATATAAAATCTTCCAAGATTAATTGTGGCTAAGTAAAATTTATTCCTTTTCTTCAACCAGAAGATTATAAACATGCCAAAACACTATAGTGACTTCACAAGTAGTCACCAATATTGTTTACTTATCCCCAAACCATAACCATATCTTTATAAGGAGATAAATGATTCCATTCCAGTATAATGATAAGAAATCACTACTCAAATAGAAGTACTACCACTCTTAAGTATATTTCAAGAAACATTATGAGGAGAACAAAGTACAAATATCATAAGCATTACACATGAAGCTTATCTATATTATTAAAGTTAAACTTTAAGTTTACAAGCCTTTAAATATAATGCTAAAACCTTGTTATGTGTTTTATAGTTAACTTTGGTATGTTATACTTAAGTCATAAAACATCTTAAGTCCAGACTATCCAAGAAAGCACAAACAACATCAACCACCTTTTATTAACCTCAAGGATTGTTTAGACCTTAGAGAAGAAATCTTTTCTTCAAATGTTATTCTTTTTGCCACTCCAAAAAACAAATAACAATTAATAATAATCACATTACATTATGCTTTACTTGTATACTTAGGATTGTTAACACTTAAGTAACTTATAAATGCCAATACGTGTAAAGTAAAATTTGAAGATAAGGCAATTCTAATATAAGAAATCTTTGAGTAGCATTCCACATTCGTGTATCTTATTATTATATTACATGTTGTTACACACACTCACAAGCCTTAACAAGATGTACGAGTTTGAAGCTTATCTATATTATTAAAGTTAAACTTTAAGTTTACAAGCCTTTAAATATAATGCTAAAACCTTGTTATGTGTTTTATAGTTAACTTTGGTATGTTATACTTAAGTCATAAAACATCTTAAGTCCAGACTATCCAAGAAAGCACAAACAACATCAACCACCTTTTATTAACCTCAAGGATTGTTTAGACCTTAGAGAAGAAATCTTTTCTTCAAATGTTATTCTTTTTGCCACTCCAAAAAACAAATAACAATTAATAATAATCACATTACATTATGCTTTACTTGTATACTTAGGATTGTTAACACTTAAGTAACTTATAAATGCCAATACGTGTAAAGTAAAATTTGAAGATAAGGCAATTCTAATATAAGAAATCTTTGAGTAGCATTCCACATTCGTGTATCTTATTATTATATTACATGTTGTTACACACACTCACAAGCCTTAACAAGATGCACGAGTTTGAAGCTTATCTATATTATTAAAGTTAAACTTTAAGTTTACAAGCCTTTAAATATAATGCTAAAACCTTGTTATGTGTTTTATAGTTAACTTTGGTATGTTATACTTAAGTCATAAAACATCTTAAGTCCAGACTATCCAAGAAAGCACAAACAACATCAACCACCTTTTATTAACCTCAAGGATTGTTTAGACCTTAGAGAAGAAATCTTTTCTTCAAATGTTATTCTTTTTGCCACTCCAAAAAACAAATAACAATTAATAATAATCACATTACATTATGCTTTACTTGTATACTTAGGATTGTTAACACTTAAGTAACTTATAAATGCCAATACGTGTAAAGTAAAATTTGAAGATAAGGCAATTCTAATATAAGAAATCTTTGAGTAGCATTCCACATTCGTGTATCTTATTATTATATTACATGTTGTTACACACACTCACAAGCCTTAACAAGATGCACGAGTTTGAAACTTAATCTAAAAGAGCAACACATTCTAAAGAAACCATTTCCACTATCCAAACCCTAGAACAATGTTATTCCGGAGATTCGAGTTTATCAAATTACATTACATTACTATGCACACTAGCATCTTGCTTCTTTAAACATTAGTCCTTACCAGACGAATGATGTTGTTTTTAGATATTGGATCTTATATTGTCTCGAAGACCGTGAGTGCATAATCTTGCAATCACAAAAGGCAAGTTCACACTTGCTCATGTCCTTTGAATATTTTCAGTAAAGTAATTTTGCAAATTCAGTGTTGTAATTACTTGGATTTCGAAAAGGTCATAAAACACTATTTTCATTATAATATGATTACAGGTTAATTACCATGAGGTAATAACCTAATATGGAAGTTCCGGTGGTAAAGGCACATATTATCTAGGACTTAACAACCAATGTCGCTAGTGATTCTTGCGTCGTATATTACGCGTTAACCATGAGATTTGGAATGGGACGACGATGTTAGCTGTATCCTTTTCTATTCGTATGGAGGCAAGACGACTTTAACGTGATGTTCTGATTCCTTGTGCGGATCCAACATATGGGTTGGCACCCTTAGGCCCCACGTTTTTGGTGTCTAGATTATCTATGAGTGGCTGTCGGAGGTATAGCCGGACCTATATGGTACTTGCCAGGGGCATCACCAGCTCATAGAGTCTTCGGGAACTCATCAGGGTTTTAGACTGTCCGAAAGGGGTCTTAACGGAGGTGAGCCAGCCCCGAAGGATCATGTAGACATATGGGGTCGCGGAAAGGGCAGTTATTGGCTTGGATCATCTACTGGGCCCCACAACATGGAATTGTGGACGGGTAAGCTGCCCGGTTGTGGAACAAGGAGTTGATCTATCATGGGAAAAGTAACACACCTCTGCAGATTGTAAGAACTGTAACTTGTTACTCCCTGTTCCGTGAAGGAGCTACGAACGCGGCGGGAAAGGAACTCCATGAAAGTTCTGGTAAACCCGTGAAGGCTGACAGACATAGATTTTCAGAATAAAAGTAACCTTTGAAGAAATGTTTACGAAAAACTGCATTGCCTACGACCTATGGTCTGTCGCTGTAGATATAGTGCATCAAACACTCATTTTCTAGTGAAATTGATGAGTACGCTCGTACTTAACGTATCTTATTAACCCTTGCTAGATTCTGAAGACAATACATACGATGTCTACAACAACTTATGCTCCAGGGATCATCACCAAAAGGATAAAGCTCTTCAATGAGGTCAAGAAAGTCAACATTTACATCAAATCAAGTGCAGATGGAGTTGCTGATTAGATAAGAATATAATCCCTAGACATAGAACCTACTTCTGTAGAGTGTTGCAATAGCAGCAATGCAAGCCCCAATAATTCAGATACTGGTCTATTAGTATATTAGTTATTAGTTGATTATTCCTGATTATTCTTGTAAGAAGTTTCTCTCTCTTTAACCTAGAGTGTTCTCTGGATCTTTTGTATAGAGTTGGTAATCTATAGTCATGTCTTGGACCTGCTGTGTTTCTATTGTACCACTATGAGGGATGTAATACTAGTGAACATTGTTTTATTGGTGTTATGTCATCGACTATAGTGTACTACATCATGCAGTGGTATGCTGGGTCACTGATACGCCAAATTTGCATCACCATTTTATATCATAATTTTCCTCTATCCATTGATATTTGTCTTATTATTAGGTATTACTTACGGCTTTTCATCTATTTATGCATGTTGGATGAATCCTGGAAGATGGACTACCGGAGTCTGGATTCTGATGGAAAAGAAGGCATTCGGTGCAATTCGCGAAGATAAGAAAAATACCAAAAAAAATGGAAACGTATTATTCTACTAGAAGATGGAGGAAGCCAGAAGAAGGAGCGAAGGGGGGCTGTAGGGGGCCCACACCCCCCTAGGCGTGGGGCCACCTAAGGCCGCGCCTAGGGAAGGTGTGGCCCACCTGCCCGGCCTTCGACTCCGCCTTCTCCTATAGCTTCCCTACGGAACCCTAACATCGGGGAAGCGACCACAGATAGATTTCAGCCGCCTCTGGGGGGACGGAAAACACCGAGAGAGAAAGATCTCTCCGGCAGACAGATTTATGCCGGGGGAATTCCTTCTCGGAGAGGGGAGACTGTCGCCATCAACACCATCATCAAGCTAGGCTTCATTGGGATCATCATCATCATCCACACCATCATCTCCACCAGCACCATCATCACCACTCCGTCCTGCTGTAACAATTATGTTGGATATTCCTTAGTTCATTAGGGGAAACATTCCCGGTGTTAATCACTATTGTAGTTGATGCTTGTGAGTGGAACCATTGTATTATTGTTTATGTTTAGATTGTTATCCATTACCATATCATCTTTGATCTTGATCCATATGATGTCTTGTGAGTAGTTCGTCTAGTTCTTGAGGACATGGGAGAAGTCATGTTGTTAGTAGTGAATCTGTGATGAGTTATTATTCAATGGTTTAGTATTTAAGTTGTGGTGCTATTCTTCTAGTGGTGTCATGTGAATGTCGACTACATGATACTTCACCATTTATGGTCCTAGGGGGATGCATTGTGTCTTTGGATACTAATTGTGGGGTTGCCGGAGTGACAGAAACCTGAACCCCCGTTAGGACACCTTTGCACAAGGGAGTGTAGGATCTCAGAGTTTAAGGCTGTGGTTAGATTATATCTTAGTTACTTTCCTATAGTTACGGATGTTTGTAGGCGGTTTAATCACAATTATGTATTAGTCCTAGAAAGGGCAATATGTTAGCATAGGTTCACCCACACAACACTTACAAACACTAGAGAAGAGTACTTAGCTATTTGAAACGAAAACACTTGACAGAATTCCCATGTGTCCTCGAGAACGTTTGGTCCTTATAAGTATTTCCGCCGGCTTGTCCTTTGCTAAGAAAGGATTGGGCTAATTGGTCCATTTGTTCATTACTTCTGTTACTTGCTCTTTGTTTTGTTGCCTTGTCATAAAACCACTAAAAATCCGTTTGCTTAGTATTCACAGGGATTTCCTGCTCCATACCACTGTTCAACACCTTCTGCTCCTCGTTGGGATCAACAGTAATATTTATCAAAAGTGCTACAATACACACCTATACTTGTGGGTCATCAAGACTATTTTCTGGCGCCGTTGCCGGGGAGTGAAGCGCTATTGAAGAGTGGAAATGGTAAGGGAAACTTTTACTGTGAGTATTGCTTTTGTTACTGCTTGTTACTTTGTTTCCAATACAGATAACCCACTTGGTTTTCTGTTCGGGAGAACTACTACCACTGAAAGGGTAGTAGATGAACCACCACTTGTTGATATAGATCCTTTTAAGCTACCTACAAGTATTGTTAATCATGTTATGGATAATTATTATTTTGGGGATGGAACTGTCCATCCTGGTGATCACTTGCTTTTTATCCATGAATTATGCGGGTTGTTTAAGTGTGCAGGTATCACAGCTGAATAGGTGAAGAAGAAGTTACTCTCCATATCTTTGAAAGGGAGAGCTGAGGAATGGTATAAGCTGCTAAAGAATGGACAATCCATGGAATGCGAGGAGATGGCATCTCTCTTTTACTCTAAATTTTATGATCCCAGTGAAATTCATAAGGATAGAAATCTTATATATAACTTTTGGTCTCTTGATGGAGAGAGTATAGCTCGATCTTGGGGGAGATTGAAGTTACTAATGCTTAAATAGCCTTTTCATGAACTCCCTAACAATATTATTCTCAATAACTTTTATGCTAGGCTTCCTCTTCATGATAAAGATTTACTAGATGCTTCTTGTTCTGTATCATTGACACGTATGAAGGAAGAAGCTAAATGGGATCTTCTAGACCGTATTCAAGAGAACACTGAAGCTTGGGAGAATGACAAAGGAAGAAAATCAGGTATAAACTATGATTATGAATGCATTAAATCTTTTATGGGAAATGATGACTTTCGTGATATTACCAATAGGTTTGGTCTTGATTCCCAAAGTATTGCCAACTGTTTTAAAGCCTTTGCCTCTTACATAGAAATCCCAAAGAAAAAGTGGAATAAGTACCATGATCCTTATAAAGATGTTGTTAATCATGTTCCTGTTAGAAGTACTCAAGTTTGTACCACTAATCATATTGTGCCTGATCCTTATGTTGAGAAAATGCCTTTCCCAGCTAAGGTAAAGGAGTATTCTATGATTATTAGTGCAAATAACAAAGGTACAAAGAAAACTGTGGAGCCTGGTAAGCAATTGAGTGATGAACCTGTGGTAGCTATTGTAAAAGATCTTGTCACTAGAAATATAGAGGATGAGCACATTGTCTTCTGTGAAGACACTTCTAACATTATCTCTCATCCTAGTAAGGCTAGAAAAGCTAGTGTTCCTGTGGTTTCTGTTAAAATTTGTGATCATTTCTATTATGGTTTATGTGATATTGGTGCTAGTTCTAGTGCTATTCCTTATAAGATATACAGGGAAATTATGCATGAGATTGATCCTTATGAGCTTGAGGACATTGATGTGGTTATTCACCTTGATAATAAGGAAACCATTTGCCCCATTGGCATTGTAAGAGATGTGGAGGTTCTCTGCGGTAATATTAAATATCCTGCTGATTTTCTAGTGCTTAACTCAGCAGCTGGCAAAACTTGTCCTATCATTTTTGGTAGACCCTTTTTGAACACTTGTGTAGCTATTATTGATTGTAAGAAGGAAAAAGTTTTAACTAAGTTTGATGGAGATTCTTATGAGATTAGCTTTTCCAAATTTTCTAAAGCTCCTTGTGAAAATAGCTTGCCTAATAAAGATTTTAGGATGGATCAACTTGCTTCTACTGATCCAGTCTATGACCTTGGACCTCTTTTTGAAGACTGTAAGTATGTTTATTCTGATGATAAAGTGGTTTACAGTGATAGCTATATTGTCAACTTTATTCAAAGTGTTACTGAAAGTTATTATGAGAGAGGGAAACATGGTTTTATGCATACTAATTTTTATTCCAATAGGTTATCAAGTGTCATGCCATACTATTCCTGCATTTTCCCTATTCATGTGTTGCACAAATCCTTTGAATCTATTTTCAAACGGAGGGAGTACCTAAGGACTACATATCCAAGGAGATTTTTTCAATGGAAAAGATACTTGATCTAAGCAGATAGTGCTAGCTACCAGTATAGAGCCATGTTTGAAAGGAAATTCTAGATCATATCCAGGAATTTGATCCAAATAAGTACTACCAGCAAATACTGCAAAACACAATAGCACAAGAAGAACTAGAAACAATAGACTCCCAATTACAAGAACTAGTACAATAGTACTGTACTGTACTATTTTGCAGCCAAAATGCATATTTCTGACACACAGAAACCCCTCTGACTAGAATCAATATCAATACTTAGTCCAAAATTTGAACGTCAGATCATCAACAGAATCAAGACGGCCATATCTGTCATCTACCACCTTATGGATGCAGAATGAGTAATCCAGGATGAACCTATCATGTTTATTAATCAGAAAATTCCGGGAATCTTTAGTCATCCTAGCAGCGGTCGACGATGTGCTGCTCTTCATTACGAAAAACCGGCTATATTCAGGGAACTCTTCCAGGTCCCCTCCCATCATTGAAGGTTTATATAAGTGCAACTCCACCATGTACCGCGGAAACTTGCACGCCACCGACCTGACGCACTCGACGGATACGGCGAGGCCCATAGTGGAGCATGTCAAATCACACAGTGAACACTTTACCATTATCCCAAGATACGACGGTATCTACTTTCCATGAGCCAGGTGCCAGGAAAGGCTAAGAGATGTACCTGTGTTCCACTACGTAGTGGAAACTACGCACTTCCACCGATGGGATTTTTCGAGGTGGTCGATGAGCACTATGGGCGGGGCGACGAACTTGCAACCATGCTCAGGGCAGTTGCACGGGCCGTGCGGGAATGCCATCTTGTGGTTGAGGAAGTCATGGAAGGCAACCAATGTCCCGCACTTGTTGTTGGGGCATCTGCTATATTTTCCGCCAGCGACTTGGCGGCATAACTCCTTGGATCATGCGTCCAGCCGAACGGTGCTGGTAGTGTCCATATGCATAGCGATTTCTCCGAAGGTGTCGTCGCCGAACATGCTCCGTTGTTGGTACCGAATCATATGCATTGAATCCGCCGTTGAGTCCGCATGGACTAGGGGAGAGGGCGGATTCAAATATTATTGTTGGAGTTTCTTGGAGGAGAGTGATGACGGACTTCAAGAACCGATTCCGCGGGGGAGAAATGGCAAGGAAAATTTGTGAAGTGTGCGCTAGCTCGAGAGGATCCAAAATGAAGCTAGCCAGCATTGGAAAAATCGTAGATGGAGAAGATGGGAGGCTCTTTGAACGAGGGTGTTTTCGTGTTACCTCAGCGGTCTTATGCAGTGCACCGGATCAAGGACGCCGACTGGAGTTATAGCTAGAATAGCAAGCGGTCACGTCCTGACTCAGTATTGTTGTCTCATCACATAGACTAGCTACAAATAATATCATAAATAAGTTTTATTATGTTTCAGGAAAGGATATTAAACCACATTTCTCGAGTAAATTACATTTAGTACCACAATTGGGATCAGGGTAACAGGTTAGTTCCCTGCAATTTTTTGGGGATATGTACCGCTTTTGGGGTGAGCTGTTACAAATAGGTAAATATTTTTTGGCTAATCGCGTTTTAACAGCTAAACTAACATGATGGGCCCACAATTAAGTAATGAAATGGAGTTGGGGCCCACCTATCATACTTATCATTTTATTCCCCTCCTCCCTCTCTCTTCTCTTGTATCTTTCTTCTAGAGCATCTTCTCTCTTCATCATTCATTGTTCATTTTTCCCTTGTTTTTGCCCAATCTGGTAGCAAATCTAGAGAAGCAAATATAACCAGCACATTCAGTAAACAAAGAAGATGTAGGCAAAGCTAACATTATATATAGTACAATATTAAACAAGGTTCGACAATTAGGATGCTCAGCAGTACCGGAAAGGTTCAACACGGAAATACAAAAGAAGCTGCTTTACAGCAGCAGCACACAAGATCAGTGGCACCTCCTGGCCTCCGCCTCCTCCCTGTAGAACTTCCTCCACTTCTTGTTGCCCATTACCATGACCCTTTGCTCCTTAGGTTTTATTGGGGCATGCGACCCTCTTCTATGGCCACCTTCTGGAGGTTACAGAGGTAAAACCGAGCGCCTTGTGGTTGGATCTGAAGGCGTCAACGTTCACGTTGTGGCCGTAGGTGGTCACGTGCTCGACATCCTTCATGAGGAAGTTGAAGCCGGTGGTGTGGATTATCCTCTCGCAGAAAGGGGCACCTGTAGACATCGCCGGCGAAGTAGTGGTCATACTGGCTTGGTGTGCTTGGATGCATCGTCGCTACAGATGTCGTTGTTATCCACCTGCTGGAAAATATAGAAGAGTGCAATAAGGACATGATTGAGATACCTTGGTTATTGGGATTGATTATTTTCATAAATTAACCGATTGAGATCCCATGATTATTTGCATAAATGAAGCGGGTGGGTTAAATTCCCCAATCCCCAAATCTCAAACAAAATCAAATACAGATCGACGCTAGTACCAACTAGGAAATTCCTTAACTACAACTCGAAGGACAAATAAAATATGATTGAAATACGAACATGGGGAATCATCAAAACACATGAGCATTAGCTTCTGTAAAAAGATCTAGCATCCAACGATTGAAAATGTGAACAGCCGAACCCTAATAACAAACTATCTAGCATCCAACGAATGGAATGGGGGAAGAACAAGGGAAGGGAGAAAACCCTAGTTACCTCTGACCATGGGTCGACGATGCTGGTGTTGTAGGGGTTGTCTGGGCGTATGTACTCCTGCTCCTCGTAGGGGTCCCAATCTATCGGGACCTTTGATGATGGCTCAGTTACGGAGCTTCGTTGGGAGACCCCAAGAGGAAGGTGTGATGAGCATAGCAGCAAGTTTTCCCTTAGTAATAAACCAAGGTTATCAAACTATTAGGAGGAAGGAAACGACTCAAAGGTGTTGCTAGCAACTTGGAAACATGCACAACACAAACTCAAGACTTTGCCCCAACGAACAGTGAGGTTGTCAATCTCATCGGTTTGCTAAAAACAAAGGGTTAACTGTATGGCGTGCAAGGTAATAGTGGTTTGCAGAAAGTAAATAGTAAAAGTGGAAGATGTATCAATTGTAAAGATTGTACCCGGGTCCATTGTTCACTAGAGGTGTTCTCCTTAAGATAAACAAATATGGCATGCTGGGTAAACAAATTACAATAGGGGAATTGACAGGACTGAGCAAGGCATAACAATGCAATACTAGGCATTCATGATCCTATGAGATTCGATTGGGAAATACAACAAGATACATAGACCGCCATCCAACTACATCTATGACTAGTAATCCACCTTCAGGTTATCATCCGAACCCCCTCCAGTATTAAGTTGCAAGCAACGGATAACTGCTTTAAGCAAAGTGTGTAACGTAAACAATCCACTTGTTCCATGAACAAGAGACCGTTGTTTTCTACCTAGAAGCAACAACACATCTACAACCTTAGAGATTTCTGTCACTTCCCTTAGATTAAATAGAGGTATGAACCCAGTATCGAGCATAAATACCCCCTCTTGGAGTCACTAGCATCTACTTGGCCAAGATATCTACTAGAAACGGAGAGCATGCAAGATCACAAACAACACAGACATGATAGAATAAATAAGACAAAACCATTAATCAATCTGACACAGTAATATCAATATCCATTGGATCCCCTCAAACACAACATGCATGATTACAAATAGATGATCTTGATCATGAACGGAGCTCACAAGATCTAAACAGGGTAGCACAAAGGAGGAGATACAACCAGCTAGCTACTGCATGGACTCGTAGTCCAAGGTGGAACTACTCACACTTCATACCAGAGGCTGGCATGATGAAGAAGAAGGCCTCCAGGATGATCTCCCCTCTGGCAGGGTGCCGGGAAGAGCTTCCTACCCCCTGATCTAGGGATGATGGTGGCGGCGGCTAAAGACGGATTCATGGAATATTGATCGGCTACTGAGGGTTTTGTTATCGGGGGGTCTTTATAGGCGAAGAGGCGAGGCAAGGGGCAGCCAGGGCGGCCGCACCCCCCCAGGCACGGGCCAGGCTTGGCCACGCTGCCAGGGGGTGTGGCCCCCTGGTGGCTCCCCTCCGTCTCGTATTCAGGATCCATGTCCTCCGTGCCAGGGGGTGTGTCCCGTCTAATTCCGATAATATTGATTTTCTGCCTTTTCTAGAACCAAAAACAGAAGAAAATAGGCAACTGGTACTGTGGCATCTTGTTTATAGGTTAGTCCAGAAACACATATAAAAACACCTCAAAGTGTAGACAAAGCAAAGCAAAATAGATACTAAACAAGCATGGAACATAAAAAATTATAGATACGACTTCAATGTATCAAGCATCCACAAGCTTAACTCCTGCTCGTCCTCGAGTAGGTAAGTCATAAAAAGAATAATTTTTTAGGTGACATGCACCATCAAATTCAAGATCAAACCATTTACAAGCTTTCAAAGCTGAGATCAAAGAACTCAAAACATGAGCATGAAAGATGGAGTTGTAATAGTAATACAAAGTAACTATGCATGCAACATGAAAGGTTACAAACAAATATCTTGAATAACATGCATTGAAAAACGTTTGTTTGTTTCACATATATAAACACATATCATAGTGGCATTCAGCTTGTCCCTCATGGAGTAGCAAATAGATGCACATGACACCTTCAAAGTTCATAAGAGTGACTAGATACAAATAGCACAAGAACAAATAATATCAATAATATGCATTAATCAATAACTTTTGGGACAATGCACATAGAACTAGAAATGGCAACTATGCTATCTTAATTGGTGCCTAAGGATAGAAGGCGGAGACTCAATATAATAGTGGAAGAAAGGCCCTTCATAAAAAAGAGCTTCCAAAAATTATGGTACTTGTTAGATTTTAGCTCTCATTGCCCCTATCATAAGCATCTTGAAGTGATTAAGGTTAAAGTGAACAAACCATGGAGTATATGCTTGACAAAGTATAAGTTGGCAATCTCATGTCCCTTGAATATGAGGGTCGCTCCTCATGCTACTCAAGTTTAGTCACTTGCAAGTTCTTGTCATAGTATGTACATGTGTCTCATAGAGAACCTCCAACGGGGTACCCCTTGCACATGATATAGGAGCAACCCCATAATTAAAATGACAAGGCAAACAGACAATAAGCATCTCAGCAAATCTTCTTATTTACCATGGGAAAATGGTGCTTTTTTCTCTCTTTCCTCTTTTCTCATATTTTTTTTTCTTTTTCTCAATCTATTTTTCTTTCTCTTTTTTTATAAGAAGAATGATTCATAGATTGCTCACTATGGTGATGCTGCAAGTTTCCACCATGATTAGGCATGGCTTAGGCTAGCGACCCAGGCGTTTCTCTATCACACATACACAACTCCATGGATTACAAGCTCCCCTTTCATTTCACACCGACGACATCCATAAACAAAAGAGCATGATATCAATTGTGTACAATGTACAAGTGCAATGTTAAAAGCGTTCCCCGTGACGGCACGGTTTTACTAATCCCAACATATAAGTGCAAGCATATACAATATAGATGACACAATGGTTCAAATTTATTAGGGGCAAGAAAAATAAAGTGGGCCATCAAGTTCATGAGAGCTTTAATCATTAAGTTTTTACATAACAAAATACTTTTTAATTGGAAGATAGATGAAAACAAGAATATACTTGGAATTGTGTAACACACCATGCATAGAAATTTATAGTTGAAACTTTGGAACAACTTGGTTTCTTACAAGTTGGCTGCATGAGTAGAGCTTACTCATACAAATGGAGGCTAGCAAAAGATTGGGAGCAACCAACTAAGAGAGCAATAATGGCCATAATCATGCAGAGCAACAAAACATTACTAATCAAAGCATAAACTGGTACCACAAGTCAAGGACTAAGTGATCATAGAGGCTATGGTGACTTGTTCATAGTCATGACATGGTGTGAGCATGTGCCAAGTCAACCCAAACAAATCATCAAAGGAGAATACCACCATACTATCCTTTTGTTTTTTTGGAAAAGAGTATATATTAATATCACAGGGATACCAATTACACCCAGCCTCTACAACAACGCATGCCCTAGAGGCTCTAGGGATGCACACAGCCCCGAAAAAAGAAAGAAGAATTACAAAAAAGAGAAAAGTCCCGCTATAGAGAACTAATCCTCAAAGTAACGACATTGTCACCATCAGAACAACACCAGTAGTCCTCCACTCCAATAACAACGCCTTCAAGAAGGAAATAGTGCCTAAGCGCCGTCTTTGCCCGATTAAAAATCATAGGTTTTCACCCAGGATAAAGTCCTTGCTCACAAAACAATGCCTTCAACGAGGTCATCGTTAGGTACAACCAGTTAAGGCCAGACCTTGGATTTTCACCCTGCAAGATAAGACTGGGAACTCCCCTATGTTGTCTACCCGCACCAACAGTCGCTACAATGAGTCCCAGATCATGCTATCAGTTCTCCATCGCCACAAGAACAAAAATCACCATCGCTACCCTCATATTTCCGCTTTCCTGACATTCTCCGCATCTGACTTCACCATGGCTCTAAGATGGCACTTAGTGGGAACAAACAACAGAGCTTCGCAACGCTCCCGATGAAACCAAACGGCCAGAAAAACAAGGTGCGCATGACCAAATACCTTCCGATCCAGCAATCTCCAGGCATGATACGCCCATGGGAGTTCCCCTGCGGAGCCTTCCAGAACCCAACTCTCCACACCAGATCAACGAGGGCAGACATCAAGTAGATCTTTGTCTTCATGCGGAAGAAACCAAAGGACCACCACCTTTATTTGAGCAGAGCAAATCTAAGAGATGGCAATCCAGAGTGATGTTTTTCCGGCATGGCCAAGCCAATAACAATACTCACAACTCCCTGGATGGACCACTCTGGCCCAGATCTTGGCGCAAAATCCAATCTTGACCGATAGACCAGATCGCCACCAATCGGATCCAAGCCCGAACCGGTGGTTCACCACCGTCTCCACGAGGTCGCTCCACCCTTGAGCGTCGTCCAGACCAGCGCCCTGTCCGCGCCGCCCACCACCCTTTCGCGCCGCCAGGAAGACGGCTGGTCTAGGCGGGCCGCCTAGACCCACGATGAACCACCTCCCGAGAAGCCAAAGCCGGGTAAGATTGCCGCCACCACCAGGTCGGGGAACACCATCCCGACCACTTCCCACGTCCATCCCCGACGACCCATCCCCAGCTACACCGATGGGGATGTAAGGCGCGCCCACATCCCCTAGCACCGTTCGATACTAGGGGTGCCACCACCGCGGCCGACACCGACGGCAGCGGCGGAGGGGATGGGATCAGGGAGAGGGGAGGTTAAGCATCGGAATGGGATCCTGGTGGCGCCCTGGGGGTGCGCCAGGGGAGGAGGTTAGTGATACGAGATGAGGAGGTTAGCGATATCCCAAGGAACGATACTATTCTTTTGTATGCTAAAACAACGCATGATTCCCTCAAGGCACATTAATAAACCCTAATTGTTTGGAACAATTCATGCTACAACAATAATCACTAATCATAAGTTCGAAACAACATCTAGCGTGACATGCTAAAGTCTAAGTCACAGTCAAAGCAAGCTCCTCTTGCACTATCCAAGCAAGAACTTTCTACTCCTCTCCAACACCAATCAACTTATTTTAAACAACACAGCGAAAATGGGAGTACAAACTACTTTATTCAAGCAAACTAAGCAAATAAAACAAAAACTAAGATGCTCCAAGAACAACATAATAATGAGTGAAACAATAAAAACGAAGTGTCTAGAAAGACCTGAGATTTTTATTGATGAAGAAGGGGATGCCTTGGGCATCCCCAAGCTTTGACGCTTGTACCTCTTGAATATTTCTTGGGGTGACATGGGGTGGCATCCCCAAGCTTGATATTTTTTCCATTCTTCATCTCATTACATCATTCTTTCTCCACACATGAAAATTTTCCTTCATACAAAACTTCACACAATCTTCATTAGCAACATTAGTGTATTCAAAATATAATAGACCCTTGGGGTTTAGTTTTAGAACAGAATTTTTTTTCATAAAAACACAAGCTACTGTATAAATTCCCTCAAAAAGCTCAGTTTCCCAAAAAGAACCCAAAGAGGAATCAATAAGAAGCAAATGCAAATAATGGCAGAAATCTGTCAAAACAGACCAGTAGGTAGAAACCGATTTTTTCAAAGACTTTCTGTTGATGAAATAAAAAAGTGTTGAACTAACGAAAGTTAGCTAACATACTGGGGGATTTATTAAGAAAATATCATCTCAATCCGACTTACAGAGATTGTACACGAATGTTTACGGTGGAGCAAAAAAATCTGTTTCGGGATAACAACTCCCCAAATCTTACTTCCCTCTCATTAGAGGTTATTCTTGGCACAAAAAGTAAATAAAAAGGATAAGGAGAGGTTATTACATAGGAAATAACTTCCAAGACTCAAAGAAACTTTTGCGTTATCTACCAATAAGTTCTTTTCTTCAACGTCTTTAAGTTAGGCATAAGAAGCAAGAATCACGTATTTTCAAATGAAGCAGCATTAACATCAAAGCTTTCTTTCAGAGGAGGAGCAAAAAGGAACTTATCTCTCTTCATATGGAAGTGTTCAATACCTTTATTGAATGGAAATTGATATTTAATGGTGTATTATTTCATATCAATGATGGCACCAACAGTTCTAAGAAAAGGTCTTCCCAAAGTAATAGGACAAGGAGCATTGCATTCAATATCCAAAACATGGAAATCGGCAGGGATATAGGCATTTTTAACCATAATTAGAGAATAATTAACACTACCCATAAGTTTCTTTTTAGCATTATCATCAAGTGGGACATCTAAATAGCAATCTGCCAAAGGTGGAAAATCATGCATTTCATAAATCTTTCTAGGCATAATAGAGACACTAGAACCAAGGTCACATGAAGCTGTGAGATCAAAGTGATTCACTTGCATATTAATAATGGGTTCGCAACTATCTTCTACTTTCCTAGGAATAGAGGCTTTGCGTTTTAACTTTTCTTCCTTAATTTTAATAAGAGCATCAGTAATGTGTTTGGTGAAAGCTACATTCATATCACTAGCATGAGGACTTCTAGCAAGCTTTTGTAGTAACATAATCACTTCAGAAATATTGCAACCATCAATATCAAAATCAAACTTAGCATCACTAGTAGTAGACTCATTGGGTTTAGGCATTGTGGTAGGAGAAATAGGGACTTCTTGTGGTTTAGTGGCATCGATATTGGTGGTGGACACAGTCCACACACTATTGTTTCTTGCAATTTTAGCTTCTCTTTCCCACTTAGCATGAAGTTGGGCTAGCAGGCTAACATTTTCATCAATAGTAACTTGTATAGCATGAGTAGCAGCAAAGGTACTTTCCAAAGTTTCAGGTTTAGCATCCATTTTATTAATCAAAGAGGATTGTGCTTCCGACAAAGAGGAATTATTTTTCTCAACATTCAAACGCTTTTACTCCATAGTCTTGTTGAAAGTGGTTTGTTTACTAATAAAGTCTTTGAGCATGACTTCAAGTTCAGAGGAAGCACTTCTAGTATTGTTGTAGGATTTTCCATAGGTATTACCATTATTAGGAGGATAAGGCCTATAGTTATTACCATAAGCATTTTTGCCAAAATTATTATACCTAATGAAGTTCACATAAACTTGCTCTTCTAGCAACCAAAGAGGCTAAGGGAACATTATTAAGATCTATAGGAGCTTTTCCATTAACAAGCATAGCCATGATAACAATAATCTATCACTCAAAGAGGAGGTTTCTTCAACAGAACTTACCTTCTTACCATGTGGATCTCTCTCAATGTGCCATTCAGAATAATTAACCATCATATTATCAAGGAGCTTTGTTGCAGCACCCAAGGTAATGGTCATAAAGGTTCCTCCAGCAGCTGAATCCAACGGGTTTCTTGAAGAGAAGTTCAAACCTGCATAAAAAGTCTGGATAATCATCTAAGCAGTAAGTCCATGAGTGGGACAATTCTTAACCAAAGATTTCATTATTTCCCAAGATTGAGCAACATGTTCATTATAAAGTTTTTTAAATTTCATTATTTCACTTCTCATAGATATAATCTTAGCAGGAGCATAGTATTTTCCAATAAAAGCATCTTTGCACTTAATCCAAGAATCAATACTATTTCTAGGCAAGGATAGAAACCATTCTTTAGATTTTCCTCTCAAGGAGAAAGGAAACAACTTTAGCTTAATAATATCTCCATCTACATCCTTATATTTTTGCATCTCACAAAGTTCAACAAAGTTATTGAGGTGGGCAGCAGCATCATCATCATCAGAACTAGCACTAGAAAATTGCTCTCTCATCACAAGATTCAACAAAACAGGCTTAATTTCATAAAAGGTAGCATCATGAGCAGGTGGAGCAATAGGAGTACTTAGGAAATCATTGTTGTTTGTGCTAGTGAAGTCACACAACTTGGTATTCTCAGCAGAGTTCATTTTGGAAAAAGTGAAGCAAGCCAACAGCAGCATCGACTAGAGCAGGAACTAATTTTTTTTATGTTTTTTGATAAAAAGAGGCAAACAAAACCAAGCAAAAGAAACTAAGAAAACAAAAACAAAGTAAAGATAAAGGTTGTGAAGGACTCCCCTTGTGAAGACGTCCTTAGCCTCCCCGAGAACAGCGCTAGAAAAGTCTTTGATGATGGCTTAGTTACACAGCTTCGTTGGGAGACCCCAAGAGGAAAGTGTGATGAGCACACCATCAAGTTTTCCCTCGGTAAGAAACCAAGGTTATCAAACCAGTAGGAGAAAGGAAACGACTCAAAGGTTTTTCTAGAAACTTGGAAACCTGCACAACACAAACTCAATATTGTCAATCTCACCGGTTAGCTGAAAACAAAGGTTTAACTGTATGGTGTGGAAGGTAATAGTGTTTTGCAGAAAGTAAACATTAATAGTGGAAGATGTATCAATGGTAAATATTGGACCGGGGTCCATAGTTCACTATAGGTGTTCTCCTTAAGATAAACAAACATGGCATGCTGGGTAAACAAATTATAGCAGGGCAATTGACATGACTGAGCAAGGCATAACAATGCAATACTAGACATTCATGATCCTATGAGATTTGATTGGGCAATATAACAAGACACATAGACCGCCATCCAACCGCATCTATGACTAGTAATTGACCTTCAGGTAATCATCCGAACCCCCTCCAGTATTAAGTTGCAAGCAATGGATAACTGCTCTAAGAAAAGTGTGTAAGATAAGCAATCCACTTGTTCCATGAACAAGAGACCGTTGTTTTATCCCTAGTAGCAATAGCTCATCTACAACCTTAGGGATTTCTGTCACTTCCCTTAGATTAAATAGAGGCATGAACCCACTATCGAGGATAAATACGCCCTCTTGGAGTCACTACCATCTACTTGGCCAAGATAGCTACTATAAACGGAGAGCATGCAAGATCAGAAACAACACAGACATGATAGAATCAATAAGACAAAACCATTAATCAATCTGACATAGTAATCTCAATATCCACCAGATCCTCGCAAACACAACATGCATGATTACAAATAGATGATCTTGATCATGAACGGAACTCATAAGATCTAAACAGGGTAGCACAAAGGAGGAGATATAACCATCTAGCTACTACATGGACCTGTAGTCCAAGGTGGAACTACTCACACTTCATACCGGAGGCTAGCATGATGAAGAAGAAGGCTTCCGGGATGATCTCCCCTCCGGCATGGTGCCAGGAAGAGCTTCAGATCTCCCCGATCTAGGGACAATGGTGGATTCGGCTATAGACGGTTTCGTGGAATGTTGATCGGGTACTTAGGGTTTTGGTATCGGGGGGTCTTCATAGGCGAAGAGGCGAGGCAGGGGTCAGCCAGGGCGGCTGCACCCCCAGGCGTGGGCCAGGCTTGGCCACGCGGCCAGGGGTGTGGCCCCCTGGTGGCTCCTCTCCATCTCGTATTCAGGCTCCGTGTTCCCCACGATAAAATATTGACTTTCGCTTTTGTCCCGTCCAATTCCGAGAATATTGATTTTCTGCATTTCTGGAACCAAAAAAAGAAGAAAACAGGCAACTGGCACTGTGGCATCTTGTTAATAGGTTAGTCCAGAAAAACATATAAAAAACACCTCAAAGTGTAGACAAAGAAAATCAAAGTAGATACTAAACAAGCATGGAACATAAAAAATTATAGATACGTTTTCAACGTACCAACCTTCCCGTGACCGGCGGGGGCCTCCTCGTTGGCGGCTACCCCGTTAGCGGGGACGGGGGCCAGGACGGAGATGGTGGCTGACTGCGATGCCTTTACGCTAGCCTAGACGAGGACGAGGACCTCCTAGCCGGCGTCCTTGCAGGCGACGATGGCCAATACGCCTTTCTTCTCCATCGCCGGCGCGGTTGGGGTGTTCCTGGGGGTTTGCAGAAGGTTATGGGACAGTGGATATGGTTGCTGAGTGAGTGAGAGTGGGGAGGCGGAGAGGGCGTCTATTATAAAGGTGAAGGGAAGGGATGTTTTGTTGCACCATGGTGCATCGCATAACCTTTGAACGCTACTTCAGCATACATGGCCACGCGCGTCTGCTAATAACGCCTTATGCACCGCGACACACGTAGCGTGGTCATGTTTTTTCCTCATGTCTAAAACTATGGCGAGGTAGGTTTACTCAGTTATACCCTCGATAGTAACACTGGCAATTTGTTTGTACTCAGATTTGCCATCTATTACTAACACTGAACACGTGGAATATACTCAGTTTTACAATCCGGTAGCTGAGCCATGTTCTTCCCAGTACTGTAGTAAATTGCATGTGCCTTGCACGTGAGACATGCATAATTTACAGAAGTATGACATATCATCACTATATTTAATTATAATAGGTAAATCTCAAAACAATTAGAAAATTGATCCACATCTATAAAGTATGGGTGTAGATTTGGTTCTTTGCACATCTCTAAACCTTGGTCGTTCGGGTTGAAACCCAATAATGTCTATATACATGGTAGGACAATACCGCGAAGCTGTTTTTTTTTCCAAAAATAGTTAAATCCCATGGTTAACGTTTTCATGGCACATAGCTCACATGACATGATAGGGCGTGCCATGCATAAATCTTTTAATTTCTTTTTTGTTTTTCTTTATTTCATGTGGTCATTTTCAAAAGGGGTTCAAAATTTTCAAGCTGCAAAATCTTAGCAAGAATTCAAACCAGTCGTCAAAAATCTCGGTGGTTTCTGATATATCAATTGACCGCCCGATGTGGTTACCTCCAAATGCGTTTTCAGAAAACTCACAAAGCAGCCTAAGAATTACTAGAAGTAGTCAAATTTGACCTAATTTTCATAAATCGACATAAAACCATTCAATTGGGCGGAGTTAGATAAGAAGTTTGAGAAATCATAAAACATGGGAAATCGTATGTACAACATGTTGGTCCACTATATATGTCTGAAAATTTGGCTTGTGGTATTCAGATCCATGTTCTTCGGACAATCTTTACCGGAAAGAACAATCTCTTCATCACATGGAAAATTTAGAATGTTCTTTCCTCATAGTTGGAAACCCATACCCACGACATTTTTTAATACAATAAGATGCACCCAACAACCTCCTAAAATACACTTATTCAAGAGCAATCTATCGCTCTTACTGGTAGATCAAGTTTGACCTTATTTCGTTAAATTGTCAAGATGCAAAATCTTAGCAAGAAGTTGAAGCTATCATCAAAACTCTCGGTGGTTTGATATATTAATTATGCCCCCGATGGGTACCCCCAAAATCTTTTTCGCAAACTTTTAAAGCAACCTACAATTTACTTTTAGTTTCATCTTTGACCTAATTTCGATAAATCGACATATATTCATTCAAGTGGGCTCAGTTAGCTATGAAGTTTAAAAACCCATAAAACATGGGAATCGTAAGTACAACATGTTGGTCCAATATATATGTATGTAAACTTGGCTTGTGGAATCCATATTCAATATTCTTCGAACTTTTCTTTACAGAAAAAAACTATCTCATCACTCGAAAAAATTGAGAATTGATTGGTCTTTCCTCATAGTTTGAAAGTCACACCGATGACATTGTTTACTGCAATAAGATTCACCCATTTAACTCTTAAAATACATTTAATTCAAGAGAAAACTATCGCGCTTACTTGTGTAGATTAAGTTTGACCAAATTTCGTTAAATTCTCAAGGTGAAAAATCTTAGCAAGAAGTTGGACCTGTCATCTAAAATATCGTTGGTTTCTTATATATTAGTAGTGAATCCCAGGTGGGTACCTTCCAAAAGCTTTTTCTAAGCATTCAAAGCAACCTATAATTTACTTGTAGTTCAAAATTTTGACCTAATGTCGGTAAATAGAAAGAAAGTCATTCAAGTGGACATAGTTAGCTAGACTGACGTTTGAAAACATCTAAACATGGGAATTAATCATAAGTACACTAGTTTGGTCCACTATATATGTCGAAAGCTTGGCTTGTGGCATTCAGATCCATATTCTTCAGACTTTATTTTCAGAAATGAACAATCCTGATCATCATCTCTCATAAAAATTAGAATGTTATTTCCTGATAATTGGAAACTCACACCGACGGTATTGTTTACTATAAGAAGATGCACCCATCTACCTCTATGAAATTACATTTAATTCATTAAGTTGTCAAGATGAATAATCTTAGCAAGAAGTTGAACCTATTGTCAACACTCTTGGTGGATTCTGATCTATTAAATGACCCCCCGATGGGTACCTCCGAAAGCTTTGTTGTAAAACAATCAAATCATCCTAAAATTTACCCGCTATTCAAACTTTACCTAATTTCTTTAAATCGGCATAAAGTCACTCAAGTGGGCAGAGTTAGCTAGGGAGTTTGAAAACTCATAAAACATGGAAATCTCAATTATGTACAACATGTTGGTCCACTTAAAATGTTTAGAAGCTTGCTGGATTATGGCATTCAGATCCATATTCTTCGTTCTTTATTTCTTTATGGAAAAGAACAATCTCGTCATCACTCGAGAAATTGAGAATGTTCTTTCCAGATAGTTCGAAACTCACACCGACAACATTGTTTTCTACAAGAAGACGCACCCATCTACCTCTGAAATTACATTTAATTCAAGAGAAATTAATCTATCGCACTTACTTGTAGACGAAGTTTGACCTAATTTTGTTGAATCGGCAAATAAGTAACTAAAGTGTGTGAAGTTATCTAGGAAGCTTGAAAATGGAATTATTTAGGAAACTGTGGTCCACTTTATGTGATATTTGGGAGGGTTGCATTTTCTTCTAAATGTGTTAGTTTCCCCTAGAGCGAGGTGCTTCAGTTGACATGGTGGGTGGAAGTACAAGTTACATCAAGGACCTCATAAAAAATGAATATCACATCCAAGTCCATTTATTTAGCAAAAGGTCCCTGAAACTATACAATGAAGTATGTTTTGAGGTTTGTGCACAAAGGAGTTTTGTGCTAGAGACTATCAATATAATCTTCTAGATGCTAAGAATGGAAAAGAAGATACAATGGTTAGCAATGTTTTGATTTGCCAGTCTTGATCCAATGGTCCATGTTCGAATTTCGAACCTGGAAACATCCTTAAACTTTGGTAAACTGTAAGAAAGAATTGGCCACTTTGTAAGAAAAATTGTTGGGGGTATTATTTGTTCTTTAATTTATACTACTACTTGAAATAAAACTTGAAAAACTCGTTTGACGGTATGGCCTACAATACCACGTATTCCGTATGTACTTTCTTGGGTTTCAGGCCAAATGACCAAGGTCATTGTCTACTTTTTTTGAAAACTGGATGGTGGCACTTTATTTTTATGACCGTGGTATGTCCCGATGGAGCGAGATGCTTCAATTAACACGGTCATAGGATGTGTACATATATGTTACACCAAGTACCTCACAAAAGAGAAAATTACATCTAAGTCCAAACATTTAGCACAAATGACCCTAAAATCAAACAAGGAAAAGTAGTAGGATGAGTAATTTGTCCGTGCTTTGCACATGAGTGTGGGGTAATATATAGAAGTTTGACATATAATTTCAGAGAACATTTAGTCCTAAATATAAAAATTATCAGCAAACTTACTTTACAGCAAAAAGACACCCTTCCTAGTGCCAAAATAGACCCTGTCTTCGAGTACTACTACTGTAACAAGTAAACAAGTGGAACATTAGAACTAAATTAACTAGTAATACATCATTACCATCGCATTAGGATCACTAGCAGAAGTTTAAGATCAATTCTTATTGTCGATGCAAATGGAGAAACATAACACATTTTGGTAATGTCTAGCAGTTGCGGTTATGTACCCCGGCGGCACCGTGAGGAATGTCAGATCTTCAAGGACGGCACTGCGGGGTGATGTGCAGCTCGTCGGCTCCATTACCTCATTAAAGGTGTCCATCGAGAAGTCCGCCGGCAACTGCGGGCCTGTCGCGCATAGCTTCACCCTGTACCAGGGCCACAAGCACATGGCCGCCCTAACACACACCGATGAAATAGTGGCGGCCTGGCGGAGATCGCCGATGATGAGGCTGAGCACGCTAGTGTCATCACAGTAGATGATGACTATGGATGGAGGAAAGGACGATAATGACATCATTACTGTAAATCCATGGGATGGCTGTAGGATATCCTATGCACTTGTACCTTGTGGTTGCCATCGAGGTGGATAAGGAGCTCAACCGGCGAGGCGGTGAAAATGCAGCCCACCTCCATGCAACCGCATGGGCTGTATGGACACGTGGTCTTGTGGTCATCGAGCTCGTGGTAGGATACCATGGTGAGTTAGCCGTCGTGGGGGCATGGAATAGTTATCAACACTAGCACATCGATCTTGTGGTAGACAACCATGGTGAGACAGGAGTCATGGGGGCATGGAACAGTTATCGGTGCTAGCTCGTCGTTGTACATCGTCGGCTAGATCTTGGTGGAATCCGGCTAGACGCGTGACGTTGGAGTGGTTCCCTAGAAGCTCGGCTCGCCGATGTAGTGCCTGCAGTCCACCATTTTTATGCAGCATTGAATATGGGGTCCCTTGATCCATCCTAGAGCCATGCTTCTGCATAAAAATGGAGCAATAAGTAGGTATCGCCACTTCAACACCATGCTTCACACTGGTCGGTCAAAACAAGTCTACACAAAGTTTAAAAGTGAGAGTAAAGCAGGTATCTCGGTATACATTAACATATCCTATTCACGTGAAGGTCTATTCCTAGAGAGAGACAGAGAAGCCTGTGGTCTGGTGCGAAGTGTACAGTGTTGTAGGGAGAGATGTAGAACTGCATGCATGTCTTCAACATGATCTGCATTTTATTCTATCTTCTTGTCTCTTCTCGCTCTTTTGTTTCTCTCTCTTTTTTAGAGGGAAAGGGCACCTTCCCTGGTTGAAAACAAGTTTACAGCATTCTGGTCCACAGGGAAAACGTCAGGATCAACACCTCGGTACACTAAACCTCAGCATAGTTCCATTTCTATCTTGTGGTTAAGCTTGTCTAGATATAGGTACTAGGATTAATGTAGAGGCCTGAAACCAATAAGGTACAAGTACATGTGTTTACAGTGCTAGTCCCTGGATCGATTAGCTAGCACCCACAGTTTAATATGTAATATCTAGAAACAAAGGTCATATTACAACTCATAACCAGGAATAAAATAGTTCATTACAACTTACATAGCTCATATGGCTCTATTTTTACAAAACAACAGATATAACTATAAAGCATGGAGTCCTTCACCTTCATATGCCACAGGCAATCATGTTGGTTGTAGACTTCTAATCCCTACTCAACACACTTCACTAACAACAAACAAACCTGCAACATAATAAGGTACAACCACAAGGGTCAATATAGTTGAATTGTATTGGAAAGTGATATCATATTGATATGTAGAATTTAACATCTACATGAGTATATGGCTAAGTGGAGTTTGGTTGGCCTTTGCATAAAAATAAGTTTTTCCTATCCTTTGCAAAATAGTTTTTCTCTCTTTCAAAACACTTTATCAAACAATGGCACACTGGATACACACCAGGTGCTACCCTTGTTCACCCAACAAGTTTTAACTTAGATAAATTGGGATGTGGAGATTCTTGATCATTTCAATGTCTTTGATGCTCAAAATTTCCATTATCGGGGACACGGCTAAGTACTTAGGTTTTACCCTCCCACGAGGTGGTGCACTTTCCCCACAAGACTCGACATGCATCGAGACAAGACTTTTCAGAAGCAATCCCTCAGACCACCATGGACGCGTTCCATCCTATCATCACTACCACCTTCTGTCCATCCGACTGAGTTCTGGAAACTTAGTTGGTCAAGGCAGAGCCCATATGCCATGTGGCTGCACTGGAAGCATCACAAATATCTTTGTTCCTGGGTGACCATACACAAGTGAGATACACCAGGGTAAACCATAGAAATGGGCCCTGCGTAACCACTCAACACAAACCATACCTTCCATTCCACCCAGGTGTTTCATTAACAAGTTTTTTTCTTAGTCAAAAACACATAGTCATAACTTCTCCATAATATCATAACATGAATTCCCACCCTTGAATTATAATAGCTAGGCTAAGCATACTAGCATAACATGTCTCTTAACTTAGGCAAATTCGTATCAAGATATATTCTATAGGATCTACCTTAGCATAACAATATTCAAAATAGTCCTATCATGCATACTACAAAAATATTCACTAATGCAATATTGAAAAGTTAGGACTTTTGATGACCAAAGTATCACTTGCCATTTTAGTAGAAAATGTAGGTACTCTCCTTGATCTTGCAATTGTCACACTCCTCAAGGTTCACTACAATACAATCAAGCAAAAGCACACACTCAAAACCACAACACAAAATTAACAAAAGAAAAACAAGAAAACAAAGAAATGCATGCAAGCATGCAAAACTTTGTTTTATTGTAAAGTGGTTTCTAAGAAGGTTCTAAACATTTAAAAGTACCTACTGCTCTTTTATAAAAGTGGAAATTCATTTGAAACCAAGTTAGTGATAATAAGTCATTTAAATCATTTTTCTTTTGTTAGAAAATCTTTTGTTCAAAGGAATAATTTCTAGTGTCAACAAAATATATTTTTAATTTCAAATGTTAGTGTTCATGGTTAGAGGGTTCAAAAAAACCATTTGCAAAAGGTTTTACTCAAAAATAATTTTTAGAACAATTTTTATATTCAAAATAGCCCTAAACATGTCTCTGCATAAAACACTAATTTTTCAGAAGCAAATGACCAAACATGTCTCTGAGTCCATTGATATAAAATTTGTAATTTTTGGATAAATAGAACAAAAGTTATTGATTTTACAAGTTTAAACGTCTAATAGAACAAAATCTGGATTTTAAATCGAAAACCCTGACACGCGGCATTTTTTATTTGTCGATACCGCTTCGCCATGATCAATATCGTGGCCATTGGATCTAATTGGAAACGCGCAGCTCAGATAAAATGATACCGCTTTGTTAAGTAGTTCTATCCTAGCCTTTAGATCTACATCCAACAATTCAGAGGGGTAAGGGTGATATGCGAGGATGTTACCGTGGTCGCGGTGACGTGGTGATGCTCAAGGTGATCATGGGCGAGGCCGGGGAGCACGAGTGTGGCGGTGATTCCTCGCCGGAGTTGTTGCCACCGTCGGGTGCGTGCAGTCGTCGTCGTGGGCGAGAACCTGGGGCTCGAGCAAGCACAAGAAGGGATGAGGAGATGTGTCTAACAACGGCGGACGCAACGGAGCAAGGCAGAGGCGAGGGGGTGGTCGGGGTCACCGGAAATTTCTCGCCGAAGTGCCGTCTGGCGTCGGTTGCTTGTAAACAGGGACAAAGCCGAGTGTCTGGGCCACGAGAAAACAAATGGAGAGGATGAGTGGGTGCGCACGGAGATGACGGACATGGCAATGCAAACCATAGGGCAAGGGGCAGTCGTTGCTCACCGGAATTCTTTGACGGGCTCGTCGGAGATGCGATGGCGCAAGGTGAAATGCGAGTGGCCTGGGGGATCTCTGGTGGCATTGTTCGAGGGGAAACAGAGAGGAAGGAGTGGGGGTTAAGAGAGAATGGTCGGGGGAGTGAATTACTCGCGAATTCAATCGGATTTACCCAGATTGAAACGAGCAGAAACGACATAGTGAGGAGCGGGTCTTGCGCGCGGGGTGGAAGACGAATATGACGTGGCGTGGGGTCGGCTGGTCAGGGAGGGTGCGGGTATTCTGTGCGGTGAGAAAAGAAAGAAGAGGAAGAGAGAGGTGGCATGGCCCGGGTGAGCTGCTTGTTGGGCTGGGATGCTAGGCCTGGGTTGGGTAGGTAGGTTTGTTTTCTATTTTTTTCTTCAAATGTTTTTCCTTTTCTTTTTCTTTTTTTCTGTTTTTATTCAAAACATTTGATTCAAACATAAATTTGAAGTCAAATATTCTCCAATCGTTTTAGTAGGTTTTATACTTGTTATGAGTTGATTAAATAGGCCAGTTTGGAATATTTCAAATATTTGTCTTATGATTTAATATTCATTTAAGTGAGGCATTTTGGATTTTATTTAAATAAAAATTAATATGGTTCATAAGCCCATATAATTTTATTTAAATAATTTTTTTATTCTTTTATGTTATTTAACAAACTTTTTTTCCAATTACCTATGGATTTAACCATGGTTTAAATTGTCATTGAAATGATTCTTATTTATTTATTTATTTATTTATTTGTCTTATAAATTCATATCTTTTTATTTATAGTTCCAAAAATAGTGATTCCAATTTGTATAATTTTATTTATCTTTTTAAATCCTTTTAGGGTTACTTTATTCACAATTTGGTATTGATTTTAGCCATCAGCTTTATTAGCCTTGGAATATTTCTTTTATCTTATAAAAATCATAAGTTTTTATCCATGGCTCCAAATGGAGTGAAATCAATTCCCATGGTTTTATAAATTTTTTGTTTACCATTAATGGTCAATTAGGAATGTTTGTTTCTAAATTTTTATATGGAATAAAGCCATAGTTTTGGAGTGATCTTGAAGATGATTTCTTTCATTAGGGTTTAGGTTTTTTGGTTTAACTTTTCTAAGTGTTCCATTCAAGGTACATTCTATGCTTGAATGCATTTGATTTTTTTGTTGCTTTTTCATTCAAATTTTATTCAAGTAAGGTTTTGATGTTTCCATTTAGAGACAAAAAGTTTCTATTCCCCCTAAATTTCTACATTTGTTTCTTTTGTTTGTTTATTTTTCACATTTCAAAACTTGGAAAACTTTGGGGTGTGACAGACTACCACTCTTAATAGGAATCTCGTCCCGATATTCGGGAAGGCTAGAGACAACAAGTTGGCTTCTGGGCAACTAGGGTACTACCACCCTTAAAAGGATTTTAACTAGATTGCATCTTGGCTTACTATGTGTCTTGATGTAATTTCTCTGGACAGTTGTTTGCATAGTGTCCCTTATTTTTGCATTTGAAACATGTGACAAGGTTGAGATCCTTCACACGTTTGCTTGTCTTGTTCTTCTCCTTTCTTGGAAATTTTGATGCATAATGGCCTAGCTCTTTGCATTTGTGGCACATCACATGGATAATATCCCTCTTTAACTTTGGTATCACTATCTCTTGTTTGTTTCCTTGGACCTCCTTGTTTTTGGGTCTCTCCAAGGCAATGAGGTCTCTTAGTTCATGTTCTTCATATTTCATCACAAATGTGGGAAAACATCTGTCACATCCCAAGATTTTCCAAATCTTGTAATGTGAAAATAAATTAGTAAAATAAAACTTTGTTTGATTTTCAGAGCCAGAAGAAACTTTTTGAATTTAAATGGAACCTCAAACCCATTTGAATCAAATAAAATCCTAAAAAGATTTATAAAGTTAAACATTTATTAAAGGAAATTAAAATGTCTTAAATTTGTTATTTTGAATCTTTGAATAAAAATATTTGGTTTTCAAAAGAAAAGATAGATTTATAAATAAAGATTATTTTGTAAAGACAAATTAAACCTTGGCCAAGCTTTGGATTTAAAACATTTTGATTTGAATAAAATAGCAAAAGTTTGTTTAAAAATAATAAAGGATTGCTAAATAAAATAATAAGGAATTAATATCCAAACTTTATTTTAAATAAAAGGTTTTACCAATTTGAGTGAAACATCAAAACTTGTTAAATTATTTAAAGTAAGTTTTCCAAATAATTGATATTCCAAATAAAACCTACTGAATTGGTTTTGAAAAATATTGGAGTTTTAAATGAAGATCTTATTAATAAACCAAACCCTATTTTATTAATAAACCATGATCCATTTATTTAAATTATAAATGGAACCTTTAACAAAATTGTTATTTATTTTAAACAAAGCTTTTTAAATATACCTTATTTCAAATACAATCCACTATTTTGGTTTTGGAAAATATATGGATTTAAATTGAGGTTGAAATAAATCAAACCCAAAGTTGATAATTAGCAATGGTCATTTATTATAACTAATAATGGACTTTATTATTTAAAAATTATGGAGTTTAGATTTAGGTTCAGACTACTGAACAGAACCAAATCAAATTTACAAAGTATGGGTGTTGTTTGAATTTATTTGAACCATGTTTGTTTGATAGAGAATTCAAACAGAAATTCAGAAATAGAAAAGAAAAAGAACACAGAGTAAAAAAAAGGAAAAGGGCCAACCCAACCCAGGCAGCCCACTAAGCCCACCAACCAGCCCAGCTTCTTTCCCCGCAGAAAACGATTCGCACAAATTAACTTACCCACTGAGGGACTGACTACTGGCCCCATCTCCACTCCCTTTTTCTCACTGCCAGAGGACCCCACTCCACACCCCTTCTTCCCCACCCGCGAACCACGCCTCTTCCCCCTCGCTGCCGTTGCAGGCCTTGATTCCGCGCGTTTAATTCGCCTTAACGCCGCGTTAATTCCTCGTCGCGGCCATGTCCATTTAACCGCCTGCTCCTCCTCCTCTTTTCCCCTCACTCGCCACTCCCTCTCTGCCCCGAGGCTGCTACAATTTGAGCTCGCACCGCCGCCGTCTCCGAAGAGCTGTCGCAGCAATTCCGGCAGCCCCTCACCGCCCCTTGCCTCCTCGACCATCCTCTCGTGATCCCCACCTCCTGGCGATCATCCCCGTAACACCAGCTTGCCCCCGAGCGGTCCAGAGCGTCGACAACCACGACGACCACCGTCGCCACCGTCTGCCTCTTTCTCCGATGAGCCCCACAGGTAGATTCTGTTCGCCCCTCTCCTCCCCGAGAACACAATGATGATCTCCAAGCACATACGAACCTAACGGCACTTCCCGTTTGTCTTAGGGCGCCCCCAATCCTCGCCATCGTCAAGCACAGAGCGCCGCCGTGTCTGCTTCTTCTCCGGCGACGTCTCCCAGGTGAACCAGACCGCCCCGCGCCTTCTCGTTCACGCACACACCTTCGCCGTGTCCTTGCGCTCCTGACTATGTGTTTTGTTTACCTCCTGGTGATCTGCAGCATCGTCCTCGACAGCAACACGAGAGCACCGCCGCCCGCAGCTTCTCCGACGAGCAATTAGCAGCAACCCCTTGTGCCCCTCGAGTAGCCAACCCCACCTCGAGCATCAGCAGGTCTCTGCGAGCCTGGTAAGCCCTGACAGCCTCTCCCTCGCTTCCTGCAACGCCAGCTCCGCCGCTAGCAGAGCGTCGCCGCCGCACGCTGCCGCTAAGCGCCGCCAGAATTAGGTCAGGCCATCCACAGCCGTCAGATCTAGTTTGAACGAGCGAGATTAGATCACTTACCGCGAAGAGGTACGCGTTCTGTGCCGCACGATCCAACTTAAATCCAACGCTCCGCAGCACACGATCCACCCGAACCGGTATCGTCCAGTTAAAACACGCCGCGTGTCACCTAATTCGTTTTAAAAAGAAATTTGAAAACAGATTTATTTGCAAACTTCAAACCCTTGTAACTTTCAAACCACACGTCCAAAAATTGCAAATTTTATGTCATTGGATTCAGGAGAACAAGCCCTAGCTAACCATGGCCTTAGTTTTGAAAATAGTATCTGTTAGCTTGATTGAATTTGCAGAAACATTTGTGTACTTGTTTAGAGTATAAAAATTGTTTAAAACTGATTTAAGGATTAAATCTTTTGCAAAATGGATTTGTGTGACCTTACTGACCCTAGGAACCAACCCATAGTGTTAAAAATGATTTTGGTGAAATTCAAGTTGAATTATTTAACCTAGCCATTTTCTAGCCAAATAAACTCATTGATTTTATTATGGAAATGTTTTTGCAAAGAAAACTTTGGAAAAATGTTATGGACCAAATTTACTGATCCAAAACACCAAGCCTTGCAAAGGCAACTTACTTGGTGAAAAACATAAAGTTTTGCTTTGAAAAGAATAATTTTCACCACATAAAATGTTGAATGGATTTTAAAATATACTTTGAGCAAAACCCTCTAACCAATGACTTTGCCATTTTGGTAAATGACCAATGTGGACCTTACAAAGTTTATAAACCTAGTAGAGACCAACCTTGCAATAGAACCCTCTTCTGCATGAGATAGGATCCATTGCTTTGTGTATGTGAAATAATGTTTGAATGTTGGTATGGAATGCTACTTGATACCATGCTTGTTTGATTGTAGTGAAATTAGCACAGTGAGAGACTAGCAAGATCAAGGAGTGACTATCATTCCCTAACAAAAAGGCAAGTTACACTATCATACAAAAGTCCTACTATTTTTATTATACTTAGTGGATTTTGAAAATATGCATGAAAAGATATTTCTGTACTTATGCTATTGTAAAATCCTAATAGGATTCCCTATACACTCCTTAGTGAAAATATTGAAGTTGTACATGCTTAGCCATGCTATATGCTATAATTTGAAAAGAGATACATGTTGAGATTTTACAAAGGTTGAGAAAAGAACTTGTGTTTTACATAATAAAACAAGGACTCAATGAACCACCTAGGTGGAGGATACTTTAAGTTTTGGAGAAGGTGGCAACAAAAGGGAACCATGTCTATGGCAATCACTTTGTGTTGTTCTCCAAAAGAAAACCACCTAGGAAACTTAGAGATCAAACATGCTTCTCCAATTGTGGCTTTCGTGTGCAACCACATGCTATTATGGCTCTGTCTTAGTCAATTACATTAGGAAGACCCATACATTGTCTTTAGTTACTGGACATGGGGATCTGGAATGCTTCATGGGGGCTGAAGACAAAGCTAGCAATGATGTATGGGAGGACCTTTTTGGAAAGACTTCGTCACATTCTCAATCTGCCAGTACTCCATCTTGGTGAGCACTAATCCAGTAGGCCACTGGTGGCAAAAGGATGGGATTGTGACATGTGGGTAAAGTGTACTCCTTCTGCAGAAGTTAATAAAATCTAAGTACTTAGCCGTGTCCCCGGTTATGGACAATACTGAGCAACTAAAGTTTGAACTATGGGAGATCTCGACATTCCAACTTCTAATATAAAAACTTGATGCCCTTGTGTGTCTACCAAGGAATTCAAAGAGATTTTGTAAAACTTGTTGCACTTGGGGTTACCAAGGTGCTCAAGAGCATGATGTACTTGGGGTTACCAAGGAACTCATGAGATTTCATAAAACTTGTTGCACTTGGGGTTACCAAGTAGCTCAAGGGATTTTTTTTGACAAGGACTTGAACACTTGAGTTTCTACCAAGGAGTTCAAGGAACTTGGAAAAGAAATTTGACAAAGGACTTTAAAACCCTTTTGAAAAGATAGGATAAAATATTGCTTTATGCAAATAAGCCTTAAACTCTACTTAGCCAAATATGCATATAATGATAGGATCCACTCTTATATATAAAAGTGAAGCTTGCCAATACAATTCAAAATGTATTGACCCTTGTGGCTGTAACTTGTAATGTTGCAGGATGATTGTTTTTGAATGAAGATTGTTTGATTGACTAGGACTACAAAGTCTACAACCAACACCTGCCTGTGGCACCTTGAAGATGAAGGACCCATGACTATAATTATTCCGCTGCAATGTATTGTAATAGCCAAATGAGATATGTTTGATGTAATAAACTTATGTTATTCCTGGTTATAAAGTTATATTATGACCTTTGTTTCCTGATATTACATCTTAACTGTGGATGCTAGCTATTGATCCAGGGACTAGCATTGTAAAACACAGGAGGGATCAACCTTATTAGGTTGGGACCCCTACAGATGGTATCAGAGCATTGTGTTGCCTGTGGATTTGTAAACCCTAGGATTGGACAAAAACCCTTAGAAAAATAGGAGTTTTACTTGTTCCAAAAACTTATTTACAAAAACACTTGTAAACTCTTTCCTCAATCATTTTGGTTTTAACACTACACCTCTTCTACTTCAACTTGATGGAAAACCTACCCCAAGACCAAAGACTTCATCATATGCAAAGTCCTTCTTCAACATCTTCAACTCTAATGACTTCAACGTCTTCAACTCTAAAGACTTCAACATCTTCATCTCTAATGACTTCAACATCTTCAGCATGTTCACCAAGGACTTCCAACTTGGAAACTAATAAGAACCACAAGTGAAACAAGGAAATCTTACTCAAGATTTAGAGACTGAGGGAATGCAAAATAAGAAGGAACCATCAACAACTTTGAAGTATTACAACCAAGAGTTTTTCTCAAGGAAACCAAGATCTCAAGTAAGAAGAATCATGAAGGAAGGAAAGATCACAAGTGAACCATGTAGATGGACCACCATTTATAGTTAAGTCAAACACACCAACTTATGTGGTGTAACAAAAATATTTTGTTGCCTAAGAAAGTGCTTGAACCTTGTTGTTTGAGTGCAAAAGTTGATTGTGAATGTTTGGTTTGTGATTGCATGCACATTGTTTGTGTGATTTGTGATGTGTGTGTTTAGAAATAATTCCTTAGAAATATCTTGCCTATTCTAAACTCCCTTCAACCCAAACAAATGACTACTCCAAAAGACTCCAAGGTTGATGACACCAACACCAACCAAGCTGATAGCATGAAAGAACTCATAGCAACCCAACACCAGTTGAACCAACTAACAGCTCAGTTCCTAGTCAACAATAGTGATAAGGATCCAGCACTGCAAAGGTTTTTGGAAGAGCAGTCTCAACTGATGCTTAAGGTGACTAATCAAATGATTAGCATGGAAGAAAACTATCCAAAGAGAATGTATGATAACAAGGATGAAAAGAATATTGTTCTAGATGGAGCCCCAGCTTGCATTATTTGTGGAGACAAGGATCATACCTCCAAGGAGCATGAAGGACAATGCCCCAATTGTGAAGAAGATCATCCTGTTGGACAATGTCCTACCTCTCAAGCTACTTTCTACCTTTGTGAAGGAAGTGATCATACTCCAGGCCTATGTCCTATCTATGCCATGGTGGAACAAAGGAAACAAGAAGGATCCAAGTCTACCAAAGGAAAAGGACCACTCCTACATCCAAACAAGACAACCCAATTCAAAGGATCAAAGAAAATCAAGAAGCCCAAGCAAGACATGAGCCTTGTGCAATGTCGTAAATGTAAATAAATGGGACACTACTCCAGTGGATGCCCAGAGAACAAGAAGAATAAAGAGATTGACCAAGTGTGGTGCAACAACTGCAAAGAACCAGGCCATTATGTAGCAACTTGTCCACAAGAACAACGCAAAGAACTCAAGGACATTCATTGCTTCAACTGCAAGAATCCAGGACACTATGCAAGCAACTGTCCAGAAAGGATGAAAAACAAGTTGAACAAGCCTATGGAGAAACTCAACCTTGGCCCATGATTCAAGTGTGGAAATAAAACAAAAGATTGCTTAGAGAAGTTTTCCAGGACCCAAGAAGACCAAAATGTAATTTTGTTTGAAAATTTTTAAGGGTGGTAGTACCCTAGTTGTTTTGAACTTGCTTGTAACCCCATCCTTCCCAAATCTCGGGACGAGATTTATTTTAAGGGTGGTAGCCTGTCACATCCCAAGATTTTCCAAATCTTGTAATGTGAAAATAAATTAATAAAATAAAACTTTGTTTGATTTTCAGAGCCAGAAGAAACTTTTTGAATTTAAATGGAACCTCAAACCCATTTGAATCAAATAAAATCCTAAAAAGATTTATAAAGTTAAACATTTATTAAAGGAAATTAAAATGTCTTAAATTTGTTATTTTGAATCTTTGAATAAAAATATTTGGTTTTCAAAAGAAAAGATAGATTTATAAATAAAGATTATTTTGTAAAGACAAATTAAACCTTGGCCAAGCTTTGGATTTAAAACATTTTGATTTGAATAAAATAGCAAAAGTTTGTTTAAAAATAATAAAGGATTGCTAAATAAAATAATAAGGAATTAATATCCAAACTTTATTTTAAATAAAAGGTTTTACCAATTTGAGTGAAACATCAAAACTTGTTAAATTATTTAAAGTAAGTTTTCCAAATAATTGATATTCCAAATAAAACCTACTGAATTGGTTTTGAAAAATATTGGAGTTTTAAATGAAGATCTTATTAATAAACCAAACCCTATTTTATTAATAAACCATGATCCATTTATTTAAATTATAAATGGAACCTTTAACAAAATTGTTATTTATTTTAAACAAAGCTTTTTAAATATACCTTATTTCAAATACAATCCACTATTTTGGTTTTGGAAAATATATGGATTTAAATTGAGGTTGAAATAAATCAAACCCAAAGTTGATAATTAGCAATGGTCATTTATTATAACTAATAATGGACTTTATTATTTAAAAATTATGGAGTTTAGATTTAGGTTCAGACTACTGAACAGAACCAAATCAAATTTACAAAGTATGGGGTTGTTTGAATTTATTTGAACCATGTTTGTTTGATAGAGAATTCAAACAGAAATTCAGAAATAGAAAAGAAAAAGAACACAGAGTAAAAAAAAAGGAAAAGGGCCAACCCAACCCAGGCAGCCCACTAAGCCCACCAACCAGCCCAGCTTCTTTCCCCGCAGAAAACGATTCGCACAAATTAACTTACCCACCGAGGGACTGACTACTGGCCCCATCTCCACTCCCTTTTTCTCACTGCCAGAGGACCCCACTCCACACCCCTTCTTCCCCACCCGCGAACCACGCCTCTTCCCCCTCGCTGCCGTTGCAGGCCTTGATTCCGCGCGTTTAATTCGCCTTAACGCCGCGTTAATTCCTCGTCGCGGCCACGTCCATTTAACCGCCTGCTCCTCCTCCTCTTTTCCCCTCACTCGCCACTCCCTCTCTGCCCCGAGGCTGCTACAATTTGAGCTCGCACCGCCCCGTCTCCGAAGAGCTGTCGCAGCAATTCCGGCAGCCCCTCACCGCCCCTTGCCTCCTCGACCATCCTCTGGTGATCCCCACCTCCTGGCGATCATCCCCGTAACACCAGCTTGCCCCCGAGCGATCTAGAGCGTCGACAACCACGACGACCACCGTCGCCACCGTCTGCCACTTTCTCCGACGAGCCCCACAGGTAGATTCTGTTTGCCCCTCTCCTCCCCGAGAACACAATGATGATCTCCAAGCACATACGAACCTAACGGCACTTCCCGTTTGTCTTAGGGCGCCCCCAATCCTCGCCATCGTCAAGCACAGAGCGCTGCCGTGTCTGCTTCTTCTCCGACGACGTCTCCCAGGTGAACCAGACCGCCCCGCGCCTTCTCGTTCACGCACACACCTTCGCCGTGTCCTTGCGCTCCTGACTATGTGTTTTGTTTACCTCCTGGTGATCTGCAGCATCGTCCTCGACAGCAACCCGAGAGCACCGCCGCCCGCAGCTTCTCCGACGAGCAATTAGCAGCAACCCCTTGCGCCCCTCGAGTAGCCAACCCCACCTCGAGCATCAGCAGGTCTCTGCGAGCCTGGTAAGCCCTGACAGCCTCTCCCTCGCTTCCTGCAACGCCAGCTCCGCCGCTAGCAGAGCGTCGCCGCCGCACGCTGCCGCTAAGCACCGCCAGAATTAGGTCAGGCCATCCACAGCCGTCAGATCTAGTTTGAACGAGCGAGATTAGATCACTTACCGCGAAGAGGTACGCGTTCTGTGCCGCACGATCCAACTTAAATCCAACGCTCCGCAGCACACGATCCACCCGAACCGGTATCGTCCAGTTAAAACACGCCGCGTGTCACCTAATTCGTTTTAAAAAGAAATTTGAAAACAGATTTATTTGCAAACTTCAAACCCTTGTAACTTTCAAACCACACGTCCAAAAATTGCAAATTTTATGTCATTGGATTCAGGAGAACAATCCCTAGCTAACCATGGCCTTAGTTTTGAAAATAGTATCTGTTAGCTTGATTGAATTTGCAGAAACATTTGTGTACTTGTTTAGAGTATAAAAATTGTTTAAAATTGATTTAAGGATTAAATCTTTTGCAAAATGGATTTGTGTGACCTTACTGACCCTAGGAACCAACCCATAGTGTTAAAAATGATTTTGGTGAAATTCAAGTTGAATTATTTAACCTAGCCATTTTCTAGCCAAATAAACTCATTGATTTTATTATGGAAATGTTTTTGCAAAGAAAACTTTGGAAAAATGTTATGGACCAAATTTACTGATCCAAAACACCAAGCCTTGCCAAAGGCAACTTACTTGGTGAAAAACATAAAGTTTTGCTTTGAAAAGAATAATTTTCACCACATAAAATGTTGAATGGATTTTAAAATATACTTTGAGCAAAACCCTCTAACCAATGACTTTGCCATTTTGGTAAATGACCAATGTGGACCTTACAAAGTTTATAAACCTAGTAGAGACCAACCTTGCAATAGAACCCTCTTCTGCATGAGATAGGATCCATTGCTTTGTGTATGTGAAATAATGTTTGAATGTTGGTATGGAATGCTACTTGATACCATGCTTGTTTGATTGTAGTGAAATTAGCACAGTGAGAGACTAGCAAGATCAAGGAGTGACTATCATTCCCTAACAAAAAGGCAAGTTACACTATCATACAAAAGTCCTACTATTTTTATTGTACTTAGTGGATTTTGAAAATATGCATGAAAAGATATTTCTGTACTTATGCTATGCTAAAATCCTAATAGGATTCCCTATACACTCCTTAGTGAAAATATTGAAGTTGTACATGCTTAGCCATGCTATATGCTATAATTTGAAAAGAGATACATGTTGAGATTTTACAAAGGTTGAGAAAAGAACTTGTGTTTTACATAATAAAACAAGGACTCAATGAACCACCTAGGTGGAGGATACTTTAAGTTTTGGAGAAGGTGGCAACAAAAGGGAACCATGTCTATGGCAATCACTTTGTGTTGTTCTCCAAAAGAAAACCACCTAGGAAACTTAGAGATCAAACATGCTTCTCCAATTGTGGCTTTCGTGTGCAACCACATGCTATTATGGCTCTGTCTTAGTCAATTACATTAGGAAGACCCATACATTGTCTTTAGTTACTGGACATGGGGATCTGGAATGCTTCATGGGGGCTGAAGACAAAGCTAGCAATGATGTATGGGAGGACCTTTTTGGAAAGACTTCGTCACATTCTCCATCTGCCAGTACTCCATCTTGGTGAGCACTAATCCAGTAGGCCACTGGTGGCAAAAGGATGGGATTGTGACATGTGGGTAAAGTGTACTCCTTCTGCAGAAGTTAATAAAATCTAAGTACTTAGCCGTGTCCCCGGTTATGGACAATACTGAGCAACTAAAGTTTGAACTATGGGAGATCTCGACATTCCAACTTCTAATATAAAAACTTGATGCCCTTATGTGTCTACCAAGGAATTCAAAGAGATTTTGTAAAACTTGTTGCACTTGGGGTTACCAAGGTGCTCAAGAGCATGATGTACTTGGGGTTACCAAGGAACTCATGAGATTTCATAAAACTTGTTGCACTTGGGGTTACCAAGTAGCTCAAGGGATTTTTTTTTGACAAGGACTTGAACACTTGAGTTTCTACCAAGGAGTTCAAGGAACTTGGAAAATAAATTTGACAAAGGACTTTAAAACCCTTTTGAAAAGATAGGATAAAATATTGCTTTATGCAAATAAGCCTTAAACTCTACTTAGCCAAATATGCATATAATGATAGGATCCACTCTTATATATAAAAGTGAAGCTTGCCAATACAATTCAAAATGTATTGACCCTTGTGGCTGTAACTTGTAATGTTGCAGGATGATTGTTTTTGAATGAAGATTGTTTGATTGACTAGGACTACAAAGTCTACAACCAACACCTGCCTGTGGCACCTTGAAGATGAAGGACCCATGACTATAATTATTCCGCTGCAATGTATTGTAATAGCCAAATGAGCTATGTTTGATGTAATAAACTTATGTTATTCCTGGTTATAAAGTTATATTATGACCTTTGTTTCCTGATATTACATCTTAACTGTGGATGCTAGCTATTGATCCAGGGACTAGCATTGTAAAACACAGGAGGGATCAACCTTATTAGGTTGGGACCCCTACAACTTCCTCGGTTCTTAGAACGGTTCCTCGGATAACATCCATGTTTCCTCTTTTGCTCACCAAAGTTGGTTACCTTGTATGGAGGTGCATAATGAGTTTTGACTTTGTCTTCAACATTCTTGGTTTAAGTTGTATCTTCGTGGATGTTTCCAAAGACTTTATGTATTCCATCTTTAGCTTTATGTTTCATCCGTTGAACTATAGGATAGATGTGGCATTGGACAGGGACATGATCATTTCCTTCACACAGGAAACAAGTAACTTGAGATGTGGGGTATTGTATAGATGGATGGTTCGCTTCACAATTTGGGCACTGATCAATGTGCTATTTATAAGTGTGTCCTATGTCTCCATAGATTTTACAGGCTTGAGTTCTCCCCACAATATCATCCTTGAAATTGTTGTTGTCACAATCTCTTTGGGTAGGGTTGGTTCTCATGTTGATCATCTGACTGTTCATCCTTTACAACAATTTGGATTGGGATCCCGAGAACTTTAGCATGGTTGGGTCTAACTCAGTGTTTTTATGGTTGTTGGCTAAAAACTGGGTTGTCACTTGATTCAACTTAGCTTGGGTTGCTAGTAGTTTTACTGTCATGTGCATATCTAGGTTGTTGTTGTCACCATCCTTGATGTTGGAGTTGTGGTCTCTTGGAGAAGTCATCTATTTGGGTTGGGTTGGGGTTAGAACATACCGAAGAACTCTAGGGAAAGAATTCTACTCACACACAACAAATCACAAAAAGCAATGTACAAGCAATCACAATCATGCATTCTACTCAAACAACAAGGTTCAAGCATATTTTAGGCAACAAAATATTTTTGCTACACCACATAGGTTGGTATGATCAATAAGTAGATTTAACTAAACACTAGTATGGTGGTCCAACTATAGGTTATCACTTGAGATAATTCCATCCTTCTTAGTTGTTACATCAGGAATAAGATCATGGTATCCTTGTAAGAAATTCTTGCATCAAGGTGCAAAGGAAATGTCTATAATGTTTCCTCATGAGTTGACTTTCCTTAGTCTCCAAGACTTGAGTATTATTTTTATCTCACTTGTAGTCCTTAGTGATATCCAAGTTGAAGTCCTTGGTGAAACTGAAGCTGAAGTCATTGGTGATGTTGAAGTCCTTGCTCATGTTGAAGTCTTTATCCATTAAGTTGAAAAGGGAGAGATGTATAATCAAAACAAAATGTTGAGGAAAGAGTTTACAAGATTGTTTGTAAATAAATTTGAACAAATACAACTCCTATTTTTCTAAGGGGTTTTGTCCAATCCTAGGGTTACAAAATGACATGAAACACAGTGCTCTGATATCATTTATAGAGGCTGAACCCAATAAGGTACAAGTCCCTATGTTTACAATGCTAGTCCCTGGATCGATTAGCTAGAACCCACAGTTTAATATGTAATATCCAGAAACAAAGTTCATATTACAACTCATAACCAGGAATGAAATTGTTCATTACAACTTACATAGCTCATATTGCTATCTTTTTACAAAGCAGCAGATATAACTATAAAGCATGGAGTCCTTCATCTTCATATGCCACAGATAATCATGTTGGTTGTAGACTTGTAATCCCTACTCAACACACTTCACTAACAAACAAACAAACAAACCTGAAACATAATAAGTTATAGCCACAAGGGTCAATACATTTGAATTTTATTGGCAAGTGATATCATATTGATATGGAGAATCTAACATCTACATGAATATATGGCTAAGTGGAAATTTGGCTGGCATTTGCATAAAAATAAGTTTTTCCTATCCATTGCAAAACAATTTTTCTCTCTTTCAAAAAACTTTATCAAACAATGGCACGCTGGATACACACCAGGTGCTACCTTTGTTCACCCAACAAGTTTTAACTTAGAGAAATTGGGATGAGAAGATTCTTGATCATTTCAATGTCTTTGATGCTCAAAATATCCATTACCGGGGACACGGCTAAGTACTTAGGTTTTACCCTCTAGAGAGGTGGTGCACTTTCCCCGCAAGACTCGACATGCATCGGGACGAGACTTTTCAGAAGCAATCCCTCAGACCACCATGGGCGCGTTCCATCCTATCATCACTACCATCTTCTGTCCATCCGGCTGAGTTCTTACAACTTAGTTGGTCAAGGAAGAGCCCATATGCCATGTGGCTGCACTAGAAGCTTCTCAACACTAAACATCTCAAAACTCTTTATTAATGGGTGGCTATCCACAAGTGAGATACACTAGGGTAAACCATAGAAATGGGCCCTGGGTAACCACTCAACATAAACCATACTTTCCATTCCAGCCAGATGTTTCATTAACAAGTTGTTTTCTTAGTCAAAAACACATAGTCATAACTTTTCCATAATATCATAACATGAATTCCCACCCTTGAATTCAAATAGCTAGGCTAAGCATACTAGCATAGCATGTCTCTTAACTTAGGAAAATTCCTATCAAGATGTATTCTATAGGATCTACCTTAGAATAGCAATATTCAAAATAGTCCTATCATGCATACTACACACATATTCACTAATGCAATATTGAAAAGTTAGGACTTTTGATGACCAAAGTATCACTTGCCTTTTTAGTAGAAAATCTAGGTACTCTCCTTCATCTTGCAATTGTCACACTCCTCAAGGTTCACTACAATACAGTCAAGCAAAAGCACACACTCAAAACTACAACACAAAATTAAGAAAACAAAAACAAGAAAACAAAGAAATGCATGCAAAACATGCAAAAGGTTGTTTTATGGAAAAAGTGGTCACTAAAAAGGTTCTAAACATTTAAAAATACCTACTGGTCTTTTGTAAAAGTGGAAATTCATTCGAAACCAAGTTAGTGAAAATAAGTCATTTAAATCATTTTTCTTTTGTTAGAAAAGCTTTTGTTCAAAGGAATAATTTCTAGTGTCAACAAAATATATTTTTAATTTCAAATGTTAGTGTTTATGGTTAGAGGGTTCAAAAAAAAATTTGCAAAGGTTTTACTCAAAAATAATTTTTAGAACAATTTTTATATTCAAAATAGCCCTAAACATGTCTCTGCATAAAACTCTTATTTTTCAGAAGCAAGTGACGAAAGTAAGGCCATAGATGCAAAGTTCACATTTTTTGAGTCATTTTTGGATATACAGAACAAAAGTTATTGATTTTACAAGTTTGTAATTTTTGGATAGATGCAAAGTAAGGCAATATATGTAAAGTAAGGCCATAAAATTTGTAATTTTTGGATGGACAACAACAAAAGTTATTGATTTTACAAGTTTAAACATCTAATAGAACAAAATCTAGATTTTAAATCGAAAACCCTGAAACGTGGCGTGTTTCTATTGGTCGATACCTCTTCGGTAGGATCAAAATCGTTGGCCGTCGGATCTAATTGTAAACGGTCGGCTCAGATCAAATGATAACGCTTCGTTAAGTAGTTATATCCGAGCCTTTAGATCTACATCCAACGGATCAGAGCACGGGGGCCAGAGATTGGCAGCGCTGGTGGCGACGCGCCACGGCGGTGCCTCTGGTGGCGGCGCACCGGCGATTCAGAGGGGTAAGGGGGATATGCGAGGATGTTACCATGGTGTACTGACGTGGCGATGCTCAAGATGGTCGTGGGTGAGACCGGGGAGCAGGGGTGCGGTGGTGATTCCTTGATTGAGTTGCTGCCACCATCGGGTGCGTGCAGTCGTCATCGTGGGAGAGCACTGGTGGCTCGAGCAAGCATAAGAAGGCGATGAGGAGATGTGTCTAACAACGACAAACACAACGGAGCAAGGCAGGGGCAAGGGGTGGTCTGGGCTCACTGGAAATTTCTCGCCAAAGTGGCCTGTGGCGTTAGTTGCTTGCAAACGGGGAAAAAGTCGAGTGTCTAGGCCACGAGAAAACAAATGGAGAGGATCAGTGGTTGCGCACGAAGACGACGGACATGGCAATGCAAGACGGAGGGCAAGGGGCAGTCGTTGCTCACTGAAATTCGTCGATGAGCTCGTCGGAGCTGCGGCGGCGCGAGGTCAAGAGAGCATGGTCGATGGAGCGAATTACTAGAGAATTCAATCGGATTTACTTGAATTGAAACGAGCAAAAACGGCCGAGTGAGGAGAGGGTCTTGCGCGCGGGGTGGAAGACGAAGCTGACGTGGCATTGGGTTGGCTGGTCAGGGAGGGTGCGGGTGTTCTGTGCGGTGAGAAAAGAAAGAAGAGGGGAGAGAGAGGTGGCGTGGCCCGGGTGGGATGCTTGTTGGGCTAGGGTGCTGGGCCTGGGTTAGGTAGGTAGGTTTGTTTTCGATTTTTTTCAAATGTTTTTTCCTTTTCTGTTTCTGTTTTCTGTTTTTATTCAAAACATTTGATTCAAACTTCAATTTGAATTCAAATATTCTCCAATCTTTTCAGTAGGTTTTATACTTATTATGAGTTGATTAAATAGTCCACTTTGGAATATTTCAAATATTTGTCTTAGGATTTAACATTCATTTAAGTGAGGCATTTTGGCTTTTATTTAAATAAAAATTAATATGGTTCATAAGCCCATATAATTTTATTTAAATAACTTTTTTATTCTTTTATGTTATTTAACAAACTTTTATTCCAATTTCCTATGGATTTAACCATGGTTTAAATTGTCTTTGAAATGATTCTTATTTATTTATTTATTTCTTTCTTTGTCTTATAAAATTCATATATTTTTATTTATAGTTACAAAAATAGTGATTCCAATTTGTATAATTTTATTTTATTTTTTAAATCCTTCTACGATTACTTTTTTCACAATTTGGTATTGATTTTAGCCATGAGATTTATTAGCCTTAGAATATGTTCTTTTATCTTATAAAAATCATAAGTTTTTATCCATGGCTCCAAATGGAGTGAAATCAATTCCCATGGTTTTATAATTTTTTTGTTTACCATTAATGGTCAATTAGGAATGTTTGTTGCTAAAATTTTTATATGGATCAAAGCCATAGCCTTGGATTGATCTTGAATATGATTTCTTTCATTAGGGTTTCGGTTTTTGGTTTAACTTTTCCAATTGTTCCATTCAAGATACATTATATGCTTGAATGCATTTTATTTGTTTGAAATTTTGTTTGTTGCTTTTTCATTCAAATTTTGTTCAAATAAAGTTTTGATGTTTCCATTGAGAGATAACAAGTTTCTTTTCCTCTTAAATTTCAACATTTTGTTTCTTTTGTTTGTTTATTTTTCACATTCAAAATTTGGAAAATTTTGGGATGTGACAATTAATTTAGAAAAAAAACAGGTCCGAATTTTGGAAACTCCACGCAGTAGTAATCGGAGTAGAACAGTAGTAGCATTAGTTGTACAGTTGTACTAATACTCCGGTAATACATGTCTTTTTATACTCGAGTAGTATATCGCTTTTTACAGTACTCCGGTAGGTATAGAAATTTGCGGTTGGTGGGCGATGGTAGCTATTTATGGCTTTTTACTAGGTAGTACTCGAGTGCTCTCGTGACTTCATGAAGTAAGACTACAGAACTATACTCTACTACTCAGATGTAGATGTCATCAGATGGTTCCTAGGGACAAGGCAAAGACACATGTGCTCAGAAGCACGTCATTGCTACCAAGGCAATCCATTTCGCTCCTCTCTATTTCTCGGTGATTTTCTTCTCTCTGCTCGTGTGTTTCTCGGCATGTCGCGCAGTCTCCTGATGCTGATATTTGCATGGTGTCTGCTAGATTCTTCTCGCGCATTTCCTTGATTTTGCAGGTGATGCAGCCTTTTTGTCGTGTCCAGGTGCTAGCTGGGGGATAGCACATTGGGCACAATCGAGATTTCATATCAATGTTACATTAAATAATTTAATTCAATGCCAATCAAGGACATGATTTACGTGTAAGTATGATGTACAAAGGTTGCTTTTATCCATGGAATTTGATAGTAGTACTCCGTATTTCACTTAATCACTACAAATACATGTGGTTTCCCCGGTTTCTTCCTTTTGGTAGGAGTATTAATTACCTAAAATCATGTGAGTAATAATTGACATCGCTTTCTCTATATTGGCACCCCTCTTTCCTAGAACGCATGTAGAAATTAAGGGGAGGAAGTAATACGGAGTACAAGAGGTTTTATTGTGTCGTAGTGGGGGAGAAGAAATGACACACATAGTACTTGTGGTAGATCCCAAGACCATTCCAACTTGCACTTGACGATATTCAATCTCCGAACCTTATTACATATAGGTACTACTATAGGTTAAATTAATCATAAGACTTCTTCTTCTTGGACCTGGATCCTTCCTCTGCGACCTTCCTGTTCGTGTCGTCCTTATGCTTCATATGGCATCCCCCACCTCTCTCCTTCTTCTTATTCAAGCCTCCCGCCTCCTTCTCCTTCCTCTTCTTATTGCCGGCAAAGACGGGATCAAGTGCACTCTTCTTGTTGACAATTTCCGACCCCTCATCATCCTACTTCCTCTTCTTCTTGCCGAAGAAGGGTGGATCTATAACATCCCAGCATTACAGCTTAGAAATAAGCTGAACCTAGATGTGTGCATTTCATTCATGCATAGAAAATCCGAATAATTTTTGCGCTTTTGAACAAAACTTGTCAAATAATGGAAGCTTCTCTTAACTTGATGGAATTAAAGTAGATCATCAAGTTGACTGTGATAAGTTTCAATATGACCTTTGCTAAAACCTTATTTTGGGTAAACATGATTTGATCTAAGGGTAGATCTAATATAATAAAACTACACCACCAACACATTACTTAATGTTTGATGTTAATCTTTAAGAGATCATATTATATAATCATTACAACCAAATCTTAACCTATCTTAATCTTATCTACTTATACCAGGAATATCATGGTAATACCTAACCTTAACTCTTAAGTAAGGTTGAGTAGGAAAGAAACCAAGATAAGATCATTCACCATATATGTTTCTTTCCATATCAATCCTTATCATCTCTATTGAATCTTATTTTAATATCTGTTGTTCATCAATGTTGAGCAATCAACTATAGATTCACCAATTCATAACCTATCAATTCTTGATCTATCAACTCTTGCCCATATCATAGAATTCACTTAAGGTCTATAAAGAAATAAGGCCCACTTCTTTTCAGCTTCTTGTCCAGCTTCTCCAGAAGCTACCCTCGACCAGCTTCTCTCCTAGAATCTCATTTGCCAAAATTGTTTATACTTCTAAATTGACATTGAAACTACTAATTAAAAAGTTTAAACGAATTTTAAAGATGAGATTCTGGGAGAAGCTGGTCGAGGGTAGCTTCTGTGAGAAGCTGGCCAAGAAGCTGAAAAGAAGGGGGCTAAGTAAGATTAGGAAGTAGTAATGCTAGTCTCATATATCTTCTATAGGATGGGAGAGTTTGAAGAGAATAAAATCAATATAATAAGTGGTAGAGTTAACTCACTCCTGAATGGATAGAAGATTTCTTTGAAATAAAGGTACATGTGTTAACAAAAAGAATTACTACGATGAATTCTAAAGATAGTTACCAAGGATAAATCCTATTAGACCAAGTAGGTATAGCCAATGAATAATATCTCTTCATCCAATAGGGATACTCATAAGATAATTATACAACTCTAGTATTGTATTGATAAAGCCTTGATTAGCCAACTGGAAACCTAAGCCATAAATGATCAAAGGATTATAATTATAATTCTCAAGTCACTAAGAGGGAATGATTAAATCATGTATAAGTGACATTAGTAGTTAGAACATAACTACACTCTAGTGTGAATATGTTATCCTAGATTAGTCATGATGAGTCATAATGGTGTAATGAGAGGTTGGAGTATGAGTTCATGGATAATTAGAGATCAGCTAGTATGATTAAGATAGTTCCAAAGCAACATTGAGTTATAGAAGTAGTATATTTCTCTTAGTAAATACTAAACACCTGAGGTGAAGTAGGATTTGATATATACATCTATTAGAGTAATGTTGGTGATGGATGATTAATGAAGAGTCTGAACTATTGGATTGGAGATTATAATTAGTAGAGTAGTTTGATATAATCAAGTGGAGGTATGAGAAAGTTATAAAAAACTTTAGTGTCAAGCTCATTGCATTCACAAATGGATTTAGGAGGAGAAATTATTGATAAGAATATTCTTGTGAAGCAAAGCTCATCATGTTATCATATGATAATGGATATGAAGGAGTAGTATATCTAGGAAAGGAATTCCTTAAATAGAAGTCAAGAATTATAAAATATGGAAGATAGGAATACTTGGTAAACACCCAGCTTTAAATCTTTAACCAAACATAATATCCATTTCATGTGATTGAGTTATCATCCTATTTCCACAATGCCTTATAGGAATACTAAGCATATCTTTGTCATTTCAAAACATGAAAACAATAAGTGCCTAGGAACTATAATTATCAACCCTTATTCTTAAGCCATTCTTAAAAGAATAACTCTATTACTTTATCTTAAATAATGATATCTTTCTCAATCATAAGAATCAAGTCAATAATTCTTAAACCTTAAATGTTATTCCTACATATTAGATCTTGAATAAATTTAAGTCTCCTAAGTCAGATAGTAAACAATTATAATCTTAAACCCTAAATTCTATGCAACTTATAACCAACTAATTACCTTAAAATCAATTAAGTCTATGAGAATAACACTAATCATTTTTAGTTCTCAAGAATTACATGTGACATATAATAAGAGGGTTTACTATATAAAAAATTCTTAAATTTTAAGTTGATAAGAATTAAATCTCATGAATTAATAGTAATGCATTCCTTAATAAACTATGGTTTATTTAGGTAACCAAACTCATAACAAAAACCTCTACATAATGTTAGTAAAAAAGGAAAACAAATAAAGGAAATAAGGAAAATATAAACCTTATATAATAAAGGTTCATTAAATGAATCTAAATACATATTATTATGCTGCATATATTTAGCAAATAAAATTTATAAGGAAGGATTAAAAACAAATGTAAAATACAAATCTGAAAATTGAAACATAAAATAGTAAAGGAAAAATATAAGGAAAAAGAAATCTGGCCCGGGCGGCAGGCCGGCCCAGAGTTTCCTCTACCTATCCGTCGCTCATGAGCCGCAGCCAGTTCTCTCTTCTCACTGCACCATTGCCCAACACCGGCCTAGGCCCGCGTACCCCTTTGTCCACCTAACCGTCGTCGTCTACCTCGTGCTCGTCCCGAAGCAGCTTGCTGGAAGCAGCGCTGCTTCTCACCGCGTGGAGATTCGTGCCGCCGACCGCAAGAGGGGATAAAGAGGCCACGACGACACAGCTCGGCCTCATCCTCATCCACTCTTTCTCCCTCTGAAGCTCTCTCTCTCTCTCGAATCCTCCTCTCTCCCGAAACACTAGCTGACCTCGCCGACAAATCGCCGCCATTGAGCATCTCCCCTCTTCTTCCCATGTAGCCCTAGAGAAGCACCGTGCACCGTAGGTCCTCAGGGTGGAGTTCAGCATCAAGGGAAGCACTAGGGAGGGATAATTTTGTCGCTCCCTTTCGATGTAGTTCGTCGGAATCCTCGTCGGAGAGCTCGGCTCCGACCGCGTCCGTCCTCACCGACACCACCGCTGCAACCAAGGTGAGTGACTGATGCTCAAGCATCTTTCCTCTACCCCTATCGCACTGTCTAGGCTGCTCGCGTCATAGCGCAGTCGTATGCTGCCGTCAGTCGTCGTCGTTACAGTAGTTCCGATGACCAATCGAGGGTGGCGCAACCACTATTAGAATCCTCGTTTCGTACTCATTCGAACGTGTATTCTCGCTTGGCCGCGCTTGCGAACACCGACTCCGACAACCATCTGAGGGTGGCTGGCGAAGTGGGGCCGCGCTGACACCTTTGACCCAGTCCACCAATTGACCAGGTGGCAAACTGACGTGGCCGTGACCCCACTGGTTAGTGACCTAAGGTAGCCCTGGATGTGGTGTAAAAAGATATACCCTTTTTAGGAAATAGATAAAATGTTATAAGTCCAATTAAATATTCCGGGACTTAAATAAAATCATTAAATCTTGTTAAATGAATAACTTTTATTTTATAATTCAGAAAAATATGTGTAGTATATGAAAATGTTTGGAAAAAAATGAAATCTATAATTTAATTGTATCATCCTACATCATTATGTTAATTATTTAAATAAATATTATTTAATCAAGATTTTATAAGTAATAAAACTTTGATAATTTATATTTTAATAATGGTAAAGGATAAAAATATAAATAATATACCAAAATTCTTAGAAAAACAAGAACTCAAATTTAATATTATAATCATGTCTTATTACTTCACTTAATTAAATATTTATTGTTTATTAAGTGTTTATAAAGTGTTAAATCTTATAAAAATCATACCTTATTATTTATAAATCACAAAAATAATTGTAATATACTAAAATGATCACAAAAATAATATTTACATGTTAAAAATATAACATTCCACTTTTGAGGTAAATAAAAACTTAATACCCTAATAACTTAAATTTAAATCTAATTTCCTTACTTAATAATTCATATAAGGTTAAATAAAATTTCTAATATTTCTAAAATTAGTCAATTGAGGTCTAATAAAATAATATTAGTCTTAAATATTGATATTATGAAGTTAAAATGGTTCAACACAATTTAAATATAATCTTATAGAATATTATTCTACCGTAAGTGGAGAATATCTTTAAATAACATCTTAATATAATATAAAATCTTCCAAGATTAATTGTGGCTAAGTAAAATTTATTCCTTTTCTTCAACCAGAAGATTATGAACATGCCAAAACACTATAGTGAGTTCACAAGTAGTCACCAATATTGTTTACTTATCCCCAAACCATAACCATATCTTTATAAGGAGATAAATGATTCCATTCCAGTATAATAATACGAAATCACTACTCAATTAGAAGTACTACCACTCTTAAGTAGATTTCAAGAAACATTATGAGGAGAACAAAGTACAAATATCATAAGCATTACACATGAATCTTATCTATATTCTTAAAGTTAAACTTTAAGTCTACAAGCCTTTAAATATAATGCTAAAACCTTGTTATGTGTTTTATAGTTAACTTTGGTATGTTATACTTAAGTCATAAAACATCTTAAGTCTAGACTATCCAAGAAAGCACAAACAACATCAACCACCTTTTATTAACCTCAAGGATTGTTTAGACCTTAGAGAAGAAATCTTTTCTTCAAATGTTATTCTTTTTGCCACTCCAAAAAACAAATAACAATTAATAATAATCACATTACATTATGCTTTACTTATACACTTAGGATGTTAACACTTAAGTAACTTATAAATGCCAATACGTGTAAAGTAAAATTTGAAGATAAGGCAATTCTAATATAAGAAATCTTTGAGTAGCATTCCACATTCATGTATATTATTATTATATTACATGTTGTTAAACACACTCACAAGCCTTAACAAGATGCACGAGTTTGAAACTTAATCTAAAAGATCAACACATTCTAAAGAAACCATTTCCACTATCCAAACCCTAGAACAACGTTATTCCGGGGATTCGAGTTTATCAAATTACATTACATTACTATGCACAATAGCATCTTGCTTCTTTAAACATTAGTCCTTACCGGACCAATGATGTTGTTTTTAGATATTGGATCTTATATTGTCTCGAAGACCGTGAGTGCATAATCTTGCAATCACAAAAGGCAAGTTCACACTTGCTCATGTCCTTTGAATATTTTTAGTAAAGTAATTTTGCAAATTCAGTGTTGTAATTACCTAGATTTCGAAAAGGTCATAAAACACTATTTTCATTATAATATGATTACAGGTTAATTACCATGAGGTAATAACCTAATATGGAAGTTCCGGTGGTAAAGGAACATATTATCTAGGACTTAACAACCAATGTCGCTAGTGATTCTTGCGTCGTATATTACGCGTTAACCATGAGATTTGGAATGGGACGGCGATGTTAGCTGTATCCTTTTCCTTTCGTATGGAGGCAAGACGACTTTAACGTGATGTTGTGATTCCTTGTGCGGATCCAACATATGGGTGGGCACCCTTAGGCCCCACGTTTTTGGTGTCTAGATTATCTATGAGTGGCTGTCGGAGGTATAGCCGGACCTATATGGTAATTGCCAGGGGCATCACCAGCTCATAGAGTCTTCGGAAACTCATCAGGGTTTTAGACTATCCGAAAGGGGTCTTAACGGAGGTGAGCCAGCCCTGAAGGATCATGTAGACATATGGGGTCGCGGAAAGGGCAGTTATTGGCTTGGATCATCTACTGGGCCCCACAACATGGAATTGTGGACGGTTAAGTTGCCCGGTTGTGGAACAAGGAGTTGATCTATCATGGGAAAAGTAACACACCTCTGCAGATTGTAAGAACTGTAACTTGTTACTCCTTGTTCCGTGAAGGAGCTATGAACGCGGCGGGAAAGGAACTCCATGAAAGTTCTGGTAAACCCGTGAAGGCTGACAGACATATATTTTAGGAATAAAAGTAACCTTTGAAGAAATGTTTACGAAAAACTGCATTGCCTACGACCTATGGTCTGTCGCTGTAGATATAGTGCATTAAACACTCATTTTCTAGTGAAATTGCTGAGTACGCTCGTACTTAACGTATCTTCTTAACCCTTGCTAGATTCTGAAGCCAATACATATGATGTCTACAACAACTTATGCTCTAGGAATCATCACCAAAAGGATAAAGCTCTTCAATGAGGTCAAGAAAGTCAACATTTACATCAACTCAAGTGAAGACGGAGTTGCTGATTAGATAAGAATATAATCCCTAGCCACAGAACCTACTTCTGTAGAGTGTTGCAATAGCAGCAATGCAAGCCCCAATAATTCAGATACTGGTCTATTAGTATATTAGTTATTAGTTGATTATTCCTGATTCTTCTTGTAAGAAGTTTCTTTCTCTCTTTTTAACCTAGAGTGTTCTCTGGATCTTTTGTATAGAGTTGGTAATCTATAGTAATGTCTTGGACCTGCTGTGTTTCTATTGTACCACTATGAGGGATGTAATACTAGTGAACGTTGTTTTATTGGTGTTATGTCATCGACTATAGTGTACTACATCATGCAGTGGTATGATGGGTCACTGATACGCCAAATTTGCATCACCATTTTATATCATAATTTCCCTCTATCCATTGATATTTGTCTTATTATGAGGTATTACTTACGGCTTTTCATCTATTTATGCATGTTGGATAAATCCTGGAAGATGGACTACCGGAGTCTGGATTCTGATGGAAAAGAAGGCATTTCGGTGCAATTCGCGAAGATAAGAAAAATACCAGAAAAAATGGAAATGTATTATTTTACCAGAAGATGGAGGAAGCCAGAAGAAGGAGCGAAGGGGGGCTATAGGGGGCCCACACCCCCCTAGGCGTGGGGCCACCAAAGGCCGCGCCTAGGGAAGGTGTGGCCCACCTGCCCGGCCTCCGACTCCCCCTTCTTATATAGCTTCCCTACGGAACCCTAGCATCGGGGGAGCGACCACATATAGATTTCAGCCGCCTCTGGGAACGGAAAACACCAAGATAGAAAGATGTCTCCGGCAGACAGATTTATGCCGGGGGAATTCCTTCTCAGAGAGGGGAGACTGTCGCCATCAACACCATCATCAAGCTAGGCTTCATCCGGATCATCATCATCATCATCATCAACACCATCATCTCCACTAGCACCATCATCACCACTCCGTCCTGCTGTAACAATTGTGTTGGATATTGCTTAGTTCATTAGGGGAAACATTCCCAGTGTTAATCAATATTGTAGTTGATGCTTGTGAGTGGAACCATTGGATTATTTTTTATGTTTAGATTGTTATCCATCACCATATCATCTTTGATCTTGATCCATATGATGTCTTATGAGTAGTTCGTCTAGTTCTTGAGGACATGGGAGAAGTCATGTTGTTAGTAGTGAATCTATGATGAGTTATTATTCAATGGTTTAGTATTTAAGTTGTGGTGCTATTCTTCTAGTGGTGTCATTTGAACGTCGACTACATGATACTTCACCATTTATGGTCCTAGGGGGATGCATTGTGTCTTTGGATACTAATTGTGGGGTTGCCGGAGTGACAGAAACCTGAACCCCCGTTAGGACACCTTTGCACAAGGGAGTGTAGGATCTCAGAGTTTAAGGCTGTGGTTAGATTATATCTTAATTACTTTCCTATAGTTATGGATGTTTGTAGGCGGTTTAATCACAATTATGTATTAGTCCTAGAAAGAGCAGTATGTTAGCATAGGTTCACCCACACAACACTTACAAACACTAGAGAACAGTACTTAGATATTTGAAACAAAAACACTTGACAGAATTCCCATGTGTCCTCGAGAACGTTTGGTCCTTATAAGTATTTCTGCCGGCTTGTCCTTTGGTAAGAAAGGATTGGGCTACTTGGTCCATTTGTTCATTAATTCTGTTACTTGCTCTTTGTTTTGTTGCCTTGTCATAAAACCACTAAAAATCCGTTTGCTTAGTATTCACAGGGATTTCCTGCTCCATACCACTGTTCAACACCTTCTGCTCCTCGTTGGGATCAACAGTAATATTTATCGAAAGTACTACGATACACACCTATACTTGTGGGTTATTAAGACTATTTTCTGGCGCCGTTGTCGGGGAGTGAAGCGCTATTGAAGAGTGGAAATGGTAAGGGAAACTTTTACTGTGAGTATTGCTTTTGTTACTGCTTGTTACTTTGTTTCCAATATGGATAACCCACTTGGTTTTCTGTTCGGGAGAACTACTACCACTGAAAGGGTAGTAGATGAACCACCACTTGTTGATATAGATCCTTTTAAGATACCTACAAGTATTGTTAATCATGTTATGGATAATTATTATTTTCGGGATGGAACTGTCCATCCTGGTGATCACTTTCTTTTTATCCATGAATTATGCGGGTTGTTTAAGTGTGCAGGTATCACAGCTGAATAGGTGAAGAAGAAGTTACTCTCCATATCTTTGAAAGGGAGAGCTGAGGAATGGTATAAGCTGCTAAAGAATGGACAATCCATGGAATGGGAGGAGATGGCATCTCTCTTTTACTCTAAATTTTATGCTCCCAGTGAAATTCATAAGGATAGAAATCTTATATATAACTTTTGGTATCTTGATGGAGAGAGTATAGCTCGAGCTTGGGGGAGATTGAAGTTACTAATGCTTAAATAGCCTATTCATGAACTCCCTAACAATATTATTATCAATAAATTTTATGCTAGGCTTCCTCTTCATGATAAATATTTACTAGATGCTTCTTGTGCTGGATCATTGACACGTATGAAGGAAGAAGCTAAATGGGATCTTCTAGACCGTATTCAAGAGAACACTGAATCTTGGGAGAATGACAAAGGAAGAAAATCAGGTATAAACTATGATTATAAATGCATTAAATCTTTTATGGGAACTGATGACTTTCGTGATATTACCAATAGGTTTGGTCTTGATTCCCAAAGTATTGCCAACTGTTTTAAAGCCTTTGCCTCTTACATATAAATCCCAAAGAAAAAGTGGAATAAGTACCATGATCCTTATAAAGATGTTGTTAATCATGTTCCTGTTAGAAGTACTCAAGTTTGTACTACTAATCATATTGTGCCTGATCCTTATGTTGAGAAAATGCCTTTCCCAGCTAAGGTAAAGGAGTATTCTATGATTATTAGTGCAAATAACAAAGGTACAAAGAAAACTGTGGAGCCTGGTAAGCAATTGAGTGATGAACATGTGGTAGCTATTGTAAAAGATCTTGTCACTAGAAATATAGAGGATGAGCACATTGTCTTCTGTGAAGACGCTTCTAACATTATCTCTCATCCTAGTAAGGCTAGAAAAGCTAGTGTTCCTGTGGTTTCTGTTAAAATTTGTGATCATTTCTATTATGGTGTATGTGATATTTGTGCTAGTTCTAGTGCTATTCCTTATAAGATATACAGGGAAATTATACATGAGATTGATCCTTGTGAGATTGAGGAAATTGATGTGGTTATTCACCTTGCTAATAAGGAAACCATTTGCCCCATTGGCATTGTAAGAGATGTGGAGGTTCTCTGCGGTAATATTAAATATCCTGCTGATTTTCTAGTGCTTAACTCAGCAGCTGGCAAAACTTGTCCTATCATTTTTGGTAGACCCTTTTGAACACTTGTGTAGCTATTATTGATTGTAAGAAGGAAAAAGTTTTAACTAAGTTTGATGGAGATTCTTATCAGATTATCTTTTCCAAATTTTCTAAAGCTCCTTGTGAAAATAGCTTGCCTAATAAAGATTTTAGGATGGAACAACTTGCTTCTTCTGATCCAGTCTATGACCTTGGACCTCTTTTTGAAGACTGTAAGTATGTTTATTCTGATGATAAAGTTGTTTACAGTGATAGCTATATTGTCAACTTTATTCAAAGTGTTACTGAAAGTTATTATGAGAGAGGGAAACATGGTTTTATGCATCTCAATGATGTTAAGTTTCCCTGTTTTATTTTGAAAGCTTTGAAGTTGCATCTGTTTTGTCTTCCTATGCTTGTAGTTTTTGTTTCAATAATTCATTTTCACATGATACTCCCTTGCATAGTAAGCGGGTTAGACTCAAGTGTGTTGGTTATTTTCTTCTTGATGCTCTCTTTCACTTCAAATATATATATCCTATGTGAGCATCCTTGGAAGTTTCAAGCCTAACTTAAAGGCATTAAATAAAAGTACTTGTTGGGAGATAACCCAAGAGTTTTGTCGAGTCTTCAAAGTTATTATCTCAGTAATAACCTCTCCTTATCCTTTTTGTTTTGGTTTTTGTGTCAAGTTCAACTACTTTTGTGAAGTAGAGGAGTTGTGAAAAGTGGCTGTCCTGGGACAGATTTTTGTGCTGTATTGTAAAAATTCGTGAGGGAGCTCAGTACTTCGGATTGAGCTGCATTATTCTGACCTTGTTATCCAGGTTGTTACACAACTTTCATTAGTTCTGCACTTTTTTATTTGAGCAACAGAAGGTCTTCGAAAAAATCAATCTTTACCTGCTGGTTTGTTTTGACAGATTTCTGCAATCCTTTGCATTTGCCTCTTATAGAAGCTTTTGTGTTCATGGGTTTTCAGTTGAAGTGTGTACCAAAGTTTTATTGTTTTTGCTTATACTAATGTTGTCTTTGAGTTTGTCCAAAGGTGTTGTATGAAGGAAATTATCAGGAGAAATAGAAGAGGAATCTGCAGAGTTCGTCTTTGAGTAGGTAAAAGTGGTGAAAACAGAAGGTTCGTGAAACTCCAATCTTTTTATATTTTTGATGTTTTCAATACATAAGGGAAGTTACGAGACAAAACTAAAGAGGAAACGGAGCCCGGGGTGGACAAACCCACCCCAAGCGCGGGCCCATCCTAGCCGCGCCTGAGGGGGGTGTCCCCTCCCCGAACTCTGTCTCCGCCTCATTTCCGTGTCAAAACCTTCCTTATGCATTGAAACTTCGTAATATATACCCCCCAGATCCCCCGAGGTTCATGCATCGTGTTCTCGTCGTGTTTTTGTTTCGATCTGTTTCTGTCAGGAAATCTTCTCAAGTTTAGAGTACCATGGCCTCCACCAATGACAAGGGCAAGAAGCCCGAAGAAGAAGAACCTCAAGTCCCAAAGGAGGAGGAGATTCCGGTACGGTGTGAAGGTGACATGGAGGAGGACAAGGAACCGGACATTCGCGCTACCATCGCAAGCATTGGTTTGGTGGCATGACCCACCAAGCTTAAAAGGACAGCACGGATGTATACAGGAGGGAGAATTCTGCTTCATATTCTCGCTCCACGCACACTTCCTCCTAGTACCCCTTGTTCTAACTGTGTAGGGAAGAAACACTCTAATTTGGAAAAATGGAGAAAGAATAACAAGGACTGGGATCCTCGGTCCTAGTTGATCATGGGCTGCATTGAGCATAATTCAGAGTTAATTCGTACTCTGGCCTTTGATATGGAGGACTTGAAGAAATTTATTGAAGACCTTATCAAGAGAACACAACCACCACCAAAGGAGTAATTCGTCATCAGGTTTGGCATCCCCTTGGCTTGTTCCAAGCTTGGGGGAGTGCCGCGGTATCACCACCACTATCTTTCATCTTTTAGCTTTTTAGTGAATTCATATCTATGGTAGAGAAGTTATCTTATAGTTTGGTTTGCATGTGGAAGTATCTCTCCTTTAGTTGATTATCTATGTATCCCTTAGTGTGAGTGCCTTTATTGAATATTAATTAGAAGTCTCATCTTTTACTTTTTGCACTTCTTATTTTAGTTTGCAATCTCTATTATATGATGGATCTTGTTGATCAGTATTGGCACCACTTTGGGAGCATCAAGTGGATCTAAATTGGTTTTGGAAAACCGAGTTCTGGTCAGTAGCAACAGTTTTTGAGGTTTGAATGAAAAACAGAAAAAAAGGCTTAGAGGTATTTGGTATCATTTGTTTTCTTTCTTGTTGGCTCATAAGCTTAGTATTATTTATTTAAGATCTTTTGTGTCTTCAAGGAATATTGCATGGTTGGCTTTATTACTTGTATGTTTGCTTGTTTCTTTCAACTCTCTTGCTTGCTATCCATAGACAAAAACATGTTTTGAGAAGGCATACTTCTCATGTTTCCAAACTCCTTTGAACCAAACTTTTTGCCACGTGTGTCCACCATATCTACCTAACAGCTATTGCTATTCCAAGAAAATTCTCAAGATTCATCTACCTTATGAATTAAAAAGTATTTTATTATGTGAAAACTAGTTACTAAAGCTCTCACGAACTTGATGGCACACTTTATTTATTTTCCCCTAATAAAATTGAACCATTGTGAACATCGAAGTTGTATATGCTTGCATCTATACATTGGGATTAGCAGAACCGTGCTTTCACGGGGAACGTTTTCAACATTGCACCTGTACCTTGTTGTACATAGTTGATATCGTGTTCTTTTGTCGATGGATGTCAACTGTGTGAAATAAAGAGGGGACATGTAAGTCCATGGAGTTTGTATTTTGTGTTAGAGAAACGCCTGGGCCGCTAGCATAATCCATGCTCAATCATGGTGGAAACTTGCAGCATCTCCATAGTGAGTCATCTATGAAGAATCCTCAATAAAAAGCTATACACATAGTAAATAAAAAGATCGTTGAGATGCTCATTGTCTGCTTGCCTTTTCATTTTGGTTATGGGAAAGCTCCTGTACCATGTGCAAGGGGTACCTCGTTGGCGGTTCTCAATGATATGCAAATACTTACAATGACAAGAACTTACCTGGACCCAAAGTTGAGTATGCATGAGGAGTGGCCCTCATATTCAAGGGACATGAGATTGCCAACTTATATTTCGTCAAGCATATACTCCATCTTTGTTCACTTTAACCTTAATCACCTCAATATGCTTATGATAGGGGCAATGAGGGATCAAAGCTAGTTAGTACCACAATCTTTTGGAAGCTCTTTATGTCTTTTAATGCCTGCTACCATCTAAGAAGGGACCTTTGTCCCAGTTACCAGTTGAGTAAGCAAACCTACTCCCTCTCTATCTCCAGCAAGCTTTTGAGTTGTTGTGTTTCAAGCATTCATATGGTGATTTATTCAATCATGTTCTTTATCTCAATTGTTTGCACGAAACTCTTATATAGTGAGTATTACTTTGAAAGCCTTCACTTGTGAAAAAACCTTTTTGAGCAAAGAGTGCTCCTGTTTTGAACCTTTTACAAAAAGCTTGTTGTGAAACTGTTTGCCAGGTGTTCTATGACCAAGAACAAGTTTGCCAATTCCAATTATGATTTATCTTTATGCATCTCTATTGTGACTACTGTACTTGGTTGCAAGCTAAGTTATATAATGGTGAGTTGTTTTCTTCTATGAGTTGTGCAATAGTAAGTGTGATGCTTCTTGTTCGTATTCTTTTATTGGCACTTCACTCCATAAACTTGTGGACATGTTTACTGAGCTCAGTATTCGCTTGGGGACAAGCGAAGTCTAAGCTCGGGGGAGTTGATACGCCCAATTTGCATCACCATTCTATATCATAATTTACCTCTATCCATTGATATTTGTATTATTATGAGGTATTACTTATGGGTTTTCATCTGTTTATGCATGTTGGATGAATCTTGGAAGATGGACAGCCGGAGTCTGGATTTTAATGGAAAAGAAGGCGTTTTGGTGCAATTTCGCGAAGAGCAAAATAATATGGAAACGTATTATTTTACCAGAAGATGGAGAAAGCCAAAAGGAGGAGCAAGGGGGCGCAGGGGGCCCACACCCCCCTAGGCGCGGGCACACCTGAGGCCGCGCCTAGGGCAGGTGTGGCCCACCTGCCCGGCCTCCGACTCCCCCCCTTCGCCTATAAATTCTATACGGAACCCTAACACCGGGGGAGTGACCACATATAGATTGCCGCCGCCTCTAGGGGGGGGGGGGCGGAAAACACTGAGATAGAAAGATCTCTTCGGCAGACAGGTTTCTGCCGGGGGAATTCCTCCCCGGAGAGGGGAGACCGTCGCCATCAACATCATCATCAATCTAGGCTTCATCGGGTTCATCATCATCATTATCCAAACCATCATCTCCACCAGCACAATCATCACCACTCCGTCCCGCTGTAACAATTGTGTTGGATATTGCTTAGTTCATTAGGGAAACTTTCCCGGTGTTAATTACTATTGTAGTTGATGCTTGTGAGTGGAACCATTGGATCATGGTTTATGTTAAGATTGTTATCCATTACCATATCATCTTTGATCTTGGTCCATATGATGTCTTGTGAGTATTTCATCTAGTTCTTGAGGACATGGGAGAAGTCATGTTGTTAGTAGTGAATCTGTGATGAGTTATTATTCAATGGTTTAGTATTTAAGTTGTGGTGCTATTCTTATAGTTGTGTCATGTGAACGTCGAATACATGATACTTGACCATTTATGGGCCTAGGGGGATGCATTGTGTATTTGGATACTAATTGTGGGGTTGCCGGAGTGACAGAAACCTGAACCCCCGTTAGGACACCTTTGCACAAGGGAGTGTAGGATCTCAGAGCTTAAGGTTGTGGTTAGATTATATCTTAATTACTTTCCTGTAGTTACAAATGTTTGCAGGGGGTTTAATCACAAGTATGTATTAGTCCTAGGAAGGGCAGTATGTCAGCACATGTTCACCCACACAACACTTACAAACACTAGAGAAGAGTACTCAGCTATTTGAAACGAAAGCACTTGACAGAATTCCCACGTGTCCTCGAGAACGTTTGGTCCTTATAAGTATTTCCACCGGCTTGTCCTTTGCTAAGAAAGGATTGAGCCACTTGCTCCGTTTGTTCGTTACTTCTGTTACATGCTCTTTGTTTTGTTGCCTTGTCAGAAAACCACTAAAAATCCGTTTGCTAAGTATTCACAGGGATTTCCTACTCCATACCACTGTTCAACACCTTCTTCTCCACGTTGGGATCGACACTCCTATTTATCGAAAGTACTATAATACACCCTCTATACTTTGTTGGTCATCAGTCACCGCAAGATCGAATGAACTCTTCTTGAAGACGACAGGTCAATCAAAGATGAAAGATAAACCATCATCCTCCTCCTCCCCTCCTCCTCCTCCTCCTCCTCCTTTGTGCCCTCTTGTTGCATCGCCTCCATCAGATGACGGTAAGTAGGGTCCTCGTCGGAAAAATTACCTTTCGATGTGTCGAAATAGTACGGACCGTCAATGCACTCCTTGCTATCACCATGATAGGTATTGATATCCCCGTTGGCCAATGCGTTTGACTCGTGCATGTAGGTGCACTAATCGGAGCAGCTACGCGGCATTTTTGTGTTTGTAGTGGCTTGGCAGCCCTAGATGGAGGGGGAGACAGGGGAGAGATAGAGAAAGTTCTTCGGTGTGTATGTCGTGCCTTGATGCGAAGAGGTGGTCGTTGTTGATGGCCGCTTAAAAGGGCTTGCTCGGGACATCCAAACGTCCAATATGAGCCATGGATGATCAATGCCTAATGGGCCTTAATTTCTAAACATGTGCCCGTGACTACCATTGATTCCAGGGAGTATGACCGAGCTTTAGTCAATCGGGAAAGTCTCCAGCTATCCCCAAAATATTTCAGCCCACGTGGTTTAAACATACATGAATTCCCTTTCCACCCCTAGTTAAGGCGGTTTGTTAGGAATTCAATTGTAATTTCCCGGTTCACTACCTCTATATCCCTCCTCGCCCCTCCCTACACCCCTACCCCCACCCCCTCCCCACACACACACAATCCTCGCCCGCATCTAGGAAAGCCCTGTAGAAAACCCTAGATCTGACCTTCACCACCTTCCCCTAAATCTTCTTCTTCGCCACTGTCGACCAGCGCTCGGCGCAACCCCTGCTCTGCTTCCACAAGCACTGCCAGGAATATGATTTTTCTCCACTATTGTCGAGTGCTCGGAGGAACCCCCGTTCTCCTTCACCTTCGTCCACAAGCACCACAATCGCAACACCCTCGGCAACATCGACATAACCACCCAGGATGCGCAGGATGCCTAGACGCCATCCCGACCCAGGTAACTAGATCTCCTTCGATTTTCCTATGATAAATATGGAGTAGTTAACTATATTTTGTATTGAATATACTTTCTTAGTAACTTACAAGTGATATACTTGTTATCTGTATCTTTCGAAATAAACTCTTTGTAGTCATCTTTAACTATAAGGAGTTGAACTGCGATTTTGGTTGTCATGGCGAAATATGAGCCAGCGAATGGTGAACACATTTGTTTCCATTATATCATTTATTAAAGTGCCTACCCATAAGTTATTCGATTATAATTTCTCTCTGTTTTGGTGTAGGCTATGGCACTAACTGTTATTTCATGCCTGATGTTGTTTTCTTATCTGTGCAGTACACGTTTACATTCGTTTTACTTCTTCAAGTAATAGTTCAGGTTTATTTTATTCTGCTTACCCCATGATTCCTAACAGTTTGCTATTGTTACACAATGAATAGGTGCAGTTTAAAATAGAAATCGTAGAATGAAGGTCCCTTATAATCTAGTAAGTATCTATTCCTTTCTTATCAGTTCATGCTAACATCTATCAGATTGAAACCTTTTTGTGTTTACTATCTACTGCACCTTTATGCAGAGGCCCAACACTGAAGTATGGAAATCACTAGGACAATTACATGATGCAGCGGACATCATCAATGAACATAACTGTAAGAAACTGTGAGACTCTACATAGATCTACTGTATGCACCCCTCCCCCCTGTTTTTAAGGTTTAAGTCCCCTCGTTTCAAGCCATTTAGTCTAGTTCATTTTTATTTTTGTCGGAGGCACTACGATGATATAACAGAAAGAGAAGGATCACAATCAACCATTCACTTCAAATCTGAGTCTGGTATTTGCCACTTGTCTGGCTATTTTAATACGAGGCATACGATAGTTCAATTGGTCTTTGGGTAGACAATCAAAAAATTTAAATCTGAATGTTTATGCATCAAACTGTTTGATAGATTGTTTCACCATTTCTCTAAAATGATATGGCTATTCTATTAGAGGCACAATATTGTTCTATTTGTAATTTGACTTAGTTACTATAATAGTTTGTCGATGATTATAACAATTCCACCTACCTAAGATTCGGATCCAACTACACATTGAGTAGGCTAGTTAATATTATTCACAATGGTTAAATTCTTATTTTTTCTTTCGTAAATGCTTCTCTATCAGTTTAAGGATTTCTTATTCAATGGATTCATTGTATTCGTAAATCACGCATTATAGGTTGATCAGTTTGCTTGAGTCCTTGAGTTGAGTGCTTACATTGCTATATCGGACCAAAATAATCTTTTGAGAGAGAACATGTAGTTTTATCCCTTCCTATGATGTTGTACCTTTTTTATATTAGTTTTAGCCTTCATCAAGTAGAGCAGTAATTTCACATATCAGAAGTGATAGTTGAACACGATCTCATCCCTCTATGAATTCGACTATTTTAGTTATTCCAGAAGATGGAGATGTATGAGGCCCTGCTGCTACTAGTTGACTGATTTGAAATTCTTTAGTTTTATTTTCCTTGGTAATGATGATATAGGACATTTATTTTTTGTTTCAAGTTGAAAATATAAATATGAAGGAAGAACATAAAACAACTACTTTAAGTGCAGATTTCTTCGCACAGAACAACAATGATAGTGCGTATTGCTCACGTAGGTACATGATGTTGACTATTCGATACATTAAAGCAGAGAGATTTTTTGGAGCTGCACCCCAACATACACTTGATGTAGTTAGACAAGAATCCAACAAAATAGATGCAGTTGTCCCCATAGCATGGAATGAGTTGTCTGAGTTGAAGAACATGCCTGCTTTGACGGAGAGACTACTAAATAATCTCCTCACCAAGTCATGTGATAAGCCTGTTGTTACATGTGAGGCGATGCGAGATACCTAAAAGGAACATCTTTTAAACCGAGATTATGTTTGTTTATCAGTTGTGTTGTACTATGATGATGCTTTTTGAGCTACGCATTTTTTCTGAATGTAATAATTTAATATTTTCAAAAGTTATAAGTTTTCTTCCATAGTTCTAGAATTCTTTTAGTACTGCGAATATGCCCCTAATTTGCATAGTTTTGTACCAACCCTTGATGGGCCACCAATCAACAGTGATGGACCTTCTGTGACACCATGTGGTAGAGGGCCATTTAACCTGTACACTTTAAACAGTAAAAGGCTAGAACAGTAAAAGGGCGAAACAGTAAAAGACCAAAATAGTAGAAGGACAAAATAGTAGAAAGCCAGAACAGTAAAAGACTAGAACAGTAATGGACAGACTACAAGGGGCCGCTTATGGGCATAGAATGGCCTTCTTTAGGCCGGAACGGTAATGGTCCCGAAAGCTTATGGGCCACATCGGGCTACATAAATGGGCCCAGTTCAATCAGTGCAGGACTATACAGTAACGGGCCAAAAGCAGGTTGTCCAAAGGGTCTATTTTCAAATAGTACTAGTCGAAACATTAACCGGCCCGATCTCTTACGGACCGCACATATGGGCCCATTTCAAACAGTGTAGGTTAAAACAGTAACGGACTAGACACGGTATGGGCGGAGGAGGGCAGCACCGATGGGCCCAATTCAAATAGTGCCAAACGAAAACAGTGGCGGTCCATGATACTATTGGGCTCTCTTAATGGGACGGCCCACTTAATAATAATCAGGCCTTGGCTGGGCCTAGCTTCTTCCATGGTTTCATTGGTAGTTAATGGTGCTAACTGGCCGTTAATGGTGTTTTTCACGTGGCAGTTTGCATAACGTTAGCAGTCAACGCGACTAGCGAACAGATCTATGACGTAACGACTTTTTATGGCAGAAGGGTGCGATCCGCCATGGTCGAAAACAACCGTGGTAGAATCATTTGTGTCAGGTCTTCTACCACGATGGTCATCCATCATAGAAGGCTTTTCAACCATGAAAAACGGACATTCAACCACGAAAATCGTCCGTTGTAAAAGGATATTTTTCTTGTAGTGCTCCTAGAGCCTTCTAGAGTGCTTATTAACAGGCAAACCAAAAGATGTGTCAAATTTCATATAATTATTGCAGAATGATGCTTCCATTCGGATGGGCCATGTTATGGACGTAGTACTTTACGTGCCCATTCATCCTTCCAAATGGCATCACTGTGAGCAATAATAGTGGGCCCAAGTCTTTGAAATGATTGACAATATGGAGTAAGATATGCAACATAATGTCAAAGAATGCTGGAGGAAAGTAGATCTCAAGCTCACAAAGTACAACAATGATATATTCCCTTAGCCTTTCGACGTTTCAGGCTGATCGACCTTCTCGAGATGACGTCGAAAATATTGCAGAAGTCAAGCAGTGTTTCACAAACAAGATTTTCCATTACCCCTCTAAGTGAAATTGGAAGTAATTGCGTCGATATCACATGACAGTCATGAGACTTCAAGGAGCGGCCAATATTCCAAGTCCCAGAAAACAGACCTCCATTTCCATACTTGAAGCAGATCTCCCTTCTTCTTCTCTCCCGTCTCCAAGGTCTTCGGCTTCTTTCCTAGCTTAGGGAAGGCATGCTCATCCAACATGTTCTTGATGTCTACTCCTTTTCTCATCGCTGTCTTTGGAAGGTGGTGCTCATTACCGTCAAAAAGATATCCATACGTTCTCCACTCATCATCTACCAGAAGCCACATTCAAGCCCCAGCATACGCTGTTTTCCGAGATCCATCTGTTAGTAGCTGCACATGAGGTGTTTAATCCATACACTTAACACACCCATGGTATCTGTGGCACCACTGACCAGATGTTCGGGATATACTTTATAGGTATACCTGCAGGACTCGCTGAATAGGGTGGCCGACCAACGGGTTAGAGCATTCCTTCATGGGCGGCCCCGTTGGGGAAAGAGGAAGAGTCACTTCCAACTACGACAAGGCCCATAAGAGTTACCAACTTTGTAACTTGCCGGATAGGTCTATCCTGTAACACTAGGCCCCGGTGATTATATAAAACGGACTTGAGGGAGCCTTTAGGGAACCAGATCATAGATCAACCACAACCTACTCGCACATGCGAACCTCTCTTGTAATCCGCTATAACATCCGGCTCTCACTGATATATTACTGGGTTTCTAGCAGGAGTAGGATCTGATCACTGCAGTGAGATCTGAAACTAGGTAAACTTGTGCTCACCGCTCCCGGAACACCGTACGGCTCACACCCTACCTTCTCAACACCTTCAAGACCCCCTATGGCTTACTTGTCGAAAATCCGATGACAGTTGGCGCCCACCGTGGGGAAGGTGACCTTCGGAGCTTCATCTCGGGCGGAATTTGTGCATGCAGGAATTGGCAAAACAATCGCCATGGGTTGCATGTTTTACGCCAGTGATGTCCCTCTCGTTCTTCTCGACGAGACCTGGATTCCGGCTAAGGAGCCCGTGATGACCTACACAATCATGCCTATTAGCGAGATCGACATCTATCCCAGTTTTGCTGATCCCACCCAACCCACCCCTAAGGTGCTGACCATAGAGGAAGAAAAGTCCAAATCCACTCTGTCCATAGAGGCGGAAGAGTTCAAGATCCCGGAAAAACCTGAACCCACCCAGCCCGCTCCTGTAGTATGAGAAGTGGTGGCAGAAAAATTCGGATCTAATCTCCCCATTGAGATCAGGTACAGGGATGATGAGTACTCTTTGGATCCGGTTCTACTGATGTTGTACCAGAAAAAACACACTTGAGGCACAGGATAAACCAGATGATGAAGATCAAGCAAAGCTTTGAGATGGCAAAGGCGAAAAGCCAACTACATTACTACCTCGAGTCTATGAGGAAAAAGAAGCATTGCTTTGTGCTACGTGGTCTATGGATCTGACTCACAGGAACTTCGAGACTTCGAGAAGGAGATGGCAGCGTACGAAGAAGAGTACACCTCCAAGCCATCGCAGGGTGAGCCAGATAACCCTCCGAGTCCATATGATAGCATGGATGAAGACTATAGCTTGCAAGATGACATGGACACCAGAGATTCGTTCGAGGTCCAATAGCCAACAACGACGGAACGTACCGACAGAAGCTTATCTCCCGGTTCTAGACCAAAAGCCATCTTTGCCACTCATATGCACGTTAAGGCTACCGGGCGGTCAAAGAAGTAGAAGAAGAACAAGAACCCGACATCGGTAGAGCCGGTTGAGGAAGAAATTAACAAAGAAATCGAGATGGAGAACCAGGACAGAGATATGGTTAACCCCATGCCGATCGACCCTCCTGTGGATGGACCCGTTGTCACTAAGGGTGCACGTGAAATCTACGGAGACGCACTTACAATACCAATCCCAACTGCTTCGGACTTACTCCAGGGGAGCTGGAGAAAAGGGTCGAGGACCTGGAAAAGCATCACTTGTTTTTGCTCGAGGAAGTTGCCCGCATCGTCGAGCTTAGACACCAAACTTGCCTAGTACCAGTCGGAATTCAAGCGACTGCCAAACAAGACATGAGGAGGTATGTTTCTTGCTAATAGGAACCCGGACGCCCACAGAGATCTATTTGACGGTAAAACCAAAGAGAAGATCCGAGTATATAGCATGCTAGTGGAGAACTCTATAGCCGCTCGAGCAATCCTCGCCAATAATCCTTCTCTAAAACAGGCCAGGCAGTGCATAGCATTACTCGGCAAAGGTTTGAAACAACAGAAGATAGCTGCATCATTTAGTGGCAAGCTGGCCTCAAAGTCAGAATGTTGCCACACTATCGGGGGCCAAAACGCTGATGAAAGACCCCGCAGGGATACAGATCAACGTCATCGTCCCTGGGAGGAAGAAAACTCATGGACTGATCAAACAGCCACCCTCGTAGAGCCGCATGGGACTAGTCGGGAGTTATTCCGGTTGCATATCAAGATGGCATTAGGACATTGGTACCTCACCAAACCCATAATCGGCAGAATAATCGCCATAGAGAAAACCTTGAGGTTCGCCTCCAGCGAGAACAAGATCGGCTAAGGATGCCACCCCCAGCCATCCGGGTGGAAACACCGAACGAAGAAACGACCTAGATCGCCCTAAGTCAAGCAGGGACGGAGACCGACAAATTCAACCTTGGAATCATCCGGATATAACCCGGTAGAGCCACAATCACCGCCCAGTAGTGACCATGAAGGATCTCATCGCAGCCATGGGAGCCACAGGGGCGGAGGCGGCGATGGTGGGAGAAGAACCAGGAATGCGACTCCACCACGCAGAAGTCGTGAGCCTCCAAGGCGCAGGTCTCTCTCGCCAAACGACGCTCACCAACGCATTGAATCCAACGTGGCAATGCGGTGGTACGCGGAGGAAGACATGTATGTGGGACCCAATGTTTGGCCCACGTATCTATCAAACAAAGTTTCCGGTTGACATCGACATTTACAAACACATTCAACCCTAAGATGGTGTAGCTCGGCCAGATACTTGGCTTCAGGATTTATTCCAGGCTTACTGCATCACCAAAGGATGAAACAGCTTGGTCATAGTTCTATATCTCCCACTCATGCTACGGAAGACGGCTAGATCATGGCTCAATGAACTACCAGAGAACTCGATTCACAACTGGTATGATATGCAAAGTGCGTTCTTTTCAAACTTCGACGGAACATACAGGAGGCCCTGCACAATGAGAGACTTGCAGCGTTGCACTCAAAGACCAAGAGAAAGTTGTCAGGATTACCTCGGACACTGGATTGACACGAAGAACTACTGAGAAGGAGTAAATGATCAAACTATGATTGAAACTTTCATTGCAGGACTCCTAGTCGGACTTTTGCATTATAGACTAAAAGGTGAGCATTTCACAGATAAAATGGATCGTATGGGCACCTAGAGGGGAATGAATAGGTGCTACTTCAAATTTTAGTTCATTTTCAATTTTAGTCCTGACACAAAGTAAATTCTCTAGATATGAAATTATGAGAATTTAACTATATGGAAACCTAACTACTAAGCGTGTAAAGAGGAGGGAGGAAACCGTAGTGGAGCACGCGGAAACATAGGGATTTTTTTGACCGTAGTCCCTCCTTGTTAAGGGAAGTACGTCTGTGTTGGAAGGGTGTGATATGTTGAAAACGTATCTATAATTTTTTATGTTCCATGCTTGTTTAGTATCTACTTTGCTTTTCTTTGTCTACACTTTGAGGTGTTTTTAGATGTTTTTTTGGACTAACCTATTAACAAGTTGCCACAGTGCCAATTGCCTTTTTATCTTCTGTTTTTGGTCCCAGAAAAGGCAGAAAATCAATATTCTCGGAATTGGACAGGAGAAAAGTCAAAGTAAATATTTTACCATGGGGAACACGGAGCAAGAGTACGAGACGAAGGGGAGCCACCAGGGGGCCACACCCCTGGCCCGTGCCTGGGGGGGGTGCGGCCGCCCTGGCTGCCCCCCTGCATATCCACCTCACCTATATATACCCTCCGATACCAAAACCCTAATTACCCGATCAATATTCCACGAAATAGTCTATAGACGCCGCCAACATCGTCCTTATATCGGGGGGATCTAAAGCTCTTCTAGGCACCCTGCCGAAGGGGAGATCATCCTAGAAGCCTTCTTCTTCGTCATGAAAGCCTACAGTATAAAGTGTGAGTAGTTCCACCATGGACTACGGGTCCATGTAGTAGCTAGATGGTTGTATCTCCTCCTTTATGCTACCATGTTTAAATCTTGTGAGCTCCGTTCTTGATCAAGACCATCTATTTGTAATCATGCATGTTGTGTTTGTGGGGAACTAGTGGATATTGAGATTACTATGTTAGATTGATTAATGGTTTTGTCTTATTGATTCTATCATGTCTGTGTTGTTTGAGATCTTGCATGCTCTCCGTTTCTAGTAGCTATCTTAGCCAAGTAGATGCTAGTGACTCCAATAGGGGTATTTATGCTCGATAGTGGGTTCATGCCTCTATTTAATATGAGGGAAGTGACAGAAATCTCTAAGGTTGTAGATGTGTTGTTGCTACTAGGGAGAAAACAACGGTCTCTTGTTCATGGAACAAGTGGATTGTTTACCTTACACACTTTGCTTAAAGCAGTTATCCGTTGCTTGCAACTTAACAGTGGAGAGGGTTCAGATGATAACCTGAAGGTGGATTACTAATCATAGATGCAGTTGGATGGTGGTCTATGTATCCTGTTATATTGCCCAATCGAATCTCATAGGATCATGAATGTCTAGTATTGCATTGTTATGCCTTGCTTAGTCGTGTTAATTGCCCTGCTGTAATTTGTTTATCTAGCATGCCATGTTTGTTTATCTTAAGGAGGACACCTCTAGTGAACTATGGACCCCGGTCCAATCTTTACCATTGATACATATTCCACTGTTACTGTTTACTTTCTGCAAACCACTATTACCTTCCACACCAAACAGTCAACCCTTTGTTTTCAACAAACCGGTGAGATTGACAACCTCACTGTTCATTGAGGCAAAGTCTTGAGTTTGTGTTGTGCAGGTTTCCAAGTTGCTAGCAACACCTTTGAGTCATTTCCTTCCTCCTACAGGTTCGATAACCTTGTTTTCTTACTGGGGGAAAACTTGCTGTTGTGCTCATCACACCTTCCTCTTGGGGTCTCCCAACGAAGCTCTGTAACTGAACCATCATCAAAGACTTTTCTGGCAACGTTGTCGGGGAGGCTAAGGACGTCTTCACAAGGGGATTACTTCACAACCTTTCACTTTACTTTGTTTTTGTTATGCTTAGTTTATTTTGCTTGGTTTTGTTTGCCTCTTTTTATCAAAAACACAAAAAATTAGTTCCTTCTCTAGTTGCTGCTGCTGTTGACTTGCTCCACTTTTGCCAAAACAAACTCTGCGGAGATTACCAAGTTGTGTGACTTCACTATCACAAACAACAATAATTTCCTAAGTACTCCTATTGCTCCACCTGCTCCTGATGCTACCTTTTATGAAATTATAGAGCAATTTTCTGGTGCTAGTTCTGATGATGCTGATGCCCACCTCAATAACTTTGTTGAACTTTGTGAGATGCAAAAATATAAGGATGTAGATGGATATATTATTAAGCTCAAGAATGGTTGCTATCCTTGCCTAGAAATAGTATTGATTCTTGGATTAAGTGCAAAGTTGCTTTTATTGGAAAATACTATCCTCCTGCTAAGATTATATCTATGAGAAGTGAATTTATGAAATTTAAACAACTTGATAATGAACATGTTGCTCAACGTTGGGAAAGAATGAAATGTTTCGTTAAGAATTGTCCCACTCATGGACTTACTGCTTGGATGATTATCCAGACTTTTTATGCAGGTTTGAGCTTCTCTTCAAGAAACATGTTGGATTCAGCTTCTGGAGGCACCTTTTTAACCATTATTTTGGGTGCTGCAACAAAGCTCCTTGATAATATGATGGTTAATTATTCTGAATGGCACACTGAGAGAGCTCCACATGGTAAGAAGGTAAATGCTGTTGAAGAAACCTCCTCTTTGAGTGATAAGATTGATGTTATCGTGGCTATGCTTGTTAATGGAAAAGCTCCTATAAATCCAAATAATGTTCCATTAGCCACTTTGGTTGCTCAAGAAGAGAAAGTTGATGTGAACTTCATTAGGAATAATAATTTTGGAAACAATGCTTATGGTAATAGCGATAGGCCTTATCCTCCTAATAATGGCAATACTTATAATGGTAGATCTGGAAAGCCTAGTGAAGATAGGATTCTAGAAGTTGAAAGATCCACTAAAAACTTGATGCAATGCAATATGAGAAAAACAATATATTCATTAAAACTATGGAAGAAAAATCTGTTATCTCGAAAAATATTAGTCACCAACTTGAGAATTTGAATAGAGAAATTCCTAGTTTACTGTCAAAAAGTTTGAGTGCCGAGAAAAATATTTCCTATTTTTCGGAAGCACAGTCCTCTTTGATTAATAAAATGGCTGCTAAACCTGAAACTTTGGAAATTACCTTTGCTTCTACTCATGCTATACAAGTTACTATTGATGAAAATGTTAGACTATTAGCCCAACTACATGCTAAGTGGGAAAGAGAAGCTGAAATTGCTAGAAACAATAGTGTGTGCACTATCACCACCAACAATATGGATGCCACTAAACCACAAGAAGTCCCTATTTCTCCTACCACAATGCCTAAACCCAATGAGTCTACTACTAGTGATGCTAAGTTTGAATTTGATGTTGATGGTTGCAATATTTCTGAAGTGATTATGTTCCTAGAAAATCTTGCTAGAAGTCTTGATGCTAGTCATATGAATGTAGCTTTCACCAAACACACTACTGATGCTCTTATTAAAATTAAGGAAGAAAAGTTAAAACACAAAGCCTCTATTCCTAGGAAAGTAGAAGATAGTTGGGAACCCATTATTAATATGCAAGCGAATGACTTTGATCTCAAAGCTTCATGTGACCTTGGTTCTTGTGTCTCTACTATGCCTAGAAAGATTTATGAAATGCTTGACTTGCCACCTTTGGAATATTGTTATTTGGATGTCCCACTTAATGATAATGCTAAAAATAAACTTATGGGAAGTGTTAATGATGTCCTTATTATGGTTAACAATGCTTATGTCCCTGTTTATTTCTATGTTTTGGATGTTGAATACAATGCTTCTTGTCCTGCTACTTTGGGAAGACATTTTCTTAGAACTGTTGGTGCCATCATTGATATGAAAGAAGGCACCATTAAATATGAATTTCTTTTCAAGAAAGTTATTGAACACTTACCTATGAGAAGTGAGAAGTTTCTGTTTGCTCCTCCTTTGAAAGCAAGGTTTGATGTCAATGCTTCTTCATTTGAAAATACTTGATTCTTGCTTCTCGTGCCTAACTTAAAGGCGTTAAAGAAAAGTTCTTATTGGGAGACAACCCAAAAAATTTCTTGAGTTTTGGAATTTATTACCTCTGTAATAACCTCTTCTTATCCTTTTTATTTGCTTTTTGTGCCAAGAATAACCTCTAATGAGACGGAAGTAAGATTTTGGGGAGTTGCTGTCCCGAAACAGATTTTTGTGCTCCACCGTAAAAATTAGTGTAAAATCTCTGTAATTCGGATTGAGCTTATATTTTCTGAATAAATCCCCCAGTATGTTATCTAACTTTCATTAGTTCAAAACGTTTTGATTTGAGCAACAGAAGGTCTTCGAAAAAATTGGGTTCTACCTGCTGGTCTGTTTTGACAGATTTCTACCATTATTTGCATTTGCTTCTTATTGATTCTTTTTTGGGTTCTTTTTGGAAAATTGTGATTTTTGAAGGAATTGATACAGTATCTTGTTTTTTAGTGAAAGTTTTTCTGTTCTAAAGCTAAACCCAAAGTTCTATTATATTCTGAATACACTAATGTTGCTAATGAAGATTGTGTGAAGTTTTGTATGAAGGAAAATTCTCAGGTGTAGAGAAAGAATGATGTAATGAGATGAAGAATGGAAAAAAGCTCAATCTTGGGGATGCCACCCCGTGTCACCCCAATAAATATTCGAGAGGTACAAGAGTCAAAGGTTGGGGATGCCCAAGGCATCCCATTCTTCATCAATAAAAATCTCTAGTCTTTCTAGACACTTTGTTTTTATTGTTTCATGCACTGTTGTGTTGTTCTTGGAGCGTCTTAGTTTTCATTTGTTTTATTATTTTGATTGAATAAAGTAGTTTGGACCCCCGTTCTCGCTGTTTTGTTTCAAATAAGTTGATTGGTGTTGGAGAGGAGTAGAAAGTTCTTGCTTGAATAGTACAAGAGGAGCTTGCTTTGACAGTGACTTAGACTCTAGCATGTCATGCTAGATGTTGTTTTGACCTTATGCTTAGTGATTATTGTTGTAGCATGACTTGTTCCAAACAATTAGGATTTCTTAATGTGCCTTGAATGAATGATGCGTTGTTTTAGCATACATAAGCATAATATTGTGGTATTCTCCTATGATGATTTGTTTGGGTTGACTTGGCACATACTCACACCATGTTATGACTATGAACAAGTCACCATAGTCCTGCTAGTCAAGAACTTGCAAGTAACTAAACTTGACTAGAAAGAGGAGCGACCCTCGTATTCAAGGGACATGAGATTGCCAGCTTATACTTTGTCAAGCATATACTCCATAGTTTGTTCACTTTAACCTTAATCTCTTCAAGATGCTTATTATAGGGGCAATGAGAGATGAAAGCTAACAAGTATTGAGACTTGAAATCCCTGCTTCCCTTTATGAAGGGCCTTTCTTTCACTATTGTATTGAGTCTCCACCCTCTATCCTTAGGCACCAATTAAGAGAGCATAGTTGTCATTCTTAGTTCTATGTGCATTGTCCCAAGACTTATTGATTGATGCATATTGTTGACATTACTTGTTCTTGTGCTATTTGTATCTAGTCACTCTTATGAACTTTGAAGGTGTCCTATGCATCTATTGCTACTCCATGAGGGACAAGCCGAATGCCACTATGCTATGTTTTCTATATGTGAAACAAACAAACATTTTTCAATGCATGTTATTCATGATGTTTGTTTGTAACCTTTCATGTTGCATGCATAGTTACTTTTCCTTACTGTTAGAACTCCATATTTCATGATCATATTTAGAGTTCTTTGATCCTAGCTTTTCCAATGCTTGCAACTGGTTTGATCTTGATTTTGATGGTGCATGTCACCTCAAAAATTATTATTTTTATCACTTACCTACTCGTGGATGAGCAGGAGATAAGCTTGGGGATGCTTGATACGTTGAAAACGTATCTATAATTTTTTATTTTCCATGCTTGTTTAGTATCTACTTTCCTTTTCTTTGTCTACACTTTGAGGTGTTTTTATATGTTTTTCTGGACTAACCTATTAACAAGTTGCCACAGTGCCAGTTGCCTGTTTTCTTCTGTTTTTGGTTCTAGAAAAGGCAGAAAATCAATATTCTCGGAATTGGATAGGACAAAAGCCAAATTCACTATTTTACCATGGGGAACACGGAGCCAGAGGACGAGGCAGAGGGGAGCCACCAGGGGTCACACCCCCTGGCCGTGCGGCCAAGCCTGGCCTGCGCCTAGGTGGTGCGGCCGCACTGGCTGCCCCCTGCCTCACCTTTTCGCCTATATAGACCCCCCGATACCAAAACCATAAGTATCCAATCAATATTCCAGGAAATCGTCTATAGCCGCTGCCACCATCGTCCCTAGATCGAGGGGATCTTAAGATCTTCCCGGAACCCTAACGGAGGGAGATCATCCCGGAGGCCTTCTTCTTCATCATGCCAGCCTCCGGTATGAAGTGTGAGTAGTTCCACCTCGAACTATGGGTCCATGTAGTAGCTAGATGGTTGTATCTCCTCCTTTGTGCTACCATGTTTAGACCTTGTGAGCTCCGTTCATGATCAAGATCATCGATTTGTAATCATGCGTGTTGTGTTTGCGAGGATCTGATGGATATTGAGATTACTATGTCAGATTGATTAATGGTTTTGTCTTATTAATACTATCATGTCTGTGTTGTTTGTAATCTTGCATGCTCTCCGTTGTTAGTAGCTATCTTGGCCTAGTAGTTGCTAGTTACTCCAAGAGGGGGTATTTATGCTCGATAGTGACATAAATATCTTCGGTTGTTTGAGATCTTGCTTGCTCTCTGTTTCTAGTAGCTATCTTGGCCAAGTAGATGCTAGTGACTCCAAGAGAGGTTATTTATGATCGATAGTGGGTTCATGCTAAGGTAAGTGACAGGAATCTCTAAGGTTATAGATGTTCTATTGATACTAGGAAGAAAACATCGGTCTCTTGTTCATGGAACAAGTGGATTGTTTACTTTCCACACTTTTCTTAAAGCAGTTATCCGTTGCTTGCAACTTAATACTGGAGGGGTTCGGATTATGACCTGAAGGTGGATTACTAGTCATAGATGAAGTTGTATGGCGGTCTATGTATCTTGTTGTATTGCCCAATCGTATCTCATAGGATCATGAATGTCTAGTATTGCATTGTTATGGCTTGCTTAGTCCTATCAATTGCCCTGGTGTAATTTTGTTTACCCAGCATGCCATGTAGATGCAGTTGGATGGCGTTTTATGTATCCAGTTGTATTGCCCAATCGAATCTCATAGGATCATGAATGTCTAGTATTGCATTGTTATACCTTGGTCAGTCCTATCAATTGCCCTGCTGTAATTTGTTTACCCAACATGCCATGTTTATTTATCTTAAGGAGAACACCTGTAGTGAACTATGGACCCCGGTCCAATCTTTACCATTGATACATCTTCCACTGTTACTGGTTAATTTATGCAAACCACTATTACCTTCCACACCATATAGTTAATCCTTTGTTTTCAGCAAACCGGTGAGATTGACAACCTCACTGTTCGTTGGGGTAAAGTCTTGAGTTTGTGTTGTGCAGGTTTCAAAGTTGCTAGCAACACTTTTGAGTCGTTTCCTTCCTCCTACTGGTTCGTTAACCTTCATTTCTTACTGTGGGAAAACTTGCTGCTGTGCTCATCACACCTTCCTCTTGGGGTCTCCCAACAAAGCTCTATAACTAAGCCATCATCAGGGTGGACGATTCTAAGACCACCACGCCACAATAGGCCTCACCGTATTCTCCAACGGAACTTGCCACCAAAGGCCTGATCCACCTTTCCACTATTGGTACCCTGCAAGGCAGGAACCGGTGCCTTTACAACGCTAGCGGGGCACACAACCACAACTGAATCGGAGGCTCCCGTGATGACAACAAGATGCCACAACAACAAGGATTATCAAATTATCGAAACAAGGATCTAGATATTTGCAAGAAATACTATATTGAGAATCCTCCAAGTGATTGGAGTGGAAGTGTGTGGCACCCCAGATTTACGGTCCGAAAAATACCCGTTATGCATACAATTCACGTTCCCATGATCATTGAGCCGTGAGCATAACCGGACAGTATCATTACATCATCCAGAAAGTAACAATTACAAAACTTACAAAGTGGCCATTATGGCAATTACAACAAAAGTAGAGGAAGTCTTCAAACATAGAGCCCATGTCATGCCTTAACCTACAGGCAACTGACTGGGAAGACGGATTATCTCGCATAGACGTCAACACCTTCGTCACTTCTTCACATCTGCAATCTGGCCAAGTAAATAGCCAAGGAGAATGCCGGTGAGTACTTTGAATGTACTCGCAAACCACCAAGACTAGGTAACAAGATAATGCATATTGGGGTGTGGCGAGATATCTCTACGCTTATAGTTGTTTCTAACAAAGTTTAACATTGGCATCTCTATATCTTTGTTGAGAAAAATAGCTTTTGAAAAAAATGCCTCCTTTTAGCAAGTCTGGATATCCCCATATCCTTGTTAAAAACTTTGTTGGAAACAGTTTTATAGTAAAACCCTCTTAAAAAAATCTTCAACCATGTCTGGTCAAAACCAAACTCGTCTTTATCTTTCCTTGTGAACAAGTCACGTCGTTTTTGTTCATCTCAAACATATACCAAGGGTACACCTAGCAATCACCTTTCGAACCGTCCTTGACAGTGGACACGGCTATTCGAATAGAATAGACTCTACAGAGTTTTTGCACTTTACCCATAGGAATCAATACATCCGCCGGGATACAACCACGGCCCGCTACATACGGTAGACGGGGGTTTGGATAATTAAACCTAACTTTTCATTTCTCCATCCCTTGAAACGATGGCTTTTCCTTTTGGGTTGTTCTCCACAGCAACGAGTTTGTGGCACAACGTCCATACTCCTTCCTTCCGTACCAGCGCATACACAAGCTACAGCCTGTCCTATACCTTAAATTGTGACTTAATACCTTTCGTACAAAACATGGCATACCATCCGCGGGAGACCCAATTGTTGCACCGGTACCTTGTCCATGACAGTCCGGATTGCAGGGGATTTCTCCCCTTTAGTGAGTACAAGCAGCCCCGTCAAAAGACCACAAACTACGAGCTAAGCCCCGGTGACTAGGGTAGTGTGGTTGCACGGATAAATTATTCCGGTAAAGGCGTAGAACATCCCTTATCTTTATCTTGCTCAACTTTCTCATTATCCTCCTCATATATTCTTTAGTGAAACCACCACTCAGAAACGATGCCTCTTTCCAAGGGTTTTATTTTGAAAACTTTTTAGTAGGGTAAAACCCAAAATAGATTTATGATTTAAAATCCGTAGTTTCCAAGAGGGAAGATGCTAAGCATCTTAGCCTCGATATAAAGGGATAAATATGGGTTTCAATAGGGAAGTTTTCCTAATGGAAAATCATGCATAACACGGAGGATCCAAGTTACTCACGCCTTTTTTTTTGAAACGGACCATGCATTTAATCATGAGATTCGTAAACTAGATATAAAACAATTGATAAAAAGTATTAGGATAATATAGGAGTTGAGGAACGGTGGCTTGCCTGTGACCAGCGAGATGCCTCTTGACTTCTTTAGAATACAATAAAACCAATAATAAAAATAATAAGAATAACCCAATGCTTCCTTCTTCTCGGCGTCTCACAATCGCAACTATCGTCGTTATCGAGCATACATCCAACCAAACAATACGCTAATCAATTCAAAGCATACAAGCATCAATCCATATAGAAATCAACATATAATCACATGATATACATCAGTAGGGTGTTGGAGGTTTAATTTGATTGGATTCGGAGAAGATTTCGAGGCATTGGAAAAGGCTCCTTTTGGATTTATAGTCTAAGAACTACCTAAGAGAGGGGTTTTTGACCAAAGGATTGATATGTATGATACCAGTGTATAAAAATGATACCATCAGATAGGTACTGATAAAATGAATCCAACAAAAGTGGTTTCACTATTTTATCAATTAACATTGATTTATAATTATTTTTATAGTGGATAAAACTCAAGTTTTAGGAATTAGTTCACCAGAAAAATTCTGGAGGTCCAAACATTATTTTCTTGGGTTATTAGGTAGTATTTGGTGGACTTATTCAAGAGGATTTGGAATCACCTCAAAACAATTACCATAATGCCCTTGAGAAATTCCCAAAGACAATTCTGGATGCATTTTGTCTTTTTTTTCATATTTAATCTACAGAATATTTTTATGTGATTCCAAGGACACTTGTTAGGTATGTTAAATACCTTTCTGTATAAATTTGAATCACACTTTTTGGAGTTACAGAACTAATATGGTGATTTTATTATTGAATAAACTACGCACATAATTGTTTAATTCACAAAGATCCAGTAGATGCTTAATAAATTTTGGGCTCCTGGGTTTGATAAATATTTATATATATGTGTGCAGGGAGTTGGAATTAGATCAAAACCATCTTTTGTTTCGCCTAGGGAATTTTCTAAAGGAAAATATGCCCTGATGTTGTTATTTATCTTACTAGCAAACCATAGTTCACCTTGACATGGGACCAAGTCCATTTGTTGCGGATTTCAAATAACAACCAAAATAAGTTGGGTTCATGTCATTTGAAGTTGTAAAAATACAGGTAGGATTTAATGAGTGTATTAGATAATCACTGGAAATGGATTTAGTATAATTAATCTACAAACATTCTGAGCTAACCCAGGGTACATAATGTTTGGAAAAACATGAAGGTATGTAGGGAATTTTAGATCTGGGAATTTCTAGCGGTTTCACATTTTTAAAGTGATTTAAACCTGGGGTCGAAATAACGGATCTAGGCAAAATATTAAAAGTTGATGGGCAGCGGGGTAATTTCGGTGGCCAAATGGGCCGCCTGGGTGCAAATTGGCCCACCCGGGCGAGCTGCACACTGGAGTTAGATTCAAGAGGGCCTGACAGCGTGGCCCCGCCAGTCAGTGAAGGTGAGGGTCTGAAGGGGTACCGTGCAATATTATCCGTTCGATTCGAAATGGATGAACGGCTGAGGGCCTTCTTCCTCGCTAGGATGGGGGCGACGGGGCTAAAACCCTACGTCGAGCTAGAAATGGTCAGGAGGCTCACCAAAAGGCTCGGGGCGGTGTGGGGGATGGCGGAGGAGATGCGACATGCCAGGGGAAGTCCGGCGAGGTACGTCTAGGTGGCAACCCACCTGGGACGTAGATCTTAACCGCGATGGGTGTCGACCGGTGTCGGTTGCTCGCCGGAGTGGCTATAGGGTGCATGCACGCTGACGAGGAGGGATAGTGAGGGGTTATGGTGGTGGCCCAGGAGGCAGGGACACGCAGGGTCGAGGTTCACCGAGGGGACTCCTCATCGGACATGCACGGGCGGCGGCGCTTCTGGTGTCCCTACAACGAGACAAAGAATATGGGAGGTGGATCAGATGTAGGGGAGCACAATGAGAGTAATGAGAAGCAGATGGGTGGTCGGTGTGGAGTGCATTACTTTCTTCTTCTTGAATGCCCGAGAGGAGATCTTGGGTGTCTCTATGGAAATGGAGAGGAGGAGGGTGAGATCTGGAGCTCGGGGCGAGTTAGGTGGGAGTGAGTGAGTGAAATGAAGAAGCAGGGGAGAGAGGTACTGGACTCTTTCTTTATAAACAGAAGGGGAGGTCTAGGGTGTAATTGGTTCATGTAATGGACATGAACAAGGGAGATAGCAAGGGATTGGTTAGGAGGGGCGGTGAGGGAGGTGTTAGGAGCCTGGTACTCGACCACAGAGTGGTGGGGAGGGTTTGGTGGCTGCTGTAATTAAGTTGCAAGATTTGGGATATTTGGTCCCTCTCTCTCTATCTAAGTTTCGCACTAAATACAGAGAGGGGTGTTCTACAGTAGTGGAGCTACATTACAGCTCGACTAGATGATAGTGGGGGTGCTGTGGAGGATTCCTATACAAGCTTTGAGGGGGAATTGTGTTGATTTGACTCATGTTTGGTTTGGTTTGCAAGAATTGATCCAAATGAGTCTTATTATGGAAGTTGAAAAATCTCCATTGGTTAAGGTGAGGGTAAGGTACTGGTATGTGGATAGGGTCATAGCATATCCCTAAGAATTGTTTGAGTTTTTTCAGAAGATTTTTAGTCCACTTTATATCATTTATTCAAAAAGGACAGAAATAGATTCTAGAAGCTCATGTGATATTTTTACATTGTATAAGGTTGGTTTTTGATGTGATATTTTCCTAATTACCATATTACACATTGGAGAATTTTATTGGAAAGGGAAAGTATTTTTAAGGAATTATTTCTTATTTTTGCCATTTAAGAAAAGGGGCAAAAAGAAATAATAAAGAATATCAAAAATATTTAATTTTCAGATGGGAAGGTGGAGTATGATGTATAGAACTCAAATGTGCATTGAGTTGGCCAAGTGATTTGGATAAAAACAAACTTGCCTTTATAGACAAGTATTTTGAGAATGTTGCAAGATAAAGAGTTTAATTTGTTTGATGATCCAAATAATTATGGGAATTATTTGGGGATGGTTATATTAAAGGTAGATGTTTTAGAGTTGATTTATACATCATTGTCCACTTGGGTTATGAAGGGTTTTGGGTTAACTGGGAAGAAACTAGATTTTAGGGAAATCTAGGGTTTGGTTATTTTTATGCCACTTAAACATGGTTGGATTGGTGAGCTCAGAGATCACCTTGGTACAAGGGATATATGGATAGCTATACCATGTTATATAGATGATCAAGGAAGCAAGGGTTGGGCTTGGTTGGATTTGAGGTGATGTAGGAGTGATGGCAAACTTTGATGAAAATAAGGCTGCCATAAGAGATACATCAAGATGCCTCATAAACCTTATGGATTTAAGAAGCACAAAGCTCCAATGGAAACAAGTAAAGTGGGGATTGATAGCCCATGATTAGTATATCATAGCCATGCCAGGAGTTGGTTAAGGGGAGGTGGCATATAGATATGAGCTTCTGTCAAAGTGGGCAAGATGATAAGATTTGCATAAAAGATTATTATCTTGACTACAAAACTACCATGGATGAGTGGGAACCAGAATGGATTATCCAAGTTAAAAAGTGGTCTTTGGTATTACTAAAGATGTACTGCAAGATGATGCAAGTACATGGTCAAGAATGCACATAGGTTGGAAAAGGTAGAGCTCCAAAGATTGAATCTAGATAAGAAATCTAGACTTTGCAATTTTGGCAGATTTAGGGTTTTAGACTAGAGTACAAGTGTAGATGATTTTGCGTGGATGCTAAGTTCCAATCTCATGATCAAAGGTATGAGGTTGATGTGATAAGTAAGTGGATATGATCCATGCTTAGATTGGTCCTTCACTAGGTTGGGAACCATCAAAAGGGATTATCCCTGGATGGATCTGATTAGGACATGGGATGGCCACTTTAGTGACTAAGGGTAGATCCAGATTTGGATGTTTGGTCTGAGATTGATGATCACAAACTTTGATTGGATCCTAGGGATGAGATACTTTATTAGCTCACTCTAGTTCCTAAGCAAACAAGGCAATCAGCAGATCAAGGCATTTCATCGGGCAGCTGATCAAGGAAATTCATCAGACAGTAGATCAAGGCAATTCATCTAATCAAACTAGTCAAGCTGCTACTAAGGTTACCATCAAGTATAGCATAAGTTAAGATGGGTATTTTGAATCGGGTGTTCTTTGTAGTAGGATAAGGACCATCTTTGTATCTCTACCAAGATTGGAATGAAAAGGTTTTAATAAAGGTTTTGGAAAACCTAGGGATAAGAGTAGCTGGGAGTTCTGTCTTGAAAACATAAGGAGATTATATATAGGTCTCCATAGTTTTGTTAACAGAACTAGTAAAGAATTTTATTGTGTCAAGGTCATGGTGGCTCAGGTTTTGAAATGCCAGAACATTTGAGAATATAAGGATGAGCCAAGACATCTCTTTTGTAAAATATCTTTTTTTAAACTAGTGTTGAGGTCAGAAGTATATCACCTAATACACAAACAGTTGCAAGAACTCAAGCAGAAAAGTAAGCAAGCATTGCAACAAGTAACAAAAAAGTTCTTGTTCCCCTGATTTTTGCCTTTTGGACATCAAATCAGGGTTCCTAAAATTGGGATGTTACAGACCTTTCCCCCTTAAAATAATCTCGTCCCGACATTAGGGAGGAGTAGGGTTGGGTGATAACATCCGCTTAACAATTTCAGCGGTGGAAATTAAGATGCTAACAGGCTTTCGAACAAACAAGCATGGTCTATTACGGTTCAGAGCTGAGTGGCTTCATATTGGGGCGGTTTAGATTTAAACAAATGGAAAAGATGAAGTCTTTTCCCCTTAGGACAAGTATAGGTAGGTTTAGTGTCGATAGGGTCCTTCCTTCTTGTGGCGAGACGCCTAGTTAAGCCTTCTTTATTCCTTCTCCACAGTTGTCATCTTTTCTATTTTCACGGTCTTGATACACCGGGGTGTTAGCTGGACGGTCGATCTTGGGGTGGAGGACTTTCCTGAAGTACCTTCTGATTTTGGGGAAGTGCCGATTGTTGATGAGGTCGATTTCTGTTCCTCTGACGACTCTCGAGGTGGTTCTTGGGGTAGGTTCTTGGATTGGAGATCTTCCTGGATTATCTTCCCATAAGGGGTCTTCTGGATTTGAGTGGAAAGCCTTTGAGCTTTTCCTTGGGGTCGTCGAGGTTGGGGTAGATCCTTTGTCTTGGGGCATCAGTGTGACACTTGAATTTAAGGTTTTCAGGTGATGCCTTATTGCGACTAACTTGCTATGGCAGTTCTCTAACGAAGCCGTAAGGGTTATCTCAGGGTAGTTTGAGCGGTTAGCGACGTTTATTCTCGGTCCGTCGCCGGGGTGGAGTCAAGTTAGCTTCATTGGGGTGATTAGAACTAAGGCACTAGTAGGAGTTGTCGGTGATTTCTTTATGTGCCCATCCTGCTGAGGAGAGGTTTCCAGCTATGAGGTTGCGAGGGTTAGCATCGGGATACGCCAACAAGGTGGTCAAAACATTAGGGTCGGGTGATCCAAGGCAAACAAGTAACACATTCCTAGCATCATATAAGCACATGACAAGAAAAAAGGCATACCATAGGTACTAAGGGGTGACTACACGCCATAAGGGGAATCCTATATTAGGGATGCTAATCCTAAGTACGGACTTTTACGGGGGTATTGACTTCTATCTTGCCATCTGTTGTCGTTGGTGCCGTACTTGTTCGATTTGAGGGCGAGGAATGACTCCGTTGGTAGGGCGATCTTGTAGTGTCTTTCGTCGTTGATAGATCCTTTGGTTTGCTTGTCTCAGTGTCTCTTCATTCCGGGATCTCCGTCTTCATAGTCTTCAAGTCGGACTTTGTGTTTAAAAACGGAATATTTGAAGTAGAAGATATATAGAGTATTCCATTTTCAAATCGTTGAAGTCAGAGAAGGTGAGATAAGAAATCTTTCGAAAAGGCTTTTGAGAAAATAGTTTGCGAAATACGGTGTTTTCCGAAATAGGGTTTGTCCTGTCTAACGTCCATGCTAACTAAGGTCTCATACAGTCAGGATGACTCTGATATCAGGTCTGTGGCACCCTGGATTTATGGTCCAAGAATACCCGTTATGCATAAAATTCACGTTCCCATGATTAGTGAGCCGTGAGCATAACCGACCAGTATCATTACATCATCCAGAAAGTAACGATTACAAAACTTACAAAGTGGCCATTATAGCAATTACAACACAAGTAGCGGAAGTATTCAAGTGTAGAGCCCATGTCATGCCTAAACCTATAGGAAACTGACTGTGAAGATGGCCTAGCTCGCATAGACGTCCGCACCTTCGTCACTTCTTAACATATGCAATCTGGCCAAGTAAATAGCTAGTGACAATGTCGGTGAGTACTTTGAATGTACTCGCAAACCACAAAGACCACGTAACAAGATAATGCATATTGGGATGTGGCGAGATTGCTCTACACTTATAGTTGTTTCTAAAAAAGCCTAACATTGGCATCTCTATATCTTTTTTGAGAAAATGAGCTTTTGAAAAAAAATGCCTCCTTTTAGAAAGTCCGGATATCCCCATATCCTTGTTAAAAACTTTGTTGAAAACAGTTTTATAGTAAAACCCTTTTTAAAACATCTTCGACCATCTCTGGTCAAAACCAAACTCGTCTTTATCTTTCCTCGTGACCAAGTCACATCCTTTTTGTTCATCTCAAACATAGCCCAAGGGTACTCCTAGCAATCACCTTTCCAACCGTCCTTGACCATGGACATGACTATTCGAATAGATTAGACTCTGCAGAGTTTGTGCACTTTACCTACAAGAATCAATACATCCGTTGAGTTACAACCACGGCCCGCAACACACGGTAGACGGGGGTTCGGATAATCAAACCTAACTTTTCATTGTCCATCCCTAGCAACGACGGATTTTCCTTTTGGGTTATTGTCCCCGACAACGAGGATGTGGAATGACGACCATAGTCCTTCCTTCCGTACCCGCATATACCCAAGATGCAGCCTGGCCTATACCTTAAATTGTGACTTACTCCCTTCCATACAAAACATGGCCCAATTATTGCACCGGTACCTTGTCCATGACGGTCCATATTTCAGGGGTTTTCTCCCCTTTAGCGAGTATGAGCAGCCCCGGCTAAATACCACAAACTACGAGCTAAGGCCCAGCGACTGGGGTAGTGTGGTTGCACGGATAAATTGTTTCGGTAAAGGCGTAGAACATCCCTTATCTTTCTCTTGCTCAACTTTCTCATTATCCTCATCATATATTCTTTAGTAAAACCTCCACTCGGAAACGATACCTCTTTCCAAGGATTTTATTTTGAAAACTTTGTAGTAGGGTAAAACCCAAAATAGTTTTATTATTGAAAATCCGTAGTTTCCAAGAGGGGAGATTCTAAGAATCTTATCCTCAATCTAAAGGGGTAAAAATGGGTGTCAATAGGGCAGGTGTCCTAATGGACAATCATCCATAACTTGGAGGATCCAAGTTACTGGCGCCTTTTTTTGAAACATACCATGCATATAATCATGAGATTCATAAATGAGATATAAGACAATTGATAAAAAGGATTAGGTTAATATAGGAGTTCAGGAACAGTGGCTTGCCTGTGATCAGCGAGATGCCCCTTGTAGGGATGCAAAACTGGGACAATAGGGACAAGTGGGATAGTACTTTTAGACTAATAGACTAGCTCAAAACTAAGTGGGAAAAGTGGGATAAGCTATATTTCTCATATCTCGCTTATCCCACCTAAATTAGAGTTAGTCTAGTAGTCTAAAAGTGATATCCCACTTGTCCCAATTGTCCCACCTATGCATCCCTAGCCCCTTGACTTCTTTAGAATACTAGAAAACTAATAATAACAATAATAAATAACCTGATGCTTCTTTCTTCTCGGCGTCTCACAATCGCAAATATCACCGTTATCGAGCATACATGCAACCAAACAATATGCCAATCAATTCAAAGCATACAAGCATTTGGTGTCCCTGCAACGAAACGGAGAATATGGGAGGTGGATCAGATGTAGGGGAGCACAATGAGAGGAATGAGAAGGGGAGGGGTGGTCGGGGTGGAGTGCATGCCTTTATTATTCTTGAATGTACGAGAGGATATCTTGGGGGTCTCCATGGCAATGGAGAGGAGGAGGGCGGGACCTGGAGCTCGTGGCGAGTTAGGTGGGAGTGAGTGAGTGAAATGAAGAAGCAGGGGAGAGAGGTACTAGACTCTTTCTTTATAAACCGAAGGGGAGGTCTAGGGTGGACTTGGTTCATGTAATGGACATGAACAAGGGAGATATCAAGGGATTGGCTAGGAGGGGCGGTGAGGGAGGTCTGACGGGCTTGGTTCTCGACTAGAGATTGGTGGGTTGGGTTTGGTGGCTGCTGCAATTAAGTTGCAAGATTTGGGATATTTGGTCCCTCTCTCTCTAAGCTTCCAAGCACTAAAGACAAGAGAGGGGTGTGATACAGTAGTGGATCTATATTACAGCTCGACCAGAGGATAGTGGGGGTGCTGTGGAGGATTGCAATACAAGCTTTGAGGGGGAATTATGGTAATTTGACTCAAGTTTGGTTTGGGTTGCAAGAATTGATCAAAATGAGTCTTATTATGGAAGTTGAAAAATCTTCATTGGTCAAGGTGAGGGGAAGGTACTGGTATGTGGATAGGGTCATAGCATGTCCCTAAGAATTTTTTGAGATTTTTTCAGAAGATTTTTAGTCCACTTTATATCATTTATTCAAAAAGGGCAGAAATAGATTCTAGAAGCTCATGTGATATTTTTCGTTGTACAAGGTTGTTTTTTGATGTGATATTGTCCTAATTACCATATTACACATTGGAGAATTTTATTGGAATTTATTGAAATGGGAAAGTATTTTTAAGGAATTATTTCTTGTTTCTGCCATTTAAGAAAATGGGCAAAAAGAAATAATAAAGAATATAAAAAATATTTATTTTTGAGATGGGAAGGTGGAGTATGATTTATAGAACTCAAATTTGCATTGAGTTGGCCAAGTTATTTGGAGAAAAACAAACTTGCCTTTATAGACAAGGATTTTGAGAATTTTGCAAGATAAAGAGTTTAATTTGTTTTATGATCCAAATAATTATGGGAATTATTTGGGGATGGTTATATTCAAGGTAGATGTTGTAGAGTTGATTTATACATCATTGCCCACTTGGGTTCTGAAGGGTTTTGAGTGAAATGGGAAGAAACTAGATTTTAGGGGAATCTAGGGTTTGGTTATTTTTATGCCACTTAAACATGGTTGGATTGGTGAGCTCAGAGCTCACATTGGTACAAGGGATATATGGATAGCTAGAACATGTTATATATATGATCACGGATGCAAGGGTTGGGCTTGGTTGGATGTGAGGTGATGTAGGACTAATGGCAAACTTTGATGAAAATAAGGCTGCCATAAGAGATACATCAAGATGCCTCATAAACCTTGTGGGTTTAGGAATGTAACATCCCAAAAATATTAATCAAGATTATGAAGTTCCAATCACCGAAAATTAGGGTTAACAAAAACTTTTGTTAATTAAATAATATGAATGCATGTGTGTATGTGATGAATGCATGAATGCTTGAAATGACTTGTGTGATGGTTAAAAATAGCAAGGATTGGTTTAAAGATAAAAACAATATCATCTAAATCATTTCCAAGCAGAATCAAATTAATAGAAATTCAAATATAAACAATATGAGCTAATGGTCAATTTGACCAAAGTTAACCACTAGACCACTTTGAGTGTTTCTAGTCCAAGATCTCTAACAGAAACAAATCCAATTATTTTCACCACTTGTTAGAACAAGTAAAACTGAACCCAAGCCCACCTTTCAAACTCACAGAAACATTTTGTAAATCTATACCAAGGACAATTCAAAATTGAATCTAGTTCATATGGGAAGATCACCATTTCTCAAAACCCAACCAAACCAGTTCACCTTGACAAATCCAAACAACCAGAGACTACCAAGTACGTGCCCAGTACACCCACCAAATTTCACCCAAAAATTTAAATATAAATTTCTTTCGGCCATTTCATAAAACACTTGGCAGAAACAAATCAAATTGGCCAAACTTTCACTGTTTTGAGCAGTGATCATTCAAATCATTGTCTCACCTTGATCACCCTTGTCTCCCCTAGTGAAAACCACATCATTGATCAACCTAGAACCCTACCATTGCACCATGACATGCATGCCCGACCACCCTCTTGTCCACCTCAACGTCGACAGCAACCTAAAAGCATAGCCAGCCTCACCAACCTTGTCTAGCATGATTCCTGTGCCTCACTGCCCCCTCTAGACCAGTCCTAGACCTTGGACAGAGAGAGGAGATGCTGGAAATGCCGTGCCCACGCCGCTGTCGACCATGCCGACGCGCACCGCAGTTCATGCGCCGTTCCCACTCGACCCCGACCACCTCGAGCTCTCGCCGCCCGTCTACATCATCACCACCGTCCAAGGAGACCACTAGACATGCATGTTTCCTAGACTGTCCCCCGTAGCCTCCGCACGCCATGAAGTTCGTCGTCGGTACCACGTAGAGCACCACACGTTTCCAACCAAACCACATCGCCCCGCGCTTCGCCTGTAAGCCAGCACTGATCGCCAGGGAACACAGCACCGTCCCCTAGCCCCAGCCACGCTGCTAGCCGCCTGTAGCGTCATCACCGACGAGCTCGCACCCGCACCGTTCGGTCCCCTCGCTGTAATATAAGAGGCCTCCCCAACACTCACCACTCCTCACTGATCCTCCACCATTTATTCTCGGAGAAGGGCAAGCTCTCCCTCGCTGGAATTTCAGCATAGACCGCCGCAGCAGGAGGAGAAGGGCGCCGTCGATTGCGGCCACCCTAGGAGACGCCGACAGTACTAGGAGAACCACCGTCGTAGACAACCTCATTCGCCCGCATTGCCGACCCTCGCCTGAGCCATGGTGAGCCTCCTAGACCCTCACTGGCCGTGCTAGGGTTCGTCCCTGTCGTGTCATGTTCCGATGAGGACGATGGCCGTGAGCCGTTGTTCTTTAATCTAATCCTATTGTCATAATCAGCCCATACCCCTTTGGCACCCCCTGTCTCGCTGACATGTGGGGACACCACTTAACACAGCACGCGCGGGCTCTGTGCGCAGTGGGCCGGACCATCTAGATCTCCCGCACGACCCAATTAGTTCAAACTTAGATTTTTCCATTTAGTTTCAAACCTAGTTCAGACAGTAACTTTAAAAATCAATTCAAAGCATTTTACTGAACCAAACTGCATGAAACTAATTTTGCTAAAAAGTATGGAAATTGTTAAGCCAAGCCCATTGGATTCAAACCATTTGGAATTATAGATCACCTATAGTAAAAATGACAAGGCAGAGACTTTTCTTCATTCAAACTTTTTTCAAAAATCAACCATAGATGCTTTTGAGTTGATTCCAACTCTAAAAAATCGCATTTGATAATACCTTTATGCATATATAAAAATATCTAGGTTTACTTGCAGTAATAATGTACAAGTAATAAAAGAATGCCCCATAGGCATTTCTAGTCACTTTAATTAATTAAGATAATAATGTTAAACCTTATTAAATTGTGACACCACTTTAAATCACATTCCCAAATATGAAAATTTGTGGTGATGACATGTGTCAACATGAACCCATATTTTAAATGGAGAATATTAAATCTTAAGTAGTTTTCAATGAGCATAAATACTAAGTCTTTAATTCATGTGATGATTGTGATGATGCTAGATCATCTAGTGTAAACCCTTGTGTGCCACATAGAAGTATTTAAGTACCATTTGGTGATTGTGTACCTCTTATTTATTTATAGATGCTAGTACCAACTAAGTATACGAACAGGAAGGAGACTACTACGAAGAGGAAGCAGAGGAGAAATTCAACCACTTCACTAGTCAAGGCAAGCCTCACAATAAAGTTAATAAGCAAGCCATCCTATCAAGCTAACACTTGCAACCTTGCAAGCTAGATAACTTATGCAATGCATTAGGCATGCTTTGGTTATACCACCTTGATTATACCAAATCCCAGTTTTACTTACAAGCTTTATTATTTTATTTCTTTATCAAAATTCTTTGATTACTTGTAGTTAGTGTTTGTGATATTTTGGAAAGATAGTAGAGGTAGCATAAAGAGCATAAAACTTGGCCTAAGTTAGATAGAACTAGATGTCGTACTGAGGCATGATAGTAGACTTAGATAATTCACACCTGATTATCACTCCTCATTAGTGATTACCCTCAACTTTAGTGCCTAGTTCTAAGGATAAAACTTGATCACTTTAGATGGGAATACTTGGTGAAAATGGTTATGAAAACCTTAGAATGATGAGTCATTCTAATGAAAGGTTTTGACATATGTTATTGAACACCAGATGAATTGATGATGAAAATGTTGAGGCATGAGCCTTAGCCTTTATAAAAGCTGATGGTTGTGTTCGGATGCGATACCATTCCAATTTTACCGTACAACCATAATACCCAGATTTGTGTAGGGCTTGACTGGAAGTTTATATATGTTAGTATGGGTTCGCTTGCGGCCAAGGTTTGGAGATGAGGCTACCTCGTGATGATTGTCCAACTGTGTAGTTCCCAAGATGACACATTGTAACACCCTCAGAATCGACCCTATGCAAGTTTTAGCGAAACCCGCCAAACCCGCATAGAAACGATTCAAAGGTGCCCACCAGGCACTTTCGTGCGGGTGGAAAACGAAGTAATAACATTACACAACAGTCCTCGATGGGACCCACAGAACAGATATATATATATACAACAACGACTCAATGAGTCAAGAATACAGATATAATATACAAAGATCCAAATCACCTTGAAAATGATAGAGCGTCCGACTACGGACAAGATGCAAATGGGGCTAAGAGCCCTGAAGAATAACCAATGGCGTCCATAACCCTGCCCAGGCCAAGCCGGAAGGGTAACCCTGCTAACAATGTCGATCTCAAAAACCTGCTTAAAACAAAAGGGGTGCCGACAAAGGGCAAAGGGAAAAGAGGAGCGTCAGTACTGAGGCCAGTACACGGAGAGACTAGAATTCGGCGGTCCTCGCCTACATAGGTATGGTGGACTGAAACGGCAGCGGCAGCATGCACTAAACAACCTATAGAGACTCGATACAACTGGCGGCTATCAGAGAGGGGTGAGAAAGACCTATTCGGAACCAACCTGATACTACCATCAAACAAACCCATCCTGGCGTTTCCCCCTTGAGACCAAACGAGGAAGTCAACCGAGGAACTCACACCGTTGGCAGTTTTATTTATTCAGTTATCATTGTAGCTATTACTAGTCAGATGTAGATAATCATCCGGATAAAATAAGCAGTGGGCCGTTTTAGTTAATCATTCCGTTGTAGTGGCGTCACTTACTAGTCAGATACAATTAACATGAGATAACCCAAAACCCAGCAGTTGTTGGTACTTTTATTTAGCCATTCCGTTGCAGTGGAGCTGATTACTAGTCATATCGGATACAAGTCAATTTATAGCAGTAAACTTTAGTTATAGTTGTCTATGATCAAGCACTGTGCTCCTTGTCGTCCATAACCGCGGACACGGCTTCTCGAAAAGATTAAACCCTGCAGGGGTGCACCAAAGTATCCACACGCACTTCTACCCTTTTTGCCAGATCAGTTAACATACACCCATCGGTATGTCGGCGGGGCCTAAGTCATGACGTTTCCCAGACCCAAAGCAAGCACGGGGGGCCACCCCACTAAGTACACCCGCAACGAAGTCGGCCGGTCTCCGAGACGGACTCAGGGTTTGCGACAGTGGCGGTAAACGACAGCAAATCCCCAAACGGGGACTGTCGATACCGCGAAATCACTCCGCTTCCAAAATAGTACAGCGTGCTCCTCACACAATCGTAAATAAAGCAGTAAAGCATGGCATAAGTACAGGATAGTAATAAAGCCCCAAACTACTTGTGGCCCCCAGTACAATACTTTGAAAACAGGTACTAAATCGATGGGGGGCCCATATCTCCCCACATGTGGTTAGCGCGCTCGATCTCGGAATAGGTGTCAAGAACTCGGGGTCCTACGGGATACAAGTGGGCGTTCGGAAACCAAATATTATCTATCACCCACCGATGCCTCTGCTTACTTCAATTTTAGTTGTTAAACAGGAATTAAAGTGAACGATAAGTAAAACCATGATCATCTCCAACATTAAACATGCGGCCATACTCCAACAACTGTGGTACTGGACGACACGCAACAACATATGAGCAAGCGACTACGACGCGCAAGTCCAACTATCTACCAATCAACAGGTAATAGGATGTGTCCAAGGCAATATAGGGCTGCAAGGGGATATCACGGGTATGAAAACTAGAGCATCGCAACACAGATAGCAATAGATCAACAGGAGGGAATAAATACTATAAAAGTAAGATGGGTAGAAAGGGGGAGATACTCGCCTGAAAACATTGTCGAAGGTTCAACCGAAGATCGGGTCAGTACTCGCATCAACTCAACGGCCTTATCCGCGAAGAACCAAAACACTAGAAGAAACACCGGATGCAATATTTAATACTACGGCAAAAGATCGGGCATGATGCATGTATGCTGTATGGCATGGCAAAGATGCGAGGCAATTAGGTCATATTAAGCGGAAACGGGGTCCCGACAATTAAATATATGGTTCATGTTGTTTATCTACCCCACAATTTAAATGTTGTTTAAACAAGGCAAAACAATGACAACGGTTCGCTACACAAATTTAAATGAGGCCAATATAAGGCTAGATTTGCCCGCATATGGGCCCCATATTTAATTATTAGGTGAATCGGCATAAGGCCCCCACACCACATGACAAATATGCATGCATGAACAATTAATATGCAACAAGTTGTATTATATTATAAAATAGGGTTTCGGGAAGGGTTCACACATTAGGGTTCGGCGATCTTGGGTTTCCGGGGTTCGGGGTTCGACGGCCTCGGCGGGATCGTTCTCGGATTACTGGGTAGATCTTGTTGTTCTGTGTCGGTGACCTCGGCATCCGGGAAGCAGGACTTGGTTCGGCGCCGGGGGCGCATCGGATTCTCCTGGTCGCTGTCGTTCTTGTCGTCGTGCCGATCTTGTCGGGTCCCACAGGGTCGATCTTGTCGTTGCGAGGGTCTTGTCGGGCCCACGCAATCGAGCCGGTGTTAGCGTTCGGGAGCGTTCTCGTGACAAACTTGGCGTCCTGGGGTCGATCCTGTCGCATCCGCGGTCGTCGGGTCGTGCCGACGGTCTTGTCGTCTCACGGCAGAGCTCTTGGGGTTCGAGGGGTTCGCGGAAACGGAACGGTCTTCATATTCCGTGAGGGAGATCATGGCGTCGGTGTGGTCGATCTTGTCGGCTCCACGGGGTTTGGGCTTCGGGGTTCGACGAGGAATCGGGGCCTTCGGATTCCGGAAGTGGATCTTGCGGTTTGCATGACGGAGATCTTGTCGATGAAACGGTCTTTAAATAGTACCACCTCCACCGAATCCCTATACTCCAACTGTCGATCGCGACCAACAACAGAACAAGGGCAACACAGATACACGCGCACCCATGGTACCTCCTGCGCACACACGGGCGACAAACGAGGCCGACGCGGACTGGCGAGCCGGCAGCGGCGGACCTGGCCGGAGACGGCGGACGGCGGAGCAGAGCGGGCCGAGGGCGGGCGACGGAGAGCTTGGGCCGGATGGAGCAGGGCTTCAGGCGGTCGCGGAGGCGCGCGTGGCCCAGGTGAGGCCGGGCTCGGCGGCGACCGGGGAAGCCGGCGGCGGCGGCGCCCGCCTGGGAGGAAGGAAGACGGCTCGCGGGGCGACGGCGGCTCGGGGACGAGAAGGGGGCGACCGGCGCCGAGGGGGCGCGGCCGGGGAGGGAGGGCCCGGCCCTGGCGGCGGTTGAGGAGGAGGCGTCGGGGGAGGACCTGCGGCCGCGGGCGGCGCCGGCGTGGCCGGAGCGGAGGCGGGAGGGCGAGCCGACAGAGAGGGAGGAGAAGCGGACGGGGGCGGCCAGGGGAAGGCGGGGTTGGGGAGGCCGGACGTGGCGGGGATGGGGCGCGCTAGGGGGGGAGAGAGGGACTGCACCGGGTGGGTGGAATCTGGGGAGTGGGTCCGAGCGGGTGGGCCAGGGGGACGGGTCCACGCGGGGGAGCGGGCGGTTGGTGGGCAGGGGCGCGCGCGCGTGTGTGTGTGTTGCGTGTGTGTGCTGTCTGAGTGTGGAGTGGGGGTGAGAGAGAGTGGCTAGGTGGAGGGCTAGGATAGGTTAAGGGGAAGGGCAGAGTGACGTGGCGAGAGCCGATTGGGTGGGGTGAGGTGGAGGGGGTGTGGGTAGATTAGGTTGGGTAGCTGTAGTATTTTAGGTGGACCAATTTTTATTTCTGGGGGTGGTCGTTCGGGTCTATTCGCCCCGTTCGACTGCCCCACTAAAAATAATTCAATCTTTTATTTATTTTAAATGCGTCGTTTGCAAACCGATAGCTCACAAACAAAATAATCCGGAGGCCCGGGGTTTAATTTTGAAATAGACGGAGGGCTAGTTTCAGAAAACCATAGATTTTTGCAAATAGTTTTAGGCAAAATAATATGCATGATGATAACGATGCTCAAATGCAATGTGGAATGATGACATGAGCATGCGGTCAGGATGATGCAATGCACAAAAACAACGCGATTTTCTAGTAGTGGTTTTGCGGGATGCCACAATTCGACACCACTAACAATGGATCTCACCCTCGAGATCCGCCTCATGGTACCGGTAAGAAGGTCGGTGATCTGCGTCTTCTCGCTTCGTGTAGATCCTCGCGACACCACTAACAAGGGTTCATATCCATCTTGAAATCGGCGACACCTCCAACAAAGGGTCGTTGTTCCTGATCGTCGAGAGAACACTCCGGAGAAACAAAGGACGAAGGTAGAGGTATCAACAAATAAGCCACCCCTAACTTCCGTGGACGGAGTAAAACTGCTGGATCCACTGATTCGATGTACAAGAGCGAATGATAAGAGTAGTGGTATGGTAGCTACTCCATCCCGCACTCAAACCATTACTCTGCACACGAATAGGCGGATTATGCAACCAACTCTCGGAATTAGACTGTAGATCTCGACAAGCGAGGTTCGGAAAACAAAGGAGGGATGCAGACTCTGCATCGGATCTGGCGTAGATGATGTCGTCGCGTCGGAAAACACCGGAAGGCACAAACAAGGAACAAAGAATGGTACCACAGCAGACGGATTCCTCAAGCAGCATGAACACCGGATGGTAGAACACCGTTATCAAAGAAGGAAGCGAAACCCTGAAGGTACGACGGAACCCAACCACGAGAAATCCTGGACTCGAAGAAAAGATAAGAGGTGGATCCAAAACGCGCGGAGATAAGAGGAGAATAGCAGAGGGGTAAGGAGTAAAAGCAGACCTAATCAGATCTATCCAACCGATTTTTCAAAATAGTTTTGACACTCTACAGCGGCCGTTAGCTAGGTTATCCTACAGGCTGGACTTGTGGGGTATCGCAACTGCTGAGCTCTGATACCACTCTGTAACACCCTCAGAATCGACCCTATGCAAGTTTTAGCGAAACCCGCCAAACCCGCATAGAAACGATTCAAAGGTGCCCACCAGGCACTTTCGTGCGGGTGGAAAACGAAGTAATAACATTACACAACAGTCCTCGATGGGACCCACAGAACAGATATATATACAACAGCGACTCAATGAGTCAAGAATATAGATATAATATACAAAGATCCAAATCACCTTGAAAATGATAGAGCGTCCGACTACGGACAAGATGCAAATGGGGCTAAGAGCCCTGAAGAATAACCAATGGCGTCCATAACCCTGCCCAGGCCAAGCCGGAAGGGTAACCCTGCTAACGACGTCGATCTCAAAAACCTGCTTAAAACAAAAGGGGTGCCGACAAAGGGCAAAGGGAAAAGAGGAGCGTCAGTACTGAGGCCAGTACACGGCGAGACTAGAATTCGGCGGTCCTCGCCTACATAGGTATGGTGGACTGAAACGGCAGCGGCAGCATGCACTAAACAACCTATAGAGACTCGATACAACTGGCGGCTATCAGAGAGGGGTGAGAAAGACCTATTCGGAACCAACCTGATACTACCATCAAACAAACCCATCCTGGCGTTTCCCCCTCGAGACCAAACGAGGAAGTCAACCGAGGAACTCACACCGTTGGCAGTTTTATTTATTCAGTTATCATTGTAGCTATTACTAGTCAGATGTAGATAATCATCCGGATAAAATAAGCAGTGGGCCGTTTTAGTTAATCATTCCGTTGTAGTGGCGTCACTTACTAGTCAGATACAATTAACATGAGATAACCCAAAACCCAGCAGTTGTTGGTACTTTTATTTAGCCATTCCGTTGCAGTGGAGCTGATTACTAGTCATATCGGATACAAGTCAATTTATAGCAGTAAACTTTAGTTATAGTTGTCTATGATCAAGCACTGTGCTCCAAGTCGTCCATAACCGCGGACACGGCTTCTCGAAAAGATTAAACCCTGCAGGGGTGCACCAAAGTATCCACACGCACTTCGACCCTTTTTGCCAGATCAGTTAACATACACCCATCGGTATGTCGGCGGGGCCTAAGTCATGACGTTTCCCAGACCCAAAGCAAGCACGGGGGGCCACCCCACTAAGTACACCCGCAACGAAGTCGGCCGGTCTCCGAGACGGACTCAGGGTTTGCGACAGTGGCGGTAAACGACAGCAAATCCCCAAACGGGGACTGTCGATACCGCGAAATCACTCCGCTTCCAAAACAGTACAGCGTGCTCCTCACACAATCGTAAATAAAGCAGTAAAGCATGGCATAAGTACAGGATAGTAATAAAGCCCCAAACTACTTGTGGCCCCCAGTACAATACTTTGAAAACAGGTACTAAATCGATGGGGGGCCCATATCTCCCCACATGTGGTTAGCGCGCTCGATCTCGGAACAGGTGTCAAGAACTCGGGGTCCTACGGGACACAAGTGGGCGTTCGGAAACCAAATATTATCTATCACCCACCGATGCCTCTGCTTACTTCAATTTTAGTTGTTAAACAGGAATTAAAGTGAACGATAAGTAAAACCATGATCATCTCCAACATTAAACATGCGGCCATACTCCAACAACTGTGGTACTGGACGACACGCAACAACATATGAGCAAGCGACTACGACGCGCAAGTCCAACTATCTACCAATCAACAGGTAATAGGATGTGTCCAAGGAAATATAGGGCTGCAATGGGATATCACGGGTACGAAAACTAGAGCATCGCAACACAGATAGCAATAGATCAACAGGAGGGAATAAATACTATAAAAGTAAGATAGGTAGAAAGGGGGAGATGCTCGCCTGAAAACATTGTCGAAGGTTCAACCGAAGATCGGGTCGGTACTCGCATCAACTCAACGGCCTTATCCGCGAAGAACCAAAACACTAGAAGAAACACCGGATGCAATATTTAATACTACGGCAAAAGATCGGGCATGATGCATGTATGCTGTATGGCATGGCAAAGATGCGAGGCAATTAGGTCATATTAAGCGGAAACGGGGGTCCCGACAATTAAATATATGGTTCATGTTGTTTATCTACCCCACAATTTAAATGTTGTTTAAACAAGGCAAAACAATGACAACGGTTCGCTACACAAATTTAAATGAGGCCAATATAAGGCTAGATTTGCCCGCATATGGGCCCCATATTTAATTATTAGGTGAATCGGCATAAGGCCCCCATACCACATGACAAATATGCATGCATGAACAATTAATATGCAACAAGTTGTATTATATTATAAAATAGGGTTTCGGGAAGGATTCACACATTAGGGTTCGGCGATCTTCGGTTTCCGGGGTTCGGGGTTCGACGGCCTCAGCGGGATCGTTCTCGGATTACTGGGTAGATCTTGTTGTTCTGTGTCGGTGACCTCGGCATCCGGGAAGCAGGACTTGGTTCGGCGCCGGGGGCGCATCGGATTCTCCTGGTCGCTGTCGTTCTTGTCGTCGTGCCGATCTTGTCGGGTCCCACAGGGTCGATCTTGCCGTTGCGAGGGTCTTGTCGGGCCCGCGCAATCGAGTCGGTGTTAGCGTTCGGGAGCGTTCTCGTGACAAACTTGGCGTCCTGGGGTCGATCCTGTCGCATCCGCGGTCGTCGGGTCGTGCCGACGGTCTTGTCGTCTCACGGCAGAGCTCTTGGGGTTCGAGGGGTTCGCGGAAACGTAACGGTCTTCATATTCCGTGAGGGAGATCATGGCGTCGGTGTGGTCGATCTTGTCGGCACCACGGGGTTTGGGCTTCGGGGTTCGACGAGGAATCGGGGCCTTCGGATTCCGGAAGTGGATCTTGCGGTTTCCATGACGGAGATCTTGTCGATGAAACGGTCTTTAAACAGTACCACCTCCACCGAATCCCTATACTCCAACTGTCGATCGTGACCAACAACAGAACAAGGGCAACACAGATACACGCGCACCCATGGTACCTCCTGCGCACACACGGGCGACAAACGAGGCCGACGCGGACTGGCGAGCCGGCAGCGGCGGACCTGGCCAGAGACGACGGACGGCGGAGCAGAGCGGGCCGAGGGCGGGCGACGGAGAGCTTGGGCCGGATGGAGCAGGGCTTCAGGCGGTCGCGGAGGCGCGCGTGGCCCAGGTGAGGCCGGGCTCGGCGGCGACCGGGGAAGCCGGCGGAGGCGGCGCGCGCCTGGGAGGAAGGAAGACGGCTCGCGGGGCGACGGCGGCTCGGGGACGAGCAGGGGGCGACCGGCGCCGATGGGGCGCGGCCGGGGAGGGAGGGCCCGGCCCTGGCGGCGGTTGAGGAGGAGGCCTCGGGGGAGGACCTGCGGCCGCGGGCGGCGCCGGCGTGGCCGGAGCGGAGGCGGGAGGGCGAGCCGACAGAGAGGGAGGAGAAGCGGACGGGGGCGGCCAGGGGCAGGCGGGGTTGGGGAGGCCGGACGTGGCGGGGATGGGGCGCGCTAGGGGGGGAGAGAGGGACTGCACCGGGTGGGTGGAATCTGGGGAGTGGGTCCGAGCGGGTGGGCCAGGGGGACGGGTCCACGCGGGGGAGCGGGCGGTTGGTGGGCAGGGGCACGCGCGCGTGTGTGTTGCGTGTGTGTGCTGTCTGAGTGTGGAGTGGGGGTGAGAGAGAGTGGATAGGTGGAGGGCTAGGATAGGTTAAGGGGAAGGGCAGAGTGACGTGGTGAGAGCCGATTGGGTGGGGTGAGGTGGAGGGGGTGTGGGTAGATTAGGTTGGGTAGCTGTAGTATTTTAGGTGGACCAATTTTTATTTCTGGGGGTGGTCGTTCGGGTCTATTCGGCCCGTTCGACTGCCCCACTAAAAATAATTCAATCTTTTATTTATTTTAAATGCGTCGTTTGCAAACCGATAGCTGACAAACAAAATAATCCGGAGGCCCGGGGTTTAATTTTGAAATAGACGGAGGGCTAGTTTCAGAAAACCATAGATTTTTGCAAATAGTTTTAGGCAAAATAATATGCATGATGATAACGATGCTCAATTGCAATATGGCATGATGACATGAGCATGCGGTCAGGATGATGCAATGCACAAAAACAACGCGATTTTCTAGTAGTGGTTTTGCGGGATGCCACACACATGGTCATGGTTTGGCGGCCAAACTCATAGGGAAGGTGCCTATACTAGGGTGTGTAATTGAAAGGTTAGGATTGATTATCCGCATACTGAGTATGGTGATTCAGGATTGTTCCTGATGGATGTATCGAGTGTTGTGGTGAAAGTGTACCACCTCTATAGAGTGTCAAACTATTCGAATAACCGCGTCCATGGTTATGGAAAGTTGGAGTAGCCATACTGTTCCGTCGTCAGATATTTTCAAAATGACTTGTGAAATGAATCATGACTTTGACTTGACCACAACAGGGTCGTGACTTGAAAACTAAGTTCCCACTTAGGTGTTCTAGAACACTAGACTAGTTTTCTTTACTTCTAAACTCATTTTGACATGGTTATACCCTACGGGTACACGACATCAGCATACCTGGTCCAGCCCAAGGAAGGCCCACAAGAATATACGTGGCCCATGAAGATTTTCGGGTGGCCCAAGCCCATGACATCTTCGTATCCTTGGAGAGCAATACTAGACCATATAGGATATTCAAAGGGGCAAACCCTAAACTTGTAACCGACTCGATTTGTGCCCGGGACCTGCCTATCTATATATAAAGGCTAGGAGGACACGACGAGGAGGATGAATCTCACTTCACGGTATACACACCTCCACGCCAGATTACATCTGCGCACCCCTGTAAATTTCGGTTCCACCGTAATCAAGAGCAGACAAGCAGGAGTAGGGTTTTCCCTCTGGGGGCCTGAACCTGGGTAAATCTCGTGTCCCCGGGTTGCTTGTCTATTAACCATTCCGCGATCTCTAGCACCCCCATCTTCTCCAAAACCCAAGCTCATAACAATGGGCATTGACGAGATTAAACCTCGTCAATTGGGGTCTTCTGTGGGAAACGGGGGCGCTGATTGTGCGATCGTGATGGTCCCGACCAAAGCGATCTACAACTCCTCAGCGACGGAGAGCCATCTCCTCTTTGGCTCTTTCAACTTCACCACCCACTTGCCAGCCACCATGAAGGACTTCGAGCCCGTAGGCGATGGGCTCGAGATCCTGTTCAGGAGCTTCTGCTTCCAGGTGGGACAGACCGGCACTCTCCGCCTCCTAGAGCGCGTGGCACTGCCATTGATCAGGCCCGCCTCGTGGGCTCCGCATCCCAGTGTGCTACGCACGTCAACATCGACAGATGAGTCCAACGACAGCAGCAGTTGCAACTCAGATCTATGCGATCCCCCGTCAGATGAAGGGACCTATGGTTCCAGATCCGAAAGTTGTGGCAGGCAATAATATCCTTCCTGTGGATGCCTCACGGGACCTACTAATGGCATACCACCTGCTCCTCATTGAAGAGCACAAAAAGCAGGTGAATATGCAAGAAGTGCTCGACAAACGCAAGCAAGCGGCCTCAGAGTCCAGCGCGCAGCGATCTATGCTCTCTGCCGTTGGCGGCTCCAGCTCGCATGGCAATAGTGCCAACAAGCATCAGTCTCGGACAGAGAACATGGATCCCGCTGCACGTCACGAGGTGACACGAACTCTCAACACGTCCTTCATGGAGATGGACGCCAACGGCAACGTCATACCGAAGACGCTGCAAGCTGCGATCATGGCAGCCACCACATATCTCGTGTCCCATCCACCTCCGGTGGGGGAGCCGAAGAGGGCCATGCACAAGTCCTCGCTAGCCAGACTCGGACTCATTGGAGCTGCACTCCATGAAGAGGCTCCCGCGGAGCCGAAAAAGAAAGTTGTGGTTAGATTCAACCGCAGCACCACACCCTCATCCTACGAGGACGAGCACGACCTACCTCGATGACACAAGAATTCACGACGTCACAGCCATGACTACGACGCTCGAAACGACCTTTCTCAGCGCAAGGTCGACAAGGCATGCACCAAACGCGTGTGCTCATCCGAATCTGAAGAGGATGATGAGGAAGGAGAACTCTGCGGAGCTCGATGCTTTAGCAGATCCATTCGGCGGACACGGATGCCGAGAAACTTCAAGCTTCCTTCGGACAGTCCGAAGTTTGACGACACGCAGGAACCCAAGGCGTGGCTCAACGAACACCTGTCGTCCGTCAAGCTGCACGGCGGAAACAAAAACACCGCTCTGCAATGCCTTCAGCTGCAGCTAACAGGCGCAGCCTAGATCTGGCTCATCAGCCTGTCCTCGGGTTCCATCCGAAGCTGGGAGAAACTGGAGGCTAGCCACGATCAAAGAGTCACGAGCCTGCACTCAACGAACGAGCGAATCCATTCGCTCGTACATACTACGCTAGTCCAACATCAAGAACTCCGTGGCACACATCTCCGAGGAGAGTACGATCTCCGCCTTCAAAGATGGCATCAAACGCCAGGACTTCAAGGAAGAACTTGGGCGAGTCAAGCCCAAGATGCTCGACCCCCTCATGGACATCGCCATCAGGTGGGCAGATGGCGAAGATTCCGTCCAACGAGCACACTCGACTGAGGAAGATGATTACGGCCGCAAACGCGAGCGCCGTAGCAAGCGAAGATCGCGACGGACCCGACATGGTTGCGGGTGGCTACCGACCGCCGCAACGGAAGCAACCGCAGCAGCGGCGGATACCGTGGAAACAACTTCCACGACGAAGGACCCCCAACGCAAACATGGCAACACCGCGGCCGCGACGACAAACCCTCGGCATACGACAAGTTGTCGGGCCCATGCACCATCCACTACTACATCGACAAGAAGGATGGAAAAAAGAAGGCCAGCCATATGCTCAAGGACTACCGCGAGTTCCAGAAACTCAACGAGAGCTTGGCCCAGATGAGGCAGCAGATCCCGAACCCTAGGTTCGGACACGCACCTGCACCAGGCAACATTGCCCATGGAGCTCCTCCACCACCACCCGTGGGACTTCAAATCACCCGATCGCACCCATGCAGAACAACGGCGTAACGGGTACCCCATGCCAAAAGGGTCATTGATGATCCAAAATGGGCGCCCAACAAACACGGTGCAAAAGAAGATCACTCGCCATGTCAGTTTGGTTGTGACCGCTCCACCCGCCATACCTGAGTACCTCAGCGGTTTGGAGTCCTGTATCACATTCAGCCGTTCAGATCACCCCCGCCAGATCCCTCGCCCAGGTCATGCTGCCCTGGTGCTCGACGCGCAGATAGGAGGGTTCTCTAGCACCCTAGCAGTGATGCGGATTCCGCTGTGCAGCCTGTAAAAATCCAACACAATGTTCCACGTCATCGTCCCAGGGAAGGGCATATTTCCCCTGGGAAAGATATGGCTCGACGTCATCTTCGGCAAACACGACAACTTTCGGTGTGAGCGACTCGAGTTCAAAGTGGTGGACTAGCCATCACAATACCACGCCATGCTCGGGCGCGTGGCATTCGCAAGGTTCCTGGCAGTACCGCACTATGCGTACCTGCTATACAAGATTCTAGGACCTAGAGGCGTCATCACGGTCCACGGGAGCTTCACCCGGTCCAACCACTGCGACAGGGACTTCGACAGAATCTCCCAGCCATTCAGCATGCAGGAGGAGCTCACAAGGCTTCGAGAGGTGACAGACAACGGGGCACCCCCTGTCTCAAGGAAAAATGCACCTGATATGTCGTTCGACTCAACAATCAACACGAACAAGGTGCAGGTCCACCCGACGGACGCCTCCAAGACGGCGTTGATCGCCAACGACCTTAGGCCCGCATAGGAAAGCGCGCTCGTTGAATTCATCCGTGAGCGCTGGGAAATCTTCGCCTGGTGTCATGCGTACATGCCAGGAGTTCCCAGGGAATTCGCCGAGCATGCACTCAATGTGTTCCCAGATGCCAAGGCCGTCAAAAAGTCCGTCCGACGATTGTCCAAGCCACGGGCCGAAGCCATCATGGTCGAAGTCAACAGACTGCTCGACGCTGATTTCATTAGGGAGATCAAGGAAAGCGAGTGGCTGGGCAACACCGTGATGGTCCCTAAGAATGACACGGACATCCTGCAGATGTGCGTGGACTTCACATCGCTGAACAATCTCTGCCCAAAGGATCACTCGGACCGATCAGATCATCGATTCGACTATAGGATGCGAGAAACTCTCCTTCATCGACGGCTACTTAGGCTACAATCAGATTCAACTAAAGGTCGAAGATTAGGAGAAAACAGCGTTCATCACGCCTTTCGGAGTATTCTGCTACAACACAATGCCCTTCGAGCTGAAGAACACAGGTTCCATGTACCAGCGGTGTATGCAGGCATGCCTGAAGAGCCAGATCGGCCGCAACATACAGGTCTATGTCGACGACACAGTAGTCAAGACAAGGGAGGCCAAGACATTGATCTATGATCTCCGTGAGATGGTCGACAACCTTGATCACTACAAGATCAAGCTGAACCCAGAAAAGTGCACCTTCGGCGTCCCATCTAGCCAACTGCTTGGCTACTTCATCTCCAAGTGAGGAATTGAGGCGAACCCGAAGAAAATCCGGGCCATACTAGCCATGGAGAAACCGAAGAACTTCAAAGGTGTCCAGCAGCTAGCCGGGCGCAGCGCGGCGCTGAGAAGATTCATCAGCCGCATGGGTGAGAAGGCCCTGCCTTTCTACCAGCTGCTACACAAAGCAGACAAATTCGAGTGTACACCTGAAGCTGACGACGCATTCGAAGATCTGAACCGGCTGCTCTCCACCTCGCCCCTCCTGGTCACGCCAAAGGAACGCAAGACTCTACTACTATACATAGCAGCCACGCATCAGGTGATTAGCACCGTACTCGTGGTCGAACGGCCCGAAGATGGCAAGACCCATGGGGTACAACGCCCTATCTACTACCTCAGCGAGGTATTGACGCCAACAAAACAGAGGTACCCTCACTACCAGAAACTCGCCTACAGCGTGTTCATGACGGCTTGTTAGCTAAGCCACTACTTCCAGGAGCATTAGGTCATGGTCGTCAACGAAGAACCTCTGAACAGCATCCTGAACAACCCGGAAGCCACATGACATGTGGCCCTGTGGGGAATCGAGTTGTCCCCTCCAAACATAGTCTATGAGAAGCGCCATGCGATCAAGTCTCAGGTCCTACCGGACTTCCTCGTCCACTGGATGTAGTTGCATCCGCCGGACACCCCGGATATGACACAATCATGGACAATGCACTTCGACAGCTCCAAGCGCAAGGATGGAGCAGGAGCCGGGTTCATACTGACATCCTTGCAGCGCGACAAGATGAAGTACATCCTACGGATGAAATTTCGGGCCTCCAACAAGGAAGCCGAAAACGAGGCCCTCATCCACGGCACCAGGATGGCCAAAATCTGCGGCGCAACACGCCTCGTCATCTACGGTGAGTCGAACCTCGTCGTCCCGCAGACAATGAACGAGTGCGACGCACACGCCGCCAACATGATCGCGTACATCACGCTCTATAACTCACTCGAAGGAGACTTCGACGGCTGCGAGCTTCGGCACGTTGGCAGAGAAAGCAACGAGGAAGCCGATAGACTCGCCAATATTGGCTCCACCTGCGCGCGGGTGCCACCAGGTGTGTTCCTCGAACAAATCTGCGTGCCATCCATCAAAAGGAAATTCCCCAAGGTATCACCTGAAGAGGCAGGACACTCGGGGCTGCGTTACCCGAAGGACAGGAAGGACCTGAAAAACTCGACACAGAAGTTGCGTTGGTCAACCTGATGCAGGTCATGGCAATCGAGGAAACATGGACGCAGCCGTACCTTCGGTACCTGCTAAACAGGGAACTACCTGATGACCCGACAGATGCCCGGCGCATATCTCGCCGGTCCAAGGCCTTCACCATCATCAATGGAGAGTTGTACAAGCGCGGTATTTTGGGTGTACTCCAAAGGTGCGTCACCATCGGTGACGGCAAAACCATCCTCCAAGACATCCACGAGGTCATCTGCGGCCATCACGCGGGCAGCCGCGCCCTCGTCGCTAAAGCTCTACGAGCTGGGTTCTACTAGCCAATGACCATGAACGATGCCAAGGACATCGTTCGAAGGTGCAACAGGTGCCAAAGGTTCGCAGATAAACCGAACGCACCAGGATCGGAGATCAGGCCCATACCCCTGGCCTGGCGCTTCGCCCAATGGGGCCTCGACATGATTGGCAAACTGTCCAATTCCTCGAAAGGAGGCCACGTCTACCTCCTGGTCGCAGTCTACAAGTTCACCAAGTGGATCGAAGCCATGCCCGTTACCAACCAAAAAGGTAAACCGACAGTGAAGTTCTTCGAATCCATAGTCTATAGGTTCGGCGTGCCGCACAACATCATCACGGACAACGGGTCGAACTTCATCTCCAAAGATTTCCAGGACTTCTGCAAAGGCCTCGGGATCAACATATCATATGCCTCCGTGGCACACCCGCAAACCAACGGGCAGGTCGAAAAGGCCAACGGCCTCGTAGGAGGCGGCATCAAGAAACGCCTATTGAGCCCACTCAAACGGCTCGCGGGAGCCTGGGCATAAGAGCTACCCTCCGTCCTCTGGAGCTTGCGCACAACGCCAAACAACTCAACTGGCTACACGCCCTTCTTCATAATGCACGGAGCCAAAGCCGTGTTGCCTGCGGAAGTATGCCATAAGGCCCCACGGGTCGTCGCCTATAGTGAAGCCGAATTGATGACCACACTCGAAGACGCCATCGACACACTCGACGAGGCACGCGACATCGTCGCGGCTCGCTCGACGGTCTACCAGTAGAGCCTCCGCAACTACCACAGCCGTCGGCTGCGCCCAAGGTCCATCATCGACGGAGACCTCATCTTACGACTCAAGCAAGAGCGGCCGAAGAAGCTTGAGTCACCCTGGGAAGGACCCTACGTCGTCACCGAAGACATCCCAGGTGGCGCCTACTTCCTCAAGCACGTGGAGTCTGGAGTCGCATACTCCAACCCATGGAACGTCGCACAATTGCGACGCTTCTACCCTTAGCTATCCCCCCTTTACTTTCAATGAGGCTACTCAGCCGAACAATGTACCTCCTCATTACGATATGAATGAAGCTAAGTGTCTCGCCCAAAATATATCTTTTCCTGGCATTCCTTTATGCTACAAAACACTCGGGGCTCCCCCTCACCTCACGACTTCGTCGACTGAGGATAACGCATGTACACCTGAGTAGCTGATCACATCAGGCTAACGAAAAGGGCATGCATACAACCAAGCACGAAGTGCTAGTACAATTAACCTTTACAATAAAGGGAACAACACACCCAGTCGAAATACATACAAGTTTTACATCTATATATTTTTACAAGACCTACCTACGCTGAAGGATCATCTGCGAATCTCTTCGGCATACTGCCTAACAGCCGCGTAGTGCGGGCGCATGTCCCATAGGCCGCCATCTGGCCGGGGAGGCGGCCCAGCCGCCACATCCGCAAGATTAACATCAGGGTGATGCAGTCGCACAAGGGAAAGAGCAGCCTTCACCAACTGGTGCCGCACCAACTCCCTGACGTGAGGCACGTCTCAAAATTTCGCCAGCAAATCCTAGAGAGCAGATGGCGCTTCATCAAGGGGAAACATGACATGCAGAATCGACGCCAGAGAAGTCTTTACCTGCCTCAGCACCCGTGACACCTGGTGAGCACGGTCCTGCACAGTCGCGAGGACCGTGGCCCGGTCGCGATCCATCCAGAAAAATCCCCCGGCTTCCATATCCTGCTGGGTCAAGCAATTGATCCGAACTGCCATGCGCTCCTTCTCCTCCCTCGGAACAAGGTTGGCACCTGCAGTAAAAACAAAGTAGGATGACTCGCAAACCAGGCGCATCCGAAAAACAAGCAGCAGCTCGAAGAAACTTACACTACAGCTGCTCGGCCAATTTCCGAAGCTCCCCCATCAGGTATTCCTCTCCGGAGGTAGCTCGCTCCGCTTTCGATTTCCACACATTCGCATGGCCTCGGATGCCAAGTATCTCTTTCTCAAGACCGCGGACTCGGTCACGAAGAAAAACAAGATGCGATGCATCATCCAAGGATGGTCGCGGCTACGGAGCAGACGAAGTATCAACGGGGTCCTCAACCGAAGGTCCCTAAAGGAAAATAGATAAGAGTATGAAAAACAAATGACTGAGCAACAACTCGAAGGATCATTTATATACAATAAAAGGCCACTGCGTGGCACAGGGAAATTGTTCGTCAAAAGATTACAACAAAAGAAGAAAACAACTATCCTACAACCACAACTACGAAGCCTAAGCAGCCGCATCCTGGGTGGCCTCGGAGCCAGATTGCCTGCTCTTGACCTCCTCCTGCTGCTTCGTCGCGTACTCCGCCAGCAGGTCAATGAGCTTCAACCCATAGCGCTTAAAGCGAGAAGTGTAGAGAGCGAAGGCTACCTCGGAACCGTCGGGAGCCGTGGGCATCTGAGAGGTGACCCGATGAAGATCCAGCTCCGCCCCAGACGCCATGGCCATGGCCAATCCGATGGAAGCGCCTAGGCCCTTCTGCTTGCGCTTATAGGCCGCAGGTGCATCCACTGACAGCACCTCCGCCAAAGTGTCTACATCCTTAAGGGCCACGCCCTTGGGAACAAGCTCCTTGTAGACGCGCCCGAGGATCTCCTTGGCCTTGGCAAGAGAGCCAGCGGCAGTACTGCAGCGGTCTTCGACCACCACGGCGGCATCGTCCAGAGCACTCCCATGCTCGAAGGCGCTGCGATTGAACTCAATGCCCGAGGCATTTGGAGCAAAAGGCAACAAAAGAATCGAATAAGGGAATTGAGACAAAGCAGTCGAAATAGAAAAAAACAGGCAAAAGCACTCATGCGAAGCCGCAGCAGTGGCGAGGTGCTCCTCGTGATCCGTAGCTTCCTGCTGCAGGCGCTCCTTGGCCGCAGATGCATCCTCTAGCTCCCGCTCGAGGCGCTCCTTCGCCCCAACGGCATCCTCGGCTTTCTTCTCCGCTTGCCCAATGCTATTTTTGAGAGCATAAAGCTCGCGGAGGGCAGTAATATTCTCATCTACAAAAAGCAACAAGAGCATACATGAGTTACGCAAGCTAGCAAGCAGACGAAAAAAGAACAGGATGAACTTAGTGTGTACCTTTAAGCTGCCGCATGGTGGCTTCCAGTGCCAGGTGCTGCTACACAAGAAGGTTCGCACCTTCCACAAAAGGCCGCGAGAAAGAAAACAAAGTATTAGAAAAAAGGCTCGGGGGATGTGCCCAAGAAACGAGCAAGACATCAAACACATGAAAAATGCTCGGAGGCTCCCCCCGAGACACGCAGAAAAAATCAAAGATCAGCAGATCATCCGAAAATAAGACTAGGGGGCTCCCCCTAGAGCAATAAGATGAAACAACTTACATGCTCAGACGGAGACTCCGAAGGTCCCGGTGTAGTCTTCTGGGAGACGATCACTCGAGCCTCCTACGGAGAGGGGTTCGGAGCAACACCCCCAGAGATGGCCACCTTCTGAGAGGGAGGAGGCGTCACCTTCGACTCCCCCACGGCTTCCTGAGTGGACTCACTAAAAGAGCCCTCGGAGGAGTGGCTGCAAGGAAAGCACCAATCTTAAGAAAGAAGACATGAAGACAAGAAAAGTAGCAAAAGGCATTCAAAGATGCTTACGAGTCCATGTCTCTCAAATAAAAAACGGGCAGAGCCCTCTTCCCCTTCTTCTCTTCCATCTTCCTCTTGGCTGGCGGCTGCGGCGCTATAGCCCGCACAGGAACAGCCGGGATGGGAGAGGAAGAAGCACCGTCACCTCCACTGTGGCGGACAAGGAACAGCGGGTCCCTAGCCGTTGGCTGAGTCGAGGCATCCGAAGATTCGTTCGAGCTCCGTTCCCGCTTTCGGGTCTGTCCCTCGCTCGCCTCGGGGGCTTCCTCAGTTGGCGGCTGCGCCGGCAGAAGCTCGGACTCGGAGTCCACACCTTCGTTGTCTGGCGCAATCGGAAACCTTTCGGGTAGAGGAGGCACCATGTCAGCTACCGCCAGATCCTGCACAATGAATACATCAATGCTAAGTACAAGAAATTGCAAGGAAAACACACTCGAAAATAAGGCGCCACGCGCACCTCACAAATCTACACCTGTGGAACTGGTCTCGCAGCACTGAACGGGGATGTCAGCAACTTCCCCAGAAGGTCCTCGTCAAATTTGTACTTCAGCAGTAGCCGAAGAACTCTGTCGAGGTCCCCCTGGAGAGCTCCTCAGCCGAAACTCTCGTCTGGTCGTGGAGGCCAGAATAAATGAACATCGGATGCGCCCTCGCTTGGAGCGGTTGCACCCGACCTTTAAGGAAGGTGTGGATGATGTCCACACCGTTCACCTCTTTCTCCGCAACCACCTAGAGGGCCTCCTCCTGACGGTAGAGCTTCTCTACCTCCTCCACCTCGCCCTCGAGGATATGATTCTTCCAGGATCTCTTCTTCAAGATCTCCTTGGTGGAGTCGAAAGGCGCAAGGCCAAAACTTTGCCCGCCCACTGTGGAGTCGCGGATAGAAAACCACTTCCTCAGCTAGTATTGGACGGACTCAGACATGGATAAGGAGAAGAAAAGAATAGTAGATCAAAGAGAAATGATGAAGTCGCCGATCGGATAAACTCCATCGGAGCCGGATATCCTCTTCAGGGAATAAAGCTTCGGGAAGAGGCCAAAGTGCGGCTCGATACCGAGCCAGCACTCGCAAAAAGCAACGAAGCAGGCGATATGGAGAAGAGAACTGGGTGAGAGATGATGGAGTTGGATGCCATAGAAAAACAACAGCCCACGAAGAAAGTCATGGACTAGGAAAGAGAGGCCGCGAAGAACAAAAGCGACGAAAATCACCCGAAACCTTGCAGGTGGACGGGGAATTACCTCATCACCGGGGATCTTGACGGCCTCCTTTTCCTCCTCACGAAGCTTGCGCAGGTCGCCCTTGCGCGTCTCCGTGTGCCGCCACCCACCTTCTATGACACGAGCGGCGGCTGTGCCCTTCTTGCCGCCGGTAGCAGCACTGGTGCCCGCTACAGTGGAGCCTTTCTTCGATTTCCCCATCGCAGCGTGTCGACAGCGGCGGTGTGACCGCAAGAATGAGGAAGGAAAAGATCGGAGAAAGTCCAGCACGCGACGGGAAAAGCTCTGGAAAAAGGAAGCAGTGGAAAGCAAATGACTAAGATGAAAACAAATCCAGCCGTCCACGTGTCAACACAGCAGCAAACCATCGCTCGCACGCCGTCCACTACACATGGAAACCGAGGAGACACCGTAATTCTCGCCATGTCGCGTATGACCAGTCAACTCCAAGTCAGAAAGTGGGACCCACGTCCGTTCGGTCACGTCACCTCTGGCGCCGCAGGTGGTTGAGGTCACCAATCGTCAGCACTTACGTCATCATACACCACTAGAAACGGTTAGAAATCTTTGGCTAACAGCTAAAAGTACTCACTCGAATCTATGATTCGATCAACTACTCAGGGGCTACTCCTATCAGGAGCGCTGGCCGCGCACCTGAGGCATGATTAAGGTACTACACCAACGTTGATTCTTCGAGTCCTACGTTGAGTCTACGACTACACTACGGTCTTGGGGGCTACTCCCATAGGGAGGATTGATCCAAGCATCCGAAAAAAATTGTGTCCTAGGGACCTGAAGTCAACAATAGCTGAATTAAAGTCTCTGCTTGAGGCTGCGACTCGAATAGACACTCGGGGGCTACTCCCATAGGGAGCGCTGGTCACGCACCCTATGAATTTTTTAACTGTGATTCTTCGGATCAAAATGCAAAAACTTTTGGCAACTTTGCCCCAACCAACGCTAAGTGAGCAACATCCTCCTTGGCCACCCGAAACACATCGGCGGTGATAAAATTTCGGATGCTGTGTCTACGAAAAAAAGATAAGACCTACATATATCATCTGATGGCCTGGTAACGCACCCGACTGCGCTCTGCTAGTAAAAATACGTGCCAGCAGGTGTGATGAAAATCCCGACGGACTCATTAGGTACATCATTCGAAAACTACTGGGATTCGACTCCCGTAAAACCTCAGCGTCCTGAGTCGAAGTACGCCAGCATTTGTTCCGGGTTCGAGTCTAGGGACTCGAATCTGAAGAAGATCGTGTTGTTTTGTCCTAAGACAGTTAACTGAACCTGATTCGTCAGGAGAGTCAGGCACACACATCAACAATCCCCACTTGCTAAAATCATTCTTTTCTCTGATAAACAGAAACAACTTCACCCGAAAGATTGATGAATCCTCAGCCGAATATGCGATTCGACTAAACACTCGAGGGCTACTAACATGGTTATACCCTACGGGTAAACGACATCAGCATACCTGGTCCAGCCCAAGGAAGGACCACAAGAATATACATGGCCCATGAAGATTTTCGGGTGGCCCAAGCCCATGATATCTTCGGATCCTTGGAGAGCAAGACTAGAATAGATAGGATATTCAAAGGGGCAAACCCTAAACTTGTAACCGACTCGATTTGTTCCTGGGACCTGCCTATCTCTATATAAAGTCTAGGAGGGCACGATGAGGAGGACGAATCTCACCTCACCGTATACACACCTCCACACCAGATTACATCTGCGCACCCTTGTAACTTTCGGTTCCGCCGTAATCAAGAGGAGACAAGTAGGAGTAGGGTTTTCCCTCCGGGGGCCTGAACCTGGGTAAATCTCGTGTCCCCTGGTTGCTTGTCTGTTAACCATTCCACGATCTCGAGCACCCCCATCTTCTCCAAAAGCCAAGCTCATAACAATGGGTATTGACAAGATTAAACTTCGTCACATTTAGAGATAAATCTTGCTTTTTGCAAAACAACCTAGAGCTTAGTATTCCTACTTGAACCACTTTACTTTGTTTTTGATAGTTTGCGAGTACTTAAAGAGTACTCATGGCTTTGTACCTGGCTATTCCCGTGGAAGACTATGAGGAGGACTACCAGGATGATGGATAACAGGAAGTCTACGACAACTAGGATTATCTCCCATCATCAGCATTGCCTGTGACCCTGAAGATGGAGCTTCGCCCAGGCTATCGTTATTATATTATGACGCTGCGTTGATGATATTAAGACTAGATCATGAGATCCTTTATTTGTAAGACCTTTAATATGATTTGTAATGGATGATGAACTATGGTACCAATATGTTATGTCTCGCAAAAATGGTAACCCTGGGATTGCGATGTATGGCATAACAGGCATCTGGGATTAAAAATCTGGGTGTTGACAAGTTGGTATCAGAGCCATCCTGACCATAGGAGACCCTAGTTAGAATGGACGCTTGAATCAAAAACTTAGTTTCAAAACAAAAGAAGTGATTATTTCTGAAAACCTATTCTCATTCTTATCACTTAGAGTCTTTCAATAAAATTCAATTTCCTAAAAAATTCTTGCAAAATCTTACATAAAATTTGATCACTCTACTAACTTACTCATCCTACATTCTTATAGATGGACGTGAAGTATAACAAGTTCTATCAGTTGGGAAATGGAGGAGAGCTCATCTTTGAGCGTGATTTGGACCAACTCTCAGAACTGAGCGCCCGCACCCCGAGTTCTTCGGAGCCCAGCTCAACAATCGGCAAGGAGGAGAATTGCAGTGGCTGATTGTTGCAAGTCTAAGAGGGAATATTGAAGACCCCACCTCAGAGGGAATCCAATTCACTTTAAGAGAGAACAACTGGCTATATGGACTCGCCAGGGCTATGCAGGAAGCTCTTGCCCGTCATACACAACTATAACTAAAGTTTACTGTTATAATTTCACTTGTATCTAATATGACTAGTAAGTTGGATAATCACCATGGAAAGAATGCATAAAATTGCCAACAGCTTGAGTTTCCTTGGCAGGACTTCCTCGTTTGGTCTCGAGGGGGAATTACCAGGAGGGGTATGTTTGGTGTTAGTATCAGGTTGGTCCCGCATAGGTCTTTCTTACCTCTCTCTCATAGCCGACAGTTTTATCGAGTCTCTATAGGTTGTATAGTGCATACTTTGCTGCAACTTCAGTCCACCATACCTATGTAGGCGAGAGCCGCCGAATTCTAAGTCTTGTCATGTACTGGCCTAAGTACTGACCGCTCTCGTTTCCTTTGCCTTTATCGGCACCCCTTTCGTTTAGCAGGTTTGAGTTCAACGTCGTTAGTAGGGTTACCCTTCCGGCTTGGCCTGGGAAGGGTTGTAGACACCATTGGGTATTCTTCAGGGCTCTTAGCCCCATTTGAATCTTGTCTGTACTCGGATGTTGTATCCTTTTAAAGGTGATTTGGATCTTTGTGTTGTACGTCCATATTCATGACTCGTCGAGTCATTGTTGTATATATTTGTTCTGTGGTTTCCATCGTGGACTAATGTGTAATGGTATTACTTTGTTTTCCACATGCATGAAAGTGCCTGGTAGGACCCTTTCAATCGTTTTTATGCGGGTTTTGAGCGAATCGCTAAAACATGCATAGGGCCGATGAGAGGGTGTTACAATGACAAATGTTTATTTTTCATGCTATAATTGTATTAATAGGAAACATTAATACATGTTTTATTTATAAACAGAAAAGGGTCCTAGTAATGCCTCTCTTTATACTAGCTTGCTTATTAACGGATGTTCAAAGGTTTCCTAATCATGAACATTGGATTTTGTTAATAACAGGGTGATATCATTAAAGAATGATATGATGATCAGTCACCCGTAGTATATGTAGCAATACGATCATATCCTCGCATTTATATTGCTATCACATTCGTAGTAACTCAATGTCCTTTGACATGAGATCATGTCAATCACTTTCACTGGATGAGTACTTTGATTCTATCAAACGTCACACCATAACAAGGTGATTATAAAGGGGTCATCAGGTATTTAGAAAGTTTTAGTTGAGGCTGGTGGATCAAGGGTGGGATCTGTCCATCTGGATGACGGAGAGATATACTCAGGGCCCTCTTGGTGATATCACATTGACATAGCTTGCAAGCAAGTGATTTGATCACTAGAATGTCATATCACGGGAACGAGAGAAAGAGTACTTGTAGGGAATGATATTAAATAAGGTATGGATGATAGCAAGTGATAGGATCTCAGAAAAGTAAACTATCATGAAACAAAAGGAATTTGATTACAATGAAAGTGGTTCGAACGATCATTGGATCTTCGAGGAACTAGTGGGAGTCATTATGGATCTCCAGGTCCCACTAATGATTATTGATCGGAGAGAGTCTCGATGATGTCTACATAGTTCTCGAACCCATAGGGAGACAAAATTAAGGTTAGTCGACGCAACTGAGCAGATAGGGAACATAGGGGAAGACAATGGACATCGCAGGAATTTGTTCTTTTAGGGTACCGAAACAAAGCAAGGGATCAAATTTTTAATGCATTCATTAAATGAGTGACATTAAATTAGTAGAATTAAAAGTTGTTTTAATGGAGTGTCTCTTGATTTTTGAGTGGACAATAAATTGGAGAAAGTGGAGAGTTTTTTATGTGAGTGGATAGTCCATCCACATAATTGGGGAAGAGGTGGGGGCTGTGGAGACCCCGGAAGATCCCAAGATCAGTGCATCGTGGAGCATAACCGACTTAGTATTAAAGTACACATCCATTACAGTACCAAATACATCAAGTCTTACATAAGTGCCACGAGGGGCAACACACATAATAGCAGCGGAACACTAAACACAGAAAACCAGAGTCATGCCATAAGCCTACGTGTGCCTGAATCGGAGAACGCCCTAGTTCGCGACGTCATCATCATACCCTCCATCATCTGCATCTTCCTGCTCATAGTCTAGCCAAGTAGATAGCTAGGGACAATGCTAGTGAGTTGTTTTGAATGTACTCGCAAACCACCAACAAGTATATAACAAAGAGAGTATGCAATATGGCCGTGTGTAGGATGGATACGTAAGAGGCTATTTTTGTGAATAGTTTCTCTTGTAGATATAGTATCTACAAGGTTTTTTAAGAAAACTTCTATAAACCTTTTTAGATAAGAACTTTGAAAATTTGTGAACTAATAGGATTGGGGTCACCCATACGCCTCAACCAGTCATCCCATGACCTGCAAACCAACTTTCTTTCCGACCATCCCATGGTCAAATATTTTTCGAAAACCATTTTAGAAAACAAAAACACACCTCTAAGCAGCAACCTTCCCAATCGTCTATGACTGTGGACATGGCTATTAGAATAGTTTTATATTATAAAGAGGTTGCACACTTTACCCACAAGATTTGATACATCCTCCTGGATGACCCCCGGTTCTCCATACGAAAGTAGGCAGATCTCGGATAATCAAACAAAACCTTCAGAATACTCAATCTGATATAAGTGTCTACCTATAACTGTTGTTCGCCTCAAAACCGAGACGCCATGTACAGTTCAAAGACAATCGAAGCCCAAGTGTGCACTTTCAATGAGGGGCTCATAGTAACGCTTGGCCGCCCGAAGAAGGTTCATTTATTCTCCCTGTCTCTACTTATAGAGACCATTGTACCAGAGAAGACGTAGCCTCCAGGTATGTTTATCCCCCTACAGTAGTTGTGAGACAGCTTAAACCATAGTAGATAAGCTTCAGGTCCAGCCCCTCCCCATCTAGGAGTAGTGTGGTTGCACGAGTTAATTGTTAGGTAAAACTACATAGAACATGTTGTGTTTTCATAAACATTTTCCTCTTCCTTTCTTAGAAAGTCCCACCTACCAAGTTTTTTCAAAAAAATTGTAGAAAACTTTTTCTGTGTTCCAAACCTATAGTTTTATGTTAGCCAAAAAGGGGTCTCCAACGAGATGGTGGTGTGATTCACCACTCTATTCTACATGGGTGGAAAATCGGTGTGCCAAAGGAGTAGTGCTTAACAACACAATATGTACATGTTTATAGGGGTCAAACCAATACATGATATAACATAGATAAAGTAAAACCATGTAGTGCATAGATAGATAAAACAAGGTATGCATAAAGTAAAGTATAGTACAAGTCTTATGAGAATATAGGTGTCTTGCCTTGATCAACAAATTGTCCCTGGTCCTTTTCTTGAATCTCCTCCCAATCACCTTCCTCGTAACCTTCTTCGTTCATTTCTATCATCGCAAATTAAAGAAACAACAAGAAAACAACAATACATCAACCACTTGCACATAATGCCACCAGTACAGGTACACAAACAGCAAACACCTACCCAGGAAACACATATGTAGCTACTAAAACTAGCAAGACATGGCCACTAGAATCAATCAAAAAGCCTTTATCAAACTTTTAGGGTGAATTATCTAGCAAACACTATTTAAAACTTTGTTAAAATTCCACGGCCACTCTATGTGGATGTATAGTGGACAAAAAAATATCACGGGAAAGGTAATGAGAACAGCGATACAACCCAACTGGAATCATATTTTTAGCATGCATTGTTGAATTTTAATAATTAAATTGGTGCAAATTGAGCTGGAAGGAGTAAAATAAATCACAGAAAAACATTACTGTACCAAAAATCATGAGCTTCTAGGTATATATACTACTAACTGAGAAACAACCCAGACAGTTGGTCTCACCTCAAGAAGAGGCCCACAAAAATCTCTAGAATTATCAGAACAAGCTTTTGTTCCAAACTTGTGAAATTTCCTACATGTGTTAAGCAGTTCAAAAACTAGCAATACCAATTTTCCTGGGTAGATATGGTTGAGTACAAGGCATACATAATGGAATCACAGTTTTTGGAAAGGCAGACAATTTACTAGTTATTTATTAGTTAAAACAGTGGTGTTCTAGAACATAAATTCTTAGATAATCTATAGACACAATCTATCAAAAACACTAGGGCCATGCGCTAGATAAAATCCTAATCTAATAGGCAAAATTGTAATCATGTCAAAAGTTAAACAAGGAATTTTTGGTTGATTTTAAGCTAACTTCATCTATTCAAGAAATTTTATTTAACCAAAAATAAAAAGACAAAGGGTCTGAGGCTGCCAAGGACACGACCCATGGGGTCCTGCACCGGCCCAAATCCTCGATAGACTGAGTGTGAGCCAGGGATTCAAATCCTGTATGGGGGCCCCGCTTGGTAGTGGTGGTGGATGTGGCTCGTCGTCTTCTCCCAGAAGCGACGGAGGTGGTGGAAACCCTAGCTACAATCGGAAGAGGCCAAGGCGGCTCACCTAGGGGTGATGAGGGCTCGACGACGTGCGGGTTTGAAGTGGCTGACGATGATGGTTCGAACAAGGGGCGACATGTGTGGATTCGGTTCTAGGCATTGTCGCGGACGTGCTCGTGGCGACGTGGTGCTCACGGCCTTCATCGATGGCGACCTCCTAGCATTCCTACACAACAATGGAAGGGTGGGTCAGAGAGCACAAACACCAAGAGCGGAGCTGTGCATGCATGTGACCAAGAAGAGAGAAGGAGGGGACAACAACCTCGAACCTTCTTGTCGGCTCAGCGATGGTGTAGCAAGGTTGGCGAGTAGAGGGTAGCGCGAGGCCTAGCCTGTACTTCTGGGTGAGTGGAGACAGGGCAGGGAAGGAAATGAGGTGGTTGGAGATAGGAGATAGGCTCGAATTTGTTTTAACCAGAGGGATCACGCCCAGGGTGCACCGGGTTCAGGGCGAGCTCATTACCATGTCGTGGACGCATGGAAATGGTAGGGCTTGCGGCTGGAGTGAGATTTGTGCACGTTGGACACGGGGTAGACGCGGGGGAGAAGCTGGGTTCACCATGGCAGTGAGAGGAGTGTGGTGTGGTCGGGTACACGAGAGGTGCTCAACCAAATGGTCTTGTCAGTGTAGGTCTCGGGGAGGCTAGGGTGTAGCGCGAGACTAGATAGCATGGTGGTAGGGAGGGCGGTGGTGGGATTCTCCACCACAGGCGAGGCACATTTACATAGGAGCAAGGAGTGGGTCGACGCAGGCGGCATGGTCGGCCTAAGAGGGCCGCCACGGGTTGGGGGTTTCTTGGGCATGCGGGTGAGTAAAGGGGGACGCTGGGGCGGTTCCGGGGAAGTTGTTGTTGGCCAAACGGGGCCCAACTGCGACCGAGAGAGACAGAGTGCTTCTGCGGCATCGATCATGCTTGCCTCTCATGCATGGACGGTTCTGGGACAGAGGGAGGTTGTTCTAGGGTGTGGCACACGAGCAGGGTTGGGACTTTAGTCGTTCCAGGAGTGCACATAGCGACAACTGCTAGAATAGAGATAAAATGGGTGCGAGGGATCAAGGCTAGAGTTAACCATGTGCTCACTTTGGTTGACCATGGCTTCTGGCATGGTTGTCAAATGTCCTGGGTTGATGCTGAGTTGGGTAGAGGGATATGGTGAGCATAAGTATGCCAATTTGGCTGGATAACTCCTTCCCAAGACTTGGCAATGCACCTCCAAAGTTGGTACAATTTAAGGTGGTCATTTTCTTAACTTCGACAAGGGTTGCAAACTAACCTCAAAAAGGTACTATGGTTTTTAGTTTTGGCATGGGAAAGATGATGCTTAAAATTACTCTTAGTAAGGTACCAAAAAATTCAACGATAAGCCCAAGGTGTCTCATGGTTGGGTTTAAACCATGGCCCCTAAAATTGATCTTTCCAAGGATTTTTGAGACTTACTCATTCTTGTTGGTGTGTTTTTCTCAAGTCTTGGATGTGGGCTAGAGATGATGCTAGTTTGTAGTAAGGGTGATTTGTATTCCTAAACATTTGATTATTCCTAGAGCACACAAAATGCATAAGCAAGAAGAATAACATATTGTAGTAAGTAAGTGACTAGATAGCACACTAGGCAAAATTATGCTAAGCATAAGTAAGATGTTTACAACCAAAGTCGGATGAGCATGTCTTTGTAGGTTATTTAGAATAACAATTGGTTATTCCTCCATAACACCAAGGACAAAAGGGTTTGTCTCTTGAAACATGAAGTTTCTTGAAGAAGGAATTTTTCACAAAACTTAAGTGGGAGGACAATAGAACTTTGATAAGGTTAAAGAACCTTAGCTAAATGTGCTGAGTTGCGCAGCGCCGGAAAATGTTCCGGAGGCATCCAGAATTCTCATAGCTTATGTGCCTCAAAGTTTGTGGTCATGGAGGTCTAAGTTCCTATTGAACCAAGTAGGTCGGATAAACAATCAAATGTTGAGATTTGAGAGTAAATCATCATTGTTTGATAATAATGAACCGACTACATGCAAAGAAGCAATGATGGGCCCTGACTCTGTCAAATGGCTTGAAGCCATAAAATCCGTGATAGTTATATACACGAAAAATCAAGTTTTGAACTTGGAAGACCCTCCAGAAAGGTGTAAAAACCTATCGGTCGTATTTGGATCTATAAAGAAACAGACATGAATGTTTCACATCTATGAAATAGTCGACATTGTCGGTAAAGTTTTTACGACAATGTTCAATGAGTTGACTATGACAATATTTGATCTTTCATAGCGATATTTAGTCTCGACAGATTAAAGTAGAAACCACTACATATAATTTGGTATATGGTAGATGAATAAAAAAACAAAGTTCTTCTAACAGAATGGTTACCTAGGACGTGTACATGACATGGTCCAAAGGGTTTTCTTAAATTCAAAGGATGCTAAAAAGGCATGCAAACTTCAATGGTTGAAATAAGCATCGCGGAGTTGGAATATTCACCATGATGAAAAGGGAGTTTTCATTAGGAGACGATGAAGATGCTTGCATTTGCAAGAAATTAAGTGGGAGCGCTAAGACATATTTCTAATACATTATGTGGAGGACATCTTGTGGATTAGAAATGATGTATCTTTTATTGACAAAGGTTAAGAATTTCATGTAGCACCCCCCGGGGTTAGGGTTAAACTAACCTCAGATCACCATCTAAGATAAGTTCAACTCCAACTCGGAAGATCACTGTATGAATCGGTAACATTACATAACAAGGGGATTCAACAGCATAAGTTTAAAATCTTAGCAGAGTAAGATATTAGAGTTATTACAAACCAGGGGTCATAGACCCAACATTACATCACACATCGAAAGCAAATTATGTTGTTCTACACAACAACTTAGCAAAAGGCCTAAGAGGCCATAAACAAGAGCGACGTCCATCCCATAGTCCTCAGGCTGCTACCTGGGACCCCCAACTACTCGTCGATGTCAACGTAGAAGCCACCTTCAGTTGCAACAAGATCCTCTGTAGAAAAACAACAATGGCGCAAGGCTGAGTACGAGAATGTACTTCGCAAGACTTAGATAACTTACTATCTACATGATCTAGCTAGAAAAGCTTTCTCTGGATTTTTTTTTGCGGAAAGCAATCTTTATTTGTAAACAAGAGAGAGAAGAGGCTCGTCTACTCAGAATCTTTTAAAAGGGATAAGATAGCGACTTCTTCATCTTGTTCATCACATCTCGATAACCACCAGCTTCATCAGAACCTCCTATCTAGGATCACCCCCTCGACCCAAAGGAAGCATCCTTAAGCACACGTGGATCAACAAGTTTTATAGGGGTTAAAGTTATCTATGATCTTAGAATCTGGTCACCAAGCGTTCATAACCGTGAACACGGCTTTTCGAAAAGATTAATACCCTGCAGGGGTGTACAATTTTACCCAAACGTACCAACCGACTCTTAATGCCAAATATTATTAGCCCTCTTCCTTGGAAGGCCGGCAGAGGGTGGTTGACCATGACCTTTACCTTGCTTTCGTCGAGACCATGAGTCACGCAATAAGTATGATGCCGCCATAACGGGCCAAATCCCGAAGCCGATACTTAAAGATGTGAGGCAAGGTTGGTTTACCAGGGGCTCCATCCACCGCAAGAAACCGCGGCCACGCTTCCCTACCTGTTATGATGCACCTCCTCTTTCGAAAATGTTTTCAATGCGTATTCCAAATGGAAAGCCCGAACTATGTGACTCATGGAATCTACTAGGCAAGGTAGTTGCTCGTGAGGTTTCCAGGCCCCGTGTGGTTGTACACTCGTCTCGGTTCCAAAGGCAAGAACTCAGTTCCTCGTGGTGGAGAGCATGGGACTAAAAAATACCACACCCAACGTGGCCTCCCATACAAGCCTTAGCATATTTAGTTAAACTCCTTCGAGGATGTCACTATCTCCTTACTTTCTAGATTCTCCGGCATCTCTGATTCGTCATTCGGATCGATCAGACATTGTTACTATGCATGGCTAAGCTGTCGACCTTAGAAGCTCTAGCAATGCTCAGATGCCAGACCTAGGTATGCTAGGAGCAGTGGATCAGGAGTATAAGGCTACAACAGGGAAACTGTACAGCAGATAGGTAACACTAACTACTGACAAAAGACCACATTTGGAACCATGTGCATCATAGCGAGAAACTAATATACTTTATAAAACATAGGTTCAGAATGAGAGGCTACGCTTGCCTTGTCCGTCAGTAGACAGGTACGGATCTTCGGTGTTGTTGACTTTAGCTTTGGGCTCGGATCCTATCGCGAAGAACCAATACCTAAAAGAAAGGCAACAATCAATACATGGCATCGATGAAATCTCAAACAAATATGATGTAATGCCAAGTTGAATTGTATTGAAATGAAACCCTAAACATGCTCGGCAATTTAAACGGGGTTCCGAGGGTTGAAAATCCTAACTCGGGGAACTCCGGAAACACATGAGAGGGGTTGATTTTGTTCTCTAATTAAGCTTGTCATTAAAGTTGTTAATCAATGTATGATTATAGCTTAAGTAGATAGAACTCATTTTTCTGAACATTTTGATATATTATTTGTATTTTTTCTGACTTATAGATAATTAGTTATTGAATTTACAATATTTAAACCTTTTCTGAAATTACTAAAACAAATTAAATTGGATTATTGCGTCGGGCTGACATCAGCACAGGCGCCAGATCTTTTTACACACACAATGACCCTATCCATAGAGACTGACAGAGGGGCCCGAGGCCACCTTAGCAGCCACGCTGGTGGTTAGCGGTCAGAGGAGACCCAGGCCACGTTAAGGTGACGTCAGCACGGCGGCCACCTCTAGATGGTCGCCGAAGATGGCGAGGGAGGACGCACAGGATGATGGGGCCTAGTCTATTATAACCAGCGCAGCAAGATGAGTTGGATGGAGGCGGCGCCACCCTTTTTGGGTCACCGGAGCTTCGCCGACAACCACGACCAGCGGCGGCGCACGGCGAGCCTCGACGCGAGCGCGGCACAGAGCGAGACAGAGAGGGAGGAGTGTGCTTTGAGCACGGTGTGCTCACCTTGGTGCTGGTAGATGGCTCGGGAAGGACTGGCGAGGCCGAAATCGACGGCGAACGGCGGCAACTGACGGCGGAGGAAACTCCCAATTCCGGCGATTGGGGGCGCGCCGAGCTGGGTGAGCTAGCTAGGAAGGACGAGAAGACGATGGTGAGCTCGGTGGTGATCTCAGCCGGGCGTGGGGTGACCGGCAACGTCGAGGCCGAAGGCGTCTGCGAGCTAGATCTCGCCGGCTATGGCGATAGGGATAAGGGGAGGGGGAGTGGCGTGTTGGGCCTTCTCCACTACGGCGGCTGGGCCTCTTATAGACGCTGGAGGGTGGAGACGGGAATCTTGATGCGGCCTCGTCGGCTGACGGCGGTGGTGTCGACACGGAGGAGCTTCGACGCCGTGCGTCAGCAGCGAAGACGACGAAGGACAGGTCCGAAGGGTTACGGGCCTTCTCCTGGGCCCCGGGTGGGCTGACCTGGCTGCTGGCTGCCACTCATAGCGCGCGAGGGAGAGAAAAGGGAGATGGGCCACGGCCCATCTGCGGGTGTTACACTGTTTTATTTCCAGGAACTCTTTCTTTTTCGGATTTTGATTTCTATTTAAGGTTTTGAATCATTCAAAATTACCAGAGAGGTTTTGTGAAATATATAAAATACCATGGAGCCCTTTGGTCCATTTGGGCTTCACTATTTTGGTAATTTTTCAAATTCAAATCCTTTTGAATTGCTTTCCAAAGAGAGGGGAAAAATAGGGTTTTGAATTTGCATTTATTTCAACACATGCTCACATGCAAATATTGTATTGATTTAAACACATGCATGCCATGCTTAAGTACTAAGTACATATATTACAAACTTGGGTTGTTACTACTCTACCCCCCTTACAAGAATCTCGACCCGAGATTCCTAAGTTTTAGAAAAGAAGGCAGGGAACTCAGATCGAAGACGATCTTCTCGTTCCCAGGTTGCTTCATCCTCAGAGTGATGAGACCACTGAACTTTCAGGAACTTGATGTTTTGACGACGAGTCTTGCGCTCGGTTTCATCAAGGATACAGACAGGATACTCACGATAAGTCAGATCCTTCTGGAGATCAAGAGTTTGGTGATCAGCACCACGGACAAGATCTTTGAAACAAGGCTTGAGTTGCGACACATGAAAGACGTCATGCACCTCAGGAAAGTTTGCAGGCAGCTCCAATTGATATGCGAGTTTACCTTGCTTGGGAAGAACGCGAAAAGGACCAACATAGCGAGGAGCTAGTTTGCCTTTGATGCCAAAACGATGGACACCCTTTAAAGGAGTGACCCGGAGGTAAGCTTGATCACCAACTTCATATCCAACATGTTGATGGTGACGATCATGATAGCTTTTTTGGCGAGACTAAGCAGTTTTCAAATGGTCTCGAATGATACGAACTTGATCTTCTGATTCCTGGATCATATCCGGTCCAAAGAACTTTCTTTCGCCGGTTTCTGACCAGTTCAAAGGAGTGCAGTACGTTCTTCCATATAAGAACTAGAAAGGTGCCATTTCTATACTCGACTGATAAATATTGTTGTAGGAGAATTCAGCAAAAGGAAGGCATTTCTCCCAGTCCTTACCAAAAGATATGACACATGCTCTTAGCATGTCTTCAAGGTTTTGATTCACTCTTTTGGTTTGACCACCAGTACTAAGATGATAAGCTGTACTGAAGGACATACGAGTTCCCATGGCTTGTTGGAAACTTGCCCAGAACCTTGAGGTGAACAAACTTCCACGGTCAAAGATGATTTTCTTCGGTACCCCATGAAGGACAACTATTCGTGAGATATATAAATCAGCCAATTGATTAGCAGTAATGCTCTCGCGAACAGGTAGGATGTGAGCAACCTTGGACAGATAGTCAACGATTACCCAGATGGCATCATTTCCTTTTTGAGTCTTAGGAAGACCAGTAATGAAATCCATACCAACTTCATCCCATTTCCACTCAGGAATTTTATGTGGTTGCAGGAGACCAGCAGGTCTTTGGTGCTCAGCTTTGACGCGACGGCAAACGTCACATTCAGCAACAAAACGAGCGATATCCTTCTTCATACCAAAGCACCAGAATCTTTGACGAAGATCCTGATACATCTTGGTACCTCCAGGGTGTATAGAGAGAGGTGATTCATGAGCCTCTCGGAGAATTAAATCCCTCAACTTTGTCAAAGTAGACGATGCCTTGATTATCAATAGAGAAACACTTAGCAACCCCGCTAGCAATGTTCCCTTTGATTTCAGCAACTTAAAAATCATTCTTCTGAGCAAGCTTGATTTCATCCTCTATAGAAGACTTCACTTCAAGAGTAGAAAGGAATCCACGAGGAACTACTTCAAGATTCAATCGAGCAAATTCCTCATGAAGAGAAGGGTGTGCTTGTTTGATCATCAGGGTGTTGCAATAGGATTTACGACTCAGCGCATCAGCAACGACATTGGCTTTGCCAGGTTGATAGTTGAGACCCAAATCATAGTCCTTGATGAGTTCCAACCATCTTCTTTGCCTGAGATTCCGATCAGGTTGTGTGAAAAGATACTTCAGACTCTGATGATCCGAGTATAACTCACAACGACTACCAAGAAGGTAATGTCGCAATTGCTTAAGAGCATGAACAACAGCTACAAGCTCAAGATCATGAGTTCGGTAGTTGTTCTCATGTGGTTTTAACTGACGGGAGGCATAAGCCACCACATGCCCATCTTGCATCAACACACATCCGAGACCTTGGTGGGAATCATCACAGAAGACGACAAAGTCTTTGCTAGTGTCTGGGAGAACCAGCACCGGAGCAGTTGTTAACTTAGTTTTCAACATCTAGAAGCTTTCTTCAGCCATATCAGACCATTCAAACTTCTTATCCTTTTTAAGAAGATTAGTCATCGGCTTTGCAATCCTGGAGAAGTTCTCAATGAATCGACGGTAATAACCAGCAATCCCGAGAAAACTTCGGACATCCTTCACGGATTTAGGAGACTCCCAGTCGAGGATAGTTTGGACCTTATCTGGGATAACAGCAACCCCTTGGGCGGAAACAACATGACCAAGAAATACAATCGCTTGTAAGAAAAACTCACATTTGGAAAACTTGGCATAGAGACGATGTTCTCGGAGCTTCGTCAACACCAAACGAAGATGTTCAGCGTGCTCTTCTTTAGGCTTGGAATAAACCAGAATATTATCGATGTAGACCATGACAAACTTGTCAATATACTCCATGAAGACAGAGTTCATAAGCCGCATGAAAGTAGCTGGAGCATTGGTAAGACCAAAGGACATGACTGTATACTCGTAAAGACCATAACGAGTGGTGAAAGTAGTCTTTGGAATATCTTTCTTACGGATCTTTATCTGGTGATACCCTGACCTTAAATCCATTTTGGAAAATAAAGTGGCACCACTTGAATGATCAAATAGATTGTCGATCCTAGGGAGAGGATACTTGTTCTTGATAGTCACATCATTAAGTGGGCGATAATCCACAACCAGAGGCGGTATATTGGTATCCCGCTTCTTGACAAAGATGGTAGGACATCCCCAAGAAGATGTGTTAAGCTGAATGTATTCTTTTCCTTCTAACTCCTCTAATTTCTTCTTCAACTCCACAAGCTCATGAGAAGGAATACGATAGAGTCTTTTAGAAACAGGAGCAGTTCCAGGAACTAACTCTATGAAAAACTCCAAACTTCGATCATGTGGCATGCCAGGCAACTCCTCAGGAAAGACATCCGGAAACTCACAGACCACGGAAACATCTTGGATATCTAACGGAGGTAGAACTTCAAGAGCATACAACTCCGCTTCAGGAATAGAAACAGCTAAAGGAGATAGTGACCCTACGGTCCAATACTTGACTGTTATGCCAGCAGGACTAGTCAGAGTCACAGACTTGGTTGTACAATCGAGAATGTCTTGATAACGGGTCAACCAGTCCATGCCCAAAATGATGTCAATGTCAGTTCACTTGAGGGCGATCAAAGAAGTGGGGACAATTTGGAATGCAACCTCGATTAGATTCCCATGACTAACCATGGTGGAACGCCAACTAGAACCAGGAGAATGAAGTAGTAGAGGAACGGACAACCCCTCAAAACTTATCCCATGCATTTGAGCAAAAGCTTGTGATAGGAATGAATGCGATGCTCCAGAATCAAACAAAACTTTAGCTGGAATTTGATTGATACGAAGCATACCCATGATTACACTTGGATCTTCCTGAGCCTCCTCGGCAGAGATATGGTTCAGGCGTCCTTTTCCAGCACCTTGGTACTTATCATTCTTCTTTGCTGGTTGTGCCTTATCGGTAGCACTATTTTGAGGACACTCTCTTGCATAGTGGCCAGGCTGGCGACAATTGAAGCAGATAGTACCTGATCCAGTTCCAGCAGTAGGATAGTTTGATCCACCAGCATTGTTTGGAGCAGTATTTGGATGAGGATCATATCCATAAGACCTTGGAGTATAAGGAGCACGTGGCACATCACTGTAAGGCACAAAGACACGACACTTCTTATTGCTAGAACCAGTCTTGTTGTACCCCTCCTGAGGACGCTTACGAGTTTCTTCATACTCCACCTTTCCACTCTCGGCTTTCATAGCCTTGTTGACAAGACCTTGGAAGTTACCAAAGTCCATGAGGTGGAAATCACGGCGAACCTCAGGATCCAGTCCCTTGCGGAATAGAGCTTTCTTCTTAGCATCAGTGAAGACCTATTCAGTAGCATAGCAGGCAAGACGATTGAAGTTGCGCTGGTAATCACACACGAAACCAGTGCCCTGCTTAAGATTGAGGAACTCCTCCCTCTTCTGATCCATCAGACCCTTCGGAATATGGTAAGCTCAGAAGGCTTTGGAGAACTCTTGCCATGTAACAACATGTTGATCTGCTTGCATAGGCAAGAAATTTTCCCACTAGGAGTTAGCTGCTCCCTCCAGATGATAGGCAGCAAAAGTCACCCAATTAGCTTGATCAACATGACCAACCTGAAGTAGTCCGCATCAAGTGGCTCAGTGGAATAGCTGAAAACTGGCGGAGTGAGACGTGTGAAGTCCTTGATACCAACTTGATTGTTCTAGCGTTGAGCAGTGTTGTGCTCAATCCTTTCAAGGAGCCTCATATTGTCAGCACGTTTGGTTTCGTACATGGCCATGAGTTGAACCATGGATGGTGGTGGAGGAAGGTTGGAAGATTCACCCTCATTTGCGGCACCACGTGCGTGAGCACGAGTATGGGCACGAGAGGTATCACCCAACCTAAAAGAACAAAGAAAAGGTTCGGCAAGGGATTCAAAGAAACAAGATGGAAAGATGAACAAAGAGTACTTGATATAAGTGTATCATCTTATCAAGAATGGTAGTATCAAAGCATACTAATGTATACACTAACCAGCTGACTTACAAACCATGAAAATGGAATGCTAAGATGTTACACACCAAGCAAAACTGAGATATCTTGGAACTTTGAGAATAGCAACCAATTATGGAGTAATTTTAGAGAAACAACCCCAAAACCAAGATCCTAAAAGTTTTGAGATATGAGGTAAGGAATGAAAACCTTTTCAAACCAAATAGGGTAAGAAGAACTCCAGCATCAGAGACACACCAGAGAAGGAATAAAAAGAATCCTAGTCAGAGTTTCTGCAAATAATTTTTAATTTCCAAATAGTTTTGTCAACTTCTAGACTCAACATCGACCAATAAAAGGGTTTTCTACAGGAAGTCCGGCACTGATTCCAAAAACCTGTAGCACCCCCCGGGGTTAGGGTTAAACTAACCTCAGATCACCATCTAAGATAAGTTCAACTCCAACTCGGAACATCACAGTATGCATAGGTAACATTAAAGAACACATGGAGTAAGATATTAGAGTTATTACAAACCAGAGGTCATAGACCCAACATTACATCACACAACATAAGCAAATTATGTTGTTCTACACAACAACTTAGCAAAAGGCCTAAGTGGCCATAAACAAAAGCGACGCCCATCCCATAGTCCTCAGGCTGCTACCTGGGACCCCCAACTACTCGTCGATTTCAACATAGAATCCACCTTCAGTTGCAACCAGATCCTCTATAGAAAAACATCAATGGCGCAAGGCTGAGTACGAGAATGTACTCCGCAAGACTTAGATAACTTAGTATCTACATGCTCTGTCTAGAAAAGCTTTCTCTGGATTTTCTTTTGCGAAAAGCAATCTTTATTTGTAAACAAGAGAGAGAAGAGGCTTGTCTACTCATAATATTTTAAAAGGGATAAGATAGCGACTTCTTCATCTTGTTCATCACATCTCGATAACCACCAGCTTCATCAGAACCTACTATCTAGGATCACCCCCTCGACCCATAGGAAGCATCCTTAAGAACTCGTGGATCAACAAGTTTTATAGTGGTTAAAGTTATCTATGATCTTAGAATCTGGTCACCAAGCGTTCATAACCGTGAACACGACTTTTTGAAAAGATTAATAACCTGCAGGGGTGTACAACTTTACCCACACGTACCAACCGACTCTTAATGCCAAATATTATTAGCCCTCTTCCTTGGAAGGCCGGCAGAGGGTGGTTGACCACGACCTTTACCTTGCTTTCGCCGAGACCATGAGTCACTCAATAAGTATGATTCCGCCGTAACGGGTCAAATCCCGAAGCCGGTACTTAAAGATGTGAAGCGAGGTTGGTTTACCAGGGGCTCCATCCACCCCAAGCAACCGCGGCCACGCTTCCCTACCTGTTATGATGCACCTCCTCTTTCGAAAATGTTTTCAATGCGTATGCCAAATGGAAAGCCCGAACTATGTGACTCATGGAATCTACTAGGAAAGTTAGTTGCTCATGTGGTTTTCTAGGCCCCGTGTGGTTGTACGCTCGTCTCGGTTCCGAAGGCAAGAACTCAGTTCCTAGTGGTGGCAAGCATGGGACTACAAATACCACACCCAACGTGGCCTCCCATACAAGCCTTAGCATATTTAGTTAAACTCCATCGAGGATGTCACCACCTCCTTCCTTTCTAGATTCTTCGGCATCTCTGATTCATCATTCGGATCAATCAGCCATTGTTACTATGCATGGCTAAGTTGCCGACCTCAGAGGCTCTAGCAACGCTCAGATTCCAGACCTCGGTATGCTAGGAGCAGTGGATCAGGAGTATAAGGCTACAACAGAGAAACTGTGCAGCAGATAGGTAACACTAACAACTGACAAAAGACCACATTTCGAACCATGTGCATCATAGCGAGAAAGTAATATACTTTATAAAACAAAGGTTCAGAATGAGAGGCTACGCTTGCCTTGTCCGTCAGTAGACAGGTACAGATCTTCGGTGTTGTTGACTTCAGCTTTGGGCTCGGATCCTATCGCGAAGAACCAATACCGAAAAGAAAGGCAACAATCAATACATGGCATCGATGCAATGCTCAAACAAATATGATGATATTCCAAGTTGAATTGTATTGAAATGAAACCCTAAACATGCTCGGCAATTTAAACGGGGTTCCGAGGGTTGAAAACCCTAACTCGGGGAACTCCAGAAACACATGAGAGGGGTTGATTTTGTTCTCTAATTAAACATGTCATTAAATTTGTTAATCAATGTATGATTATAGCTTAAGTATATAGAACTCATTTTTCTGAACATTTTGATATATTATTTGTATTTTTCTGACTTATAGATAATTAGTTATTGAATTTACAACATTTAAACCTTTTTTGAAATTACTAAAACAATTTAAATTGGATTATTGCGTCAGGCTGACATCAGCACAGGCGCCAGATATTTTTACACACACAATGACTCTAGCCAGAGAGACTGACAGAGGGGCCCGAGGCCACCTCAGCAGCCACGCTGGCGGTCAGCGGTCAGAAGAGACCCAGGCCACGTCGGGGTGACGTCAGCGTGGCGGCCACCTCCAGATGGTCGCCGGAGAGGGTGAGGGAGCGCGCACGGGACGATAGGGCCTAGTCTATTAGAACCAGCGCGGCAAGGCGAGTTGGATGGAGGCGTCACCACCCTTTTGGGGTCACCGAAGCTTCGCCGACAACCACAACCAGCGGCGGCGCACGGCGAGCCTCGACACGAGCGCGGCACAGAGCGAGACACAGAGGGAGGAGTGTGCCTTGAGCACGGTGTGCTCACCCTGGTCCTGGTATATGTCCCGGGGAGGACTGGCGACGTCGGAATCGACAGCGAATGGTGGCAACTAACGGCGGAGGAAACTCCCGATTCTGGCGATTGGGGGCGCGCCGAGCTGGGTGAGCTAGCTAGGAAGGATGAGAAGACGATGGCGAGCTCGGTGGTGATCTCAGCCGGGCATGGGGTGACCGGCAACAGCGAGGCCGAAAGCGTCTGCGAGCTAGATCTTGCCGGCCATGGCGATAGGGATAAGGGGAGGGGGAGTGGCGCGTTGGGGCTTCTCCACTACGACAGCAGGGCCTCTTATAGACGCTGGATGGCGGTGACGGGAATCTTGACGCGGCCTCGTCGACGGACGGCGGTGGCGTCGACACGGAGGAGCTTCGGCTCTGGCGTCGGCAGCAAAGACGACGAAGGACAGGTCCGAAGGGGTACGGGCCTTCTCCTAGTCCCCGGGTGGGCTGACCTAGCTGCTGGCTGCCGCTCACAGCGCACGAGAGAGAGAAAAGGGAGATGGGCCACGACCCATCTGCGGGTGTTGCACTATTTTATTTCCAAGAACACTTTCTTTTTCTAATGTTTATTTCTGTTTTAAGTTTTTGAATTCCAAATCGGTTTTGAATCATTGAAAATTACCAGAGAGGTTTTGTGATATATATAAAATACCATAGAGCCCTTTGGTCCATTTGGGCTTCACTATTTTGGTAATTTTTCAAATTCAAATCCTTTTGAATTTCTTTTCAAAGAGAGGGAAAAAATAGGGTTTTGAATTTGCATTTATTTCAACACATGCTCACATGCAAATATTGTATTGATTTAAACAGATGCATGCCATGCTTAAGTACTGAGTACATATATTACAAACTTGGGTTGTTACATTTCATTTCGATGAAAGACTTAGGCAAAACCCGAATATTTAGCATGAATGTCTATAGTGGATAGACTGTGACGCTAATATGGTTGTGTCAAACGTACATATATGAGATATTGAAGGATTTCAATATAGAAACTACAAGAAATGGTTCTTGTCGCATGGAAAATAATTGAATCAAGATTCAAGTGTATCTACAATTGATAAGTGAAAAAAGATTCAATTGTTTTGACACTTGATGAGTGTAATCACAAGAATGTCTTTGATCAATCATCCCATGATATGTACACATCCAGATATGTCCTATGCTCTATGTGTTATGAGCTTATACCATAATGAATCATAAAATGATCATTGGACAATGGTAAGGAAATTCTTATGATCTTTTGGAAGAACTAAGAATATATTTGTGTAGAGGGGACAAACAATTACAAATAGTTTATTATAAAGTGTTACATTGATACTAGTTTTGTCACAAGATACAAATTAAGTTTATCTCAATTTAAACTATGGGTGGCACAATGTAATGGAAAGGAGATTTCATGATGGATTTGGATGAATTCCAAAGTTAAGACATTGTGTAAAGTAGTTTGTTATCAAACTAAGGTGTGGTTCGCAACGGGCTAACACAAAAGATATATTGTACGACAATAGTATCGACATGATTTAACCCCAAGGAACTAAAGGTCTCACCAAAAGACCAAATTTATACAATGCCATCTCATTGGAGAATGAGTGATGTGTGAAGACGCAAAGACATGCAAATACACATGGACCAGAAAGCATCAGATCCGTAGATTATGTTAACCACTTGCAATCGCGTATATGGAACCCCAAAAAGCCATAGGTGTTCAATATGCAAAGTTTTCAAACTCAATTATTGTCTCCAGTGCAAGTGGGTGACTGAAGGGAATATGTCCGAGAGGCAATAATAAAGTGGTTATTATCGTATTCCTTGTTTATGATAAATGTTTATTTTACATGCTATAATTGCATTAATACGGAAACGTTAATACATGTGTGTTTAATAAACAAAAGGACGTTCCTAGTTATGCCTCTCTCATAAACTAGCTCATTGATAACAAGATGATCAAGGTTTCCTGACCATAGATATTGGATGTTGTTAATAAAGAGGTCACAACATTAGTGTAATGATGTGATGAACATTCATCTGAAGTATAGCATTACGATCAAAGTCATTGAGTTTATATTGCTATAACAACTTACAAAGTGATCCTAATCCTTAGACCATGAGATCATGCCAATCACTGTCACCATAAGAGTTTCTTGATAACATCAAACATCACACCGTAACTGGGTGATTATAAAGATGTGCCCAGAACTACTAAAGTGTTATGTTGAGGCCCATGGATCGAGAGTGGAATTTTTTCATCCCGATGACGGATAGATATGCTCTAGGCCCTCTCGGTGATATCACATTGATTAGCTTGCAAGCAAGTGATTTCATCACTATAATGGTATATCACGGGAACGAGAAAAGAGTACATGTTAGTAACGAGATCAAACTAGGTATGGAGATACCGATGATTGAATATCGGACATGTAATATATCGTGAAACAAAGGGATTAAGATACTCGCGTAAGAGGTTCCGACAATCACAAGAAAGTCATCGTTGAATGTGTGGGAGTTAGTATGGGTCTCTAGATCCCGCTTCTGATTATTGATCCGAGAGGGGTCTCGATCATGTCCGCATTATTCGCGAACCATAGGGTGACACACTTAACAGACACCGACATCCATTTGGAGAAAAAGTTTCATGGTGAAAAGAATAACAAGCGTAGGAATTTATTTCACTAGATACCGAAACGGGTTTTCGGATGAAATTGCAGAAAGTGTTTCTACATGTGAAATGAAATACTATCAAGGGGTTATATGAGAATGTTTGTCATTAAAGTAATTGACAAAATTCTGAATAAATAAAAGGAGTTTTATTTAATGAGAGTTTGCATTAAATTTGGTGAAAATTTAATGGGAATTTGAGTGGGTTTTTTAGTGGAGGGAATTGAAAGGCATTTGAGTGAGTGGAGTGTGTCCACCCACATGAATGTGGAAGAGGTGGGGGAAGCCCCCATGGCTGGGCGCCATGCCCCTTGGGTGCCCCCCTCTCCCCTATAAAAGGCCCCCCTCTCATCCTCTCAAAGCACACCTCCTCGTGAAGGATCTCTCTCCCCCTCTAGTATTTATCCGCCATGGTCTCGGACTAGCGAGATACAAGTTCCCGGTGGCTATTCGGCAAGAAATAGTTGTGCTTCCGCTGCATCGCTGGAGCGAGGAGGTAGAGGTTGCTCGGTGCCTCGGACGTGTGTGCGAGCACGGATGCGCCGCTGGTTTGCGGTGCAAGGACTTCCTCTTGATCTTGAGATCGGCAAGAGATCGTCTACATCAACCACGAGTTTGGACTCGTTAATCTTTGTCGGTCTCCAACGGTATGTTCTCTACGGATATACATAGGCCCGTTGTTTTTATCTAGTAGATAGATCTTGGTACATAGTTGTTCCCATCGTAGGAATATTTTTTGTTTTCTATGCTGCGAACCCTACATAATAGTTATTCAAATAATTACCGTTTTACATAGAAGATGGATGAATTTTTACAAATTTAGTTCGATAAAGCACATCCATAGACACTAATGCTAAAGAGTCGCAAGCTGAATGATTGAAATATCAGTTTTTGAGTGAAATCGCCATTTAAATTATATTGGAAAGAAAACAAGAAGAAACCTCCATGTTAATGGATTTTTTTGGAGTGTTTTGATTTTGATCAATTGACGCTTGAGAAACTTTCCTAGAGATAATTAAAACCTTTTTTGTTGGCCAACGAAGAACAAACGACTAACATATTGAACATAGTGCATGTTGATGTATATTTTCAATTATATGTGGTCGTGAGCGATGGATTTGAAGCTCATATCATTTCTCCAAAATTTGAGTAAATACATGTGTATATTTACTTAATAAGGGAGAAGTATGAAACATTTAAAAATGTTCAAATGATTTCAAGATAAATTGGAAAATCATTGTAACAAGAAAATAAAAAATTTATGATTAGATCATACAGGAAGATATTTGAGTTATAAATTTAGCAAAGCACCTAAGATTTGAGGAATCGTTTAATTTACTTGCGTTTATCGAAACACCATAGGAGTATGGAGTGTTCGTGAAATATAATCAAACCGTGTTATTTATAAAAATTGCCATTATATTTTAAAGATTAAGCTTTATTGACTACCGCTTTTACACTAAAAACAGCTCCATCATGATCCGTTGAAATTACACCATATGAGTTATGGTTTGGGATAAACCCAAGTTCTCTTTTCTTAAATTTTGGTATGCTAGGCATAAGTAAATAGTTTACAATCAAAGTCAGATGAGCATGACTTTGTAGGTTATTTAGAATAACTCTTGGGTATTCCTCCATAGAACCAAAGATAAAAGTGTTTGTCGCTTAAAACGTCAAGTTTCTTGAGAAGGAATTATTCATTTAAAGTTAATTGGGAGGACAATAGAACTTTGATAAGGTTACTAAACCTTAGCTATATGTGTTGAGTTGTGCAGCACCGGAAAGTGTCTTGCAGGCAGCCACAATGATCATGGCTCATGTTCCTCAAAGGTTGTGGTCACGGAGATCAAAGTTCCTATTGAACCAAGTAGGTCAGGTAATACAATTAAATATTAAGATTTGAAATTAAATCATTATTTTTTGTCAATGATGAACCGACAACATGTAAAGAAGCGATGATGGGACATGACTCCATCAAATGGCTTGAAGCCATAAAATCCATGAGAGTTCCATAGACGAGAAACCAAGTTACTACACTTGGAAGACCCTCTAGAAGGCATGAATCCTATCGATCGTATTTGGATCTATAAATAAATAGACATGGATGTTTCACATCTATGAAATAGTCGACATGTCGGTAAAGAGTTTACGACAATGTTCAAGGAGTTGAATACGACAAGATTTGATCTTCCGTAACGATATTTTGTTTAGACAGATTTTTGTAGCAACCACTACATATGTCAATTGTTGAATATGCTAGTTGAACAAACAAAACAACATTATTCTAATAGAATGGTTGTCTAGGACCTGTAAGTGACATATTCCAAAGGGTTTTGTTAAATCAAAGGTTGCTAAAAATACTTGAAAACTTCAATAGTTGAAATAAGCATAACGGAGTTGGAATCTTCACCGTGATAAAATTGTTAAAATGTTTAATTTCATCAGAAACGATGAAGATCCTTGTGTTTTCAAGAAATTAAGTGGGAGTTCTAAGACATATTTCTAATACATTGTGTATAAGACATATTTTTGATTAGAAATGATGTATCTTTTTTTGACATAGGATAACCATTTCATCCAAATTAGATTTGTATGAAAGAGTTAGGAAAACCCGAATAATAGGCATTAATCTCTATTTGGATAGATTAAGATGCTAATATTGTTGGATATATGCCCAAGAGGTAATAATAAAGTGGTTATTATTATATCTTTGTGTTTATGATAAATGTTTACATCCATTGCTATAATTGTGTTAATACCAAACATTAATACTTGTGTGTTTTCAAAACATAAAAGAGTCCCTAGTAAGCCTCTTGTTAATATAGTTTATTGATTAATAGATGATCATGGATTTATAATCATGGACATTGGATGTTATTAATAACAAGATCATATCATTAGGAGAATGATGTGATGGACACACGGTACAAGTAAAGAGTACTTATCGGTAACGTGGTTGAACTAGGTATGGAGATACCGATGATCGAACCTCGGATATGTAAAGTAACGAGAGACAAAGGGGATTGGTGTCGTACTTTAATGGTTCTTTCGATCACGAAGTCATCTTTGAATATGTGGGAGCCATTATGGATCTCCAGGTTCCGCTATGGGTTAATGATCGGAGAGGTGTCTCGATCATGTCTGCATAGTTCACGAACCATAGGGTGACACACTTAAGGTTCGATGTTGTTTAAGTAGATATGGAATGTGAGTTGGAGACCTAATGTTGTTTGGAGTGTTGGATGGGATCCAGGACATCACGAGGAGGCACAGAATAGTCCGGAGAATAAGATTCATATGAAGGAAGTCATCTTCGAAGGATTGGGAAAAGTTTTAGTATTTTAATCGGAGCTTCTAGAAGGTTCTAGAGGGCCACTAGTGGGCCCACCACCCCGGGAGGGGCTACATTGTAATACCCTTAGTTTTATTAAATGCTAACTAGGATTTGTTTGTGCATTCATGAGCATCATCATGATCTTAAAATGCATGCAATAAATAAAAGCAAAACCGTAAACCATAATCCTTCCTCTCCCTTTGAAATGTATTCAAAATGGTTTTTGAAATTTTGAAAATCCAAAACCCATGGAGCCCAAATGGATTATAAGGGACCTCTAGTATTTTAAATGTTTACAAAAGATTTTGTATTCTGGAAATATTCAAAACAGATTACAAAGGAAATATAGAAACAGATAAAAGAAAACAGAAATAGAAAAATTCTTTTAGTAAATAAAAACTTCTCACTCTATCTTCCAACCGCGCGCATCAGTAGATCCTTCCCCTGTCCCTTTGCCCTGGCCGACTCGGCCCATCTGTAGCCCAACCGGCTCGTGTACCCCTTCATCATTTTGTCCGTCGTCTTCCTCGCCGACGGATCGAGCAAGAAGCTCGCTGTCGAGCTCCGCCGCAATGGCGTGCGCCAGGATTTGTGACGCCACCCGTCATTGCCTACATGTACCCCCCTCGCCGCTGACAAACCCTAGTTGTGCCCCACTTCTCTTCTTCCTCTCCCTCTCTCGTTTCTACGCCTAGGATGAAACCTAGCTTGTAGACGCCGGTGAGCCTCGCCATCTCCGGTAGCCCCGAGTCAAACCGAGGCCACCCGCATAACCGCCTCTCCGTGTAACACCCAAGTTCTAGTTAATCTTATATTAGGGTTTGTTTTCTGCATCATGAGCATCATATCTTAAATTGTGCATTAAATAATTAAATCAAATCCTAAAACCCTAGCTTTTCCCTCTCTTTCTATTTGCAAATCCATTCAAATGATTTGTAATATTTTGAAACTACAAAAAAAATGGAGCTTAAATGGACTAAAAAGGGATCCCAAATGGACTAAAAATGGAGCCCACCGTCGGCCCATTTGCAGCCCAACCACGGCCCATACCGGTTCAGTCCTCAGTCGTCTTCTTCTTCCTTGCGATGGAGAGAACCTGCTCGCTGTCGACCGTAGCAGCGCTCGTCGGCGCCAAGATGCATGCTACCGACAGACGCCGTCCCCGGATGACTACATGTACTCGACTCCGATGCTCAGGAACCCTAGCCGTGTGCAGTTTCTCCTCTCCCTCTCTCAAACTCTTCCCCGCAAAGAGCCCCGAACCCTAACCTTCATACCTCACCGGCGCCACGCCATTCCCGGTCATCCCAAGGTACATAGAGCACTATACAGTGACCTCCTCGATGTCCTCTATCGTTTTCCCCAAAAATCGCAAGCCGGGAGGCGCCCAGGCGCCCCAATCGGTATCTCCCGCCCGAACTCCGGCCGCCGCTGTCACAGTTGATTCTAGCTTCCACCACCTTCACCGACGCCATATTCATGCTCAGGGTGAGTATCTTCTCCATGTGGACCCTCTCCCTTGCCCCCACTCTCTCTGATTTGCTGCCACGCCACGCACCTGCAACCTCCGCCGCTCGCCGCTGTCGTGACCATTGTTCCGATGACCACAAGTGGGCGGCCCTGCCACCACTGGGTCCGCCTCGATCTCCTCTTTCCAACTAGCCTACCCACAAGCCCGCGCGTGCAGTGAATCGACGGATTCGAGCCCAACCCGAGAGCTTCTTCATTGCTGATTTCATGATGACATCAACATGAGGCAATAATCCCCTTTTGTTTTATTTTTATTTTATGGAAATAATAAGTAACCCGTGGGGCACAGTCGTCATTGACTAAGGGTACCCTTTTCCTCGGTGAGAAACACCCCAACCATCCAGTGACGTCAGCATGCCTCTGTGCTGATGCAGTAAGTCATTTAAAATGGTTTAATAATTTCTAAAAATTGAATAAATCTTATAAATTCAATAACATTTAATTTATAAGTCAGAAAAATACAAATAATATATCGAAATGTTCAAAAAAATGAGAGCTATATATTTAATTTATAATCATGCATTGTTCAACAACTTAAATGACAAGTTTAATTAGAACAACAAACCCACCCCTCTCATATGCATCCGAAGTTTCCCCGAGTTAGGGTTTTCACCCATCGGAACCCCGATTAAGTTGTCGAGCATGCTTTAGGGTTTCCATTCAATGCAATTCAACTTGTAATATCATCATTCTTGTTCGATAATTGCATCAATGCCATGTGTTGAGTGTTTACCCTCTCTTTCCGGTGTTTGGTTCTTCCCGGTAGAATACGAGATCGAGATCAAATCCAGAGAGCAACACCGTCGAAGATCGACGAACAATACTTGACCACCTATAATCAAGTCAAGTACAAGGCTACCGAAGATCTGTCCATGGTTATCAACAGCAAAGGCAAGCATAGCCCCACCATGATATAATCCTATGATTTCTAAAGCATTTCTTATTAGACGAGCTCTCTTATCCCCTTTTAAAATATTCTGATTAGACGAGCTTCTTCTCTCCCTCTTATCCCCTTTTAAAATATTCTGATTAGACGAGCTTCTTCTCTCCCTCTTGTTTTACAAACAAAAGATGGCTTTATGCAAAAACAACTCCACCAGCCATATGTCTTGCGGAGTACACCCTGTACTCACCCTTGCTTTGTTGATACTTTTGGCAGAGTAAGTGTTCCCTTGAAGACTAGTTACGTACTACATCGACATCGACGAGTAGCTTGGGGTTCTCGGCCAACAACTTGGAATCTATGGGATGGGACGTCATCATTATGCTTCAGGCCTCTTAGGCCATTTGTTAAGTTTGCTATACTTAATACCATAATTTGCCTTCCGTTGTTTGATGTTTGTGGTCGGTGACCTCTGCTTGTAATAATTTGGTTCTCTGCTCAGTTATGAGCTTGCTGTAATAAATTTTGTGTCGTAGGGTCACTATTGTGTTACCGATTCCTCACTGTATATCCTCGAGCTCAAGGTTAAGCTTATGTCAGACGGAGGTCTGGGATTTGTTTAGCCCTAATCCCGGGGGTGTCACAGTTCTTGGTAGCATATCAGTACCGACTATAGGAAAACCTTGCTATTGGTCGATGTTGAGTCTAGTGTTTCTGAAAAATATTTGAAAAGCTGAAAAGTATTTGCGAAAATTCTAATATGCTTCTTTTTCTTCTTATCCAGTTTCGCTCTACCTCTAGGTTAACTTATCTGGTGTTGTTTTTAGAAAAGTTTTGATATCTCTTCTAGTCTTTCAAAGCTTAGGTGCCTTCTTGGCATGCCGTTTCTAAGCCAGTTGACCTAGTGTTGAGTTCTTCAGAGTTGTGTGTGTTGAGAATTCTTTATTCCCTTTGCTCTGTTTCATCTGAGAGATTCCTTTCCATCATGATCTCTCTATCTTTTGGACCCACAATATTATATTGGTTGATCTTCAGTTTTTGTTCTAGGCTTCGAGGTTCCCTTTCGCCTCGTGTGCCTCCTTTTTGTTTGTTGGGTACTTCAGAAGTCGTTTCTTCTCTTAGAAGCTACCTTGTGATTACTAACTTGCAGTGTACGCCATGTCACTCAAGTAGTAGTTACTCCTTTCTTTGGGTTTTAACCCTTGGACTTGAACCTAAGATCCCTGATTGTGCTGGATTCTGGTTTAGTGAATCTTGTACATGAAGCTGACCTTTAACCCAAGATCCGTTCCTTTCACCCTTGTTGGTAATGTTCACAAAATTACCTCAGGATGGCTGGTACTACAATTCCAGCCTTTAAGCTTGTGGTCTTTGTCGCGGTTGAATTGTGACAATGAAGGACTTCCCCTACCACATTCCATGGCAGATGTTCTTTAATGTAACCAAGTAGATCACTACAAGAGTACTCCTCGCGAGTCTCGCATCTGTACTCATGACTCTGCCACACCTTACCCTCTCTTTGCATTGGTTTTCGGAAGGTTGTTGACTTATGCATCCACATCTCGGGATTCCATCCTGAGCATGTTCTTCTCCCCTTGTTGTTTTCGGACCTTTGTCTACCAATTGGAAGCCAAGTAGTAACTTGCATTGGTGTCTTTCGATGTAAGATACTCTTGTGGTCTGTCAAGACAAACCATTTCGAAATGTCTAGGAGAAACAAACTCCAATACCTCGTCATTTCTAGGACCAGGTCAAAGTATTGTAATCCGCAGATCAAGAGGCATTGCTTGTCTTCCATCTGTTATACCTTAAAGTATCACACTCTTTTATACTAAGAGGTCGTGTGTAACACCCTTGCCTGATAAGGCTGAGTTCATGTGTATAGTGCCAATCCCTGGATCGGTTCACTGGCACACACAGTACAAAATGATACCAAATATAACTGTGCATCATAAATACAACGAATATGATCCATAATTTACATTATTTATTCAGGTACACAGCGGAAAACGAATACAAGGTAGATCTCCATCCTTCAAATGTGCCACAGGCGAACAATTGTTGAGTGGAGTCTTACGACCTATGAACGATCACTCAGATACGATATAACCTGCAACATGAAACGTTGCAGCCATGAATGGTCAATACATTGAATGTATGGAAAGTAGCCTAAAGTGGTTAACAACATATCTATCAACTACATGCTTATTTGGCCAAGTGGAGTTCAGGCTCATTTGCATAAAGCAATAATTTTATCCTATCATTTGTAACAAAGTAGTTTTCCAATACGATAAGTAGACACTCTGGTTCACTCCCAGGTGCTCCTACCCAATTATGTTCACCCAACAAGTTTTAAGTAATTAAGAAATAAGGATGAGAAAGAAGTATCATAGCTTCAGTATCAGGTCGCTCAAATTGTCCATAACTGGAGACACGGCTAAGCACTTAGTTTATACACCCTGCAGGGGTTAGTACACTTTACCCATGTGACTTGGCCAGCCCAGCTCGTACCACCACTCTCATATTGGGTGATGATAGGGAGAAGTCCAAGAAGGAACCGTTCGGGAAGTAGCTCCCCAAACCCGGCACGCACCGGTCCAACCTACACTATTCTACATCTCTGGATACGTGGGTTCGAGTAACCACAACCTACCGAGTCCAACCAACCGCCCATTTCATTATTGGCACATGGTTGCACACGAAAGCTACCAAACAAAGAAACCAACCCTTTCTCAGTGTCCTGGGTGGCATTCCCCACCATAATCCACACTCGATGACCCAATCAATGCCATTCCGCCCAGGTGGTTCATTAAAACATATTGGTTTGTCATTTAGCAAAACATAAGCATTTCAAAACATATAACTTTTCATGATGTGATTTCCTTCCTCGTATAAATAGCATAGCTAAGCAATCTACCAATACGATGGCTCATAAACACGGAATGCTTGGGAATAATATGGGACATAGCATAGCATATACACATCAATTCCTACTTATGAAATTCTACAAAAACATCTACAATGCATAGGAAAACAGTAGGACATTTATGACCAAGATAGCACCACTTGCCTTTGTTGTAGATGTAGTCGATTAGATAATCCTTACAATTATATTGGACTCTTTCGTAATAACCACAATACTTGCAATCATAGTAGTTACAATCACAGTAGTTTCACTCCTCGCAATCTAACGTTTGAAGCAAACACAACAAACACCATTCAAAACATTGCAAACATACAACAGTGCAACATTACAAGAAAACAATGATGAACAGATGCATGCATGAAGATTTAATAAGTCATAATGGTTGCATTTAGTGTTCTGAACATAGGTAGATTACATGATGCATGTGGAAAGTCATTTAATGCACTAAAGCTTTTATTACTAAAGTTGTATCGATTTAATATGGTGTATACCACTTTAATTGAACTAAATATGTTTATGTCGTATTAAATTGTGAACTAGATGCTACTGGATAGAGGTAATGCAATTTAGAGTCAGTGGAAATTTGAAGCACCTAAAAAGGAGTTATAGATATTTCCCTATGATTAAAACACTATTGCAATAGGTTTATAGATTTCTGCGTGTATTTCTATTTTAAGAGTACCAAATAATTTGGTACGCAATTTCTATGTATAGATATTATCAATACAAAACATTACCAATTGGTTTCACTAATTTTGGAGTTCTGGTTAATTATCTGGGATTTAAATACTAGTTATAAGTGTTTAAATCGTTTAAATTATTTACTTCTACAAAAATTAGATCCAAGGCCATAATAATGTTCTACATGTAACATGGATTCCAAGGACAACTTATTTTTATTTTTATTCTCTATAAATAATTTACTATGATTTATTTACTCCAAATAGGTCATTTAATCATTTAAATGATTACTGCAAAACCTTATAGTAATTGCATGAACACTCTGCATAACAATAATCTACATGACATTATCTTTCCAACGGTATATTGTTTGCTATGTTTGGATCAGTAGATTATGTACTATGATTTTTACAAGTTAAATTGATTTTTTGATTACATTTATATATTTGTATAACACAGGGGAATATTCCTGGGAATATTCCCGCTGACTGGGTCGAGGGCGACGTGGCGCTGACTGGGCCTTTGACTGGTCAGCGGTACACTCCGTATGTCAAAGCGGTATCTGGTCCGTCCATCTTGAATCGGACGTTCTGGGGCATGAGTTGCTTGCTCACCTCGCTTGTCGGCGGCGGCGGCGGCTCAGTGACGGTGGCGCGAGCTTGGCCGGTGATGGTGGCGAGCGATCTGGAGGTCTCCTGGCCTGGACAGTAGGTCCACGAGAAGCGGACGTTTGTGGCGGTCTCACTAGTGTCCTCTTCATCGTCTGTATCTTCCCGTAACAGCGTCACAACGCGGCTGCAGCGGTGCGGTCCACTTGGAGCTCCGGCGGCATTGGTTGCTTCTCCGGGGGCTCTATGGAGGGGTAAAGGTGGTCAGGGCGAAGCGGTTCAAGGAGGGGAAGCGAATGGAGGGTAAGGGGTGAGATCGGGCGCTCGGGAAGGTCGAGGTCGACCTCGATTTGGCTCCAATGGTGGCGACGGTGAAGGGGATCCCCGGCGAACAATCCCAACGGCCTGGCGGCGTGGAATTAGGGTATGGGGGAGGTTAAAAGCGGAGGGCATCGAGGGTTAAACAGGAGGGGAGATTGGATGCGGGGGGGGGGGACACAGATCGATGAGGATTCGGCCGTGATTTTCTTGGGAAGTTTGGAGTTATTCTCCGTCACGGCAAGGAAGATGACCGGGGTGGGGTCCCCATGTCAGCGAGAGGGAGATGGAAGCGGTCCGCTGTGCTGCTCCAGTTGCTTGCTGGGCTCGCTCTGGGCCTCCACGGCTGCTGCGTGCTGCACACAGCGAGTGGGTGAGCGGTAGGAGAGGAGTGGTCCGGCTCGGGTAGATAGGGTAGTTAGTTTGTTTCCCTTTTTTTTGTAGTCCTTTTTATTTAATTCTTTTTCTATTTTATTTTCCAGGCTTTGTTTTAGGCATCCAATTTAGGTCAAACAAATTTCTAAAATTTTGTAATTTGACAAGGTTTATTTTAGGACAATAATTAACCTATTTTTCATATATTTCAAATACTTCATCTATTAAAAGTTGAGTTTGGTGTATAGGGCTTTTACTTTATTTCTCTTATTCTTTTTTATATATAATTCATATCTTTTGATTTTGAGCTCCAAAATCCACCAAACCAATTTCTATGATTTTCTAAAAGTGATATCTGTAAATATACACCCTTCATGAATTCCATTTCTTAATTGTTACTATGGACAAAGCCATAACTCAAGGTTTGTACTTAGAATTGGGAAATCCCATTTAGGGTTTTGAATTTATTTTCGACATCACTATTTTATTCTTAGGGTTTATATGTAATGATGCTCATGCATGCAACATGATTTTGAATTTTTGAAATCTTGCACACCAATTCTACAATCTAGAATCAATCCATGCCCTTTTGCCTATATGGCTACTTAGGTCATAACAAAAGAATATAAGATTTTGAATTCAAGGTTGAGAGGATTTTCTATTCAAAAAGTTTCTTCTCTTTGAGAATTTTCAACATAGTCAAACAATCAATCAAACTTATTTATTTATTTCACATTCCAAAATTAGGAGAATTTTGGGATGTGACAGACTACCACCCTTAAAAGAAATCTCGTCCCGAGATTTCGGAAGGCTAGAAAGAAAGAAAGGTTCGGGATCCATTAGGATGCTACCACCCTTAAAATAAAATTGACTAGGTCATTTCTCGAGGATTCAATTAGCTCAGATTGGATCTCCTTTAGAATTTTATTGGCACAATGTCTCTAGCACATTCTAAACATCATGATTGATAGTATCCGAGAAAGCACTTCTTAAACTAGCAAAACTCTCATGGTGGCAAATAGGGAATGTTTACTTCACGTTGCCCATAATTCACGGTTGTGATTCATCCTTACTGTCAACACCCGGATTTTTCAATCCTAGATGCCTATTATGCCATACATCGCAATCCCAGGATTACCATTTTTGCGAGACATAACAGAATTGGATACCATAGTACTTCATCCATTACCAATGATACATAGGTTCTTACACAAATAGGGGTCTCATGATCCAGTTCTTAATACAACATCAAGCAGCGGAATACGTAATAATAACGGTAGCGTAGGAGAAGCTCCATCTTCAGGGTCACAGGCAATGCTGACGATGGGAGATGATCCTAGTTGTCGTAACCTTCCTGGGGTCCATCCTCCAGGTACTCCTCTTCATAGTCTAGCCATGGGAATAGCCAGGGACAAAGCCATGAGTACTCTTTAAGTACTCGCAAACTAATACTAACAAGTAAAGGGGGTTTTTGTATAATAGGACACTAGGCTCTAGGGTTGGTTTGCAAAAATCCAGGTTTATTTCTACTAAGTTCCAAAGCTAGTCACAATTTTATAAATTCCTAAATGGGATCTTGTAATTCAGGTCACAACTCTGTTGTGGTCAAGTCAAAGTCTCAATTCATTTCACAAGTCACTTTTGAAAAGTCTGACGGGGGAACATTATGGCCACTCCAACTGTCCATAACTGCGGACGCGGCTATTCGAATAGTTTGACACTCTACAGAGATTGTACACTTTCACCACAACATTCGATACATCCGTCAGGAACAAATCCTGAATTCACCATACTCAGTATGCGGATAATCAATCTTAACCTTTCAATTACACTCCCTAGTATAAGCACCTCTCCTGTGAGTTTGGCCTCCCAACCATGACCACTGTCATCTTGGGTACTGCACAGGTGGACAATCATCACAAGGTAGCCTCAGCTCAGACCTTGGCCGTGAGGGAACTAATACTAAGTTATATAAGTTTCCAGTCAAGCCCTACTCAATATTCGGGTATTGTGGTTGTACGCTAAAATTGGAATGGTATCGCATCCAGACAACCATCAGTTTTATAAAGGGCTAAGGCTCATGCCTCAACATTTTCATCACCAAAATCATCAAGTGTTTGGAAACACATGTCCAAAACATTTCAATAGAATGATCCATCATTCCAAGGTTTTCATAACCATTTTTCCACCAAGTATTCCAATCTAAAAGTTGATCAAGTTTTATGCTTAGCACTAGCATCTACAGGTGGGGGTAGTAATGATGAGGGGTGGTAAGCTGGTGGAGTTTCAACTAAGTACAACCTTATATCTTAGGTTGATATCAAGGTTTCTAGCTTAGGCCAAATTTTATGCTCTTTATGCAACCTTCAGCACAACTGTCTAGTATCTACCAAACTCTTAGGTAGAATCTAAACAAGCTTTGATAAAGAAATAAAGTAAGAAGCTTGCCATAAAACTAGGATTGGTTTATCAAGTGGGTATGATCACATATGCTTAAGGCATAAAGTAGTCATCTCACAAGTATGGGTTTGTGGCATCAGTAGGGTATCTTGCAAGTGTTAGCTTGCATAGGTCAACTTGATTAGTAAGGCTTGCATCAATGTCAATATAAGCTTGCCTTGTGCAGAGCAGTGGTTGAAGTTCTCCTCGGCTTCTTCTTCGTAGTATCCACCTTCCTCCTCGTAGTATCCTTGGTCGGTACTAGCGTCTATGAATAAATACGAGGTACACAATCACCAAACAATACTTAACTACTTGCAATCATCACACACAAGGGTCCTATAGATGATCTAGCATCATCTCTAACATTACAAGGTTAAGGCTTGGTTTAAATCCTTTTTATTTTTAGAAAAGTAATTTCTACTCATTGAAAAATTACTTAAGATTTAATATTCTCCAAACTAAACATGGGATCATGTTGACACATGTCATCACCACATATTGTAGTCCATGGGAATGTGATTTAAAGTGGTGTCACAATTTAATAAGGTTTTACCCTTTTATCTTAATTAATTAAAGTGGCTAGAAATGCTTATGAAGCATTCTTTTATTACTTGAACATTATTTCTGCAAGTAAAGCTATATATTTTTATATATTCTGAAAGGTATGGTTAAATGTGATTTTTGAGAGTTGGAATCAACTCAAAAGCTTTTATGGTTGAAATTTGAAAAATGTTTGAATGCATAAAAGCTTCTGCCTTGTTATTTTTACTATGGGTGATCTACAGATCCAAATGACTTGAATCCAACGGGCTTGGATTAAGCATTCACAGAACTTTCCAACAAAATTGGTTTCATCCAATTTTATGCACTGAATCGATCTGGGTTGATTTTTGAAGTTGGGTGCTGAAGTGTTTTTGAAATGAAATAGAAAAAGGTTTAATTTGAATTGCTGGGCTGCGCGGGAAATGTTACTGGGCCGGCCTGCTAAGCGCAGTGCTCCCGCGGGATGCTTAAGTGGGTGTCCCCACACGTCAGTGACACGGGGCTGGGCGAAGCGGTATGGGGCAACGTGGATCGTTGGATCTAGTTCTAATCTAACGGCTAGGGGTCATCGTCGACGCGAGACAACTCCGGCGAGAACGAAACCTAGCGCGGCCAGTGAGGGGTGCTGGGGGCTCACCGGGGTACGGGAGAGGGTCGGCAAGGCGGGCGAACGACGAAGTCGACGACGGCGAACCTCCTGGTACCGGTGGCTTCTCCTGGGGCGGCTCCAATCGCTGGCTCCCTTCTTCTCCGGCAGCGGCAGGCTCCAGTGAAATTCCGGCAAGGTGGTGCTCGCCTTGCTCTGAGAATGGTGTGGCACGGTCAGTGAGGAGAGGGGAGTGAGATGGTGTGAAGAAATCGTGCGGGGGTGGCCTCTATTTATAGTCGAGCGAGGGGACCGTCGGGGCGCACGGTGAGCTCGTCGGGGGTGATGTTACAGGCGGCTAATGGCATGGGCAAGGGTAGGGGACGGTGTTGTGTCTCCTGGCGATGCTCAACGACATGGTCGCGAGGCATGGGGCGGTGTGGTTTGGTCTGGAACGGGCGGTGCTCTGCGCGGCAGAGGCGGCGTCTTCGACGGCGGGCGGTGGCTGTATTGCATGGGGCGGCAAACGGGGGTGCCTGGCGGTCTCCTGGGTCGGTGGGGATTGTGTATGCACGCGGCGAGGGCGGCGCGCGGTCTATGGACGCTGGTCGAGGGTGGCGCTCTGGCGCACGCTCGGCATGGTTTGGGCGTGTCTCGTGCACGTGGTCCAGGGCTTGGCAACGCTCGCGTCTGGGACAGGCAGTGGCAGTGGACGGTGGGCTGCCTCCCAGACAAGGTTGGCACGGCTATTTCTTCCTCTAGCCTGCTGTCCACAATGGGGTGACATGGGGGTGCTCGGCTGTTCACCATTAATGACAATGGCAAGCTCACAGGGGTGCTAGTGTTGGGCTAATCTTTCTAGATGATCTACTGAGGTGTGTGTGAGCTAACTAGGGAACAAGTTAGGCTCAAAACACTGCATACTATAGTGTTTGATGTTTTGTTTGATTTGTGTCTGCAACCTGTTTGATGAAATGGCCGCATGAAATCAAGTTTTGAATTTTGAAATGAATTTTTGTGAGTTTGCTAGATTGGTGCTGGTGAGTCTGCAGATGCTTGGGTTTTTAAAATTGAGCTTGTTTGAGTGGGTTTTGAAAAAGTGGGATCTTCCCATATGAAGAAGATTCAATTTTGAATTGTCATTTAAACCATGCATTTGAAAGTTTCTGGATGATCACAAAGTGGGCCTTGATACCTTGTTATGAGTACATTCAAGGGGTGCAAAGATCCAGAAAAGTTTCTGTTAGGTTTTGAAAGTTTGAGACAGCCAAAGTAGGCATGGGAGTTAAATTGGTCAAAATGACCATTCACTTAATATATTTGTTTTGATTTACTTGTCTTTAGGAAAAGTGTGGGAAATGTTTTAGATGTTGTTCATTTCACCTAAGAAACATTTTACATGCAATGGATCACACAAACAAGGTGATTTTTAAGGAAATTCAAAATCCATGCATACACATATACATGCATTCATGATTTTATTTAGAAAAGTTCATGTTAACCCTAATCTTGATGATTAGTGTTTGTTCATCTAAGTTTGGTATTTTTGGGATGTTACAAACCTTCCCCCCTTAAACAAAATCTCGTCCCGAGATTTGAAAAAAAGGACGAAAAAGATTACCTAGGATTTGAAGAGATCTGGAAACTCCATTTGGATGTGATCTTCGTGTTCCCAGGTAGCTTCCTCTTCTGTGTGATTGCTCCATTGAATCTTGAGAAATTTGATGCTTCGGTTTCTGGTAGTTCGAAAGGCTTCTTCCAAAATACGGATGGGTACTTCGGGATAGGTTAGGTCATCGTTAATCTCTATGGTCCGGTGATCGATATTCTTGAACACTTCGGTCTTCTCGGGGACTTCGAGACATTTGCGAAGTAACGAGATATGGAATACATTGTGCACAGCTGACATATCTTCAGGTAGCTCCAGTTGATATGATACTTCTCCTCGACGGTTCAAAATTTTTAAAGGTCCGATATATCTGGGGGCTAACTTTCCTTTGAGTTGGAAACGTTGCATTCCCTTCAATGGCGACACTTTCAGATAAACAAAATCTCCGATGTTGAAGGCGAGGTCTCGATGTCTCTTGTCGGCGTAACTCTTCTGTCGGGATTGGGCTGTCTTGAGGTGCTCACGAATCTTGTGAACCTTCTCTTCTGCTTCTCGTAGGATGTCGGGTCCGAAAATCTGACTCTCTCCTACTTCCGACCAGTTCAAAGGGGTGCGGCACTTTCTTCCGTACATAAATTCAAATGGGGCCATTTGCAAACTGGCTTGGTAACTATTGCTGTAGGAAAATTCTGCAAACGGCAGACAGTCTTCCCACTTGGATCCATATTCTAGCACACATGCTCTAAGCATATCTTCGAGTATTTGATTTACTCGCTCCGTTTGTCCATCGGTCTGAGGGTGATACGCGGTACTGAAATCTAGGCGGGTTCCTAAACCTTCTTGGACTTTCTTCCAGAATCTCGAGGTAAACTGAGTTCCTCGATCCGATACGATGTTCTTGGGGACTCCGTGCAAACTAACGATCCTAGCGATATACAACTCTGCTAGCTTCGAAATCTGATAAGTAGTTTTAACGGGCAAGAAATGGGCGACTTTGGACAATCTGTCCACTATGACCCAAATAGAGTCATTTCCCCTACTAGAAGTAGGTAGTCCAGTGATAAAGTCCATTCCTACAGAATCCCATTTCCATTCCGGAATCTGCAAAGGTTGCAACAATCCAGCGGGTCTTTGATGTCCTGCCTTGACTCGCTGACATATATCACACTTGGCGATATAGCTTCCGATTTCTCTCTTCATCTTATGCCACCAAAATTGCTCTTTCAAATCGTGATACATCTTAGTTCCTCCGGGATGGATAGAATAAAGAGTATCATGAGCCTCTTTCAATATAACTTCTTTTAACTCAGAATCTGCTAGTACACAAAGGCGTCCTTTGTACCACAGAACTCCTTCGTCGTCCTCGGTGAATCCGGGTACTTTGCCTGTACCGATACGACACTTGATTCCGTCGATACTAGCATTTCCTTTCTGCGCCTCTTTAATCTGACTGATCAAAGTGGGCTGAAGTTCTATGCTAGCCAAAAATCCTTCACTTACTAATTCCATTCGAAAATCTTCCATCTCTTTGTGCAAACTTGGTTGCTCCTTCAAAATCATGGAGTTCAAGCGGCACGGCAATATGCTAAGGGCATCGGCTACCACATTGGCTTTACAAGGGTGATAGTGAATGTCCAGGTCATAATCCTTGATTAGATCAATCCATCTTCTCTGCCTCATATTCAGCTCCTTCTGAGTGAATATATACTTTAGGCTCTTGTGATCCGAATAAATCTCACAACAGTTTCCAATCAGGTAATGTCTCCATGTCTTCAGGGCTAGAACTACGGCTGCGAGTTCGAGGTCATGGGTTGGGTAATTTTGTTCATGTTGCTTCAATTGTCGCGATAGATAAGATATAACTTTGCCTTCTTGCATTAGCACACATCCGAGACCAATCTTGGATGCGTCACAATACACATCGAAGGGCTTCGTGATATCCGGCATAATCAAGATTGGGGCTGAAATCAATCTCCTCTTGAGTTCTTGAAAACTCGCTTCACACTTGTCGTTCCATTCAAACTTCTTGTCCTTCTTCAGCAATTGGGTCATGGGTCTGGAGATACTAGAGAATCCCTCTACAAGTTTGCGGTAATATCCCGCCAATCCGAGAAAAGCACGAACTTGGGTTTGAGTGGTTGGGGCTTGCCAATCTTCTACATCTTTCACTTTGGCAGGGTCAACGGCAATTCCTCCGGCTGATACAATGTGACCGAGGAATCCTACCTCCTGTAACCAGAATTCACATTTGCTAAATTTTGCGTACAGCTGATGCTCTCTAAGGGTTCCAAGAATGGTCCTTAGGTGTAGCTCATGTTCTTATTCTGATTTGGAATAAATCAGTATGTCATCGATGAAAACAACGACAAACTTATCCAGGAAGTCCATAAAAATCTTATTCATGAGGTTCATGAAATAAGCGGGGGCATTGGTTAATCCAAAAGACATGATTGTATACTCATACAATCCATATCTGGTGGTAAAGGCAGTCTTTGGGATATCCTCTGCACGAATCTTGAGTTGATGATAGCCAGTTCTAAGATCAATCTTAGAAAACACCTGGGCTCCGGTCAACTGATCAAACAAATCTTCTATCTTAGGCAAGGGGTACTTGTTATTGATGGTGACATCATTCAACTTTCGATAATCTGTACACAAACGGTTACCTCCATCCTTCTTGTCCACAAACAAGACAGGTGACCTCCATGGGGACGCACTTGGTTGAATCAATCCGATTTCCAACATGGAATCCAGTTGCTTCTTCAGTTCTTCTAGTTCTGACGGGTTCATACTTAGGGTCTCTGGGCTATGGGTCCGGTTCCGGGGATTAGTTCGATGATAAACTCGATATCCCGATCTGGGGGCATACCGGGCAAAATATCTGGAAATACATCGGGGTATTCGCAGACTATCCGAACTTGGTCAATTGTAGGTTGGGCTATACTCTTGTTACACTTGAATTGGCGAGGTAAGGTTTCAGATATATGCTTGACTGATATTCCGGTGGTACTGGTCATGGTAATGGCTTTCTTGGCACAGTCAATCAATCCTTTATGTTTGGACATCCAATCCATTCCTAGTACTACTTCCAAACCTTTAGTTCCGAGTACTATTATATTAGCATAAAAATCTATGCCATGGATTCGGATAGGGAGGGCCTTGCAAATTTGCCTAGCCTTGGTGGTTGATCCGGGAATTTGTACAATCATCACATGCTTCAATTTGGTTGGTTGAATTTTACTAGTGCAAGCAAATTCTTCGGTGACAAATGAATGCGATGCACCAGAATCAAACAACACTCTTGCAAGTACTGAATTAACAGAAAACATACCCAGCACGACGTCTGGTGCTTCCTGAGCTTCTTCAGCATGCATGAGAAAAAGACGGCCATTGCGGTTGAGTGAATTCACTGGGGCAAATCTTCTCCCTGGCTGGACACGACGCTGCTGCTGAGCTGGGACATTGGTATTAGGGGCTGTAGCATTCTTCTTGTTGGGGCACTCTTTGGAATAGTGGCCTTTATTTCCACAGTCATAACATGTCACTTGTGACTTGTCCTTGGCTGCGACAGGCACAGCATTGCTTCCAGTCCTCGGGGCGGTGTTGGGGTTGGCGGTAGCATTGTTGGTGTTGAACTTGGGTGGGGCGCGGGTGAAATTGCTAGAGTTGCCGGGGTTGTTGTGATTTCCTCCGGGTCTAGGGTTTCCACGGTTGGGGTAGGTCGGACGGGTCATAGGGGGTCTGTTGGTTCTTGGGGCAAATCCTGGAGATGGGTTGGGGCGATACTTTGGGGTCTGATGGGTTCCTGGTTGATGCATCATGCGACGCTTGCGGTTCTCATTGGCCTGGTTGATCTTTCCTTCCATCTGGATAGCAGAGTCGACAAGGGCTTCAATATCAGCAAAGGGGATATTGACTAACACTGTCTGCATCTCGTCATGCAGACCATTCAGGAATCTTTCTTTCTTCTTGGCTTCGGTGTCTATCTCATCCGGGGCATACCTAGCTAATGACAAAAATTTGTCACGGTATTCTACTACAGTCATCCTTCCTTGCTTCAACTCCCTGAACTCGTCTCTCATTCTCTTGATCAAACCTGGTGGCACATGGGTTCTGCTAAACTTGACCTTGAATTCCTCCCAGGTCATCATTTGGCCTCCGGTCATTGCACGCACACTGTTCCACCATGCCCTGGCATCTCCGGCTAGATAATGGGTGGCGAACAAGACTTTCTCGTTGGCTTCCACTCCTGCTACTTCTAAGTTATTTTCCATGGTTTGCAGCCAATCATAGGCGTCTAGGGGTTCTTCTGACTTGGTGAAAACGGGTGGGTTGGTATTCTGAAAATTCTTGAGCTTAGATCCATGGTTGTCCTGATTTCCATGGCCTTGGTTATTGTGGGCTAGCTGGGCTATCTGTTGCAGAGTGGCTAGGTTGGCTTGACGTTCCGCTCTTTCAGCTTCACGGTCAGAAGTCAACATTTGCAAGATCTGCAACATCGGGTCCGGGGCTGAACCACTTCCTCCACGTGGCATCTGAAGATTGATATAGATCATGAGAAAAGAGGGAAATTTCTAAGGTTTTGGGTCTTTGAAAAGTTTTTAGAGTTTGACTCAAGTTTTCTAGCAACTTGCTTTTTCATTCATTCACTCATAGCACACAGTACAACACACACCACAACAAGGAAAAACAGATGGTTTTAAGAACCATTCTGGAAACTACGATACAGTGGGACCGACTACTACTCACTACGCTAGTGCTCAGTGCTACTACTCCTTGGAGTCTGTGGCTTCATCATCTTCCGCATCATCGATGAAGGCGAAATCATCCTCATCGATGAAGAAGTCCATGGCCTGATCCTCCAGAAAATCATCGTCATCGCTGAGATAGGAGTAAGGGTCTCCACGAAGATCTTCTCCGGCATTTTCCCTTTCCTCCAACTGCATGTCTCTCTCGTGGATGGTCTCTTCCAGAGATGAGATGCGATGGCGAAGACGGGCAATAATGTGCTCCTTCTTGTCGAGCTGACGGCGGCGAGACTTGCGATCCTTTGCTAGCATGGCGATGGTCTTATCCTTCGTCTTGATGATGGCAGACTTGTGGTTGCAATAGTCACGGCAGTTGTCCAACTCCTGCTGACGATCATCCATCATGAAGCTAAGGTGGTCCAATTGATTCTTCAGCTCGGGGTGGTATGGGGCTTCCAGTGGTTGGCCATTTGCATCACGCCTTGGGCAAAACTCAAAGCGAGTACCCTTGATATGATTGATGCTCTGCCCACACAAACGGGAAAGAGCTTCCTGCATTGCTCTGGCCAGTCCATCGAGCCAGTTGTTTTCCCTCTGGTAAAATGAATTCCCTCCGCAGTGGGAGGTTCAATCTTTCCTCGGAGACTTGCAACAATTAGCCACTGCAGATCTTCTCCTCCTTGATCATTGAGCTGAGCTCCGAAGAACTCGGGATGCGGACGCTCCAGAAGTTCCGAAAGTTGATCCAGATCCCTCTCAAAGATAAGGTCTCCTCCATTCCCGAGTTGGTAAAACTTGCTTTACTTCACGTCCATCTATAAAAATAGAGGATGAGTAGATTAGCAGAGTGATCAAGTGTGTCAAAATTTTATCTATTTTGCAAGAGTTTTTGAGGAACATTAAGTTTTATTAAAGAATTAAAGAGGTAAGAATGAGAATAAGTTTTCGTAAATATTTTTGTTCTTTGGTTTTGAAACTAAGTTTTTGGTTCAACGTCCCATCTAACTAGGGTCTCCTATGGTCAGGATGGCTCTGATACCAACTTGTCAACACCCGGATTTTTCAATCCTAGATGCCTGTTATGCCATACATCGCAATCCCAGGATTACCATTTTTGCGAGACATAACAGAATTGGATACCATAGTACTTCATCCATTACCAACGATACATAGGTTCTTACACAAATAGGGATCTCACGATCCAGTTCTTAATACAACATCAAGCAGCGGAATACGTAATAATAACGGTAGCGTAGGCGAAGCTCCATCTTCGGGGTCACAGGCAATGCTGACGATGGGAGATGATCCTAGTTGTCGTAACCTTCCTGGGGTCCATCCTCCAGGTACTCCTCTTCATAGTCTGGCCATGGGAATAGCCAGGGACAAAGCCATGAGTACTCTTTATGTACTCGCAAACTAATACTAACAAGTAAAGGGGGTTTTTGGATAATAGGACACTAGGCTCTAGGGTTGTTTTGCAAAAAGCCAGGTTTATTTCTACTAAGTTCCAAAGCTAGTCATAATTTTATAAATTCCTAAATGGGATCTTGTAATTCAGGTCACAACTCTGTTGTGGTCAAGTCAAGTCTCAATTCATTTCACAAGTCACTTTTGAAAAGTCTGACGGGGGAACAGTATGGCCACTCCAACTGTCCATAACTGCGGACGCGGCTATTCGAATAGTTTGACACTCTGCAGAGATTGTACACTTTCACCACAACATTCGATACATCCGTCAGGAACAAATCCTGAATTCACCATACTCAGTATGCGGATAATCAATCGTAACCTTTCAATTACACTCCCTAGTATAAGCACCTCTCCTGTGAGTTTGGCCTCCCAACCATGACCACTGTCATCTTGGGTACTGCACAGGTGGACAATCTTCACAAGGTAGCCTCAGCTCAGACCTTGGCCGTGAGGGAACTAATACTAAGTTATATAAGTTTCCAGTCAAGCCCTACCCAATATTCGGGTATTGTGGTTGTACGCTAAAATTGGAATGGTATCACATCCAGACAACCATCAGTTTTATAAAGGGCTAAGGCTCATGCCTCAACATTTTCATCACCAAAATCATCAAGTGTTTGGAAACACATGTCCAAAACATTTCAATAGAATGATCAATCATTCCAAGGTTTTCATAACCATTTTTCCACCAAGTATTCCAATCTAAAAGTTGATCAAGTTTTATGCTTAGCACTAGCATCTACAGGTGGGGGTAGTAATGATGAGGGGTGGTAAGCTGGTGGAGTTTCAATTAAGTACAACCTTATATCTTAGGTTGATATCAAGGTTTCTAGCTTAGGCCAAATTTTATGCTCTTTATGCAACCTTCAACACAACTGTCTAGTAGCTACCAAACTGTTAGGTAGAATCTAAACAATCTTTGATAAAGAAATAAAGTAAGAAGCTTGCCATAAAACTAGGATTGGTTTAGCAAGTGGGTATGATCACATATGCTTAAGGCATAAAGTAGTCATCTCACAAGTATGGGTTTGTGGCATCAGTAGGGTATCTTGCAAGTGTTAGCTTGCATAGGTCAACTTGATTAGTAAGGCTTGCATCAATTTCAATATAAGCTTGCCTTGTGCAGAGCAGTGGTTGAAGTTCTCCTCGGCTTCTTCTTCGTAGTATCCTCCTTCCTCCTCGTAGTATCCTTGGTCGGTACTAGCGTCTATGAATAAATACGAGGTACACAATCACCAAACAATACTTAACTACTTGCAATCATCACACACACAAGGGTCCTATAGATGATCTAGCATCATCTCTAACATTACAAGGTTAAGGCTTGGTTTAAATCCTTTTTATTTTTAGAAAAGTAATTTCTACTCATTGAAAAATTACTTAAGATTTAATATTCTCCAAACTAAACATGGGATCATGTTGACACATGTCATCACCACATATTGTAGTCCATGGGAATGTGATTTAAAGTGGTGTCACAATTTAATAAGGTTTTACCCTTTTATCTTAATTAATTAAAGTGGCTAGAAATGCTTATGAAGCATTCTTTTATTACTTGAACATTATTTTTGCAAGTAAACCTATATATTTTTATATATTCTGAAAGGTATGGTTAAATGTGATTTTTGAGAGTTGGAATCAACTAAAAATCTTTTATGGTTGAAATTTGAAAAATGTTTGAATGCAGAAAAGCTTCTGCCTTGTTATTTTTACTATGGGTGATCTACAGATCCAAATGACTTGAATCCAACGGGCTTGGATTAAGCATTCAAAGACCTTTCCAACAAAATTGGTTTCCTCCAATTTTATGCACTGAATCGATCTGGGTTGATTTTTGAAGTTGGGTGCTGAAGTGTTTTTGAAATGAAATAGAAAAAGGTTTAATTTGAATTGCTAGGCTGCGCGGGAAATGTTACTGGGCCGGCCTGCTAAGCGCAGTGCTCCCGCAGGCTGCTTAAGTGGGTGTCCCCACTCGTCAGTGACACGGGGTTGGGTGAAGCGGTATGGGGCAACGTGGATCGTTGGATCTAGTTCTAATCTAACGGCTAGGGGTCATCGTCGACGCGAGACAACTCCGGCGAGAACGAAACCTAGCGTGGCCAGTGAGGGGTGCTGGGGGCTCACCGGGGTACGGGCAAGGGTCGGCGAGGCGAGCGAACGACGAAGTCGACGACGGCGAACCTCCTAGTACCGGTGGCTTCTCCTGGGGTGGCTCCAATCGTTGGCTCCCTTCTTCTCCGGCAGCGGCAGGCTCCAGTGAAATTCCGGCGAGGTGGTGCTCGCCTTGCTCTGAGAATGGTGTGGCATGGTCAGTGAGGAGAGGAGAGTGAGATGGTGTGAAGAAATCGTGCGGGGGTGGCCTCTATTTATAGTCGAGCGAGGGGACCGTCGGGGCGCACGGTGAGCTTGTCGGGGGCGACGTTACAGGCGGCTAATGGCATGGGCAAGGGTAGGGGACGGTGCTGTGTCTCCTAGCGATGCTCAACGACATGGTCGCGAGGCATGGGGCGGTGTGGTTTGGTCTGTAACGGGCGGTGCTCTGCGCGGCAGAGGCGGCGTCTTCGACGGCGGGCGGTGGTTGTATGGCACGGGGCGGCAAACGGGGGTGTCTGGCGGTCTCTTGGGTCGGTGGGGATTGTGTATGCACGCGGCAAGGGCGGCACGCGGTCTGTGGACGCTGGTCGAGGGTGGCGCTTTGGCGCATGCTCGGCATGGTCTGGGCGTGTCTCGTGCGCGTGGTCCAGGGCTTGGCAACGCTCATGGCTGGGACAGGCAGTGGCGGTGGACGGTGGGCTGCCTCCCAGACAAGGTTGGCACGGCTAGTTCTTCGTCTAGCCTGCTGTCCACAATGGGGTGACATGGGGTGTAGCATCCCAATTGTCTAACAATTGCAATGCTACTAGCCTAGTCTATATAAATGCTACTTCCTATATATAATTGTTGCATCATAATTATATCATGCTCATGTCATCATGCCACCTTGCATTTGAGCATCATATAAAACCCTTTTGTTTTGGTTCTTCTCTCATACGCATTGTAAATTGTATTTGCCTCTTCATATTGTATTCGGTTATTGATATATTGTTTAAATGCCCAAGTTGAGTTGGGGGCATATATTTTATTCCAACTCCACCACCTTTCTTGTCATCACCTTATAATTCCACCATCAAAACTATATATGGGCAATTGCATTTATTTGGTCTTTATGTCTAGCCCATATGTAGCAAGATGGATCCACTTCTATGTATACATGCTTCCATATATAATATATATTGTTCTCACAATATGGATTATGTGGAGCCACCTTTGCATGCATTATGAGTAGTGCTCCTTTCCTAGCTTTCATATGGATTATTATGGATTTATGCTCATATTGGGATATTTTTGGGACTATTAAACATCTAGTGGAATATACACACTAGCAAGTCTCAATTATAATCAAATATGGTCATCTCCATCTACTCCACTTGGAACTTTCATTTAAATTCTTTTGCTTGGCCTGGCTCCACATTTTGGGTAATGCATAGGAATAATGTCATGCTTATTATTTTGTTTTCACAAGATTAAGACATGGCATTTAATACCCTTGCATGGGCCATGCAACCATCTCCATCTTTTGACCTCCTTTGTTTTTATTTGATCTTTTGAGTGAATCACCCATCTCCCACTCTACCTCTCCTTTGGCTTGATCTAGTTTGGTCTTGCTAAAAGCTACCAAAGCTCTCTCTCTCTCTCTATCCTCTCTCCTAAACCCTCTCTCCAAACCCTACCCCATGACCTACCCCTCCATGACGAGCCACCTCCTCTCCCTCTCTCTTCTCTAGCTGCCGTGCCAGCCCCACCTTCCTCTCCTTCCTCCCTGGCCTACCTGGCAGCCTCCACCACCCTACCCCTATCCCTCCCGGCAAGCCCGAGCACGTGCTCGAGGAGAAAAAGGTGACAACTGAGCCACCTTATCTACCCCCCCTGCCACAGCCGGCCTCCTCCCTCTCCCTCCTTTTCCTCCTTCCCCACGGCTCTCTGGCGTCCCCAGATCCGCCCCAGAGTCGCCTCCTTCTTCCCTTCATACCTCTCCGACCACCAACAGCCGACGCCGCCCGCCGCCAGCACCTCGTCGTCCTCGTCGTTCCGGCCGTCAAGCTCGTCGTGGAGGTGGCCTGGGCGACCGAGAGGGATCCTCTGCTTCGCCCCGTACCCGCTAGAGAGAAGGAGAAGGACCAGAGCCGTAGATCACCGTCGAGCCCGACGCCAAACCCTAGCCCGTCGTTCGTCTTCTACGTCGATGATCGATCGCTCTGCTGCCCGAACCACCACCGTCAACAGCCCCGCGGTGAGCCTCTCTGCCTCCCTGACATGGTCCGCCTCGCCGTATCGCCCTAGTGCTGACGTTCGTTTCGTCGAGCAGACTGCGCGCGCTGTCGGCCACCGCGCCTGCTCGCTCCCGCGTCGTGCAGGACCTCACCTAGGCCCCGTCCGCCGTCCTATCACCATCCCGTAGCCAGCCGCGCTGGTCAGCCCCCTCAGCGCGCACGCCCGCGACCTGGGTTCGATCCCCCGCGCGCCGCGCTCTGCGCGTGCGGACACCGATCGATCGTCAGGCGCAGAGAAGAAGCACAGTGCCGCGTCGCCTTTTTGCATAAAACCCCCTGCATCTTTTTCGGCCAAACCCGCGGTACACCGAGCCCACCGTCAGCCTCTCTGTTCGTTTTGCAAAAACACCCCCCGCAGATAATGCCCTTAACCCGCGCTCCCTGGATCTCCCACGTGTCGCGTCCCCGCTGGCGCGCCCGCGTGTGGCCCTGAGGCTGCCGTGGCCCCACCTGTCATCTGCTGTGGCTAGGTCCAGCCGCGGTGAGAAAACCTTTTTCTATGCGCGTGAGTCCCAGTCAGCCTGGCCCCACCTGTCTGTGTCTATGGCTAGGTTTGCCTGAGTAATAAAAGTTTCTCTGTTAGCCTGTTTTAATCTAAACTTTTCAAATTTGATTTAAATTCAAATTCAAATATGTATTTAAATAACTTTTAAATTATAAATCCAAATTAAACATGTAATATATGTTTTGAAATAAGAAAAATGTGAGGATTTCAAATATGCCCTTCAAAATATATTTTGGACACTTTAATTTTTGAGTTGATTAAAATTACAATAAAATGCCCTTTTTCTTAATTAATTAATAACTTTTGTTTTATAACTCCAAATTTAACAAATGATATGTCTAAATCGATCAGCGCGACGAGACCTTTCTGTTTATGCATTACATGTTCTGAATTGCAGCATGCATCATATAAATATAAAGTATACAGCAACTTATTTGAGTATAAAATGTGATTAAAACTCCATAAAATGCTTTATTTCTTGTATTCCATACCTCACCCATGCCATGCTACTTTATTGCCATGCAAATTGTGCATCATTCATCATGGCATGATTGTTTGCTTGTCGCATTTTATTTATATGCTTGTGCACTTCATTTATGTTGGCCCTTGTTTGTTTGGTTCTTCTTCGAATAGACGCTGACCAGGGGATATATCAAGAAACCCAGGAGCACTACCCAGATCCTTCTCTCGCTTCAACTGAGCCGCCAGGAAAGCACTACTACATGCTTGCATACATATAGTACCTATTGCCTCTATCTTATTCTTGCATCATTGAGCCGCGATCGCATTAAACTGAATCCCAAGTATTGCATAGCCTTTACTTTTAAACCCCACCGAAGCTTGTTCCTCCATCCCATGAGCCATTACTATAGGAGTTGTTTGAGCCATGCGAGTCGTAGAACAGCATGTGTAGGGTATGTGAGTGTCTGATGGATAACGAGGTACCTAAGCAACTTAACCGGAGTAGAATGGGATAACTAATGAAAGTGGCACCGGTGAGCAATATCTGCTATTTGGTTTTTCATGCTCACTTGTGTCCCGTAGGACCCCGAGTACTTGATTCCTGTTCCTTGAATATTCGCGCTATCCACATCCGGGAGGCTTATGGGACCCCCCTGAGCCAGAGCTTGATTCATTCTTATTTCTTGGGGCCACAAACTAGTTTGAGGTTTTATTTACTATCCTGTACTTATGCCATGCTTTACTGCTTTATTTAAAATTGTGCGAGGTACTGCACCTGTACTGTTTAGGATCGGGACACGATTTCGCGGTATCGACAAGCCCAGTCACACTTTCGGGTTCCCAGTCGTTTACAGCCGTCCACCCAAACCTTGAGTCCGTCTCGGAGCCGGCCAGCTTCGTTGCGGGTATACTTAATGGGGTGGCCCCCTGAAATATTTCTGAATCTTGTGATTGCTTTGTCGTGAAAGCCTCGTTGGGTTTTGATTTGGTTTTTCCGAGGTTGATCGAGTGTGTGTTGCTATTTGTGCACCCCTGCAGGGTAAAACTTTCTGAAATCCGTGTCCGTGGTTATGGACGACTTGGAGCACAGTTTCTCGATCATAGACAAGTATAACTAAAGTACCGCTGTTAATTTGACTAAGTAACTGACTAGTAAATAGTGCAACACTCATGGAATGGATAATAAAACTGCCAACGGATGGGGGGGGGGTTTGTCCTCTTCCTCGTTGGTAAGCGAGGAGGAGGATGGATCTGTTAATATTACTGTTATAACTGTTGTTATTAATTCACGGACATCCGTCTATCTATGGTTAGGCGGATGGTTAGCGAGTATATATTGAATTGTTAGGGTTATCTTTTGCTGCAATTGCGTCACCCAGGTTGTGTCCCCTTTAGAGGCATAAAGACTTGCTGAGTACCCCTAGGGTCTCACACAATAAATTGTTTGATTCAGATGAACAGGTAAACTCGCAAGATGGATACTGGGTGGAGGATACGGACGATGTGGACAACGATCATTCGGTGTAGAGATTCCGGGAACGGGGATCCGTGAGATCTGTGGGCGGGATGTGTTTATTTATGGGGCATCTTATGCCGATTTGCTTCTTATCCGTACTCGGATCTTGTTTGCCGCTTCCGCCTGATACTCTGATGTTTGATGTATGAGGAGATATCCTAAACTATTATATCTATCTAGGACTTTTGGATCTTGCCGTATGGCGTTGCAATATTTCTATTTCTTTTAGATGGAATGGCTCTGAGGACTGTTGTATGGTGGCTTGCATACATACTCATTTGTGTATGTAGTTGATCCCTTCGCCTGCCGATTACGCCGCCCGTTCTTGTCCCGATGTTTGGAAATGGTTAGGACGGCCGAAAGGTCTACCTGTGAGTGGCATTTGGGCCCCACCGTACTATTTTAACCATTTCCGCTCATCCAGGCTTGTAACTACGAGCGTAATTCACCGAGGTAGTTACATGGGGGTGCTCGGCTGTTCACCATTAATGACAATGGCAAGCTCACAGGGGTGCTAGTGTTGGGCTAATCTTTCTAGATGATCTACTGAGGTGTGTGTGAGATAACTAGGGAACAAGTTAGGCTCAAAACACTGCACACTATAGTGTTTGATGTTTTGTTTGATTTGTGTCTGCAACCTGTTTGATGAAATGGCCGCATGAAATCAAGTTTTGAATTTTGAAATGAATTTTGGTGAGTTTTCTAGATTGGTGCTGGTGAGTCTGCAGATGCTTGGGTTTTTAAAATTGAGCTTGTTTGAGTGGATTTTAAAAAAGTCGGATCTTCCCATATGAAGAAGATTCAATTTTGAATTGTCATTTAAACCATGCATTTGAAAGTTTCTGGATGATCACAAAGTGGGCCTTGATACCTTGTTATGAGTACATTCAAGGGGTGCAAAGATCCAGCAAAGTTTCTGTTAGGTTTTGAGTTTGAGACAGCCAAAGTAGGCATGGGAGTTAAATTGGTCAAAATGACCATTCACTTAATATATTTGTTTTGATTTACTTGTCTTTAGGAAAAGTGTGGGAAATGTTTCAGATGATGTTCATTTCACCTAAGAAACATTTTACAAGCAATTTTGGATCACACAAACAAGGTGGTTTTTAAGGAAATTCAAAATCCATGCATACACATATACATGCATTCATGATTTTATTTAGAAAAGTTTTTGTTAACCCTAATCTTGATGATTAGTGTTTGTTGATCTAAGTTTGGTATTTTTGGGATGTTACACTTACCGTACATTCCTATGCTTAGCAATGGATGCTTTTAGAAGGGTGTAACAATATACCATTCTAGGGTTTAGGCTCAATGTCGGCTCTCTGCGTAGGTTGAAAAGGGCACTCAAGATTCGCAAAGCCAACAGTACAAGAGCGAATAATAAGAGTAGCAGGAATGGTGATCAATCCATCCTGCACCCAAATCATTACTCTGTATGAGGATAGGTGAATCACGTTTTTCTATTACTCGGGCATTCTCACTTGCCTTGAAGAATGTTTCCATGGGCACAAACTAATGCTCTATGTATACTCCCATGTATTCAATCAACAAAGCTACTACTAAAACTAAACTATCGATACTTCCAATTTCAGGTTGCGTAATCTCCTACATAACATCATTTCAACACTTCATACTTCCACATCTTTTTTTTCCATTAGATAAAGCATTCTCCTTCCTAAATGCATTGTGTTGTCAAACCTTCCACTTAACACATCATTATATCTCCAAGGGTTCAAGATAGGGAAGAATAGATTCTATAGGAAAGAAACGACTAAGAAAATAATCCTACCCATAACTATATGAAGCAATCAATGTCACAAACAAGCAAACAATCATAAGAAATCAACACACAAGCAAACACTTGTATAATAACATTACAGGTGTATAAACTTAGTAGTATATAACCACAAAATAGTTTGAAAGCATTCGAAACAATACTAGAGTAAAATAGAGCAACATATAAGCAATAAACAAAATCTGTCAAAACGGTACAACAGAATTCACGAATTTTTCTGACCGACCTAAACTCATCAGGAATTTTAGCCAATTTTTGTGCATGTACTACAGGTAATTACGCTCCAGATCCTTTTTTTTTGGATTTTTCTGAGATACCAATAAAATATGAAAAATCGCGCAGTACAACAGGTCAGGCAGAAACCTGCAGTAGTAATCCCACGAATATCAATCAATTCACACCATTAAAATAATTTTAAAACCACACGAAAACTCTAGCAACTTTAGAGTTTCAAAACAACAGATCCTAAACAAGGCATCACACGATATGGTTTAGTACAAACAAGCAAGCAACCTATATTGTCATACCACATAAGTTGGTAAGAACAATATGTTAACACGATAGCGATGATCTCCTATAGAGATAAAATATGGTGGTCCAGACCTGCCCAAACTTGGTGAGATGTTTATTTATGTCATGTTATTTGTTCTTTACTTGTAGGCCAACTCTCATATAGTGATTTTATTTATAGAAAACTACTAATAACATTTTCCAATTCTTGTAGTTTTTATGGTAGATCACTTCTTCTACTAATCAAATGAATGGACATCTACAAGTTTGAACAAGGAGAGGTGTTGGAAAATGATAGACAAGGAATATAAGAACTCTAATAAGTATAAAATATGATAGTTGTCCGAATAGAGGTCTTCTATTGCTAATCCATTTCTAAGGTCACGATCCTATAGTCAACACACAGCTCTGATACCATCTTGTAACACCCTTGCCTGATAAGGCTGACTGGCACACACAGTACAAAATGATACCCTTGCCTGATAAGGCTGACTGGCACACACTGTAACACCCTTGCCTGATAGTTCATGTGTATAGTGCCAATCCCTGGATCGGTTCACTGGCACATACAGTACAAAATGATACCAAATATAAATATGCATCATAAATACAACGAATATGATCCAGAATTTACATTATTTATTCAGGTACACAGCAGAAAACGAATACAAGGTAGATCTCCATCCTTCAAATGTGCCACAGGTGAACAATTGTTGAGTGGAGTCTCGCGCCCTATGAATGATCACTCAGATACGATATAACCTGCAACATGAAACGTTGCAGACACGAATGGTCAATACATTGAATATATGGCAAGTAGGCTCAAGTGGTTAACAACATATCTATCAACTACATGCTTATTTGGCCAAGTGGAGTTCAGGCTCATTTGCATAAAGCAATAATTTTATCCTATCATTTGTAACAAATTAGTTTTCCAATACGATAAATAGGACACTCTGGTTCACTCCCAGGTGCTCCTACCCAATTATGTTCACCCAACAAGTTTTAAGTAATTAAGAAATAAGGATAAGAGAGAAGTACCATAGCATCAGTATCAGGTCGCTCAAATTGTCCATAATCGGGGACACGGCTAAGCACTTAGTTTATACACCCTGCAGGGGTTAGTACACTTTACCCATGTGACTTGGCCAGCCCAGCTCATACCACCACTCTCATATTGGGTGATGATAGGGAGAAGTCCAATAAGGAACCATTCGGGAAGTAGCTCCCCAAACCCGACACGCACCAGTCCAACCTACACTATTCTCTATCTCTGGATACGTGGGTTCGAGTTACCACAACCTACTGAGTCCAACCAACCGCCCATTTCATTATTGGCACATGGTTGCACACGAAAGCTACCAAACAAAGAAACCAATCCTTTCTCAGTGTCCTGGGCGGCATTCCCCACCATAATCCACACTCGATGACCCAATCAATGCCATTCCGCCCAGGTGGTTCATTAAAACATATTGGTTTGTCATTTGGCAAACATAAGCCTTTTAAAACATATAACTTTTCATGATGTGATTCTCTTCCTCGTCTAAATAGCATAGCTAAGCAATCTACCAATACGATGGCTCATAAACAAGGAATGCTAGGGAATAATATGGGACATAGCATAGCATATACACATCAATTCCTACTTATGCAATTCTACAAAAACATCTACAATGCATAGGAAAGCAGTAGGACATTTATGACCAAGATAGCACAACTTGCCTTTGTTGTAGATGTAGTCGATTAGATAATCCTTACAATTATATTGGCCTCTTTCGTAATAACCACAATACTTGCAATCACAGTAGTTGCACACCTCGCAATCTAACGTTTGAAGCAAACACAACAAACACCATTCAAAACATTGCAAACATACAACAGTGCAACATTACAAGAAAACAATCATGAACAGATGCATGCATGACGATTTAATGAGTCACAATGGTTGAATTTAGTGTTCTGAACATAGGTAGATTACATGATGCATGTGGAAAGTCATTTTGTGCACTAAAGCTTTTATTACTAAAGTTGTATCGATTTAATATGGTGTATACCACTTTAATTGAACTAAATATGTTTATGTGGTATTAAATTGTGAACTAGATTCTACTAGATGGAGGTAATGCAATTTAGAGTCAGTGGCAATTTGAATCACCTAAAAAGGAGTTATAGATATTTTCCTATGATTAAAACACTATTGCAATAGGTTTATAGATTTCTGCATGTATTTCTATTTTAACAGTACCAAATAATTTGGTACGCAATTTCTATGTATAGATATTATCAATACAAAACATTACCAATTGGTTTCACTAATTTTGGAGTTCTGGTTAATTTTCAGGGATTTAAATACTAGTTAGAAGTGTTTAAATCGTTTAAATTATTTACTTCTACAAAAATTAGATCCAAGGCCATAATAATGTTCTACATGTAACAGGGATTCCAAGGACATCTTATTTGTATTTTTATTCTCTATAAATAATTTACTATGATTTATTTTACTCCAAATAGGTCATTTAATCATTTAAATGATTACTGCAAAACCTTATAGTAATTGCATGAAAACTATGCATAACAATAATCCACATGACATTATCTTTCCAACAGTATATTGTTCGCTATTTTTGGATCAGTAGATTATGTACTATGATTTTTACAAGTTAAATTGATTTTCTGATTACATTTCAATATTTGTATAACACAGGGGAATATTCCCGCTGACTAGGTCAAGGGCGACGTGGCGTTGACTGGGCCTTTGACTGGTCAGCGGTCCACTGCGTCTGTCAACGCGGGATCTGGTCCGTCCATCTTGAATTGGACGTTCCGGGGCACGAGTTGCTTGCTCACCTCGCTTGTCGGCGGCGGAGGCTCAGTGACGGTGGCGCGAGCTCAGACGGTGATGGTGGCGAGCGATCTGGAGGTTGGCCTGGACAGTAGGTCCACGAGAAGTGGACGTCTGTGGCGGTCTCACTGGTGTCCTCTTCATCGTCTGTATCTTCCCGTAACAGCGTCACGACGCGGCTGCAGCGGTGCGGTCCACTTGGAGCTCTGGCGGAGTTGGTTGCTTCTCCGGGGGCTCTACAGAGGGGTAAAGGTGGTTAGGGCGAAGCGGTTTAAGGAGGGGAAGCGAATGGAGGGTAAGGGGTGAGCTCAGGCGCTCGGGAAGGTCGAGGTCGACCTCGATCTGGCTCCAATGGTGGCGACGGTGAAGGGGATCCCCGGCGAACAATCCCAACGCCTGGCGGTGTGGAATTAGGGTATGGGGGAGGTTAAAAGCGGAGGGCATCGAGGGTTAAACATGAGGGGAGATTGGATGCGGGGGGAACACAGATCGATGAGGATTCGGCCGCGATTTTCTTGGGCAGTTCGGAGTTATTCTCCGTCACGGCGAGGAAGATGACCAGGGTGGGGTCCCCGTGTCAGCGAGAGGGATATGGAAGCGGGACACTGTGCTGCTCTAGTTGCTTGCTGGGTTCACTCTGCGCCTCCACGGCTGCTGCGCGCAGCGCATAGCGAGTGGGTGAGCGGTAGGAGAGGAGTGGGCCGACTCGGGTAGATAGGGTAGTTAGTTTGTTTCCCTTTTTTTCTGTAGTCCTTTTTATTTTGTTCTTTTTCTGTTTTATTTTCTAGGCTTTGTTTTAGGCATCCAATTTAGGTCAAACAAATTTCTAAAATTTTGTAATTTGACAAGGTTTATTTTAGGACAATAAGTAACCTATTTTTCATATATTTCAAATACTTCATCTATTAAAAGTTGAGTTTGGTGTATGGGGCTTTTACTTTATTTCTCTTATTCTTTTTTTATATATAATTCATATCTTTTGATTTTGAGCTCCAAAATCCACCAAACCAATTTCTATGATTTTCTAAAAGTGATAGCTGTAAATATACACCCTTCATGAATTCCATTTCTTAATTGTTACTATGGACAAAGTTTGATTGTGCTATTAAGCCCAGTATTCTGGTGCACTCTCCATAGTCAAAGAGTTAGGCTTGTCTCAAAGCTCCGAGACTATGTCTTCTGCCTTACAAAGCAAGTTTCCTCTTGAACTAAGTGACATACCGGTGGTTCGTGATATTCTAGATGTCTACTAGAAGTATCTCCATGTTGCCACATGACCGTGTTGTTAATTTCTTGAACAAGAAAGTTCTCTGAACTGCACTTTTCTATAAGGATCTGTACTGGATACCCCTGAACTAGTTGGTTGAGCTTAAACAACAACTTGGAGAGTTGTAAGACAAAAGTTCTAACCAACTTTGTTCCTTCTTAAAGGGTTGTCTAGTTTTGTTCGTGTTGAAGAATGATAATATTTCGTTCATGGATATGTTATTTTCCCCCGTCTTTTATTTGAGTTGGGTTATCGCCAAATCAAACTCAGTTCCAAGGACTATCTTGATGGTGTTTCTTCATGTGATGTTTCACTTGAGTGCATCTTCATGTCCTTTGGTCTGACCAATACTATTGCCTCGTTCAAGCAACATATGATCCCATTTTAATGGAGTGTTTGAATAAGTTTGTTGTTGAGCCCATCGATGACAATCTTATTTTCTCCATGCTAGACAAGATTCATATGGAACAATTGGCATTAATGTTGGAAACTTTCGAGAACCTTCTTCGGGTCATTTCTAAGTATGTGTCCTAGATGTTAGAAGTACCCTTCTCTGGTGCATGTTCTACTGTTGAAAGATGTCGACGTGGATTCGAGTAGAGTTAACTCTGTTCCTTAAGGACACATGTGTGTTTGACTGTCCGTACTTTATGTATGCAGTTGTCTCTTGACAAATTTCTAACACATGGTTCTAGCAATCCAGCTCATCTTTTGGAGCTTTACACTATAGTCCATATCTTGAGACTCTAGTAACTTTACCTTTGTGATAAACGTTGCAAACTTTCTATTCGGACATCCTGAGTCTGAAATATCATACCACCTAACCAAATCTGAATCTCAAGCAGATATGATGGTTGGTGCTCCTCAAGGTTTTGACATATGTTTTTTTGAAAATCTGGTAATATTGATGTAATGGTTGACATACTTAGTCGAAAAGCCCCTTTGTCATATCCCTTGATTCAGCAATAACAACCACTCTTCATGAGGCTTGTTCTATAAGTTATTATAGGAGTTGTGCTTATGGTTTCCTTTGTATCCGAAGTATGACCTTTACTTGGTGTCTGATTTCTCGAACATCAAGGAGAACATTTAAAGTAGTGTTGTTAAATGTCTCTCGGTCAATCCTCCAGACCCTTTATGTTGGCAAGCGTCTTGTTGTGCCAAGTACTTGAAGTCTGAGAATGAAGTTTCTTTCTTCTCGTGTCATCAGGAATCTTCTTACCTATTCATCTAGTGGTGTAAAGTGATATCATGATCTTTGGCAAAGATTCTGATAAACCTGGATGAATAAAGAGTTTCCTTTGTTTTCTCAACCTTGTTTTAAGAGTGACTATGATTTGGTAATCAGAAGCTTCTCTTGTTACATGTTTCTTGTGGCTCTTATGAGTCCTCTCCACCAAAACACCTTTCTGTCTTGGCCTTCTGTTGAATGAAAGAGTAACTCTTCTGTTTCAAAAGTAGTTCAACAACTTGGTTTTGTTGATCCATATCTCTGCAACCTGAAATCTCTACTTAAGTCGTTTAGTAGAGGTTCCCTGTCGAAGTCTGTGGTTATGTTCCTTCTATTGTAAGCTTTCCTGTTCAGAAGCTTAAACCCTTCTGAAGCTCCATGGTCTCAATCTTTATGAAGACCATCTATCTAACAATTTTAAACCTTCTCCTCTTGTTTCCTCCGTTACCTTGACGTGTTTCATGTCTGTCATCTCAGAGTTGTTTTTGAACACTCCATCCATGAGCTGACCATGAAATACTTTGTGTGTTGTTTAGTATGTTTTCCTCTTGTCTTTAAAGTGGCCCTGTTTCTTCCTCTCTCCGTCTCTTTTCCTACCTTTGTAATCTCGGGTCGAGATTCTCGTAAGGGGGATAGAGCTGTAACACCCCAGTTCTAGTTAATCTCATATTAGGGTTTGTTTTGTGCATCATGAGCATCATATCTTAAATTGTGCATTAAAGAATTAAATCAAATACTAAAATCCTAGCTTTTCCATCTCTTTCTATTTGCAAATCCATTCAAATGATTTGGAATATTTTGAAACTACCAACAAAAAAGTGGAGCCCGAATGGACTAAAAAGGGTCCTGCAATATTTAATATATTTTCTAAAACCTTTTGGTATTTTTGAAACACTCTCAAACAGATTTGAAATGAAAATGCAAAACAGAAATGAAAAACAGAATAAGAAAAAGGTTTGTTTTCTAAAAAAATAGAGTTAGAAGCCAGCCAGGCCGACCCGTCTCTTCCCCTTCTCTCCCTGCCGCTCACTCGCGCTAGCCGCGGCTCAGTCTATCCCAACGTCGGCCCATTTGCAGCCCAACCGCGGCCCATACTGGTTCACTCCCCTGTCGTCTTCTTCTTCCTCGCGATGGAGAGAACCTGCTCGCTGTCGACCGCAGCAGCGCTCGCCGGTGCCAAGATGCGTGCTACCGACCACCGCCGCCCCCGGACGACTACATGTACTCGATGCAGATGCTCAGGAACCCTAGCTGTGTGCAGTTTCTCCTCTCCCTCTCTCAAACTCATCCCCGCAAAGAGCCCCGAACCCTAACATTCATACCTCACCGGTGCCACACCATTCCCGCTGACCCCGAGGTCCATAGAGTACTATACTATGACCGCCTCGACCTCCTCTATCGTTTGCCCCAAAAATTGCAAGCCGGGAGGCTCCCAGGCGCCCCAATCGGTATCTCCCGCCCGAACTCCGGCCACCGCCGTCACCGTTGATTCCTGCCTCCCCCACCTTCACTGACGCCATATTCATGCTCAGGGTGAGTATCTGCTCCTTGTGGACCCTCTCCCTTACCCCCACTCTATCTGATTCGCCGCCGCGCCACGCACCTACAAGCTCCGCCGCTCGCCTCCGTCATGACCACTGTTCCGATGACCACAAGTGGGCGGCCCTGCCACCACTGGGTCCGCCTTGATCTCCTCTTTCCAACTAGCCTACCCACATGCCCGCGCGCGCAGCGAATCGACGTATTCGAGCCCAACCCGAGAGCTTCTTCATTGCTGATGTCATGATGACATCAGCATGAGGCAATAATCCCCTTTTTTCTGGAAATAATAAGTAACCCGTGGGGCCCAGTCATCCCGGACTAAGGGTATCCTCTGCCTCGGTGAGAAACACCCCAACCCTCCAGTGACGTCAGCATGCCTCTGTGTTGATGCAGTAAGTCATTTAAAATGGTTTAATAATTTATAAAAATTGAATAAATCTTATAAATTCAATAACTTTTAATTTATAAGTCAGAAAAATACAAATAATATATCAAAATGTTTAGAAAAATGAGAGCTATCTTTTTAAGCTATAATCATGCATTTTTCAACAACTTAAATGACAAGTTTAATTAGAACAACAAACCACCCCTCTTATATGCATCCGAAGTTTCCCCGAGTTAGGGTTTTCACCCCTCAGAACCCCGATTAAGTTGTCGAGCATGCTTTAGGGTTTCAATTCAATGCAATTCAACTTGTCATATCATCGTTCTTGTTTGAGCATTTCATAGATGCTATGTGTTGATTGTTTCCCCTCTCTTTCCGGTGTTTGGTTCTTCCCGATAAAATACGAGATCGAGATCGAAGCCAGAGATCAACAACATCAAAGATCGAAGATCGACGAACAATACTTGACCACCTATAATCAAGTAAAGTACAAGGCTACTGAAGATCGGTCCATGGTTATCAACATACAAAGGCAAGCATAACCCCACCATGATATAATCCTATGATTTCGAAAGCATTTCAATTCTTGCCATGATGCATACGATTCTACTATGGTCTTTTATCGATAGATAGAGTATCCTATCTATTGCATACTCCCTTTGAGCTTATATTACCTGATCCAATGCTCCTCGCATAACTAGGTTTGGCTTGTGTGCAATGCTAGAGCTTTTATCTGTGTCTTGCTTAGCCATGCTTAGCTGTTGAGTCTGGTTCATCCAGATGATGTATCATATGCAGAGAATCTAGTATGACAGGAGAACGTGATGTGATGAGATCAGTGATATGAGATTAAATATGCTAAGGCTTGTATGGGAGGACACGGCCGGATGTGGTTTTTCTAGTCCCATGCTCGCCACCCTTAGGACCCTAGGTTCTTACCTCTTGAACCAAGACGAGCGTACAACCACACGGGGTAAATGGGGACCCCATGATTGACTAACTTGCCTAGTAGATTCCATGAGTCACATAGTTCGGGCGTTCCATTCGACATATGCATAGAAAATATTTTGAAAGATTTGCCGGGTGAAGTTGGTGCATTCATAACAGGTAGGTAAGCGTGGCCGGGGTTGCTTGGGGTTGATGGAGCCCCTGGTGAACCAACCTCGCCTCACATCTTTAAGTACCGGCTTCAGGATTTGACCCGTTACGGCGAAACCATACTTATTGCGTGACTCATGGTCTTGGCGAAAGCAAGGTAAAGGTCGTGTCCAACCACACCCTCTATCAGCACACCAAGGAAGTGTGTCAAGTGGCATTAAGAGTCGGTTGGTATGTGTGGGTAAAGTTATACACCCCTGCAGGGTAATAATCTTTCGGAAAGCCGTGTCGACGGTTATGGACGACTTGGGAACATATGGGAGATCATAGAGAACATGAACCTAACGTAAAACTTGGCAACTAATGTTTGTTAAGGATGCTTCCTCATGGGTACGAGGGGGTGATCCTAGTTGGTAAATGATGATGATTCGGTGGATATCAAAAGATGATGATCAATACTTTGGAGATGTCGCTCTCTTATAACCTTTTAAAATATTCTGATTAGACGAGCTTCTTCTCTCCCTCTTGTTTTACAAAAAAAGATGGCTTTATGCAAAAACAACTACACCAGCCATAAGTCTTGCGGAGTACACCATGTACTCACCCTTGCTTTGTTGATACTTTTGGCAGAGTAAGTGTTCCCTTGAAGACGAGTTACGTACTACATCGACATTGACGAGTAGCTTGGGGTTCCCGGCCGGCAACCTGGAATCTATGGGCTGGGATGTCATCATTATGCTTTAGGCCTCTTAGGCCATTTGTTAAGTCTTCTATACTTAATAGCATAATTTGCCTTCCGTTGTTTGATGTTTGTGGTCTGTGAACTCTGCTTGTAATAATTTGGTTCTCTGCTCAGTTATGAGCTTGCTATAATAAATTTTGTGTCATAGGGTCACTGTTGTGTTACCAATTCTTCACTGGATATCCTCGAGCTCAAGGTTAAGCTTATGTCAGACGGAGGTCTGGGATTTGTTTAGCCCTGATCCCGGGGGTGTCACACTCTGCCCTCATCCTCCACCTCAAAGCACGCAAGATGGGAATACCTCCTCTAGATGGAATCGAGCATGAAGCATAGTTGGCCGCCGATGTTTTCCCCTTCGAGTCGTGGTCGTCTGACCAAGCCTCGCCTCCCCGACCTCACCGTCATGCTCAGGGTGAGGCACTAGTCCTCGCAGACCTCTCTATCCTCTCCCTCGTGCTCTAGTTCGTGCTACCGATGACCACTCGCCGCCATCACGGTAGTTCATCGTCGTCGTCATCGCCCTAGTGAGCTCCCGCTAGTGGCTCCACCACTATCTAGTAGCCCACTTTGCCCTCTCTCCAATGCCCCCAACCACGCCTCTAGCGATCCCTGGATCGACTGATCGATCCGTGATCATCAAAGATTGCTCATGGATGACGTCAGCATGACATCATGCCTGTGCAATAATTCTTTCTCTTTTCTTTTATCATTTTCTATAAATATTTTCTGTAATTGTTAAATATATGACAGGTGGGTCCCCCTGTAAGTGATATAAGCAATTTCAGAAATGTTTTATGACTATTAAAAATGTAATTTATTTTATATATTCCAAAAATTATTTAAAATGAATCAAAATTGGAGAATTTATAATTAATTCATTTTAAATCAGAAAAATACAAATAATATATAAAAATGTTCAGAAAAATAAGATCTAACTCTTTAAGGTATAATCATGCATTTATAATCAACTTCAATTACAAGTATAATTAGAAAAACAATATAACCTTTCTCATAGGCCTCCGAGGTTTTCCCGAATTAGGGTTTTGTACCCTCGGGACCCCGATTAAATAGTCGAGCATGCCTTAGGGGTTTATTCAATGCAATTTAACTTTTCATATCATCATACTAGTTTGAGCATTGCATCAATGCCATGTATTGATTGTTTCCTTTTTTCCGGTTTTTGGTTCTTCTCTGGTAGAATACGATATCCGAATCGAGATAGAGATTGAAGACCGAGATCAACACCGTAGAAGCTCAAATACCAATACTTCACGAACTATAACCAATTCAAGTACCAGGTGTCCAGAACTCTGCTTTGTGGATATCAACAGGCAAAGGCAAGCGAAGCCCCACACATACATATGAGTCCTATTCTTTCAAAGTATTTCAATTCTTGCCATGTGAATATGATTCTAAAGTCTTTTATCGATAGATAGAGTAATCCTATCTGATGCATGTTACCTTTGAAGCCTATAATCCATGATCCACTACTCCTAGCATAACTATGGTTTGTCTTGTGAGGCATTGCTAGCGCTATTACATCGGTTGTGCTTAGCCATGCTTAGCTGTTACCGCTGGTCAATCCGGTTGATGAATCAGAGCTACGAATGAACCTAGTTCGACAGGATGACATGGTATGATTAGAGATGGAAGTTAAACATGCTAAGGCTTGTATGGGAGGCCACAGTGGGTTGTGGTTTTTGCAGTCCCATATTTTCCACTACTAGGACATGTGGTCTTGCCTCTTGAACCAATACGAGCGTACATCCACACGGGGGCCGGGGAACCCCCTCAACCAACTAACTTGCCTAGTAGATTCCATGAGTCACATAGTTCAGGATTTCCATTTGACATACACATGTTGGTTGTTCTTGAATGGAGGTGAAGGAGGTGCATTCATAACATGTAGGTCAGCGTGGCCGGGAAGAAGAGAGGCACGGCCTCCGTAATCTTGAACCCTGCACACATCACTAGGGACCAGCTTCGGGACTCGACCCGTTCTGACGGTATATCCCTAGTGCATGACTCATGGTCTTGGCAAAATCAAGGTAAAGGTCGTGGTCAACAACTCTCTTCTGGCCTTCCCAAGAATAGGGATAATGTTAACTGGCATTAAGAATCAGTTGGTACGTGTGGGTAAAGTTGTACACCCTACAAGGTATTAATCTTTTCGGAAAGCCGTGTCCATGGTTATGGACGACTTGGGAACAGATTCTAAGATCATAGAGAACTTGAACCTAATCATAAAGCTTGGTAGATGAATGTGTGCTTAAGGATGCTTCCTCAAGGATCGAGGGTGTGATCCTAGATACGTTTAGTTGATGACGATTCGGCGGATTTCAAGAGACGATCAAAGCTAGAGATACCGCTCTCTTATCCCCTTTAAAAATATTCTGATTAGTCGAGATTCTTCTCTTAACTATTTTACAAACAAAGATGGCTTTATGCAAAATAACTCTACCAGCCATAAGTCTTGCGGAGTACACCCTGTAATCATGCTTGCTTCATTGATACATGTGCAGCAGAGTAAGTTTTACCATAGAAGATGAGTTCTTTACGGCATTGACATTGACGAGTAGCTTGGGGTTCCTAGTTGGCAGTCTGGGATCTATGGATTGGACGTCATCATTATAGTTCATGCCTCTTAGGCCATTTGTTAAGCTTGCTATACATAATATCACAATTTTCCTTCCGTTCTATGATGTTTGTGGTCAGTGACCTCTGCTTGTAATATTTTGGTTCTTTGCTCAGTTATGAGATTTCCATAATAATTGTGTGTCGTTGTTATGTTGCCGATTCTCTCTCTCTATATGCTTTTGAGATTAGGTTAGGCTTATGTTCATACTAAGGTCTAGGATTTGTCTAGCCTTAATCCCGGGGGTGTCACACACATGGACTAAGGGGATGATGTGTGACCCCATGGTCTAGCCGCACCAAGCCATAGAGTCCCAACTGGCTAGCCAGTACCATCTCAAAAATATTAATGAAGATATAAATTTCCAATCAACTAAAATTAGGGTTAATAAAAGCTTTTAATTTTAAAACTATATAAATGCTTGTGTGTTTATGAATAATTGTGAATTCTTTCAAATGCCCTGTTTTTTTTTGTAAGTGATGAGGTTTGGTTTAAAGATAAAAACCATATCATCTAGGTTAAATCCAAACCAGATCAAAACAAAAGAAAATCGATATATAGAGCATATGAACTAATGGTCATTTTTCCAAAGTTAACACTTAGCTCACTTTGAGCATCTCTAGCAGATGATTTCAAACAGAAACAATTACCTATCTATTCTCACCTTGGTAGACCAAGTGACAATGAAGACAAGTGAGCTTTCAAAACTTGTAGAAAAAATTCAAATTCATTTGAGAGAATTTTCAAAATTGAATCCATCATAGGCATCAAGATAGCCATTTTTGGAAAAACCTAAAAACCTTCACCATTTGACAAACCATTGCACCCAGAGACTACCAAGATTATGACCAGCAAACACACACCAAAAAGAATTTTAAAATTCAAATGTTTAGTTCTTGCGGCCATTTAATCAAACACTTAGTGATCATAGTACAAGCCTACCAACTATACACTGTTGTGATCAATCTTATGACCATCTTTGTACTCGACCAAGTCTCCACTACTCACCCTTACTCACCCCAGTACTAGCTCATGCAGTTGAGCCCCACTCACTCGCCATTTTGACTAGTGCAATTCGTACCCGACCTCACTCATGCCACCCCGGCGTGGACACGATGATACACGACCCGCCGCCCTCGCCCATAATGTCTAGGAGGTAGCCATGACCTCACCGCCACTGCTAGTGTACGCCTCGACCAACGCCAGCCCGTCGAGATGCTAGCGTGGTCGTTCCCATTTATCTCTCGACCATGCCGAGCGTCGCGCTAGAGCGCCGAGAAATCCTGCATGACCACGCCGCTCCTCGCTCCCACCTTGTGTCAATGCGATCGCCGCGACGTCAGCAATCCCCCAAACATGCTCATTTGACCCCGCGTGCTCCATGACCACCCTATGACAAGAGGAATGCCCATGGTACCCACGCATAGCATGGACGCCCCTGACCAATAGAGACCGCGCCTCGCTGTTCCAATGGGTGCATGATGACCGCCATGAAGCCTTGCATCGACCTACACCCTCGGCCATGCCTATAGCTTCCTGTAACAACGTCGCTGACGAGCCCGAGCCATGCCGCCCTGCTCCTCTCGTGGGGGTATAGATAGACCCCTCCCCTTCCTCAAAACGCACACCACTCGACTCACCTCTCCCCCAGAAACCTCTCTGACCCATCCCCGGAGCAAGGCGAGCACCACCCCGCCGCTGTAGTGATGGAAGGAAGCCAACGCTAGGAGCCACCCCAGGAGCCGCCACGACCACCATTCGAATCGCTGTCGTCAACAAGCTCGTTAGACCAGCTCGCCGGACCTAGCTGGAGTCCTGGTAAGCCCCCGACGACCCCCGCAGTAGAGCTAGGGCTAGAATCTCGCGCGCCCCTTCCGACGGAGACGACGAAGCGGAGCCATCGATCGTGGTCTAATCGTGCGGTCTAGAATAGAGGAAACAGCTTCATGTTAGATTAGTCGCTGACGTGTGGGGCCAACGCTAGTGTAGCCCACTATGTGCGTGATACGTCATAAACGTATCTATAATTTTTGATGCTCCATGCTTGTTTTATATCATTTGTCTTATGCTTTGTCTACACTTTGAGGTATTTTTATACATTTTATGGAACTAACCTATTGACAAGATGCCACAGTGCCAGTTGCTAGTTTTCTGCTGTTTTTGGTTTCATAAAATCTAAAAATGAGTATTCTCGGAATTGGACGGGACAAAAGCCAATCTTCCTATTTTCCCGGAGCGCTAGGAAACACGAAATAGAGACGGAAGGGGACACCAGGGTGGCCACACCCTATGGTGGCGCGGACCCACCTTGGTGACGCCAACAGGGGTGTGGGCCCCCTGGCCCTCCATCGACCTTGCCCTTTCGCCTATAAGAATCCCCCGATGAGAAAACCCTAGAAGAATCGGCATACATCCACGAAAAATTCCGCAGCACCACCGCCACCGAAGGGGAGATTCGGCGTATAGAAAGTCTCTGTTCTAGCACCCTGCCGGGACGGGGAATTGCCCCCGGAGCCATCTCCATAGATCTCCACCACCATCTCCATCGCTGTTGCGGACTGCCATGATGAGGAGGGAGTAGTTCTTCCTCGAGGCTAAGGGCTCTATGGATAGCTATGTGTTCATCTCTCTCTCTATGAATGATCTTATTGTGATCATAAGCTTTGTAATCAAGTAGATCTACTCTGCTACTCAAGTTCTTTAATAGATCTCCAGCTCTCCCCATGTGTGTAAAAGTGATAGCGTGCACACCGTGTGGCACTTAGGATAGAGACTACATAAATACTTGTCATGAGTTATATTTGGAGTTGGATGTCTCTATGAAATTTTGGTGTTTGAAGGAACCATTTAGTTCTCAAGGTGATAGTGTGGAGTTATCTAGATGGGGATTGCAAACTTTAAGGAGTTATTTTGTATCCCTACCGTAGATTAGAGTTGTCCAACCGGAGAGTAGTTCAAAGTAGTGTCATGAAGATAATATATTTATATGAGAGTGTTCACTAGTGAAAGTATGATCCCTAGGCCTTGTTTCTAAGCATTGAAACACCGTTTACAACTAGATGTGTTGCATGTTTGCTTGCTACTATCTTTATTTCAGATTGCCTTTAGTCTCTTCCACGCCATCAAAGTCTTTTCTGGCATCGTTGCCACTTATAATCACCCATATCACTTGTATTTCACTATGTCTTCACCGAACTAGTCCACCTATACACCTGACAGGTGTATTGGGTGTGTTGGAGACACAAGAGACTTCTTGTATCTTGATGGCAGGGTTGCTTGAGAGGTATACCTTTGACCACTTCCTCCCTGAGTTCGATAAACCTTGGGTAATCCACTTAAGGGAAACTTGCTGTTGTTCTACAAACCTCTGCACTTGGAGGCCCAACAACTATCTACAAGATTAGAAGTGTGTAGACATCAGCGCGCATCGCGTAGTTGGGCCAGCCCTGTAACGTTCCCGTGCGTTGCCCTGTAATTCAAATTTAGTTTTTCCTTTTATTTCAAAATCCTATACTATAGGTAACTTTGAAATTCGATTCAAGAAGATTCACTGAACCAAATTGAATGGTTCCAATTTTTTTAGAAAGGATTTGAAAATCTCTAAACACTCCCGTTGGATTCGAATAGTTTGAATTTATAGATCACCCCTAGTAAAAATAAGAAGACAGTAACTTTTACAATTTCAAAATTTTTTATCTAAAATCAACCATAAATGCTTTTGAGTTGATTCCAACTCTAAAAAATCACATTTATCATAATCTATCTGATTATGTAAAAATATATAATTATACATACATTAGTCCTGGACCAAACTAAAGAATGGCTTTATAGTCATTTCTAGTCACATAAATATTATTAAATAACAATATTAAACTTTGGAATATATGCCATCCACTTTAAATCACATTCCCAAGTATTGGAATATGCGGTGATGACATGTGTCAACAGGATCCCATATTCTATAATTGGAGAATATTAAGTCGGTTATGCTACACGATGTGTTGATCTTAGGAATCGTGGTTGTATGCATACCGGGTAACCTCGAGATCTATTCCGGGGTCACCACAAACTTCGTATCAGAGCCATCTAGCCCATAGGAGCCCCTACTTAGCCCGGACGTTAGACGAGGATCAAAAACTATTTTCACTATATAAAGGAAGGAGTACGGTATCTGCAAAAATAATTCTTATATCTCCTCCCATCTATTTCAAAAACCACCTGCATTACATCAATTTTTGCATCACTAAACTTGGCACCATGCTCACTAACCTAAGCCTATTCCGAAACCATTGTAGATGGCGGTTGTCTTCACCAAGTTCCGTCTGGTCGAGCTGGAGCTTCCACTATAGTTGTTCGAAGCCGACCTATCTGAGTTGGCCAAACACATGGGACTCCATGCCTAGAGATCAAGGGCGCACAGGTCCCCAACACCATAGGTGGAGATCCAGCCTGGTTAGTGGTGTGTACCTTGAGAGGTGGAATAGTGCCCCCACACTCTGAAGAAATTCAGGCATGCTTGATTGAGAAGGACTGGGAGTTAGGCATTATTCGAGTGGCCCTAAAGGCACGGTCTCGCCTAGCCTATCACCATCGTGAGCAGCTAGTAAGTTCGTGTTTGAGTTCTTTGGGAGACGCCATGAGGCAGGCTATGCGGTCATGGCACACTAGCACTTTGACTTTGGGAACCATATTCAGAACTATGGAGTATCTCTTCCAGCACAATCAGGCATAGATGGATCGAGGTCGCATGAATGTGGATCTCAAGTCCAAGGAGATACTTACCTTGGAGGAGGATCGACAATTAGCAAAGATATAGCATGATCAAGACATGTTTCCTAAGAAAGCTACCGTGGTCAGGAAAAACGCCTCATGAAGAAACTGAAGAACCAAAAGGAGCTCCTAGTGACCATGGAGGCCAAGATAGAGGAGCTAGAGGAGGTGTGTGCTAAACTCCGCAAGGACAACGAGGACCTTCTGAATGAAGACGGCAATGATTCCCACAAGGAGGACTTTGATATGGAGCTACAGAGTGAGTCGGAGGATGATGACCAAATGGGCAAAGAAGAAGACCCCGAGGAGATTAGCCCGAGGAGGAGGATCCAGAGAAGAGGATCCCAGAGCTAGAAGAGGATGCCCCAGAGGTCATCTTTGCGGAGGACACTACCGCACGCCGCAATGTCATCATTGATGAGTAGGCCCATCGCTAGACTTAGAGTACTAGCGAGTTAGTTGCCAAGCACCCTTTCAAGTGGCGACCGTTTTACTTTTGTGTTGTTATGTTGGTTGGACTGAATTGGGAGTTGTAATGTATGAAATAAGTTATTTTATCAAACTCCTGATGTTCTAGGCTATTGGTGTGCCAGCTATCTTGATTATGTGCTTTGTCATGCTGGTTTGATGTTTTGTGTTTGGTTTCACTTGAAAACCTTGATCCTAACCCCCTATAGGATGGTGCGCCCCCGCAGTCAAGACCATCCTCCGCCACCACCTGAGCCATGCATGGCTCAACTTTTTTGCATGTTCATAGAGGACCGTCGGGCTGCTAATGCTGAACGTTTAGCCAACATTTTCGCTCTCCAACAACTCACCCAAGCTGCTAGAAATGCTCACAACAATGAAGGTGAACGAAAGAATAGAGAGCTGAGATCCAAGCTCAAGGATTTCCAGAACACTAACCCACCATTGTTCAACAAGTGCATCGTTCCCCTGGACGCCAATGATTGGCTCCATACCATCGAGAACAATCTAGAGGTAGCCCATGTAGGAAATGATGAGAAGGTGTTTCTGGCAACTCACTTTCTTGCTGGTCAAGCAAGAGAGTGGTGGATCAGTGTCAAGGAAATTCTGCCAGCAACACAAGTGATCTCTTGTGACAACTTCAAGGAAAGGTTTCGCAAGCGTCACATCCCTCCAGGTCTCATCAAGATGATGAGGGATTAGTTCTGAGATTTAAAGAAAGGAGGAATGTCAGTATTGTAGTATCTATAGAAAGTCACGGACCTAGCAAGGCACACCCCCGATGATACCAACACTGAAGAGAATAAGATGGATACATTCATGAATGGACTGCAGGAAGAGTTACAGTGACACCTGATAGCCCAAAGGTTCCAGGATTTGGATGCTCTGGTTGATGCCGCTATCATGGTAGAAAGCAAGCGCAAGAGTCATCGAGAACGATAAATGTTGTATGATACAGCAGGGAGGATCTAGTTGGTAGAGGTCTCGGAGTTTGCCACCCTCTAGGCCTGCACCCCTACCGCGGAAGACTCAGTCATATGCCCCGCGCCCAAACAACCCCAATCGCAATTTCAACAATCCTCGCCCCGGAGGCGGGAACCCAATACCCATGCCCTGAGGTCCTGCCAACCCCAATGTTGGCCCAACACTTCTGTCTGCTACACCTATGGGAAAGAAGGACATTCCTCCTGTGAATTCCCCGAAAATAAGATGAATAATGCCCCTTGCCCCGAAGCAGCTCACCTGAACCAAGGTCATGCCCGAGGATCCCGCGCCAAAGGTGTCGCCCCCAAGAGGCCAGCGAATGTAGCTAGAGGACATCTCAACCATATCAACACTTCAGAAGCCCAAGAATCTCATGATATCGTTATGCGTACATTCTCAGTCAACTCCTCTCCTGCCACAATATTGTTTGATTCTGGAGCATCTCACTCATTCATTACTGAATCGTTTGTCGAATATAGTGGAATGACTCCTACCCAACTTAAGCGTACCATGCTAGTTCAAATCCATGAGTTAGCCACTCTGACCAATCTAGCTTGCAAGGATATTCCTATAGTAATCCATGGGGTTGATTTCCAAGACAATCTGATAGTACTGGGAACCCATGGTTTGGATATGATATTAGGAATGGATTGGATGACCAAGTATCAAGCTATTATAAACTGCACTAGAAAATCTATAACCTTATCCAATAGTGATGGAATAGAAGTCGAGCATGTGGAAACCACCCACTCGTCCCATGCCCTTTACCATCAAGGTATAGACAGGACTACCCTAGAGAAATTGGCAGTGGTTTGTGAGTACCTGGATGTGTTGCCTAAGGAATTGCACGGTATGCCCCATAATCAAGATATCGAGTTTATCATTGAACTAGTCCTCGGGACAGCCCCCATAGCTCCGAGACCCTACCGTATGAACTGCGAAGAGTTGGTCGTATTAGAGAAGCATCTAGATGGCATGGAACACAAAGGTCATATCTAGCCTAGCGCCTCACTATGGGGATCACCGGTCCTGATTGTGGAGAAAAAGGATGGAACAACTCGTCTAGTAACTGACTACCGAAAACTCAATGAGGTCACCATCAAAAACAAATACCCACTACCAAAGATTGAGGATCTGTTTGATCAGCTTACCGACGCCCATGTCTTCTCCAAGATACACCTTCGCACCGGCTACAATCAACTAAAGATCCGAGAATCCGACATCCCTAAGACAACCTTCACCACCCGATATGGATTGTATGAGTACACCATCATGTCCTTTGGTTTAACCAATGCCCCGCCTATTTCATGAATCTCATGAAAAAGTTCTGCATGCATGACCTCGACAAGTTCGTGGTGGTATTCATTGACGATTTCCTAATCTATTCCAAGACCGAGACCGACCATGAGAAGCATCTAGGAATAGTGGAGCCCTTAGACAGCACCAGTTGTACACTGAGTTTAGCAAATGTGAGTTCTAGATGAAGGAAGTTGGTTTTATTGGCCATGTCCTGTCCGCCAGAGGAATATATGTGGAGCCCACAAAATCAAATCAGTCCTAGAATGGAAGGCTCCCCAAAACCCAACCGAAATCCGAAGTTCTCTAGGATTGGCAGGATATTATCGCAACTTTGTAGATGAATTCTCAAGAAGCATGAAACCAATGACTCAACAACTAAAGAAGGACAAGAAGTTTGAACGGAATGATAAATGCGAAGCGAGCTTTCAAGAGCTCAAGAAGAGATTAGTATCCGCCGCCATCTTAACAATGCCCGATATCGACAAAATCTTTGAGGTCTTTTGTGACGTCTCCAAGATAGGTCTTGGAAGCATGGTAATGCAATAAGGCAAGGTTGTTGCATACCTATCACGACAACAAAAACCTAATGAGGTCAACTATCCCACCCATGACTAAGAGCTTTCGTCTATGGTGCATGCCCTAAAAACCTGGCGCCATTACCTAATGGGAAATCGTTGCGAGATCTATACATACCACAAGTGCCTGAAATACATTTTCACGCAGAAGGAGTTAAACATGTGACAAACAAGATGGATTGAAGTAACTAAGGACTATGACATTGGCATTCATTATCACCCGGGTAAATCTAATGTCTTAGCCCACGCCCTCAATCAGGAACCATGCTCCCTAAATACTATGATAAAGAAGGAACAACCGGAACTGAGTCAGGAGCTAGAAATGTTTGTACTAGAACTAGTCATCCCCGGATTTATAGCACACCTCGAGTTGCAGCCCACCCTCATGGGTTAAATTAAAAAAGCCCATAAGGGTCACAAAAGGATTGAAGGAATCAAGCACATAATGGAGAGAGAGAATGTTCCTGGATTCAAGTGGTGTGCTGTGGTATAAAGGACACATCTGTGTACCCAACGACCATGACCTGAAACAAGTTATAGTGAAAGAAGCCCATGTGACCCTCTACTCAATTCATCCTGGGAGCACCAAGATGTATCAGGACCTTAAGAAATAGTCTTGGTGGCATGGAATGAAGTGAGAAATTGCCCGATTTGTAGGAAAGTGTGACGTATGCCAAATAGTCAAAGCCGAACATCAGCGACCTGCCGGATTGCTCCAGCAAAAAAACAATACCCGAGTGGAAATGGGATAAAGTGGGAATGTACTTCATCATTGGATTACCCACTTCCAATAAGGGTCATGACTCCGTATGGGTGATAGTTCACTATCTATCTAAGGTATCCCATTTTATACACGTTCGGACCAACTACAACGGAAAGAAGTTACCAGAACTCTATATTTATGGAATCGTCAGTCTCCAAGGAGTACCCAAATAAATAGTATCTGATGGAGGACCTCAATTTACCTCTTGTTTCTGGAAGAAGATGCATGAAGCCCTCGGTACCAAGCTGACATTTATCACGGCTTATCATCCACATACTAGAGGACAGACCAATAGAGTCAACCTACTCCTAGAAGACATGCTTCACTCATGTGTCCTCGCATATGGATCCAAATGGGAGGATTGTTGCCCTTTGCTGAATTCTCATACAACAACAACTACCAAGCCAACCTTAAAATGGCATCATTCTAGTTTCTCTACGGAAGAAATTGTCGCACCCCTCTGAACTGGCCGAAAACCGGAGAAACCCAAATATTTGGCCCGGACATCATCAAATCCGCGAGAGATCAAGTTCACTTAGCTCATGAAGACTTAAGAGCCACTCAATCTTGCCATAAGATCTATGCCGACACCAAACATCGGGAAGTTAGCTTCAACAATGGAGAATTTGCGTATCTCCGTGTCTCCCCTCTCAAGGGAATGCAACGCTTTCATGAAAAAGTGAAACTTTCCCCAAGGTACATCATACTGTTCAAAATACTCACCCAAGAGGAAAAGTATCCTACCAGCTAGAGTTACCCCTAGAATTTTCTGAATTTCATGACATTTTCCACGTACCCAATTCCAAAAGTGTCTCCAAGTAGCCAACAAGCCCGAAGTGTTCAAGAAAATCGACTACCACACCATAGACCCCAACCACTATCTAACATATCGTGAAGAACCTGTTAAAATATTGGATAAGAACAATAGACTCACCCGGACAAGAAACATAAACTTCTACAATGTTCAATGGAGCAACCACTTCGAGGAAGAAGCCACCTGGGAGCGTGAAGATAATCTCAAGAAGTATTTTCCCCAACTACCCCTGCCTCAAACCTCGAATCTCGAGATGGTATTCCTTTAAGGGAAAGGTATGTAACATCCTAATTTTGCAACTGTAAAGAGTAGCTAATGTCTAGGGTTTAGGATGAAATAAAACTTTCTAGGATTATGTTGCTTAATTCTTATCCTTTGCTTGTTTAAAATAGTCATGATATTTTTTTGCTTATGTATATTCTTGTGTGCACTAGGATTAACCTCATATATTAAATAACCTATTTTAAAATTGGAAAACTCTATTTGCCTAATACCCAAACCATCAAACCTAGAAATTTCCCTAAGTAAGTTTGCAAATATGGCCGAAGCTTAAGGCATGTCCAACTTATATCGTGTCAACTTTGGAGATGATTTGCAAAACCTTGACAGGGAGTGGTGCAACCATCTTGGCATGATTTCACTCATATCATATCCCTCTATTCAACCCATCACCATCTCAGATCATTGGATAATCACACTAGAAGACATGATCAACAAAAGTGAGCAAGAAAAATTCTAAACATAGATCACCCTCACACTTCTTCTCGCTACCCAGATGTTATGTCCATGTAACAAGCCTGGAACAACCAGTGCACCACCCCTGCTCGTGTACCATACCAATACCAGCCCTCCCTCTGCCCCAAACCCGACCATGCATGCAAGACAAGCAAGATCACCATGATCCTGCAAAATCAATGCAACAGCCCTGTCCCTCTCCCTCTCAGCTGGTCCCAGCACGGCCATCAAAAACTTCCTAGACACCTCCCCCGCACACCCCCTTGCTCACCCCCGCGCCCTAGAGACCCACAACCACAAAGCTCCTGTCGACCCAATTCCCTCTCCGGTGCAAAGCGAGCAACCTGTGGTGGAGAAACCTCCCACCCCCTCTCTACCACTGTCTTGTCCGTTCCTACACTACCACTAGCCTCCCCGATCCCTACACCGACAAGATCTCACAGTCGAGCACCTCTCATGCACCCGACCATGCCACACCCCTCTCCTTGCCAATGGGACCCTATGCCCTTACCGCGTCCACCCCGCATCACCACGCCCACAGAAACCACCCACCGCACAGCCCAACCATTCCCGTGCCTCCACGACACGGCCCTTACCTTGCCATGGACTCAATGCACCAAGGGCGTGCAACCTCGAGATAAAACCCTCCCGAGCCCCTCTCATGTCACCACCCACTTCATTTCGTTCTCTGCCCTCTCCTCACTCACCTCCGAAGTGGAGGCGAGGCCTCTCGGTCCCCATGCTCGCCATCCTCGCCGCACCACTATAGCACCAAAGAGAAGGGTCGAGGTTTTCTTCGGCGCTCTCCCTCTTCTCCCTTGCATGCATGCACGGTCCTGGTCATGGTCCTTGGGCGCATCTAACCCACCTCTCTGTTTCTGTTTAGGAGCACCAGGAGAACGCCGTAGAGGGAGCCCGTGAGCACCACGACGCCACGCACACGCCCGCGACCATGTCTGGAGCCGGAGCTACCCCTTCCATCCCTCGTTCGACTCGTCGTTGTCAACTTCTTCCAACCATTTTGTTGCCTACACCTCATTTCCAATGGGTGAGCTGCTTCGAGTGGTGTTGCTGGCATCGCGTCTAATCAAAGACGACGAGTTGCAGCCGTCAGATCTACCTCGGATCTAATAGCCCAGCCTAGCCGATACCCCTTTGCCAGCCACCACCACTACCAAGTGGGGTGCTCGCTGGGATTTGAAATCCTCGACTCCCGCTAAGTCCACCACGGAGTTGGGCCGGCCCAGGACTATTCGGCCATGAACCTGGCCACAGCACCTCCCCCTTTTTATTTTTATTCTTGTTAAGTAAAATCCCTGAATTCTTGCAGCTAGCTTAAAATCCACCAAAAAATCCCAATTAATCTTTATAGCATGCATCCAATTTTGTTTGCTAACCTAGTGTTTTATCTAACACCTTGCTTTGGTAGTTTAGCAAAACGCTAGAATATCTGGGTTTTTTCTTCTAGAATACTGATGGTAACACCTTTAAATGCTTAGTAAATTGCTTGTTTATCAAAAAATGGTGATTCCAATTTGCGTTCCTTGTAATCAAGTATGCATGTCCATGAAAATTGGAATCACTAGTTTATGAACTGTTTGAAACCTGTAGTGATTATCACATGTGTGGCACATAAATTATTTCAAAGAATTTTAGATATCTGTATGCACCTTATTTTGAGGAGAGACCAACTCCCTGATGTGCGTTTTTGTTAGATATGTCAGTACCTACAATATCATAATTTTTGCTGTAGTGATGTTTTCCTGGGAAATTATTTATGCTTACAAGCTCTCTATGCACAATTTTAATTTGTAAAAACTAGCCCTATAATATAAAAATATGATTCCAATTAGATTAGTTTGGTATTCTCATTATCTTTACAGTCATATAATTTTTTCCCACTTTCCCCTACAAAAAATAATCGTGACACAATAAATGGTGTTTAGCTTATGTTTACTAAATCAATCATGATAAAATTTTAGAAATAGCTTTTTGATTGATTCTAGTGCCCATGCATTGGTATGTTCTGTGGCTACATGGGTGTTGCTTGAGGTAATGTTTGTTTTTCATATACTGTACTGGTAGGCTTGTTTTCCTTGGTTGATGTGTTGTGTTTGTTAGTTGTTTCTCTCTTTTTTGACGATAGAACTGAACGAGGAAGATTACGAGGAAGGTGATTGTGAGGAGTTTGGAGAGGAGGATCAGGGACAATTTGCTAACCAAGGAAAGCCACCTTCTTTCTCATTATCCTTGTTTTAATATACTATTTTTCCAAATCATGCATGTTTTAATATACTATTTTTCCAAAGTGCATTGTTTTGGTTTTATACTACTATATATATGGGAATGTTTGGCTCCACCAAACCATTACTACCTAGTACCAATATGTACAATCCCCTGTATCACTTCCTACCTTCCCCTAGTATAGAAAGTGGTGTATGAAACTACCCCATTTTAGCCCATGTAAAACTAGAGGATGGGAAGAAACCCAGAAAAGTATTCTGTTTACATAAATGTTTTACACTAAACCTTGGTTAGTCTTGACCTACAAAGAGAAGTCTAAGAACAAGGTCTTGTTTTATGAGGTGCTAAAGGAAAGAGGAGGAAAAATGTTTACAAAAACACACCCGAATATTTGCAGCTTTAGCTATAACAACTCACCACAATACACCAGTGTGGGATGGGGCCTAGTCATAAGATAGTTTAATCCAATAAGGGACCCCTCATAACTACTTATAAGGGATCATATCCCTCTAATTCTGGGCTTCCTTTATAAAAATGGTCCACTGTGAAGCAGTCACCTGGAGGAAATAGGATCACCCATGTGAGTGACTGGTCGATACTATGAGCCTCTCATAGAAAGTGACGACTCTAGAGGAGTTGGGTGCACTCCGGTTGGTCTAAGGATCCCGACGTCCAAATGTGAGAGGAACAACTCATAGGGTATGCGTTGTGTTGTAGTGATATTTCCAAATATTTTGTTTGATTATCCGGGACCCGCATACCGAGGTATGACAATCTATGATTTCTCACGGTGGATGTATTAGATCTTGTGGGTAAAGTGTACAACCTTTGCAGAGTGTAAATCTATTCGAATAGACGTGTCCGTCTTTATGGACGGTTGGATAAACTACTGTAATGTGGTGTTGGTTTTGGCTTTACAAACACTTTCCTAAAACCGTTTTGACCATCGGATGGTCAAGAAAATAAGTGGAGCGTATCGATCAAGCAAGGACCTGGAAAATTCAATGGGTGACCCTAACTCTAGTAGTTTTATTTATCTTTCCAAAAGCTTTTCCCTTTAGAAGGTTTAGAAAAATGTTTTGAAAACTCTATAGGATATACCTACAAAAAGGATCCCATTTAAGAAAATAAACTATTGATGACCCTCCTATCCACAGCCTTATTGCATGTTTTCTTATGTTATACTTGTATGGTGGTTTGCGAGTACATTCCAACGTACTCACCAACATTATCCCTGGCTATCTACTTGGCCAAATTATGAGGAGGATGTAGGAGATGTTAGAGGTTACGATGACAACTTCGCGAACTAGGGCATTCTCCAAGTCAGGCACCTGTAGGCCCATGGAATGACTCGGGCCTTCTGCGTTTAGTATCCCGCTGCTATTCTATGTATTGCCAATCGTTGCCCTTTTGTAAGACAATCTATGTAAGAATTTATGTATTTGATAATGTAATGGATGTGTACTTTTATATTAAGTCGGTTATGATCCACGATGTGTTGATCTTGGGAATCTTGGTTGTATGAATAACGGGTAATCTCGGGTATGTATTGCCAATCGTTGCTCGTTGTAAATAGTGACACCAATTCTAGTTGGAACGCCGATCCGGATGACTCAAAGTCACAGTATGGATATGTATTTATTTTGAATGGTGCAACAGTGAGCTGGAGGAGTTCCAAACAAAGCATTGTGGCAAAATCTTCAACTGAATCAGAATACATAGCTGCTTCAGAGGCTGCCCAAGAAGCGATATGGGTGAAGGAGTTCATGACTGAGCTTGGTGTGGTTCCTAGTGCATTGGACCCGATGGCCATCTATTGTGACAACATGGGTGCCATAGCTAATGCACATGAGCCAAGATCATACAAGAAGCTGAAGCACATCAAGCTACGTTTTCATTCTATTCGCGAGTATGTCCAAGATGGTGACATAAATATTTGCAAAGTACACACAGATTTGAATGTGGCAGATCCGTTGACTAAACCTCTCCCTAAATCAAAAGACGACCAACACCAGAACGCCATGGGTGTTAGGTATATTACCATGTAATCTAGATTATTGACTCTAGTGCAAGTGGGAGACTGCTGGAGATATGCCCCGGAGGCAATAATAAAGTGGTTATTATTATATGTTTATGATAAATTTTTACATCCCATGCTATAATTGTGTTAATAGGAAACATTTATACTTGTGTTCTGTAACATAAAGGAGTACCTAATAAACCTCTTATTAGGCTAGCTTGTTGATGAACAGATGATGATGGTTTCCTTATCATGGACATTGGATATTATTAATAACAAGAACATATCATTAGGAGAATGATGTGATGGACACACACCCATAGTAAGCATAGCATAATATCATGTCATTAAGTTCGTTTTGCTGCAAGCTTTCAAATACATAGTAACCTAATCCTTTGACCATGAGATTATGTTAATCACCATCACTGAATGAGCTCTTTGATGACATCAAACGCCACTTCATAACTTGGTGGTTATAAAGGTGGCATTGGGTATTCTAAAAGTATGTGTTGAAGAACATGGATCAAGAGTGGTATTTGTTCATCCAATGAAGGATAGATATAATCTAGGCCCTCTTGGTGGAATGTCATCCAAATGGCTTGCAACCATGTAACTAGGTCGCAAGGGATGGCATATCATGTTACTAGTAAATAGTACTTATCGGTAACGAGGTTGAACTAGGTATGGAGATACCGATGATCGAACCTTGTATAAGTAAAGCATCGTGTGACAAAAGGAATCGTTGTCGTATGTTAATGGTTTTTTTGATCATGAAGTCATCGTTGAATATGTGGGAGACATTATGGATCTCCAGGTCCCGCTATTACTTATTTATCAGAGAGGTGTCTTGATCATGCCTGCATAGTTCAAGAACCGTAGGGTGACACCTTAAGATTCAATGTTGTTTAAGTAGATATGGAATGTGGGTTGGAGACCAAATGTTGTTCAGAGTCTCGGATATGATCCAGGAAATCACGACGAGGTCCAGAATAGTCCGGAGAATAAGATTCATATAAATTAAGTCATCTTCCAGGGATCGGGAAAAGTTTCGGTATTTTTATCGGAGCTTCTAGAAGGTTCTTGAGGGAAACTAGTGGGCCCACCATCCCGGGAGGGGCCACATGGACTGACGGGATGACATGGGGCCCCATGGGCCAGTCGCACCAAGCCCTAGAGGCCCAACCGGCTAGCCCCAAAGAAATAAGGGCAAAACCCTAAAAAATAGGGATATGACTTGGGGGGAAGGAAACTCCCCCTCCCTCTTACTCCAGCACTAGGAGGGGTGGGCCAAGGGGGGCAACCCGATCCACACCACCTACTATATGTAGAGGGGAGGGGTGGCCGCCCCCTTTGCCCTTACTCCTAACCCTAGCCGCCACCTCTCCCTCCTCCATCTTGTTGCTCCGGCTTAGGCGAAGCCCTGCAGGAATTTCTCGAACCCATAGGGAGAAACACTTAAGGTTAGTCAACGCAATTGAGCGGATAGGTAACACAGGGGAAAACAATGGACATCGCATGAATTTTTTCTGTCGAATCTTCCCAAATGGTTTCGGGGTATCGAAACAAAGCAAGGGATCGAATTGTTCTTGTGTTCATTAAATGAAGTGTTCATTAAATGAAGTACTCATTAAATGAAGTGTTCATTAAATGAGTGACATTAAATGAAGAGAATTAAAAGTCGATTTAATGGAGTGTCTCTTGATTTTTCAGTGGAGAATAAATGGGGGAAAGTGGAGAGTGTTTTTATGTGAGTGGAGAGTGCACGCACATAATTAGGGAAGAGGTGGGGGCAGCCATATGGTTGTGCACATTATCCCTTGGGGCTGCCCCCTCACCTATAAAAGGCCCCCTCCTCTCCTCTCTCTCACACACTTGAATCTCCTCTCATATGCCCTTTGGTTGGCATCTTCTCCCTCTTGCTAGCCTTGTCCATTGCCATAAGAAAAGGTTCTTAGGCAAAGTCCTTCTCGAGATCTTCCCCTCCACAACCTCTAACATGGAGTAGTGATGTTGGAGTTCCCGGGGATCCGCTAGTTCCATTGACCGGCTAAAGCGAGGTTTCGGGAGTCTTCGGCACATCGTATGTGCGACCGATTACGGAGGCGTTGCCCTCTTGTGGTTCTGATCATCTTCACGTCCTTCAGGATGGTCGTGTACACTCTACATCAACCATATTTATTTTCGGGAATGTTATCCCGCTTACGGTATTCAAGGGTGAGTCCTTCTAAAACCGTTACAAAGTATCGCCGAGATTTGATCTTGGAAGTTGCAACCGTAGGAATTTTATGTTTTGTATGCAACGGAACCCATCACCCATTGCTACTATCACCTTGGAGATGTTTGAGGAACATTTTAAGACTCACCATGTCTCAATTGGAGTTATGAGCTTGAAGCGAAGGGAATTAGCTTGTGCCAGAACCACCGTAATGTGTCTGAATACATAGAGTTCTCCAATCTTTCCCGCTATGCTCCAGATGATGTGGATACTGATGCTAAAAGAAGGGAGAGATTGTAGGGGTTCGTAGCATGAAAAAGCAAAAATTTATACCGCATGAACACACACAATCCAAGATCTATCTACTAGATTTTAGCAACGAGTCGATAAAGTACTCACCCTCGAATATTCCAAAGCGATTAACGAGAGCGGATTCTGGTGGGTGATGTAGTCGTTCAGTTGCCAATCTCAAGATCGCGTAGACGATCCTTCTGGCACCATGTTCCGGCAGCGCCCCTGCAGTCTGTCAAACGTTCAGTACTCGATGAAGACCTTCCTCTCCCTTGTTCCAGCAGGCAGCGAAGGTTGTTTGTAACATCCCAATTTCAGCAACCCTGATCTTTTGACAAAAAGGCAAAAATTAGGGGGAACAAAAACTTTTCTTACTAAGTGTGCAATGCTTTCTTACTTGTTTGCTTTTGTTCATGCAACTGTTTGTGTATTAGGTGATATACTACTAATTTCAACACTAGTTAACAAAAGCTATTTTGCAAAAGAGATGTCTTGGCTCATCTTTCATATTCTCAAATGTTCTGGCATTTAAAACATGAGCCAAGATGATTTTGATACAACATATTATTTTACTAGTTCTATCAATAAAACTACGGGGACCTATATATTATCCCTTTCACTCCAATCCTGGTAGAAATACTATCAATGTTCTATCAACAACATATTATTTTACTAGTTCTATCAACAACATATTATTTTACTAGTTCTATCAACAACATATTATTTTACTAGTTCTATCAATGTTGTTTTCAAGACAGAATATTCAACTACTCGTGTCTCTAGGATTTTCATAACCTGTTGGTAAAACCTCTTCACTCCAATCCTGGTAGAAATACCAAGAGGTCCTTATCTTACTTCAAAGCAAAACCAATTAAAATACCCATCCTTACCTCAAGCTAGGCTTGATGGTAACCCCAGTAGTAGTTGAATAGGTTTGATGAGAGGAATTGCCTTGATCTGATGCTTGCCTTGTTTGCTTAGGAAGTAGAATGAGCTAATCTAGTATCTCATCCTTAGGGATCAAGACAATATTTGTGAGCAACAATATCAACCAAGCATCCTCATAACTAAATCTATCTGGAGTCACTCAGGTGAATCTGAAATATACTTAACCAGATCAATCTGAGCTAATCCTTTGTATTAGCATCCAACTCATCAAAGACTAAAAACAAGCATGGATCCCCTCTATTTAATCCATACCTCAATATCAACCACTTTATGAAGAGTATAAAACGTTGCCACTCTCTCAAAATGTCCCTCTCTTGCATACTAGTCAAAATCCACAAATCTTCCAATTTGGCTAAGTCTAGAATCTTTAACTAGATTCAATCTTTGGAACTCCACCTACTCTAATCGGTGTGCATTCTTGAGAATGTACTTGAACCATATGGTAGTACTTCTTTATTACTACCAAATCCCACTCTTGCCTTTGGATAAACCCTTCTGGTTCCCACTCATCCATGATGGTTTTGTAGTCAAGATAATAATCTTTTCTGCAAATCCTATCATCTTGCCTACTTTGACAGAAGCTCACATCCATATGCTACCACCCCTTGACCAACCCTTTCCATGGACATGATCTACTAATCATGGTATACCAATCCACTCTTCCCTTGTTTCCATTGGATCTTTGTGCTTCTTAAACCCACATGGTTTATGTGGCATCATGATGTATCAGTTATGGTAGCCTTAATTTTCAACAAAGTTTGCCATCACTCCTAAACCACCTCAAATACAACCAAGCCCAAATCTTGGCATAATGATAATATATACCACTTAGTCTATCCATCCACCTATCTATTGTACCAAGGTGAGCTCTGAGCTCACTAATCCAACCATGTTTAGGTGGTATGACAATAACAAAACCCTAGAACCTCTAATCCTTGTTCTTTTCCAAAACCAACTCCCTTTTTGCAATAACCAAGGTTGGTTATGATAGATACTACAAGTTTATATCCTCCATCTTGTATATAAACTTTTGCCAAATAATTCCCATAATTATTTGGAGCCTAAAACTATTTAATTTCCACTTTTGGCAAAACCCAAAAATATTAGTCTATAAAGGCACGTTTGTTTTTCTCCAAATCACTTTGACAAATCAATGCACATTTGAGATTCCCTACTTCGTACCCTAACTTTCAAACTCAAAAATAAATATTTTTGAGATTCTTTATTATTTCTTTTTGCCCTTTTTCTTAAATGGCAGAAATAAGAAATAATTCCTTAAAAATACTTTTCCATCTCAATAAATTCCAATAAAATTCTCCAATGTGTAATATGGTATTTAGGACCATCTCACATAAAAAACCCATCTTTTCCAATGCAAAAATATAAGATGATCTTCTAGAAACTACTTTTGCACTTTTTGAAGAAAAGGTTATAAATGGACTTTAAATCCTCTGAAAAATCTCAAATAAATCCAGTAGTGTTTCCTTGACCATATATCCAAAACCAGTACCTTTGGCTCATCTTATCTAATTCAAAAATCCTTATTTGGCCAATATTTGAAATCCTCTCCAAACTTGTGTCAAACCAACTTAGATTCCCATCAAAGCTTATATAGAAATTATCCATAGCATCACACCTTCCCTTGGTCATGGTGACCACTGTAACAAGCCCTCTCCCTTGTCCTTTAGCTCTTGAAGCATGTGAGAGAGATGAGCATATCTTGCAAAAATCTTGGAAATAAAAGAGGCGGCAGCCACACCACCCCTTCCACCACTCCCTACTCGAACCTAGTACCCCACAACACATCCCCACCGCCCTTGAGGCCCTATCCTTGAGAAGAACCCCTCCTCCATGCTCAAAATGGACCTAGTACATCAAACACCTCCCCCTTTGGTTTATAAGGCCGTAGGACAGTACAGTGCCTCTCCTCTGGCCCATTCGCCCCCAACTACCCCCACTCACACTCCAGAGATCCCTCTTCCTCTCCCCTGCTCTTACTCGCCCAAGAACAGGATGTAGGAAAAGCTTCGGATACCTCCATGATCTTTCTTATATTCCCCCTTCCTCTTCTTCCCCAGGTCTACATGTTGCTGCACCAAGACCCCTGGACCTACTCCATATAACCTTGCTTCCCTCTCTTCTAGGGATGGCCGGAGTCCTCGCCGCCATCGACTTCCCGACCGTGCCCCTCGGGTGCTCATGCACGACCGAGCTCCTATCGTGGGATGCCATGCTGCCTCCCATCGTTGGGCTCGGCGCGGAGCACCGCCTCACCCTGGACCATCCCCGACGCCTCTTCCACACCCCATTGGGCTACCTGGCCTTCCCACGCCTCCGCTAGGGTTTCGGCCCCGTGCTGAGGCTGCTAGGGAGAAGAATCCCAGGCGCCATCTATCTTAACTAGATCTGACGGACACTATCCCCCGGTACCCCTTCATTCCCCGTAGGCACTGACAAGCGGGTCCTGCCCTGCGATTTCGAATGGATCCCGCGCGCTCTCGTTGTTGCATACCTAGGCCGAAACCGCCGCAGTAAGGCCTAGTAGCCCCTGTCCCCTTCTCTTTTTAATCTTTTTTTAGATCTGGTATATTTTTAGTTTGGTTCAAAAGCAAATAAAAATGAAAAATGAACCAAAATTCCTAGATATAAATTTCCTTGGATGCACTAATGTTTTCCCTAACATGTAGAGGCATTGGGTAGCCCATTTGATGTTTAGAATAAATATGATAAATCAAGCCCCTAGATGTATCTTTAGCAATATATAAAACCCCCAGAAAGTTATACTTATCCAAATGGTATGAATAAAGTTTCATCTAATAGATAAATGAAATACCCATTTTTGCGCCCTTTCCTCATGGCAAGGTGAACCATGGTTTGGCATTAGTAAAAATAACAAAATCAGGGCATTTCTACACTTATAAAATTATCTAGGAAAAACCACAAATGTTTTTACCTAATTATAACTCCCTGTAGGTTCCCATTCCAATATATATCAAACATTAGGAGCCCAATATTTATTAACCTCTTATTGATATATGTTGATTTAAACCTTTTTGTGCATAGTTTATTCACCAATAAATCCACCATAGTAGTTCTGTAAATCCAAAAAGGTTGATTCGAATTTCTACAGAAAGGTAGTTCCGGTACCTAATATGTGTCCTTGGAATCACATCAAAAGCTCATGTATTTTAAATCTAGTGAAAAATACAAATAACATCCATTACTACCTTTGGGATTTTCCTGAGGGAATTCTGTAATTATTTTAAGTTGATTCCAACTCCTCTGGAATGATTCAATCAAATACTACCTAACTACCCAAGGAAATAATTTTTGGAACCCCAGAACTATTCTGGTGATTTATTTCCTAAAAGTAGAGTTTTATTCACTATAAAAATCATTATAAATCAATGTAAAGAGATAAATTAGTGAAACCACTTTTGTTGGCTTCATTTTAACAATACCTATCTGAGGGTATCATGTTTGGACATTGATCTCATATAGAACTTAACCTGGATCTAAAACCCTTTATCTAGGTAGTTTTGGACTATAAATCTTAAACAGGAAATCCCCCAATGCAATCAAAGCATTTCCCTTTTATCCAAAACAAAGTCCCAAACCCTTACTGATCTATAAACTTGTTTTTTTCCTTTTCTTGCTTTATGTATAAATACTTGTACGCTTTGGATTGATTGATGTATTGTTTGATTGCATGTATGCTCGATAACGACGATAGTTGTGAATTGTGAAACGCCGAGAAGAAGGAAGCCTCGGGTTATTCTTATTATTATTGTATTTGGTATTCTGGTTTTCTAAGGAAGTCAAGGGACATCTCGTTGGTCACTGTCAAGCCATCTTCTTTCTCATAAGCCCTTGTCCTACCGTTTTACTTGTGCATGTTTATCTACTGTTTATGAAACTGCATTGTTTTACTTATGATGATTTTATACGTGGTAATGGCTTTTCTCCTCCGGCTAGTTATCATTTGTACTATTAAGTACAACCCCCTTGGATGACACCTACCTGCCCCTAGTATGGTAAATGGGGTATAGCATCATGACCCTTTGGAAACCCCGTTTTAGCCGAAGCAAAACTATGGGATGGGAAAACCCTGGAAAAGCTTACAAGATTGTTTTAAGAGAAAACCTTGGCAAGGTTTGGCCTTCCAAGTAAGTTTAAAAAGGGAAAAGGTTTTGGTTTTACAAAAAGGTTGGACGAAAGATGGAGGAAAAAGGTTATGAAAACGCACTCGGTTCTTTGCAGTTTTGCTAGAACAATTAACCCGTGCAACCACATTACTCTAGAAATGGGATAGGGCTAGGCTGGAAGTTTGTGTATTCTAGTATAGGTGCCTCACAACTACTACAGGGGATGTCAATATCCTGAAGGATGGGCCTTCTCTGGGTAAACGGTCATGGTAAAACATTGACCGGGAGAAGGAACGAAGGTTCTACGGGCTTCCACGTGTTACTATGAGCCCCTCATTGAAAGAGCACACTTGGTGTAGCGGAAAAGGTGCTTTGGTTGGCTTTGGAACCATACAGGGCATCAAGGGGTTGAGGGGAAAACACCCATAGGGTAGGCACTTATATTAGACTTGGCATTCCGATGGTCTTGACCGGCTACTCGACCCACGATCGGTGTAGATCAGGGCAGGGTACTCGGATGGTATGGGTAAAGTGTACAACCTCTGCAAAGTGTAAATCTATTCGAATAGCCGAGTCCTTGTTCATGGACGGTTGGGAAGGTTGCTATAGAGAGGTGCTAGTTTTCATCTCAAAAAGGACATCAGAAAAGCAATGTATTGAAAGTGTTTTGACCATGGGATGGTCGGAAAAAGGAGGAAGAAGTTTGGTCATGGAATGACCAAAAGGAAAATCAAATGGTTGACCCAATCCCAGTGGTTTCTAAAAAAATTTCAAAAGGATTTCCAAATGTTTTACAAAGGTTTTTCAACAAAGATATTGAGATATGCTATATCTACAAGAGAAACTAGATTATAAAAGAACCTCTTATGGAGCCATCCTACTACAGCAATATTGTATATCCTTTATTATTGTTCTCTTAAGGTGGTTTGCGAGTAGATTCAAATTACTCACCGGCATTGTCCCTGGCTATTTACTTGGCCACATTTTCAGAAGCAATGCGGAACAATGGATATGTTTGACGTCTATGCAAGCTAGGCTATCTTCCCAGTCAGTCGCCTGTAGGTTAAGGCATGCCATGGGCTCTACGCTTGAAGACTTCCGCTATTTGTGTTGTAATCGCCATAATAGCCACCTTGTAAGTATTGTAATCGTTACTTTCTAGATAATGTAATGATACTAGTCAGTTGTGCTCATGGCTCACCGATGATGGAAATGTGAATTGTATGCATAACGGGTATTCTTGGACCATAAATCCGGGGTGCCACATTGTAGATCTCTCCTAGCGATTCCGGCAGCACGACGGCATGGTGTCGGAGTTTAGAGGGGAAATCCGGCAGGGCTTCGCCTAAGCCAGAGTGGGTATGGTGGAGTAGAAGAGAGGCCTTATCGATCTAGGGTTTAGAGGGCCAAGGGGGTGGAGTGGACGGAGGCTAGGAATAGGGCTTTTCCCTAGTCGGCGACTCGGGAGGATCTCCCTAGGTGGCGGCACCTAGAGAGGGAGGTAGCCAAGCTAGGGTGTTGGGGTGAGGGGTAGGGGCTCCCTACCCCTCCTTTTATAGGTGGGGAGGCGGCAAGGGGGAGGGAATCCTCCCCCAACTCCACCTTGTGTGGCTGGCGGCAAGGAGAGGGAGGAATCCTCCCTTAGATAGGATTGTTGGTGTTTTACTTTTTCAAACTAGTGACTTTCAAACTATAGATTGATTTCTCTCTTCCAATTGCCCAGCCAAGTGACCTAGGACATGATGCAACCATTCCACTTTGTTATGGCACATCCATGTACCCTTCCCCCTCCAGATCGGTGGACCTTCTAGACCCTTCTAGAACATTCTGGTGAAAACACTAAAACCATTCCCGTAGTGCCGAATGTCATGACCCGGGATCAGGGCTAGACAAATACCAGATCCTCATATGATATAAGCCTAACCTAAATTCCAAAACGTGCAGGGAAAGATCGGTAACATTACAGAACATACAAACCATACAATAATAAGGTAAACTCTTAAGAGAGTTACAAACCAGTCATACAAACCAAGGGTCACAGACCCATCATTACATCAAACAACGAAAGCAAACGAGTTGTTCTGAACAACAAACTTAGCAAAGGGCCTAAGAGGCCTTAACAGAAGTAGAGACCCTTCCATAGATCCTAGGCTACTGCCCGGGAACACCGACTACTCGTCGACTTCGACGTAGAAATCACCTTCAGTTGGAGTAACATCATCTGTAGAAAAACATCAACGAAGCAAGGCTGAGTACAGGGTGTACTCCGCAAGACTAATGGCTAGTGGAGTTATTTTGCATAAAGCCATATTTTGTTTTCAAAACAAGAGGGAGAAGAAACTCGTCTATTCAGATCATTTTCAAAAGGGAATAAGAAGAATTCAACTCTAGCCCTTAAAATCATCTTTGGTATCCACCAAGTATCATCATCAACTAAACCTCTCTCCTTGGACTACCCCCTCAACAACCTCGAGGAAGTATCTCCGGATCTCACTTTAGTTGACAAGTTTTATCATTCGGTTATAGTTTTCTATGATCACAGAATAAGTTCCCAAGTCGTCCATAACCGTGGACACGGCTTTTCGAAAAGATTAATAACCCTGCAGGGGTGCACAACTTTACCCACACGTACCAACCGATTCTTAATGCCAAATTATTAGCCCTCTTCCTTGGAAGGACGACAAAGAGTGGTTGACCACAACCTTTACCTTGCTTTCTCCGAGACCATGAGTCACGCACTAAGGAGATGCCACCGTAATGGGTCGAGTCCCGAAGTCGGTCCCTAGCGATGTGCACAGGATTTGAGATTACGGATGCCGGGCATCTCCCATTCCTTGCCACGCTTACCTATTTGTATGAATGCACCTCCTTCACCTCCATTCAAGAGGAACCAATATGCGTATGTCTAATGGAAAGCCCGAACTATGTGACTTGTGGAATCTACTAGGAAAGTTAGTGAGTCGAGGGGGTTTCCAGGCCCCCGTGTGGTTGTACGCTCGTCTTGGTTCAAGAGGCGAGAACATCAGGTCCTAAGGGTGGCAAGTATGGGACTACAAAAACCACAACCCACGTGGCCTCCCATACAAGCTTTAGCATGTTTATCATTCATATCTGGTCACATCACAACATCATACCATACTAGATTCGTTCACATCTCCGGTGCATCACATGAATGATCAGCATCAGACCACTAAGCATGGCTAAGCTTGACTGAACTGTGGCACTAGCGATTCTCATAAGCCAAACCCTAGTTATGCTAGGAGCAGTGGATCAGGTAATATAGTTCACAAAGGAAAACATGCATCAGATAGGATTACTCTGTGTACTGATAAAAGACTGTTGAACCGAATGCATATGACGAGAATGAAATACTTTGTAATCATAGGATTAATATGTATGAGTGGGGCTTCGCTTTCCTTGTCCGTTGTTGGACTAGTACTACTCTTCGGTGGCGTTGAATTCAGCTTCGGGTTCGGTTCCTATTCGCGAGAACCAATCACCGAAAAAGAGAAAGCAACACTCAGCACATGGCATGTGCAATGCTCATACAGTATGGATGATATGACAAGTTGAATATTGTTGAATTGAACCCTAAAGCATGCTTGGTCACTTTAAAGGGGGTTTCGAAGGTCCAAACCCTAAAACAGGGGAATCATCGGAATCACCTATGCGGTTCAATTAGTTCTTCTAATTAAACTTTCCATCAAAGTTGGTTAACAATGTATGATTATAGCTTAGTTAGAGAGGTTTCATTTTTCTGATCATTTTGGTATATTAATTGTATTTTTCTGATTTAAAATGAATTAGTTACGAATTTCCCAAATTTTAATTCATTTTAAATCATTTTTGGAATATTTAAAATAATTTCCTACTTGGGCCCACATGTCAGACTTTTATTATTTTCAGAAAACATTTACAGAAATGATTAAAACCCTGACCGGCAGGGCCCACCTATCATACATTTTCCATTTAATAAAACAATTACAGAAAACATTAAAAGAAATAAAAAAAGAAAATATGACATCATGATGATGTCATGCTGACATCATCAATGGCTTGCTTGTAGATCGGCGATGGAGCTGGCGATTGGGGACGCGCGGGCGAGCAAGAGCGGGCGCGTTCGAGAGAGGGCGATACAGGCAACCAGAAAGTGGCGGCGGCGCTTGTAGGAGGTCACTGGAGAGGGGAGCACGACGGCGGCGAGCGGCAGTAGACGCAGGTGGTCGACGGGGAGGGTGAACCAGAGCGAGAGGGGGTGAGGGAGAGGGTCCACGAGGACCAGTAGCTCACCCTGAGCGCGATGGTAGTGACGGCGATGCCGGGGGCGGTCTGGAACGGCCGGAATCGACGAAGAAGGCGGTGGCCGGAGCTCAGAAAGGTGAAGTCGATGGCAACGATTTCGTGCGTCTCCGGTCGATTCCTTTGGCAGGAATGATTAGCGTGGCGAGGCGAAGCTGGCGACGGTCTCAGATGGCAAGGGGGTGGTCGGGAATGGCGGGGCACGGCGGAGCCCGAGGCTTAGGGTTCCATCGAGTTTAGGGAAAAGCCACAGAGGCCACGGGAGAGAGTGAGACGGGTATGGGGAGGAATAGCTCGACACGGCGATCCTTATCCCCATCCTCGCAGGCGGCGGCGCGCATCACAGCGTCGGCAAGATCGACGGCGAGGGTGCTGCCAGGCAGCTGCTTCGCCAGCAACTCGGGGAAGAAGAAAAGAAGAAGACGGCAAAGGGGTACGGGCCAGGTGGGCTGGAGTGGGCTGGCAGAAAGAGAGAGAGGGAGGTGGGCTCGGCCCAGTTAGAGTAGATAAATGTTTTTATTTCTAGAAATGTTTTTCTATTTCTATTTTCTAATTTCCCTTTTGTATTTTGAATTCAACTCTGTTTTGAACAATTTCAAATCACAGAAACTTTTATAATATAACTGAAAACACTAAGGGCCCTTGGTACTGATTTGGCTCCATTTGTTTTGAGAATTTTCAAAGTATAGAAACCATTTGAATTGATTCAAAAAGAGGGGAAGCTATTAGTGTCTAGAGTGTTGTTTGTTCTTCTTTGGTTGAATCAAAGTGCAAGTATTATGCATGCATGCAATGCTCAAACATATCTTATTTATATTACACAAAAGGTGGTATGTTACACAGAATTGGACTTTCCTTGTATGAATCTTATTCTCCGGAACATTCCAGATCTCCTCGTGATATACCGGATCCCATCTGAGACTCCAAACAACATTCGATCCCTTTACTCACTTTCCATGTCTAATAAACAACATCGAATCCTTAAGTGTGTCTCCCTACGGTTCGTGAATTATGCATACATGACCAAAACTCTTCTCCGATCAATAACCAATAGAGGAATCTGCAAATTCATATGGCTCCCACATATTTCTACGATTACTTCGTGATCAAATGAACCATTTACATACGATACCAATTTCCCTTTATCTCGCGATACTTTACTTATCTTAGGTATGATCGTCGGTATCTCTGCATACCTAGTTCAACCTAGTTACCGATAAGTACTCTTTACTCGTTCCTGTGATATGTGATCCCTTGTGAGCCAGTCACATGCTTTCAAGCTAATTGGATGACATTCCACTGAGAGGACCAGAGTATATCTATCAGTCATATGGATGGAAAAAGCCCACTATTGATCCATGTTCCTCAACACATACTTTCCGAACACTCAATGCGACCTTTATAACCACCCAGTTACAAAGTGGTGTTTGATGTCATCAAAGCATCCATCCGGTGATGGTGATTAACATGATCTCATGGTCGAAAGATTTAGGTTACTATGTATCTGAAAGCTTATAGGAAAAGAACTATTGAAATGATTGATCTTTATGCTATGCTTAACTATAGGAGTATGTCCATCACACAATTACCCTAATGATATGATCTTGTTGTCAATAACATCTCAATGTTCATGATCAAAAAACCATGAGCATCTATTGAACAATAAGCTAGTATTTACAAAGAGGCTTTACTAGGGACTCTAACAAGTTCACAAATCACACAATTATTAATGTTTCTGGTTAATACAATTATAGCATGAATATAAACATTTATCATAAACACAAAGATATAATAAAACCTACTTCTATTATTGTCTCTTAGGCATATCTCCAACAGTCTCCCACTTGCACTAGATTCAATCATCTAGATTACATGGTAATATACCGAACACCCATGGCGGTTTGGTGTTGATCATGTTTTTCCCTCGGGGGAGGTTTAGTCAACAGATCCTCCACATTCATATCTCTGTGTACTTTGCAAATCTTTATGTCACCATATTGGACATGCTCTCGAATAGTGTGAAAATGCAGAATTATATGCTTCAACTTCTTGTCTGACCTTGGCTCCTGCGTATTGGCTATGGCACCCATGTTATCACAGTAGATAGACATTGGGTCCATTGCACTGGGACCACACCAAGCTCCGTAATGAACTGCTTCATCCATATTGCCTCTTGTGAATCCTCCGAAGCAGCTATGTATTCCGATTCAGTTGAAGATCTCGCCACAACGCTTTGCTTTGCACTCCTCTAGCTCACTGTTGCACCATTTAATGTAAATACTTATCCAGATTGAGATTTAGAATCATCTGGATCGGTGTTCCAACTAGCATCGGTGTAACCATTAACAACGAGTTGTTCATCACCTCCATAAGAAGGAACCATATCCTTAGTTCTTCTCAATTACTTAAGGATGTTTTTGACCGCTGTCCAATGGTCCACTCCTAGATCACTTTGATATTTGCTCATCAAACTAACAACATATGCAATGTCGGGTCTAGTACATAGCATGGCATACACGATACATCGTATGGCGGAGGCATAGGGAGTCTTATTCATCCTGTCTCTATCTTCTATCGTAGCAGGACTTTGAGTTTTACTCAAGGTCGTATTGGGCAACATGGGAAAGAACCATTTCTTCCTATGTTCCATTCCAAATCTCTTTAGAACTTTGTCCAAATATGTACTCTGTGAAAGCGATATTAGGCGTCTCGATCTATCTCTATAAATCTTTATGCCTAATATGTAAGCAGTTTCGCCAAGATCCTCATTGAAAAACTATTACTCAAATAACCTTTGACACTTTTAAGAAGGTCTAAGGTCTACATCATTACCAATCAACCATGCCAACCACATACAGTACTATTCTACAGAGCTCCCACTCACTTTCTTGTAAATACAAGCTTCTCCATAAGTTTGTATAAAACAAAAACTTTTGATTACCTTATCAAAATGTCGATTCCAACTTTGGGATGCTTGCTTCAATCCATAAATGGACCGTTAAAGTTCGCATACCTTGTTTGCATCTTTAGGATCGACAAAACATTTGGGTTGTAACATATACAAATCTTCATCAATATCTCCATTGAGGAATGTCGTTTTGACATCCATCTGCCATATCTCATAATCATGATAAGCAGCGATTGCTAACAAAATCCTCACAGACTTTAGCTTCACTACCGGTGAGAAAGTCTCATCGTAGTCAACTCCTTGAATTTGTCGAAACCCTTTTGCGACAAGTCAAGCTTGATAGACGGTTACATTACCATAAGCATCTATTTTCTTCTTGAAAACCAATTGTTCTCGACAGAATTTCAGCCATCCGGTAAGTCCACCAAAGTCCACACTTGGTTTTTGTACATGGATCCAATCTCGGATTTCATGGCTTCTTGCCATTTATTGGAATCTGGTATCATCATCGCTTCCTCATATGTCGTAGGGTTGTCGGTGTTATCCACCAACATGACACTCATAACAGTATCATATCAATCGGGAGTAGTACGAGTCCTCGTCGACCTGCAAGGTTCCGTTGTAACTTCGACCAAAGTTTCATGATCACAATCATGAGCTTCCTCTCATATTTATATGGGCTCCACAGGAACTACTTCCGGTGTTGTGCTACTCTCAAATCCGAGAGAAGGTCAACAACCTCGTCGTTTCCTTCTCGTCACTTCTTTCGAGAGAATATCCTTCTATAGAAAGGACCCATTCTTGGCAACAAAGATTTTTTATTCGGATCTATGATAGAAGGTATACCCAATAGTATCCTTCGGGTATCCTATCAAGACGCATTTTTCCGCTTTGGGTTCAAGCTTATCAGGATATAACTTCTTTACATAAGTTTGGCAATCCCAAACTTTAAGGAATGACAATTTAGGTTTCTTCCCAAAGCATAATTCATACAGTGTCATTTCAACGGATTTAGATGGTGCCCTATTTAAAGCGAATGTGACTGTTTCTAATGCATCACACCAAAATGATAATGGTAAATCCGTAAGTGACATCATAGAACGAACCATATCTAAGAGAGTTCGATTACGACGTTGGGACACACCATTAAGTTGTGGTGTTCCCGGCAGTGTCAATTGTGAATGTATTCCGCATTTCTTCAAATGCTCGCCAAACTCGTAACTTAGATATTCATCTCCACGGTTAGATCGTAGAAATCTTGTTACATTTATTCTCTACTTCACTTCATGAAAGTTTTGGACTTATGTTTCATGAAATAGATATACCCATATATACTCAAGTGATCCGTGAAAGTAAGAACATAACAATAACCACCGCACGGTGCTACACTCATCGGGCCACACACATCTGTATGTATGATTTCCAATAAGTCCGTAGCTTGCTCCATCATAATAGAAAATGGAGTCTTAGTCATTTTTCCCATCAGACATGCTTCGCATCTTTCAAGTGATTTGAAATCAAGTGATTCAAGAAGTCCATCAAAATGGATTTTTGATGCTACACTCAACAGGGAGGAAGAGTGCTTCGTTGGAAACCCCAAGAGAAAGGTATGAAGAGTACAGCAACAAGATTTCACTTAGTAGAAACCGAGGTTATCGAACCAGAAGGAGGAACAAAACATCACACAGGTGTTGGAAGCAACGTGGAGACCTGCACAACACAAACTCAAGACTCTGTCCCAACGAATCAGTGAGGTTGTCAAGCTCACCGGTTTGCTGTAACAAAGGATTAAGCGTATGGTGTGGAAGGTAATGGTTTGAAACAAGTAAACAAGTAACAGTGGAAGATGTATCAATGGTAAAGATTGGACCGGGGTCCATAGTTCACTAGAGGTGCTCTCCTTAGATAAACAACATGGCATGATGGGTAAACAAATTACAGCGGGGCAACTGACAGGAACTGAGCAAGGCATAAAAATGCAATTACTATCTAGAAAGATCCTATGAGGTTGATTGGGCAATACAACAATGTACATAGACCGTAATCCAACTGCATCTATGACTAGAAGTCCACCTTTAGGTTATCACCCGAACCCCCTCCAGTATTAAGTTGCAAGCAACAGACAACTGCTTTAAGCAAAGTGTGTAAGGTAAATAGTCCACATGTTCCATGAACAAGAGACCTTTGTTTTATCCCTAGTAGCAACAAAACATCTATAACCAAAGAGATTATTGTCACTTCCCTTCAAAACTAGAGGCATGAACCCACTATCGAGCATAAATACTTCCTCTTGGAGTCACTAGCAACTACTTGGCCAAGATAACCACTAGCAACAGAGAGCATGCAAGATCACAAACAACACAGACATGATAGAATCATAAAGATAAAACCATTAATCAAACTAACATAATAATCTCAATATCCATCGGATTCCCGCAAACACAACATGCATGATTACAAATAGATTAGATCTTGATCATGAACAGAGCTCACAAGATCTATACATGAAAGCACAAAGTAGGAGATACAACCATCTAGCTACTACATGGACCCATAGTCCAAGGTGGAACTACTCACAAATCATACCGGAGAGAAGGCCTCCGGGATAATCGCCCCTCTAGCAGGGTGCCGGGAAGAGCTTCATATCCCCCCGATCTAGGGACGATGGTGGCGGCGGCTACAGACGGTTTCGTGGAATATTGATTGGGTCCTGAGAGTTTCTGCATCGGGGGATTCTTATAGGCGAAGGGGCAAGACCGGGAGGCGGCCAGGAGGGGCAAACCCTACCCAGGCGCGAGGTAGGGCCCACCCGCGCCTAGGGGGGTTTGGCCTCCCTGGCCCGCTTCTCCATCTCCCCTCTAGACTTCTTGTTCCCCACGGAAAGTTATTGACTTTGTCCTTCGTCCCGTCCACTTCCGAGAATATTTCTTTACTAACTTTTATGAAACCAAAAACAGTAGAAAACAGGCATCTGGCACTGTTGCAACTTGTTAATAGGTTAATACCAGAAAACATGTAAAAAGCACCTCAAAGTGTAGACAAGTAAAGAAAAGTAGATACTAAACAAGCATGGAGCATCAAAAATTATAGATACGTTTCCAACGTATCAAGTTTCTTCATACGCTTCACTCCAATGTGAGCAAGATGACAGTGCCACATGTATGTAGAATTATCATTCAATTTCAAACATTTAACATTTATATTATGAACATGTGTATCACTACTATCGAGATTCATTGAGAATATACCATCGATCAATGATGAATGACCATAAAATATATTACTCATATAAATCAAACAACCATTATTCTCGGAATTAAACAAGTAACCATCTCGCAATAAACAAGATCCTGATATAATGTTCATGCTCAGAGCAGGCACCAAATAACATATTTAAGTATAAAACTAATACCGATGGTAGATGAAGAGGTAGCATTCCAAACACGACCACATCAACCTTTCATCCATTTCCAACGCGCATCGTCACCTCGTTCTTCGCTACTCTCCATTTATTCTGCATCACAAATATGAGCAATCTAACAAGTATCAAATACACAGGCACTACTATGACTACTAGTAAGATACACATCAATAACATGTATAACAGATATACCTTTCTTCTTGATGTTGATGTTCTTCAGATCCGCCAAGTACTTGGGGAAATTTCACGTTCAGTGACCTTGTCCCTTGCAGTAAAATCACTCAGTATTACCTCCCTTATTGAAGTTACTCTTTTTCTTAGGCTTGCCTTGCTTATTGAAATTGGTGGTCTTATTGACCATCAACACTTGGTGCTCTTTCTTGATCTCCACTTCCATAGACTTCAACACAAGGAAGTGTTCTGGTAACAACTTATCCATGTGATGCATGTTGTAGTTCATCACAGAGTTCTTATAACTTGGTGGTAGTGATTCGAGGACACGGTGAATACCAAAAGCATTAGGAATCACTATACCAAAGCTCTGGAGCTTATTGGCGTGACCAGACATCTTAAGCACATGCTCACTAACGGAGTTGCCCTATTCCATCTTGTAGTTAAAGAACTTTTCAGAAGCTTCATAACTCTCAACTGTCGCGTGAGCCTAAAATATCATTTTGAGTTCATGGACAATATCATGTGAGTCAAAGTTCTCAAACCTCTTTTGAAGCTTTGATTGCAAACCATACAAGATAGCACACTGAACTGTTAAGTATTGATTCTTTTGAGCGAGGAAAACATTCTTCACCTTATCGGTAGCATCATCTGCAGGTGGGTCACCCAGCGGTGCATCCAGCACATAGGTCAACTGACCAGCATTGAGGAAAATCCTCAAATTGCGGAACCAATCCGTGAAGTTGCTTCGATTGTTTTTTAACTTTTATTTCTCCAGGAATGAATTAAAATTGATGGTAGGGGTCGCCATGATCTACAACATATTTGCAATATTTTAGAGTAAGTTTATGACAAATTGAGTTCTAATTAATACTTAAATTAATCTAGGTGAACTCCCACTCAAAACAATATCCCTCACATTGTATTAGTGATCACACGAACCAAATCCAATACATCAAGTCCGATCATCACGAGAGATGATATAGTTTCAAAGGCGAACAATCAACATGTTCATCATATCTACTATATGACTCATGCTTTACCTTTTGGTGATCCGTGTTTAGAGACCATGTCTGTACATGCTAGGCTGGTCAAGATTAACCTTAGTTTCCGCATGTGTAAATCTGGCTTGCTCCTATTGTATGCACACGCAGAATCTAATACACCCAATCATAACGAGGTGCTTCAAAATAACGAGTCTTGGAAACGGTGTTACTAATGAAGAACAGTTTATTACTTGATATTTTGTGAGAGGGATCATCTTATAATGCTACCGTCACGATCTAAGCAATACAAGATGCATAAAAGGATTAACATCACATGCAATTCATAATATGTGATATGCTATGGTCTTTCTTCTTGTTCTTCCGATCTCCATCTTCAATCACGAACACGATCTCCATCATCACCGGCGTGGCATCAAGGTCAATGGCACCGCTTCATGGTTGTCGTCCACCAGCATCAACTATTACAACCACTTTGAAGAATAGACAAGCAGGTATTAACGAAATTAAAAGACAACCATAAGGCTCCTGTCGGTTGTTGTCTTACAATAAGGATCATTTCATACATCATATATAATCACAATCATGTCCATATCATATCACAGCACACCCCTGCAAAACAAATTTATACGCCTCTAATTTTCTTTGCATCTTTTACGTGGTTTGGGGCTTTCAATAAGTACTGTTCTAACTTAGGAACAGGAAACACAACGTTGATGCAAGAACTATCAAGTGCCCATTGTAAATTGAATCTGCACTATGATGGGAGAGACAGACACCCGCAAAGCCACTTATGCAATACAAGTTGCATGTCGAGCGTGGAGCAAGTCTCATGAATGATGTCATGTAAGGTTAGCCTAGGCCGCTTCATCCCACCATCCCGCAAGATGAAAATTACACAAGAAGTAATTGATAATAAAAGCACCACCGCCCATAATAACCATTGTGTTCTACTCATGCAACAGGTCTACATATAGACACGGCTCTTATACCACTGTAGGGGTTCGTACCATGGAAAACAAAAAAATTCTACCGCATGAACTCATACAATCCAAGATCTATCTATTAGATTGTAGCAACAAGTCGATAGATTACTCACCCTTGAAGATTCCAAAGCGGTTAACAAGAGCGGATTCTCGTGGGTGATATAGTCGTTCACTTGCCGATCTCAAGATCCCGGAGACGATCCTTCTGGCGCCGTGTTCCGGTAGCGCTCCCGCATTCGGTCAAACGTTCGGAACTCGATGAAGACCTTTCTCTCCCTTGTTCTAGCAGGCAGCAAAGGTTGTAGATCTCTCCTCGCGATTCCGACAGCACGACGATGTGGTGTCGGATTTAAGAGGGGAAATCCCGCAGGGCTTCAACTAAGACGGAGCGGGTATGGTGGAGTATAAGAGAGGCATTGGCGATCTAGGGTTTAGAGATCCAAGGGGGTGGAGTGGCCGGCGGCTAGTGATAGGCCTTTTCCCTAGTCGGGGACTTGGGAGGACCTCCCTAGGTGTCGGTGGCTAGAGAGGGAGGCGGCCAAGCTAGGGTTTTGGGGTGAGGGGTAGGGGGTGCCCTTGCCTCCTTTTATAGGTGGGAGGCGGCAAGGGGGAAGGAATCCTCCCCCAACTCCACCTTGTGTGGATGAGGGAAAGGTGAGGGAGGAATCCCCCCTTAGGCAGGATTCCTTCCCTCCCTCCACTAGGCAATCAATGTTGGCGTTTAAATTTTTCAAACTGGCCTTTGACTTTCAAACTAGAGTTTGATTTCTCACTTCCAATTGCCCAGCCAAGTGACCTAGGACATGATGAAACCATTCCACTTTGTCATGACACATCCATGTACCCTCCCCCCTCCGGATCGGTGGACCTTCTAGACCCTTCTAGAACATTCCGGTGAAACCACCAAAACCATTCTCGAAGTCTAGAATTGGACTTTCCTTATATGAATCTTATTCTCCGGACCATTCCGGATCTCCTCCTGATATCCTGGATCCCATCCGAGATTCCGAACAACATTCGTTTGTTTACTCACTTTCCATAGCTATTAAACAACATCGAATCCTTAAGTGTGTCTCCCTACGGTTCGTGAATTATGCAGACATGATCGAGACTCTTTTCCGATCAATAACCAATAGAGGAATCTATAAATTCATATGGCTCCCACATATTTCTATGATTATTTCGTGATCAAATGAACCATTTACATTCGATACCAATTTCCCTTTGTCTCGCAATACTTTACTTATCCGAGGTCTGATCATTGGTATCTCTGCATACCTAGTTCAACCTCGTTACCTATAAGTACTCTTTACTCGTTCCTGTGATATGTGATCCCTTGTGAGCCAGTCACAGTTTTGCAAGCTAATTGGATGAAATTCCACTGAGAGGGCCCAGAGTATATCTATCCGTCATATGGATGGAAAAATCCTACTCTTGATCCATGTGCCTCAACACATACTTTCCAAACACTCAATGCCACCTTTATAACCACCCAGTTACGAAGTGGTGTTTGATTTCATCAAAGCATCCATCTGGTGATAGTGATTAACATGATCTCATGGTCGAAGGATTTAGGTTACTATGTATTTGAAAGCTTATAGCAAATGAACTATTGAAATGAATTGATCTTTATGCTACGCTTAACTATAGGAGTATGTCCATCACACCATTCTCCTAATCATATGATCTTGTTGTTAAGAACATATCAATGTTCATTATCAAGAAACCATGATCATCTATTAACCAACAAGCTAGTATTTACAAAGAGGCTTTACTAGGGACTCTAACAAGTTTACAAATCACACAAGTATTAATGTTTCTGGTTAATACAATTATAGCATGAATGTAAAGATTTATAATAAACACAAAGATATAATAATAATTAATTTTATTATTGCCTCTTGGCATATCTCCAGTAGAGATTCCTGGATGGGCCGAATGATGAACTTTCAGTTTAGCTCTCTATTTTTCATGCCCCTGATTTCCAGAATCTGATGGATAAAGCCATAATTATCGAAGAGAAACAAATCCAAGCTAAAAGGACAAAGAGGAAGCACAATGGCAATCACAACTCAGAATCATATCATAAACATACCTTCCATGATGGTAATGGCAATTTTGAGCGCCATAACAATGGAGTTAATGGCCACAACAATGGAGGTCATGGCCACAACAAGGGAGTCAATGGAAACAACCACCATGGTAGCAATGGAAATAAGAACCATGGAGGAGGAAATGGCCACAATGATGGAATCAATGGCAATTACCACAATGGAAATTGAGTTATCAGCAACGTGGAATGCTACAAGTGCAGGAAGTTGGGACACTACACCTATAGTTGTTCAAAAGATAGGACCAAGTCAAATTCAACTGAGAAGGAAACTATGAACCATGTGAACATGAAGGGAGGATTCAATAAACCAAGATTTGTGACCGGTAAGCTTTTGGTTAATTTATGCATCGCACTCATACCTTTTCAATACTAGTACCTTCTCAATAGTAATGCATCGTATTCATTCATATCAAGGAATTCATGGATGAGATTAGTCACATATGGAGTTACTTGGAGGATCTATTAAAGTGAACTCCCTGGAGAAGGAATTGAAATCTAGTAAGAGATGCCACAATTAAACGTTAGACGTTGGAGCACAAAATATTCCTACTATCTTACTACATTGGATTCACAAGGTTAGACCATTGGAAGCTTAAGTAATGAGGGTCGGATATAGTCCCATAGTTAAGGTTTGGAGATGACAAGTTCAGTTCTCTTAAGGGGGTTGGCTTGATGAATATATCCATAGAAAGAGAATCCACATGGATGCTATATATACAATCTTCGAGAAAACCACTAGAATCTATTTGCTAGCCATTTCGAATCTCGAGGACAAGATTCATCATAAGGGGGTTAGTCTATAACATACCAAGATTTTAGAAAATTGGGATTGGAAAAAATGCATTTCCTTGTTATTCATGTGCATTGCATACACAATCATGCAAAAGTTTCATCTTGAAAAAAACCCTTTTTGCTAAACTCTATTTGAAAAACCCCTATTTTCACCTATTAAGGTGTTAATCTTTGATCTTGTGTGAGTGTGATTTTCCTCTCTGTCTGTGAGGCACTACCTTTGGGTGTTGTACGGTCGACTACCATGACTCTCCAGCTTGCTGATCGCACTTATCGCCATCCGATAGGAATATATATATTTGATATTTTATTATGGACAAGAATATATTCCCTAGTAGTCCTAAAATTTTATTTTGAATTTTAGAAAAATTGATACAAGTTTGAATGAAATTGGTGCTATATTGCAAAAGATATGAAAAGAAACATAATATTAAAATATTAAAAATAAAAGAATAGAAAACCTAAACTAACCTAACCTACCCGGAAGCAACGGTCAGCCCAGCTCACTATCCTACCTACCGGGCAAGTTGGGCGAGCAGCAGCTAGCCCATAGTGGCCAAATAGCTACCACTGTGACCGCCTGCAGCCAACCTCCCCCTCCTCTCTCTTCTAGGTGGGCCCCACCTAGCCTCCTTCCTACTCGTGCTAGGAGACAGACGCACACACTGCCCAACCCCATCACAAATCCCCTTGAAATCTGGTGGGAATGGTTCGTCTACTTGCCCACTCACACGCATCCACCCCACATATCAACCCCATCACAAAATTCTAGCCCCTCCTACGGAAGCTTCCGTTCCGCCGTCATGGATCTCCCAAGCAATCTTGAAACTCGAGGTTAGAGTGCTCTTGCGTCCCTCCTTCCCCATCCTTGTCCTCCCTGTGACCTCCCTCCTCTCCTCATCGTCGTTCCCCTTGCTGCAGAAGCGCCACAGCACCTAGGAGAGCTCGCAGGAGCTCTACCGCCGTCGTTGCCTTCAGCCACGCACTATCATCATTCTGAGAAGGAAAAGAATACACTGAGGCCTCCTTTGCGATCCCTGTGCTACGCCTCCTCTCATCGACTGCCTTTCCACCATCGAGGCAGCAGATCCTCGACATCGTCGACCTCCTGAACCACCACCGCCATTCGCCACCACTGGCACCATTCAGCACCGTGGCTTTGTTTCCCATCCCTCGGATCCACCACCGATGCCCAGGATTAGATCCCTGGATGAAGGGGTATCGGCCAGTGATAGTGTGCCGCATGGCCACCCACACTACCCATGTCAGCAAGCCAGCTTAGTGCGCACAACCAATCATATCGCGCCAAATGGTGTAGCTATAAGCTGGTTGGTTAAATAGAATTTAAAATAGCTTGATATTATGAAGATATTGTAAAATTCATAGGAAATGGAATATTTATCTAAAAAAATAAAAATGATATACCACTGGATTCAGAATAATGTCTAGAAATTTATTCTGGGATGAAATTGTCACTTTCTGTGGGATCCCATATTGGTCTGAGACTCTCCATTAGGCCTGCAATTCAAGTTCCCATGATCAGTGAGCCTTCGTCATAACTGTCTAGTATCATTACATCATCCATAAGTGGCGATTACAAAACTTACATATTTTCCATTATGGCAATAACATACAACAATAATGTAACACCCTCAGGTCGACCCTATGCAAGTTTTAGCGATTCCTGCAAAACCCGCATAGAAACGATTCAAAGGTACCCACCAGGCACTTTCGTGCAGGTCGAAAACAAGGTAATATCATTACACATTAATCCACGATGGAACCCACAGAATAGATATATACAACAATGACTCCATGAGTCGAGAATACAGATATACGGTACAAAGATCCAAATCACCTTGAAAACGATACAACATCCGACTACGGAAAAGATGAAGATTGACCTAAGAGCCGTGAAGAATAACCAATTGCGACCATAACCCTGCCCAGCCAAAATGGAAGGGTAACCATGCTAATGACGTTGATCTCAAACCTGCTTAAACAAAAGGGGTGCCGGCTAAGGGCAAAGGAAAACGAGAGCGGTCAGTACTGAGGAAAGTACACGGCGAGTTTTCAAATTCAGAGGTACTCGCATACATAGGTATGGTGGACTGAAATGGCAGAACAACATACACTAAACAACCTATAGAAACTCGATACAAGTGGCGGCTATTAGAGAGAGATAAGAAAGACCTATTCAGATCCAACATGATACTAATACCAATCATATCCATCCTGGCGTTTGCCCCTCGAGACCAAACGAGGAAGTCAGACCGAGGAACTCACAAAGTTGGAGGTTTTATTCATTCCATTATAGTTGGAGCAATTACTAGTAAGATATAGATAGCATGATTCATCCTGATATAATAAGCAGTGGCCAGTTTTAATTAACTATTCCGTTGTAGTTGCAATACTTACTAGTCAGATACATATACCATGAGACAACCCAAATCCAGCATTTGTTGGTACTTTTATTTAGCCATTCCATTGTTGTGAAGCTGATTACTAGTCATTACAAAGTAAAATTTATAGCACTACTTTAGTTATAGTTGTCTATGATCGAGATAATGTGCTCCAAGTCGTTCATAACCGCGGACACGGCTTTCATAAATTTTTACCCTATAGGGGGCACAAATAGCAAAACACGCACGATCAACCTCGAAAAAAACAAATGAAAACCCAACAAGGCATCATGAAAAATAAATCGCAAGATTCATAAAATATTTCAGGGGCCACCCCACTAAGATATTCGCGACGAAGATGGTCGGTTCCGAGACGGACCCATAGGTTTGTGACAATGGCTATAAATGACTGGAAACCCAAACGTGTGACTGGGTTTGTCGATACAGCGAAAATATTCCACTTACCTAAATAGTACAGTAGTAAATGCGTCTCGAGCAACAGTAGTAAATAAAGAAGTAATCATGTCATAAGCATGGCATAACTACAAGATAGTAATAAAGCCCTGAACTACTTTGTGGCCCCAAAAAATAAGATATGAATCAAGCTCTCGCTATGGGGATTCATGGTCCCACATGCGGATAGTGCGAATATTCAAGGAACATGTATCAAGTATTCGGGGTCCTACGAGACACAAGTGGGCGATTAAAAACCAAATAACATCTATTGCCCACCGGTGTCTCTGCATTATTTACCTACTTTAAATATTACTTGTTAAACTGTAATTAAAGTCATGATCATCCCAACATAAAGCATGAGCCATTTATCCAACAACGGTGGTACTTGACGACATTGAAACAACACCTGAGCAAGCAACTATGACTCGAGAGGCCGACTATCTACCAAACAACAGGTGATAGGAGGTGTCCAAGGTAATATAATGGCTACAAGGGATATCACGGGTACGAAAACTAGAGCATCGCAAGACAGATAGCAATAGAACAACAGGAGCAAATAAAGTCTATAAAAGTAAAATAGCTAGAAAGGGGGAGAATGCTCGTCTGGGAAACACTATCAAAGGTTCATCTGAAGATCGGGTCGATACTCGCATCAAATCATCGGCCTAATCCATGAAGAAGCAAATCACTAGAAGAAACACCGAATGTACTATTTAATACTATGGCAGAAGATTAAACATGATACATGTATGATATATGACATGGCAAAGGTGCGATGCAATTAGACCATATTAAGTGGAACCAGGGTCCCGACAAGTAAATATATAGTTCTAGTTGTTTAGATACCCGCAATTTAAATGTTGTATTAACAGGGAAAAATATGTCAGCGGTTAACTACACAAGTTTAAATGGGGCCAATGTAAGACTAGAAAATCCCACATATTGACTCCATATTTATTTATTAGGTGAATCGACAATATATCCCCAAACCATAATATGTATGCAAGGATGCCCAATTCATATACAACAAGTATATTGTATGTATTAAGAAAATAGTGGTCTCGGAAAAGGGGTCACACATTTAGGGTCGAAGATCTTGGGGTCTCGAGGGAACGGATCCGGGCTCGGCAGGATCAGTCTTCGGGGCCAAGAAGGTCTTCGAGTGGCACCATGGACATCCTTCAAAACCTCCGGCATCGATTCAGTCTTGTTGGTCTTTTTCGATGAGCGTCCATGTACAAAGTTCTTGGCATTCCATGTGTTCTAGCATCCATCTTTGAGCGTCGGGATCTTGTCTGAATTCCAGGTACTAGCCATCGTCTGCCATCAGAGTCATGATCTTCCCATCGATACCCCAATCCTTCACTACATCTCACACACATCAGGGACTTACAACAATGAGGAACATAGGAGGCATGGTCACTTGTTGATCTCAGGCATGCAACGCGTTCAAAGGATACAGAGGAAGTGATGCCATGCTGGATGCTAACAAGGGATGTCCCAACGAAGACACGAGGTCAATCGGGAGGCCACGGGTCAAGGAGGGAGGCCCGACGCTGGGCCCGAACTGAGGCCACGGAGTTGGTAGGAGCTCCTGCCGGCGGTGGGCCGAGGACGGTGGCTCCCGTTGATGAGTACGATGACGGCGGGATGAGAGGGTGGCCGGAGACGAGATGACGAAGCTCTGGAACGAGGAGGTCTCATTGAGGGCGGAAGAACGCTGTGAGGAGGAGGGGGAGAAGGGGTGTCACGACGGAGGCGGAGGGGATTCCTGGCGGACGGAGGTGGATGCTGGCTAGGGAAGGAATGTTGGAATTTTTGCCTAAATAGGCCCAGCCCATTTATTATATGCCAATAACTTCCTGAAATCCTAGAGGCCCATTTGGCCCATTCATGCAAGGAAGAGCTAGGACAAATGTTTATTCCCATATTGCTAGTTGAGTGGAAGTTGGACCCACGCTCTTCCACCACTTGTACAAGCTTGAGAAGAGAAGACATATACACGCGCGCTCCTCCTCCTTGCTCGCCTTGCCTCGCCACGCCATGCCTCGCCTCGCCTCATCATGATGCGCGCGTGCCGCGGGTTGCGGGAATCTCACCGACCCGAGCTTTATTTTGCCACGCATGAATCGTATGTGAACAGTTGTATAGAAGCTGAAACGTTTTTGTTCAAGTGGACTTTTAATACAAGCTAAATGAATACAAACTGAGTGGAGGTTGTCCGGTGGGCTGCCGCATGTTCGTTTCAACTTCTGTCGATTCATTTCATCTCCTGCACAGCCTGTCTGCCTTCCCCTCTATGCCTATAAGAGAGAGGTCGCGCCTCCTCTCAGACACACTGCCACAAATCCTTTGTGCCTCCAGTTCGAGAGCACTGTGCTACCTAGTCTTCCCCATCCCGTCTTGTCGTGTGCACCGTGAGCCGGGACAGTAGGCCTCCGAGACCCCGCTGCTTCGAGTCCTGTACGGGAGAAGGGCGATAAGGTTTTTGGGGAGAGCTATTGGCGCGACTACTGACTTCATCACGGACTCCCTCTCGGATAGCGATTGCGGCGACGTCTTCCCCAACAAGGACTTCTTCCCCGACATCAGCACCCTCTTCCTCGACGACATGGCTAACGATGGTGCCAATCCAAATGCCGGCGATTCCTCTGCTGCTACTATCGTGTATACTTTCTTTCTCAACCTTGTTTTGTTCGCATCTCAAGTTCTACACCTTGCAGTCTGTTTGGTTATCTGCCTTAATTTATATTCGCTATTTCACATGATTAGTATATTGTCTATTATTCTAATCATGTTTTATCTAGCGTTTATTATGGGTAATTCGCTTGGTAAATTGCTCTTTTACTCAACAATCCAAAAACCTTATTTCAGGCAATTTGCCCCAAGTGGCTTTGTTGCTTCTATGAAGCCACCTGTGCTCGAAGGTTTCAATTACCAACGATGGCGCCCGAGAGCAGTGCTCTGGTTTCATACCATGAGCTGCTATAACGCCATCTGTGGCGCACCTGAGGAAGAACTTAATCCCGCTCAGGAAGATGCGTTCCAAAAACTTGATACCACTTTCAAGGCTGCCTTGATCAACATTCTTGGCGACAATATTGTCGATTCATATCTGTCATTTAGCAATGGCAAGGATATGTGGGATGCGCTCGAGAGAAAATTTGGAGTCTCCGATGCTAGCAGTGAACTGTATGTCATGGAACAATTCTATGACTATAAGATGGTTGTTGACCGCCCCATTACGGAGCAGGCTCATGAGATACAGTCACTTGACAGGGAGCTTGAGAACTTCACTTGTGTGTTACCGGACAAGTTTGTTGCGGGAGGCATTATTGCCAAACTTCCCCAGTCATGGAGGAATTTTTCTATTTCTCTAAAGAACAAGAGACAAGAGTTCTCCGTGACGGATCTCATTTGGACTCTTGATGTGGAAGAGAAGGCGAGAGAAAAAGACACACGTGCTCGAGGTACCAAGGGAGGTTCTAATGCTAATCTGGTATAGAAAAGGAACTTCCAGCCTCACAAGTTCAAGAACAAAGGCAAGTTTGACGGCAAAGGAAAGTTCGATGGAAATAACAAGGCCTCACAGTATACCAGTGTTAAGAAGAAGACTGATAAGAGGAAAGGTGCTTGTCATGTGTGCGGTGATCCTGATCATTGGGCTCCTGCTTGTCCCAACCGCCTTGACAAGCGCCATCATGGGAAGGGTAGCAAGACTACTAATGTTGTCATGGGCGATGTTGAGATGAAAGATGTTGGGTATGGTATATTACCTATTGTTCCTTCATTATGTCATTCTCCTGATTAGTGGATTGACACGGGCGCTAATGTACATGTCTGTTCTGATATTCCCATGTTTTCTTCATATCAGGTCAGAGGGACTCAAACCTATCTGATGGGTAACGGCTCGCATGCTTCTACTCATGGTGTTGGTACGGCCGATCCGAAGTTCACTTCGGGAAAGACCGTGTGCCTGAAGAACGTGCATCATGTTCCCTCAATAAATAAAAATCTTGTTAGCGGATCTCTTCTTTGTCGAGATGGCTACAAGATTGTATTTGAGTCCAATAAATTTGTAATTTCGAAGTAAGGAACTTTGTTGGTAAAGGCTATGAGTGCGGAGGCTTGTTCCACTTATCTCTGTCAGACATTTGTAATAAAGTTGTTAATCATATTTATAGGAATTTTGAATCAAATGTCTGGCACTCTCGTCTTTGTCATATTAATTTTGGTTATATGACGCGGCTAGCCAAAATGAATTTCATCCCTGATTTCACAACTGTTAAGGGATCTAAGTGCCAATTCTGCGTGCAATCTAAACAACCTCGCAAGTCACATACGACTGCAGAAGTGATAAATTTAACACCACTAGAGCTCATACATTCTGATCTTTGTGAGATGAATGGTGTGTTGACAAAAGGTGGAAAGAAATATTTCATGACTTTGATCGACGACTCTATGAGATATTGTCATGTATATCTTCTGAAATCAAAAGATGAGGCTTTGAGTTTCTTCAAAATCTATAAAGTCGAGGCAGAAAATCAACTTGATCGAAAGATTAAGAGGCTTAGGTCTGATCGTGGTGGAGAGTATTTTTCCAACGAGTTTGATTTATTTTGTGCGGAACATGGCATAATTCATGAGAGGACGCCTCCCTACTCACCCCAGTCAAATGGAGTAGCCGAAAGAAAGAACCGTACTCTAACAGATTTGGTTAACGCCATGTTAGACACGTCGGGTCTCTCCAAGGAATGGTGGGGGGGAGGCACTATTGACTGCTTGTCATGTCCTAAACAGAGTTCCCACAAAGAAGCAAGAAATTACTCCATTCGAAGAATGGGAGAATAAAATATTAAAACTCTATTACTTACGTACTTGGGGTTGTTTGGCAAAGGTTAATGTACCAATCCCCAAGAAGCGCAATCTTGGACCAAAAACCATTGATTATGTTTTTCTGGGCTATGCTTTCCATAGCATTGGTTATAGATTCTTGATAGTATAATCTGAAGTACCTGACATTCATGCTGGTACAATCATGGAGTCAACTGATGCGACTTTCTTTGAGGATATCTTTCCTATGAAGGATAAACCTAACTCATCAAATCCGGAGATACCTAGTTCATCTAATCAGGAATTTTCTACATTCTCTGATCCTACCATTCCAATTGAACACTCTGAAAGTCCTAAGGAGGATGATAATGAAATTCCTAAAAGGTGCAAGAGACAAAGGACTGCAAAGTCCTTTGGTGATGATTTCATTGTGTACCTTGTGGATGATGCTCCCACTTCCATTTCAGAAGCATATGTATCTCCTGATGCTGACTACTGGAAGGAAGCCGTCCATAGTGAGATGAATTCCATCTTAGCTAATGGAACATGGGAGACCACTGATCGCCCTTATGGGTGTAAACCTGTAGGATGCAAGTGGACGTTTAAGAAAAATCTTAGACCTTACGGTACTATTGAGAAGTACAAGGAACAACTTGTGGCCAAGGGATATACTCAAAAAGAAGGTGAAGACTTCTGTGACACTTACTCACCTGTTGCCAGATTGACCACCATTTGAGTATTACTCTCATTGGCTTCCTCTCATGGTCTTCTCGTTCATCAAATGGACGTTAAGACAACTTTCCTTAATGGAGAGTTGGATGAGGAAATTTACATGGATCAGCCATATGGCTTTGTGATAAATGGTCAAGAAGGAAAGCTGTGCAAGTTGTTGAAATCTTTATATGGCCTAAAACAAGCCCCTAAGAAGTGGCATGAGAAGTTTGAAAGAACTTTAACTACTGCAGGCTTTGTTGTAAATGAAGCTGATAAATGTGTGTACCATCGCCATGGTGGGTGTGAGGGAGTCATCCTTTGTTTGTATGTTGATGACATACTGATTTTTGGAACCAACCTTCATGCAATTAAGGAGGTCAAAGATTTCTTATCTCGTTCCTTTGATATGAAGGATCTAGGAGTAGCTGATGTCATCCTGAACATCAAGCTATTGAGAGATGATGATGGTGGGATTACTTTGCTTCAGTCCCACTATGTGGAAAAGGTCTTGAGTCGTTTCGGGTATAGCGACTTCAAGTTTTCTCTTACATCGTATGATCCTAGTGTGTTGCTTCGAAAGAATCGAGGAAATGCTAGAAACCAACTGAGATACTCTCAAATTATTGGATCGCTTGTGTATTTAGCTAGTGCCACGAGGCCTAACATCGCCTTTGCTGTAAGAAAACTTAGTCGATTTGTTTCAAATCCAGGAGATGATCACTAGCATCCTCTTGAGAGAGTTATGCACTATCAAAAAGGCACTGCGAGCTATGGCATTCACTATACCGGGTATCCGAGGGTAGTAGAGGGTTATAGTGATTCAAATTGGATATCTGATGCTAACGATATAAAGGCCACGAGTGGATATGTATTCACACTTGCTGGTGGTGTTGTTTCTTGGAAGTATTGCAAGCTGACCATCTTAACGAGGTCAACTATGGAAGCAGAACTCACAGCATTAGAGACAGCCACTATTGAAGCAGAGTGGCTTCATGAACTCTTGATGAACTTACCTGTGGTTGAAAAACCAATACCCGCAATCCTTCTGAACTGCGATAATCAAACTGTGATTTTCAAGGTAAATAGTTCTAAGGATAATATGAAGTCATCAAGACATGTGAAGAGGAGACTGAAATCTAACAGGAAAATGAGAAAATCCAGAGTTATTGCACTGGATTATATCCAAACATCTAAAAACTTGGCAGATCCCTTCACAAAGGGTCTATCACGCAACGTGATAGAAAATGCATCGAAGGAGATGGGTATGAGACCCACAATTTGAGATTTCCACAGTGGTAAACCACTCTATGTGATTGGATATCCCGTAAATTAGAATTGGGAGACAAGCTATTGGTTAGATGAGAGGAAAGTATCCCTACTTTAATAAACACCACTCTTTATACTCCATAAAGATGCAATACTTTCCTATTCTACACGGCAGGTTGATTTATTATCTTAATGTGTTCTAAGTGGCTTATCCTAAGCAAAGATGTTGTCCAGCAGATCATCTTTTGAAGAACACACCTATATGAGTCTGACTGTTAAAACGTCACAGTCTATGAGAGTAGGGTGCTCTCTAATAAACTAATGAAAGGTCATGGAGTATGACGCATAAGGTGCACCTGCGGGGAATTCCCACGGTAGCATAGTATCGGTCAAGACTTTTTGTGAAGCTAGGTTCGCAACAAACTTGCAGTTCAAGGCATAGTCAACTATACAAGTTGCAGCCTAGTATAACATAAAGCTCTAGATGGAAGTTCAACTTAACAGTCTCCACTACAGTAGTGGTATATAAACAATGTTTTGGAACCACTTTCTGTGCCTCTGGGATCTGGTGGGGGACTGTTGGAATTTTTGCCTAAATAGGCCCAGCCCATTTATTATATATCAATAAATTCCTGAAATCCTAGAGGCCCATTTGGCCCATTCATGCAAGGCAAGAGCTGGGACAAATGTTTAGTCCCACATTGCTAGTTGAGTGGAAGATGGACCAGCTTATAAGGAGAGCTCTTCCACCACGTGTACGAGCTTGAGAAAAGAAGACATATACATGCGCGCTCCTCCTCCTCCTCGCTCGCCTCGCCTCATCACGTAACGATGTGCGCGCGCACCGCGGGTTGCGGGAATCTCGTCGAGCCGAGCTTTATTTTTCCACGCATGAATGGTATATGAACAGTTGTATAGAAGCTGAAACTTTTTTGCTCGAGTGGAATTTTAATACGAGCTAATAACTAAGTGGAGGCTGTCCGGTGGGCTGCCGCCTGTTCATTTCAACTTCTATCGATTCGTTTCATCTCCTGTGTAGTCTGCCTTCCCCTCTGTGTCTATAAGAGAGAGTTTGTGCCTCCTCTTAGACACACTACCACACATCCTTTGTGCCTCCAGTTCCAGAGCACTGTGCTACCTAGTCTTCCCCATCCTGTCTTCTGGCGTGCACCGCGAGCCGGGACAGTAGGCCTCCAAGACCCCGCTGCTTCGAGTCCTGTACGTGAGAAGGGCGATAAGGTTTTTGGGGAGCGCTATTGGCGCGACTACTGGCTTCATCACGGACTCCCTCTCGGATAGCGATTGCGGCGACGTCTTCCCCAACGAGGACTTCTTCCCCGACATCAGCACCCTCTTCCTCGACGACATGGATAACGACGGTGCCAATCCGAACGCCGGCGGTTCCTCTGCTGCTACTGCCGTATATATTTTCTTTCTCAACCTTGTTCTGATCGCATCTCAAGTTCTACACCTTGCAATCTGTTTGGTTATCTGCCTTAATTTATATTCGCTATATCACATAATTAGTATATTGTCTATTATTCTAATCATGTTTTATCTAGCGATTATTATGGGTAATTCGTTTGGTAAATTTCTTTTTTACTCAACAAGAAAGGCGGCGGTGGTCGCTGACGGGGACTCACGAGGGAGGCCGGAGAGGAGAGACAGCGTTAGTCCCTTGCAGCATCGAAAAAGGCGGTGGGCGGGCACCTAGCGAGCTGGTAGTGCGCGTCGCCGGAGGTTGCGGCAGAAGAGGGTGGCAGCGGGGAAGCTCTGGAGGCTGCACGGCGTTGCAGGGAAACGTCAGCGAGGAGAAGGGGCGAAGTCGCAGGGCGCCTGGGAATCCGGCGGTTGCGTTGGGCGCCTGGGAGGGAGGAGGTTGCATGCGGGATGTGGAGAAACGGGAGAGGAGCGGGGACCGGGGACGAAAACTGCTGGCATGGTGGGACCAGGCGATCGCGGGGTGGACGAGATCACGGGAATCACGGGAGTGGTGGCCTCGTGCGACGCATGAGTCGCAGGGTGCGGAGAGACGCGTTTGGAGTGTGGGTATCCGAGGTAGGGTGTGGGTGGGGACAGGTTCGACGCGAGCTGGGTCTTGCATGTGGTTGACGCGAGCTGGGGTCAGGAGCGTATGAGGGTGTGCGTGCTGCCTGGCGGCAGCAAGGAAGGTGAAGGAGAGTCGGGGTGAGCTAGGGTTACAGTTTGGTTGGTCAATCGGATGGGTCGGGCCTACCGGGGTAGTAGGTGGCCTGGCCTACGGGTTGGGCTGCCTTCCCCGGTATAAAACATTTGTATAAAATATTTTTCTTCTTTATTTAAGAGGTGTTTTGTAAATAATTTTTAGACAAAACAAAATATCTGGACGGTCGGAGTTTTAATTGGAAACGAAGACGGGGAATACCTAGAAAACAAAGAGGGGCTTTTTGGAAATAGTTTTAGGTTAAAACATGCATGCAGATATCATGATGATGCACATATGTAAATGAAAGAGATTTCTGATAGCGATTTTATCCGGGGTGCTACAATTCCACACCACTAACAATGGATCTCGCCCTTGAGATCCGCATCATGGTAAAGGGAAGAAGACCGACGAGCTGAATCTTCTCGCTTCGTGTAGATCCTCACGACACCACTAACAATGGTTATTTCTCCATATTGCAATTGGCGACACCAAGGTTTGTTTCTCACATTCGTCGAGGGAGTACTTCAGATAAACAAATGATAAAGATAAAGGTATCAAAACATAAGGCCACCTCTAACTTCTATGAAACGAGTAAAGTTGCTTTATCCTCCGATTCAATGTACAAGAGAGAATGATAAGAGCAGTCGGATGGTGATCAGTCCATCGTGCACCCAAAGCATTATTCTGCACATGAATTTGAGAATTATGCAACCAACTCTCGGACTTCAAACTAAATATCTTCACAAGCGATGTTCGGAAACAAAAGAATGATGTAGGCTCTTCATCAGATATGATGTAGACCATATCGTCGTCTTGGAAAAACCAGAACATACAAAGAAAAATTTTAGGGAATTTTTGGTCCATTGAAAGGTACAATAGATGAAGGATTCATCAGATATCATGATGACCGAATGTGGAAACACCATTACAAAAAGAAGTAATCGAAACCCTAAAAGTACGATGGAAACCCAACCGCCAGAATTCCTGGACTCGAAGAAAAGATAAGAGAACAGAGTCAAAATACGCGAAGGTGAGAGGAGAAGAACAGAGGGGTAAGGAGTAAAAGGAGACCTAATCAGATCTATCCAACTGATTTTTGGAAAATATTTTTGACACTCTACGACGTCCATTAGCTAAGTTATCCTACAGGCTAGAGCAGTGTGGTATCGCAACTGCTGAGCTCTGATACCACTTTATAACACCCTCAGATCGGCCCTATGCAAGTCTTAGCGAGTCCTGCCAAACCCGCATAGAAACGATTGAAAGGTGCCCACCAGGCACCTTCGTACGGGTGGAAAACAAAGTAATATCATTACACATTAGTCTATGATGGAACCGACAGAACAGATATATAAAACAATAACTCCATGAGTCGAGAATACACATATATGGTACAAAGATCCAAATCACCTTAAAAACGATACGGCATCCTATTACAGACAAGATGCAAATTGTGCTAAGAGCCCTGAAGAATAACCAATGGTGTCCATGACCCTGCCCAGGCCAAGCCGGAAGGGTAACCCTGCTAACGACGTCGATCTCAAACCCGCTTTAAAAAAGAGGTGCCGGCAAAGGGCAAAGAAAAAAGAGAGCAGTCAGTACTGAGGCCAATACACGACGATTCTTAGAATTCGGTATTCCTCGCCTACATAGGTATAGTGGACTGAAGCGGCAGCACATCATGCACTAAACAACCTATAGAGTCTCGATACAACTGGCGTCTATGAGAGAGAGATAAGAAAAGACCTATTCGGATCCAACCTGATATTAACACCAAACATACCCATCCTGGCGTTTCCCCCCTCGAGACCAAACAAGGAAGTTAGACTGAGGAACTCACAGAGTTGGCAGTTTTATTCATTCCATTATAGTTGTAGCAATTACTAGTCAGATATAGATATCATGACTCATCCTGATATAATAAGAAGTGGGTAGTTTTAATTAACCATTCCGTTGTAGTTGCATTACTTACTACTCATATACATATAGAATGAGACATCCCAAATCAAGCAATTGTTGTTACTTTTATTTGGCCATTCCATTGTAGTGAAGGTGATTACTAGTCATTACAAAGTCAAATTTATAGCACTACTTTAGTTATAGTTGTCTATGATCGAGATAATGTGCTCCAAGTCATCCATAACCGCGGACGCGGCTTTCAGAAAATTTTACCCTACAGTGGGCACAAATAGAAATACACGCATGATCAATCTCGGAAAAACCAAATGAAAACCCAACGAGGCATCACGACAAAGAAATCGCAAGACTCATATAATATTTCAGGGGCCACCCCACTAAGCTACTCGCGACGAAGTTGGACGACTCCAAGATGGACCTAGAGGTTTGTCAAAATGGTTGTAAACGACTAGGAACCCGAAAGTGTGATTTAGCTTGTCAATACTGCTAAAATATCTCACTTACCTAAGCAGTACAGTAGTAAACGCTCCTCGAGCAACATTAGTAAATAAAGCAGTAATCATGGCATAAGTACAGGATAGTAATAAAGCCCCAAACTACTTTGTGGCCCCAAGAAATAAGGTATGACTCAAGCTCTCGCTAAGGGGATTCATGGTCCCACATGCGAATAGTGCGAATATGTATCAATACCCGGGGTCATATGGGACACAAGTGGGCTGTTAAAAAAAATAACATTTATTTCCCACCGGTGCCTCTGCATTATATACCTACTTTCAGTATTAGTTGTTAAACTATAATTAAAGACATGATCATCTCCAACATAAAGCATGAGGCATTTCTCCAACAATGGTGGTACTTGACGACATCGAAACAACACCTAAGAAAGCAAATATGAATCTCAAGGCCGACTATCTACCAAAAAACAAGTGATAGGAGGTGTCCAAGGCAATATAATGGATGCAAGGGATATCACGGGTACGAAAAATAGAGCATCGCAACACAGATAGAAATAGATCAACATGAGGAAATAAAGACTATAAAAGTAAGATAGGTAGAAAGGGGAGAATGATCGCCTGGGAAACACTGCCGAAGGTTCATCCAAATATTGGGTTGATACTCGCGTCAAGTCATCGGCCTAATCGTGAAGAAGGAAAGCACAAGAAGAAACACCGGATGCACTATTTAATACTATGGCAGAAGATCAGGCATGATGCATGTATTATGTATGACATGGCAAATGTGAGATACAACTTGACCATATTAAGCGGAACAGGGGTCCCGACAATTAAATATATATTTCTAGTTGTTTATATACCCGCAATTTAAATGTTGTATTAATAGGGCAAAATATGTCATTGGTTCACTACAAAAGTTCATATGGGGCCAATGTAAGACTAGAAAATCTCACATATGGACTCCATATTTATTTATTAGGTGAATCGATAATATACTCCCAAACCACAAAATGTATGCAAGGTTGCCAATTCATATGCAACAAGTATATTATATGTATTAAGAAAATATTGGTCTCGGAAAAGGTGTCACACATTTAGGGTCGAAGATCTTGGGGTCTCTATGGATCGGGTCCGGGCTCGGCGGGATCAGTCTTCGGGGACAAGGAGATCTTTGAGTGGCACCATGGATATCCTTTGAAACCTTCGGCATCGAGCCGGTCTTGTTGGTCTTGTTCGTTGAGCGTCCATGTATGAAGGTCTTGGCATTCCATGTGTGCTAGTGTCCATCTTTGAGCGTCGGGATCTTGTCTGAATTCCAGGTACTAGGCGGTGCCGTCCATTAGATTCACAGTCTTCCGATCGATACCCCAATACTTAACCACATCTCACACACATCAGGGACTTACAATAGTGAGAAACACAGGAGGCATGGTCACTTGTTGATCTCAGGCATGCAACACGCTCAAAGGATACAGAGGAAGTGATGGCGTGTTGGCTGCTAATACGAGATGGCCCAACGATGACACGATCTCAATCGGCAGGCCACTGGTCAAGGAGGGAGGACCACAATTTAAATGTTGTATTAATAGGGCAAAATATGTCATCGGTTCACTACAGAAGTTCAAATCGGGCCAATGTAAGAGTAGAAAATATCACATATGGACTCCATATTTATTTATTAGGTGAATCAACAATATGCCCCAAACCACAATATGTATGCAAGGATGCCCTATTCATATGCAACAAGTATATTATATTTATTTAGTAAATTTTGGTCTCGGAAAAGGGGTCACACATTTAGGGTCGAAGATCTTGGGGTCTCTAGGGATCGGGTCCGGGCTCGGCGGGATCAGTCTTCGGAGCCAAGGAGGTCTTCAAGTGGCACCATGGATATCCTTCTAAACCTTCGGCATCAATCCAGTATTGTTGGTCTTGTTCAATGAGCGTCCATGTATGAAGGTCTTAGCATTACATGTGTGCTAGTGTCCATCTTTGAGAGTCAGGATCTTGTCCGAATTCCAGCTACTAGGCGGCGCCGGCCATTAGAGTCATGATATTCCCATCGATATCCCAATCCTTCACCACATCTCACACACATCAGGGACTTTCAACAGTGAGAAACATAGGAGGCATGGTCACTTGTTGATCTCAGGCATGCAACACGCTCAACGGATACAGGGGAAGTGATGGCGTGTTGGCTTCTAATACGGGATGGCCCAACGATGAAACGATATCAATTGGGAGGCCACGGGTCAAGGAGGGAGGCCCGGAATTTAAATGTTGTATTAACAGGGCAAAATATGTCATCGGTTCAATACACAAGCTGAAATGGGGCCAATGTAAGACTAGAAAATATCACATATGGACTCCATATTTATTTATTAGGTAAATCAACAATATACCCCCAAACCACAATATGTATGCAAGGATGCCCAATTCATATGCAACAAGTATATTATATGTATTAAGAAAATATGGTCTCGGAAAAGGGTCACACATTTAGGGTCGAAGATCTTGTGGTCTCTAGGGATCGGGTTCGGGCTCGGCGGGATCAGTCTTCGGGGCCATGGAGGTAATCAAGTGGAATCATGGATATCCTTCGAAACCTTCGGCATCGAGACGGTCTTGTTCGTCTTGTTCGATGAGCGTCCATGTATGAAGGTCTTGGCATTCCATGTGTGCTAGTGTCCATCTTTGAGCGTCAGGATCTTGTCCGAATTCTAGGTACTAGGCGGCACCGGCCATTAGTGTGACACCCCCGGGATTAGGGCTAGAAAAATCTCAGACCTCTGTCTGATCTAAGCATAACCTAAATCTCTAAAGCGTAAAGAGGGAGAATTGATAACACAACAGTGACCCTACGACACAAAAATTATTACAGCAAGCTCATAAATGAGGAAAGACCAAAATATTACAAGAAGATGTCACTGACCACAAATATCAAACAACGGAAGGCAAATTATGCTGTTAAGTATAGCAAACTTAACAAATGGCCTAAGAGGCATGAAGCATAACGATGACGTCCAATCCATAGATCCCAGACTGCCGATTGGGAACTCCAAACTACTCGTCGATGTCAATGTCGTGAAGAACTCATCTTCTATGGTAAAACTTACTCTATTGCAAAAGTATCAACGAAGCAAGGGTGAGTACAGGGTGTACTCTGCAATACCTATGGCTGGAGGAGTTATTTTGCATAAAGCCATCTTTGTTTGTAAGACAAGAGGGAGAAGAATCTCGACTAATCAGAATATTTTAGAAGGGGATAAGAGAGCGTTATCACTAGCTTTGATCGCCTTTTGATATCCACCGAATCATCATCAGGTGAACCTATCTAGGATCACCCCCTCGATCCCCGAGGAAGCATCCTTAAGCACACATTACTTAACTTGTCAAGTTTTAAGATTATGTTCAAGTTCTCTATGATCATCACGTCCGTTCCCAAGACGTCCATAACCGTGGACACGGATTTTCAAAAAATATTAATAACCCTGCAGGGGTGTACAACTTTACCCACACGTACTAACCTCCTCTTAATGCCAGAACGTTATCCCTCTTCTTTGGAAGGCCGGCAGAGGGTGGTTAGACACGACCATTACCTTGCTTTCACCGAGACCATGAGTCACGCAGTAGGGAGATGCCGCCGTAACGGGTCGAGTCCTAAAGCTGGTCCCTAATGATGTGCGTAGGGTTCAAGATTATGGATGACGGTCATCTCTTGTTCCCGGCCACGCTTACCTACCTATTATGAATGTACCTCCTTCACCTCCATTCAAGAACAACCAAGATGCGTATGTCGAATGGAAATCCCGAACTATGTGACTCATGGAATCTACTCGGCAAGTTAGTTGGTCAAGGGGGTTTCCAGGCCCCCGTGTGGGTGTACGCTCGTCTTAGTTCAAGAGGCAAGAACTCAGGTCCTAGTAGTGGCAACTATGGAACTGCAAAAACAATAACCCACCGGGGCCTCCCATACAAGCCTTAGCATGTTTAACTTTCATCTCTGATCATACCACGTCATCCTGTCAAACTAGGTTTATTTGCAGCTCTAATTCATCAACCGAATGGACCAATGGTAACATCTAAGCATGGCTAAGCACAACAGATATAATAGCTCTAGCAACGCTTCACAAGCCAAACCCTAGTTATACTAGGAGAAGTGGATCAGGGAATATAGGATACAAAGGTAACATGCATGATATAGGATTACTCTATCTATCGATAAAAGACTTTAGAATCGGATGCACATGGCAAGAATTGAAATGCTCGAAAACATAGGATTATATCATGTGTGGGGCTTCACTCGCCTTTGCCAGCTGATATCCAGAAACCAGAGTTCCGAACACCTGGTAACTGACTTGATTATAGTTGATCAAGTATTGGTATTCAAGCTTCGACGGTGTTGATATCGATCTTCGATCTTGATATCGATATTGTATTCTACCGAAGAAGAACCAAACACCGGAAAGAAAAGGAAACAATCAACACATGGCATCGATGCAATGCTCAAACAAGGATGATGATATGACAAGTTAAATTGTATTGAAATAAACCACTAAGGCATTCTTGACAATTTAATCGGGGTCCCGAGGGGTACAAACCCTATTTAAGGGAAACTCCGGAGGCTTATGGGAGGGTTCCTTTTGTTCTCTAATTCAACTTTTCATGTAAGTTGTTTATCAATGCATTATGATAGATTAAATAGGTAGAGAATATTTTTCCGAACATTTTGATATATTATTTGTATTTTTCTGAATTATAAATAATAAGTTATTGAATTTACAATTTTAAACAATTTCTAGAATTTAAAACAAAAATGGAAATTACTTTTTACACCGGGGCCAACCCTAGCCACAGAGGCTGACAGAGGGGCCCCATGGCCACCTCAGCTGCCATGCGTGCAGGGTGGGACCCAGGCTAGGTTTGACCGGGTCAGACCGCACGCTGACACTGGGGTGACATCACCACACCCTAACCTTATCCTTTTCTCACCAAAGCCGAACCTAGCCACTACGGATGACAGGGGACCTGGGCTACATCAGATCCACCTCAGCGCCACATCGGCTCGCCGTGGAGCACTGTAGATGGCGGCAGAGGATGGTGCTAGCGAGCAAGCAGGGATGCGGGGTTGTGTGCGTTCGATGAGGCGCGACAAGAGGAACCAGAACAGGGCGGCTCCACTGTGGTTTGGTCATCAGAGCATCAAGCACGGCGGGCGACGGCGGTGGCACTTGTAGGCGAACATCGGCAAGGCAAACCAGGTAGCTAGGGAGAGGTTGGAGGGCACTGGGAGGTTCGTGAGCTCACCAGGAACGCGAGAAGAGGATCGGCGTGGAGCGGGGTGGCCGGAGTCGATGGTGGAGACGGTGGCCGGAGCTCGAGAAGGAGATCGCGATTGGCTCAATTCCTGGCATCCTTGCTTGCATGGCTGGATGGAGAGGAAGAGGACGACCTGGTGGTCTTGATGGTGGTCTTGGCTAGACGGGAGGATCTCGGGGACGGCGGAACACAGCGGAACCCGAAGACTAGGGTTAGTTAAGCTCCCAGAGGGGGAGGAACAAAGCGAGAGAGGAGGGCATAAGAGTATGGGGAGAGAGAGATCCGCACGGCGGTTCTCGTGGCGTTCTTATCCGGGCGAGGCAACCTCTGTAGCGGCGGGAATCGCAGCAGCAAGGATCAGTCGGCCGCTCACGGGACACCGAGCTGCTTGCCGACGATGGAGAAGACGACAGTAAATAAACAAATCAGTACTGGGCCAGAAATGGGCCGCTTTGGGCTTCTGCGGCAAGACGCGAGCGACATGCAAACGAAGGAGGAATGGGCCGGCCTGGGTAGGGTCTGGCTGCAGTTTTTCTTTTGAGATTTCTTCTCTTTTTCTGTTTTGCCTTTTCTCTTTGTATTTTTCAAATACAAATCTGTTTTGTGTATTTTGGAAACACCAAAACTTTGTAAACATTTGAAACATTGTAGGGTCCCTACTTACTGTTTAGGCTCCATAGCTTTTGTACTTTCAAAAAATTTAGAACCATTTTGAATTGTGTTTCATATAGAGAGGGGAAGCTAGGGTTTAGGGTTTTGATTCATTTGTTTCATGCATTTTAAGATGATGATGCTCATGAATGCACACACATTTCCTAATTATATATTAATAAAACTAGGATTGTTACAATTCTATCCCCCTTAAAAGAATCTCGTCCCGATATTCCTAGGTAGGAAGATGGAAGGAACAGGGTTACACTAAACTTCAATGATCTTCTCGAATAGGTTGATCCATGCCACCATAATGAATGGACAAAGCGCTTCGTAATCTTCAAGGTGGCTGCTCACACTAAGGAAGCGAGGGAATGACACAGAACCACAAACCGAGTATCTCATGGTCAACTCATGGATAGATGTTTCGCGAACATCTCTAAAGCCAAAAAACATGAAACACGTCAAGATAACAGAGGAAACAAAAAGAGATGGTTTCAAGTTGATGCTTAGATGATCTTCATAAGGATTGAGACCAGGGAAATTATATAAGATTTTGACTTCTAAGGGAAGAAAGCTTCCAATAGAAAGAACACAACCACAGACTTCAAGAGATAAACCTCTACTAAACAACTTAAGTAGAGGTTTACAGGTGGAAAAGATAGATACCAGCAAAACCTAGCAGTTGAACTACTTTTCACACAGAATGGTCACTTTTTCATTCAACAGAAGGCCAAGACAGAAAGGTGTTTTGTGCAGAGGACTCGAAAGAGCCACAAGGAACATGTAATAAGAGAAACTATTGATTACCAAAATCATAGTCGCTTTTCAAACACGTTTAAGAAAGCGGAAAGGAAACTATTAATTCATACAGGACTATCAAAATCCTTGCCAAAGATCATGATATCTCTTTACACCACCAGGATGAATAGTTTAGAAGATTCCTGGTGACACGAGAAGAAAGAAACTTCATTCTCAGACTCCAAGTATTTACATAACAAGATGCTTGCCATCATAAATGGGTCTGGAGGATCGACCGAGAAACATTTAGCAACACTACGTTAAATGTTCTCCTTGATGTTCGATATACTGATATCAAACTTTTAACAAGCCTTAAATCAATCATCAAGTAAAGGCCAGACTTCGGATCCAAAGAAAACCATAAGAACAACTCCTTCAGTAAGTCATAGAAGCAGCCTTATGAAGAGTGGTTGTGATTGCTGATTCAAGAGAGTATGGCAATAGGTCTTCTGACTGATTGTGACAACCATTATATCAATCTTGCCAGATGTAGAGAGACCTATGTCAAAACCTTGCCGAACATCAACCATCATCTCAGCTTGAGATTTAGATTTGGTTAGGTGGAGAGATACTTCAGACTCAGGATATCTGAATAGAAAGTTTGCAACATTTACATAGAGGTAAAGTCACTAGATTCTCAAGACATGGACTTCAATGTCAAGCTCCAAAAGATGGGATAAATTGCGGAACCCATGTGATAGCAAGTTATCAAAATATAATTGCATCTACATGAATTGTTTGGAATGAAACACATCTAAATCCTTGTTAGGAAACATTTAGGAGGATATCGATGTTTTGTTGGACTTCGTATGTTCCGTGAGCAAATCAATCAGTGGCTTGGTATGCATCAAGAAACTCACAATATGAAGGTATTGATCTACCATATCAAGAATTCTTTGCACATGCTTGACTAACTTGAAATGATTCCCGAGTAAACAAAGACAACTCTACTTGGATCCATGGCGACAACCTTCAACATTTGCATGTGAACTAGAGAAGGTTACTTCTAGCATCTAGAACACATACTTCAAGATAACACGAAGATGGTTCTCAAAAGTTTCCAACATTAATGCCAATGGTTCGATATGAATATTTTCTAGCATGGAGAAGGTAAGGATGTCATTGATGGGCTCAATAACAAACTTAACCATACACTACAAGAAGACAAACTCACATGTTGTATGAACAATTCATAGACATTGGTCAGACCAAAGACATGAATATGTACTTAAGTGAAACATCACAAGTAGATACACCATCAAGATTGTCCTTAGAACTGAGTTTGATTTGACAATTGCCCAAACCAAATCAAAGGCAGGAAAGATAACATATCCACAAAGGACTTATTATGCCGCTTCAACACAAACAGAACTAGACATCCCTTTAAGGAGGAACAGAGTTGGATAGAACATTTGTATTACAACTCTCCAAGTTGTTGTTTAATCAACCAACTAGGTCAGGGTTATCAAGTATGAATCCTTAGAGAAAGGAACAGTTCAGAGAACTTGCTGGCTCAAGAACTTGACTACACGGTCATGTGGAAACATGGTGATACTCCTAGTAGACATCTAGAATATCACGAACCCCCGATATGTCACAGAGCTCAAGAAGGAAACTTGCTTGGTAAGGCAAGAAGACATAGTCTCAGAGTTTTGGTATGAACCTAACTATTTGACCAAAGAGAGTGCACTTGAATAGCAGACATAGTAGCACAATCATCCTTTCCATAATGATAGGGTTAACCAATCACGCTAAGGATGATACCAATGTCCTTTGAGTTCAAAGCAATAATAATTGCTAAGAATCTCATATGGCCACATTATTACACACACACATCACTCACGAGCACGGAAGCTCGAGGAAATATGGGTAAATATGTGTAAGAGCATCACTTCATTTAGAGGGTCATGAATCTCATCACGACCTCTTAATATAAAGGAGTGTGATACTCTAAAGTAGAACAGAACATAAGTTAATAAACGCTTATTGATCTGCGGATTACAACACTTCGATCTAGTCTTAGAAATGACGAGGTACTGGAGTTTGTTTCTCCTTGACAACCCGGAATGGTTTGTCATGACGAACCATAAGAGTACTGATGCAGTGCTGAGTTTACGGGAGGAAGAGGTTGAAGTAGATTCCTCCGTCAACGGCGCTAGAAAACTTGTTGATGCACCTGTGTAGAGCACTTCGTTGGGAACCCCAGGAGCAAGGTGTGAAGAAGCAAGCAGCAAGTCTTCCCTCAGTAGAGACCGAGGTTATCTAACTAGAAGGAGGAAGGAAACGTCACACAGGTATTGGAAGCAATGTGGAGACCCGCACAACACAAACTAAAGACTTTGCCCCAACGAATCAGTGAGGTTGTCAAGCTCATCGGTTTTCTGTAACAAAGGATTAAACGTATGGTGTGGAAGGTAATGGTTTGCAGCAAGAAAACAAGTAACAGTGAAGATGTATCAATGTTAAAGATTGGACCGGGGTCCATATTTCACTAGAGGTTCTCTCCTTAGATAAACAACATGGCATGAAGGGTAAACAAATTACAGCGAGGCACTTGACAGGAACTGAGCAAGGCATAACAATGCAATTACTATCCAGAAAGATCCTATGAGGTTGATTGGGAAATACAACAATATACATAGACCGTCATCCAAGTGAATCTATGACTAGAAGTCCACCTTCAGGTTATCATCCGAACCCCCTCCAGTATTAAGTTGCAAGCAAAAGACAACTGCTTTAAGCAAAGTGTGTAAGGTAAACAGTCCACATGTCCAATGAATAAGAGAACGTTGTTTTCTCCCTAGTAGCAACAGCACTTCTACAACCGAAGAGATTATTGTCACTTCCCTTGGAAATACTCCCTCTTGGAGTCACTAGCAACTACTTGGACAAGATAACCACTAGCAACGGAGAGCATGCAAGATCACAAACAACACAGACATGATAGAATTATAAAGATAAAACCATTAATCAAACCAACATAATAATCTCAATATCCATCGGATCCCCGTAAACACAACATGCATGATTACAAATAGATTAGATCTTGATCATGAACGGAGCTCACAAGATCTATACATGAAAGCACAAAGGAGGAGATACAACCATCTAGCTACTACATGGACCCATAGTCCAAGGTGGAACTACTCACGAATCATACCGAAGAGAAGGCCTCCGGGATGATCTCCCCTCCGGCAGGGTGCCGGGAAGAGCTTCAGATCCCCCCGATCTAGGGACGATGGTGGCGGTGGCTACAGACAGTTTCGTGGATTTCTGATCGGGTACTCAGATTTTTTGCATCGGGGGCTTCTTATAAGCGAAGGGGCGAGGCGGGAGGCAGCCAGGGTCACCAAACCCTAGCCAGGCGCGGGCCCACCTATGGTCGCGCCTGGGGGGATTTGGCCCCTCTGGCCGGCCTCTCCGGCTCCCCTCTGGAATTCTTATTCCCCACGGAAAGTAATTGACTTTGTCCTTCGTCCCGTCCAATTTCCGAGAATATTTCTTTACTAACTTTTCTGAAACCAAAAAAAGTACAAAACATGCATCTGGCACTGTTGCAACTTGTTAATAGGTTAGTACAAGAAAACATGTATAAAGCACCTCAAAGTGTGGACAAGTAAAGAAAAGTAGATACTAAACAAGCATGGAGCATCAAAAATTATAGATACGATTCCAACGTATCAGCACCCCCAAGCTTAACTCCTGCTCGTCCTCGAGGAGGTAAGTGATAAAAGAATGATTTTTGAGGTGACATGCACCCTCACAATAAAGATCCAACCATTTGCAAGCATTGAAAGCTGGGATCAAAGAACTCTAAACATGTGCATGAAAGATGGAGTTATAACAATAGGACATAGTAATTATGCATGCAACATGGCAAGCTACAAAGAAAGATCATGAATAATATGCATTGAAAAACGTTTATTTGTTTCACAAGTAGAAAACATAGCATAGTGGAAATCAGCTTGTGCCTCATAGAGTAGCAATATAATGCATAGGACACCTGCAAAGTTCACAAGGGTGACTAGAAACAAATAGCACTTGAACAAGTAATAACACAATATGCATCAATTAATAAGCTTTGGAACATTGCACACAGAATGACAACTACGCTCTCTTAATGGTGCCTAAAGGTAGAAGGTGGAGACTCAATAATGGTGTAAGAAAGACCTTTTTGTAAAGGAAGCAGTGATTACAAGTTTCAAAAAGAGCTTCCAAAAATTATGGTACTTGTTAGCTTTTATCCCTCATTGCCCCTATCATAAGCATCTTAAAGTGGTTAAGGTTAAATTGGCAAAGCTGGAGTATATGCTTGACGAAGTATAAGTTGGCAATCTCATGCCCCTTGAATACGAGGGCCACACCTCATGCATACTCAACTTTGGGTCCAGGTAAGTTCTTGTCACTTTAAGTATTTGTATATCATTGAGAACCGCCAACGGGGTACCCCTTGCACATGGTACAGGAGCTTTCCCATAACCAAAATGACAAGGCAAGCAGACAATGAGCATCTCAGCAATTCTTCTTATGTACCATGGGAATATGGTGCTTTTTTATCTCTTTCCTCTTTTCTCAATGTGTCTCTTTTTTATAAGAAGAATGCTTCATAGATGTCATTATGGTGATGCTGCAAGTTTCCACCATGATTAGGCATGGATTAGCCTAGCGGCCCAGGCGTTTCTCTAACACAGGATACAAACTCCATTAACTTACAAGTTCCCCCTTTATTTCACACCGGTGACATCCATAGACAAAAGAACATGATATCAACTGAGTACAACAAGGTACAAGTGCAATGTTGAAAACGTTCCTCGTGACAGCACGGTTTTGCTAATTCCAACTTATAAGTGCAAGCATATACAACAAAGTTGTCACAATGGTTCAAGTTTATTAGGGGCAAAGAATAAAGTGTGCCATCAAGTTCGTGAGTGATTTAATCACTAAGTTTTCACATAACAAAATTGTTTTTAATTGGAAGATAGTTGAAAACAAGAATATACTTGGAATGGTGTAACACACCATGCATAGGAGTTTATAGTGGACACTTTGGAATAACTTGGTTTCTTGGGAGTTGGAAGAATGAGTAGAACTTACTCATACAAGCGGGGTCTAGCAAAAGACTGGGATCAACCAACTAAGAGAGCAATAATGGCCATAATTATGCAGTGCAACAAAGAAAACTAATCAAAGCAAATAGTGGTACTACATGTCAAGGACTAAATGATCATAGAGGCTAATGGTGACTTGTCATAGTCATAACATGGTGTGAGCATGTGCCAAGTCAACCCAAGCAAAACATCAAAGGAGAATACCACAATACTATGCTTTTGCATGCTAAAACAACGCATAATTTCTTCAAGGAACACCAAGCAATCCCAATTGTTTGGAGCAAGACATGCTACAGAAATAATCACTAAGCACAATGTTAAAAAAACACCTAGCATGTCATGCTAAAGTCTAAGTCACAGTCAATGCAAGCTCCTCTTGCACTTCAAGCAAGAACTTACTACTCATGTAAGGTTCCCAACCTTTAATAAGGTAGAGATCCCTGTGTTTACAATGCTAGTCCCTGGATCAATAGCTATCATCCACAGTTAAGATGTAATATCAAGATACAAAGGTCATAATACAACTTTATAACCAGGAATAAAATAATTTATTACATCTTACTCAGATCATTTGGCTATATCATTACAATGCGGCAGAATATAGCAATAGCATGGGGTCCTTCATCTTCAAAGTGCCACAGGCAATCATGTTGGTTGTAGACATGTAATCCTATTCAACACACTTCACTAACATCAAACAAACCTGCAACATAATAAGTTGCAGCCATAAGGGTCGATACATTTGAATTGTATTGGCAAGTTTCACTACTATGTAGAAATAAGTGGATCCTATCATTACATGCATATTTGGCAAAGTAGGGTTTAGGATCTTTTGCAGAAAGCAATATAGTTTTATCCTATCTTTTCAAAATAGTTTTGATCTTTTTTCAAATCTTTCTGAACTCCTTGGAAAACTCCAAGTGCTTCTAAATCCCTTGTCACCATCAAGTTTTACTTTGAGGAATTGGAATATCGAGATCTTCCATAGCTTCAGGCCTTAGTTGCTCAGAGTTGTCCATAACCGGGGACACGGCTAAGTCCTTAGAATTTGATCTTCTACATAAGTTGTACACTTTACCCACATGACACAATATCGTCTTGACGCCACCAGTGGCCGATGGATAAGTACTCACCAAAATGGAGTACTGGCAGATCGAGAATGTGACAAAGTCTTTCCACAGAAGTCCTCCCAATACACAATGCTAGCTTGTCAACCAGGCACCAGTGTAGGGATAAATTTCCCATACACAATTCTAGTTAACCTGAAGATGCCAATTCATGGGTCTTCAACTATGTAGTTGACTAAGCCAGAGCCCATTTAGCATGTGGCTGTACACGGAAGACACTGTACGAGAAACATGTTCAATATCTAAGTCCCTAGGTGGTTTTCTTCTAGTGCACATACAAAAAGATAGCCATATAAACATGGTTCCCTTTGTTGCCACCTTGTCCAAAACTTGAGTATCCTTTTCCACCCAGGTGGTTCATTGAGTAAATGTTTTATTATATAAAACATATATCTTTCCAACACTTCATGTAATCATATCATGTATCCCATCCCAAATATATAGCGGAGCTAAGCTTAATACAACTATAATATTTTCACTAAGGAAGATATAAGGGTATCCTATTAGGATTTATCATAGCATAAAATATAGTAGTCCTTATCATGCATGTTACAAAAATCCACTAAGTGTAATGAAAATAGTAGGACATGGATGATAGTGTCACTTGCCTTTTTAGTAGAGAATATTGGTTCACTTCTTGATCTTGCAAATATCACACTCTTATAACTTCACTACAATTCAATCAAGCAAACACATTTTCAAACCAACATTCAAACAATTTATCACACATAAAATAATAGAAACAAGGCAATGCATTCCAGCATGCAAAAGATGGTTTTATTTAGAAAAGTGGTTTCTATTAGGCTCTAAACATTTTAAAGCTTAATGTGGTCATTCATTAAAGTGGTAAAACCATTTGCAAAAGGTTTCATCTCATAAACCAAATATTATGCTAAGGTGATATTTTATGTTGTTGAAAATATCTTTTAGCAAAGTAATAAATATATATGGTTCATCAAATATGTTCTTAAATCACAAAACTTGGTGTCTAGGGTCAGAAGGTTTGAATCACATCATTTCCCAAAGGCTTTACTCAAAAATCATTTCTAAACCATAAACAATATTTTTATTTGACTAGAAATGCTGCAATTCAAATATTTATTCCTTAACTTCACAAAATACATTTTTAAATCCATAAGTTGGTTCCTATGGTCAGTAGGTTCAAAAAAATCCATTTAGCAAAGATTTCACCTTAAAAATATATCTAGAATAATTTTTATATTCAAATTATGCCTACACAAGTTTCTACAATTTCAACCAATTTTCCAGAAGCAAAACATTAAACAAAGTGCATGGTTGAAAAGTACTTGTTCTGCTGATTCCATTTAGATAAAATTTGCAAAATTTGGACATGTAGAATTAAAGTTATGAATTTTGCAAGTTCAAACATCTAATAGAACATTTTCTGTTTTTAAATCGAAATCAGTGCCACGCGTCTTAATCTTACTGGTCCATATCGCTTCGGGTGGATCGATCTGCGCAGGCCATCAGATCTAAGTTAATCGCACGAATCATATTATTCGATAACGCTTCATTATATGATCTATCCTAACCACTAGATCTACATCCAACGGACGAGGTCGCTTTGGCCATGGACTGGCGGCGGCGGACGACGGCGCACGCTCGGGCGGTGGCGTTGGCGATGATTCAGGAAGCGAGGGAGAGAGTGAGGATGCTCACCGTGCTCGCGCGGTTGCGGTGATGCTCAAGGCGTGATCAGCTTGATGAGGGGCGCACCGGGGCAGCGTGGATTGCTCGCCGAAGTCAGTGGCGTCATCGGGCTTCTCTGTTTGTTGTCGGAGGAGGGGCTGCAGGCCACCCGAAGGCAAGACGAGGGTGTAGTTAGACGCATCCGAGTGTGGGGATTATAGGAGCATCAACGAGCGAGTTCGGGGTGGTCTGATGTTACCTAGGAAGTTCGCTGGAGAAGTGGCAGACGACGGTGGTTCTCGGTGTCGAGGTTGCCGACACTAGGGGACGCGCGCGGGTGAGTGGAGCACACGGGCAGGTGCGCATGGGACTGGGGAGTAAGCTTGTGTGCTCGGGGAGGCGAGGGGAGGAGCTACGTCACCGGAATTGGCCGGTGAAGCTTGTCAGTGCAGAGGGGTTTGAGCACGCGATTCTCGCAGCCTGGAAGCAGAGAGGAGGTGCTGCTTGGGGGAAATGGAAGAGGAGGGCGAGGCGTTTAAAGGCGCGTGATCACTGTCGAGTTAAATCCAGCCATCAACGTGAATTGATCGCCGTATTCAATGGCAGAAATGGTGAGGGGTACGTGGTCGCGGTGGAGACGACGACTGACGACGTGGGACCCTGCTATCTGCGAGAGAGAGAGAGAGAGGGCGTGGGGTCCACTGATCAGCGACTCAGTCGGTGCTCTTATGGGTGAAAAACGTTTCCCTAGAGGGGGTTTGGTTGGGCTGCGCTGCTAGGCTTGCTGGGCTGGGCAAGATGGGTTGGGTTAGTTTCATTTTTTTTATACTGAATGCTTTTTCTTTTTCTGTTTTGATTTTATTTCAAACAATTCAAACTCCATTTGAATTCAAACCACCACCAAACTTTTGGGTATAATTCAATTCTGTTTATCAACATAATCCAAAGTCCAAAATAGAACAATTATTTTTATGGTTTATTATTTATTAAAAATAAATAAATAGGCTTTAGTCATTATTTCAAATAGGATTCAAATATTTTTAAAACTCTATTTGACTTTATAAATTCCTACAAAAATATTTCCAGTAGGTTTTATTAAAAACATAACACTTTGAATTATAATTTAAATTACTTTAATGAGTTTTCAATGATCATTCAAAATAGGAAAATGTCTATACTTGAATGAAATTTGGATATAAATAAATCCTCATGGTTTTATTTAAATAAACCTTTACTATTTTTATCAAACAAAATATTTTATTTTAAATGCTTGGCCAAGATTAATTTGGCTCTTTTTGAAAATAGTCCTTATTCATTATTTCTACCTTTGCTTATAAAAACCATATCTTTTTATTTAAAGATCCAAAAATGGTGATTCCAACTAATATAATTTTATTTATTATTTGTTTATCTTTTTAAATCCATTTAGGATTTTATTTGATCAAAATAGGTTTTGATGTTTCCAATTGGAATCAAAAAGTTTCTTCTCACCCTAAATTTCAACAATTATTTATTTTTTATATTTCAAAATTTGGAAAATTTTGGGATGTGACAGGCTACCACCCTTAAAATAAATCTCGTCCCGAGATTTGGGAAGGCTAAGGTTACAAGTTGGCTTGAAGACAACTAGGATACTACCACCCTTAAAAGAAAGCCTCATAGGGTTACCTTGATGGTTCACTTGACTATGGGTTCTACACTTGATATCCAGACAAGGAATCCTTATTTGACTCAACTGAGTTAACTAATTCCCGACATCCACTTCTTCTATCTCTTCAAGGTTCCCATCCATGTCAATGTTGTTCACATGTCCTTTCTGGATCACATTGGAGTTATTTCCATTGGAGTTTCTAGCATCCTTTTTCCTTTTCTTCTCAGGACAGTCTGATGCATAGTGTCCAAGTTCCTTACAATTATAGCACTGCAAGTGGCTAATGTCTTTCTTCCTGAAAGTGTCATGTTGGTTCTGACCAAGGTCATCTCCATTGTCAGTATCATTTCCATTATTATCACTACCATTGTTGTTGTGGTGATACTGATGTGGTTCAGAATCTTCATTGCTCTTTTTGAATGAACACTTCTTTTGTGATGATCCTGAGTGATACTTGAGTTTATGCTTCCTCTTTCTGTTCTCAACTTGATTCATCTTGTTTTCCAAAATGGTGGCTTTGTCACAGAGTGATTGATAAGTTGGGACATAGGCAACAACTAGTTGCAGGTTCAACTCATCATTAAGTCCTTCAAGAAATTTCTCCTTTCTCTTAGCATCTGTATCAACTTCATCCGGTGCATAGCGTGCCAGATTGTTGAATTCTTCAATATACTCAGCCACACTGAGGTGACGCTGTTTCAGATTGTGGAACTCCTTTTGTTCAAGTTCATCACTCCAGTTCAGATGTGAGCTGTACGGAAACCATCCTCAAAAATAGCCCAAGTCACATCTTCAAGGGGAGTGGTGATCTGAAAGTTGTCCCACCATGTTGCTGCTGGTCCTTCAGGCATATGTGATGTAAACCTAACTTTTTCTTCGTCGGTGCAGGCAACAGTCACTAAGTCCTTATTCACCGAACGTAACCAATCATTGGCTACCATTGGGCCAGTTGTCCCAGAGAACCTTGCAGGCCTTAGTTTCAGAAACCTGGTGAGCATATCATGTGCTGGAGGATTATTCTGATTGTTGTTGTTGTTGTTGTTGTTGTTGTTATTGTTGTTGTTGTTGTTGTTGTTGTTGTTGTTATTGTTGTTGTTGTTGTTGTTGTTGTTGTTGTTGTTGTTGTTGTTGTTGTTGTTGTTGTTGTTGTTGTTGTTGTTGTTGTTGTTGTTCTGATTCTGTATGAATGTGGTCATCATCTGCATCAGCTGCGTCTGAGCTGTCATCATCTGCTGCATCTCAGGAGTGATGTTGTTATTGTTGTTTTGGTTGGGGTTGGCACGACGGGGAGGCATCTGTCGGTTTGATAGGGATAAGTAATGATGGATAGGTCTAAATAAGTTCTAACACACCATCCAAAACAATCAAGTTCAAATCAATCAATCAAGCAATCATCAAGCAACTATTCACTTAACAACTCATGAGCTTAACCCATGAGTTGAAGGAAACAACAAGTTTTCTTAAAATAATTAACTTGCTATGGTCATACCTCATAGGTCAATATGATCCATACACTAACATGATATCAATGTTTTGGTAGACAATCTAATGTCTCTTGGTTCTCACTTGTAGTCCTTAGTGATGTCCAAGTTGCAGTCCTTCGTGAAACTTAAAGCTGAAGTCATTGGTCATGGTGAAGGCTTTGTCCATCAAGTTGAAAAGGAAGAGGTGTAGAATAAAAACCAAAAGGTTGAGGAAAGAGTTTACAAGATTGTTTGTAAATAAGTTTTGGAACAAATACAACTCCTATTTTTCTAAGGGGTTTTGTCCAATCCTAGGGTTACAATCCTACATGCAGCACAGTGCTCTGATACCATCTGTAAGGTTCCCAACCTTTAATAAGGTAGAGATCCCTGTGTTTACAATGCTAGTCCCTGGATCAATAGCTAGCATCCACAGTTAAGATGTAATATCAAGATACAAAGGTCATAATACAACTTTATAACTAGGAATAATATAATTTATTACATCTTACACATCTCATTTGGCTATCTCATTACAATGCAGCAGAATATAGAAATAGCATGGGGTCCTTCATCTTCAAAGTGCCACGGGCAATCATGTTGGTTGTAGACTTGTAATCCTATTCAACACACTTCACTAACATCAAACAAACCTGCAACATAATAAGTTGCGGCCACAAGGGTCAATACATTTGAATTCTATTAGCAAGTTCCACTACTATGTAGAAATAAGTGGATCCTATCATTACATGCATATTTGGCTAAGTAGGGTTTAGGCTCTTTTGCAGAAAGCAATATAGTTTTATCCTATCTTTTCAAAATAGTATTGATCTTTTGTCAAATCTTTCTAAACTCCTTGGAAAACTCCAAGTGCTTCTAAATCCCTTGTTGTCACCATCAAGTTTTACTTTGAGAAATTGGAATGTCAAGATCTTCCATAGCTTCAGGCCTTAGTTGCTCAGAGTTGTCCATAACCAGGGACACGGCTAAGTACTTAGAATTTGATCTTCTGCAGAAGTTGTACACTTTACCCACATGACACAATCTCATCTTGACGCCACCAGTGGCCACTGGATAAGTACTCACCAAAATGGAGTACTGGCAGATCGACAATGTGACAAAGTCTTTCCACAGAAGTCCTCCCAATACATAATGCTAGCTTTTCAACCGGGCACCAATGTAGGGATAAATTTCCCATACATAATTCTAGTTAACCTGAAGATGCCAATGCATGGGTCTTCCACTATGTAGTTGACTAAGCAAGAGCCCATTTAGCATGTGTCTGTACACGGAAGCCACTGTACGAGAAACATGTTCAATCTCTAAGTCCCTGGGTGGTTGTCTTCTAGTGCACATACAAAAGGATAGCCATATAAACATGGTTCCCTTTGTTGCCACCTTGTCCAAAACTTGAATATCCTTTTCCACCCAGGTGGTTCATTGAGTAATTGTTTTATTATATAAAACATATATCTTTCCAACACTTCATGTAATCATATCATGTATCCCATCCCAAATATATAGCAGGGCTAAGCTTACTACAACTACAATGTTTTCACTAAGGAAGATATAAGGGTATCCTATTAGGATTTAGCATAGCATAAAATATAGTAGTCCTTATCATGCATGTTACAAAAATCCACTAAGTGTAATAAAAATAGTAGGACATGGATGATAGTGTCACTTGCCTTTTTAGTAGAGAATGTTGGTTCACTTCTTGATCTTGCAAATATCACACTCTTTTAACTTCACTACAATTCAATCAAGCAAACACATTTCCAAAACAACATTCAAACAATTTATCACACATAAAATAATAGAAACAAGACAATGCATGCCAGCATGCAAAAGATGGTTTTATTTAGAAAAGTGGTTTCTATTAGGCTCTAAACATTTTAAAGCTTAATGTGGTCATTCATTAAAGTGGTAAAACCATTTTCAAAAGGTTTCATCTCATAAACCAATATTATGCTAAGGTGATATTTTATGTTGTTGAAAATATCTTTTAGCAAAGTAATATATTTATATGGTTCATCAAATATGTTCTTAAATCACAAAACTTGGTGTCTAGGGTCAGAAGGTTTGAATCCATTCATTTCCCAAAGGCTTTACTCAAAAATCATTTCTAAACCAAAAACAATATTTTTATTTGACTAGAAATTCTCCAATTCAAATATTTATTCCTTAACTTCACAAATACATTTTTAAATCCATAAGTTGGTTCCTATGGTCAGTAGGTTCAAAACAAATCATTTAGCAAAGATTTCACCTTAAAAATATATCTAGAATAATTTTTATATTCAAATTATGCCTACACAAGTTTCTGCAGTTTCAACCAATTTTCCAGAAGCAAAACATTAAACAAAGTGCATGGTTGCAAAGTACTTGTTCTGATGATTCCATTGATATAAAATTTGCAAAATTTGGACGTTTAGAATTAAAGTTATGAATTTTGCAAGTTCAAACATCTAATAGAACATTTTCTGTTTTTAAATCGAAATCAGTGCCACGCGTTTTAATCTTACTGGTCCATACCGCTTCGGGTGGATAGAGCTACGCAGGCCGTCAGATATAACTTAATCGCACGGATCATATTACTCGATAACGCTTCGTTATATGATCTATCCTAACCACTGGATCTACATCCAACGAACGAGGTCGCTTTGGCCATGGACTGGCGGCGCTGGCGGCGCTGGACGGCGGCGCACGCTCGGGCGGTGGCGTTGGTGATGATTCAGGAAGCAAGGGAGAGAGTGAGGATGCTCACTGTGCTCGCGCGGTTGTGGTGATGCTCAAGGCATGATCAGCTTGACGAGGGGAGCACTGGGGCAGCGTGGATTGCTCGCCGGAGTCAGTGGCGTCATCGGGCGTCTCTGTTTGTCGTCGGAGGTGGGGCTGCAGGCCACCCGAAGGCAAGAGGAGGGTGTAGTTAGACGCAGCCGAGTGTGGGGATTACAGGAGCATCAACGAGCGAGTTCGGGGCGGTCTGATGTTACCTGGGAAATTCGCCGGAGAAGTGGCAGACGACGGTGGTGCTCGGTGTCGAGGTTGCCGACGCTAGGGGACGCACGCGGGTGAGTGGAGCACACAGGCAGGTGCGCACGGGACTGGGGAGTAAGCATGTGTGCTCTGGGAGGCGAGGGGAGGAGCTACGTCGCCGGAATTGGCCGGTGAAGCTTGTCGGTGCAGAGGGGTTCGAGCTCGCGAATCTCGCAACCTGGAGGCAGAGAGGAGGTGCTGCTTTGGGGAAATGGAAGAGGAGGGTGAGGCGTTTAAAGGCGCGTGGTCACTGTCGAGTTAAATCCAGCCATCAACGCGAATTGATCGCCGTATTCAATGGCAGAAACGGCGAGGGGACGTGGTCGCGGTGGAGACGACGACTGACGACGTGGGACCGTGCTATCTACGAGAGAGAGAGGGGGCGTGGGGTCCACTGATCAGCGACTCAGCGGGTGCTCTTCTGGGTGAAAAACGTTTCTCCAGAGGGGGTTTAGTTGGGCTGCGCTGTTGGGCTTGCTGGGCTGGGCCAGATGGGTTGGGTTAGTTTCATTTTTTTATACTGAATCCTTTTTCTTTTTCTGTTTTGAATTTCTGTTTTGATTTTATTTCAAACAATTTAAACTCCATTTTAATTCAAACCACCACCAAACTTTTGGGTATAATTCAATTCTGTTTAACAACATAATCCAAAGTCCAAAATAGAACAATTATTTTTACGGTTTATATTTATTAAAAATAAATAAATAGGCTTTAGTCTTTATTTCAAATAGGATTCAAATATGTTTAAAACTCTATTTGACTTTATAAATTCCTTCAAAAATCTTTTCAGTAGGTTTTATTAAAAACATAACACTTTGAATTATAATTTAAATTACTTTAATGAGTTTTTAATGATTATTCAAAATAGGGAAATGTCTATACTTGAATGAAATTTGGATATAAATAAATCCTCATTGTTTTATTTAAATAAACCTTTACTATTTTTATCAAACAAAATATTTTATTTTAAATGCTTGGCCAAGATTAATTTGGCTCTTTTTGAAAAATAGTCCTTATTCATTATTTCTACCTTTGCTTATAAAAACAATATCTTTTTATTTAAAGATCCAAAAATGGTGATTCCAACTATTATAATTTTATTTATTATTTGTTTATCTTTTCAAATCCCTTTAGGATTTTATTTGATCAAAATAGGTTTTGATGTTTCCAATTGGAATCAAAAAGTTTCTTCTCACCCTAAATTTCAACAATTATTTATTTTGTTTATTTATTTTTCACATTTCAAAATTTGGAAAATTTGGGATGTGACAACTCCTTTCCAAACACCAAGCAAACTTATTTGCAAAACAACACAGCGAGAACGAGGGTCCAACCTACTAAAGCAAACTAAACAAACTAAACAAAGCAAACGAAAACTAAGACGCTCCAAGAACAACACAACTGTGCATGAAACAATAAAAACGAAGTGTCTAGACAGACCTGAGCTTTTTATTGATGAAGAAGGGGATGCCTTGGGCATCCCCAAGATTTGACGCTTGTACCTCTTGGATATTTCTTGGGGTGACACCATGGTGGCATCCCCAAGCTTGATCTTTTGTCCATTTTTCATCCCATTGCATCATTCTCTCTCTACACCTGAAATTTTTCCTTCATACAAAACTTCACACAATATTTATTAGCAACATTAGCTTATTCAAAAGATATTAGACCACTGGAAAAGCTTTGGAACAACAAGGCTTTTCACTAAAAACACAAGCTACTATAGTAACTCTTTCAAACAAACTCAATTTACTAGAAAAGAGCTCAAAAAGGAATCAATAAGAAGCAAATGCAAATAATGGCAGAAATCTGTCAAAACAGACCAGTGGTAGAAACGAATTTTTTCGAACATCTTCTGTTTCTCAAATCAAAAAGTGTTGAACTAACAAAAGTTAGACAACATACTGGGAGATTTATTCGTAAACTTTGAGCTCAATCCGAGTTACAGAGGCTCCTCACAATTTTTTTGGTGGAGGACAGAAATCTATTTCGGGACAGAAACTCCCCAAATCTTACTTTCCTCTCATTAGAGGTCATTCTTGGCACAAAAAGCAATCAAAAAGGATAAGCAGAGGTCATCACAGAAGTAATAACTTCCAAGACTCAAGGAAAATCTTGGGTTATCTTCCAACAAGTACTTTTCTTTAACGCCTTTAAGTTAGGCACAAGAACCAAGAAGAATCAAGTATTTTCTAATGAGGAAGCATTAACATCAAACCTTGCTTTCAAAGGGGCAGCAAAATGCAACTTATCTCTTATCATAGGTAAGTGTTCAATACCTTTCTTGAATGGAAAATGATATTTTATGGTGTCGTGGTATTGCCGACGAGTACGCCATGGAGGGGTCCTCACAGTGCGTGTTTAGAGACGTGGGGGAAGGCGGGCGGTTGACGGGTACGAGGTAACACAGCTTACCCAGGTTTAGATCCCACAACGGTGGCGGAATCCTGCTCCTGCTATTAATCACTATAATGGCTATACGCCGAGTTACAAAGATAGGTTCGCTGTGCGAGGTTATGTGAAGTTGTCTGAGATTTTGCCCTAAAGGATCCCATGGGCCCAACTTATATAGTCGCTAGTTCCTAGGGTTACAGAGAAAATTCCTAGCCGGACAGGTTATAGAGTCCTACACCGTCTATTACTAGTCTAGCGAGTCTTGCACTCCAAGGCTCCGAGTACGTCGGTGACTCCTTCGTAGCCTTCCTTTATCCGGCATGGGCCTCCTTTCTGGATCCATCTAACTGGGCCGCTCAGTAGGCCATGGGCCATGCTACCAACTGTGGGCCAACCAGGTTATCCGGATAAGAGACATGCTATGAGGATACCCATATAGCATATCCCCAACAGTAGCCCCCGGAGAACTCCGGGATCTTGCGCCTTCTTGCCTCTTCACGTTGAATGCTCTGTCTAGATGGATGTTGGCAAATCGTCAAGCAACATCTTGTAGTCCTCCCAAAGAACCCTGCAAGGTTTTCTCCGTCTTCAATTCGTAAGTCGGAGAATTGTTGAATCTTCCATCGTACTCTTCCATAGCCGTACTGTATCCGTCCATGCCGGAATCTTCTGATGTGATGGTTCATCTGCCTATGATAGCTAGGTCGACGTAGACATAGGTCAGCAACGCCTCGTAACTCACACATGTAGAGAACGCAATCATGTCCACTTTTCCCGCGCGAGCGATACGAACCGTTGGCGGCGACGGTTGGTACATGGCAAAATTTCCACGCACGTCTCCGAACACGTCATCTACGCGGCAACCATTCGATCAAGCTGCACGAATCTTGATGTCGGAGACCATAAATAGTAACTGTGGTGGAAAATTTACTTTTTCACCTAATTCTCCCCTGCATCGTCTTCTTCCTCTAGCGAGTGCCTCCTTGAGCTCTCCGTGCAACGTGCGAAAAACCCTAGCTCTCTAATCTTTCCCAGTCAGCGTCGAACACACCCAATGGCCAGCAGCAGCTCCTCCCCTTCGATGGCAGCGTCGGGCGAAGCCGCGGCGAAGCTGACGAGCTCCGTCGTCATGCCCCCAGAGGTCCTGGTCATCCCCAAGTCTGCGGTGGTCGAGGCCACCGGCGGCGACCATAATCCAGAGGCGCTGGAGCTGATGGAGGAGGAGTACGACTCGCACAAGGGCGACTGGCGCGGTTCGGATATCACAGACCGCGACATCAAAGAGCTGATCAACGAGGGATACCTCCCCGCAATGGAGGGGCTCGCCTGGCAGGCGGAGCCGGCCGGCGAGGTCACACCTTCTCCCCAAGCCGGAGAAATTGTGTACCTCAAAGCACATATGGTACGCGGCGTCTCCCTACCCATCTCCAACTTTTTCCTTGCTGTCCTGAATCATTACCGAGTACATCCACAGAACCTCTCCCCCAATAGCATCTTAGCACTCAGCAATTACGCGGCGCTCTGTGAGGGTTATTTAGAAATCAAGGCTAGGCTAGATCTCTTCATATACTTCTTTACCGTCAAGCGTGAAGCCGGAGCCGGCAAGGACGAGCTTAGGAATTGTGGAACCATTAGTTTTAAGATCCGGCCTGGCCGGCGCTTTCCCGACATCGTTGGCCATGAATCCTGCAAGAATTGGCAGCGGACATACTCCTACGGCCCAGATATCCCTCTGGCTGGCCGAGAAATCACGTACCCGGACTTTGTCGATGGAGCAGCCGCTGAAGCCTCGACATGGAGATCCCAGGCCTCCCTTCCCTCCGACATCGATGCTTCCCGCGCTATAAGGCGAATAGAGTGGTTCGTAGAGACGGGTTTGACCGGATTGGACCTAGCCATGTGCTGGTTCATCAAGTGGATCCAGCCTCTGTAGCACCGCTTGAAGATGATGCACGAGTATTCCAACGATAGAAGGGATAGCCTCCGCATCTTCGAGGACAACTTCTCGAGCGGCTTCGTCAAGCTCCGTCTCAAGGACATCGTCAAGGTGAAGGATAGGAAGCGTGGCTTCACCATCACCTACGACATGTTCGTAGAGATGAAGTGCCCAAAGGTAACTGCTTATTTTCGGTGTATGACATATACTCCAGTTCTTCTGTCTAGACATTACCATCTCATCTAACACGGTGGTTCTTCACTTTAACAGCTCAGCAACATAGATGAGGACATCATGGCTCCTCAAATATATAATCCAAAGATGAAGGAAGTCACCGTCGGGTCCGACGACGATGCTCCGTTGGCACGAAAGCGGAAGAGCTCCACCTATGACGCTACCGACGGAGGAAAGAAGAAGAAGACGGAGGGTGGAGCCTCCAAAAAGACTACTGCCGCCCTAGAGGCGGAGAAAAGAAAGGTTACTGGGATACCCTTTTCTAAAGAACCGCCTCTTGTGTAAGCTTCTTTCTCTCCGACATTGTCCATTTGTCTGTCTTGTTCCCATACTTATGCATTTTGCACGTTTCAGGAAGAAAGCCACGACCAGCTTGAAGAAGACCTCCAAAACTTTGGGGGCTTCTAGAACCATCAAGGATATGCTGCATCGCGACGTATCTGCCGCCATCGCCCCTGTTACTCCCGTCGTCCAACCCTCGTCCGCTCCGAAAAGCTCTCAAGCTAAATAAACAGCTGGCCCTTCCGCCATGGATGTGGACTCAGGCGCCTCCACAGAGCTCGCTGTTGTCGGCGAACATGCGATGTAGGAGAGTGCTGCACACCAAATGTCTGAAGCTTCGGCTAAGGATGCCATGGGTAGCAGTAAGGCAGTGGTGGAAGGTGGTACATCTGCCGAAGGCGGCGCCCCCGCACCCAAGAAAACCATAGAGTTTCCAAATATAGTCTATCAGGTACTTACGCCGGGTAGCACTTCTCTGGTTCCTGGTGCGGCGCCGACATCTCCAACATGTGGTCTCGAGGAGATTCTCCAGCAAGAAGAAATCTTGCAAGGAAACAGTGTATCATTCGGCAAGTTGCTAGGTGAGAGTGCTACCAACCTCAATATCATTGCACTTGTAAGTTATATTTGCCTTTTTGCATTTCATATGAATATCCCACTGTAGCCCCTGAGGATTTAGACGAAAAACCATAGGTCTTTGCGTCTAAATGCTCTAAGAGTGACTAAGCTAGAAAACTTCTCACTGTAGCCCCCAAGCATATAGGTGGAATGAATTATTCCGACTAGATGCTTTAAGAGTAGCATATGCAGTGTTTATAAATTTCAATATTGTAGCCCCCAAGCTTCTAGTTGTAACTGCATTAGTTTCGACTAGATGCTTAAATATTGTGGATGTTCCACAGATGCAAGGTCAAGTCGGATGCCCTTCTCCCAACAATATGCCACCACTTCTCCGAGTGACAAGTTTCTACCGTTGTCGGTGATAATGCTATGTGGGAGGCCAAATCTCACAACTAAATCTTAGACAAACCTGAGGGCAATTGCCCCATCAAGATTTCTAATGGGTTTAGCTTCTATCCATTTAGTGAATTTATTAACTGCTACAAGCAGATGCGTAAACCCACATGGTGCCGTCTGTAACGGACCAACCATATCCAGCCCCCAAACTGCGAACGGCCAAGTTATTGGTATTGTTCGCAATTCTTCAGCAGGAACATGTGGTTGTCGGGCATAATACTGGCATCCGATAAATGTCTCAGCCAGCTTGTCGGCGTCCGCCTTCGCGGTCAGCCAGTAGAATCCTTGCCGGAAGGCTTTCGCGACCAACGATCGAGGAGCAGCGTGATGCCCGCAATCTCTGAGATGGATTTCGTGTAGGATTTCAATACCTTCTTGCTGGGAAACACACTTAAGGTATACACCATTAGTGATTCTTTTGTAGAGTTGTCCATTGATTATGGTATAGCCCTTTGCTCGACGTACTATTTTCCGTCTTTCGACCTCGTCGTCGGGCAAAGTTCCGTGTTCGAGATATTCCATGAACGGTTTTGTCCAAGCCGGAGGGACCTTTGCCACCATGTGGACGAAAGAGTCAACTCTATCCGGGTTGTCAATATCTGCTCCCTTCACGGATGGTGTCCGGAGATGCTCTAGGAAAAGTCCTGGCGGAATTCGTTTGCGCCCTGATCCAAGCGTAGACAGCAGATCAGCCGCCTCGTTTTGCTCCCTAGGTACATACTTGACCTTGTAGCCCAAGAAGCTCTTGGCTATCTCCTCCACTTCGTCTCGATATGCCGCCATCATAGGGTTCCGCGCATTCCAGGTGCCAGCCACCTGCTGGGCAACCAAGTCGGAATCTCCACAGCAAACTATGGGCTTGATGCCAATATCCTTGGCTACGCGTAATCCGTGAATGATAGCTTCATACTCCGCCATGTTGTTCGTAGCCTCGAAGTGGATCTGCAGAACATAGTGTAGCTTGTCCCTAGTTGGTGACTGTAGCAGTACACCAGCCCCGAGCCATTGAGTAGCTTTGATCCGTCAAAGTGCATCACCCAGTATTCTGGTTCTGGCAATGGGGTAGCATCTGGCATCTCCATCCAATCTGCAATAAAATCCGCCAAGGCTTGTGACTTGATAGCGTCGCATCTCTTATAGGTGATATCGAGGGCGGAAAGTTCAATGCCCCACTTCGCGACCCTTCCCGTAGCGTCGCTGTTGTTGATAATGTCGGAAAGTGGAGTCTTGCTCAGCACTGTGATTGGGTGCTCCTGAAAGTAATGCCTCAGCTTCCGAGAAGCAAGGAATAGTCCATAAGCTATCTTCTAGTAGTGTGGGTAACGCTGCTTGGAATCCATCAAGACCTCGCTTACATAGTAAACTGGTCGTTGAACTCCGTGCTCATAGCCTGGTTCCTTTCGCTCTACCACGACGATGATGCTGATTACCCGGTTGGTTGCCGCCATGTAAATTAACATGGGCTCTCCAGGCTCGGGTGCTGCAAGGATGGGCACTGAGGGAAGAATCTCCTTGAGATGCTTCAATGCTGCATCTTCTTCGTCCGTCCACGTGAATTTGTCCGCCTTATTCAGCAACTTGTACAACGGCAGTGCCTTCTCTCCAAGTCGGTTGACGAACCGACTAACTACTGCAACACAACCTGTTAGTCGTTGTTTGTCCTTTAGGCATGCCGGACGGTTTATGTTTAATATGGCCTTGATTTTCTCCAGGTTGACCTCGATTCCACGCTGGGAAATGATGAAGCCCAACAATTTGCCGGCTGGAACCCCAAAGACGCACTTCTTAGGGTTAAGCATCATGTTGTATTTTCGGAGATTATCAAAGGTTTCTTTTAAGTCGGAGATTAAGTCATTTGACTTTTTAGACATCACCGCTATATCGTCTACATAGGCGTGAACGTTACGACCAATTTGATCGTGTAGGCAATGTTGCATTGTCCGCTGGTACATAGCACCTGCATTTTTCAGCCCAAAGGGCATCGTAACATAGCAAAACGTGCTGTATGTAGTAGTGAACAAAGTGGCCAATTGGTCCGACTTCCTCATCTTGATCTGGTTGTATCATGAGTATGCATAAAAAAACACAAAGGTTCCGAGCCAGCCGTCGAGTCAATGACTTGGTCAATGGGAGGCAAAGAAAACGGATCTTTGGGGCATGCTTTGTTCTAGCCGGTGTAATCAACGCACATTCTTAATTCTTTGGTTCCCTTTTTGGGGACAACTACAGGATTGGCCACCCATTGGGTGTGAAGGACTTCTCGGATAAAACTAGCCTTAAGTAACCTAGCTATCTCTTTGCCTATGGCGTGTCTCTTCTCATCTCCAAACCGTCGCAGAGGTTGCTTCACTAGTTTGCATTTTGGATCAATTTTAAGCTGTGCTTGGCAAGTTCCCTAGGTACACCTTTCATGTCGGAAGGTTGCCAGGAAAAGATGTCCCTATTCTCACGGAGGAACTCGACGAGCGTGCTTTACTATTTGGGATCCAGGTTTGTCCCAATGGCGCTGGTCTTGGAGGCATCGCCTACCACAAGTTCCACCGGCTTAGTCTCGATGGTGGCCTTGAATGCTGGAGTGGAGTCGGAAATCTGTTTCTTCGACGCGGGCATCTCCGAGGCATCTACCTTGCTCTGGATCTCCTTGAATTCTTCGCTGTAGAGGACAGCTTCGGCGTAGGCTGCTTCACTAATCTCGTAGTCCCTAGCTTTGGCAAAGCTTCCGGATATGGTGATGACACCGTTTGGTCCGGGTATCTTGAGTTTTTGTAGACGAAGCATGGCTTGGCCATGAAGGTGTGGAATATGTCGTGGCCGAATATGACGTGGTACACGCTCTTGAAGGGGACCACCTCAAAGGTCAGGCGCTCTTGGCGGTAATTATTAACATCGCCAAAGGCAACCTGAAGTGTGATGCACCCAAGGTACCGAGCCTCCCGACCAGGAACTACGCCGTGGAAGATGGTGTTGGTCCGCCTTAGGTTTGCCTCTATCAAGTTCATCTTCTGCAGTGTATCCAGGTACATGATGTTGATGCTGCTTCCACTATCCACCATACATTTGGTGAACTCATTGCCGTCAATCAAAGGGTTGATGACCATGGAGTATTGGTTCTCCGTAGGGATAAGGTCTAGGTGATCCTTCATGTCCCAAGTAATTGGAACCGCCGACCAGCGCAGGAACTGGGGAACTGTGGGTAGAGTAGCCATCAGTATCCTCATAGAGGTCTTCTGTTGTCGGACGGTGGGGGTGCCAAGGAAAGTGTGGAAAACTGCTGCCTTCTTCTCGAAGGGGTTCTTGCCTTTGCCATCGCTCTTGGCGGCTTGCTTGGGGTCAACATCCTCATCCATGTAACTTGAATCCTTGGACTCCTCCTCCTTCTTCTTCCCCTTGACCTTGCCTCGTAGTCTGTTCTTCCGACTTGGCTTGTAGCCGGACTCCGGGTCCTCCTTGAGGTCATTGACGAACTTGCAGTGTCGATTGGTATGGGTGGCCTTGACGTTGACATCGAGGTGTACGAGGCACGACATATCGCGGTACTCTTCGTAGGTTTGGGGAACGCGGAGCGCTGCCGAGGTAGTTTCACTTCCTCGCTGCTGCCCACGACCAGCTCCCCGTCCTCGGCCACGTTGTTCGCCATCACCTCGTCCTGCGAAGGTCATAGTGACCATGTTGGGAGTTTGCTTTTCTTATGGAGCGGTTTTCCGCTTTGTGCTTCTGTTCCTCCGAGCTTATCTGGATAAGAGACATGCTATGAGGATACCCATATAGCATATCCCCAACAGATGGTGCCTTCTTTCATATCAATGATGGCACCAACTGTTCTAAAAAAGGTCTTCCCAAAGTAATAGGACAAGAAGCATTGTATTAAACATCCAAAACATAGAAATCAACAAGGACATAAGCATTGTTAACCATAATGAGAACATCATTAATACTCCCCATGAGTTTCTTCTTAGCATTATCATTGAGTGGGACATCCAAATCAAAATCTTCTAATGGTGGCAAATCAAGCATTTCAGAAATCTTCCTAGGCATAATAGAGACACTAGAACCAAGATCACATGAAGCTTTGAGATCAAATTCATTCACTTGCATATTAATAATGGGTTCCCAACTATCTTCTACTTTCCTAGGGATAGAAGCTTTGTGTTTTAGCTTCTCTTCCTTAATCTTGACAAGAGCATCTGTAATGTGTTTGGTAAAGGAAACATGCATATCACTAGCATTAGGACTTTTAGCAAGCTTACTTCATAAATATTGCAACCATCAATATCAAATTCAAACTTAGCATCACTAGTAATAGGCTCACTAGGCTTAGGCATAGTAGGAGGAGGAATAGGGGCTACTTGTGGTTTAGTGGTGATAGTGCACACACTATTGTTTCTATCAATTTCAGCTTCCCATTCCCACCTAGCATGAAGTTGAGCTAACAGCCTAACATTTTCATCAATAGTAACTTGTATGGCATGAGCAGTAGCAAAGGTGTTTTCCATAGTTTCAGGTTTAGCAGCCATTTTATTAACCAAGGAAGTTTGAACTTCAGACAAAGAGGATATATTTTTCTCAACAGTTAAAAGCTTTTCCTCTATAGTCTTATTGAAAGTGGTTTGTTTACTAATAAAATCCCTGAGCATTACTTCAAGTTCAGAAGGGGCACTTCTAGCATTATTATAAGAGATTCCATATGAATTGCCATTATTAGGAGGATAAGGCCTATAATTATTGTTGTTACCAAAATTGTTCCTATAGGCATTGTTGTTGAAATTGTTGTTTCTAATGAATTTCACATCAACTTGCTCTTCTTGAGCAACCAAAGAGGATAAGGGAACACTATTAGGATCTAGAGGAGCTTTCCCATTAACAAGCATAGCCATACTAACATCAATCTTTTCACTCAAAGAGGAAGTTTCCTCAACAGAATTTACCTTCTTACCATGTGGAGCTCTCTCAACATGCCATTCAGAGTAGTTAACCATAATATTATCAAGGAGCCTTGTTGTAGCACCCAAGGTGAGTCCCATAAAAGTACCTCCAGCAGCAGAATCCAACATGTTTCTTGAAGAGAAGTTCAAACCTGCATAAAAAGTCTGGATAATCATCCAAGCAGTGAGTCCATGAGTAGGGCAATATTTAACCAAAGATTTCATTCTTTCCCAAGTAGGAGCAACATGTTCACAATCAAATTGTTTAAATTTCATAATGTCACTTCTCATAGCAATAATCTTAGCAGGAGGATAGTACTTTCCAATAAAAGCATCTTTGCACTTAGTCCAAGAATCAATACTATTTTTAGGCAAAGATAGCAACCATTCTTTAGCTTTTCCCCTCAAGGAGAAAGTAAAAACCCTAAGCTCAATAATATCGCCATCTACATCCTTATACTTTTGCATCTCACAAAGTTCAACAAAGCTATTAAGATGGGCAGCAGGATCATCAGAACTAGCACCAGAAAATTGCTCTCTCATCACAAGATTCAACAAAGCAGGCTTAATTTCATAAAAGATAGCATCAGGAGCAGATGGAGCAATAGGTGTGCTTAGGAAATCATTGTTGTTGGTGCTAGTGAAGTCACACAACTTGGTGTTCTCAGCAGAGTTCATTTTGGCAAAGGTGGGCAAGCCAAAAACAGCAGCAGCTAGAGCAGGAACTAATTTTTTTGTGTTTTTCAATAAGGCAAGCAAACCAAGCTAGACTATTTTTTTGGGTTTTTTGAAAAGAGGCAAACAAAACCAAGAAAAAGAAACAAAGAAAACTACAAACAAAGTAAAGAGAAAGGAAGTGAAGGACTCCCCTAGTGAAGACGTCCTTAGCCTCCCCGGCAATGGCACTAGAAAACTTGATGCAGTGCTGAGTTGACAGGAGGAAGAGGTTGAAGTAGATTCCTCCGTCAACGGCGCCAGAAAACTTGTTAATGCGCCTATGTAGAGCAGTTCGTTAGGAACCCCAAGAGAAAGGTGTGAAGCAGCAAGCATCAAGTCTTCCCTCAGTAGAGACCGAGGTTATCGAACCAGAAGGAGGAAGGAAACGCCACGCATGTGTTGAAAGCAACATGGAGACCTGCACAACACAAACTCAAGACTTTGCCCCAACGAATCAGTGAGGTTGTCAAGCTCATCGGTTTGCTGTAACAAAGGATTAAACATATGGTGTGGAAGGTAATGGTTTGCAGCAAGTAAACAAGTAACAGTGAAGATATATCAATGGTAAAGATTGGACCGGGGTCCATACACTAGTGGAAAACATGTCTTCGGTTCGATCTGAATAAAGCCAGTAGTCCCGGCCCGTCACGAACCGCGACTAGTGCTAGCACTAGTCCCGGGCCGTGAGGCCTCCAACGGCTAGAAATGGCCATAGACACTAGTCCCGGGACGGACCAGAGCTCTAGTCCTGGTCCGTAATACGGCCCGGGACTAATAAGCTGGAGTGGGCCAACTGCTCTTTTCGGGGACTATTAGTCCTGGGTCGTATCACGGCCCGGGACTAGTTGTCCATCAGTATATATACAGCTTCCTGTCCACCTGCCCTAAAGCATATGGTGGCCATTTTTCTCAAAGAAGCAAGAGAGTTCATGCCATTTTTTTCTCAAGATTTGTCAAGATTTAGTTTGCAACACCTAAATCTAAAGCTTTAAAAGGTTAGAACTTCATTCTTTCATCTCTTATTGCTACTTTAGCTCTATAATGCTCTAGAAGTATAGATATATGGATCAAATGCATGCATGCTCTAGAAGTAGCTAGAAGGATTTTGATACATATGTGTAATAAATTTTGATTAGGCACATAGTTACTGAAAATTGAAATGTGTAATTTTAGAGTTTTAGAGCTTAGAATGGAATGAGGTTTTCACTAATAGAACAATAATAAAAAACTCCACATTTATCATGTTGATTGTTTTCTCCAATTCACAAATTGGTACATGTAAATTTTTCAAAATTCAAAATTAATGCTCTAGAAGCTCTCAATATAACTTGTAATAATTTTATCATGTTGTGTAATGGTTTTTGATATACTTTTACTATAATGCAGATGGTCCGGGAATGGATGTACGGTACTGACCGATGCTCTGGCGAGTTCATTAATGGCGTGCATGAATTCATCTGTGTTGCTGATGCAAACAAGCACAATGGTTTTGTATTCTGTCCATGTAATGGATGTAGGAATCAGATGGATTACTGTAGCATCCCAATTGTCTAACAATTGCAATGCTACTAGCCTAGTCTATATAAATGCTACTTCCTATATATAATTGTTGCATCATAATTATATCATGCTCATGTCATCATGCCACCTTGCATTTGGGCATCATATAAAACCCCTTTTCATTTGGTTCTTCTCTCATATGCATCATTAATTGTATTTGCCTCTTGATATTGTATTTGGTTATTGATATATTGTTTAAATGCCCAAGTTGAGTTGGGGGCATATCTTTTATTCCACTCCACCACCCTTTCTTCCACCACCTTATAATTCCACCATCCCATTATCCATGAGCTTGTATTTTATTTTCTTTTGGTATTTAATCTAGCTCATGGGAGATAGGGTGGATCTACTCCTACAAATCCTTAGCTTGGCCCTTAATCCATCTTTGGGGAATGCATAAGAATAATGCCATGTTAATATTATTGTTTTCACAAGAATAAGCATGGCATTAATAATTTTTGCATGGGCCATGCAAGCACCACCACATTCTAGTCCTTTGGGATTTTATATGAATTTAGAGTGGTGTATATCTCTTGGAGCTCTCCCTTCTCTCTCAAATCTTTCACCTTGTTGGTTTATTTCTTTTTGCCTAGTGCCCATCAAGCTTTTCTCACATGTGTATGCCATGCATGGCCATGTAAAATCTTTTCCATCCCCATCTTGTGTCCTCCTTTGTTATATTTGGTTTTTGAGCGAATCAACCTCTATCCCTTTCTACCACTCCTTTGTTGTTTGTTTTTGTTTGAGCTTGCTAAAACCCTACACCAATTCCACCTATTCTTGCATGATCTAGCTTGATGTATGCAAGCATTAAAACCCTAAGCCCCCCCTCTCTCATCTCTCCTCTCTCTCACCTAGCTAAAACCCTAAACCTAATCCCTCATCTAACCCTAGTTACACCCTACCTCATCTCCACCTCTCTCACCTCACCCTCTCCTCTCACCATGCCGAGCCTCTTCTTGATGGCCCCACCTGGCCACCCCTCCCTAGCTACCTAACCACCCCAGGCTGAAGCCCTACCCCAACCCTAAAACCCTAACCCGAGGCTACCCCAACCTGGCCCGAGCCTCCCCTCTCCTCTCTCTTGCTCTTCTCTCTGCCTGGCGTGCCCCACCCGAACCTACCTCCTTGGACGCCCCCTGGTCCCACCTGGCAGCCTACCCGTGTCTGCCCTGGCCTCCCAGCTCGAGCACGTGAAGGGAGAAGGAAAAGTGGCCGAAGCCACCTTTCTCTGCCCCACTCCCCCACGGCACCCCCTCTCCTCTCCCGTCCCTATCTACCCCTCTCTCTCGCCTGCTGCCTTCCCCAGATCCGCCCCAGGGCCCTGCCCTCTCCCCTCTCTTCTCCATCGCCACCACCTACCCCAACGCCGGCCACCGTCGGCCTCCACCGTCCCTTCTTTTTCCAGCCGGTGGCGTGGCGATCTCTGGTGTTGAGGAAGACCACACGGTACCCCTGCTTCACCTGGACCGCGCCAGCGAGGAGGAGGAGGTCTGCACTCTGCTGCGCATCGTCGTCACCGAGCCAAACCCTAGCCTCCGGTCCGTCTGCGTCGTTGCCGATCCCCTGCGCCTCGAGCCGATCCGACCACACCGACCTACCCACGGTGAGCTCCCTGACCTCCCTGACATGGTCCGCCTCGCCATCACCGTCTAGCGCCGCCGTTCCTTTCGTCGAGCGCCGTCAATGCGTCGGGCTCGTCGGCGTCAGCCAGTTCCCTACGCCACCGAGAACCTTACCTAGCCGCGTTGCCCTCTCCTATCAACTCCCCTAGCCTACCGCAGCGGTAACCGCCGTCGCGCGCACACGCGAGGTCGCGGGATCGACCCCTGCATCGAGCCCCGCCTGTAGAACACTGTTTTGTCGTCAGAGATTCAGAGAAGATCCACAGTACCGCGGCGCCGTTTTACCGAAAACCCCCCCACCTTTTTATCCCGTCAACCCGCGCTCCCCTCCGACCCCACCTGCCAGCCGCTGTGTGCTTTTTACAGGAAAGCCCTCCGGTTTTCGTAACACCTAACCCGCACTCCATCGCGTCCCCGCTTGTCAGTCACTGCGGGGTAGTCGCTGTCACGTGTGCCCGTAGCCACCGGACCCATCTGTCACCCTCTGTGGCTAGGTAGCGCCGCGGTGAGTAAAACCTTTTCTGCGTGCGTGGCCCCAATCCTTTTGACCCCACCCGTCAGTGTCTAGATCTAGGACTTGCTGAGTAACAAAATGTTTTCTATTTGGCTGTTTAATTTAGATCTTTTTCAATTTGTTTTAAATTCAAAATTCAAATCTGTTTTAAATAACTTTTCAAATATTATTCCAAATAATACAAATAATATATGTTTTGAAATCAGAAAATGTGAGGAATTCAAATATGCCCTTCAAAATATATTTTGGACACTTTAATTTCCAAGTTGATTAAAATTACAATAAAATGCCCCTTTTCCTTAAATAATTAATAACTTTTGTTTTATAACTCCAAATTTGACAAATGATATGTCTAAATCGATCAACTCGACGAGACCTTTCTGTTTATGCATTCCATGTTCTGTTTTGCAGCATGCATCATATAAATATAAATATTACAGCAACTTATTCGAGGATAAAATGTGACCAAAACTCAATAAAATGCTTATTCTTGTATTCCACACCTCACCCATGCCATGCTACTTTATCACCATGAAAATTGTGCATCATTCATCATGGCATGATTGTTTGCTTGTCGCATCTTATTCATATGCTTGTGCACTTTATTTATGTTGGCCCTTGTTTGTTTGGTTCTTCTTCGAATAGACGCTGAGCAGGGGATATATCAAGAAAACCAGGAGCACTACCCAGATCCTCCTCTCGCCTCAACTGAGCTGCCAGGCAAGCATTACCACATGCTTGCATACATATAGTACCTATTGCCTCTATCTTATTCTCGCATCATTGAGTCGCGATCGCATTAAACTGAATCCCAAGTACTGCATAGCCTTTACTTTTAAACCCCACCGAAGCTTGTTCCTCCATCCCATGAGCCATTACTACAGGAGTTGTTTGAGCCATGCGAGTCGTAGAACAGCATGTGTAGGGTATGTGAGTGTCTGATGGATAACGAGGTACCTAAACAACTTAACCTGAGTAGTATGGGATAACTAATGAAAGTGGCACCGGTGAGCAATATCTGCTATTTGGTTTTTCATGCTCACTTGTGTCCCGTAGGACCCCGAGTACTTGATTCCTGTTCCTTGAATATTCGCGATATCCACATCCGGGAGGCTTATGGGACCCCCCTGAGCCAGAGCTTGATTCATTCTTATTTCTTGGGGCCACAAAGTAGTTTGGGGCTTTATTACTATCATGTACTAATGCCATGCTTTACTGCTTTATTTAAGATTGTGCGAGGAGCACCTGTACTGTTTAGGTAAGCGGAGTGTTTTCGCGGTATCGACAAGCCCAGTCACACTTTCGGGTTCCCAGTCGTTTAGAGCCATTGACGCAAACCTTGAGTCCGTCTCGGAGTCGGCTAACTTTGTTGCGGGTAGCTTAATGGGGTGGCCCCCTGAAATATTTCTGAATCCTGTGATCGCTTTGTCGTGAATGCCTCGTTGGGTTTTGATTTGGTTTTTACGAGGTTGATCGAGTGTGTGTTGCTATTTGTGCACCCCTGCAGGGTAAAACTTTCTGAAAGCCGTGTCCGCGGTTATGGACGACTTGGAGCACAGTTTCTCGATCATAGACAAGTATAACTAAAGTACCGCTTTTAATTTGACTAAGTAACTGACTAGTAAATAGTGCAACACTCATGGAATGGATAATAAAACTGCCAACGGATGGGGGGTGTTCGTCCGCTTCCTCGTTGGTAAGAGAGGAGGAGGATGGATCCGTTAATATTACTGTTATAACTGTTGTTATTAATTCACGGACATCCGTCTATCTTTGGTTAGGCGGATGGTTAGCGAGTATCTATAGAATTGTTAGGGTTTATCTTTTGCTGCAATGGCGTCACCCCAGGTTGTGTCCCCTTTAGAGGCATAAAGACTTGCTGAGCACCCCTAGGGTCTCACACGATAAATTGTTTGATTCAGATGAACAGGTAAACTCGCAAGATGGATACTGGGTGGAGGAGACGGACGATGTGGACAACGATCATTCGGTGTAGAGATTCCGGGAACGGGGATCCGTGAGATCTGTGGGCGGGATGTGTTTATTTATGGGGCATCTTATGCCGATTTGCTTCTTATCCGTACTCGGATCTTGTTTGCCGCTTCCGCCTGATACTCTGATGTTTGATGTATGAGGAGATATCCTAAACTATTATATCTATCTAGGACATTTGGATCTTGCCGTATGGCGTTGCAATATTTCTATTTCTTTTAGATGGAATGGCTCTGAGGACTGTTGTATGGTGGCTTGCATACATACTCATTTGTGTATGTAGTTGATCCCTTCGCCTGCCGATTACGCCGCCCGTTCTTGTCCCGATGTTTGGAAATGGTTAGGACGGCCGAAAGGTCTACCTGTGAGTGGCATTTGGGCCCCACCGTACTATTTTAACCATTTCCGCTCACCCAGGCTTGTAACTAGGAGCGTAATTCACCGAGGTAGTTACAATTGGTATCAGAGCCATCCCGACCTTCAGGGTCTCAGCCAAATGGTCGTTGTCAGTCTAGCAAATATTTTTGGTAGCTATGTATACTAGGGAAAAACAAAACGCGAGAGTAGGACTGCTTCCATTTTTCTTCTTAACCACCCACCCTTTTCTGGTAAGGAAGTGTAACGTTTTCTATCCTCTTCTTAAATTCAAACTAGGATTCACGTGTTCTGGGTTTCCGTAGTACCATAGGGTGTGTGTGTGTAATTCCTTGCCTATCTGTTGCATCCAACATGTTATCTTTATCTGCCTTTTGGTTATCAACTGTTGGTACATTCCATACTGACAGGCTTTTGAATACCGGCGCGATCTATCTGACTCCTTGTTAACCGGTGCCATCTTCTTAAGGGTGTCCTTCCTTCTAGCAACTCCACATTCTGTGAAACCATCAGTTGCTAATCGCTACCGGATAAGTGTTTTTGCGCATCTATTGGTGTTTTAATGCCGAAAAATGCGGAAAAATTTTCTTTGATACATCTGTACTTCCACACTCCTTTTCAGTCGTGTGTGAAACATTATCTATCTCCCTTTTATCAGCATGTCCATGCTAACTCATTCTTTTGTCATCGGCGCTTAATCCTAGAGTTTCATTTCATCTCCAATTCTCTTGGGCTAATTACATAACATGTGTCGATCCGATGCTGGTGATTGTAATTTGGTTCTCGGCATAGCTATATGACACTTATCTTGAGTGGAATATGGAAAATGCTATCAACTCTATCCTCCAAATGGTGACGGTTATCTCCTGTGATTTTGAGTACACCGCGATCATATCTATGCATATTCAAGCATCTTTGGCAATCCAGAGTTTCTCTAAGCACTACGGCGGTCTATCATCTGTCCATCATGCTGCACATCCTTTTGAACCCCATATCTACACAATTCTCCTGGATACGAGGGAATTGCATCTTTTCGTCTCTGATAGCTTTGCTTAAGGTATGAGCTATCATCGGTTCTGATCCAAGATCTCTTTATCTTTGTAACCGGTGATCCGATCGACAATGTGAACCAGGTGACATCTCTTTTTCTTCCGAAGGACCAGTTAACCTATTTTGTCAGCACATCTTCAACAGGAATCCTTACTCGTAACGTTGATCTTTCAAAGAGTGTTGAGCTCAGAAAGTGTTTCGAGCATTTGTTCGTTCTCCCGCCTCTTGAACTTGGTATTCTGGGAATATCTTGTTAATCCATGGTGGTATATGTTGATAATATGCTTTCCTATTCGATATCTATGGAAGGACATGGAAGATCATCTGTGTCTCTTTCTCTCGAGCTTCGTGAGCACTGCCTGTGTGCAAAGTCTCAAAGTAAGAATTCTGACTTTTTGAAGTCACCTATCTCGGCCACGTCCTTCTGCTAAATAGATCGCTTCAACTCTGGAATCAACAAGTCCATTGTTAATTCCATCCTCCATCTTCAACCAATCCGGAGTTGTTCCTTGTTGGCAAGTTATCATCGTCGTTCCGCTGAAGATTTCCTCAAGGCTGCTAAATCTCTCTCAATCATTTCAAGAAGAACATGGAGTTCTTTCACCTCAATCTCGTTAAGTAATCTCTTGAAACCCTCTCGTTCTATCATCTATGCTCAATCCACCGGAGGCCATGAAGACCTTCCAGATCTTGTATTCCTTCTGTTCAAGTGGTGCTATCTTTTTCTATATCTGTGAAATTTTGCAGTTGTCTCCGTGATCTTCCTCTATATCTTTCCGGTGGCTTGGTACTTCCGACATGACGACAACATCATCACCCTTATCTATCTTGAATCCAGCGAATCGTTTGCATCCATCCTTGTTTTCTAACGAAGTTCCATGAGTTACTGTCAATACCTTCAGTCTGTTTCGGTAGTGGGGTTGCATGGTTTTCTTATTCATGTGCGGAGTAATGCTTTGAGTGCGGGATGGAGTCGCGACCATACCACTACTCTTATCATTCGCTCTTGTACATTGAATTGGTGAATTAATGTGATTTCACTCATTCCACGGAAGTTAGAAGTGGCCTTTATCCCTCGATACTTTTACTTCCGTCCTTGTTTTTCCGGAGTGCTCTCTCGAAGAAAGTAATCAATAATCTCTTGTTGGTGGTCTGTCTATTCTAGATGAAGCAAAATCTTCAATTATCTGGTGGAAACAAACGCAAACTCCTTTCGTTCCTCGTCTTTCTACCGATGCTCGATATCCCCAAACAAGATGAAAGGAAACTACTCTCTCTTTGTTTCATCAATTCTTTTTCTGTGGTAAAGCCAATTATGGTTGATGCCATCAGCCGCAAATCTATTGCGTTAGCCTCAAGGCTAAAGAAAGCAATAGGTATCTCTACAATAACCTCCAGATCCTCCATATTCTTTGCTTCTCGGGATTCCACCATGATCTAGCTTCACATCCGTCTCTAGAAGTTATATCCGCGCACCTCAATTGTGTGATCCTTTGGGTCTTACCGGCGCAACAAGAATCTAATCCGACGATGTCTAACTAAATCTTTCTGTTGATATCAAGGGACTCTATTGTTTGAAGGCAATATTGTTTCCGAACTTCTTTTCTCAAATCCAAGAGAAGATACAATGCTATTGTCATAGTGGTTCAAACCTCTCCAATCTAGCTCTTTTTCTTCCGGCGAGATAAAGATTCATCCTCTCTTGTATCAGTAAATCTTTAATCTTAATGGTGTGTCTTTCTTTATCCATGATACATCATCTTCTCCTTTTCTTTCACAAGTGGTTATATTCTTTTATCATGATTCTTGGGAAAACCGGAGCTATGCCCATCCTATCCTTCTTGTCTCACGACAATCCTTCAACTCTTCTAACCCATTGTTTCTCAAGCAAAACGCAAGACTCGCAACAAGTCTAGCAAGTTTTGCAAGGTGTAGTGGTCGCACCATTCCGTTGTTCATCAACTTGGGAACGTGAGGGTCACCTTCGTTCGGACACCCGCCTCTCCTTGTGTTGTTTTCTTTTTCCTAGGAATCTCGGGGCGAGATTCTTGTTTAGTGGGGGAGAGTTGTAGCATCCCAATTGTCTAACAATTGCAATGCTACTAGCCTAGTCTATATAAATGCTACTTCCTATATATAATTGTTGCATCATAATTATATCATGCTCATGTCATCATGCCACCTTGCATTTGGGCATCATATAAAACCCCTTTTCATTTGGTTCTTCTCGCATATGCATCATTAATTGTATTTGCCTCTTGATATTGTATTTGGTTATTGATATATTGTTTAAATGCCCAAGTTGAGTTGGGGGCATATCTTTTATTCCACTCCACCACCCTTTCTTCCACCACCTTATAATTCCACCATCCCATTATCCATGAGCTTGTATTTTATTTTCTTTTGGTATTTAATCTAGCTCATGGGAGATAGGGTGGATTTACTCCTACAAATCCTTAACTTGGCCCTTAATCCATCTTTTGGGAATGCATAAGAATAATGCCATGTTAATATTATTGTTTTCACAAGAATAAGCATGGCATTAATAATTTTTGCATGGGCCATGCAAGTACCACCACATTCTAGTCCTTTGGGATTTTATATGAATTTAGAGTGGTGTATATCTCTTGGAGCTCTCCCTTCTCTCTCAAATCTTTCACCTTGTTGGTTTATTTCTTTTTGCCTAGTGCCCATCAAGCTTTTCTCACATGTGTATGCCATGCATGGCCATGTAAAATCTTTTCCATCCCCATCTTGTGTCCTCCTTTGTTATATTTGGTTTTTGAGCGAATCAACCTCTATCCCTTTCTACCACTCCTTTGTTGTTTGTTTTTGTTTGAGCTTGCTAAAACCCTACACCAATTCCACCTATTCTTGCATGATCTAGCTTGATGTATGCAAGCATTCAAACCCTAAGCCCCCCCTCTCTCATCTCTCCTCTCTCTAACCTAGCTAAAACCCTAAACCTAATCCCTCATCTAACCCTAGTTACACCCTACCTCATCTCCACCTCTCTCACCTCACCCTCTCCTCTCACCATGCCGAGCCTCCCCTTGATGGCCCCACCTGGCCATCCCTCCCTAGCTACATAACCACCCCAGGCTGAAGCCCTACCCCAACCCTAAAACCCTAACCCGAGGCTACCCCAACCTGGCCCGAGCCTCCCCTCTCCTCTCTCTTGCTCTTCTCTCTGCCTGGCGTGCCCCACCTGAACCTACCTCCTTGGACGCCCCCTGGTCCCACCTGGCAGCCTACCCGTGCCTGCCCTGGCCTCCCAGCTCGAGCACATGAAGGGAGAAGGAAAAGTGGCCGAAGCCACCTTTCTCTGCCCCACTCCCCCACGGCACCCCCTCTCCTCTCCCGTCCCTATCTACCCCTCTCTCTCGCCTGCTGCCTTCCCCAGATCCGCCCCAGGGCCCTGCCCTCTCCCCTCTCTTCTCCATCGCCACCACCTACCCCAATGCCGGCCACCGTCGGCCTCCACCGTCCCTTCTTTTTCCAGCCGGTGGCGTGGCGATCTCTGGTGTCGAGGAAGACCGCACGGTACCCCTGCTTCACCTGGACCGCGCCAGCGAGGAGGAGGAGGTCTGCACTCAGCTGCGCGTCGTCGTCACTGAGCCAAACCCTAGCCTCCGGTCCGTCTGCGTCGTCGCCGATCCCCTGCGCCTCGAGCCGATCCGACCACACCGACCTACCCACGGTGAGCTCCCTGACCTCCCTGACATGGTCCGCCTCGCCATCACCGTCTAGCGCCGCCGTTCCTTTCATCGAGCGCCGTCAGTGCGTCGGGCTCGTCGGTGTCAGCCAGTTCCCTACGCCACCGAGAACCTTACCTAGCCGCGTTGCCCTCTCCTATCAACTCCCCTAGCCTACCGCAGCGGTAAGCGCCGCCGCGCGCGCACGCGAGGTCGCGGGATCGACCCCTGCATCGAGCCCCGCCTGTAGAACACCGTTTTGTCGTCAGAGATTCAGAGAAGAACCACAGTACCGCGGCGCCGTTTTACCGAAACCCCCCCCCCACCTTTTTATCCCGTCAACCCGCGCTCCTCTCCGACCCCACCTGCCAGCCGGTGTGTGCTTTTTACAGGAAAGCCCTCCGGTTTTTGTAACACCTAACCCGCACTCCATCGCGTCCCCGCTTGTCAGTCACTGCGGGGTAGTCGCTGTCACGTGTGCCCGTAGCCACCGGACCCATCTGTCACCCTCTGTGGCTAGGTAGCGCCGCGGTGAGTAAAACCTTCTCTGCGCGCGTGGCCCCAATCCTTTTGACCCCACCCGTCAGTGTCTAGAGCTAGGACTTGCTGAGTAACAAAATGTTTTCTATTTGGCTGTTTAATTTAGATCTTTTTCAATTTGTTTTAAATTCAAAATTCAAATCTGTTTTAAATAACTTTTCAAATATTATTCCAAATAATACAAATAATATATGTTTTGAAATCAGAAAATGTGAGGAATTCAAATATGCCCTTCAAAATATATTTTGGACACTTTAATTTCCAAGTTGATTAAAATTACAATAAAATGCCCCTTTTCCTTAAATAATTAATAACTTTTGTTTTATAACTCCAAATTTGACAAATGATATGTCTAAATCGATCAGCTCGACGAGACCTTTCTGTTTATGCATTCCATGTTCTGTTTTGCAGCATGAATCATATAAATATAAAGATTACAGCAACTTATTCGAGGATAAAATGTGACCAAAACTCAATAAAATGCTTATTCTTGTATTCCACACCTCACCCATGCCATGCTACTTTATCACCATGCAAATTGTGCATCATTCATCATGGCATGATTGTTTGCTTGTTCCATCTTATTCATATGCTTGTGCACTTTATTTATGTTGGCCCTTGTTTGTTTGGTTCTTCTTCGAATAGACGCTGAGCAGGGGATATATCAAGAAAACCAGGAGCACTACCCAGATCCTCCTCTCGCCTCAACTGAGCTGCCAGGCAAGCATTACCACATGCTTGCATACATATAGTACCTATTGCCTCTATCTTATTCTCGCATCATTGAGTCGCGATCGCATTAAACTGAATCCCAAGTACTGCATAGCCTTTACTTTTAAACCCCACCGAAGCTTGTTCCTCCATCCCATGAGCCATTACTACAGGAGTTGTTTGAGCCATGCGAGTCGTAGAACAGCATGTGTAGGGTATGTGAGTGTCTGATGGATAACGAGGTACCTAAACAACTTAACCTGAGTAGTATGGGATAACTAATGAAAGTGGCACCGGTGAGCAATATCTGCTATTTGGTTTTTCATGCTCACTTGTGTCCCGTAGGACCCCGAGTACTTGATTCCTGTTCCTTGAATATTCGCGATATCCACATCCGGGAGGCTTATGGGACCCCCCTGAGCCAGAGCTTGATTCATTCTTATTTCTTGGGGCCACAAAGTAGTTTGGGGCTTTATTACTATCATGTACTTATGCCATGCTTTACTGCTTTATTTAAGATTGTGCGAGGAGCACCTGTACTGTTTAGGTAAGCGGAGTGTTTTCGCGGTATCGACAAGCCCAGTCACACTTTCGGGTTCCCAGTCGTTTACAGCCATTGACGCAAACCTTGAGTCCGTCTCGGAGTCGGCTAACTTCGTTGCGGGTAGCTTAATGGGGTGGCCCCCTGAAATATTTCTGAATCCTGTGATCGCTTTGTCGTGAATGCCTCGTTGGGTTTTGATTTGGTTTTTCCGAGGTTGATCGAGTGTGTGTTGCTATTTGTGCACCCCTGCAGGGTAAAACTTTCTGAAAGCCGTGTCCGCGGTTATGGACGACTTGGAGCACAGTTTCTCGATCATAGACAAGTATAACTAAAGTACCGCTTTTAATTTGACTAAGTAATTGACTAGTAAATAGTGCAACACTCATGGAATGGATAATAAAACTGCCAACGGATGGGGGGTGTTCGTCCGCTTCCTCGTTGGTAAGAGAGGAGGAGGATGGATCTGTTAATATTACTGTTATAACTGTTGTTATTAATTCACGGACATCCATCTATCTTTGGTTAGGCGGATGGTTAGCGAGTATCTATAGAATTGTTAGGGTTTATCTTTTGCTGCAATGGCATCACCCCAGGTTGTGTCCCCTTTAGAGGCATAAAGACTTGCTGAGCACCCCTAGGGTCTCACACGATAAATTGTTTGATTCAGATGAACAGGTAAACTCGCAAGATGGATACTGGGTGGAGGAGACGGACGATGTGGACAACGATCATTCGGTGTAGAGATTCCGGGAACGGGGATCCGTGAGATCTGTGGGCGGGATGTGTTTATTTATGGGGCATCTTATGCCGATTTGCTTCTTATCCGTACTCGGATCTTGTTTGCCGCTTCCGCCTGATACTCTGATGTTTGATGTATGAGGAGATATCCTAAACTATTATATCTATCTAGGACATTTGGATCTTGCCGTATGGCGTTGCAATATTTCTATTTCTTTTAGATGGAATGGCTCTGAGGACTGTTGTATGGTGGCTTGCATACATACTCATTTGTGTATGTAGTTGATCCCTTCGCCTGCCGATTACGCCGCCCGTTCTTGTCCCGATGTTTGGAAATGGTTAGGACGGCCGAAAGGTCTACCTGTGAGTGGCATTTGGGCCCCACCGTACTATTTTAACCATTTCCGCTCACCCAGGCTTGTAACTAGGAGCGTAATTCACCGAGGTAGTTACAATTACTCTGACTCAAAAACCCTTCACAGCCACCTGTTGAAGTCCGGCTTCATGCCAGTTATAATTGTTGGACCAAGCACGAAGAGAGAGGGGTTATAATGGAAGACAATGAAGAAGAGGAGGAGGATGACAACTATCATGGTTTCCCTGAGTACGGAGATACTTCCATGGGGGATGCTGAAGGGGAGGATGAAGAAGAGACACATGATGAACCCGCTGATGATCTTGGTCGGACCATTGCCGATGCACGAAGAGATTGTGAAACTGAAAAGGATAGGGAGAAGTTCAATCACATGCTAGAGGATCACAAAAATTTGTTGTACCCAAATTGCGAAAATGGTCTGAAAAAGCTGGGCAGCACACTGGAATTGCTGCGATGGAAGGCTTAGTGTGCTATACCTGACTCCTCGTTTGAAAAGTTGCTGAAAATGATGAAGAATATGCTTCCAAAAGATAACGTATTGCCCGCCAGTACGTATGAAGCAAAGAAGGTTGTCTGCCCTCTAGGTTTAGAGGTTCAGAAGGTACATGCATGCCCTAATGACTGCATCCTCTACCACGGTGAGGAGTATGAGAATTTAGATGCATGCCCGGTATGCACTTCACTTCGGTATAAGATCAGACGAGATGACCCTAGTGATGTTGACGGCGAGCCCCCCCGGAAGAGGGTTCCTGCGAAGGTGATGTGGTATGCTGCTACAATACCACGGTTGAAACACTTATTCAGAAACAAAGAGCACGCCAAGTTTTTGCGATGTCATAAAGAGGAACGTAATTCACATGGGATGTTGAGACACCCCGCTGATGGGTCGCAATGGAGAAAAATCGATAGAAAGTACCCGGACTTTGCAGATGACGCAAGGAGTTTAAGGTTTGGTCTAAGTACAGATGGCATGAACCCCTTTGGGGAGCAGAGCTCTAGTCGCAGCACCTGGCCCGTGACTCTATGCATCTATAACCTTCCTCCTTGGTTGTGCATGAAGCGTAAGTTCATTATGATGCCAGTGTTGATCCAAGGTCCGAAGAAACCCGGCAACAACATTGATGTGTACCTAAGGCCATTGGTGGAAGAACTTTTACAGTTGTGGCACGAACCTGGGATACACGTGTGGGATGAGCACAAGCAGGAAGAATTTAACCTCCGAGCATTGCTTTTCGTAACAATCAATGATTGGCCTGCAATTAGTAACCTTTCAGGACAGGCAAACAAGGGATACAATGCATGCACACACTGTTTAGATGAGACTGAAAGTATATATTTGGAACATTGTAAGAAGAATGTATACAATGATCATCGTCGATTTATTTTGGCCAAGCATCCCTTAAGAAAGAAAGGCAAGCATTTCAACAGTCTGGCATGTCACCATACGAAGCCTAAGGAGCGTACTGGTGCTGATATATTTGATATGGTCAAAGATTTGGATCAACTAGTAACCTTTGGTAAGGGTCCTGGAGGAAAATCTATTCCGAAAGACGCTGAAGGACACGCACCCATGTGGAAGAAGAAATCTATATTTTGGGAGCTACCATATTGGAAATTCTTAGAGGTCCGCTCTGCAATCGATGTGATGCATGTGACGAAGAATCTTTGCGTGAACCTGCTAGGCTTCTTGGGAGTGTATGGGAAGACAAAAGATACAGCGGAAGCACGAAAGGACCATCAATGTATGAAAGACCCAGATGGCCTGCATATAGAATGGTTTCAAGGTCATGCCAGCTATGCTCTTACCAAACAAGAGAAGGAAATATTTTTTGAATGCCTAAGCAGTATTAAGGTCCCGTCTGGCTTCTCGTCGAATATAAAGGGAATAATAAATATGGCAGAAAAAAAGTTCCAAAACCTAAAGTCTCATGACTGCCACGTGATTATGACGCAAATTCTTTCGATTGCATTGAGGGGGCTTCTACCAGATAATGTTCGAGTACCCATTGTGAAGCTATGTGCATTTCTCAATGCAATCTCTTGGAAGATAATCAATCCTGAAGATCTACCACAGTTACAGAATGATGTGGTCCAATGTCTTATCAATTTTGAGTTGGTGTTCCCACCATCCTTCTTCAATATTATGACGCACCTGATGGTTCACCTAGTCGAAGAGATTTCCATTCTCGGTCTTGTATTTCTACACAATATGTTTCCCTTTGAGAGGTTCATGGGAATCTTAAAGAAATATGTTCGTAACCGTGCTAGGCCAGAAGGAAGCATCTCCAAGGGCTATGGAACAGAGGAGGTCATTGAATTTTGTGTTGACTTTGTTCCTGACCTTAAGACGATTGGTCTTCCTCAATCGCGGTATGAGGGGAGACTGAGTGGAAAGGGTACTCTAGGAAGGAAATCAATAATATGTAGGGACAGACATTCTTACACCAAAGCACATTACACCGTTCTACAGAATTCTATCTTGGCAGCCCCATATATCGAGGAACACAAGAAAATCTTACGCTCCAACAACCCTGGAAAGCATGACTCTTGGATTAGAGATGAACACATGAAGAGTTTTGGCGGTTGGTTGCAACATCTCATCAAAAACAACACTCTTGGAGATCAGCTATACTTGTTGTCTAGGTCACCAACTTCGACTATATCGACTTTCCAAGGGTATGAGATAAATGGGTATACATTTTACACGATAGCCCAAGATAAAAAGAGCACCAACCAAAACAGTGGTGTCCGCTTTGATGCAACAGACAACAATGGGTCAAAGACCACATATTATGGTTACATAGAGGAGATATGGGAACTTGACTATGGACCTACTTTTAAGGTCCCCTTGTTTCGGTGCAAATGAGTCAAGCTGACAGGAGAAGGGGTTGAGGTAGACAAGAAATACGGAATGACATCGTTGGATCTCAACAATCTTGGGTACTTAGACGAACCATTCGTCTTAGCCAATGATGTGGCTCAGGTTTTCTATCTGAAGGACATGTCTACTAAACCTAGAAAAAGAAAAAATAAGAAAAATAATACATTAGACGATGATCCAAAGCGCCACATAGTTCTTTCAGGAAAAAGAAACATCGTGGGAGTGGATGACAAGACAGACATGTCAGAAGATTGTGATAAGTTTCATGAAATTCTGCCCTTCGTCGTGAAGGATGACCCAAGCATCATGTTAATGAATGAAGATGCTCCATGGATATGACGGGATCAGAAAGGAACACACACGAAGAAATGATATGTAATAATTGTAACATTTTATGAGTGAACATGCTCCATGCATGTGTCCATTTTTATAGTGTTGTCTGCAAACAATCCAAAGAGACCTTATGACAAGACCGATGAGGAAACTAACGCGGATGTGGCTTCCCAAGTTAAGGCGCATTTTGCACCCAAAAAGCCTAAGCCAAAGCCGGTATATAACGAAAAAACCAAAAAGTGGGCTAAGTCCTTTCTAGAGCAACCATCCTAGATATCGATGAATCTGGAATCAGACTATGACCGGGAGATTATTAAGCAAGCATAGTAGAAAAATCAATCGGTGGGCCCGCTCAAAGTCAGAAGAATCAAGTTGCCCAGCTCGGAGCACAGAAGAATCAATCGGTGGCCCCGCTCAAAGTCATTTCAGACCTCGACAAGGCCTTCAGAGCTGAAATGGATATGGACATGCAAATAATGGACCCTAGAGCCCGTAATAATGCTGAACTTATGGGAATCACTGTATCGCAAGCCAAAGCACTTTCTAAAGAAGCAAATATGTCTCTTGGTCAATATTTAGGCTATGAAGATAAGCCAGTGGGTCAGATAGTACGGCAGTATGTCCAAGGGGAGCCTCTAGTCAGTAATGAGGAGCTCACGCGTCTATCCACACATATGCGAAATCTGCATGAATGGTACATGTCGCAAGCACAAAAAAAGCATCAGAAAGATTGGTTTCCGGTGGACGTTAGAATGGAGCATCACTTCAAACAATACTCGATACAGGTTCAAATGACCGAACTATTTTAGTTATACAACCAGCGCGCCCTCGACAAATCTATCATTGGTTTCTACTGTCTGTAAGTTATTTATTTCTATAATTAAGTTTGTAGCTTTATCTCGTTCATTGCATTTAATATATTACCTAACTATATATCCTTTTGTATGATGATATTATATTCTGCAGAATGAAGATGCTTGAATGCAAAAGATCTAGAAGATACGACGTTGGGTTCATTGACCCATATATCGTTAATGAATATACGTTAAAGAATCACCCCAAGGACGTGGAGGAAGACCTGTGCAGGTTCTTAACCGAGAATAATTTTGTTAAGGAAATACTATTTCCTTACAACTTCAAGTGAGTGTTTATATCTTGTACACATTTTATTTTTGTTACTCGATGAGCTATATATGCATGTATGCTTACGTAAACGTCCGCAGATTCCACTGGATCTTGCTAAACATTCAAGTTGACAACTCCCTAGTTGAAGTCCACGACTCATTAAGTTGGGACCAAGAGTAGTGGAGCGACATGAAAGCAATGCTCCATAAGTAATTTCAATCATTATCGCATTATATCGTCCTCTTTCTTTCATTTCCTGATATCAAGTAACTAATAACTCCTTTGTTCATTTTCTTTGCCGAGCAGGTGTTGGACACGGTTCAGACAGAAAATACCAGGTCCATTCAAAGAGGAGCTAACTTATAAAATGGCGAAGAGTTTACAGCAGCCACCGGGAACTCATTTATGTGGATACTACGTCTGCGAGTACATCCACGAGTTGACCAGTGAGCGGAAAGTTGACTCACATTATATTTATGATTTGCGGGAGAAACTAGAGCCAGACCAGCGCATAAGAGCAATTCAAGAGGAGCTGGCGGGATTTATGATGAAGGAAGTCCTTGATGTACATGGAGAGCATTATGCGGATGACGTGGAACTCGATTTGCCTTAGTCATCTCCATGTAGCTCATATGATATATATATTCATCAATGACCATGTAATTTCAAAACATTTCTTCCTTTTGATATGATTGATTATATGTATGCTTGCAAGGGATCGATTAATTATATAAATGCATCGACGTGTAGTGTGTATGTAGTAGCGTATAATATGTATACTGAAATATATGTTTGAATTATAGTGAAACACAAAACGAAAAAGGAACGAAATGGCAAAAAAAGGAAATACACAATCTCTGCCGTGGCAGAGAAACACACAATTCTCTGCCGCGGCAGGAAAACTTCTAGTCCCGGGTGATGTTACGGCCCGGGACTAGAGGGTTTCCGCCCCCCACGGCGCTGAAACAGACACGTGGCTGTTATCAGTCGCGGGTCGTAGCGAGCCGGGAATAGAGGGGGGCCTCTAGTCCCATTTTCCCAGTCCCGGGCCCAAAACCGGGACTAGAGCCAGTTGCGGCCCGGGACTGGAGGCCCTTTTTCCACCAGTGATAGTTCACTAAAGGTGCTCTCCTTAGATAAACAACATGGCATGAAGGGTAAACAAATTACATCGAGGCAACTGACAGGAACTGAGCAAGGCATAACAATGCAATTACTATCCAGAAAGATCCTATGAGGTTGATTGGGAAATACAACAATATACATAGACCGTCATCCAACTGCATCTATGACTAGAAGTCGACCTTCAGGTTATCATCTGAACCCCCTCCAGTATTAAGTTGCAAGCAACAAACAACTGCTTTAAGCAAAGTGTGTAAGGTAAACAGTCCACATGTTCCATGAACAAGACACCATTGTTTTCTCCCTAGTAGCAACAACACATCTACAACCAAATATATTATTGTCACTTCCCTTGGAAACTAGAGGCATGAACTCACTATCGAGCATAAATACTCCCACTTGGAGTCACTAGCAACTACTTGGCCAAGATAACCACTAGCAACGGAGAGGATGCAAGATCACAAACAACACAGACATGATAGAATCATAAAGATAAAACCATTAATAAAACCAACATAATAATCTCAATATCCATCGGATCCCCGCAAACACAACATGTATGATTACAAATAGATTAGATCTTGATCATGAATGGAGATCACAAGATATATACATGAAAGCACAAAGGAGCAGATACAACCATCTAGCTACTACATGGACCCATAGTCCAAGGTGGAACTACTCACGAATCATACCGGAGAGAAGGCCTCCGGGATGATCTCCCCTCCGGCAGGGTGCCGGGAAGAGCTTCAGATCCCCCCGATCTTGGGACGATGGTAGAGGCGGCTACAGACGGTTTCGTTGATTTATGATCGGGTACTCACAGTTTCTTCATTGGGGGCTTCTTATAGGCAAAGGGGCAAGACCGGGAGGCGGCCAGGGTCACCAAACCCTATCCAGGCGTGGGCCCACCTATGGTCGCCCCTTGGGGTTTTGGACCCTCTGGCCGGCCTCTCCGGCTCCCCTCTGGACTTCTTGTTCCCCACGGAAAGTAATTGATGTTGTCCTTCATCCCGTCCAATTCCGAGAATATTTCTTTGCTAAGTTTTCTGAAACCAATAACAGCAGAAAACAGGCATCTAGAACTGTTGCAACTTGTTAATAGGTTAGTACCAGAAAACATGTAAAAAGCACCTCAAAGTGTGGACAAGTAAAGCAAAGTAGATACTAAACAAGCATGGATCATCAAAAATTATAGATACGTTTCCAACGTATCAAGTACCTTGCATCAAAAGACATCAATGCACAGTTACTACTTGTCTACCAATTGGTATACAAAGGTCGGAAAACAACAAGGAAGGAGGATCATGCTCAGAATTGAATCCCGAGATGCGGATGCATAAGTCAACAATCTTCCAAAGTCGAATGCATAGAAAGGGAAGGTGTGGCAGAGTCATGAATACAGATGCGAGACTCTCGAGGAGTACACTTGTCGTGATCTATTTGGTTCCATTAAAGAACATCTGCCATAGAATGTGGTAGGGGAAGTCCTTTATCGTCACTGTTCGATAGCGACAATATCCATAGGCTTGAAGGCTATAGTAGAAGGTATTACCCATCCTGGGATAATGTTAGAATATTACAACAGTGATCAACAAAATGGTTCTTGGGTTAAAGGTCAGCTTCATGTACAAGATTCTCAACACCAGAGTACAGCACAATCAGGGATCTTAGGTTCAAGTCCAAGGGTTAAAACCCAAAGAAAGGAGTAACTACTATCTTAGTAGCACGGATGATACCACAAGGTAGTAATCACGAGGTAACTAATACTTGAGTGCCAAAGCATACACTGCAATCTAGCAATCACAAGGTAACTTCTGAAACAAGAAACGACTTATGAAGTACCCAAACAAATAAAAAGGAGGCACACGAGGTGATAGGAAACCTTGAGACCTAAAACAGATCACTGTGGAACCATCAACACGATGTTGTGGACCCTTAAAATAGAGAGATTATGATAGAAAGAAATCTCTAAGAAGAAACAGAACAAAGGGAAACAAGGAACACATAGAACTGACTCTAGAGAACTCAACACTAGGTAAAATGGTTGAGAATCTGCATGCCAAGAAGGCACCTAAGTTTGGAAGATGAGATGAGATAGCAAAACTTTTACAAATCAACACAAGATAAGATAACCCAGAGTTAGAGAGAACTGGATAAGGAGAAAAAGAAGCATACCGGAGTTTTCGCACATAATTTTCATCCTTGGAAATAGTCTTCACAAGAACTAGACTCAACATCGACCAATAGAAAGGGTTTCCTACAGTCGGTACTGCTCTGATACCAAAACCTATGCCACCCCCGGGATTAGGGCTAGATAAATCCCAGACCTCTGTCTGATATAAGTCTAACTTAATTCTCGAAAGCGTACAGAGACAGAATTAATAACACAATAGTGACCCTACGAGGCAAAAATTATTACAGCAAGCTCATAACTGAGAAGAACCAAAATATTACAAGCAAAGGTCACTGACCACAAACATCAAACAACGGAAGGCAAATTATGCTATTAAGTATAGCAAACTTAACAAATGGCCTAAGAGGCCTAAAGCATAACGATGACGTCCAATCCATAGATCCCAGACTGCCGACTGGGAACTCCAAACTACTCGTCGATGTCGATGTCGTGAAGAACTCATCTTCTATGGTAACACTTACTCTGCTGCAAAAGTATCAATGAAGCAAGGGTGTACTCTGCAAGACTTATGGTGGTGGAGTTATTTTGCATAAATCCATCTTTGTTTGTAAGACAAGAGGGAGAAGAATCTCTACTAATCAAAATATTTTAAAAGAGGATAAGAGAGCGGTATCACTAGCTTTGATCATCTTCTGATATCCACCGAATCATCATCAGCTGAACCTATCTAGGATCACCCCATCGATCCCTGAGGAAGCATCCTTAATCACACATTAATTAACTTGTCAAGTTTTATGATTAGGTTCAAGTTCTCTATGATCATCACGTTTGTTCCCAAATCGTCCATCACCGCGGACGCGGGTTTTCGAAAAGATTAATAACCCTGCAGGGGTGTACAACTTTACCCACACGTACTAACCTTCTTTTAATGCCAGAATGTTAGGCCTCTTCCTTGGAAGGCCGGCAGAGGGTGGTTAGACACGACCTTTACCTTGCTTTCACCAAGACCATGAGTCACGCACTAGGGAGATGCCACCGTAACGGGTCGAGTCCGGAAGGCGGTCCCTAATGATGTGCGCAGGGTTCAAGATTACGGATGTCGGGCATCTCTTGTTCCCGGCCACACTTACCTACCTGTTATGAATGCACCTCCTTCACCTCCATTCAAGAACAACCAAGATGCGTATGTCGAATGGAAAGACCGAACTATGTGACTCATGGAATCTACTCGGCAAGTTAGTTGGTCGAGGGGGTTTGCAGGCCCCCGTGTGGTTGTACACTCATCTTGGTTCAAGAGGAAAAACTCGGGTCCTAGTAGTGGCAAGTATGGGACTGCAAAAACCACAACCCAGCGTGGCCTCCCATACAAGCCTTAACATGTTTAACTTTCATCTCTGATCATACCACGTCATCCTGCCAAACTAGGTTCATTCGCATATCTGATTCATCAACCAGATGGACCAGTGGTAACATCTAAGCATGGCTAAGCACAACAGATGTAATAGCTCTAGCAATGCTTCACAAGCCAAACCCTAGTTATGCTAGGAGCAGTGGATTAGGGAATATAGCCTACAAAGATAACATGCATGAGATAGGATTACTCTATCTATCGATAAAAGACTTTAGAATCGCATGCACATGACAAGAATTGAAATGCTCAAAAACATAGGATTATATTATGTGTGGGGCTTCGCTTGCCTTTGCTAGTTTATATATATAAAGAAGAGTTCTGGACACCTGGTACTTGACTCTATTATTGTTGATCAATTACTGGACTTCAAGCTTCGACGGTGTTGATCTCGGTCTTCGATCTTGATCTCGATATCGTATTCTACTGGAGAAGAACCAAACACCGGAAAGAAAGGGAAACAATCAACACATGGCATCGATGCAAGGCTCAAACAAGGATGATGATATGACAAGTTAAATTGTATTGAAATAAACCCCTAAGGCATGCTTGACAATTTAATTGGGGTCCTGAGGGGTACAAACCATAATTCGGGGAAACTCTAGAGGCTTATGAGAGGGTTCCTTTTGTTCTCTAATTTAACTTGTCATGTAAGTTGTTTAGCAATGCATGATGATAGCTTAAATAGGTAGAGATTATTTTTCTGAACATTTTTATATATTATTTGTATTTTTCTGAATTATAAATAATATGTTATTGAATTTACATGTTTTAAAAAAAATTGGAATTTAAAACAAAAATGGAAATTACTTTTTACAGCGGGGCCTACCCTAGCCACAGAGGCTGACAGAGGGGCCCCATGGCCACCTTAGCTGCCATGCGTGCAGGGTGGGACCCAGGATGGGTTTGACCGGGTCAGAGAGCATGCTGACGCTGGGGTGACATCACCACACCCTAACCTTATCCTTTTCTCACCAAAGCAGAACCTAACCACTACGGATGACAGGTGGGACCTGGGCCACGCTAGAGCCACCTCAGCGCCACGTTGGCTCGCCATGGAGCAATGCAGACGGTGGCAGAGGACGACGTTAGCGAGCAAGCGGGGATGCGGGGTTGTGTGCGTTCGATGCGACACGACAAGAGGAACTAGAACAAGGTGGCGCCGCTATGGTTTGGTCATCGGAGCATCAAGCACGGCGGGCGACGGCGGCGGCGCTTGTAGGGGAACATTGGAAAGGCAAACCAGGAAGCTAGGGAGAGGTTGGAGGGCACTGGGAGGTTCGTGAGATCACCAGGAACATGAGAAGAGGGTTGCCATGGAGCGGGGTGGCTGGAGTCGATGGCGGAGACGATGGCCATATCTCGGGAAGGATATCATGATTGGCTCGATTGCGGGCGTCCTTCCTTGCGTGGCTGGATGGAGACGAAGAGGACGACCTGGAGGTCTCGATGGTGGCCTTGGCTAGACGGGAGGAGCTCGGGGACGGCGGAACACGACGGAGCTCGACGACTAGGGTTAGTCAAGCACACAGAGGGAGAGGAACAAAGTGAGAGAGAAGGGGATAAGATTACGGGGAGAGAGAGATCAGCACGGTAGTTCTCGTGGCGTTCTTATCCGGGTGAGGCGACCTCCATGGCGGTGGGAATCGCAGCGGCAAGGATCGGGCAGCCGTGCGTGGGACACCGAGCTTCTTGCCGATGATGGAGAAGACGATAGGAAAGAAACGAATCAGTACTGGGCCGGAAATGGGCCACGTTGGGCTTCTGCGGCTGCACGCGAGCGACATGCAAAGGAAAGAGGAATGGTCCGACCTGGGTAGGGTCTGGTGATGACCCACAAGTATAGGGGATCACAACAGTCTTCGAGGGTAGTATTACTCAATTTATTGATTCGACACAAGGGGAGCCAAAGAATACTTGCAAGCCTTAACAACTGAGTTATCAATTTAGCTGCACCTGGAAATAGTTCTTGCTCATGGAAGTTTATCAGTAACAATAGTTTGTAGTAGCAACAATAGCAGCAAAACAGGAGCAATAGTAACAACAGTAGCAAACAGTGGGATATGAGCGCGGTAGGCATAGGGATGGATGGATGGGTGTTGCATGGACGAGTCTAAACATATAACTTCAAGATAAATAAGAATAATCATCAAAGTAGTAAACAATCCTAGGCATGTGCTCCATATATAGTTATGCATGCTCGCAATGAGAACTTGCACAACATGTTTTGTCCTACCAGCCCGTGGCAGCGGGGCCTCTAGGGAACTACTGGCAATTAAGGTGCTCCTTTTAATAGAGCACCCGAGCAAAGCATTAACACTCCATGAACACATGTGATCCTCACACCACAGCCATCCCCTCTGGTTGTCCCAATTTCTATCACTTCGGGGCCTTTGGATCCGGACAATGATATGTGTACACAACTTGCAGATAAGATCACAAACAATACTATCATAATGATTGAATAATAAGTTCAGATCTGAGATCATGGAACTCGGGCCCTAGTGACAAGCATTAAGCACAAAAAGTTGCAACAAAGTCAAATAGCACTAATAGAGATACTAGGCACTATGCCCTAACAATCTTATTCGATTACATGATATAACTCATCCAATCCCTACCATCCCCATAGCCTACAGTGGGGGATTACTCACTCATGGATGAGGGAAACATCAGTGGTTGATGGAGATGCGTTGGTGATGAATATGGCGATGATCCTCCCCAAATTCCCCATCCCCGCAAGGTGCCAGAACGGAATTTCTGGATCCGAATCTTGGTTTCTGGTGGTGGCAGCGCAGCAAGACTTTTTCTGGAAAAACATCGAACCCCACTCGGTTTTTAGGTCAAGGGGTAACTTATAGGCGAAGAGGGAGGCCGAGGGGGTGCTTGGGGTGGCTGAACCCCCCTAGGAACGGCCAGGCCTAGCCCGCGCCTAGCAGGGGTGTGGGCCCCCCAGGCCTCCACTCCGTCTCGTACTCTAGCTCCATGGATCTTCTGGTGAAATAGGATTTTTGGCATATTTTCCGGGATTTTTCCTGATAGTTGATTTTCTACACAAAAACTAGACACCAAGGTAATTCTAATGAAAACATCGTCAGTCCGTGTTAGTTGAATCCAAATCACACAAGTTTAGAGGAGAAACATTTGCAAAAGTGTTCGGGAAAGTAGATACATTTTGGACATATCAACTGTCCCCAAGCTTAGCTTATTGCTTGTCCTCAAGCAATTTAGTTGAAAACTGAGTGCGATAAAAGAACTTTCACGAACACATTTTCTTCATATGATGTATATATTCTTAGCACAGGAGTAGATACTTAAACCATTCATAATAAGAAGTATGCAACTAAGTCTACTCAATAGTCATTGCAAGCTATGAAGAGAAACCAACTCAATAATAATAAGTAGCATGGAACATAAACATAAGCAACATTGCAATGCTCATAAGAAGGTATGATAAAGTGGTATCTCGCTTTCCTTTGTTTATAGAGCACAATATAAATGCCAAGGCACCTCTGAAGTTCAAGTGAAGACTAGAAGTTAAGATATCAGAGATACAAGCATCAAAGTCATGCCATAATTAACCAAGTTTTGAGACAAACACAAGAATGACAACTATGATCTCAAGAAGGTGCTCATAGAATAAGTGGTGACTCAACAAGGAAGTGAAAAGGTTTTGAAAAGTTTGAAAGGCTTCCAAATGCTGACCTATAAGTTCTTGTCATTGTAAATACATACGTATCATAGAGAACCGCCAATGGGCTACCCCTTGCACATGGTACAGGAGTTATCCCATGTCAACACCTGGTTTTTAATCCCAGATGCCTGTTATGCCACACATCACAATCCCAGGATTACCATTTTTGCGAGACATAAAAGATTTGATATCATAGTACATCATCCATTACAAACCATACATAAGGTCTTAAATAAATAAGGATCACATGATCCAGTTCTTAATACAATTCAAGTAGCGGAATAACATAATAATAATGATAGCGTAGGCGAGGCTCCATCTTCATGGTCACAGGCAATGCTGACGATGGGAGATGATCCTAGTTGTCCTAACCTTCCTGCTATCCGTCCTTCTGATACTCGTCTTCCTAGTCTGGCCATGGGTATATCCAGGGACAAAGCCATGAGAACTCTTTAAGTACTCGCAAACTAATACTAACAGGTGAAGTGGTTTTTAATAGGATATACTAAGCTCTAGGGTTGTTTTTCAAAAATCCAAATTTACCTCTACTAAGTTGAGGAGCAAATAAAGCTATTTGAAATTTTTGTAACACCTAAGTTGAAAGTCATAAATCATTTCATAAGTCATTTTGAAAACATCTGATGACGAAACAGTATGGACACTCCAACTGCCCATAACCAAAGACTCAACTATTCGAATAGTTTGACACTTTGCAGAGATTGTACACTTTCACCACAACATTTGATACATCCGTCAGGAACAATCCTGAATTCACCGTACTCATTATGCGGATAATCAATCCTAACCTTTCAATTACACGCCCTAGTATAGGCACCTCTCCTGTGAGTTTGGCCTCCCAACCATGACCAACTGTCATCTTGGGAACTGCACAGGTGGACAATCTTCACAAGGTAGCCTCATCTCATACCTTGGCCGCAAGGGAACCCATACTAAGGTATATAAATTTCCAGTCAAGCCCTACCCAATTTTTAGGTATTGTGGTTGTACGGTAAAATTGGAATGGTATCGAATCCAGACAACCATCGGTTTTATAAAGGGCTAAGGCTCATGCCTTAACATTTTCATCATCAAAATCATCTGGTGTTCAAGAACACATGTCAAAACATTTCAGTAGAATGACTCATCATTCTAAGGTTTTCATAACCATTTTCACCAAGTATTCCCATCTAAAGTTGATCAAGTTTTATGCTTAGCACTAGCATCTACAATTGGGGGTAAGCACTAATGAGGGGTGGTAAACAAATGGGGATGATCTAAGTTTGAACCTCATGCCTTAGGATGACATCAAGATTATCTAACTTAGGCCAAGTTTTATGCTCTTTATGCTACCTTTAAATATCTTTCTGAAATCTACTAGTCACTAATTAAACTCAAATAAAAGCTTCGATAAATAAATAAAAGAATTAAGCTTGCAAGTAAAACTGGGATTTGGTATCATCAAGTGGGTATAATCACATATGCTTAAGGAATATAGTTGGCATAGTAACAAGCAAGTTTTAGCTTGCCAAGTCAACTAGTAGTGTAAGACCCCACCCTTATAAAGGTAAAGGTCCCTGTGATTGCAATGATAGTTCCTGGATCAATTGCTAGCATCCACAGTTTAAGATGAAGTACACAGAAACAAAGGTCATTATTACATCGTCATTCCAGAGATCACATAGTCTTTTACAACTCCATAGCCAAAGGCTAGTACAAGAGTTTAACTTAACAATATAAATAAAAGTCTTCATCTTCATGTGCCACATTCAAACATGTTGAGTGTAGAATCACAACCCTAATCCTCATCAGAGTAACCTGCAACATCAGAAGTTACAGCCACAGTGGGTCAATACATTGGAATAGTATTGGCAAGTGATACCTTAGTAGAATAATAGTTTCCAACTTCTACATGAATTTGGCTAAGTGTAGCTTAGGCTTGCTTTGCTCAAAATAGGTTTTACCTATCAGTTGAAAACACTAAGTTTTTGTTTCGCAAAAACTCCCAAGGAACCACCAATAGACATTGGTGAACCTATACCCTTGTTCAACCACAAGTTTTTAACTTAGAAATTGGGATGATGAGATTCTTGATAGTTTCCATGTCTTGATGCTCAAATTGTCTGTTCCGAGGACACGGCTAAGTACTTAGATTCTTCCTTCTCGAGAGGTGGTGCACTTCCCCACAAGAATCGACATGCATCGAGACAAGACCTTTCAGAAGCCTTCCCTTAGACCAAAATGTACGCGCTCCAAACCTATCACCCCCTACCACCAACTGTCCATTTGGCTAAGTTATTGCAACTTATGTGATCTAGGCAGAGCCCATAATGCCATGTGCCTGCACTAGAAGCTACTTAACATATGGCATCTCAAATCCCTTTGTTCCTGGGTGGATTTCCACATGTGTGATACACAAGGTAGACCATAGATATGGGCCTTGTGTAACCACTCAACATAATCCAAACATACCATTCCACCCAGGTGTTTCATTCACTTAGTTTTTTTATTAAGGAAAACACAAGTAAAAAAACTTAGCAATTATTTCCATAGCATGTATATATTTTCTCCCTTGGTTTCTACTAGCTAGGCTAAGCATGGCAATGGCAAGAATCTTAACTTAGAGAAAATACTAACAATTATACAACTACTAGGATTGCCCAAGCATAGCATATAGATACTTAGCAAAAATCAACATGCAAGCCCTATACAAAATACCACTAATGCATAGTCAAAATATTGGGACAAAAATATGAAGCACCACTTGCCTTGATAGTTGGGGGAGTAACAACAATCCTCACAGTCACAATCACCACTAGAACGAAAATCTACACATAAAATGATATCACCAAATTCATATTTCAATTAATCAAGCAAAATTATATGAATGCATGCAAATGCCATGTGATGATTTTTCTAAACTAAACAATACAAGTAAAACAGTATTGAACAATAGACTAAACATTTATACACCAATTAAGCTTAATTTGGCTTTTAAAACATTTTCCAAATAATTTTTATACACAAAATAGGCCTACAAATGTCTCTGCATAAAATTCTATTTTAACAGAAGAAAATCACAAAACCAAGCATACAGATGTGTAGGATTTATTTTTTGATTCCAATGATATATTATTTGTATTTTTTGGATAAACAGAACAAAAGTTATTGAATTTACAAGTTTAAATAACTAATAGATTCAAAAACAGATTTTAATCTAAAAACCCAGACACGTGGGCATATCTGCTTGGCCCGTACCGGTTTGGCTGGATCGATCAACGAGAACCACAGGATTTAAATGAAATCGCACGGGCCAGATCTAATCGTACCCCTTCGATAAGTGATCTAATCTAACGCGCTAGATTTAGATCCAACGACCCACGACGGCTTGGCCAAGAACTGGCGGCACGGGTGGTTGCAGTGGTGGCGGCGCTACTAGCGGCGACGGTCTGGCGAATACAGGAGGGGCTGGGGATTGTGGTGTGGCTTACCAGACTCGCAAGAACACGGGGAAGCTCAACGTGCTACTAGCGTGGACAAGGGCAGGCTGTAGCAGTGGCTGGCGCTCGTCGGAGTTGCAGGAGTCGTCGGGTTCGTGTGGACGGTGACGTTTACGACGTTCTGGATCGCCCTAGCACAAGACAAGAGCATCAGTGTGTGCACAAGGATCAGGCGAACACGATAGGGTCAGGAAGAAGGTAAGGGGCGCTCGGGTTTTACCTAGATTGCTCGACGGAGTTGAGCGGCGGCTCGGTCGTTTGCAGAGGTGGACGGGGATGGCGACCTGGGTCACTCGCAGGCAAACCAAAGACATCAAAAGATGCACAAATGCATAGGGATCACGCTTGTTTGAACCAAAAGGGAAGGGGCGGTCAAGGCTCACCGTAATCGCTTGCCGGAGCTCGTCGGACAGCGGCGGTGTGGTTCAAAATGCGGGCATCCTAGTGGCGGAGCGAGTGAGTTGAGTGAGGGGAAATGACCGTGGAGTGCAGAGGTTTAAGTAGGCGGCAGCGCGACAGGAAACCCTTGCGAAATCAAGGCTAATTACGTCGTGCCATTATCGGTAGCAACGGCAAGGCGACGTGGTCCGTGAGGGCGATATTTGGAGACGATGATGACGGGGCATGTGGGACCAACGCGTCAGTGAGGGGAGGGTATGTGCGCGGGTGAGAAACAGAGAGGAGAGAGGAAACCGGGTGGGATGGTTTTGGGCCGTTTCTGATCTTGGGCTGGAATGGCGGCGCCGGCCCTTTTCTATTTCTTTTCTCCTTTTCTATTTCTTATTTGATTTTCTGAAATCATTTTCAAATGCTATTCAAATGAGTTTGAATTCAAAATTCCTCTGGATTTTGTGAAATAATTCAAGCATATATTTGTGTATAAAACATTGTTGTTTGATCATAAACACTTTGGTCCATTAAAAATAGAATTAAAACCATGCCTTAATTAAATATTTATAATAGGCATATAAATGGTTTTAAATTTAGATTCTTGTTTTGAAACTTTGAACAAGCTTTGAAATCAACATTCAAACCTTTTCTAGTTGAAACAAAGTATTCTCATGATTAAAAATGGAAATGAAGCCTTTGCCTTTCTTACATAAAATAATAGGCAAACAATTGTCCTCTATTTTGCAATCTTGTTTGAAATTAATTTAAAATGCATGAGGATGCTTTAATGATGTGCAACTTTATAAATCATGATTTTTGGGATGTTACAAATCTAAACCCCTTAAGGTGAATCTTGCCCTAGAGATTCGGATTGGCTAGCAAATAGGTGAGGGTGGTCTTTCCGAAGATCATCTTCTCTTTCCGAAGTTGCTTCCTCTTCGGAATGGTGGTTCCACTGAACTTTGCAAAACTTGATAGTCTTAGTCCCAGTAACTCTTTCCGCAGTCTCAAGAATCTTGATAGGCTTCTACTCATAAGTGAGATCACTTTCTAATTGGACCTCTTCCAAAGGTATAGTATCCTTCAAAGAAGTCTCTTACATCTCTGGATGGCATTTCTTTAGCTGACTTACGTGAAACACGTTGTGAACGGTAGACAATGATTCAGGCAATTCAACCTCATATGCTACTTCTCCTTTACGGCTCAGAATCTTTAATGGTCCAACATATCTTGGTGCCAATTTTCCTTTGACTCCAAATCTCTTCACTCCACGAAGTGGTGACACTCTAAGATAATCTCTATCACCCACCTCATAGGTGACTTCTCTACGCTTTGGATCTGTGTAGCTCTTTTGTCGGGGTTGTGCTATCTTCCATATGTCCTTTACCAACTTGACTTTCTCTTCAGCTTACTTGATCAGTTCTGGCCCGAACAAATTTCTTTCTCCAACACCATTCCATAACAATGGTGTAGTACACTTTCTTCCATAGAGAAATTCAAATGGTGCCATCTCAATACTGGCTTGATAACTGTTGTTGTAAGAGAATTCTGCGTAAGGCAGACTTTCATCCCAACTAGCACCATAATCTAGGGCACATGCCCTCAACATATCATCTAGAATCTGGTTGGTCCTTTCTGTCTGTCCATCAGTCTAGGATGAAAAGAAGTGCTGAATTCCAATATCGTTCCCAATGACTCATGCAGTTGTCTCCAAAAATGGGAAGTGAATTGAGTTCCTATATCAGACACAGTACTCTTGGGTACTCCATCCAGACACACAATCCTATTCATATAAATCTTGGCTAGCTTAGCACATGTATAGGTTGTCTTCACGGGTATGAAATGAGCCACTTTAGTTAGGCGATCTACCACGACCCAAATAGAATCATATCCTGATCTAGTCCTTGGCAGTCTGGTGATAAAATCCAAGCCAATCTTGTCCCACTTCCAATCAGCAATAGGAAGTGGTTGTAACAAACCTGCTGGTTTCTGATGTTCCGCTTTCACTCTACCACATACATCACACAAATAAATATGTTCGGCGATGTCCTTCTTGAGATTATTCCACCAAAATCTTTCCTTCACATCCATGTACATTTTGGTATTACCCGGATGAATGGAATACATTGAGTTGTGCGCTTTTTGTAAAATCAGTTTCCGAAGCTCTGGATCTTGCGGAATGCATATACGTTTTCCGTACCATAAAGTACCTTGTTCGTCTTCATGGAATCCTTTGGCTTTCCCTTTGATAATTTTTTCCTTAATCTCTTCAATTTCCTTGTCCAACTTTTGGGCTTCCTTTATCGTGTCCAACAATGTGGGTTGAACATCCAATGACATGAGATGTTCTTCAGGCACTATCTCCAATCTGAGATCTTTGAATTGCACACACAGATCATCTGGCAATTCTCCCTTAGTAAGGCCATTCACATAAACCTTACGGCTTAGTGCATCCGCTACAACATTTGCTTTACCGGGGTGGTATTGCAAACTCAAGTCATAGTCCTTGATGAGTTCTAGCCATCTTCTTTGTCTCATGTTGATTTCTTTCTGAGTGAAGATATACTTCAAGCTTTTGTGATCTGTGAACACTTCGCAACGCTTTCCCAAAAGATAATGTCTCCATGTTTTGAGTGCATGGACAACAGAGGCTAACTCTAAATCATGAGTACGATAATTCACTTCATGAGTTTTGAGTTGTCTCGAGGCATAACCTATAACTTCCCCTTCTTGCATCAAAACTGCACCTAATCCTTGGTGAGATGCATCACAATATACTTGGAAGTCCTTCTCCAAATCTGGCAGACATAAGACTGGTGCTGTCACTAGTCTCTTCTTCAACTCTTGGAAACTGAGTTCACATCCTTCAGTCCAATCAAATTTATTGTCTTTCTTAAGTAACTCCATCATTGTCTTAGCTACCTTTGAGAAATTCTCAATGAATCTTCTATAGTATCCTGCCAAGCCAAGGAAACTACGAACTTCTTTCACTGACTTAGGAGATTCCCACTCAGTTACAACTGACACTTTTGCGGGATCAACTGCTACAACATCTCTTGACACAATATGACCAAGAAATCCGACTTCATTCAGCTAGAATTCACACTTGCTGAATTTGGCATACAGCTTATGCTCCCTAATCTTCTCAAGTATCAATCACAAATGTTCTTCATGCTTTTCTTTGCTCTTGGAATAGATCAAAATGTCATCGATGAAAATGACAACGAATTTGTCAAGAAATTCCATGAACACCTTGTTCATCATATTCATGAAGTAGGCTGGTTCATTTGTCAATCCAAATGGCATCACGGTGTACTCATACAATCCATACCTAGTGGTGAAAGCAGTCTTAGGTATGTCTTGTTATCTTATCTTTAGCTGAAAGTAGCCTGATCGGAGATTAATCTTTGAGAACACACGAGCTCCTTCTAACTGATCAAACAAATCATTGATTCTGGGGAAAGGATACTTGTTTTTGATAGTCACCTCATTGAGTGATCGGTAATCTATGCATAACCTTTGACTTCTATCTTTCTTTTCAACAAAAAAGACTGGTGCACCCCAAGATGAAGAACTTGGTTGAATAAATCCTTTCTGTAACTGTTCTCCAAGTTGTTTCTTGAGTTCCTTCAACTCATCAACTGACATCTTGTAAGGTCTCTTTGCTATTGGTCCAGATCCTGGCAGCAAGTCTATCAGAAACTCAACATCTCTATCTGGTGGCATTCCAGGTAATTCCCCCCGGAAACACATCCGGATACTCTCTCACAATTAGCACACTGTCTATGCTAACCCCCTTAAGAGAATTTAGCTTACTCCCTTTTGATTCAAAGTTAGACTTGAATCTAATCCGTTTCTTATCCAGGGTTGTGAGTGTGATAGTACGATTGGCACAATCTTGTACTCCTTCGTACTTAGTCATCCAAGCCATTCCCAAAAAAACATCCAATCCTTGGGAGTCTATGATTATCAGATTGACTGGAAACTTATGCTTTCCAAATTCTATTACTAGATCACGACATCCAAGACTTACTATCATATCTCCACCGGGAGAACTTACTTTTATAGGACACCCAGTATTTTCAGTTGGAAATCCATTTTTATCAACAAATGATCTTGATATGAATGAATGCGATGCGCCAATATCGAAAAGAACAAGTTCTGGAACAAAATTGAGTTTGAACTTACCAGCCACAGCATCAGATTCTTCATAGATTTCTTCCATATTGATGTGGTTCACTTGTCCCTTTTGGAAGGGATTGGGCTTGTTGGCACCTTCAACTTTCTTTTTTGGGAATTCATTAGCATAGTGACCCATCTTCTTACACTTGAAGCATTCAAAGTGACTGAGATCTTTCTTTACAGGCTGACTTCCACTTCCACTTCCACCTCCACTGTGGTGGCTCTTGTGTCCACTCTTGTGGTTCTTATACTTGTCATTATCATGACTGCAATGGTGCTCGTTGTCATGATGACGGTTGTGGTTGTGGTGATTGTTATACTTCCCATGTTTGTGGGATCCAGAACTCCCACTATCATCATGATGGGAATGCTTGTGAGACGATCCTGAGTTGTGCTTCTCAAAGCTATGCTTCCTCTTCCTGCTCTCAACCTGTTTCATATTGTTTTCCAAGATGGTAGCCTTGTCACAAAGTGATTGGTAGGTTGGAACATAGGAAACAGACAGCTGCAGGTTCAACTCATCATTCAGTCCTTCGAGGAATTTCTCCTTCCTCTTTGCATCAGTATCAACTTCATCTGGTGCATAACGCGCCAGATTGTTGAATTCCTCAATGTACTCAGCCACACTGCGGTGACGCTGCTTCAGATTGTGGAACTCCTTCTTCTTCAAATTCAGCACTCCGGATGAGTTGTGAGCTATACAGAATCCATCCTCAAATATAGCCCAAGTCACATCCTCTATGTGAGTGGTGATCTGGAAGTTATCCCACCATGTTGCTGCTGGCCCTTCAAGAAGATGTGCTGCGAACCTGACCTTTTCTTTGTCGGTGCAACCAACGGTCACCAAGTCCTTATTCACTGAACGTAACCAGTCATTGGATATCATTGGATCAGTGGTTCCCGAGAACTTTGCAGGCCTTAGTCTCAAAAATCTGGTGAGCATGTCAAATCCCGGAGGATTATTCTGATTGTTGTTATTGTTGTTGTTGTTGTTATTCTGGTTCCGGTTCTGCATGAACTGTGTCATCATCTGCATCAGTTGAGCTTGTCCTGTCAGCAACTACTGCATCTCGGGAGTGACGTTGTTGTTTTGGTTGGGGTTGGCACGTCGAGGCATCCGTGGTTTTAATAAGGATAAGAATGAGATACCCATAGATGCTTAACATGCACAATACATCTCATAGAAAAATCACAATAACCAAGCATCAAAATAACATAGAGTTTGAACGACATAAACAACAAGTTTTGAAAATGCAAACACAGCATAGAAATCCATCCACATGTTGGATGGTCATTGCGACTCAATAATCAAAGTACGGTAGATGAAAGATAATCGAGTAGTCTACACTAATCCTCCGCATCAATCTCCACATCAATGAGGGTAAGACCTGCATTCTCCATGGCGGTCTTATACTCATCAACACTAGTCGATAAGGCCTCAATCTTGGCCCTAAGAGCCCTCTTATGTGAGCGAAGCCTCTCGATCACTCCCTGCTGGTGCTCAAGCTCGAAGTCCTTGGCCTCTAACTCTTCCTTCATCTCCCGGATTTTCTTGTTCCTGTCTTGGACTCTTTTCTCATGGATCTTGAACTTCTTGTCCTGGCTTTCAAATTTGGCCTCCATTTCCTTGACGATCTCGTCTTGCTCCACGAAGAGCTTGTCCTATCAGTATCAAGGTGTCTAATAAGACCCTCTAGGTCCAGAAAGTACAGACAGATCGGCTCCATCGTCTCTCTAGTAGCATCATCATACTCTATAGCCTCACCCTCCTCGCTGCGTCTCCCGAAGGGGTGAAAGTAAAGACATCTATGCTCAGTGGAGTGCCTCCCAACCATACGTCCAAGTAACTCTTGCATGACTACATCTAAGCCTCTCTCCTTGTCATCATGCATCAGCTTGAAAGTGATAGCCTCCATGGGTGGCTCTGCCTGGTGTCCCGGCTGTGTGACTCTGAAGCCCCATAGGTCCTTCCTCTTAAACTTGGTGAGCTAAAGTGTCGTGATGCTAGGAAGTGGAAGTTTGAGCACACTAGTGAGCTCAATTAGACGAGTACCAAAACGAGTTCCCTTGAACTCCTCGGCCGTGCTGATAACAATGTTAGGCATCTATTTTTATAAGATAGAGAAAATTTAGAATCGGCACAAGTAGAGAAAATTCACAAGACAAAATATCACAAGAACATCTTTTAGCAACAAACACACAAGTCATGGCATACACAAATCCATTACAAACACCAAAGGTTCAACGTAACTTAGACAAATTTTTTGGAAGTAGAAACGATAAGTGTGGTGGTCCAACTAACGAAGTATGTTACAATTCTCATTCACTAGACAAAATATCTATCAGGGCATCCTTAGTGGCCATTTGTCTATCTTGTTCACAAGACTCCCATATTAAGTCTATGATGTCTCCCCTTAGTTGTTTTATTAAGCAAAACACAAGTCAAAAACTTAGCAATATTTTCCATAGCATGTATATATTTTCCTCCCTTGGTTGCTACTAGCTAGGCTAAGCATGGCAATAGCAAGAATTTTAACTTAGATAAAATACTAACAATTCTACAACTACTAGGATTTCCCAATCATAGCATATAGATACTTAGCAAAAATTAACATGAAAGCCCTATACAAAATACCACTAATGCATATTCAAAATATTGGGACAAAAATATGAAGCACCACTTGCCTTGATAGTTGGGGAGTAACAACAATCCTCATAGTCACAATCACCACTAGCACCAAAATCTACACATAAAATGATAGCACCAAATTCATATTTCAATTAATCAAGCAAAAATATATGAATGCATGCAAATGCCATGTGATGATTTTTATAAACTAAACAAGACAAGTAAAATAGTACATAACAATAAAATAAACATTTATGCACCAATTGAACTTAATTTGGCTTTTAAAACATTTTCCAAATAATTTTTATACACAAAATAGGCCTACAAATGTCTCTGCATAAAATTCTATTTTTACAGAAGCAAATCACAAAACCAATCGTACAGATGTGTAGGATTTATTTTGTGATTCCAGTGATATATTATTTGTATTTTTTGTATAATCAGAACAAAAGTTATTAAATTTACAAGTTTAAATAACTAATAGATTCAAAAACAGATTTTAATCTAAAAACCCAGACACATGGGCGTATCTGATTGGCCCATACCGGTTCGGCTGGATCGATCAACGAGAGCCGCAGAATTTAAATGAAATCACACGGGCCAGATCTAATCGTACCCCTTTAATAAGTGATCTAATCTAACGGGCTAAATCTAGATCCAACTGCTCACGATGGCTTGGCCAAGAACTGGCGGCACGCATGGTCGCAGCGGCGGCGGCGGTCCGGCGAATACAGGAGGGGCTGGGGGTTGTGGTGTGGCTTACCAGACTCGCAAGAAGACGGGGAAGCTCAACGTGCTACTAGCGTGGACAGGGGCGGGCTGTAGCAGTGGCTGGCGCTCGTCGGAGTTGCGGGCGGCGTCTGGTTCGTGTGGACGACGAGGTTGACGATGTTCTGGATCGCCCTAGCACAAGTCAAGAGCATCAGTGTGTGCACAAGGATCAGGCGAACACGATAGGGTCAGGAAGAAGGCAAGGGGCGCTTGGGTTTTACCTAGATTGCTCGACGGAGTTGAGCGGCGGCTCGGTCGTTTGCATAGGTGGACAGGGACGGCGACCTGGGTCACGCGCATGCAAACTATAAACATCAGAAGATGCACAAAGACATAGGGATCACGCTCGTTTGAACTAGAAGCGAAGGGGCGGTCGGGGCTCACCGTAATCGCTTGTCGGAGCTCGCCAGACACCGGCGGTGCGGTTCAAAATGCGGGCAGCCTGGTGGCGGAGCGAACGAGTTGAGTGAGGGGAAATGACCGTGGGGTGCATAGGTTTAAGTAGGCGGCAGCGCGACAGGAAACGCTTGCGGAATCACGGCTAATTACGCCGTGCCATTATCGGCAGCAATGGCAGGGCGACGTGTTCCGCGGGGGCGAGATTTGGGGACGATGATGACGGGGCACGTGGGACTAACGCGTCAGTGAGGGGAGGGTGTGTGCGCGGGTGAGAAACAAAGAGGAGAGGCGAACCCGGGTGGGTTGGCCTTTGGGCCATTTCTGTTGTTGGGCTGGAATGGTGGCGCTGGCCCTTTTCTATTTCTTTTGTCCTTTTCTATTTCTTATTTGATTTTCTGAAATCATTTTCAAATGCTATTCAAATTAGTTTGAATTCAAACTTCCTCTCGATTTTTGTAAAATAATTCAAGCATATATTTTTGTATAAAACATTGCTGTTTGATCATAAACACTTTGGTCCATTAAAAATAGAATTAAAACCATGCCTTAATTAAATATTTATAATAGGCATATAAATGGTTTTAAATTTAGATTCTTGTTTTGAAACTTTTAACAAGCTTTGAAATCAACATTCAAACCTTTTCTAGTTGAAACAAAGTATTCTCATGATTTAAAATGGAAATGGAGCCCTTTCCTTTCTTACATAAAATAATAGGCAAACAATTGGCTTCTGTTTTGCAATCTTGTTTGAAATTAATTTAAAATTCTTGAGGATGCATGAATGATGTGCAACTTTATAAATCATGAGTTTTGGGATGTTACAAGTAGTATTAGGCTTGCCCTGTGCAGAGTAGTGGTTGAAGTTTTCTTTGGCTTCTTCCTTGTAGTATCCTCCTTTCTCCTCGTATCCTTGGTCGGTACTAGCTTCTATAATTAAATATGAGGTACACAATCACCAAACAATACTTAACTATATCTATTTATCACACCAAGGTTCACACTACATTATATAGGATCATCACAAGCATTACAATCATTAATGCAATTAGTTTTATTTTCTTTATTTTAGAAAAGTAATTTCTACTCATTGAAAAATTACTTAAGATTTAATATTCTCCAACTAAAACATGGGATCATGTTGACACATGTCATCACCACATATTTCATTACATGGGAATGTGATTTAAAGTGGTGTCACAATTTAATAAGGTTTAACCTTTTTATTTTAATTAAATAAAATGACTAGAATGGCCTATGGGGCATTCTTTTATTACTTGATCATTATTTCTGCAAGTAATCCTATATATTTTTATATATTCTAAAAGGTATGGTTAAATGTGATTTTTTAGAGTTGGAATCAACTCAAAAGCTTTTGTTGTTGAATTATGAAAAATGTTTGAATGCGGAAAAGCTTCTGCCTAGTTATTTTTACCATGGGTGATCTACAATTCTAAATGGTTTGAATCCAACAGGCTAGGATTAAGCACTCCAGTACCTTTATAACAAAATTGGTTTCATGCATTTTAGTTTAGTGAATCGAGATGGGTTGATTTTTGAATCTAGGTATAGAATTGATTTTGAAACTAAATGAATAAACCTAAGTTTGAATTGTTGGGTCATGCGGGATGTTTAACTGGGCCGTCCCACTACGCACAGCGCGCGCGGGGGCTGGTTAAGTGAGCGACCCCACTCGTCAGTGAGACAGCGAGTGGTGAAGCGGTACAGGGCGATTAGGCTCATGCGATCTAACTCTAATCTAACGGCTGAGGTTCATCGTCCACGTTAGACAACGAAGTCGAAGACGGCGATCCTCTTGGTATCGGCAGCTCCTCCTGGGGCGGCTCCAATCGATGGCGCCTCTCCTCCTCTGCAGCAGCGAACTCTGGTGAAATTCCGGCCACCTGGTGCTCGCCTTGCTCCGGGAGTGAGTGGGTGTGCTCAGTGAGAGGTGGGGAGTGAGATGGTGTGAAGAGTTTGAGCTGGGCAGGCCTCTATTTATAGTGCGACGAGGGGACTGAATGGCGCGGGTGGAGCTTGTCGTGGTCGTTGGTACAACGTGCTAATGGCATGGGCAAAGGTAGGGGACGGTGCGTTGCCTCCTGGCGAAGCTCAACTTCTTGATGGTGTGGCGTGGGGCGGTGAGGAATGGTCGGATTGTCGCGGCGCTCTGAGCAGGTCCGACGGCAAGTTTAATGGCGCACAGGCTGTCCTGGTTGCGCGACAGGGAACAGGGTTCTAGGATGCTGGCGATCACGTATGCAAGCGGCGAGGGCAACGCACGGTCTGCGGGCTCGTGTCGCTGACTACGCTCTGGCACGCTCTCGGCTCGCACGCAGAGAGACTTGGGATGAGCTTTGTCATGTGGTCCAGTGGCTAGCTGCGCTCGGGGCTTGGACAGAGGGTGGCGGTGGACGGTGGACGGTGGTCAGTGCTCCAGACAAGGTTGGTGAGCCTAGTGATTCCCCTAGCTCGCTGGCGACATGAGGGCGGCAAGGGTGCTCTCGGCATGGTCACCATTGATGGCTATGCTTGCTCACAGTGGTTCTAAAGATTGTTAAAGGGGCTAGATGATCTACTAAGAGCTTGCTGCAACCAGAGAGGGAACAAGATTGGCCAAAACCACTGCTACAAATAGTGTTTGATGTTTTGTTGTTTGCTGATCACAAGGTGTTTGATGAAATGGCCGAAAGAAATTCAACTTTGAATTTTGGATTCAAACTTGGTGGGTTTGCTAGGCACATACTAGGGAGTATTGGGTTAGTTGGATTGGTCAAGGGGCACTGGTTTGGTTGGGTTTTGAAAAGGTGGGATCTTCACATATGATAAAGATTCAATTTTAAAATGTCATTTGAATGGGGTTGCCAAATGTTTATGTAAGTTTGAAAGGTGGGCTTTGATTCACTTTTACTTGGTCTTGCAAGGGGTGAAAATAAATGGAAAAGTGTCTGTTTGAAATCTTGGACTAGAAACACTCAAAGTGACCTAGTGAGCAAGATTGGCAAAATGACCATTTGCCTTATTTGATTTGTTTTTTATTTTCTCTTGATTTGTTTCTGCTTGGAAATATTTTAGATGATGTTATTTTCATCTTTAAACCATTCCTTGCTATTTAGATTAATCACACAAGTCCATTCTTGCATTCACACAATCATCACATACACACATGTATTCATATGATTTTTATTTAATCAAAGTTTTTGTTAACCCTAATTTTAGTGATTAGAATTTGATAATAATGATCAAGATTTTTGGGATGTAACATCCCATGATCAAAATGACAAGGAAAGCAGACAATAAGCATCTCAGCGATCTTTTTATTTACTATATGCATAGCTTTTTATTGAGGATGCTTCACGGAATGCTCATTATGGCGATGCTGCAAGTTTCCACCATGATTAGGCATGGCTTAGGCTAGCGGCCCAAGCGTTTATCTACCACATATATATACCATGAACTCACAAGCTCCCCTTTTATTTCACAACGACGACATCCGCAGACAAAAGAGCAAGGTATCAACTGGATATGTATCCATAAGTGCTAAAAGCGTTCCTCTTGACAGCACGGTTCTGCTAACTCCCAGCCTATAATTTGCAAGCATATAAATTTCATGGACAGGTCACAATGGTTCAGGATTATTAAGTGCAAGGAATAAAGTGTGCCATCAAGTTCTTGAGAGCTTCACTAACTAACTTTCTCAAAAAAGATAAACATTTTATTTGGAAGAAAACAAGGCATATAGAATATGCACTGAAATAGCAAATGATGCTAATAGGTAGGTATGGAGGACACTATTGGCAATATTGGTTTTGGGGAGTTGCAAGCACAAGTAGAGCTCATACTCAGTGCAACTAAAGGATAGCAATAGAGAGGGAGCGACAAACGAGAGAGCAATAACTGTCATAATCATGCTTGCAACAAAATAGGACTAATTATGGCATGAAAGTGATACAAGAACTGTGGGGAAAAATAAATCACCGAGGCTTACTGACTATTGTTTAGTCATATGCATGCGTGAGCATGTGCCAAGTCGATTCATATGAAACTTTCAGAGGAGTATACCACAATATCATACCAAAATATGAATAAAAAATGCAAGCAAATATTCATATGACGTGCTACAAACTATTAGCAAGCTGGAGATAATCACAAACAAGCAAAAACTACTAAGCATCCATCAGTAAGATAGACCTTACAGGAACAGACTAAGCATGCTCACCATGATGAGTATATGTACAAAAATGAAAACAAATAGAGTTCGTTACCAGCCGCTTACCACTCCTCAAGTTGTCTTAATCTTCATTATTTCCCTTCACTTGTATGACTTGAATAATAACATGAAATGAAAATCTACTGAGGACAGCTGAACCCTACAAATAACTCACAAAACCGAAGAAGAAGAACAAATATTTTTGGTGTTTTCGAATTTTAAACAAGCAAACAAAGCAAAAACGAACAAAGGAAAATCTTTTTTGATTTTTATTTAAGGCAAAGCTAAAAAAACAAGAAACAAACCAAGAGAAGCAACGAAAATATTTTTGGTATTTTTGTGTTTTTAAGAAAGCAGCAGCAAGAACAAAAAAGAAAGCGAAACAATGGATATAGAAAGGACAGACAAAAGATGATATATAGATGTGTGTGATGTCGGTATACCTCCCCCCAAGCTTAGGCTTTTGGCCTACGTGGGGCTCAAATCCATGGTGCCCAAGAAGGTGCACCTCCATAGTAAGACGAGGAGGCCCCTTTGTCCTGGTACGAACTCGAGGACTCCCTTCTGTAGTACATAGAGGGGTCGTATGAGGGCGTGTCCCCCTGATAGTGTCTATGGAAGCTAAGAATGTGCAGCTTGTCATCCATCTCCTCCTTGGAGCGTGACATACACTACTAGAGAAAAGCCTATGCGAGGGGCACCAAAAAGCCTATCCGAGGTGCATATCACATGCGCCTCTAGCTTCAAGCCTCGGGTATTTCGTATGCGAGGCGCATATGATATGCGCATCCTATACTTCACATATGCGAGGCGCATATCGATATGCGCCTCGCATATGTGAAGTATAGGAGGCGCATATCATATGCGCCTCGCATATTTTTTACAATGCGCCTCGGATATTTATAGTATATGCGCCTCCTATAGTATCCTATATGCGCCTCCGGTAATATTTTCGAAATTCAAGTTTTACAGACCAATATAAATAATAATATACAGATATTCAAATATACAATATAGTCTAGAATACAGTATAAAGAGCACAGAATTTTTCAGAAACTTGCAATTTGCCAAAACATAATAGAACCAACATGAATACAATACATTACACATCAATCATGACATACAAATTCATACATCAAGTGTTTGTGCCACAAGTTCACACCTCCGAGTACAAGTTCACAATCACATTACACCTTCGAGTACAAGTTCACAATCACATTACAACTCCAATGACGGAGCTCTACCTAGATGAAGTACAACACATAACCTACAATGAAGAGCAACAAGGTGGTGATCACGAGGAAGTTCCTCCACTTCTTCCTTCCATGCCTCCTCCACTTCTCTTCCGCCACCTCTCTACTCTCATAGCCTTGGTAGCTGTTGCCCGAGAAGTTGTTCACTTTCTTCTGGCAGTCTTTCCACTCCTCGTACACACCTGGAACCCGACCGACGTACACGACATAACACCTCGGCATCTCCTACACATAATAAAGATGATATTACTTATGTCAGTGGAAAGCAATAGCTAGCAGTTCACAAGATAGAATCATGCATATATATATATGGGTGCAACAAAATGTAAGAAATCACGTTCTAATCATCGGCATTTCGGCATGACCTCCCCTAAAAAGAGGACATCCGTGAGTGCCGGAAATTCGCCGGAAAAGAAATAAATCGACATTCCGGCGAAACATTGGCATCTCAAATGAAATCCCTGCACAAAAATTAGCACCACAACACAATCATATAGTCGGTGTCTCCGACAACGCGCATACATGCAAGCAACGCCTTCACGCTTCCTCCAACAACAACTTGCGCAAGAGAGCCAAAGGAGAAGTAAATGGACATGTTGTAGATCTAGAGGAGCAAGAGACTTCACTTACATATGGGTGTCAACCAATGGATGTTGAGCAAGCTTCTATGGTGAATCAATGGGGGAAATGAGGTGGGGAGGAGGAGGGGGGCGACCAGATTTGTCTTGGTGGAGGAGGAAGAAGTGACACAAGTGAGTGGGGTGGTAGTTGCTTCCATGTGCAAAAAGCTGGAAAAAAGTGGTGCCAGCTTATGCGAGGCGCATATTGCACAATATGCGCCTCCTATAATTCAAACTATAGGAGGCGCATATAGCCATATGCGCCTCGCATATGCGGCCACCTACCACCGCCCGGGCCCGCATGAGTTACTTGAGGCGCATATGGCCATATGCGCCTCACATATTATCAAATATAGGAGGCGCATATAGCCATATGCGCCTCGCATATTCGTGCCCCTACCAACACGCGGGCCCACATAGAATATGCGAGGCGCATTCTGTCCATATGCGCCTCGCCTATCTGATATATAGGAGGTGCATATGACTAGAATGCGTCTCGCATAATATGGGGCTGCTAGATTCCGTCCGTACAGGGATTATAGGAGGCGCATTCTTATCATATGTGTCTCGCCTATTTTTATACTAGAGGCGCATATCGCAAAGTGCGCCTCGCCTATTTTTATAGGAGGCGCATATGTCTAAATGTGCCTCGCATAAGCATGTCTCCTATAGCCTTTTCTCTAGTAGTGATAGGTCCCTGGGAAATACTGAATAAAGTGGTTTGGGGGAGAGAATCTCTGTCTTCCCCGTCAATAAACAACATTCTATAAACCAAGCTCTCAAGGGTAGAGCCAGTAGTGACAAAGTGATGTGCTTTCATAGCAGCAAGATCAAGCCTCTGAGGAGCCAAAACTATATCATTTGGATCAATAGCAAGGTCCAAGGAAGCAACAACACGTGCAGCAATAATTCCCCCATAAATGGGTCCCTTAGCAGCTAATAAATGAGCAATGAGACAACCAAGATTATTCTTAGTTTCATCATTGAGCACAGCAGCTATGAAGGAGAAATGCTAGTTGTAAATATTACTAGTGTTCTCCCTACCAAGAACACTAGTGGCAAGATAATAAGAAAAGTACTTGATGGCTGGGAGTTGAATATTTCTTATCTTTCCCCGTTGGGCTCTATGGTCATCATCATTAGTTATCCCGTGGTAGAGCTCCAACAAATCAGCGGGTTGAGATGGAATCTTCTTCGCCGACCCAGCTGTACCAAGTCCCAGAGCCTCACAAAATTTCTTCAATGTCATGTTGTAAGGCCTGCCATAAATTTTGAAAGACACATCTGGCTTGAACAAGCTGTTAATAAAAGAAAAGCTCTCCACAAATGTTTTAGTGAGCATTGCATATTGCACGCTCTCATCCTGCATATAGCTTGTTAGTCCAACCCTCCGAACCAAGGTTATAAAATCATCAAGAATCCTAGCAGCCCGCAAAAAGGTTAGGCAAGGAAAGGTGGAAGGGTGAGCATCACCTTCATATCCCTCGTCGCCAAATCGCGGTGTAATGAGATCCTCATTGTATGAGGGCCTAGCTCAGGAGGATGATCTTGAGGGCCTTGCCCTTCTAGTTGCATCACTCTGAAATATTTCACCAAATGTGTGGTTGTCCATGACCTCTTTTTTTCTGAAATTTTTAGACAAACAACAAACCAAGTGATTTCCATGTTGATAAACGATGAGAAACTAATATAGGAACTTGCTAGAGGGCTACACATGCATCAAAATGAAATCTCGAAGCATAGAACAAGAATGCAAGCTCACATAACCTGTCACCTATAGCAGCAAAATACTCAAGATACAATCTACCAATCAAAAATCTAATTGGACAAGTGGAGGAGGCACATACCAAGGAGCAATCCCTCCAAAAATCAGCAACAAAGAGGGGTTGAGGAAGGAGATCGAAATTCACGGGCAAGAACATCAGGAACTCGAGCTTGAGAAAGTTTTCCGGTGTTTTTCGGGAGAGAGAAAGAAGATGGCTAGGAGGAGGCACCTTGGAGGGGCCCAGGTGGGCCACACCCCAACCAGGCACCACTTGGGGGGTGGCCGTGCCCACCTGGGGTGTGCTGTCCTGGGGTGCCCCCTTGGGTCACTCCAGGTGTCCCTCTGCCCCTTTTTTCGAGGAAAAATTTATTTTGAATTTTCTAGGATTTTTTGGGAAACTTTATTTTTGGCCAATTCTCAGGGTATGAAAATTGATTTTCTCGCAGAAACAGTTTTTTTAGAAGAAGCAAAAGCAAACCAAAAACCAAAATACAGAAGTTCTAAGACACTCTAACAAGAAAACAACTAGCAAAACCAAAGCTAGCAAGAGAAAAGGCAAAGACTAGGAAGGAGAAAAATAAAAGAAAGCAAGAATAACCCCAAAACATTATTTTGTTCATTTAAAATCCTTTTGTTAACAAGGTTGATTAAGTATTGTTACCAAAACAATCTTATATGAAACAAAACTTTGCATTACATAAGGTGATTATGTTACCTCATACTTGATATCAATGGTCCCAATGATAATAGTTTCAAAATTTCTTATGGAATGGGACAATATATTTCTCCAACCTTGATTCTCTCAATATTTTCAATGGAATTCAGGCAATAGGTTTTAGCAACCTTCCTGGTAAAATATATAGTATGCTCTTTGTCATTAATATTGAATGTTACTTTTCCTAGATTACAATTGATAACAGCACTTGTAGTATTAAGAAAATGTATCCCAAGAATAATAGACATATTATCATCTTCAGGCATTTCAAGCACAACAAAATCAGTCAAAACCAAGCAATTATGAGCTACTTGAACAGGAACATCCTCACATATACCAACAGGAATAGTAGTTGACTTATCAGCCGTTTGCAAAGATATATCAGTTGGTATCAACTTTTCTAGCTGGAGTCTCTTGTAGAGACAAAAATGCATAACACTAACTCCAGCTCCCAAATCACATAAAGCAGTTCTAACATAATTATTCCTAATAGAGCAAGGAATAGTTGGTATACTTGGATCACCAATTTTCTTTGGAACCTTACCATTGAAGGAATAATCAGCAAGCAGAGTAGAAATTTCCTCATTAGGAATCTTCCTTTTATTAGAGACAATATCCTTCATATACTTTTAATAAGGAGGCAATTTAATAGCATCAGTCAAAGGAATTTCCAAAAATAAAGGTTTCATCCACTCACAAAACTTGTTGTAGTGTTCTTCCTCCTTTGATTTGTGTTCATTACCTAGAAAAGGCATAGGTTTCTGCACCCAAGGTTCTCTCTCACTACCATGTTTCTTAGCAATAAAATCTTCCTTAGTGTACCTAGTATTCTTAGTGTGCTCCTCAGGTTCTTCCTCAACTTCCTCCTTATCAGGAGCATCATTTTTATCACCACTTTCAGTTTCAGCATCAGAGACAGATATACTATTGGGATCTACAGCAGGTTCAAGTGGTTCCTCAACTATTTTATGTTTATTTTTCTTTCTCTTACGAGGACTACCACTACTTTCACCTTGTCGAGAATCCTGCTCAATTCTTTTAGGGTGTCCTTCAGGATATAAAGGATCTTGAGTATCTATACCACTCCTGGTTCTAATTCCATAAGCATGTTTATCTCTTGAGGCATTAAATAGCATGTCCTTTTGTACCTTAGCAAGTTGATCAAGTTGGGTTTGAACCATTTGAAAATGTTTACAATGCATTTTAATATCACTAGCTAAATGCCCGTGCGTTGCTACGGAACAACGCGCAAATCATGTGTGCAACAGTTATTCAATTTCGTGAAATGCCTTTTCACTCTAAGCATATTCTTTTGCCCATAAAACACAGACATTCATTCTTTGGAATAACTCCTTATTACATTTGGCACAAAGCGAAAATTAATATTTTCCATCCTAATAATGCAATACTTCCTCTGTCAATAATTAACTTGTATTTTAGGTTTAGTCAAAGTCAAACTTTATAAAGTTTGATAGAACATATAGAAAAAAGCTCTAAACATCTATAACACCGAATGTATATAATATAAAAATATATCTTATAACTATTATAATGGTACTTATGTTATATTATAGATGTATATAAAATTTTCTATATTTTTGGTCAAACTTTGTGAAATTTGACCTTGACTAAACCTAGAATGCACGATATTTCCGGACAGAGGGAGTAATGATCAAGAACAAAATGCAAGGTACACTGCTACGGTAAAGGCGAGAAATGCCTCCAAGGGTCTCGTGGCAAGCACTATAATAAGTACTTTCTCCGTTTCAAAATATAAGATTTCTTTTAGTATGTAGGTTTATTTCAAACATAAGTGAATCTATGTACTAAAAGAAGTCTAGATACATTTGGTTCACAAAGTTAAAACATTCTATATTTTGAAACGGAGAGAGTAAAACGGTTCCAACAACCAATAGTACAACTGGAAAAATGTTAAGTGCTACTTGTTGCAAGATTTTTATAAAAGAAAGCTAAGAGCAAGTACAATAAGGTGACATAAGCAGGCTATAAAGATTTAAATAAGATATTTATGTTGATGTGGATGAGAGAGAAGAGGAGAGAGAAGATATACTGGCTGTATGATAACTGCAGCACGTGCTCCTAGGCATTTTGTTAGACTATAAGGTGGGCCATATATAACTAAAGTACTACTCTTATATAGCCATCTATTGTACATGTAAACTATAAGGTTGACTATAAGTGATATGGCAATATGCTATAGCCAACAACGGGCTCTATTATTGTTCTTGCTCTAAGCGTATCTTGAAAACTAAATCGCACTACCATATAAGATCTTGACTAAATCCTAATTAACCAAATGTAGAATACTTTGAGTGGCCAAGATTTCGAGAAAGAGTGTTTACCCTCAAACACCAAACGAAAAGTAGTAATATTTTTAGTTCAAGTTAGCCTCCCTAAAGAAAGACTCTAGCATGACATAAGAAATAATTTCTCAAGCACAGAGAGTCGGATCCTACTTCCTTCACTTATCAAACAGAACACAAATTAACAGTTCTTTGGAGAGAAGGTACCACTTAATAATAGGAAATCAGAACGCTACATATGTTCAAGCACCGCGGTATTCAGCAATGTAGGTTGCAGTTTTGCAAGAAATTCAATTATCAACCATTCAAATTTTAAGCCTAAACACACGATCGGTCTAGCTCCCGTTCTCTATTCCATTGACCTTAGCTAGCTCTGCTCCATCCCGATTTACAATTGTTCGTTAGCACTGAACTCATCATGCATCCTAACAGTGACCTCGGCCTGTGCTAGCTAGCGGAACAGGGCTCAGTGTGTTAACAGAGCACAACCACGGAGCAGTCGCGCCGGCGCAGGTGGACCGGCGCCCCTCGCCTCCACCTCGAGCGCCTTGAGGGGCGCCTCCTTTTGGCTGACTCCCGAGCGCCGCTGGCCTTCTTGCCTCACAATCGCAACCGCTAAAAATCGCAACAGTTTGGTTTGAGTTTCAGATTAAGGGGTAGCCGAACATGTCATTAGCTAGCACGGGTGTGCTTCTCCAGTCGGTAGCTGCTGCTAAGAGGGGGAGCAGGGGCGGAAGGGCGGGATCAGCCTCTCACCGGCTGGAGAGGAGCAGGAACGGATGGACGGGGCAATCTTGGAGGGCGCATCCACCCCGGTCATCTCCGTGTCGCCGCCGGAATTTCTAGCATCCTCTGCTGACGAGGCGCTGACTCTATGGCTAGGACAGAGATCCCGTCATCGGTTTCCGCGCCTGCGGTCGTCGGAGATCGATGGTGGCCGGGGATGGGGAAGACCCGTTCAGCTTTGTTCTGCAGGATGGCCGGTGCACGAACGACGAGAGGAGATCCAAGCCGCGACGGGAGAAGCTGCCTGCGACAGGCTAATCTCGACCGCCGACGGGAACACGACTGCGGCGGCGGGCTCGGGCTGGAGGTGGAGGATGAGCTCGAGGCAGGATGGAGGATTTTTTTTACTCGAGAAGGCCGAACCAGTTTCACTTGCGGTGGCACCTTTGGAATATTCACGAAAAGTCAGGGACAATACCGTCCGAATAATGTCGGACGGAAAAACAGAGCAGACGAACCTACGCTAAGAGAAATTAGTAGATAGATTAGAAGTTCATTCCACAATATCTTTCAAATCATTAATACCTCTAGAGTTTTCCAATAAATGATTCTGCACTTGTTTATTAAAATTACCTTGTTTAACAATAAAAATGTCAAGTTCCTCTAAACATTGATTAGGAGGCTTACCATAGGGAATATCACCTTCATCAAAGTGTTGGAGAGAGTGTACCTCAATAGTGGATGAGTGGGGAATTGTCTCACATCTTCATCTCTAATACCTTTCTCCTTTAGACACTTCTTATCTTCCTTCATCACTTGATCATTTAATGCAATAACTCCCCTCTTCTTTGGTGAAGGTATTGGATCTGGTTCAGGCACAACTGGTTCAGTAGTAATAGGCTCAGGTGTATTTAGCTCAGTTGAAGTCCAATCATCATAATTCGTGCTTATCTTAGCCATTAATTCTTCAGCATCTGTAGGAGTTCTTTTCATGAAAACACAATCAGCAAAGCTATCTAGGTATGTCCTAGAATCATTAGTTAGCTCATTTTTAGGTAATGGACATCTAGGATGTGCATGACTCAAGGCACAGAACCTTGTCCATGACTCAGGAAATTTCTCTTCTTCTCCCTGTTTAAAATAAAAAAGTCTCTGCAAAGCAGCATGTCTAGCACTAGGAGGAAAATATTTCTAGAAGAAAGAAGCAATCAAACAATCAGGGCTATCAATGGAACCAGGAGGTAAACTATTAAACCAAGACCTGGCTTTTCCTTTTAGTGAAAAAGGGAAGATCTTTGTAACAAAGTACTTGCGCATCTTAAAATCATCAGAGAATAAAGAACTCATAGTAGAAATCTCATTCATATGAGACATAGCACTCTCACTCTTAGTCCCACGAAAAGGTTCTTTCTCAACAATGTCTAAATAGGATAAATCAACAGAGAAATCATAATGTTTATCTTTAATATCTATGGGAAAGGTGGCAAACTTAGGATCAGAGGACAATTTAAGGATAATAGTGCGTCTTGCAAGGAGACTCTTAATAGCACTAGCACCATTTGTGTTTCGGCACTCTTCAACAAATTCATCAGTGAACTCAATGTAACCATCATTAATATCATAACTCTCTCTAGACTCAGGTGAGCTAACAGGTGTAACAGTGTCTTCACTAGGAGTTTCAGTATTTCCTAGACTAGCCATAGTAGCATCTAGGAAAGGACCTAATGAACCACTTGCATCAATCACAGTAGAAGTAACATCATGAGTATCAAAAGCAGTTTCAGACTCAGCAGTAGTACTAGTGTGTGTAGCATGAGTATGTGGTGGTGGTGTAACAAGCTTACTTATAACAGACGGTGAATCAAGAGCAACAGAGGTGTTTAGGACTCTACCTCTTCTTGTAGTGGATGGTAAAATAGGAAACTTTCCATCACAAAACTTTCCCATGATGAAAGGAGTAGCCGTGAACAATAATAGATCCAAGTGAACTTACAAATAAAGGTATGCTCCCTGGCAACGGCGCCAGAAAATAGTCTTGCTGACCCATGAATATAGGGGATCTCAACAGTCTTCGAGGGTAGTATTACCCAATTTATTGATTTGACACAAGGGGAGCCAAAGAATAGTTGCAAGCCTTAACAGCAGAGTTGTCAATTCAACTGCACCTGGAAATAGTTCTTGCTCATAGAAGTTTAGCAGTAGCAACAGTTTGTAGTAGCAACAGGAGCAGCAAAATTGGAGCAATAGTAACATCGGTAGCAAATAGTGGGATATGAGCGGTATAGGCATAGGGATGGATGGACGGGCTTTGCATGGACGAGTCTAAACATATAACTTCAAGATCTAGGGAATTGTAGATAAATATGAATAAACATCCAAGTACTAAACAGTCCTAGGCACGTGCTCCATATATAGTCATGCGTGATCGCAATGAGAACTTGCACAACATCTTTTGTCCTGCCAGCCCGTGGCAGCAGGGCCTCTAGGGAATTACTGGCAATTAAGGTGATCCTTTTAATAGAGCACCGGAGCAAACCATTAATACTACGTGAACACATGTGATCCTCACACCCCATCCATCCCCTCTAGTTGTCCCAATGTCTGTCACTTCGGGGCCTTTGGATCCGGACAATGATATGTGCATATAAGATCACAAACAATACTATCATAATGATTCAATAATAAGTTCAGATCTGAGATCATGGCACTCGGGCCCTAGTGACAAGCATTAAGCACAACAAGTTGCAACAAAGTCAAGTAGCACTAACAGAGATAATAGGCACTATGTCCTAACAATCTTATTCGGTTAAATGATAGAACTCATCCAATCCCTACCATCCCCACAGCCTACAGCGGGTGATTACTCACTCATGGATGAGGGAAACATTGATGGTTGATGGAGAGGCGATGGTGATGATGATGGCGATGATCCTCCCCAAATTCCTGCCAGAACTGAATTTCTGGATCCGAATCTTGGTTTCTGGTGGTGGCGGCGCAGCGGATCTCTTTCTAGAAAAACGTCGTACCCCCCTCGGTTTTTAGGTCAAGGGGTAACCTATAGGTGAAGAGGGAGGCCGAGGGGGTGCCTGGGGTGTCCGCACCCCCCTAGGCGCGGACATGCCTGGCCCGCGCCTGGCAGGGGTGTGGGCCCCCCAGGCCTCCAATCCGTCTCGTACTCTGCTCCGTGGATCTTCTGGTGAAATAGGATTTTTGGCATATTTTCCGCGATTTTTCCTGATAGTTGATTTTCTGCACAAAAACTAGACACCAAGGTAATTCTGCTGAAAACAGCGTCAGTCCATGTTAGTTGTATCCAAATCACACAAGTTTAGAGGATAAACAATAGCAAAAGTGTTCGGGAAAGTAGATACGTTTTGGACATATCATCTGGCTGCAGTTTTTCTTTTGATATTTCATTTCTTTTCTGTTTTGCCTTTTCTCTTTGTATTTTTCAAATACAAAACTGTTTTGTTTTTTTTTAAACACCAAAACTTTGTAAATATTTGAAACATTTTAGGGGCCCTGGTTAATTTTTGGGCTCCATACCTTTTGTACTTTCAAAACATTTAGAACCATATTGAATGTGTTTCAAATAGAGAGGGGAAGCTAGGGTTTAGGGTTTTGATTAATTTGTTGCATGCATTTTAAGATGATGAAGCTCATGAATGCACAAACATTTCCTAATTAAAGATTAATAAAAATAGGATTGTTACAATTAGAGTCACGATCTTCCCATCGATACCCCAATCCTTCACCACATCTCACACACATTAGGGACTTACAACAATGAGAAACACAGGAGGCATGGTCACTTGTTGATCTCAGGCATGCAACACGCTCAAAGGATACAGAGGAAGTGATGGCATGTTGGCTGCTAATACGGGATGGCCCAACGATGACACGATCTCAATCGGGAGGCCACGAGTCAAGGAGGGAGGCAAATAATTTAAATGTTGTATTAACAGTGCAAAATATGTCATCGGTTCACTACACAAGTTCAAATGGGGACAATGTAAGACTAGGAAATATCACATATGGACTCCATATTTATTTATTAGGTGAATCGACAATATACCCCCAAACTACAATATGTATGCAAGGATGCCCAATTCATATGCAACTAGTACATTATATGTATTAATAACATATTGGTCTCGGAAAAGGGGTCACGCATTTAGGGTCGAAGATCTTGGGGTCTCTAGGGATCGGGTCCGGGCTCCGCGGGATCAGTCTTCTGCGCCAAGGAGGTATTCGAGTGGCAGCATGGATATCCTTCGGAACCTTCGGCATCGAGCCGGTCTTGTTGGTCTTGTTCGATGAGCATCCATGTATGAAGGTCTTGGCATTCCATGTGTGCTAGTGTCCATTTTTGAGTATCGGGATCTTGTCCGAATTCCAGGTACTAGGTGGCGCCGACCATTAGAGTCACGATCTTCCCATCGATACCCCAATCCTTCACCACATCTCACACACATCAGGGACTTACAACAGTGAGAAACACATGAGGCATGGTCACTTGTTGATCTCAGGCATGCAACATGCTCAAAGGATACTGAGGAAGTGATAATGTGTTGGCTGCTAATACGGGATGGCCGAACAATGACAAAATCTCAATCGGGAGGCCACGGGTCAAGAGGGAGGCCCGCAATTTTAATGTCGTATTAACAGGGCAAAATATGTCATCGATTCACTACACAAGTTCAAATGGGGCTAATGTAAGACTAGAAAATATCACATATGGACTCCATGTTTATTTATTAGGTGAATCAACAATATACCCCCAAACCACAATATGTATGCAAGGATGCCCAATTCATATGCAACAAGTATATTATATGTATTAAGAAAATATTGGTCTCAGAAAAGGGGTCACACATTTAGGGTCGAAGATCTTGGGGTCTCTTGGGATCGGGCCTGGGCTCGGCGGGATCAGTCTTCAGGGCCAAGGAGGTCTTCGAGTGGCACCATGGATATCCTTCGAAACCTTCGGCATCGAGACGGTCTTGTTGGTCTTGTTCGATGAGTGTCCATGTATGAAGGTCTTGGCATTCCATGTGTGCTAGTTTCCATCTTTGAGCGTCGTGATCTTGTACGAATTCTAGGTACTAGGTGGCACAAGCCATTAGAGTCATGATCTTCCCATCGATACCCCAATCCTTCACGACATCTCACACACATCAGGGACTTACAATAGTGAGAAACATAGGAGGCATGGTCACTTGTTGATCTCAGGCATGCAACGCGTTCAAAGGATACATAGGAAGTGATGGCGTGTTGGATGCTAATACGGGATGGCCCAACAATGACACGATCTCAATCGGGAGGCCACGGGTCAAGGAGGGAGGCCCGCAATTTAAATTTTTTATTAACAGGGCAAAATATGTCATCGATTCACTACACAAGTTCTAATGGGGCCAATGTTAGACTAGAAAATATCACATATGGACTCCATATTTATTTATTAGGTGAATCGATAATATATCCCCAAACCACAATATGCATGCAAGGATGCCCAATTCTTATGCAACAAGTATATTACATGTATTAAGAAAATATTGGTCTTGGAAAAGGGGTCACACATTGAGGGTCGAAGATCTTGGGGTCTCTTGGGATCGGGTCCGGGCTTGGTGGGATCAGTATTCAGGGCCAAGTAGGTTGACGACTATCTACGCACAGCCTGTTGGGAACCCCAAGAGCAAGGTGTGAAGCAGCAAGCTTCAAGTTTTCCCTTAGTTGAGACCAAGGTTATCGAACCAGAAGGAGGAAGGAAACGTCACACAGGTGTTGCAAGCAACGCGGAGACCTGCACAACACAAACTCAAGACTTTTCCCCAACAAACAGTGATGTTGTCAAGCTCACCGGTTTGATGTAACAAAGGATTAAACATATGGTGTGGAAGGTAATGGTTTTCAGCAAGTGAACAAGTAACAGTGGAAGATGTATCAATGGTAAAGATTGGACCGGGGTCCATAGTTCACTAGAGGTGATCTCCTTAGATAAACAACATTGCATGAAGGGTAAACAAATTACAGGAGGGCAATTGACAGGAACTGAGCAAGGCACAACAATGCAATTACTAGTCAGAAAGATCCTATGAGATTGATTGGGCCCACCCGCACCTGGGGTGGGTCTGGCCCCCCTGGCTGGCCCCTCCGGCTCTCCTCTGTACTTCTTGTTCCCCACGGAAAGTAATTAACTTTGTCCTTTGTCCCGTCCAATTCCGATAATATTTCTTTAATAACTTTTCTGAAACCAAAAATAGCAGAAAATAGGCATCTGGCACTATTGCAACTTGTTAATAGGTTAGTACCAGAAAACCTGTAAAAAGCGCCTCAAAGTGTGGACAAGTAAAGCAAAGTAGATACTAAACAAGCATGGCGCATCAAAAATTATAGATACGTTTCCAACGTATCAGCATCCCCAAGCTTAACTCCTGCTCGTCCTCGAGTAGGTAAGTGATAAACTGAATAATTTTTTGAGGTGACATGCACCCTCACAATAAAGATGCAACCATTTGCAAGCATTGAAAGCTGGGATCAAAGAACTCTAAACATGTGCATGAAAGATGGAGTTCTAACAATAGGACATAGTAACTATGCATGCAACATGACAAGCTACAAACAAAGATCATGAATAATATGCATTGAAAAACGTTAGTTTGTTTCACATGCAGAAAACATAGCATAGTGGCAATCAGCTTGTCCCTCATAGACTAGCAAATAGATGCAGAGGACACCTCCAAAGTTCACAAGGGTGACTAGAAAAAATAGCACAAGAACAAGTAATATCACAATATGCATCAATTAATAAGCTTTGGAACACTGCACACAGAATCACAACTATGCTCTCTTAATGGTGCCTAAAGGTAGAAGGTGGAGACTCAATAATGGTGGAAGAAAGGCCTTTTTGTAATGGAAGCAGGGATTACAAGTTTCAAAAAGATCTTCCAAAAATTATGGTACTTGTTAGCTTTCAGCCCTCATTGCCCCTATCATAAGCATCTTGAAGTGGTTAAGGTTAAAGTGGCAAAGCTCGAGTATATGCTTGACAAAGTATAAGTTGGCAATCTCATGTCCCTTGAATATGAGGGCCACACCTCATGCATACTCAACTTTGGGTCTAGGTAAGTTCTTGTCACTTTAAGTATTTGCATATCATTGAGAACCGCCAACGGGGTACCCCTTGTACAAGGTACAGGAGCTTTCCCATAACCAAAATGACAAGGCAAGCAGACAATGAGAATCTCAGCAATTCTTCTTATGTACCATGGGAATATGGTGCTTTTTTCTGTCTTTCCTCTTTTCTTAGTGTGTATCTTTTTTTATAACAAGAATGCTTCATAGATGTCACTATGGTGATGCTGCAAGTTTCCACCATGATTAGGCATGGCTTAGGCTAGCGGCCCAGGAGTTTCTCTAACACAGGATACAAACTCCATGGACTTAAAAGTTCCATCTTTATTTCACACCGGTGACATCCAGAGAAAAAATAACATGATATCAACTGAGTACAACAAGGTACAATTGCAATGTTGAAAAAGTTCCCCGTGATAGCATGGTTCTGCTAATTCCAACTTATTAGTGCAAGCATATACAACAAAGTTGTCACAATGGTTCAAGTTTATTAGGGGCAAGAATAAAGTGTTCCATCAAGTTCGTGAGGGCTTTAATCACTAAGTTTTCACATAACAAAATAGTTTTTAATTGGAAGATAGTTGAAAACAAGAATATACTTGGAATGGAATAACACACCATGCATAGGGGTTTATAGTGGACACCTTGGAATAACTTGGTTTCTTGGGAGTTGGAGGCATGAGTAGAACTTACTCACACAAGTGGAGGCGAGCAAAATACTGGGAGCAACCAACTAAGAGAGCAATAATGGCCATAATAATGCAGTGCAACAAAGCATACTAATCAAAGAAAATAGTGGTACTACAAGTCAAGGACTAAATGATCATAGAGGCTAATGTTGAATTTTCCTAGTGATAACATGGTGTGAGCATGTGCCAAGCAAAGAATCAAAGGAGAAAACCACAATACTATGCTTTTGCATGCTAAAACAACCCATAATTTCTTCAAGGAACACTAAGCAATCACAATTGTTTGGAACAAGACATGCTACAGCAATAATCACTAAGCATAATGCTAGCAACACCTAGCATGTCATGCTAAAGTCTAAGTCACAATCAATGCAAGCTCCTCTTGCACTTCAAGCAAGAACTTACTACTCCTTTCCAAACACCAAGCAAATTTATTTGCAAAACAACACAGCGAGAACGGGGGTCCAAACTACTGAAGCAAAATAAACAAACTAAGCAAAGCAAACGAAAACTGAGACGCTCCAAGAACGACACAACTATGCATGAAACAATAAAAACGAAGTGTCTAGACAGACCTGAGCTTTTTATTGATGAAGAAGGGGATGCCTTGGGCATCCACAAGCTTTGACGCTTGTACCTCTTGGATATTTCTTGGGTTGACATCATGGTGGTATCCCCAAGCTTGAGATTTTGTCCATTGTTCAACTCATTGCATCATTCTCTCTTTACACCTAAATTTTTTCCTTCATACAAAACTTCACACAATCTTCATTGGCAACATTAGTATATTCAAAAGATATTAGACCTCTGGCAAAGCTTTGGAACAGCAAGGATTTTCACTAAAAACACAAGCTATTGTAGTAACTCCTTCAAAAAGCTCAATTCACCTAAAGAGAACTCAAAAAGGAATCAGTAAGAAGCAAATGCAAATAATGGCAGAAATCTATCAAAACAGACCAGCAGGTAGAAACCGATTTTTTCGAACATCTTCTGTTGCTCAAATCAAAAAGTTCTGAACTAAGTGAAGTTAGATAACATACTGGGGGATTTATTCGTAAATTTGGAGCTCAATCCGAGTTACAGAGCCTCCTCACGAATTTTTTTAGTCGAGGATAGAAATCTTTTTCGGAACAGCAACTCCCCAAATCTTACTTCCCTCTCACTAGATATCATTCTTGGCACAAAAAGCAAACAAAAAGGATAAGGAGAGCTCATTACTGAAGTAATAACTTCCAAGACTCAAGGAAACTCTTGGGTTATCTCCCAACAAGTACTTTTATTTAACGCCTTTAAGTTAGGCACAAGAATCAATAAGAATCAAGTATTTTCAAATGAAGAAGCATTAACATCAAATCTTGCTTTCAAAGGGGGAGCAAAGAGCAACTTATCTATTCTCATTGGGAAGTGTTCAATATCTTTCTTGAATGGAAAATGATATTTAATGGTGCCTTCTTTCATATCAATGATGGCACCAACTGTTCTAAGAAAAGGTGTTCCCAAAGTAATAGGACAAGAAGCATTGTATTTAACGTCCAAAACATAGAAATCCACAAGGAAATAAGAATTATTAAATATAATGGGAACATCATTAATACTCCCCATGAGTTTCGTCTTAGCATTATCATTGAGTGGGACATCTAACTAACAATCTTCCAATGGTGGAAAATCAAGCATTTCATAAATCTTCCTAGGCATAATGGAGACACTAGAACCAAGATCACATGAAGCTTTGAGGTCAAAGTCATTCACTTGCATATTAATAATAGGTTCCCAACCGTCTTCTACTTTCCTAGGAATAGAAGCTTTGTGTTTTAGCTTCTCTTCATTAATCTTAACAAGAGCATCTGTAATGTGTTTGGTAAAGGCAACATGCATATCACTACCATCAGGACTTCTAGCAAGCTTTTAAAAGAACATAATCACTTCAAAAATATTGCAACCATCAATATCAAAATTAAACTTGGCATCACTAGTAGTAGGCTCAATAGGCTTAGGCATAGTAGGAGTAGGAATAGGGGCTACTTGTGGTTTAGTGGTGATAGTGCACACACTATTATTTCTATCAATTTCAGCTTCCCTTTCCCACTTAGCATGAAGGTGAGCTAGCAACCTAACATTTTCATCAATAGTAACTTGTATGGCATGACCAGTAGCAAAGGTGTTTTCCATGGTTTTAGGTTTAGAAGCCATTTTATTAATCAAGGAAGACTGAGCTTTAGACAAATAGGATATATTTTTCTCAGCACTCAAAATTTTTGACTGTAAACTAGGAATTTCGCTATTCAGATTCTCAAGCTAATTTCTAATGTTTTTAAGATGATAGACTATTCCTCCATAGTTTTAGTGAAAATCTTATTTTGCTCATATTGCATTTGCATAAAATTCTTAGTGGATGTCTCTACTTCTAGAATCCTTTCTTCACTAGGCATTCCAGATCTACCATGATAAGCATTTCCACTAGGGGGATAAGGCCTATAGTTACCATAAGTATTGTTGCCAAATTTTTTGTTTCTAATGAAGTTCACATCAACATGCTCTTCTTGAGCAACCAAAGAGGCTACGGGAACACTTAGGATCTAGAGGAGCTTTCCCATTAACAAGCATAGCCATGATAACATCAATCTTTTCACTCAAAGAGAAGTTTCCTCAACAGAATTTACCATCTTACCATGTGGAGCTCTCTCAACATGCCATTCAGAGTAGTTAACCATCATATTATCAAGGAGCCTTGTTGCAACACCCAAAGTGATGCCCATAAAGGTACCTCTAGCATCTGAATCCAATAGATTTCTTGAGGAGAAGTTCAAACCTGCATAAAAGTCTGGATAATCATCCAAGAAGTGAGTCCATGAGTAGGGCAATTTTTAACAAAAGATTTCATTCTTTCCCAAGCTGGAGCAACATGTTCACAGTCGAGCTATTTAAATTTCATAATGTCACATCTTTTTTGAGAGTAAAATAGTAGGGTAAAGAACCCCACTGCAATTTTTATAAATCATAAATAGTTACAAAGAATTATTTACAAGTTCCAGGCCACCTCAATAGAGGGATAACATTCTAAGCAGCTATCTCCTGTCTAAATTATTCCTAATCCAATCTTTGAGGCCCTGATAATTCTTTTTTCTTAATTCTATACAGGACCCATATTAATTCCTGGGCGACAATAGTCCTCCATTCATCAAGCGAAGCATGCTTGTTGTTGAAGATTCCATTGTTTCTGCACATCCATATGCCCCAAGCTCCTAAGATAATAATTTCGATTGCAAAAGGGACTTTAAGATCTTTTTTAATACTGGCTAAAGATTCAAAAAGATTGTGATCAGCCACTTGGACATGGGAAATTTCAGCCCAGCAAGCTTTTCCAAATGGACAATCCCAAAATAAGTGTAGAATGATTTCCTCACTAATGCAGCCATGAAACACACATTCATATGAAGACAGAGTAAAACATTTCCTTTTCAGAATGTTCCATGTGTTTATCCTATCAAGGAGCAAGAGCTAGAAGAAGAATTTATGCTTTTGTTGACAGGAGGATTTCCACAACCAGGAAAAATGTGGCTGTACAGGCTGGTAACCAGATAAAGAATGGTAAGCCTTTTGGACTGAAAAAATATTACTACCCCAAATGTAACTCCAGTTGTCAGTTTCCCCCTGCATGCCAACACTGAGTATTTGCTCAAGGTTTTGATATTCCTGGTAAGCTTGCTGTCACAGAGGGAGAAAAAAATGATCTTGAATATTAGCTGTCTGCAGAAACTCATTGACAGAGATGTGTGGGTTTTTTGCATAAGAAAGGAGATGAGGAAGCTTATGCTGCAGACATCCATCATTCCACATATCAGACCAGAAAAGGGTGGATTTTCCATCACCCACCGAGCACTTTGCAATTCCTTTAAATATGTCAACCAATTTCAGATGAGCTTTCCACCAAAAGGATCCTTCCAGACTTCTTCCAGGCAGTTTACCATTACAATAATTTATGGGATATCCTTGTGATTGTAAAATTTATCCAAATTCTTTAAAAGAAGTGCGGAGGTTTGAACATTAAGGTCAAGCACCCCCAATCCCCCATGGTTCTTTGGTCTACAAACTTTATTCCATGCAACAAGAGCTTGAGCCCTAGCTTGAACATCAGATGTTTTCTTTCTCCACAAGCATTGTCTCATATACTTAATCAGCTGATCTTTAATAGTGACAAGAAGATCAAAACAACTCATATAATATATGGGAAGGGAAGATAAAACAGATTTAACTAACTGTAATTTCCCCCCATAATTAAGAAAATCAGCAATCCCACACAATCTTCTCTCAACTCTCTGAACAATAGGCAGGAAATGTTCCACTGCAGGCTTATTAATGCTTAAAGGCAGTCTAAGATAGGTGAATGGCAATGAGCCAGGGAGGCATGATAGTGTCTTGGCAAAGTGCTCAAGCCTCACAGTGTCCATGTTAATTGGCATCATACTAGATTTAGAATAATTAACTTTGAGTCCAGTGGAGAGAGCAAAAGTATGAAGAAGAGCCTTGAGGCACAATAATTGCTCTGAGTCAGCCTTAAGGATTAATAAAGTGACATCTGCCTACTGCACAATAGGGAAATCAGGACAGAACACACCTTGAATGGGAAGGGAGAGAAGACCAATATTCATTGCTTTATTGAGGATTCTTTGAAGAAGATCAACATCCAAGACAAACAGGAGAGGAGATAAAGGATCTCCTTGTCTTACACCTCTTCTGCAATAAAATTTCTTTCCAGGCACTCCATTTAACAGAACAGAGGAGGAAGCCGAACCAAAGATTATCTGAATCCAAGAAATCCATTTATCACCAAAACCTTTGGCTTTGAGGATATTGATAATTGCTGAATGCTCAATTCTATCAAAAGCCTTTTCAAAGTCAAGCTTAAGAATTAAAATTTCTTCTTTGGATTTGTGGCATTGGTCAAGGAATTCAAATGCCCAACCTAAACAGTCTTGAATAGACCTTTGTTTGAGGAAACCATACTGCTTCTTGTGGACAAGTTTAAGGATGAACTTCTGCAATCTATTAGCCAGAATTTTGGTTATAATCTTGAGGACAGTGTTTAGCAGAGAGATAGGCCTAAAATCAGCAGGTGTCAGAGGAGCTTCAATTTTTGGAATGAGGGTGATAAAAGAGGCATTAATGCTTTCCAAGGAAGTCTGCCCCTCATAAAAATCCACAAGGAGTTGCTTCACATCATCCTTAATAATAGACCAACATTGTTTCATGAATTCATTGTTAAAACCATCTGGGCCAGGGGATTTATCATTTGGAAGTTCTTTAATTACATCTTCAATCTCCTCATCAGAGAAAGGTTTTTCCAAATCATCCTTTTCCTCTTGCCTTAAGCATTCCCCTACCAAGTCATTAAGATTAAAGTACATTTCAGGATTATCAGATGTACCCAATCTATCTTTAAATGCTTTCCATAGAAGATCTGCTTTACCATCATGATCATGAATCTCATCATTAGAATCATCTTTGAGCATGGAAATGTAGTTATGCCTGAAACTTATGGTAGCTTTGGAATGAAAGAATTTTGTGTTTTCATCACCCAGCTTAACCCATTTAATTTCCCCCCTTTGCTTCCAATAAGTATTTTGATCTTGTAACAGAGAAATTATAAGATTCTTTAGGATATCTCTGAGATTCCATTCTAGGATAGTAAGAGTTCTCATTTCCTCCATAGCATCCAGTAGATCAATGGTGGCATTAACATTGCAGATTTGTGATTTCAGGCAGGGCAGATTTTTTGCCCAGAGCTTCAGCCCCCTTCTTACATTTTTGAATTTAGCATTAATTTTTTTGGCAGAATCCTGAAAGCTAACAGGAATGTTCCAGGCATTTTGAACAATAGCTTTAAATTCCTTATGATGCATCCAATGATTTTTAAATCTGAACACCTGGGCTTTGGGTATCATTGTGCTAATGGAGATGACACAAGGAAAATGATCAGAGGTAGGCTTTGTAAGAGGAGCAACAAAAGTTGAAGGAAAGCTCTGAGTCCAGGAAGAAGAAGTAAAAAACCAGTCCAGCCTTTCCAAAAGGGGTTCTTTTTGCATGTTACTCCAACTGAACTTTCTACCTTTAAGGGGTAATTCTATGAGACCCAAATTATTAATGGCTTCATTGAAAACAAGCATACCATTCACATCCCCACCCTGTCTATTTCTATCAAAAGGCTTTCTACAGAAGTTGAAGTCACCCACAATGAGCCAATCCATATCATCTGGCATATCAATATTTCCAAACCAATCTAAAAAGTCTGCCTTTTTTTCACGTAAGCATGGCCCATAAATATTGGTGAGGATCCAGATTTCATTGGACAAGAGAGATGTCAAGGTGATGGAGATGGAGAACTCATTGTGAAAGGAAAGATGCCCAGAGAACAGAGAACTATTCCAAATGGTGATCAAACCCCCAGAGGCTCCCCTGGAGGGAAGAAATTAAAAATTGGTAAATTTGGGGGGCAGAATTTTTTTATGTAAGAGATGTCAAAATATTCTCTCTTAGTTTCCTGGAGGCAAATAATATCACAGCCAGACTCATGAATTTTATTTCTGAGAGCAACTCATTTTTTTTAGAGTTAATTCCCCTGATATTCCAGTTCAAAATCTTCCAAATTCTTTTGTTATCCATTAAGAAACCAGATGTATGTAGAATGATGGGGTGATATAAGTAATGTAACCACCCAATTGAGAAAACAACAACCACATAGACAAAAGGCAATCCATATCATAACACCACTGACAGATTCAACAATAAGTACCAGACACATGAAAAGACCACTAGAGCAGGCCTCAGAACAGGGAGTCAAGAAGACTCCAACAAAAGACTTAGTTTGATAGATTAAAACACTTAAGTGGGGGGTTTCTTCTTGGCTTGCTGACCACAGGTACCAGCAGCCCCAGCTTTCTTCTTGCCTCCAATGCTCAAGCTTGATGAGCCAGTTCCTTTGATGATGCCTTTTTGAGGACCCTTTACTGCCACTTTAGTGGCTTTCCCTTTCTTGAGCAAACTCTTCTCCAGGTCACCATCCTTTACCTTGCAGAAAGAGGCAGCAAGATTTTTAACCACTTTAGGATTCAAGCATGGTGGAACAGCATTGCAAACCAGACAATTAGTAATTAAGCAATTTAAGTGGCTTTAAAACCCCCATTCAGTTCAACAATTCTAGGGCTTCTTCTCACCTCAGTGTCAACAAGAGGCTCCTTGCCCTTTCTCTTTCTGGAAGGGGTGGAGGGAGAGCATGAAGATTGCTTAGCTTCAATGCCCAGACAAGGAGGAGCCATCTGAGAAATGCTCTCATTAGGGATGATGAAAGAAATGGAGTTTTCTTCAGCAATAGGCTCTTTAATAATTTACCATAAAGGAGAAGTAAGGAAGCTCTTTACCCAACTAAACTTCTCAGGGGTAGCAAGCATGAGAGTAATAAAATTAAACCAACTTACAGGGATATCACACATGAGAGAGCCTTTTGAGGAAGAGTCCTTCTGAATATGAGGGGCAAAATAACTTTCCCAGAGCTCCAGGCCTTGTTGGTAAAAACCCTGTTTTGCAGCATGCACATCAGGTATGGACACAAAAGTTCTCACCATTCCCATCTGGAGATGTGCTTCATTAGGAGAAAAGAGATGCTGATCCTCCAACATCCAATCCTCATTTTCAGCAGCCACAGCACTTGAATCCATGGGGCTCACCCCCCTCCCCTCATCATCTGAGTTTACCTCATCATCAACCAAATAGTTCTGTAAAATGTTCTGAAGGCCCTCACCAATACCAACACCTTGAGGTCCAGCAACCACATGCTCAGCATTTACAGACTCATCATCATCAGACTCCCAATCTTATACAAGGATGGCACCTGTAACCCCACTGTTAACATCCTGTGGGGGAAGATTATGGTTGTCCACTGGCATGTCTTCACCAGGAGCAATAACAGGGCCTTGAACAGGCGCAGCAGTAGCTTCCCAGGGGCCCCAACCTTCATTATTGTCTCCTTCAGGAGCAGGATCCTGCACAGGGGCCAACCACTAACCCCAATAATGTCACATCTCATAGATATAATCTTAGCAGGAGGATAGTACTTTTCAATAAAAGCATCTTTAAACTTAGTCCAAGAATCAATACTATTTTTAGGCAAAGAAAGCAACCATTCTTTAGCTTTTCCCCTCAAAGAGAAAGGAAAAATCTTGAACTTAATAATATCTCCATCTAAATTCTTATACTTTTGCATCTCACAAAGTTCAACAAAGCTATTGAGATAGGCAGCAGGATCATCAGAACCAGCACCAGAAAATTGCTATCTCATCACAAGATTCAACAAAGTAGGCTTAATTTCATAAAAGGTAGCATCAGGAGAAGGTGGAGCAATAGGAGTGCTTAGGAAATCATTGTTGTTGGTGCTAGTGAATCATATAACTTAGTGTTCTCTGCAGAGTTCATTTTGGCAAAGGTGGGCAAGCCAAAAATAGCAGCAGCAGCTAGAGCAGGAACTATTTTTTTTGTGTTTTTGAAATAAGCAAGCAAACCAAACTATACTAAATTTTTTGGGTTTTTTAAAAGAGGCAAACAAAACCAAGCAAAAGGAAACAAAGAAAACTAAAAACAAAGTAAAGAGAAAGAAAGTGAAGGACTCCCCTTGTGAAGACATCCTTAGCCTCCCCGGCAACGGCGTCAGAAAAGCTTGACGACTGTCTATGCATAGCCTGTTGGGAACCCCAAGAGCAAGGTGTGAAGCAGCAAGCAGCAAGTTTTCCCTCACTTGAGACCGAGGTTATCAAACCAGAAGGAGGAAGGAAACGTCACACAGTTGTTGCAAGCAACGCGGAGACCTGCACAACACAAACTCAAGAGTTTGCCCCAACGAACAGTGAGGTTGTCAAGCTCACCGGTTTGCTGTAAAAAGGATTAAATGTATGGTGTGGAAGGTAATGGTTTGCAGCAAGTAAACAAGTAATAGTGGAATATGTCTCAATGGTAAAGATTAGACCGGGTTCCATAGTTCACTAGAGGTGCTCTCCTTAGATAAACAACATGGCATGAAGCGTAAACAAATTACAACAGGGCAATTGGCAGGAACTGAGCAAGGCATGACAATGCAATTACTAGTCAGAAAGATCCTATGAGGTTGATTGTGCAATACAACAAGATACATAGACCGCCATCCAATTTCATCTATGACTAGAAGTCCACCTTCAGGTTATTATCCGAACCCCCTCTAGTATTAAGTTGCAAGCAACTGACAACTGCTTTAAGAAAAGTGTGTAAGGTAAATAGTCCACATGTTCCATGAACAAGGGACCGTTGTTTTCTCCCTAGTGGAAACAGCACATCAACAACCAAAAGATATTTCTGTCACTTCCCTTGAAAACTAGAGGCATGAACCCACTATCGAGCATAAATACCCCCTCTTGGAGTCACTAGCAACTACTTGGCCAAGATAGCTACTAACAATGGAGAGCATGCAAGATCACAAACAACACAGACATGATAGAATCATAAAGACAAAACCATTAATCAAACCAACATAATAATCTCAATATCCATTGGATCCCCGCAAACACAACATGCATGATTACAAATAGATTAGATCTTGATCATGAATGGAGCTCACAAGATCTATACATGAAAGCATAAAGGAGGAGATACAACCATCTAGCTACTACATGGACCCATAGTCCAAGGTGGAACTACTCACGCATCATACCGGAGAGAAGGCCTCCGGGATGATATCCCCTCTGGCAGGGTGCCGGGAAGAACTTCAGATCCCCCGATCTAGGGACGATGGTGGCGGCGGCTACAGACGGTTTCGTGGATATTTGATTGGGTACCCAGGGTTTCTACATCGGGGGCTTCTTATAGGAGAAGGGGAAGGCCGAGGAGGCGGCCAGGGCCACCAAACCCTAGCCAGGCGTGGGGTTGGGCCCACCCGCACCTGGGGTGGGTCTGGCCCCCCTGGCTGGCCCCTCCGGCTCTCCTCTGTCCTTCTTGTTCCCCACGGAAAGTAATTAACTTTGTACTTTGTCCCGTCCAATTCCGATAATATTTCTTTAATAACTTTTCTGAAACCAAAAATAGCAGAAAATAGGCATTTGGCACTATTGCAACTTGTTAATAGGTTAGTACCAGAAAACCTGTAAAAAGCGCCTCAAAGTGTGGACAAGTAAAGCAAAGTAGATACTAAACAAGCATGGAGCATCAAAAATTATAGATACGTTTCCAACGTATCAGAGGTCTTCGAGTGGCACCATGGATATCCTTCGAAACCTTCGGTATTGAGCCGGTCTTGTTGGTCTTGTTTGTTGAGCGTCCATGTATGAAGGTCTTGGTATTCCATTTGTTCTACTGTCCATCTTTGAGCGTAGGGATCTTGTCCGAATTCTAGGTACTAGGCGACGCCTGACGAGGTTCGATCTCGTCAATGCCCATTGTTATGGACTTGGGTTTTGGAGAAGATGGGGATGCTAGAGATCACGGAACGGTTAACAGACAAGCAACACGGGGACACGAGGTTTACCCCGATTCAGGCCCCGGAGGGAAAACCCTACTCCTGCTTGTCTGCTCTTGATTACGGTGGAACTGAAGGTTACAGGGGTGTGCAGATACAATCTGGCGTGAGGTGTGTATGAGGTGAGTTGATTGTCCTCCTCGCCGTGCCTTCCTAGCCTTTATATAGATAGGAAGGTCCCAGGCGTAGGTCGAGTCGGTTACAGATTAGGGTTTGCCCCTTTGAAATTCTATCTGTTCTAGTCTTGTTATCCAAGGATCCAAAGGCGTCATGAGCTTGGTCCACCCTAAACCTCCACAGGCCGCGTATCTTGTTGTGGGCCTTCCTTGGGCTAGAATAGGTATGCTGATGTTGTGTACCCACGGGGTATAACCATGTCACCGTAGGCCATTAGAGTCTCGATCTTCCCATCGATACCCCAATCCTTCACGACATCTCACACATATCAGGGACTTACAACAGTGTGAAACATAGGAGGCATGGTCACTTGTTGATCTTAGACATGCAACACGCTCAAAGGATATAGAGGAAGTGATGGCGTGTTGGCTGCTAATACGGGATGGCCCAATGATGACACGTTCTCAATCGGGAGGCCATGGGTCAAGGAGGGAGGCCTGCAATTTAATTTTTGTATTAACAGGGCAAAATATGTCATCGGTTCACTACAAATTTCAAATGGGGCCAATGTAAGACTAGAAAATATCACATATGGACTCCATATTTATTTACTAGGTGAATCAACAATATACCCCCAAACCACAATATGTATGCAAGGATGCCCAATTCATATGCAACAAGTATATTATATGTATTAAGAAAATAATGGTATCGGAAAAGGGGTCACACATTTAGGGTCGACGATCTTGGGGTCTCTAGCGATTGGGTCCAGGATAAGCGGGATCAGTCTTTGGGACCAAGGAGGTCTTTGAGTCTCACCATGGATATACTTCGAAACCTTCGGCATTGAGCCGGTCTTGTTGGTCTTGTTCGATGAGCGTCCATGTATGATGGTCTTGGAATTCCATGTGTACTAGTGTCCATCTTTGAGTGTCGGGATCTTGTCCGAATTACAGGTACTAGGAGGCTCCGTCCATTAGAGTCACGATCTTCCCATCGATACCCCAATCCTTCACCACATCTCACACACATCAAGGACTTACAACAGTGAGAAACACATGAGTCACGGTCACTTGTTGACCTCAGGCATGCAACGCGCTCAAAGGATACATAGGAAGTGATAGCGTCTTGGCTGCTAATACGGGATGGCCCAATGATGACATGATCTCAATCGGGAGGCCACGGGTCAAGGAGGGGGGCTCGTAATTTAAATTTTGTATTAACAGGACAAAATATGTCATCGGTTCACTACACAAGTTCAAATGGGGCCAATGTAAGACTAGAATATCATATATGGACTCCATATTTATTTATTAGGTGAATAGACAATATACCCCTGTAGCACCCCGGGTAATTCCACTACTAGGAAATCGCTGTTGTTTTTATTATGTGCATCATCATGCATTTATTCGCCTAAAACAATTTCCTAAAAGCTTATTTTGTTTTCTAGAGATTCCCCTCCTCGTTCAAATCGAAACCCTCGATCCGTCTGGATCTTTTATTTATCTAAAACCTTTTTTGCAAATATTTTGTTTTGAAAGAAAGAAAATAATATTAAACTAGCTTTTATCGGGGAAGGCAGACGCCGGCCAGGCCCAAAAGGCCCAGCCAGCAGCCGGCCTACCACCCCTCTACCAAACCCTAACCCTAGACCAAATCCATCCCCACCAACCCTAACCACCGGCTACTCCCCCAGCCGCCGCCACCCAGCGCGCGTAGCACACCCACACGCCCCGCTCCACACGACAAACACACGCACACCACACCCACCTCTCCCTGTCGTCACGTCCCACACCCACCCGGTCAAAGCCGACTGACCCTCAGCCCCCACTCTCCCTGGCCCAGTCCCCGACAACCTCTCCTGTCGCTCGCTCGCTTTCGCACCCACGCGTCTCCCACACAGCGATTCCCCAGCGTGCCCGCCTCCATCCCCTTCCTCGATCCCCGCCGCCCTTCCTCACCATCTCTCCCCCTGCCGCCAGCGATCGCTGCCCTGAGTACCGTCACCTCTACTCGCCTCCTCACCTCGCCGTCACCTTCAGGAGCCCGAGCTTCCCTCTCCATGGCCTCGTCCGCCTCCGCGGGTGCTCCTCCACCGCCGACCCCTGCTCTCGCCGTCGCCCGAGCCTGTCGTCCTCTGCCCCGCCGTCGTTGGCCACGAGCAGCCCGAGCCCGCGCCTCTGCGAGCCTGAGCCGGAGCACCGCCTCTGGACCTCCTCTCCTCTGGCCGCCACAACCTCCCTCCCCGACAGCGAGCACTCGCCTCCCCAGCGTCCCTCCCCCCGACCTTGCTCGCCGCTGCTAGGCGCTGTCATGGCCCTCGCACACTGTGTCTCACCGAGCGTCGCCCTCCTCCGGCCGTCGCTGCTTCTCCACCAGAAGGCCACCGCCGGCCTCACCCCCACCCTTGTCCTGGAGCCCCCTGGTGGCCGTGTCCCTGCTCGCCCCGCCCGGCGCCCTGTCTTTGTTGTCCGCAAGCCTGAGTCCGAGCGCTTCACCTCGAGCGACTCTCCTCGCTTGAGTCCCTCTGCCTCATGTATCTGCCTGTCCGGGTGTGGCCTTGGTGTGTCGATGGTGAGTGAGGTGTTGGGCTGGCTCAAGCCAATAGAGGACTGCCCGTTTCGAGTTACTGTCAAGATCTTCGGTAGTTCATCTGTCTCGGGATCCCGTGCTTGCAAGATCAACACATGGACTCCAAGACCGACACGCCAAGATCTTCCGAGGGGAAATTGACAAAATTCAGTCGGTGCTCGAATCAAGTTCACACCCTCGCTCGAGGTGGAATTCCAAGGCCTCCGTCATTGATCCGATGCCCGAAGGACTTCTACACGGACGCCAAGATCGCCCACCTGGATACCGAAGGCCCTGTTCTTGGTATCCAAAGACCGAATCCCGTCGAACCCCGAAACCCCAAGACCATCGGTGCCGACCTCTCCATGCGTGACCCCAAATCTGAGCCCCTATTTTATTAAATGCTATATACACTTGTTGCATGTTAAATTGCCATGCTTGCATACATATTGTGATTTTGGGGGCCTTATGCCGATTCATCTAAATTAAATATGAGGTCCATATGTGGGAAAATCTAGTTTTATATTGGCCCCATTTAAATTTGTGTAGCGAACCGGTGCTATCTTTGCCTTGTTAATGCAACATTTAAATTGGGAGTATCTAAACAACATGAACTTAATAATTAATTGTCGGGACCCCGGTTCCGCTTAATATTGCCTAATTGCATCGCATCTTTGCCATACCATACATCATATATGCATCATGCCCGATCTTCTGCCGTAGTATTAAATAGTGCATCCGGTGTTTCTTCTAGTGTTTTGGTTCTTCTTGAATAAGGCCGTTGAGTTGATGCGAGTGTCGACCCGATCTTCAGATGAACCTTCAGCAATGTTTTCAGGCGAGCATTCTCCCCCTTTCTACCTATCTTACTTTTATAGTCTTTATTTCCTCCTGTTGATCTATTGCTATCTGTGTTGCGATGCTCTAGTTTTCGTACCCGTGATATCCCTTGCAGCCTTATATTGTCTTGGACACATCCTATTACCTGTTGTTTGGTAGATAGTCGGCCATGCGTGTCGTAGTTGCTTGCTCAAGTGCTGTTGCGTGTTGTCAAGTACCACAGTTGTTGGAAGACTGCCATATGCTTTATGTTGGAGTTGATCATGACTTTAATTACCGTTTAATAACTAAAATTAAAGTAAGTAAATAATGCAGAGGCACAGGTGGGCAATAGATGTTATTTGGTTTTTAACCGTCCACTTGTGTCCTGTAGGACCCCGAGTACTTGATACCTGTTCTTTGAATATTCGCACTATCCGCATGTGGGACCATGAATCCCCCTAGCCAGAGCTTGAGTCATATATTATTTCTTGGGGCCACAAACTAGTTTGGGGCTTTATTACTATCCTGTACTTATGTCATGCTTTACTACTTTATTTACGATTGCGCGTGGAGCGCCTGTACTGTTTAGGAATTGTGATACGTTTATGCGGTTTCGACAAGCCCAGTCACACTTTCGGGTTCCCAGTCATTTACAGCCGTCGACACAAACCTCTGGCTCTGTCTCGGAGCCGGCCAACTTCGTCGCAGGTAGCTTAGTGGGGTGCCCCCCTGAAATCTATATGAATCTTGCAATTGCTCTGTCGTGATGCCTCGTTGGGTTTTTATTTGGTTTTTCCCGAGGTTGATCGTGCGTGTGTTGCTATTTGTGCCCCCCTGCATGGTAAAACTTTCTGAAAGCCGTGTCCGCAGTTATGGACGACTTGGAGCACAGTATCTCGATCATAGACAACTATAACTAAAGTAGTGCTATAAATTTGACTTTATAATGACTAGTAATTAGCTTCACTATAATGGAATGGCTAAATAAAAGTGCCAACAATTGCTGGTTTGGGTTGTCGCCTGTTACCATTGTATCTGACTAGTAAGTATTGCAACTATTACGGAATGGCTAAATAAAAGTACCAACAACTGCTGGGTTTTGGGATGCCTCATGCTATATGTATCTGACTAGTAAGTACTACAAATACAACGGAATGGTTAACTAAAACTGCCCACTACTTATTATATCAGGATGACTCATGCTATCTATATCTGACTAGTAATTGCCGCAACTATAACAGAATGAATAAAACTGCCAACTATGTGAGTTTCTCAGTTGACTTCCTCGATTGGTGTCGAGGGGGAAATACCAGGATGGGTATTCTTGGTGATAGTTTCAGGTTGTATCGGAATAGGTCTTTCTTATCCCTATCTGATAGCTGCCAGTTGAATCGAGTCTCTATAGGTTGTTTAGTGCATGCCGCACTGCCGCTTTAGTCCACCATACCTTTGTAGGCGAGAACCGCCGAATTCTAGTCTCGCCGTGTACTGGCCTCAGTACTGACCGCTCTCTTTTTCCTTTGCCCTTTGTCGGCACCCCTTTTGTTTAAGCAGGTTTGAGATCGACGTCGTTAGCAGGGTTACCCTTCCGGCTTGGCCTGGGAAGGGTTATGGACGCCATTAGTTATTCTTCAGGGCTCTTAGCTCAATTTGCATCTTGTCCGTACTCCGACGCTGTATCGTTTTCAAAGTGTTTTGGATCTTTGTATTGTATATCTGTATTGTTGACTCTTTGAGTCGCTGTTTAATATATCTGTTCTGTGGGTTCCATCGTGGACTATTGTGTAATGATATTACTTCGTTTTCCACCCGCACGAAAGTGTCTGGTGGGCACCTTTGAATCGTTTTTATGCGGGTTTGGAGGGAATCACTAAAACTTGCATAGGGTCGATTCTGAGGGTGTTACAACCCCCAAACCAAAATATTTATGCAAGGATGCCCAATTCATATGCAACAAGTATATTCTATGTATTAAGAAAATATTGGTCTCGGAAAATGAGTCACACATTTAGGGTCGAAGATCTCGGGGTCTCTAGGGATCGGGTCCGGGCTTGGCGGGATCAGTCTTCGGGGCCAAGGAGGTCTGCGAGTGGCACCATGGATATCCTTCAAAACCTTCGGCATCGAGCCGGTATTGTTAGTTTTGTTCGATGAGCGTCCATGTATGAAGGTCTTGGCATTCCATGTGTGCTAGTGTCCATCTTTGAATGTCGGGATCTTGTCTGAATTCCAGGTACTAGGCGGCGCCGGCCATTAGAGTCACGATCGTCCCACCGATACCCCAATCCTTCACCATATCTCACACACATCAGGGACTTACAACAGTGATAAACAAAGGAGACATGGTCACTTGTTGATCTTAGGCATGCAACACGCTCAAAAGATACAGAGGAAGTGATGGCGTGTTGGATGCTAATACGGGATGTCCCAATGATGACACGATCTCAATCGGGAGGCCACGGATCAAGGAGGGAGGCCCGGCGCTGGGCCCGAACATAGGACACAGGGTTGGGAGCAGCTCGTTCCTTCGGTGGGCCGAGGACGGCGTCTCCCGGTGATGAGGACGATGGCGGCGCGGTGACAGCGTGGCCGGAGACGGCATGACGAAGCTTTGGAACGAGGAGCTTCTCGGGGAGGGGCGGCAGAACGCTGGGAGGAGGCCGCAGAGCAGGGGTGTCGCGACGGAGGTGGAGGGGATTCCTGGAGGCCAGAGGTGGACGCAAGCGAGGGAAGGAAGGCTGCGGTGGTCGCTGACGGGGACGCGCGAGGGAGGACAGAGAGGAGAGACGGCATCAGTCCCTGGCGGCATCGAAAAAGGCGGCGGGGAGGCATCTAGCGAGCCGGCAGCGGGCATCGCCATAGTTTGGGGCGGAAGAGGGTGGTGACGGGGAAGCTCTTGAGGCGGCATGGCACTGCGGGGACACGCCAGTTAGGAGGAGGGGCGAGGTCGCGGGGCTCCTGGGAATCTGGCGGTGGCGTCGTGCGCCTGGGAGGGAGGAGGTTGCGTGTGGGAGGTCGAGAAACGGGAGAGGAGCGGGAATCGGGGACGGGAACTGCTGGCATGGTGGGGCCAGGCGACTGCGGGGTGGAAGGGAATCACGGTAGTGGTGGCCTCGTGTGACACAAGAGTCGCATGGTGGGGAGAAACCGTTGGGAGCATGGCGATCCGAGGCAGGGTGTGGGTGGGGCAAGAATCGACCACGGATGGGAGCGAACCATCGCGGGCTGGGTCTTGCGTACGGTTGACGCGAGGTGGGGTCAAGGAGTGCGTGAGGGCGTGCGTCAACTGGATGGGTCAGGCCTACCGGGGTAGTAGGTGGCCCGGCCTACGTGCTAGGCTGTCTCCCCCGACACAAAACATTCGTATAAAATATTTTCCTGCTTTATTTTAGAGGCATTTTGTAAATAATTTTTAGAAAAAACAAAATATTCGGACGTCCGAAGTTTTAATTTGAAATGAAGATGGGCAATAACTAGAAAACAAAGAGGGGCTTTTCGGAAATAGTTTTAGGTTAAAACATGCATGCAGATATCATGATGAAGCATAGATGTAAATGCAAGCGATTTTTGATAGCGATTTTACCTGGGGTGCTACAAATAACAAAAGTCTTCAAGCGCAGATCCCATGTCATGCCTTAACCTATAGGAGACTGACTGTGAGGTGGTGTAGTTCGCATAAACTTCAGCTTCATCATCGTTTCTCGATCTTCTGGAAATCTGGCCAAGTAGATAGCCAGGGACAAAGATGGTGAGTACTTTGAATGTACTCGCAAACCACCTTATGATAATATTAATAACAAGGAGATATACAGTATGGCTATGGTATTAGGATGGTTCCAAGAATGGTTCTTTTCTAGAATAGTTTCTCTTGTAGATATAGTAAAATATTTGTTGGAAACTTTGTAAGCTTTGTTGTAAACAGTAAAATATTTGTTGGAAACTTTGTAATCTTTGATGGTTCCACCTTATGATAATACTAATAACAGTAAGATTTGTTGGAAACTTCTGTAAAATATTTTGGAAACCTTCTTGCAAAGTTTTTAGAAAACACTAGGGTTGGATCACCCTATTTTATCTCCATTGTCCTCAACTGACCGGGTTATCCTCATCCTTCTCTGGTGTCCCTTAGACCGCCAAGTTTTAGAAAACACTTTCTTTTATGAAATCCTTTTTGAAAGAAGAAACAACACCGCTCTATAGCAACCTTCCAAACCGTCCATGACTGAGGACTCGGCTACACTCTGCAGAGGTTGTACACTTTTCCCAAACCAAACGGGTACCCTGCACAAATCCTTACTGATCGTGGGTCGAGTAACTGATCAAGACTCTTCGGATGTTACTCTAGCATGCGCCCTACCCTGTGAGTTATTCCTCTCAACACCGGGACATCGGGATCCACAGACCAACCGGAGTACTCTCAACTCCTCTAGATCCAGCACTTTCAATGAGTGGCTCATAGTATCGCCCGACCACTCACATGGGTGGTACTGCTTCCTCTAGGTGACTTCCTAGCAGTTGACGCTTTCTATAAAGTAAGCCCGGGATTTGAGGGAGCTGATCCCTTATAAGTAGTGGTGATAATGCCCACACCGGAGTAGAAAACTTCAAATCCAGCATTGTTCCCATTCTAGAGTAATATGGTTGCACGGGTTAATTGTTTTGCCAAAACTACAAAGAACCAAGTGCCTTGTAAAAGAAAACCTTTCTCATTTTTCAAACCTCTCTTGGTGGGTCGAACCTCACCAAGGTTTTCCCAGAAACATTTTATAAACATTTTCGCGGGTTCTTCCCATCCTACATTTTTATTTAGGCTAAAATAGGTCTCCATGGAGTTATGGTGTTATACACCATCTATCATGCTAGGGAAAATTAGGTGTCATCAAATGGGTTGTACTTAATGGTATTAAAGTGGTAATGGCTTGGAGGAGCCAAACATTCCCACATAAAAACATAGCATATTAAAACCATGCAATTTACATAAACAAGTTGTTAAAACATGCATAGTACAGAGAGCACGAGAGGTAAGAAAGAACAACTTACTAGAGGTTATAGCTGTGGTCGAGAAGAGGAATAAGAAGGGGCCGACGAATGCACGGCGGCACGGGGAGCACCCAAGGGGCGCTGAAACCCGCACCGAGCCGAGGCAGCGACCACAGCAGCGCTTGAGGGCGAGTAACACCACCATAGCAATATAGGAACACCCACAACACCACGGGCGCAGTGGCGGTGGCATCACCAGCACCACCCCAAACACTACAAGGAAACTAGCTATAGATAGACATACCTTCTGTGGCGCATGGTCCTGACCATGCGCCACAAAACTTACCCAGTGGCGCATCCGGAGAAATGCGCCACAGAACCACCAAACTTCTGTGGCGCACCTTCCAGAGCAATGCGCCACAGAAGTTTGGTGGGACCCACACCAGCCGTTGGACCATGAATCTTTTGTGGCGCATTACTCCGTATGCGCCACAGAAGTTTGGTGGGACCCACAGCAGGCGGGGTCTGACCGTGCTCTGACCAAACTTCTGTGGCGCATACAAGGAGATGCGCCACAGAAGATATATGTGGGCCCCACTCTCTGGACACCTATGTACAAGATTCTGTGGCGCATTGTTGCCTGTGCGCCACAGAAGAACAAACTTCTGTGGCGCATGTGTGTAGTATGCGCCACAGAAAGCTTCGTGCTTCTCAGATTATTTGTTTCCTAGCACACACGTTTTCCTCTTGTGCTTTTCCCAACTAAACAAGTACCAGTGGATAGAATATACTAGACAATCTAGTAGATAGACATGTGCAGTGGCATACATCGTTGCAAAATGCACATGCGCATAGCCTTGAACAGCAAAACAATAATGCCATACATCATTGCAAATACACAAACTACAACATTGCAAATCCCTTCAAAGAGCTGGTGGGGGCGATGGCGGTGGAAGATGCCAAACCTCCCTGTTCACGCGCACCTGTAGCCTGCGGACGTGGTCCTCCATGGACATGTTGGGGTCGAGCATCGGCCGCCACCCGATTGGTTCCGCCGTGCGCGCCCTCTCCTCCGGAGACACGAGCACGGCTTACAACCTCATGGCCTTGTTGTAGAGGGCCTCGTGCCGCAGTCTGGCCTCCTCCTCGATTAGGTTGACCTCTGAATCCCGCGGCGGCTGACTCCGAGCACTGCCCCTCGACCTCGCCCCTCCACTGTGAGTAGGCTGCAGGGAACACGAGCGGGCTGTGCTCTCCAGCGAGTCTTCCAACGAGTTGTGGGAAGAAGACATGAGGGAAGGTATGTTGCTTTGGACAGGGAGTGTGGCATATATATAGAGGGGTGTCATTAAAGAGCTCTATCTGCCAACTTTATTTGGTGCAGATCTGTGCCTCAGTGTTCTGTGGCGCATGGGTCAGACATGCGCCACAGAAGTTTAACCTTCTGTGGCGCATAACCATAGTATGCGCCACAGAACACTGAGTGCCGGGCCCACAGGTTCTATGGCGCATTCGTTGGTCATGCGCCATAGAACATTGAGTCAGGGGCCCACTTGGCCCACTGCACCCTATGGCCAAGGTTCTGTGGCGCATACAGGCCGTATGCGCCACAGAATATTGAACTTCTGTGGCGCATACGGCCTGTATGCGCCACAGAACCCTTCGACCAGATCTGCACAAAGGTGGCAGCTTTGCTTCCTCCTCTCTCCCGCCATCCATTTCAAATCCTTCTTCCCCCTCCTCCCAGCTCGTCTTATTCCTCTCTCCCACCCCATTATGTCTATACTTTTCTACATTTTGTTGTATTTAAACCTACTATAGTTGATAGATTGGCTAGGAAAAGCCTTTCTCCAACTAGTTGATCTAAAACACACCTACTTTTCTCCTCCGCATATCTATTTGTGTACTATTATCTCTCTATAGATCTATTGATCCACACTCTCTCACATCGTGCTCTTGAGTCGGTATTCTATCTACCCGGTGAGTAATTGGCCATGAATATGCATGTTTTGTATGTGTAAAGCTTGTCGCGTGGGCGGTGTGTATATGCGATGCATGCATGGCGCGAAGATGATGTTTGTGCATGAAGCTTGTGTGGTGCATGAATGCTTGCATGGGAAGAAGATTCTTGTTTTTGCTTGTCTCTGTCCCGGTGTGGTGCATGGATGTTTGCCGAAATGTTGATTCATTTCCATTTCGGCAAATTTTTGCACCACCCATATGTCCTACTTTTAGGAAAGGTCATGCCGAATTTTTCCGGCGATGACCATGCATACCGCGCAGGCTACCATGGTCTATATTTCTAATTAACCTACTCTCTATCTTTTTGCTCTATATGTGCATACCGCACAGGCTACCATGGTCGTCAGCATGAGCGAAGGTCGAGTTACTAGGTATAAGAAAGACGCCAAGGCGGACATGATTCGGAACAACAAGACCCAGATAAGATGTCCATGTCGAACATGCAAACTCCAGCGCTGGATCGACCCTGTTCTAGACAATTGGAGGATCACCTGCTTAGGCGCGGTTTCATGCGTGACGACTTTGATGAGGAGCTGGCATTAAATGGTGTTGGTCATCATGAAGACTTGGGCAAGCGAGAAGACGAAGAGTCTCCCGACGGGCATGGTAATGATGACGAAGAATATACCGTCGACGGGCATGATCATCATGACGAAGAAGGAGATGTCGACGGGCATGACCATCTTGAAGAAGGAGAAGAAGCGAACACCCAGACGTTGCTAACTTCGGTGTTAAGGGATCCTCATGTTCAGGAACTGCTTCTCAAGGAGACGAGCAACGCCAAAGCTGCAGCCAGAGAGAAAGCCAAGCCGGCGCAAATGGAGTTAGATGGGATGACTCCATTATATCCTGGGTTTCGGCCCGAGGATACACGCCTGAGTGTAACGCTCAAGGCTCTAGAGATGAAGGCGGAACACAAATGGACCGACGTGAGCTTCAATGCTAACATGGAATTTTGGCACGATCGTCTTCCTAACGGGAACACATTGCCAACAAGTATAGAGGAGGCCAAGAAAATCGTGTGCCCTCTCGACCTACCGCACGTTAAATACCACGCATGTATCAATCATTGCGCACTTTATCATAACGAGTACGCGGAGGGAACCACATGTACGGTGTTCGGCCATGGACGGTACAAGAGAGCGAACAAGAAAGTTCCTCGAAAAGTGGTATGGTACTTTCCTATCACTCCCCATCTACAGAGATATTTCGTAGATCCTAAGGAAGCAAAGCTAATGCAATGGAACACGGAAAGGGAGAAACCCGAAGATGATCCAGAGAAGGGCAAGATCCTAACACACCCTTCAGACGCTAGCCAGTGGAATGCATTGGACATCGAGTTCGAAGAGTTCGGGGGCTATGCAAGGAACGTCAGGCTGGGTATGAGCACCGATGGACTCAATCCTTTTGGCAACCAGAGTAGCACGCATAGCACCTGGCCCGTGTTTGTATGGCCGTACAACATCCCTACGTGGCTCTGCAGAAAGCAAAGGTACGTACACATGAGAATTCTTATTCAGTGGTCGAAACAGCCAGGTGTCGATATGCATCTTTATCTTGGGCTGTTGAAAGAGGAGTTAGCCACGTTGTGGGAGACGCCAACCCATACGTGGGACGCCTACACTAAAGAATATTTCCCTCTGAGAGCTGCGTTGCTCACAACGGTGCAGGACTATCCTGGTTACGCATATGTATTGGCCCAGGTGAACCACGGTCACAATGCATGTGTCAAGTGCATGGATAAGACCCCGCATCTCCAGCTACCCAAGGATCCCGGGTCTTTGAAAACCGTGTTCCAAGGGACTCGAAAGTGGCTTCGCATGGATCACCCGTTGGAGAAAACGCGGTGACCTGTTCAATGGTAAAGACGAGCTCAAAAGAGCCCCGCATACGAGGAGCGGCGAAGAAATCGAGGAGATTCTGAATAATTGGGATGAGTGTCCAATGCCAGGGAAGAAGCAACCAAGGACAAAGCCGCTTCTGGGTGTATGGAAAGCGAGGTCTGTTTTCTGGGACCTGCCATATTGGAAGGTCCTCCATACGCCCCATAGCCTCGATGTAATGCACATCACGAAGAACGTTACCGATAGTCTGCTTGGCACTCTCCTCAACATGCCGGAGAGGACCAAGGATGGGCCGAAAGCAAGAAATGACCTGAAATTACTTGGCATCAAGAAGGAGCTTCAGTACCCTAATAGTGATGATGATGACGATCAAACGGAAGGGACTCAGGGTCGCCGCAAAAGGGTTAAGAAGAATGAGGGGGTTGTGCTTCGCGCTGCCTACTTCACTCTGTGTCAGGAGGAGATCGAGCAGTTTTTCAGGTGCCTCCTAGGAGTCAAAGTTCCTCACGGTTACTCGGGCAAGATAAGCAGGTATCTCGACGTAGTGAAGAAGAGGTTCAACGGTATGAAGTCCCACGACTGTCACGTGATGATGACACAGATACTTCCAGTTGCCATACGAGGGATAATGGACGAGCACGTCCGTGAGACGCTATTTGGCTTGTGCAACTTTTTCGACGTCATCTCTAGGAAGTCGATCGGCATGAAGCAGCTCGACAGGCTACAGGAAGAGATCGTGGTGATACTATGCGAGCTCGAGATTTACTTTCCGCCCGCATTCTTCGACATCATGGTGCATCTACTTGTCCATGTCGTGGATGACATCATCCAGCTCGGGCCGACATTCCTACATAACATGATGCCATTTGAAAGGCTGAACGGTGTAATCAAAGGGTTCGTTCGCAACAGGTCCCGTCCAGATGGAAGCATAGCCAAGGGCTTTCTGATCTACGAGTGCATCTCTTTCTACCTGAACTATCTAACCACCAAGAACGAGGATGTTGGAATACCCACCAAGAAGCACCTCGACAGGCTCGCTGGGTATGGTCACCGCGAGGGCCACCGCTCACTGCATGTCGGCATTGCTAATCGACGCGCCGACTTTGCAAGGGAACACCGAGTCGCACTACAGCACATTTAATTGGTCAGCCCTTGGGTGGAAGAGCACAAAAGCTTGATCGAGCAGGAGTACATGGACCGGGCCCGCCCGAGGAAGAAAGGAGACGTAACAAGAGAACACAACTCCACCTTCACGGGTTGGTTCAAGAAAAGGCTGCTAGACAATCCCCCGCAGACGCCTTCTACGGAAGATCAACAACTCATATTATCCTTGTCATAGGGCCCAGCGTATAACGTAAAGACCTATCAGTCGTACGACATCAACGGTTAAAGATTCTACACCAAGGAAAAGGACATGAATAGCGAATATCAAAACTCAGGAGTTACTATGATGTCCTTCGCCGATGATGAGACTACTGTCATGGAAAGATTCTACGGAAGGATCGAGGAGATATGGGAGATCGACTACTATGGAGAGATGGTACCAATGTTCCATGTTAGATGGTCCAAGAACATCGAAAAAGAAGGCCGATATTTCACCACCTGCGTTATACCAGATGCCAAGTCGGCAAAGAAGGCCTCCACGAAAAATGAGCCGTGGATACTCGCTAGCCAAGTTGATCAATGTTTCTTTATTACCGACCCGTCAAAGCCCAGTCGTGTTGTAGTGAGGAGGGGAAAGAGGAGCATCATCGGAATGGAAGGATCTACCAACAAGCAAGACTTCGACAAGAATGGCAATCCGAAGATCGAAGAGGAGTTCGACAAGTACTTCAACATGCCTACTACTACAGTAAGAAGAAAGACCACACTACCTACTAAAGGTTGTCTGTTCACGAGAAGAAATCTCATAGTGCCCGGGCTAAAGTATTCAACCGCGAAGAAAAAAGGCAAGAAGATTGTGAAGAGAGGATAGCTAGCTCGAAATATCACACAACGATGTGTGCCCTTTTTTGTGTATTAGTTAGAGACTAAAATATATCGTGATATTCGTGTGGGTATACAAATTCACATGTGTTTGTGACAAGCACAATATATACAATAATTCGGAGAGTGTTTTTTAATAAATATACATGTGTATGTGCTTGGTTTTAAATATATTAGTAACATGTAATTTTGAAACAAAGAAAAAAAAAGTGACCCAGCCAGGATTCGAACCTGGCTGGGAAAGGTTTGTCAATGCATCATAACCACTAGGCTAATCTGTGTTTGATGTCCAACTACATCCTCACGTTTGGTTTGACAAAGTGCTAATGTTCTGTGGCGCATATCGCTTGAATGCGCCATAGAAGTTCAAACTTCTGTGGCGCATGCGAGCGATATGCGCCACAGAACATTGGCACTTAGCCAAATAACTGTTTGCCCCCTTCCCCTTTCTTTCCCCAACCTGCAGCTTGCCTCTCGCGCCCGACGAACCCTAGCGGCCGACAAACCCTTGCGCCTGCACGCACCCTAGCACCGAAGGAGGAGGTGCTATCGGAGCCGCTGTCGGAGGAGCCGTCGCTGCTGTCGGAGCCCGTGGAGGAGCAGGCGCAGGAGCCCGTGGTGGAGGAGGAGCCGCCACTGAAGCCCGTGGAGGAGCAGGAGAAGGAGCCCGCCCACGCCACCTCGCCGTCCATGCTTCCTCGCCGTCCACGCCACCTCGCCGTCTACCCCTTGGTGAGCATCGCCGTCTCCTCCCCTCTCCCATCTCTCTCTGTTCTTCTCTGTTCTTTGCCAGCGCCCTGCCGTTCCTTGCTCCTCCTTAGGCCACGCCACGCCTTTGCCGCACGTAAGTGTTGATGGATATCTCCTAGGCCAGTTAGTGTTGGTGGATCGAATTCATGGAGTCGCGAATTCTCCATCAGCATCAGTTCAATTCCTCATCCGTCCCCAGTACTGTCAGATGCGTATACTAAAACTATGATCCTTGCAGTACTGTCAGTAGTTCTCCCATACGTTGTTCCCCAATTTGGATGTATGTTGATTGTGGATAATTAGCATGTGGCAGCTTATTTCTTGTTGACAGAATTGATATTGAAGTTTTGTGACTTGCAGTTGCAATTTGTTCATCTGACATCCTTGTGCTGAAACTATGATCCTTTTACAGTTATTTGTGATGCTTACCTAGAACTAGAATCGATGCAACAATTAATTGATTTGGTTGTGTGCCGATGATTACTGATTGGCAGTTTATTTCTTACTAGCACCATGCTTGGTATCCGAAATGATCTTCTCAGCTAGAATGAAGTGCTAGTCCTAAAGCAGGAAGTCCATCATGTAGATTCAATACGCATACAGTAACATTAGTGTCAAGCCAGCGAATCCGTACTGTTGTTAGCTGTTGCGGTTATCTGGAACTGGAATCATGATCAATGCAGTAATCCCTTAATTTTGGGAGAGTGTTGATTGTGGCTAATTAGCAGCAGCTTGTTTCCTGTTGATGGAATGGTTACGATGGATGATATGCAGCAGCAATTTGTTTCTGCAACTTGTTTTCTGACAGGAAGTTTTGTGACTTGGCTGGTGGTTCATCTATCTGGCATCCCATAGTTAACTGCTGTGATCCTTCTGCTGATCCTGGAACTGGAATGGATGCAGCAATTCGTTGATTTGGTTGTGTGCCGTTGTTGATTACTGACTAGCAGTTTATGTCCTATGAACACCATGCATGGTTTACAACAATCTACAGTAGTGTGTATTCAGTTGACAAGCAAATAATTTTCCAGTAATGAGTTAGCATTTCAGAACAGTCTTTTTGTTTACCGTTAGCAGGTCAACCCCTTCATCTTCCTGTGTTGGGATGCTGTTTATATGATGATCTGTTTATGATCTGGTTATAGAGATGGTGTTGTTTATGATCTGGTTATGATGATCTTTATATGATGCTCTGGTTTATTTATATGATATGATATGCTGTTGTTTATTTATATGAAATGGTTAAGTATATGATCTGGTTATGCTGCTGTTTATGATCTATGGATGAGATGGTGCTGCAGAGGTTTGTTTATTTTGTGAATGAGATGGTGTTGGATGATGATGTATGGTGTCAATGGGGATGGGGTGCTTTTTCTTGCAGGGATTTCAATTGAGTTGCCCGTTTCTCCCGAAGTGTTGATTCACTTCTGTTTCGGTTGAGAAATGGGCACTCGTAGGTCCAAAAATTAGCAAAGGTCATGCCGAATTTTTCGGTCGATATTTGTGCTAACCTTTTGTCTCTTTTTTTAGTAATAAAGCACAAACATGTCGACTAATGACGAGGCCGGTCCTTCTAAACAAATGAGCGTCGAGGATCTAGCCCGAGAGTACAACAAATCGTTCTGGGGGCCGTACCAAGAGCATGAGGAGGCGGAGGATATTAAGGATCGGAAGCCGCAAGTGCTCCCCAACGTCTATGATGAGTTCACCGAGGTCACAGAAGGTGGCTAACCCATTGCGCCTTCATCGATTGCCTGCGGGTACGACATGCAACTAGGGTGCATCGTCCGGGAAAGCATGTCGATCAACACGAAGTACATCCGACGTAATCATGCTTTGGTCGAGAACCTCCTTAAGAAGCTTAACAAGCGATACACATTCCCAGAGAAGTTCGGAAGCCTGGAGAGTAATAAGAACTCGACGAACAAACTAGCACTGACAAAGATGAGCAACGCCTTGAGCAGCTGGAAAACCCGGGTAAAGAACAACATTGACAAAGGTGAAAGCTGGGAGATTATAAGTAGGAAAAATCTAATGCTCGACGAAGAAGAGTTCAAGATATTCAAGGCGGACGTAGATACTGTTGCCTCTAAAGCATGGACTGAGTGGGGAAAGACTATGCGAGATAAGAACATAGGTAACAACCGGCTTGGAAGCGGCAGATATAGAGGGAAACAGCCCATTTGGGACAAGGAGGACGCCGAGCTTGAACGCCTGGGTAAAGAGAACCCATGGCATAAAATTACAGACCTACAGATCCGACAATTTGTCCGGGGCCGCTACTACCTGGACCCTGTTACAGGGGAGTTCGTCACTGACGACCCGGATGTGAAGGCCTTTGAGCATGAGCTGGTAAGGAATTTACTGTGGATCTCTCATTAAAATAATTAATCCAAGAATCTAAATGCATGCATGGGTTCACCTCTCCTTGTATCTCTGCAGGAGAAGGAATTGAACGCTAGCAAGGACTTGTCGTCCCAAGATTCGGCGGCAGAGCCATGGGACACTATTTTTAACAGGGCGACGAACACTTACAAGAAGAGGGAGAAGAAGTTGCCGCCAAAATCAGCTGGCCGTGTGTCCGGCTTCGGTACAAGCATGAATTTTACCGAGTACTACAAAGAGGACGCAAAGAAGAGGAGGGAGAGGAAGAACCAGTCGGCGGCTAAAGATAAAGACGAGGTTGAAGAGATGAAGTTTAAGGTGAATACATTAGAGGCAAAAGTGGACGAGAAAGCAATGGACAAGTTATTGGAGGAGAAGCTTCGCGCGATCATCCCCCCGGGTTGATGGAGGGGCTAGCTGTTTGGAATGCGGGAGGTCGACAGGGGCCGATAAACGTGCCCAGCTTTAGCGGCAGCAACTCGAGCATCAACGTTAACGCGTCGCCGGACTTGGTGACCCCGCCGGCCACCATTGCCGTGGCGCAGCTGCAAGACCTTGTTGTCGCACAGCTCCCCCTACTGCTCCCGCCAAAAATACCAGTATCGCACAGCCGGCGGTGGCACCAGTATCGCGGGAGAATGCTGATGATAGTCCTGCCGCCGGGATCGGCCATGTGTCGACATTAGCCGAGCTCAACGCCCGCTGAAGGTAACTAATATCATACTCTGCTTCATCTTCTGTATGCGCCTTTGGTGATTGCCACCTCGATCATGATTCCCAACACATATGTGTCGATATTCAGGATGTTGCTTGTGTACTACTCCATAAAGTTGCCGACGACGAGTTGAAGGATGTTGCCAAGGGAAATATCATACAACCGGCGAACCGCACGATGCACAACAATGCAATGGACGATGCCGTGATGAGGGTCCGGATTGCTCTGGTGTTGCCAGGGTGCGACGACATGGACCCCCCTTTCAACTTCAGGGAGCCGACGAACACAAGACCCTTGAAGAATGCCACTGCTGGCCCTTGACATGGCCGAAGAATCAGATTCGTCTTACGGGGCACCTAAGAGCCACCTCGATCGCGTGGCCACCACCTCGGATGCCACCTGTCACCGGCGCCACCTCGATCGTCCGGCCACCACCTAGGAAGCCACCTGTCATCGTCGCCACCACCAGTCGCCACCAACAACTATTAGGAGCGTGTGGGCTGCCCCAAGGCGATGCCGCCGTCGCAACGCAACCACCATCGCCCCCGCCACCACCATCACCACATGGCGGCAACAACGATGATGATGAAGAATTTGTCAACATCGACGACTACATCAACACCGGCGACGGCATAGGATTGTACATGCCTGCTATGGATGAATAACCCTTCATCGCTCGCGAGGGTCAAGGTGGGCGTCCCACTACATGCATGCAACGCCTGTTCTTCGGAGGTTTATCTCAAGAGACGCCTCCGGTCGCCGATCAACAGGAGAAACCAGTTGGATTCGTCTTTAGCCCTGACACACTCCAAAAGGCGGCCGTTGAGCACTTAGCATCCCCAGTGGAGGAGCCTGCTCAGAAGACAAAGAAGCACAGGAAGAGAGGTAAGAAAGCTGAGAGCCAACCTCCTCCGAAGAGGATCCGGGCTAAGGATGACGTCGTACCAGCCCGCGAGGATGGCTTGCCCAGGATACATATACCGGTGAAGCGATACTGACTCCGGATCTGCTTCGCCTTGCTGGTGGACATATGCTCGCTTTGAGTGATAGTATCAAGACACTAGAGAGCATTCTTCTTAAGACAAAGATCCAAATTACCCGGTTTTCACTGTCAAGGTGCCATCGGACATGGACTTCGTCCATGAAGCCCCCGCGCATGTGTTCTTCATATCGTACGAGGACGTCTTCAAGCTGTTTCTCTCGAAACGGCTGGACTATAACATGGTCCGCCTATTCGCGCTCAATCTGGCGATGAAGACCAAGAGAGAGCACACCCCCTACATCGCGATAGTGGATCCCTACTACATGCGTGATAGCCAGTTGAGGGAAGGATCTGAGACGCGTGCCAAGGAGACGGCGTATCTCGAGAAGTTCATGGTGGACCACAAGAGGATGAACACGCTTCTTTTGCCTTTCTTTCATGAGTAAGTACACACACCCCCTACCATTGTTAACTTAGGCTTTCTTATAGCTTTATTCCTTTGCCCTTTTCCAACATCCCGTTTCAATCGTGTTGTGCAGAGACAAATACTGCACACTCATCGTCATTTGCACAAAGTACTCGATAGCATCGTATTTCGACTTGGCGAGTAAGAAGAAGAAGAAGGACTACACCAGAATAAGGGGTGTTTTGAATGAGGCTCTCGAGGGCTATGCTAAAAAGGGATGCCCCTTCGTCAACAAGGGAGAATGTATCAAGGATGACAAGAACGTGTTCAAGCATGTGCTTGAGTTCCCCTGCGTCAAGGAGCCGGCTACTGGCGGCGCCAAGGAGGCCTTCTACGCCATGCATCACCTTAAAGGGTTTGTCCGGGATTGCCAGAACCTAACTCTGCCATCTAGTTTCCGAGCATGGGCCGAAAATTTGGCGCGAAGGGACGATGATGATCTTAGAGAAGACTTCCATCGCATCCAGGTTAAGTTGTCGGAAATCATCGTGGAAGATGTCAACACGAGGGGAGGGGTCCTAAAACACAACAGTGGGTTTACTAAGAGGGATATTGAAAATATTCTTCGTCAACAGGGTGACAACAGGACGTGGATGACGAAGGATGGCTATCTACCATTCCCGAAGCCGAGCGTTAGCAGTTCTCAACATTGATCGATGTGTGCGCCTAGAATTATCATAGATGTCTGTGTGTAGTGTTGTGTCACAAACTATATACTACCGTGGTCGTATGTTGTAAACTTCACTATTGTGGTCGTTGTCGTCGAAGTTCTATTATTATGATCGATGTCCTATCTTCTATGTTTACTGATCTTCTGCTTTAGTTTATGTGAATATATATGCATGTGAACCAATTTAGTTCTTTCTGTTGCATGATTTACTAATATGCCTTATCTATAGAGATGACGAAGTGGTACATGCTTTACAAGGGTTGGGTTCCAGGAGTCTACGATGAGTGGGAGGACTGTCAGAAACAGGTGAACAAGTTTAGCGGCAACAGCTACAAAGGATACGCGACTCGAGAGGAGGCAGTAGCCAAGTGGAGGAACCACCTATGGAAGGAGAACCGGATGAAGATATTTCTAGTGCTCTTGCTCTTGCTCACCGTCGTAATAGTTGTATTCTGTTTGATTCTAGTGTAGGCGAGATGAACACTTCATTTGTAATGTGATGCGATGGTGAACTTTGTAACAAACACTTGTAACAAACCACTTCATTTGACTTGTATTGTAATGTGATGATCACTTGTCCATATCGTTCGGGCTCTAAGTAGTGTGATGGCACTATATTCATGTTTGTATTATATTTTTTTCATATACTAAGTCAAATATACTATTTCTGTATAATACTTTATAATACTATATAATACCTGTATAATATTGTATATTTGGACAAGTTTCAATTTTTTTAATACCTGATACTCAAACCAGTGGCGCATCGTTGTAACCTTCTGTGGCGCATAGTGTTTCAGTGGCGCATTGTCCATAATGCGCCACTGAACAGAGTCCTGTGGCGCATGAACCAAAATGCGCCACAGAAGTATCATGACTTCTGTGGCGCATTTCGGAATGCGCCACAGAAGTTTTCATCAGTGGCGACGTAATAGTGGCGTCCCAGCCATGCGCCACAGAAGACCAATATTGATGCGCCACTGATGAAGGATTTCCTAGTAGTGAAACCCTAGGGTTCGGGACGGAGCCGGTCTGGTCACAGGAGAGCCCCAAATCCAAATCGAGATGGACTAGATGAAGGAGCGGGGCCAACAATCAGGCCATGCACCGTGGCGGCGGCCAGAGAGGACCACGGCGGCGTGAATCGCCCGGTGGTGGTATCGGCGACCACGGGGTCGAGGGAGAAGAAAGGATGAGGACAAGAGAGAAGGACAGGGGAGAGTGGGCTGACAGGGCCAACCCTTCGGGGAGCCTTTTTGGTCTGGATCAGTTGGGCCAAAACGGCCCAATGAGCCCAACAAAGCCAGCCCAACAACCTAAAGAAAGTTCTAATAATTAAGAAAAGACCAAAATACCCCTGAACTTAAATAAATTCTAGAAAATAAAATAAAAATATAAATTACGAATAAAGTATTTTTGGATTCACAATAATCCAATCTATCTAAATAAATTAAGAAATAAAATTTTATGCATATAATTTTTGATCAAGAATTTTATAATATATGTATTCCATATGGTTTTATAAAATTAAATAAAGAAGATAAAAATAAATAAAAATCACTTTTATTATATTTAATATTGTAGTATTTTAGAAAATTACTAAAAAAATGTTTTATATCATAAAAAGAAATTCTTGTATTTAAATGATAGTTCTTAAAATAATTACTAAATAAATAAAAAATATCAAATAAAATAAAATAGAATAAAAAATACAATATTCAATAAATATTAATAATTAATATTTATATATCCTTTACTACTTAAATGAATTTTTGGTAACTAAAATAATGTGTAGAACACACAAAAATAAATAATGCATTACATTACGTTGCATAATCATGTTGCTTCTTTAAATATTGTCCTTACCAGGCAATAATGATGTTTTGTAGACATAAAAGCTTAAGGTCCAGTGCAAGCATCCGACTTCACTACCTTGCAATCACAAGGCAAGTTCATCACTTTCTCATGTCCTTTGAAGAGTCTTTATCCAAGTATTTGCAAATTGTGTGTTATCATCTATATTCCGGAGAAAGAAAATATTATTATCTCAAACAAATAAATCTTAGGTATCATCCTAAGTGATGATATAATAAAGCAATAGAACTTAGGTTTTTATTTGCAACAATGGTGATCAATTAGGGACTTAATAACCCATGACATCAGAGATTCTAGCGCCGTATGTCATGCGTTAACTAGGAGATTTGGAATGGGACGGAGAAGTCAGATATATCTTCTTCCTCTCGCATGTAGCCGGATGTGCAGGTCGTGGCTGTTATCACTCGTAGCGTGCATATTAATTGGTCATTCATAGAGGATATGCAGCATATAGGTGGGAACCCTCATCGTCCCATGATAGTTCTGGCATCTAACGGTCTGTACAAACCATTGTCGTAATTCAATGTGTGGGCATGGTGTACACCAAGGAGGCATGCGAGGTCGCGAAGGGGGCAGTGATTGGCTTGGATCACCTACTGGGCCCCACATCATGGAATTGTGGACCCGTAATGTTTCTGTTGTACCACTCTGAGGGATGTGATATTTACGGAACAGTGTTTTGTGGATGTCACGTCAACGACTCTAGTGTACTATAGATGCAGTGGTATGCTGGGTCACCGCATCATGATAGCCTTCGGTATGAAGAGTGAGTAATTCCACCTTGGACTACGGGTCCATATAGTAGCTAGATGGTTGTATCTCCTCCCTTGTGCTTTCATGTCTAGATCTTGTGAGCTCCGTTCATGATCAAGATCTCATCTATTTGTAATCATGCATGTTGTGTTTGCAGGGATCCGATGGATATTGAGATTCCTATGTCAGATTGATTAATGGATTTGTCTTATTGATTCTATCATGTCTGTGTTGTTTGTGATCTTGCATGCTCTCCGTTGTTAGTAGCTATCTTGGCTAACTAGTTGCTAGTGACTCCAAGAGGGGGTATTTATGCTCGATAGTGGGTTCATGCCTCTATTTAATCTAAGGAAAGTGACAGAAATCTCTAAGGTTGTAGATGTGTTGTTGCTACTAGGGAGAAAACAACGGTCCCTTGTTCATGGAACAAGTGGATTGCTTACCTTACACACTTTGCTTAAAGCAGTTGCCTATTGCTTGCAACTTAATACTAGAGGGGATTCGGATGATAACCCAAAGGTGGACTTATAGTCATAGATCAGTTGGATGGCGGTCTATGTATCTTGTTGTATTCCCAATCGAATCTCATCGGATGTTTATGTCTAGTATTGCATTGTTATGCCTTGCTTAGTCCTGGCAATTGCCCTGCTGTAATTTGTTTACCCTGCATGCCATGTTTGTTTATCTAAGGATAACACCTCTAGTGAACTATGGACCCCATTCCAATCTTTACCATTGATACATATTCCACTGTTACTGTTTACTTTCTGCAAACCATCATCAACTTCCACACCATACAGTAAATCCTTTGTTATAGCAAACGGTGACATTGACAACCTCACTGTTCATTGGGGCAAAGTCTTCAGTTTGTGTTGTGCAGGTTTCCAAGTTTCTTGCAACACCTTTGAGACGTTTCCTTCCTCCTACTGGTTCGATAACCTTGGTTTCTTACTGAGGTAAGACTTGCTGCTGTGCTGCATCACACCTTGCTCTTGGGGTTTCCCGACGAAGCGCTCCCACATTGACGCATCGCCACCATGGAGTTGTTTTGCATAAAGACATCTTTGTTTATAATACAAGAGATAGAAGAAGTTCGTCTAATCAGAGTATTTTAAAGGGATTTCTATTTGCGTGCCCCTGGTTTGTTAGTTGTACTCAGTTTTCCCCATCCGCTTAAGTTTTCCTCACTTTTACCCTCGCCATGTTAAGAAACCCTCGCGGGCGCTTAGACTGAGGGATGCTGTCAGGTCAAAGGCTCGACCGTTACATGCTGACTGGTGGGATCGCGTTGGGGCGGGTCAGACATTGAGCATTACGTTACAAGGCCTCGACCGTTACTGACCAGTGGGGTTGCATTGGTGCGGGTCCTTCCGTGGCCGATACATGCTGACGGGTGGGGGCCAGGATACACGTCAGACCCTCCATCCTTCTATCGCTGCCTTGTGGGAAGATTTTTTCCTAATTGGGTGGCCGGTGCAGGCAATGACAAATGGGGCCGTTCCGTGGGGCCATCGGAGCCAATGAATGATGGGGTCGTCATGTGGGGCCATTGAAGCTAATGACTGATGGGGCCGTGATGTGGAGCTAGAGGGGGATTTGCATATTCGCCATATTTTACGTTGCAACTTGCACTTGCATATTTGCCATTTTGTGTGTCGCTAACATGTGGTGGTCTGGTGGCAAATATGCAAATTTCAAAGAAAATGTTCGTTCTGTGAGGCCATCGAAGCCAATGAATGATGGGGCCATCATGTGGGGTGGGGCCTTGAAGCCAATGACTGATGGGGCCATGATGTGGAGCTGGAGGGGGGATTTGCATATTCGCCACATTTTACGTTGCAACTTGCATATTTTCCATATTGTGTATCGCTGACATGTGGGGGTCATGTTGCAAATATGTAAATTTCAAATAAAAGGTCCGTTCTATGGGGCCATGGAAGCCAATGAACGATGGGGCCATCGAAGCCAATAACCGATGGGGCCGTGATGTGGGGCTAGAGGGGGATTTGCATATTTGCCACGTTTTAGATTCCAACTTGCATATTTTCCATTTTGTGTGTCGCTGACATGTGGTGGTCATGTTGCAAATATGCAAATTTCAAAGAAAAGGTTCGTTCTGTGGGGCCATCGAAGCCAATGAACGATGGGGCCATCATGTGGGGCCGTTGAAGCCAATGACCCTTTTAGATTGCAACTTGCATATTTTCCATTTTGTGTGTCACTGACATGTGGTGGTCATGTGACAAATTTGCAAATTTCAAAGAAAAGGTTCGTCCTGTGGGGCCATCAAAGCCAATGAACGATGGGGCCATCATGTGGGGCCGTCGAAGCAAATGACCGATGGGGCCGTGATGTGTGGCTAAAGGGGGATTTGCATATTTGCCACATTTTATATTGCAACTTGCATGTTTGCAATTTTGTGTGTCGCTGACATGTGGTGGTCATGTGGCAAATATGCAAATTTCAAAAAAAAGGTTCATCCTGTGGGGCCATCGAAGCCAATGAACAATGGGGCCGTCATATGGGGCCATCGAAGCCAATGACCGATGGGGCCGTGATGTGTGCCTAGAGGGGAGATTTGCATATTTTCCATGTTTTAGATTGAAACTTGCATATTTGCCATTTTGTGTGTTGCTGACATGTGGTGGTCATGTGGCAAATATGCAAATTTCAAAGAAAAGGTTTGGAAGATATGCAAATTGGAAAATATGCAAAAATTCTGGAGCAGCTACTCCCCCAAACATTGACAGGTGGGGTCTTGTATGACACACGTGAGGTCGTCTCTCTCTCTCTCTCATCTGCTCCTAGCCTCGAGCAGATCCTACCCCAGTGGCGGTCAGAGCAGCCATCATCAGCGTGTCGGCGGCTCCGTCCTATGGTGGCGTCGGACGGACTGCCGCGCTGCACTTCAACCACGGCTCCAGCACCTGTTTCATCTACATGCATTGTATGTTGAGGCAGTACCGTTCGCAGGCAGGTCCGCCGCCCACGACGACCGGGATTTTGTTCCACCACCATAGCTCGATGCACGGTCGCAGCAATTGCTAGTAGTGCTTGGTAAGGCCTTCGCTCCTGCTCCGCCCACCCTAATCGATTCGTTTCCCGTAATTTCCTCGATATTGTAGGGGTAAATTATTCTTCAATGTCTGGTCGTAGTGGGTACACCGGCGAGGGTGGGGATTCGATCATGTCGTGGCCATGTTCTCCTTCTCCTACCATGCCGGAAGTGCATGTAGCTCCTTCTCTCTATACTACCGTTGAATTTGAAGTGCCACCATGGCTTGTCGGACTAATTTTAATTGGGTTTGTTTTGGGATTGTTACAGTGTGCTATGTAGGCCGATGATCCATGGTACATTGTATACCAAGATGAATCAACCCAGTGGTGTAGCCAGAGGATGGATTTGGAGGAGATGGTTACCAATTTAGGTGATGAATTGGCCCATAGAAACCTGTTGATATTAGAGCTAAAGCATGCTGTCGAGGAAGAAAAGAAGAACTCAGAGCTTATTCGCAAAGAGAAGTTGACACTTGTGGCTGATCTTGCCGTATCTGATCAAGTTGTAGAAAATCGAAAACATGAACTTCAAGTGAAGGGGGAGGAGAATAGTAGATTCATGTGGGCAGTTTTAGTAGTTTTCATCCCCGTCCTAACAATTACACTATGGGGTTGTGGTGAAGGTGGCACATGTAATGATTACTTGAATTGATAGCTAATTTAGATAGTAGAATTGTTATTCGATGGATGGTTGTGAGTTCCTGCAAATTTAGTCACTTTGCGGTCCCAAAGTTTTCATGAGAATGCATTGCGGGGCCCAAGTTGTTTGCCATTGGATCTAGCTGCCCATAGTTGGTGTCCCAGTTGCCATGTAGACTTGTAGCATTGACGACAACATCCATTCCCCGTTCTTCCTGACGCCCCATTCTTCTTCTCTAGAGAGGCGATCTGTTAAAGAAAGTACTACTCTCTTCGATCCAATTTAGTTGACTCAAATTCGTCATGATACGGATGAATCTAATACTAATTCATGCCTAGGTACAATCTAATCTAGACAACTCTAAATCAATTAATACAAGCCCACTGAAGATTGTCAAAGCAAGTACTGCTACTTATGAATCAGCTTTAGAGCATATCCACCAGTCTCACGGCTCAAATACATACTCCCTCCAATCCATATTAGCAGTAAAACTTGACTAGATACATTTCATATCTAGATGAATCCAAGTCAAGTAAAATGGGTCGGAGGGAGTATCAAATTTTTTCAAATCGGTTCACGGGGGCTTGATATGCACTGATACGTTGGAAACGTATCTATAATTTTTGATGCTCCATGCTTGTTTAGTATCTAGTTTGCTTTACTTGTCCACACTTTGAGGTGCTTTTTACATGTTTTCTGGTACTAACCTATTAACAAGTTGCAACAGTGCCAGATGCATGTTTTCTGCTGTTTTTGGTTTCAGAAAAGTTAGTAAAGAAATATTCTGAGAATTGGACGGGACAAACATCAAAGTCAATTACTTTCCGTGGGGAACAAGAAGTCCACAGGAGATCCGGAGGGGCCAGCCAGAGGGCCAGACCCATCCCAGGCGCAGGGGCAAGTGGGCCCGCGCTTGGCTAGTGTTTAGTGGCCCTGGCCGCCTCCCGGTCTAGCCCCTTCACCTATAAGAAGCCCCCGATGCAGAAACCCTGACCGTCTGTAGCCGCCGCCACCATCGTCCCTAGATCGGGGGATCTTAAGATCTTCCTGGCACCCTGCCAGAGGGGAGATCATCCCGGAGGCCTTCTCTCCGATATGATGCGTGAGTAATTTCACCTTGGACTATGGGTCCATGTAGTAGCTAGATGGTTGTATATCCTCCTTTGTGCTTTCATGTATAGATCTTGTGAGCTTCGTTCATGATCAATATCTAATCTATTTGTAATCATGCATGTTGTGTTTGTGGGGATCTGATGGATATTGAGATTATTTTGTTGGTTTGATTAATGGTCTTATCGTTATGATTCTATCATGTCTGTGTTGTTTGTGATCTTGCATGATCTCCGTTGCTAGTGGTTATCTTGGCCAATTAGTTGCTAGTGACTCCAAGAGGGGGTATTTATGCTCGATAGTGGGTTCATGCCTCTAGTTTCCAAGGGAAGTAACAATAATCTCTTCGTTTGTAGATGTGTTGTTGCTACTAGGGAGAAAACAATGGTCTCTTGTTCATGGAACATGTGGACTGTTTACCTTACACACTTTGCTTAAAGCAGTTGTCTGTTGCTTGCAACTTAATACTGGAGGGGGTTCGGATGATAACCTGAATGTGGACTTCTAGTCATAGATGAAGTTGGATGGCGGTCTATGTATATTGTTGTATTGCCCAATCAACCTCATATGATCTTTCTGACTAGTAATTTCATTGTTATGCCTTGCTCAGTTCTTGTCAATTGCCTCGCTGTAATTTGTTTACCCTTCATGCCATGTTGTTTATGTAAGGAGAGCACCTCTAGTGAACTATGGACCCCGGTCCAATCTTTACCATTGATACATCTTCCACTATTACTGTTTACTTTCTGCAAACCACCATTACCTTCCACACCATACGTTTAATCCTTTATTATAGCAAACCGGTGAGCTTGACAACCTCACTGATTCATTGGGGAAAAGTCTTGAGTTTGTATTGTGCAGGTCCGCATTTCTTACAACACTTGTGTGATGTTTCCTTCCTCCTTCTGGTTCGATAACCTCGGTTTCTTACTGAGGGAAACTTGTTGTTGTTCTACTTCAAACCTTGCTCTTGCGGTTTCCAACGAAGCGTCCGACGACAAGTGGTGGGCGCCATCAAGCTTTTTCTGGCGCTGTTGCCGGGAGGCTAAGGACGTCTTCACAAGGGGAGTCCTTCACTTCCTTTCTCTTTACTTTGGTTTTAGTTTGCTTTGTTTCTTTTGTTTGGTTTTGTTTGCCTCTTTTCAAAAAAATCCCCATTAAAAATTCGTCGAGTTTGGTTTTCTTGCTTTATTCAAAAACACAAAAATTAGTTCCTGCTCTAGGAACTGGTCTGTCTTTGCCTTGCTTGGTCATGCTTTCTATCAATGGATGGCTTCTTTGAAACTAGTTCTTATTGGCAAGGTGGGTTCACGGAAGAACAAAAGTATTATTACAACGAACACCATTTGTCACAAAAAGGGAAACACTTATGGGAACAAATTGATAAGTTGAATACTATTGCTAGAGACGTGTGCTCTACTTATAATGTTACTTATTCCTTTGATAAAGCTTGTTGCTGTAGGAGGTATAAACACATACCCTTTCAATGTGAGTATAATGATAATGTTAACATATCTTCTTATGTTAAAGGAAATTATGATTTTGATGATGTAGAACAAATTGAAGAATTTATTGCCTTCAAGGGTGCATTTGAACTTGTCAGTTTGCTTGAAAATACTGGTGATGCACCTTATGAATCTGAGGTTTATGAGATACTTAAATTTTGCTTTGATAATTATAGGGAAGAAAATGGATATATTCTTGAATATTTTAATAGGCGTTTTCCACAAATGGAGGAGACTAATGCCTTTCAGGAGCCTATGGAAGAAGAAATTGTTGAAACTGGATGCTCATTAGATGAAAAAACGGGGAGAGTGATGAAAAAAAGGAGGAAGAATGGATTATCTACCCATGCCTACCTTCTAATGAGAGTAACTCTTTATCCCTTACATTATTTGATTGTCCCCCATGCTTACCAAAGGAGGATGAATGTTATGTTCTTGTGGATCTTTTGAAATATCTACTTTGGATAAAACCTATGGAGGTTTTAATCCCACTGTTTTTGAGCTTGATAGAAATTATGAGTTTGTAGATCATGAAAAGCATGCTTTATGTGATAGCTATATTGTTTAGTTTATTCCTGAGGCTACTAAAAATTATTATGAGAGATGAAAATATTGTTGTAGAAGTTTTCATGGTACTGAAACACCTCTCTATGTGCTGAAAGTTTTGAAGTTGCTCTTGTTTCATCTTCCTATGCCTGTCACTTTGTTCTTTGTGAATTTATTTTCATACAAGATTCCTATGCATAGGAAGTGGGTTAGACTTAAATGTATTATGAATTTGCTTCTTGATGCTCTCTTTGACTTCAATATATAATTCTTATGTGAGCATCTTCTCAAGATATCAAGCCTAACTTAAAGGCTTTAAAGAAAAGTACTTGTTGGGAGATAACCCAAGAGTTTTCTTGAGTCTTGGAAGTTACTACTTCAGTAATGACCTCTCCTTATCCTTTTTGTTTGCTTTTTGTGCCAAGAATGACCTCTAATGAGAGGGAAGTAAGATTTGGGGAGTTGCTGTCCTGAAATAGATTTCTATCCTCCACCAAACAAATTCGTGAGGAGGCTCTGTAACTCGGATTGAGCTCAAAATTTACGAATAAATCCCCCAGTATGTTATATAACTTTCGTTAGTTCAACACTTTTTGATTTGAGCAACAAAATATGTTCTAAGAAAAGGTTTCTACCTGTTGGTCTGTTTTGACAGATTTCTGCCATTATTTGCATTTGCTTCTTATTGATTCCTTTTTGAGCTCTCTTCAGGTAAATTGAGTTTTTTGAAGGAGTTACTACAGTAGCTTGTGTTTTTAGTGAAAATCCTTGATGTTCCAAACCTTTGCCAGTGGTCTAATATCTTTTGAATAAACTAATGTTGCTAATGAAGATTGTGTGAAGTTTTGTATGAAGGAAAATTTTCAGGTGTAGAGAGAGAATGATGCATTGAGATGAAGAATGGACAAAAGCTCAAGCTTGGGGATGCCACCATGGTTTCACCCCAAGAAATATCCAAGAGGCACAAACGTCAAAGCTTGGGGATGCCCAAGGCATCCCCTTCTTCATTAATAAAAAGCTCAGGTCTGTCTAGACACTTCGATTTTATTGTTTCATGCACAGTTGTGTTGTTCTTGGAGCATATTAGTTTTTGTTTGCTTTGCTTAGTTTGCTTAAGTAGTTTGGACCCCCGTTCTCGCTGTGTTGTTTTCAAAATTAGGTTGCTTGGTGTTTGGAAAGGAGTAGTAAGTTCTTGCTTGAAGTGCAAGAGGAGCTTGCATTGACTGTGACTTAGAATTTAGCATGACATGCCAGGTGTTCTTTTGACTTTATGCTTAGCAATTATTGCTGTAGAATGTCTTGTTTCAAAAAATTGGGATTGCTTAGTTTTCCTTGAAGAAATTATGCATTGTTTTAGCATGCAAAAGCATAGTATTGTGGTATTCTCCTTTGATGTTTTGCTTGGGTTGACTTGGCACATGCTTACACCATGTTATGACTCTCACAAGTCACCATTAGCCTCTATGATCATTTAGTCCTTGACTTGTAGTACCACTCTTTGCTTTGATTAGTTTGCTTTGTTGCACTGCATGATTTTGGCCATTATTGCTCTCTTAGTTGGTTGCTCCCAGTCTTTTGCTAGCCTCCACTTGTATGAGTAAGTTCTACTCATGCTTCGAACTCCCAAGAAACCAAGTTATTCCGAAGTGTCCACTATAAACTCCGATGCATGGTGTGTTACACCATTCGAAATATATTCTTGTTTTTAGCTACCTTCTAGTTAAAAACTATTTTGTTATGTGAAAACTTAGTGATTAAAGCCCTCACCAACTTGATGGCACACTTTATATTCTTTGCCCCTAATAAACTTGAACCATTGTGACAACTTTGTTGTATATGCTTGCACTTATAAGTTGGAATTAGCAGAACCGTGCTGTCACGGGGAACGTTTTCAACATTGCACTTGTACATTGTTGTACTCAGTTGATATCATGTTCTTTTGTCAATGGATGTCACCGGTGTGAAATAAAGAGGGGACTTGTAAGTCCATGGAGTTTGTATTCTGTGTTAGAGAAACGCCTAGGACTCTAGACTAAGCCATGTCTAATCATGGTGGAAACTTGCAGCATCACCATAGTGACATCTATGAAGCATTCTTCTTATAAAAAAGAGACACATTAAGAAAAGAGTAAAGAGAGAAAAAAGCACCATATTCCCATGGTACATAAGAAGAATTGCTGAGATTCTCATTGTCTGCTTGACTTGTCATTTTGGTTATGGGAAAGCTCCTGTACCATGTGCAAGGGGTACCCCATTGGCGGTTCTCAATGATATGCAAATACTTACAATGACAAGAACTTACCTGGATCCAAAGTTGATTATGCATGAGGTGTGGCCCTCATATTCAAGGGGCATGAGATTGCCAACTTACACTTCGTCAAGCATATACTCCAGCTTTGCCACTTTAACCTTAATCACTTCAAGATGCTTATGATAGAGGCAATGAGGGTTGCAAGCTAAAAATTACCATAATTTTTGGAAGCTCTTTTTGAAACTTATAATCCCTGTTTCCTTTACAACAAGGCCTTTCTTCCACCATTATTTGAGTCTCCACCTTCTACCTTTAGGCACCATTAAGAGAGCATAGTTGTCATTCTGTGTAGTGTTCCAAAGCTTATTAATTGATGCATATTGTGATATTACTTGCTCTTGTGCTATTTTTTTCTAGTCACCCTTGTGAACTTTGCAGGTGTCCTATGCATTATATTGCTACTCTATGAGGGACAAGCTGATTAACACTATGCTATGTTTTCTGCATGTGAAACAAACAAACATTTTTCAATGCATATTATTCATGATCTTTGTTTGTAGCTTGTCATGTTGCATGCATAGTTACCATGTCCTATTGTTAGAACTCCATTTTTCATGCACATGTTTAGAGTTCTTTGATCCCAGCTTTCAATGCTTGAAAATGGTTGGATCTTTATTGTGACGGTGCATGTCACCTCAAAAATTATTATTTTTATCACTTACCTACTCGAGGACGAGCAGGAGTTAAGCTTGGGGATGTTGATATGTTGGAAACGTATCTATAATTTTTGATGATCCATGCTTGTTTAGTATCTACTTTGCTTTACTTGTCCACACTTTGAGGAGCTTTTTACATGTTTTCTGGTACTAACCTATTAACAAGTTGCAATAGTTCCAAATGCCTATTTTCTGCTATTTTTGGTTTCAGAAAATTTAGTAAAGAAATATTCTCGGAATTGGACAGGACAAACGTCAAAGTCAATTACTTTCCATGGGGAACAAGAAGTCCAGAGGAGAGCCGAAGGGGCCAGTTAGGGGGGCCAGACCAACCCTAGGCGCGGGGGCAGGTGGGCCCACGCCTAACTAGGATTTGGTGGCCCTGGCCGCCTCTCGGTCTCGCCCCTTCGCCTATAAAAAGCCCCCGATGCAGGAACCCTGAGTACCTGATCAGAAATCCATGAAACCGTCTATAGCCGCCACCACCATCGTCCCTAGATCGGGGGGATCTGAAGCTCTTCCCGGCACCCTGCCGGAGGGGAAATCATCCCGGAGGCCTTCTCTCCGGTATGATGCGTGAGTAGTTCCACCTTGGACTATGGGTCCATGTAGTAGCTAGATGTTTGTATCTCCTCCTTTGTGCTTTCATGTATAGATCTTGTGAGCTCCGTTCATGATCAAGATCTAATCTATTTGTAATCATGCATGTTGTATTTGTAGGGATCCGATGGATATTGAGATTATTATGTTGGTTTTATTAATGGTTTTATCTTTATGATTCTATCATGTCTGTGTTGTTTGTGATCTTGCATGCTCTCTGTTGCTAGTGGTTATCTTGGCCAATTAGTTGCTAGTGACTCCAAGAGCGGGTATTTATGCTCGATAGTGGGTTCATGCCTGTAGTTTCCAAGGGAAATGACAATAATCTCTTCGGTTGTAGATGTGTTGTTGCTACTAGGGAGAAAACAATGGTCTCTTGTTCATGGAACATGTGGACTGTTTATCTTACACACTTTGCTTAAAGCAGTTGTCTGTTGATTGCAACTTAATACTGGAGGGGGTTCGGATGATAACCTTAAGGTGTACTTCTATTCATAGATGCAGTTGGATGGCGGTCTATGTATATTGTTGTATTGCCCAATCAACTTCATAGGATCTTTATGACTAGTAATACTGGAGGGGGAAAAGTCTTGAGTTTGTGTTGTGCAGGTCTCCGCATTGCTTGCAACACCTGTGTGACGTTTCCTTCCTCCTACTGGTTCGATAACCTTGGTTTCTTACTGAGGGAAACTTGCTGCTGTGCTGCTTCATAACTTGCTCTTGGGGTTTCCAACGAAGCGTCCCACGACAAGTGGTGGGCGCCATCATGCGTCGTCACGGTGATGTTGTAGATGATGGATTCAATCATCGTCGCATCAATGAACACTGTTGGCACCACCGCCGCCTCGGTGTCTTTAATCAGCAATGAATTTGAGGAGGTGAACGGGAGTGAGATGGACAGAGACAGAAATTTCAGACGCTTAGATCCTCACCGCCGCACGCCGTTCTAGCCACCACACTTGGATCCGCGGCGCCGCAAGCCATTCCGACGCCCACGCTTAGGTCCGCGCCACCGCTCATGCTCGTGCTCACCGATATCACCGGCAAGATCCTCTCCTCGTGGTTCGTGCTCACCGATATCACTAGCAATATTCTCTTCCGTGTCTTTACGCATCGCTGCTCTTCTAAGTAAGTGGTCCCATGCGCAGGATGATGGAGGAGGCGACGAACGGGGACGCGTCGCCGCCCAACGCCTAGACCACGAGCCTCATCGCGCGGGAGCCGTTCGAGATCGACGAGTACATTAGGATCTCCAACATCCTCCACTCCAGGTGATTTAACGTCCTATTCTGTGCTCCTCATCAGGTGTATGTAGCTTATCATTACAAGCTATTTGTTACAAAGCAGTAGTTATAAATGCCAGAGAGGGAATTCTTTGTCCAACAAAACGAATGTTTAGGCTGGCGACCTTTGGCAGGAGGCAGTCGCAAGATTTGTACATAACGCTGCTCTTCCTGGAGCACATCCTCACCCACGGCCCCCACATCCTTCTCTCATGGAGTTTCAGAATGACAGGGCCGTCATCCATAAGATGGCCACCTTGCATGTGTGATATGTACCTTGAGTAGTCCTTTTTTAGCTGCCACACATTTATGTCATTTCTGCCACACAGTATTGGAATTGGTAATTTTAGTTTAAGCGATCAAGTTTGTATCTGAAATCATGTTAAGAACATCAGTACTACAAAACTGGAGTGGGGGTAGTAGTTGGTAGTATATATTCGATACTAATAATATGATGTTCATATAGTTTCTCAATCTTTTTTTTGTGGTGTGCTTGTAGATTGAATATGTCCTATTCAATCCACTATACCTGTGTATATGCGGACAATTAATCTACACTCGTAAACTTGTAGCTGTGCTCCATACCCGAAGGCATGCTCGGGCTACTTCAAATATTTCTGCATCTTAGAAATGCATGCATTTATCTTATTCTTACTTCACCAGTGAGATGTGATGTTTTACTTCCATGTAGATCAGTATGTAACATGTCCAGTTCAAGGTCCTTTGGTGCATTTGCTGAAATTCCTACAATTAGTAAAAAGACTAGGGTATTCTAGAATTCTTGGTATCTTAATGTAGTTACTGTAACATGTGCTAATTCTAGTTAAGTGCCTCATTTCAGTGATGTTTTGTCAATTTTAGTGATTCTCGGTTCTCATTTCCACTAAGTGCTAGCAGGTGTGCTGGAGCGCATCAACCATCGCCATACTACCGTCATGTAATGTTTGTTGGAGTGCATCAACCATCGCCACGCCACCCGCAGTTATATTAAGAGAGGCAAAAGAATGGATATTATACCTTGCTGGTAATTAAACTAGACTTGGCCATACAGTCTTTCGTTTGCATAGTTTGCAATTCATGTATGCATGAACCAATGTATTGTACTTGTTGGTTAGTATTTGGTGGCATATAACTATAGAAACTAGTGAGTATCCCTAACCCCATACAATACATCAAGGTGTAGCCCAAGTGTACAGAATTTCTAGAATAAACTACTGCGCTATGCTACTCTGTATAATCCATATGGAATTTCTGGAATAAAGAGAGTGCACTATTGATTATCTGTTCTGTCTGCAATTTTCCTATCTATTGGAATGATGCATGGATGCTCCCTATGGTCATTGTATTTCCATATTACTGGGCACATTACTATAGTTATGTCTTGATCTTTTCCCTACTAATTGTCTCAAAAGTACTTTGTTCTACTAAGAGTTGTGAAATTTCTTTACAGCATCTCAAAGTTATGTTACTAATTTTGTTAGATTCTAGCATTATTTATATCTCACTTATTCTTTGCTGTTACTAGATAATGTGTGGTGTTCTCTGTGCTAAAGTTTGAAGATGCATGTAGCAGCAAACAGCGGTTGGCCAGCGGGGAGAGGATCCACTAGAACTGATTGGGGATGGAGGTCCGGGTTGTGTGTCCAAGCGGTGTTCTGATTGCTATTTTTGATAATTCATGTAGCTTGTGTTCATGTGTGCGCTGCCTCCTGCAGGTTGTGCTTATGTGTGCGCTGCTTCCTGTAGCGTATGCTATAACATAGTAACTTCCTTTTGCTGCCTTACTATGTTATTATTAACCCAGATACTGGGAGTTTGTAATTATAAAAACCTGTGTAATTATAACAACCTATGGTTTGATGATTTTATTGAATAAATAATTATTGTTTATCTCAAAATGTGGAAATTGAAATACTTTTTGGGTTCTAAAAAGGCCATGGCCCAAATAATATTGAGAGAAACGTTTTAAAAAATCAGAACAAATATTGTAACATCCCAAAAATATTAAACTAAGATCATCAAAATTAGGGTTAACAAAAACTTTTCTAAATAAAAAATATGAAAACATGCATGTGTATGCATCCCATTTTGAATTCTTTTGAATTGCCTTGTTTATGTGTTTCTTTGCTTGTAAATGGATTCTTAGGTGAATTAAACATCATCTAAATAATTCCCAAACTTTTCCTAAAGACAAATAAATCAAAAACAAACATAATAAGTGAATGGTCATTTTGACCAATTTAACTCCCATGCCTACTTTGGTTGTCCCAAACTTTCAGGACTTAATAGAAACTTGTTTGGATCTTTACACCCCTTGTTTGTACTCGTAACAAAGTATCAGTGCCCACCTTATGATCATCCAGAAACTTTCAAATGCATAGTTTAAATGACAATTCAAAATTGAATCTTTATCATTTGGGAAGATCCCACTTTTTCAAAAACCACTCAAACAAGCTCAACTTTCAAAACCCAAGCATCTACAGACTCACCAGCACCAACCTAGCACACCCACCAAAAATCTTTTCAAAATTCAAAACTTGAATTCTTGCGGCCATTTCATCGAACACCTTGTAGATTCAAATCAAATAAAATCTAAACACTATTGTGAGCAATGATTGGAGCCTAACTTGTTCCCTTTAGCTCACAGCAACCTCAGTAGATCATCTAGCTAACTAAACCAAGCACTAGCCCCACTGTAAGCTCGGCAATGTCATCAATGGTGAACAGCCGAAACTCACCATGCCACCCCAGTGCAGACAGCAAGCTAGGAGAAGAACTAGTCGTGCCAACCTTGTCTGGAAGATCACCCATGCCTCACCGCCCCCTCTCGACCAGCCCTGCCTCGAAGACATCGACCAGAGTGTAACACCCTTAGAATCGGCCCTATGCAAGTTTCAGCGATTCCCGCCAAACCCGCATAGAAACGATTCGAAGGTGCCCACCAGGCACTTTCGTGCGGGTGGAAAACGAAGTAATACCATTACACAATAGTCCTCGATGGAACCCAGAAAACATATATATACAGCAACGACTCAAAGAGTCAAGAATACAGATATTCAGTACAAAGATCCAAATCACCTTGAAAACGATATAGCGTCCGAGTACGGACAAGATGCAAATTGAGCTAAGAGCCCTGAAGAATAACCAATGGCGTCCATAACCCTGCCTAGGCCAAGCCGGAAGGGTAACCCTGCTAACGACGTCAGTCTCAAAACCTGCTTAAACAAAAGGAGTGCCGACAAAGGGCAAAGGAAAAAGAGAGAGCGGTCAGTACTGAGGCCAGTACACGACGAGGCTAGAATTCGGCGGTCCTCGCCTACATAGGTATGGTGGACTGAGCGGCAGCGCAGCATGCACTAAACAACCTATAGAGACTCGATACAACTAGCGGCTACCAGAGAGGGATAAGAAAGACCTATTCGGAACCATCCTGATACTACCACCAAACATACCCATCCTGGTGTTTCCCCTCGAGACCAAACGAGGAAGTCAACCGAGGAACTCACACAGTTGGCAGTTTTATTCATTCCGTTATAGTTGCGGCAATTACTAGTCAACTAAGATGGCATGAGTCATCCTGATAAAATAAGCAGTGGGCACTTTTAGTTAACCATTCCGTTGTAGTTGCAACACTTACTAGTCAGATACAATTAGCATGAGATATCCCAAAACCCAGCAGTTGTTGGTACTTTTATTTAGCCATTCCGTTGTAGTGAAGCTGATTACTAGTCATATCGAATACAAGTCAAATTATAGCAGTAAACTTTAGTTATAGTTGTCTATGATCGAGACCTGTGCTCCAAGTCGTCCATAACCGTGGACACGGCTTCTTGAAAAGATTTAACCCTGCAGGGGTGCACCAAAGTTTCCACACGCACCTACACCCTTGTTGTCGGATCAGGTAGGTACAAGATCACAAAACATACACCCAACGGTATGTCGACGGGGTTTCGGACACGACGTTTCCCAGACCCAAAGCAAGCACGGGGGGCCACCCCACTAAGTATACCCGCAACAAAGTCGGCCGGTCTCCGAGATGGACTCAGGGTTTGCGTCAATGGCTGTAAACGACTGGGAACCCGAAACTCTCGGGCTTGTCGATACCGCGAAAACACTCCGCTTACCTAAACAGTACAAGTGCAGTACCTCGCACAATTTAAATAAAGCAGTAAGGCATGGCATAAGTACAGAAGAGTAATAAAGCCCCAAACTACTTTGTGGCCCCCAGTACAGTACTTGGAATCAGGTACTAAATCGATGGGGGTGCCCATACACCCCACCTGTGGTTAGCGCGCTCGATCTCGGAACAGGTGTCAAGAACTCGGGGTCCTACGGGACACAAGTGGACGGTTAACAACCAAATAACATCTATTGCCCACCTGTGCCTCTGCATTTACCTACTTCAATTTTAGTTATTAAACAATAATTAAAGTAAACGATAATTAAATCCATGATCATCTCCAACTTTAAACATACGGCAATACTCCAACAACTGTGGTACTGGACGACACGCAACAGCACTTGAGCAAGCGACTACGACACGCAAGTCCAACTATCTACCAAACAACAGGTAATAGGATGTGTCCAAGGCAATATAAGGCTGCAAGGGATATCACGGGTACGAAAACTAGAGCAACGCAACACAGATAGCAATAGATCAATAGGAGGGAATAAATACTATAAAAGTAAGATATGTAGAAAGGGGGGAGGTGCTCGCCTGAAAACATTGCCGAAGATTCATCCGAAGATCGGGTCGACACTCGCATCAACTCAACGGCCTTATCCGCGAAGAAGCAATACACTAGAATAAACACCGGATGCACTATTTAATACTACGACAAAAGATCGGGCATGATGCATGTATGATGTATGACATGGCAAAGATGCGATGCAATTAGGCCATATTAAGCGGAACCGGGGGTCCCGACAATTAAATATATGGTTCTAGTTGTTTAGATACCCCGCCTTTTAAATGTTGTCTTAACAAGGCAAAATTATATCACAGGTTCGCTACACAAATTTAAATGGAACCAATATGAGACTAGATTTGTCCGCATATGGGCCCCATATTTAATTAAGAGGTGAATCGGCAAAAGCCCCCAAACCACATGATATGAGTGCAAGCATGAACAATTTAATATGCAACAAGATCAAGATCATATAGCATTTTATAAAATAGGGCTTGGAAAAGGTCACACATCTGGGTTCGGAAGATCTTGGTTCCGGGGGTTCGGGGTTCGGTCTCAGGGTTCGACGGGAGAATGGCTCGATGAGATCGGTCTCAGACAACGGAAGTCGATCTTGTTGCATCCGAGAAGAAGGACTTGGTTTGGCGTCGGGGCACATCGGACTCGCCCTGGTCGATGTCGTTCTTGTCGTCGTGAAGACCTAGTCGGTCCGCGGGTCGGGTCGGACTTGGCGTCCGGGGTGAAGAAATTGGCGTCCTCGAGGAAGTACTTGGTGTATCCGTGGTCGTCGGGTCATGTCGTCGGTCTTGTCGTTTCACAGCAGAGATCTTGGCGTCCTGGGTCTCGGCGTCTTCAGGTCCGAGAGAAAGAACTTGGCGTATCCGAGTTGACGACCTTGGAGTTCAGGGAGGATTTCTCGGTGTTCCGTGTGGAAGGCCTCGAGGGTTCGGTGACGGAGATCTCCACGGGTCCGTGGATATCTTGGTTCGGCATCGGATCGGCCCTGTCGACGAGATGATCTTGTCGGCCCCAACATTGGGCATTGGTTTCTCTGCGGAAGAGCTTGTCGATGGTATCCGAGCTGAGGACAACAATTTCGGCAGATACGCGCCCGCGATGGAACGTGCCCACGCTGGTAGGTGATGAGATAAAAGCAAAAAGCAGTGGCAATGCAGGCTCGCGGGCGGGGCGTCGGTTCCTCAGACCGTCGGACTTGGGGGCGCATCGGTGAACTAGCATAGGCCGCAGATATTGCAGATGGCGTGCTCGGTGGCAGACTGTCACAGGAGAAGGTAGAGGGGAGCAGGTCAGCGACCGTCAAGGTAGAAGAAGGGCGCGTCCGCGCACAGCGATGGTGAGAGACGCTGGAGGCGCTTGAGGCGGTCGCGGATGGGGCCGTGACTGGCAGACATCAGTGGAGGCCGCGGCGCCGGAGTTCGGCCAGAGGCAGGGGCGGGTGCAGGCCAGCGGTGGCGGGGTGAGAGGAGGAGGGAGACGGGGCCTCGATGCGCCAGCGGGCGAACGCAGCTTGGCGAGGACGAGGCTGCCGCGTGCCTGGCGGGGTCCCTCGAGGAGGCGAGGGGAGAAGGTGGCGGCGGATGCGGCCGGAGCGGAAGAACGCATCGACGGGGCGCCGTGGATGAGCTCGGGTCAGTGCGGGTCGGGGTTGCCGCGGCTGCAGAGGACAACGCGGCGAGGTGAGGGCGAAGGGGAAACGGCATCAGCGAGCGGCACGGCGGGGCCAACGGTGAAGGAGAGACGGAGGGGAAACTGAGGAAGAGAGAGAGAGCGGGGAGGCGGGTGGTGGGGAGCGGGGCGGAGCAAGGGGAGAGGCGGGAGGTGGACGGGGACGGAAGGATGAGGGAAGGCGGCGGCGGCGGGTTGGGGAACGAAGGGAGGAGGGAAGCGTAGAGGTGACGCGGGCGTGGTGGTCGTGCGGAACAGGGGGAGAGGGGCGAGTGGGGCAGGGCAGTGGGCCAGGTTCAGGCGGGGTGGGGTCGGTAGGACCGGGATGGAAGGGAGAGGAGGTGGGGAGTGGTTCAGCCGTGTGGGTGTGGCGTTGGGAAGGTGGCGGGGGTTGGTGGGGAGAGGAGGTGGGACAGGGGCTGATGAGGCGGCATGGGATTGGATAGAGGAAAGAGAGAGGTGAGGTGGCGCGAGGTGAATGATCGGGGTGATGTGGCTGGGGACTGGGTAGGTTAGGGTTAGGTAGAAAAGGGTTTGGGGTGGCTCTGGTTTAGATAGGATTTTATCTGGAGGTGGCCGGCTAGGCTTTCGGGCCTGGCTGGCTGCCTCCCAAAAATAATATAACTTTTTATTTAATTTAAAATAAACTTTGGTAAATAGTTTTTAGACAAATAAAAGACCCGGAAAAACCCGGCGCTTTAATTTGAAATTGAGACGGGGAATATTTAGAAAACCAAACTAGGCTTTTAGAAAATAGGTTTCGACAAACAAATGCATGATGACATGAGCATGCGGTCATGATGATGCAATGCACAAAAACAACGCGATTTTCTAGTAGTGGTTTTTGCGGGGCGCCACAATTCGACACCACTAACAATGGATCTCGCCCTCGAGATCCGCCTCATGGTACCGGAAAGAAGGTCGGTGATCTGCATCTTCTCGCTTCGTGTAGATCTTCGCGACACCACTAACAAGAGGTCGTTGTCCGTGATCGTCGATGGAACACTCCGGGAACAAAAGGTCGAAGGTAGAGGTATCAACAAATGAAGCCACCTCTAACTCCGTTAGAAAGAGAGAACCGATGCATTCTCATCCACTTCAATGTACACAAGCGAAATAGAGTGAGTAGTCGGCATGGGGGCCAATCCATCACGCACCCAAACTATTACTCTGCACAATCAGTAGAAAAGCGTGCAACCATTCTTGGAATCAGACTGAAGATCTCGACAATCGAGGTTCAGGAACAAAGGAGTGATGCAGACTCTGCATTGGATCTGGCGTAGATGATGTCGTCGCGTCGGAAAACACCGGAAGGCATGAGAGGAACAAAAGAAGTCCACCAGACGAAGGGTTCCTCGGATAGCATGAAGACCAGATGTAGCAACACCGTTACCAAAGGAGGAAGCGAAACCCTGAAGGTATGATGAAACCCAACCACGAGAAATCCTGGACTCGAAGAGGGAGAAGAGAGCGGATTCAAAACACGCAGAGGTGAGAGGAGAGCAGCAGAGGGGTAAGGAGTAAAATCAGACCTAATCAGAACTATCCAACCGATTTTTCAAAAATAGTTTTGACACTCTACTTCGGCCGTTAGCTAGGTTATCCTACAGGCTGGACTTGTGGGGTATCGCAACTACTGAGCTCTGATACCACTCTGTAACACCCTCAAAATCGGCCCTATGCAAGTTTCAGCGATTCCCGCCAAACCCGCATAGAAACGATTCGAAGGTGCCCACCAGGCACTTTCGTGCGGGTGGAAAACGAAGTAATACCATTACACAATAGTCCTCGATGGAACCCACAAAACATATATATACAGCAACGACTCAAAGAGTCAAGAATACAGATATTCAGTACAAAGATCCAAATCACCTTGAAAACGATATAGCGTCCGAGTACGGACAAGATGCAAATTGAGCTAAGAGCCCTGAAGAATAACCAATGGCGTCCATAACCCTGCCCAGGCCAAGCCGGAAGGGTAACCCTGCTAACGACGTCGATCTCAAAACCTGCTTAAACAAAAGGAGTGCCGACAAAGGGCAAAGGAAAAAGAGAGAGCGGTCAGTACTGAGGCCAGTACACGGCGAGGCTAGAATTCGGCGGTCCTCGCCTACATAGGTATGGTGGACTGAGCGGCAGCGCAGCATGCACTAAACAACCTATAGAGACTCGATACAACTAGCGGCTACCAGAGAGGGATAAGAAAGACCTATTCGGAACCATCCTGATACTACCACCAAACATACCCATCTTGGTGTTTCCCCTCGAGACCAAACGAGGAAGTCAACCGAGGAACTCACACAGTTGGCAGTTTTATTCATTCCATTATAGTTGCGGCAATTACTAGTCAACTAAGATGGCATAGGTCATCCTGATAAAATAAGCAGTGGGCACTTTTAGTTAACCATTCCGTTGTAGTTGCAACACTTACTAGTCAGATACAATTAGCATGAGATATCCCAAAACCCAGCAGTTGTTGGTACTTTTATTTAGCCATTCCGTTGTAGTGAAGCTGGTTACTAGTCATATCGGATACAAGTCAAATTATAGCAGTAAACTTTAGTTATAGTTGTCTATGATCGAGACCTGTGCTCCAAGTCGTCCATAACCGCGGACACGGCTTCTCGAAAAGATTTAACCCTGCAGGGGTGCACCAAAGTTTCCACACGCACCTACACCCTTGTTGTCGGATCAGGTAGGTACAAGATCACAAAACATACACCCCACGGTATGTCGACGGGGTTTCGGACACGACGTTTCCTAGACCCAAAGCAAGCACGGGGGGCCACCCCACTAAGTATACCCGCAACGAAGTCGGCCGGTCTCCGAGACGGACTCAGGGTTTGCGTCAATGGCTGTAAACGACTGGGAACCCGAAACTCTCGGGCTTGTCGATACCGCGAAAACACTCCGCTTACCTAAACAGTACAAGTGCAGTACCTCGCACAATTTAAATAAAGCAGTAAAGCATGGCATAAGTACAGAAGAGTAATAAAGCCCCAAACTACTTTGTGGCCCCCAGTACAGTACTTGGAATCAGGTACTAAATCGATGGGGGTGCCCATACACCCCACCTGTGGTTAGCGCGCTCGATCTCGGAACAGGTGTCAAGAACTCGGGGTCCTACGGGACACAAGTGGACGGTTAACAACCAAATAACATCTATTGCCCACCTGTGCCTCTGCATTTACCTACTTCAATTTTAGTTATTAAACAATAATTAAAGTAAACGATAATTAAAGCCATGATCATCTCCAACTTTAAACATACGGCAATACTCCAACAACTGTGGTACTGGACGACACGCAACAGCACTTGAGCAAGCGACTACGACACGCAAGTCCAACTATCTACCAAACAACAGGTAATAGGATGTGTCCAAGGCAATATAAGGCTGCAAGGGATATCACGGGTACGAAAACTAGAGCAACGCAACACAGATAGCAATAGATCAACAGGAGGGAATAAATACTATAAAAGTAAGATAGGTAGAAAGGGGGAGGTGCTCGCCTGAAAACATTGCCGAAGATTCATCTGAAGATCGGGTCGACACTCGCATCAACTCAACGGCCTTATCCGCGAAGAAGCAATACACTAGAATAAACACCGTATGCACTATTTAATACTACGACAAAAGATCGGGCATGATGCATGTATGATGTATGACATGGCAAAGATGCGATGCAATTAGGCCATATTAAGCGGAACCGGGGGTCCCGACAATTAAATATATGGTTCTAGTTGTTTAGATACCCCGCCTTTTAAATGTTGTCTTAACAAGGCAAAATTATATCACAGGTTCGCTACACAAATTTAAATGGAACCAATATGAGACTAGATTTGTCCGCATATGGGCCCCATATTTAATTAAGAGGTGAATCGGCAAAAGCCCCCAAACCACATGATATGAGTGCAAGCATGAACAATTTAATATGCAACAAGATCAAGATCATATAGCATTTTATAAAATAGGGCTTGGAAAAGGTCACACATCTGGGTTCGGAAGATCTTGGTTCCGGGGGTTCGGGGTTCGGTCTCAGGGTTCGACGGGAGAATGGCTCGAGGAGATCGGTCTCGGACAACGGAAGTCGATCTTGTCGCATCCGAGAAGAAGGACTTGGTTTGGCGTCGGGGCACATCGGACTCGCCCTGGTCGATGTCGTTCTTGTCGTCGTGAAGACCTTGTCGGTCCGCGGGTCGGGTCGGACTTGGTGTCCGGGGTGAAGAACTTGGCGTCCTCGAGGAAGTACTTGGTGTATCCGTGGTCGTCGGGTCATGTCGTCGGTCTTGTCGTTTCACAGCGGAGATCTTGGCGTCCTGGGTCTCGGCGTCTTCAGGTCCGAGAGAAAGAACTTGGCGTATCCGAGTTGACGACCTTGGAGTTCAGGGAGGAGTTCTCGGTGTTCCGTGTGGAAGGCCTCGAGGGTTCTGTGACGGAGATCTCCACGGGTCCGTGGATATCTTGGTTCGGCATCGGATCGGCCCTGTCGACAAGATGATCTTGTCGGCCCCAACATTGGGCATTGGTTTCTCTGCGGAAGAGCTTGTCGATGGTATCCGAGCTGCGGACAACAATTTCGGCAGATACGCGCCCGCGATGGAACGTGCCCACGCTGGTAGGTGATGAGATAAAAGCAAAAAGCAGTGGCAATGCAGGCTCGTGGGCGGGGCGTCGGTTCCTGAGACCGTCGGACTTGGGGGCGCACCGGTGAACTGGCATAGGCCGCAGATATTGCAGATGGCGTGCTCGGTGGCAGACTGTCACAGGAGAAGGTCGAGGGGAGCAGGTCGGCGACCGTCAAGGTAGAAGAAGGGCGCGTCCGCGCACAGCGATGGTGAGAGACGCTGGAGGCGCTTGAGGCGGTCGCGGATGGGGCCGTGACCGGCAGGCATCGGTGGAGTCCGCGGCGCCGGAGTTCGGCCAGAGGCAGGGGCGGGCGCAGGCCAGCGGTGGTGGGGCGAGAGGAGGAGGGAGACGGGGCCTCGATGCGCCAGCGGGCGAACGCAGCTTGGCGAGGACGAGGCTGCCGCGTGCCTGGCGGGGTCCCTCGAGGAGGCGAGGGGCGAAGGTGGCGGCGGATGCGGCCGGAGCGGAAGAACGCATCGACGGGGCGCCGTGGATGAGCTCGGGTCAGTGCGGGTCGGGGTTGCCGCGGCTGCAGAGGACAACGCGGCGAGGTGAGGCCGAAGGGGAAACGGCATCAGCGAGCGGCACGGCGGGGCCAACGGTGAAGGAGAGACGGAGGGGAAACTGAGGAAGAGAGAGAGAGAGAGCGGGGAGGCGGGTGGTGGGGAGCGGGGCGGAGCAAGGGGAGAGGCGGGAGGTGGACGGGGACGGGAGGATGAGGGAAGGCGGCGGCGTCGGGTTGGGGAACGAAGGGAGGAGGGAAGCGTGGAGGTGACGCGGGCGTGGTGGTCGTGCGGAACAGGGGGAGAGGGGCGAGTGGGGAAGGGCAGTGGGCCAGGTTCAGGCGGGGTAGGGTCGGTGGGACCGGGATGGAAGGGAGAGGAGGTGGGGAGTGGTTCAGCCATGTGGGTGTGGCGTTGGGCAGGTGGCGGGGGTTGGTGGGGAGAGGAGGTGGGCCAGGGGCTGATGAGGCGGCATGGGATTGGATAGAGGAAAGAGAGAGGTGAGATGGCGCGAGGTGAATGGTCGGGGTGATGAGGCTGGGGACTGGGTAGGTTAGGGTTAGGTAGAAAAGGGTTTGGGGTGGCTCTGGTTTAGATAGGATTTTATCTGGAGGTGGCCGGCTAGGCTTTCGGGCCTGGCTGGCTGCCTCCCAAAAATAATATAACTTTTTCTTTAATTTAAAATAAACTTTGGTAAATAGTTTTTAGACAAATAAAAGACCCGGAAAAACCCGGCGCTTTAATTTGAAATTGAGACGGGGAATATTTAGAAAACCAAACTAGGCTTTTAGAAAATAGGTTTCGACAAACAAATGCATGATGACATGAGCATGCGGTCATGATGATGCAATGCACAAAAACAACGCGATTTTCTAGTAGTAGTTTTTGCGGGGCGCCACACAGAGCACCCAGGAACGCCGCGCCCGTGCCTCTGTCAACCATGCCGAGCATGCGCCAGAGCGCCACCCTCGACCGAAGCCCACAGACCGCGCGCCGCCCTCGCCGCATGCATACACGATCACCACCGACCCAGGAGACTGCCAGACATCCCCGTTTGCCGCCCCATGCCTCACAGCCACCGCTCGCCGTCGAAGACGCCGCCTCGGCCGCGCAGAGCATCGCACGTTCCAGACCATTTTCCACCGCCCCTACAAGAGCATTAAAGCCGTAGAGTATCGCCAGGAGACCACCAAGAGATCGCCACCGCCGGCCATGCCTCTAGCAGCCCGTAGCCATGTCGCCACCGTCGCCTGCCCATGCCATTCGGTCTCGTCGTCGCGACTATAAATAGAGGCCACCCCCAGCCGAATTGAGCACACCATCTCACTCCCCTCTCCTCGCTGATCGTTCCACCCTGTTCCCGAAGCAAGGCGAGCAGCACTTCGCCGGAATTTCACCGGAGCCCGCCGCCTCTGGAGAAGAAGGGAGCCAGCGATTGGAGCCGTCCCAGGAGAAGCTGCCGGTAACAGGAGGTTCGCCGTCATCGACTTCCTTTTTATCCCGCCTCGCCGACCCTCGACTGAACCCCGGTGAGCCCCCGATGACCCCCACCTGCCGCGTTAGGTTTTTGTCTCGCCAGTGTTGGCCAACGTCGACGATGACCCTAAGCCGTTAGATTAGAACAAGATCCCACGGCTCCCATCGCCCCATACCGCTTCGCACCCCCTCGTATCACTGACGCGTGGGGATAGCGGCTTAACCATCCCGCATAAGCGCTGTGCTTAGCAGGCTGGACCAGTATCGCTTCCCGCGCAGCCCCAGTCATTTGAAATTAACCTTTTCCATTTTATTTCAAACACACTTCTGCACCTAGACTCAAAAATCAACCCAGATCGATTCAGTGAACCAAATTGAATGAAACCAATTTTGTTAGAAAGGTCTGGAAATGCTGAATCCATGCCCGTTGGATTCAAGTCATTTGGATTTGTAGATCATCCTTGGTAAAAATAACAAGGCAGAAGCTTTTCTGCATTCAAACATTTTTCAAATTTAAACCATGATAGATTTTGAGTTGATTCCAACTCTCAAAAATCACATTTAACCACAACTTTCAGAATATATAAAAATATATATAGGTTTACTTACAGAAATAATGACCAAGTAATAAAAGAATGCCACATAAGCATTTCTAGTCACTTTAGTTAATTAAAATAAAAGGTTAAACCTTATTAAATTGTGACACCACTTTAAATCACATTCCCATGTACTGAAATATGTGGTGATGACATGTGTCAACATGATCCCATGTTTGGTTTGGAGAATATTAAATCTTAAGTACTTTTTTAATGAGTAGGAATTACTTTTCTAAAAAGAAAAGGAATTAAACCAAGCTTGGGTCTTGTAATGTTAGTGATGATGCTAGATCATCTATAGGACCCTTGTGTGTGATGATTGCAAGTAGTTAAGTATTGTTTGGTGATTGTGTACCTCGTATTTACTTATAGACGCTTGTACCGACCAAGGATACAAGGAGGAAGGAGGATACTACGAAGAAGAAGCCGAGGAGAACTTCAACCACTGCTCTGCAGAAGGAAAGCTAACACTTGCAATTTAGCAAGCTTATACTGATACTGATGCAAGCCTAATACTACTAGTTGAATGTGCAAGCCAATACTTGCAAGCTACTACTTGCTTGCTACCATGCCCACTATATGCCTTAAAGCATATATGATCATAACCACTTGATAAACCAATCCTAGTTTTACTTGCAAGCTTTATACTTTATTTATTTATTAAAGCTATTACTTAGAGTTTACTTAAGTGAATTGTAGATTCTAGAAGGATAAATGAAGGTTGCATAAAGAGCATAAAATTTGGCCTAAGCTAGACAATTTTGATGTCATCCTAAGGCCTGAGATTGAACTTAGTTTAAAACTCCACTTGTTTACCAACCCTTATTAGTACTTACCCCCACTTGTAGATGCTAGTGCTAAGCATAAAACTTGATCAACTTTAGATGGGAATACGTGGTGGGAAAATGGTTATGAAAACCTTGGAATGATGGATAATTCTATTGAAATGTTTTGGACATGTGTTTCCGAAAACACCAGCTGATTTATGGTGAAATCTATGTTGAGGCATGAGCCTTAGCCCTTTATAAAACTGATGGTTGTCTGGATGCGGTACCATTCCAATTTTATCGTACAACCACAATACCTGAGAATTGGGTAGGGCTTGACTGGAAACTTATATACCTTAGTATTAGTTCCCTCACAGCCAAGGTCTGAGCTGAGGCTACCTTCTGAAGATTGTCCACCTGTGCAGTACCCAAGATGACAGTTGGTCATGGTTGGGAGGCCAAAGTCACAGGAGAGGTGCTTATACTAGGGCGTGTAATTGCAAGGTTAGGATTGATTATCCGCATACTGAGTATGGTGAATTTAGGATTTGTTCCTGACGGATGTATCGAATGTTGTGGTGAAAGTGTAAAATCTCTGCAGAGTGTCAAACTATTCGAATAGCCGCATCCGCGGTTATGGACAGTTGGAGTGGCCATACTGTTCCCCCGTCAGATGTTTCCAAAATGACTTGTGAAATGATTTGAGACTTCGACTTGACCACAACAAAGTTGTGCTATGAAATACAAGTTCCCACTTAGGTGTTATAAACTTCAACTAGCTCTCTTGCTTCTGAACTTAGTAGAGGTAAATCTGGCTTTTTTCAAAACAACCCTAGAGCTTAGTGTCCTACTACAAAAAACCCCTTCCCTTGTTAGTATTAGTTTGCGAGTACTTAAAGAGTACTCATGGCTTTGTCCCTGGCTATTCCCATGGCCAGACTATGAAGAGGAGTACCTGGAGGATGGACCCCAGGAAGGTTACGACAACTAGGATCATCTCCCATCATCAGCATTGCCTGTGACCCCGAAGATGGAGCTTCGCCTATGCTACCGTTATTATTACGTATTCCGCTGCTTGTGTTGTATTAAGACTGGATCATGAGATCCTTATTTGTGTAAGACCTTATGTATGGTTTGTAATGGATGATGTACTGTGGTATCCAGTTCTGTTATGTCTCGCAAAAATGGTATCCTAGGATTGCGATGTATGGCATAACAGGCATCTGTGATTAAAAATCCGGGTGTTGACAAGTTGGTATCAGAGCCATCTTGACCATAGGAGACCCTAGTTAGACTGGACGTTTGAATCAAAAACTTAGTTTCAAAACCAAAGAAAACAAATATTTACAAAAACTTATTCCCATTCTTATCACTTTGATTCTTTCATGAAAATTCATGTTCCTCAAAAATCTTGCAAAATACATAAAATTTGACACACTTGATCACTCTACTAACTTACTCATCTTATATTCTTTTAGATGGATGTGAAGTACAACAAGTTTTACCAATTGGGAAATGGCGGAGACCTTATCTTTGAGAGGGATTTGGACCAACTTTTGGAACTTCTAGAGCGTCCTCACCCCGAGTTCTTCGGAGCTCAGCTCAATGATCAAGGAGGAGAAGATATGTAGTGGCTAATTGTTGCAAGTCTCCGAGGAAAGATTGAACCTCCCACTGCTGAGGGAATTAAATTCACCTTAAGAGAGAACAACTGGCTCGATGGACTTTCCAGGGCCATGCAGGAAGCTCTTTCCCGTCTGTGTGGGCAGAGTATCAACCATATCAAGGGTACTCGCTTTGAGTTTTGCCCAAGGCGTGATGCTAATGGACAACCCCTGGAAGCCCCATACCACCACGAGCTGAAAACTCAATTGGATCACCTTAGCTTCATGATGTACGATCGTCAGCAGGAATTGGACAACTGTCGTGACTACTCCAACCACAAGTCCGCCATCATCAAGACGAAGGATCAGACCGTCGACATGCTAGCGAAGGATCGCAAGTCTCGCCGTCATCAGCTCGACAAGAAGGAGTGCATCATTGCCCGTCTTCGCCACCATATCTCGTCTTTGGAGGAGACCATCCACGAGAGAGACATGCAGTTGGAGGAAAGGGAGAATGCCGGAGAGGATCTTCATGGAGACCCCTACTCCTATCTCAGTGATGATGATGATTTCCTGGAAGATCAGGCTATGGATTTCTTCACCGATGAGGATGATTACGCCTTCATCGATGACGACGAGGATGATGAGGATGACGACTACACCGACTCTGAGGAGTAGTAGCACTTGAGCTCTAGCGTAGTGAGTAGTATTTGGTCCCACTGTATCGTAGTTTCCAGAATGGTTCTTAAAACCATCTGTTTCCCTTTGTTGTGGTGTGTGTTGTACTGTGTGCTATGAATGAATGAAAAGCAAGTTGCTAGAAAAAAATCTGAGTCAAACTTTAAAAACTTCTCAAAGTCCCAGAACCTTAGATATTTCCCTCTTTTATCATGATCTATCTCAATCTTCAGATGCCACGTGGAGGAAGTGGTTCATCCCCGGACCCGATGTTGCAGATACTGCAAATGTTGACTTCTGACCATGAAGCTAAAAGAGCCGAATGTCAAGCCAACCTAGCCACCCTGCAACAGATAGCTCAGCTTGCCCACAACAACCAAGGCCACAGAAATCAGGACAACCATGGATCTAAGCTCAAGAATTTCCAAAACACCAACCCACCTGTTTTCACTAAGTCGAAAGAGCCCTTAGATGCCGATGATTGGCTGCAAACCATGGAAAATAACCTAGAAGTTGCCAGAGTGGAAGCTAACGAGAAAGTTTTGTTCGCCACCCACTATCTAGCCGGAGATGCCAGAGCATGGTGGAATAGTGTTCGCGCAATGACCGGAGGCCAAATGATGACCTGGGAGGAATTCAAGGTCAAGTTTAGCAGAAGCCATGTACCACCGGGTTTAATCAAGAGGATGAGAGACGAGTTCAGAGAACTGAAGCAAGGAAGGATGACTGTAGTGGAATATCGTGACAAATTCTTGTCATTACCTAGGTATGCCCCGGATGAGATCGACACCGATCCCAAGAAGAAAGAAAGATTCTTGAATGGTCTGCATGATGAGATGCAGACTGTGTTAGTCAATATCTCCTTTGATGAAGCCCTGGTCGACTCTGCCATCCAAATAGAAGGAAATATCAACCAAGCCAATGAGAACCGCAAGCATCGCATGATGCACCAGCCAGGAACCCATCAGACCCCAAAGTATCGCCCTAACCCATCTCCAGGATTTGCCCCAAGAACCAACAGACCCCTGATGAACCGTCTAACCTACCCCAACCGTGGAAACCCAAGGCCCGGAGGAAATAACAACAACCCCGGGAACTCTAGCAATTTCAACCGTGCCCCACCCAAGTTCAACAACAACAATGCTGCCACCAACACCAACACTGCCCCGAGGACTAGAAGCAATGTTGTGCCTGTAGTAGCAAAGGACAAGTCGCAAGTGACTTGCTATGACTGTGGAAATAATGGCCACTATTCCAACGAGTGCCCCAACAAGAAGAATGCCGCAGCCCCCAATGCAAATGCCCCAGCTTAGCAGCAGCATCGTGTTCAGCCAGGAAGAAGGTTTGCCCCAGGGAATTCGCTCAACCGCAACGGTCGTATTTTCCTCATGCATGCTGAAGAAGCTCAGGAAGCGCCAGACGTCGTGCTGGGTATGTTTTCTGTTAATTCAGTACTTGCAAGAGTGTTGTTTGATTCTGGTGCATCGCATTGATTTGTCACCGAAGAATTTGCATGCACTAGTAAAATTCAACCAACAAAACTGAAGCATGTTATGATCGTCCAAATTCCCGGATCAACTACCAAGGCTAGGCAAATTTGCAAGGCCGTCCCTATCCGAATCAATGGCATAGATTTTTATGGTAATCTGATAGTACTCGGAACTAAAGGTTTGGAAGTAGTACTAGGAATGTATTGGATGTCCAAACATAAAGGATTGATTGACTATGCCAAGAAATCCATAACCATGACCAGTACCGCCGGAATATCAGTCGAGCATATATCTGAAACCTTACCTCGCCAATTCAAGTGCAACAAGAGTATAGCCCAACCTACCATTGACCAAGTCCGGATAGTCTGTGAATACCCCGATGTATTTCCAGATGTTTTGCCCGGTATGCCACCAGATCGGGATATCGAGTTTATCATCGCACTAATCCCCGGAACAGGACCCATAGCCCAGAGAGCCTATAGTATGAACCCGTTGGAACTAGCAGAACTGAAGAAGCAACTGGATTCCATGTTGGAAATTGGATTGATTCAACCAAGTGCGTCACCTTGGAGATCACTTGTTTTGTTCATGGACAAGAAGGATGGAGGTAACCGTCTGTGCACGGATTACAGGAAGTTGAATGATGTCACCATCAAGAACAAGTATCCCTTTCCCAAGATATAAGATTTGTTTGAAAAGTTGACCGGTGCCAAAGTATTTTCTAAGATTGATCTTAGGATTGGCTATCATCAACTCAAGATTCGTGCAGAAGATATTCCCAAGACTGCCTTTACCACCCGATATGGATTATACGAGTATACCGTTATGTCCTTTGGATTAACCAATGCCCCCGCTTATTTCATGAATCTCATGAATAAGATTTTTATGGACTTCCTGGATAAGTTTGTCGTTGTTTTCATTGATGACATTCTGATTTATTCCAAATCGGAAGAAGAACATGAGCTACACCTAAGGACCATTCTTGGAACCCTTAGAGAGCATCAGTTGTATGCCAAGTTTAGAAAATGTGAATTCCGGTTACAGGAGGTAGGATTCCTCGGTCACATTGTATCAGCCGGAGGAATTGCCGTTGATCCCACAAAGGTGAAAGATGTCGAAGATTGGCAAGCCCCAACCACTCAAACCCAAGTCCGTGCATTTCTCGGATTGGCGGGATATTACCGCAAGTTCGTAGAAGGATTCTCGAGTATCGCCAGACCCATGACCCAATTGCTGAAGAAGGACAAGAAGTTTGAATGGACCGACAAATGTGAAGAGAGTTTTCAAGAACTCAAGAGGAGATTGATTTCAGCCCCAATCTTAATCATGTCGGATATCACGAAGCCCTTCGATGTGTATTGTGATGCATCCAAGATCGGTCTCGGATGTGTGCTAATACAAGAAGGCAAAGTTATATCTTATCTATCTCGGCAACTGAAATAACATGAGCAAAATTACCCAACCCATGACCTTGAACTAGCAGCCGTAGTTCTAGCCCTGAAGACGTGGAGACATTACCTGATGGGAAATCGTTGTGAGATTTATTCGGATCACAAGAGCCTGAAGTATATATTCACTCAGAAGGAACTGAATATGAGACAGAGAAGATGGATTGAGCTAATCAAGGATTATGACCTAGAGATTCACTATCACCCCGGGAAAGCCAACATAGTAGCCGATGCCCTTAGCAGATTGCCGTGCCGCTTGAACTCCATGATTTTAAAGGAGCAACCAAGCTTGCACAAAGAGATGGAAGATTTTCGAATGGAATTAGTAAGTGAAGGATTTTTGGCTAGAATAGAACTTCAACCCACTTTGATCAGTCAGATCAAAGAGGCGCAGAAGGGAAATGCTAGTATCGACAGAATCAAGCGTCGTATCAGTACATGCAAAGTACCTGGATTCACCGAAGACGAAGAAGGAGTTCTGTGGTACAAAGGACGCCTTTGTGTACCTGCAGATTCTGAGTTGAAAGAAGTGATTCTAAAGGAAGCTCATGATACTCTTTATTCTATCCACCCCGGAGGAACTAAGATGTATCAATATTTGAAAGAGCAATTTTTTTGGCATAAGATGAAGAGAGAAATCGGAAGCTATATCGCCAAGTGTGATATATGCCAGCGAGTCAAGGCAGGACATCAAAGACCCGCTGGATTGTTGCAACCATTGCAGATTCCAGAATGGAAATGGGATTCCGTTGGAATGGACTTTATCACCGGATTGCCTACTTCTAGTAGGGGAAATGATTCTATCTGGGTCATAGTTGACCGATTGTCCAAAGTCGCCCATTTCTTACCCGTCAAGACCACATATCAGAGTTCAAAGCTAGCGGAGTTATACATCGCTAGAATCGTCAGTTTGCATGGAGCCCCCAAGAACATCGTATCTGATCGAGGAACTCAATTTACCTCGAGATTTTGGAAGAAAGTCCAAGAAGGTTTAGGAACCCGCTTAGATTTCAGCACCGCATATCACCCTCTGACCGATGGACAAACAGAGCGAGTAAACCAAATACTCGAAGATATGCTGAGAGCATGTGTGTTAGAATATGGATCCAAGTGGGAAGACTGTCTGACATTTGCAGAATTTTCATACAACAACAGTTATCAAGCCAGTTTGCAAATGGGCCCATTTGAATTCATGTACGGAAGGAAGTGTCGCACCCCTTTGAACTGGTCGGAAGTAGGAGAGAGTCAGATTTTCGGACCCGACATCCTACGAGAAGCAGAAGAGAAGGTTCACAAGATTCGTGAGCACCTCAAGACAGCCCAGTCCAGACAGAAGAATTACACCGACAAGAGACGTCAAGACCTCGCTTTCAACATAGGAGATTTTGTGTATCTGAAGGTGTCGCCATTGAAGGGAATGCAGCATTTCCAACTCAAAGGAAAGTTAGCCCCCAGATATATCGGACCCTTCAAGATTCTGAACCATCGAGGAGAAGTGTCGTATCAATCGGAACTACCCAAAGAGATGTCAGCCGTGCACAATGTGTTCCATATCTCATTACTTCGCAAGTGTCTCGAAGTCCCCGAGAAGACCGAAGTGTTCAAGAATATTGATCACCAGACCATAGAGATCAACGATGACCTGACCTATCCCGAAGTACCCATCCGTATTTTGGAAGAATCTTTCCGAACTACCGAACCCAAAGCATCAAGTTTCTCAAGATTCAGTGGAGCAACCGCACAGAAGAGGAAGCTACCTGGGAGCTCGAAGATAACATTAGGACGGAGTTTGCCGATCTCTTCAAATCCTAGGTAATCTTTTCGTCCTTTTTCAAATCTCGGGACGAGATTTTGTTTAAGGGGGGAAGGTTTGTAACATCCCAAAAATATTAAACTAACATCATCAAACTCTAATCATCAAAATTAGGGTTAACAAAAACTTTTCTAAATAAAAATATGAAAGCATGCATGTGTGTATGCATCCCATTTTGAATTCTTTTGAATTGCATTGTTTGTGTGTTTCTTTGCTTGTAAAAGGATTCTTAGGTGAATTAAACATCATCTAAACATTTCCCAAACTTTTCCCAAAGACAAATAAATCAAAAACAAACAAAATAAGTGAATGTTCATTTTGACCAATTTAACTCCCATGCCTACTTTGGCTGTCCCAAACTTTCAGAACTTAACAGAAACTTGTTTGGATCTTTACACCCCTTGATTGTACTCATAACAAAGTATCAAGGACCACCTTGTGATCATCCAGAAACTTTCAAATGCATAGTTTAAATGACAATTCAAAATTGAATCTTTATCATATGGGAAGATCCCACTTTTTCAAAAACCACTCAAACAAGCTCAACTTTAAAAACCCAAGCATCTGCAGACTCACAAGCACCAACCTAGCACACCCACCAAAAATCTTTTCAAAATTCAAAACTTGAATTCTTGCGGCCATTTCATCAAACACCTTGTAGATTCAAATCAAATAAAATATAAACACTATTGTGAGCAGTGATTGGAGCCTAACTTGTTCCCTCTCTAGCTCACAGCAACCTTAGTAGATCATCTAGCTAACTAAACCAAGAACTAGCCCCACTGTAAGCTCGGCAATGTCATCAATGGTGAACAACCGAAGCTCACCATGACACCACAGTGTAGACAACAAGCTAGGAGAAGAACTAGCCGTGCCAACCTTGTCTGGAAGATCACCCATGCCTCACCGCCCCCTCTCGACCAGCCCTGCCTCGAAGACATCGACCAGAGCACCCAGGAACACCGCGCCCGTGCCTCTGTCGACCATGCCGAGCATGCGCCAGAGCGCCACCCTCGACCGAAGCCCATAGACCGCACGCCGCCCTCGCCGCGTGCATACACGATCACCACCGTCCCAGGAGACCGCCAGACATCCCCATTTGCCGCCCCATGCCTCATAGCCACCGCTCGCCGTCGAAGACTCCGCCTTGGCCGCGCAGAGCATCGCACGTTCCAGACCATTTGCCACCGCCCCTACATGCGCATTAAAGCCGGAGAGCATCGCCAGGAGACCATCAAGCGATCGCCACCGCCGGCCATGCCTCTAGCAGCCCATAGCCATGTCGCCACCGTCGCCTGCCCATGCCGTTCGGTCTCGTCGTCGCGACTATAAATAGAGGCCACCCCTAGCCGAATTGAGCACACCATCTGACTCCCATATCCTTACTGATCGTTCCACCCCATTCCCGAAGCAAGGCGAGCAACGCTTTGCCGGAATTTCACCGGAGCCCGTCGCTTCTGGAGAAGAAGGGAGCCAGCGATTGGAGCCGCCCCAGGAGAAGCTGCCAGTACTAGGAGGTTCGCCGTCATTGACTTCGTCGTTCGCCCGCCTCGCCGACCCTCGCCTGAACCCCGGTGAGCCCCCAACGACCCTCACTCGCCGCGTTAGGTTTCAGTCTCGCCGGAGTTGCCCGACGTGGACGACGACCCTTAGCCGTTAGATTAGAACAAGATCCCATGGCTCACATCGCCCCATACCGCTTCACACCCCCTCGTCTCACTGACGCGTGGGGACAGCGACCTAACCATCCCGCGTAAGCGCTGTGCTTAGCAGGCCGGCCCAGTATCGCTTCCCGCGCAGCCTAGTCATTTAAAATTAAACTTTTCCATTTTATATCAAACACACTTCTGCACCTAGATTCAAAAATCAACCCAGATTGATTTAGTGAACCAAATTGAATGAAACCAATTTTTGTTAGAAAGGTCTGGAAATGCTGAATCCAACCCCCATTGGATTCAAGTCATTTGGATCTGTAGATCATCCTTGGTAAAAATAACAAGGCAGAAGCTTTTCTGCATTCAAACATTTTTCAAATTTAAACCATGATAGATTTTGAGCTGATTCCAACTCTCAAAAATCAAATTTAACCATACCTTTCAGAATATATAAAAATATATATAGGTTTACTTACAGAAATAATGACCAAGTAATAAAAGAATGCCACATAAGCATTTCTAGTCACTTTAGTTAATTAAAATAAAAGGTTAAACCTTATTAAATTGTGACACCACTTTAAATCACATTCCCATGTACTGAAATATGTGGTGATGACATGTGTCAACATGATCCCATGTTTGGTTTGGAGAATATTAAATCTTAAGTAGGTTTTCAATGAGTAGGAATTACTTTTCTAAAAATAAAAGGAATGAAACCAAGCTTGGGTCTTGTAATGTTAGTGATGATGCTACATCATCTATAGGACCCTTGTGTGTGATGATTGCATGTAGTTAAGTATTGTTTGGTGATTGTGTACCTCATATTTACTTATAGACGCTAGTACCGACCAAGGATACGAGGAGGAAGGAGGATACTACGAAGAAGAAGCCGAGGAGAACTTCAACCACTTCTCTGCAGAAGCAAAGCTAACACTTGCAATTTAGCAATCTTATACTGATACTGATGCGAGCCTAATACTACTAGTTGAATGTGCAAGCCAATACTTGCAAGCTACTACTTGCTTGCTACCATGCCCACTATATGCTTAAAGCATATATGATCATAACCACTTGATAAACCAATCCTAGTTTTACTTGCAAGCTTTATACTTTATTTCTTTATCAAAGCTATTACTTAGAGTTTACTTAAGTGAATTGTAGATTCTAGAAGGATAAATGAAGGTTGCATAAAGGGCATAAAATTTGGCCTAAGCTAGACAATCTAGATGTCATCCTAAGGCATGAGATTGAACTTAGTTAAAACTCTACTTGTTTACCACACCTTATTAGTACTTACCCCCACTTGTAGATGCTAGTTCTAAGCATAAAACTTGGTCAACTTTAGATGGGAATACTCGGTGGAAAAATGGTTATGAAAACCTTGGAATGATGGATCATTCTATTGAAATATTTTGGACATGTGTTTCCGAAAACACCAGCCTTAGCCCTTTATAAAACTGATGGTTGTCTGGATGCGATACCATTCCAATTTTATCGTATTACCACAATACCCGAGAATTCGGTAGGGCTTGACTGGAAACTTATATACCTTAGTATTAGTTCCCTCATGGCCAAGGTCTGAGCTGAGGCTACCTTGTGAAGATTGTCCACCTGTGCAATACCCAAGATGACAGTTGGTCATGGTTGGGAGGTCAAACTCACAGGAGAGGTGCTTATACTAGGGCGTGTAATTGAAAGGTTAGGATTGATTATCCGCATACTGAGTATGGTGAATTCAGGATTTGTTCCTGACGTATGTATCGAATGTTGTGGTGAAAGTGTACAATCTCTACAGAGTGTCAAACTATTCGAATAGCCGTGTCTACAGTTATGGACAGTTGGAGTGGCCATACTGTTCCCCCGTCAGATGTTTCCAAAATGACTTGTGAAATGATTTGAGACTTTGACTTGACCACAACAGATTTGTGCTATGAAATACAAGTTCCCACTTAGGTGTTATAAACTTCAACTAGCTCTCTTGCTTCTGAACTTAGTAGAGGTAAATCTGGCTTTTTTGCAAAACAACCCTAGAGCTTAGTGTCCTATCACAAAAAAAACCCTTCCCTTGTTAGTATTAGTTTGCGAGTACTTAAAGAACACTCATGGCTTTGTCCCTGGCTATTCCCATGGCCAGACTATGAAGAGGAGTACTTGGAGGATGGACCGCAGGAAGGTTACGACAACTAGGATCATCTCCCATCGTCAGCATTGCCTGTGACCCCGAAGATGGAGCTTCGCCTACGCTACCGTTATTATTACGTATTCCGCTACTTGTGTTGTATTAAGACTGGATCATGAGATCGTTATTTGTGTAAGACCTTATGTATGGTTTTTAATGGATGATGTACTGTGGTATCCAATTCTGTTATGTCTCGCAAAAATGGTAATCCTGGGATTGCGATGTATGGAAAAACTGGCATCTGGGATTAAAAATCCGGGTGTTGACAAATATGCTGAAAATGGATTGAAATGTATCATAAAATGCCAAGGCCCAAATAAAAATGGAATGAAAATATCCAAATAGGCTACGTAAAAAGGCTGAATTTTTTTGGCTCGCCCCATGTAAAACACTGAACTGGACCGGGCTGTATCTGATCAACGACCATTTCATTTGGTCATGGATTTGCCACGTAGGATCGGCCACGTGGGAAGGCTGACGTGGACTTGTTAGATAACCGGTGACCAAACCATCTATATTGGTCATAGTAGACTATGACCAATACACAGGAAAGGTCTTTATTGTCCGTCAGTGACTCTCAACTTTTGACCAACTGTTTTTGGTCACAGGAAGGTCACAACTGGAGAACGATGACCATCTAGTGACCAATATGGAGGGTCAAAAATTACAACTTTTCTTGTAGTGTAACCCTAAAACCATTTTTTGAATTTAATCAATTAGAAAAAGAAAAATGTGGATGATTACAAGTTAATCCAAAATTTCCAATTTGATATGGTAAATGAATCAAGATACACAAGTGTGCCCAATTTTGGATCAATTGGTCAACATTTAAGCCATGAACTAGCTAAACCCCATGTGTTGACCACATGTAGAGGGCAAAACTGAGCAGTGCTAAGCAACTAGGTGCGCGACCATAGAAACATGCAATAACACATACATTATGGGATTGTGCAACATACAAACTTGGGAGCATCACACTAGTTCGAATTAAATACAAACATTGATAGTAGTTCAAATTTATCATACAAATTCAAATTAATAATTCAAATCCATTTTTTCTTGCTCCTAGTTTTTTCGCTGGGTTCACCACCTTGCTCCTGGTGATCCTAGCTAGAATATTCTCGTAGTCCACCATTAGCTTCTTCCATTTTTCCCTTTTTTCTTTTTCTCTAAATCCAATGAATCAAGTGCTTCAGTCTGTCATACAGTTGGTTCAATCACGTTTCGATCCGCTGGTTCATATGGTTCAAAAAGCATTGTCCACATTTCTGCCATATCCGCTGGTGTAATTCCTTTACGCTTGAACTCTGCTTCAATCTCCCACGCAGTTGATGTAATATCATCTCGATCGAATGGTTCAATCTTCCTTGCATTTTGTTCAATCTCCTCTCGATCGACTGGTTCAATCGCCCCTGCATTTGGTTCAATCTCCTCTGGATCGACTGGTTCAATCTTCCCTGCATTTGGTTCAATCTCCTCTCGATCGACTGGTTCAATCTCCCCTGCATTTGGTTCAATCTCCTCTACATTTGGTTCAATCTCCTCTTGATCCATTGGTTCAATCTCCCCTGCATTTGGTTCAATCTCCTCTCGATCCATTGGTTCAATCTGCAATGTATCCATTGCTTCATTCTCCTCTCGTTCAAACGCTTCATTCTCATCTGCATTTGCTGCTCCCGCCTGATCATCCATTCCATAATATGGGTCCAATGCATTTTTACAAAGCCTAGCAATGTGCCCTAGGATCCCACAACGTTTGCACTTACATCATCGAGGTGGTGCACCACCCTCTGCACTGGGTCTTATCCTATTCTACCTTGGCCTACCTACTGGTCTAGTAAAAACTGGAGGGTATAGCTTGAATCCTGGATCCACTTCCATCCATTGGTCTTTTCCCAACAAGGCTGGAACATTCTGAGCATATGCTGCCCTAAATTTGGCAACGGAGAAATACTCCGACATGTACTGATCAACATCACCCTCTTCACCTCCTAGAACACCCATGAAAAACAATGCATGTATGTAGGGTTTCCCAAGGAGCTACCATTGCCTGTAATGGCATGTCCTACCAACCAAACTCACTGGATACCTCCATTGCCTATCTTTACTATTAGTGTATGTTACCTCAACCTCCATTCCTCTTCTAATGCATTTCATCTTCAATTGTTTTTCCCTAGCATGCAAAGCTTTAATAAAAGATGGGAGGATGAGTTGGCCAGCATATACTGTTGATGCAATTCTTTGACACAAATCGATCTTTATCATGATCATCTTCCTAATCTTATCAAATATTTTCCACAACATAATCCCTTTCAATGACTTGACCTTTGCATTGAAAATCTCTACAAGTTTACTTATTACATAGTCTACCTTGCAAATTCCATGATGTGGATCCAAGTACTCCTTCACCGCAGGTTTTTGTTTATACAACACTTCCAAGTGATACAAATGCTTCCTCAAACTGAATGTGTATGAAGCTAGCCATAGGTTGTCAGTATAAACTTTACCCTTGAATTTCTTTGTAAAATTCTGCACTAAGTGTCGCATACATTCCCTATGCTCCACTCCGGGGAATACTGCTTCTACAGCTTCTCCAAACCTTTGCAAGTGTCCGTGTGGATAGTAAGTCCTGGTTGATGACCTATAAGGTCGCGCAAATTCTCCAGAAACCAAGTCCAACTTTCCTCTAACTCAATCTCCAAAACTCAATAAGCAACAAGGAACATCCAATTGTGGCCATCAACTGCAGTAGCAGCTACTAGCTGTCCTTTAAATCTGTCATGAAGAGCTATTGCATCCATGGCCAAATAAGGCCTGCAACCATCCATAAACCCTTGCTAGCAAGCTTTGAAACAAACAAAAGTCCTTCTAAAGCAGTCCTTCTCCATTGTCTCCCCTCTTATTTTGTACTGAACTTTATGCCTGTCTATTTGTACAACACTACCTAGTCTAGCCATCTCCACTTCAGCTTTGAAGCTGTAAAGCAACTGAAAACTTTCATTCTATGGACCATTGATCCTCTCAAGAGCCAATTCCTTTGCATAGAACATCCTCATGTAGGGTACTGTAATAGTAAACTTTTTAGAAACTTCTTTTATGAGTGTTGTTGCACCAAGTGATGGGTTCGCTCTCATCCAATCGATGATTGCATCTGCCAACCACCTAGTCTTTGCTATTTTTGTTTTGTCCTTTGGTTGTCCCCCTTGAGGTGGACAATTATGTTCGAACCGATTAATTTTTATCTGAAACATAATTAAAATGCCAGGTACATCTAAAAAACTCTACACAGTGATCTAAAATACACAGGTGGTTGTAACACCTGAACCAAACTGCTCTTTTGCATAGTGGATGCATGCATCCTCCACCTACACCTCTTGTATGGGCACTTCACTGTGAACCTTGCTGGCTCACTCTTAATAACATCATAATCATTATTGGTGCAAATGCAATATGTAGTAATGGCATTACGACAGTATCGCATCATTTCAAATACGGTGCCTTCTGAAATCTTAGGATCATCCTTGTCCCACTCAATTACTGGCAAGTCCTCACCATCGTACTCAGCTAAAATGAGGCTGTCATTGTTCTACTCGTTCTCTTCGTCATCATTGTCATCAAATCTGGCACCCTGGGAAATTTCATCTGTGTATTGATCCTCTAGTGCCTATTTACTGAATCTATCTACAAATTCAGGAAACATCAACTCATCCTCATCATCTAGTGGAGGAACTCCCTCGTCAGGCTCTACCTCGTCCTCCACATTGGCCAGACGAGCGGTTTGGCTTACACTCGCAGTGCGAACAGATGGTACTGCTATGGACCTACAAGGATTTCTCGGGCACACACTATTAGCAGATACAACATAGACACATGATTCCTGACCACCTGATGATACGTGACTACTAGATGGTGATTTAACACTCTTTCCCATGTGCTCAACTTTAGGTTGCACATGGAGATGAATTCGACCAAAAATTTCGACAGCATTCAAAGAGAAAAGCATTACCAGGTCATTCTTCGCTAGTTAGTCGGAGCAATCTTTGCTCTCTAATGTTGAAATATTGCAAATCAACTGAATCGCCACTGCTCCAGGGGAATTTACAATAGATTTTATCTATTAAATATCTACGAGTTATGGAGGTTGCAACCACTGCTGGGAAGTAAAATCTAGAGAGATATTGTTCACAACCACGAATTACGCTAGTATCTAGTCTAATCGCTAGCCGAAATGCCAGCACTAGATCAATCCTATTCGAAAAGCAAGGCAGTTAGTTGAGCACCAGCGATTCGCGCTCAAATACTTCCAATAATCAACCCACAAAAGGGAAACTATGCTTACCCAGATGGAATCCATGCATTAGATCCCTAGATTCCACCCAATCTTCTTCTTGCTCGACGCGGATGGACGGTGCACCAGCCGGCGTTGCATACTATTCCGCGAAAGGGGTAGATCTAGCAGGGGTGGGAGCGGAGCCGGAGGTGCAGTGGGCTCTGCGGCTAGGGGAGGGGGCGGCTCTGGGGCCAAGGATGACATAAGGTAGGATGGCATGACGGCGGGGCAACAGAGGGGTGGTGTGGGAGCTGTTCCAGGTTCAGGGGAAGCGAAAGATTTGGGTGAGCGAGAATGACCGGTCCAACGTGTCTCCATGCGGGCCCACCCTTCACACAGTATGCCAGACCCGTCCCAACGCGGCCCCACCCTTCACCACGTATGCAGGACCTGACCCACACACGGCCCCACCCGTCAGGCATGTAACGGACGAGGCCTCGTAACGTAACGCTCAACGCCCGACCCGCCCCAACGCGGTCCCACCAGTCAGCATATAATGGTCAAGCCTTTGACCTGACGGCATCCCACCGTCCAAGCATTCGCGAGCGCCCGCGAGGGTTTCTTAACATGGCAAGGGAAAACGTGAGGAAAATTTAAGCAGCTAGGGAAAAGTGAGTACAACTAACGAACGAAGGGCACGAAAATAGAAATCCCTATTTTAAAAGGGGATAAGAGAGCGACGTCTCCAAAATATTGATCATCATCTTTTGATATGCACCAAATCATCATCATCTGAACCCTAACTGGGATCACCCCTCATACCCATGAGGAAGCATTCTTCATCACACATTGATCTGGGAAGTTTTATGATTAGGTTATAGTTATCTATGATCTTAGAATTCGGTCACCAAGCGCTCATAACCGTGAACACGGCTTTTCGAAAAGATTTAACCATGTAAGGGTGTACAACTTTACCCACACGTACTAACCTTGTCTTAATGCCATAATGATTAGCCCTCTTCCTTGGAAGGCCGGGAGAGGGTGGTTAGACACGACCTTTACCTTGCATTCGCCGAGACCATGAGTCACACCCTAAGGATGGTTGATGACCCACAAGTATAGGGGGTGTATCATAGTACTTTCGATAAATAGAAGTGTCGATCCCAACGAGGAGCAGAAGGTGTTGACTAGTGGTATGGAGCAGGAAATCCCTGTGAAAACTTAGCAAACGGATTTTTAGGGGTTTTCTGATAAAGCAACAAAACAAAGTGCAGGTAACAAAGACAAGAGAAAATGCAGCAAGTGGCCCAATCCTTTCTTAGCAAAGGACAAGCCAGTGGAAATACTTATAAGGACCAAACGTTCTCGAGGACACATGTGAATTCTATCAAGTGCTTTCGCTTCAAATAGCTGAGTACTCTTCTTTGGTGTTGTTAGTGTTGTGTGGGTGAACCTGTGCTAATGTACCGACCTTACTTGGACTAATACATACTTGTGATTAAACCCCCTGCAAGCATCCGCAACTACAGGAAATTAATTAAGATATAAACCTAACCATAGCCTTAAACTCTGAGATCCTACACTCCCTTGTGCAAAGGTGTCCTAAAGGGGGTTTAGGTTTTTGTCACTCCGGCAACCCCGCGATTAGTAGCCAAATACACAATGCATTCCCCTAGGCCCATAAATGGTGAAGTATCATGTAGTCGACGTTCACATGACACCACTAGAAGAATAGCACCACAACTTAAATACTAAACCATTGAATAATAACTCAACACAAATACACTAATAACAATATGACTTCTCCCATGTCCTCAAGAACTAAACGAACTACTCATGAGACATCATATGGATCAAGATCAAAGATGATATGATAATGGATAACAATATGAACATAAATAATAATCTAATGGTTCCACTCACAAGCATCAACTACAATAGTAATTAACACCAGGAAAGTTTCCCCTAAGAACTAAAGCAATATCCAACACAATTGTTACAGCAGGACATAGTGTTGATGATGGTGCTGGTGGAGATGATGGTGTGGATAATGATGATGATGATCCCGATGAAGCCTAGCTTTATGACGGTGTTGATGGCGACGATCTCCCCTCTCCGGGAAGAAATTTCCCCGGTAGAAATCTGTTTGCCGGAGAGATCTTTCTCTCTCGGTGTTTTCCGCCCCGCAGAGGCGACAGAAATATATCTGTGGTCGCTCCCCTGGTGTTAGGGTTCCATAAGGAAGATATAGGAGAGGGCGGAGTCGGAGGACGAGAAGGTGGGCCACACCTGCCCTAGGTATGGGGCAAGGTGGGCCCGCGCCTAGGGGTGTGGGCCCCCTGTGGCCCTTCTTTGCCTCCCCTTCTGGCTTCCTCAGTCTTCCGGGAAAATATATTTTTCCCATATTTTTCCCATATTTTTCTGGTATTTTTCTGATGTTCGCGAAATTGCATAAAAACACCTCTTTTTCCATCAGAATCCAGACTCCGGCAGTCTATCCTCCAAGAATCATCCAACATGCTAAAACTGTGGAAAAGACATAAGTAATACCTCATAATAAGACATATATCAATGAATAGAGGAAAATCATGTTATAGAAAGGTGATGCAAATTGGACGTATCAACTCCCCCCAAGCTTAGACCTTTGCTTGTCCCCAAGCAAAAACTGAGCCCAGTAAACATGTCCACGGGTTTATGGAGTGAAGTGTCGATAAAAGAATACGGACAAGAAGCATCACACTTACCATTGCACAACTCATAAAAGAAAGAAACTCACCATTATATAACTTAGATTGCAACAAGTACAAGAGTCACAATAGAGATGCATAAAGACAAATAATAATTGGAATTGGCACACTTTGTTCCTGGTCAGAGAACAGCTGGCAAACAGTTTCACAAAAATCTTTGTGTAAAAGTTTTATAACAAGAGCACTCTTTGCTCAAAAAGGTTTTTCAATGAAGGCTTTCAAAGTAGTACTCAATAGATAAGAGTTTTGTGCAAACAAGCAAGATAAAGAACATGATTGAATAAATCACCATATGAATGCTTGAAACACAACAACTCAAATGCTTGCTGGATATAGAGAGGAAGTAGGTTTACTGACTCAACTTAGAAAATAGAAGAAAGGTCCCTTCATAGAGCGTAGCAGGGATTACAAGTCATAAAGAGCTTCCAAAATATTATGGTACTTACTAGCTTTGAGCCCTCATTGCCCCTATCACAGGCATCTTGAGATGATTAAGGTTAAAGTGCACAAAGATGGAGTATATGCTTGACGAAATATAAGTTGGCAATCTCATGTCCCTTGAATATGAGGGCCACTCTTCATGCTACTCAACTTTGGTCACCGGTAAGTTCTTGTCATTGTAAGTACATGCGTATTATAGAGAACCGCCAACGTGGTACCCCTTGCACATGGTACATGAGCTTTCCCATAACCAAAATGACAAGGCAAGCAGACAGTGAGCATCTGAGCAATCTTTTTATTTACTATGTGCATAGCTTTTTATTGAGGATGCTTCATAGATAGCTCACTATGGTGATGCTGCAAGTTTCCACCATGATTAGGCATGGCTTAGGCTAGCGGCCCAGGCGTTTCTCTAACACATAATACAGACTCCATGGACTTACAAGTTCCCTCTTTATTTCACACCATTGACATCCATAGACAAAAGATCACGATATCAACTGTGTACAAGGTACAAGTGCAATGTTGAAAGTGTTCCCCGTGACAGCACGGTTCTGCTAATTCCAAAGTATAGATGCAAGCATATATAACTGTGATGACACAATGGTTCAAGTCTATTAGGGGCAAAGAAATAAGGTGTGTCATCAAGTTCGTGAGAGATTTACTAACTAGTTTTCACATAAAAAATACTTTTTAATTCGAAAGATAGATGAAGCTTGAGAATTTGCTTGGAATAGCGAAAGCTACTAGGTAGATATGGTGGACACAAGTGGCAAAGGTTTTGGTTCAAAGGGATTGGAAACATGAGAAGTATGCCTTATCAAAACAGGTTTTTGGCTAGCAAGGCTGGGTAGCAAGAAAAAGAGTTGAAAGAAACAAGCAAACATACAAGTAATAAAGCCAAACATGCAATCTTTCTTAAAGACACAAAAGATCTTAATAGAGAATACTAAGCTTATGACCCCACAAGAAAGAAAATAAATGATACAAAATACCTGTAAGCTTGTCTCTTTTTCTTTCAAACCACAAAAAGTATTGCTACTGACCAGAACTCGTTTTTACAAAACAAATTTAGATCCACTTGATGCTCTCAAAGTGGTGCGAATACTAATCAACAAGATCCATCATAAAATAGAGATTGCAAACTAAAATAAGAAGTGCAAAAATTAAAAGATGAAGCTTCTCATTAATAATCCATAAAGGCACTCACACCAAGGGATACATAGATAATCAACTAAAGGAGAGATACTTCCACATGCAAACCAAACTATAAGATAACTTCTCTACCAAAGATATGAATCCACTAAAAAGGTAAAAGATAAAAGATAATGGTGGTGATAATCGGCACTCCCCACAAGCTTGGAACAAGCCAAGGGGATGCCAAACCAGATGATGAATTACTCCTTCGGTGGTGTTGGTGTTCTCTTGATAAGCTGTTCAATAAGTTTCTTCAAATCCTACATATCAAAGGTTAGAGTATGAATCAACTCCGAATTATGCTCAATGCAGCTCATGATCACTTCGGACAGAGGATCCTAGTCCTTGTTATTCTTCCTCCACTCTTCCTTCTTAGAGTGTTCCTTCCATTCATGGTTAGAACGAGTGGTACGAGGAAGTGTCCGTGGAGCGAGGATATGACGTGGAGGTTTCCCTCCTGTAGACATCCGTGTTGTCTTCTTAAGCTTGGTAGGTTTTTCCACCACTCCAATGCTTGAGATGGTAGTGTGGGTGTCCGGTTGCTTCTCCTTCTCCATGTCTCCTTCATAACCTACCAAAATCTCCTCCTCCTTGGGATTGCGAGGATCGTCTTCCTCGGGCTTCTTTCCTTTATTGTTGGCGGAGACCATGGTGCTCTAAACTTGAGAAGTTTTCCTGACAGAAACAAATTGAAACAAAAACATGACGAGAACTCGATGCAAGAACCTTGGGGAATCTGGGGGATTATATATTACGAAGTTTCAAAGCATAAGTAAGGTTTTGATACGGAAACAAGGCGGAGTCGGAGATCGGAGGAGGCACACCCCCTCCAGGCGCGGGGCAAGGTGGGCCCGTGCCTGGGGTGGGTTTAGCCACCCCGGCCTCCGTTTCCTCCTCTATTCCGTCTTGTAACTTCCCTTATGTATTAAAAACATCAAAAATATAAAAATATTGGGGTTTCACGAACCTTCTGTTTTCACCACTTTTACCTATTCAAAGACGAACTCTGCATACTCCTTTTCTCCTTCTCCTGGACTTTCCATTCCTACAAGATCTCACACAAACTTCAATGGCAACATTAGTGTAAGAAAAAACAACTAACCTTTAGGTCCACACTTCAACTAAAATCCATCAAAACAAATGTTTTTTTTACAATACAGCACAAAAATCTGTCCCAGGACAGCCACTTTTCACAGCTCCTCTTCTTCACAAAAGTAGTTGGACTTGACACAAAAACCAAAACAAAAAAGGATAAGGAGCGGTTATTACAGAGGTAATAACTTCCAAGACTCTACAAAACTCTTGGGTTATCTCCCAACAAGTACTTTTCTTTACTGCCTTTAAGTTAGGCTTGAAACTTTCAAAGATTCTCACAAAGGAGATAAATATTTGAAGTGAAAGAGAGCATCAAGAAGCAAATAACCGATACATTTGAGTCTAACCCACTTACTATGTATGGGGGTATCATGAGAAAACGAATTGTTGAAAGAAAAAGCCACCAGCATGGGAAGACAAAACAAATGCAACTTCGAAGCTTTCAACATAAAACGGGGAAACTTAACATTATTGAGATGCATAAAACCATGTTTCCCTCTCTCAAAATAATTTTCAGTAGCACTTTGAATAAATTTGACAATATAACTGTCACTGGAAACAATCTTATCATCAGAATGAGCATACTTACAGTCACCAAAGAGAGCTCCAAGGTCATAAACTGGATCAATAGAAGCAAGTTGTTCCATCCTGAAATCTTTATTAGGCAAGTTGTTTTCACAAGGAGTTTCAGCAAACTTGGAAAAGTTAAACTCATAAGAGTATCCATCAAACTTAGTTAAAACTTTTTGCCTTCTTACAATCTATAATAGCTCCACAAGTGTTCAAGAAAGGTCTACCAAAAATGATAGGACAAGTTTTTCTAGCTGCAGAATTAAGCACTAGAAAATCAGTAGGATACTTAATCTTACCACAGAGAACCTCCACATCTCTTACAATACCAATAGGGAAAATAGTCTCCTTGTCAGCCAGGTGAATAACCACATCAATATCCTCAAGCTCACAAGGACCAATTTCATCCATAATTTCCCTATAAATCTCATAAGGAATATCACTAGAACTAGCACCAATATCACATAAACCATAGTAGCAATGATCACCAATTTTAACATAAAGCATAGGAACACTAGATTTTCTAGCTCTACTAGGATGAGAGATAATATTAGAAGTATCTCACAGAAGACAATGTGCTCATCCTCTATATTTCTAGTGACAGGGTCTTTCACAATAGCTACCATGGGTTCAATATTCAAATGCTCATCAGGCTCCACAGTTTTCTTAGTACCTTTATGTAGAGGCCTCAACCTGATAAGGTAGATTCCTCCTGTGTTTACAATGCTAGTCCCTGGATCAATAGCTAGCTTCCACAGTTAAGATGTAATATCAAGAAACAAAGGTCATAATATAACCTTATAACCAGGAATAACATAAGTATATTACATCAAAACATAGCTCATTTGGCTATTACATTACATTGCAGCGGAATAACTATAAGTATGGGTCCTTCATCTTCAAAGTGCCACAGGCAGATGTTGGTTGTAGACTTTCTAGTCCTAGTCAATCAAACAATCTTCATTTAAAAACAATCAACCTGCAACATTTCAAGTTACAGCCACAAGGGTCAATACATTTTGAATTGTATTGGCAAGCTTCACTTTTATGTATAATAAGAGTGGATCCTATCATTATATGCATATTTGGCTAAGTAGAGTTTAAGGCTTATTTGCATAAAGCATTGTTTTATCCTATCTTTTCAAGAAGGGTTTTAAAGTCCTTTGTCAAATTTCTTTTCCAAGTTCCTTGAACTCCTTGGTAGAAACTCAAGTGTTCAAATCCTTGTCAAAATCTCTTGAGCACCTTGGTAACCCCAAGTGCATCAAGTTTTATCAAAACTCATGAGTTCCTTGGTAACCCCAAGTACTTCATGCTCTTGAGCACCTTGGTAACCCCAAGTGCAACAAGCTTAACAAAATCTCTTTGATTTCCTTGGTAGACACACAAGGGCATCAAGTTTTTATATTAGAAGTTGGAATGTCGAGATCTCCCATAGTTCAAACTTTAGTTGCTCAGTTTTGTCCATAACCGGGGACATGGCTAAGTACTTAGATTTTATTAACTTCTGCAGAAGGAGTACACTTTACGCACATGACACAATCCCATCTTGTTGCCACCAGTGGCCTACTGGATTAGTGCTCACCAAGATGGAGTACTGGCAGACTGAGAATGTGACGAAGTCTTTCCAAAAGTTCCTCCCATACATCATTGCTAGCTTGTCTTCAGCCCCCATGAAGCATTCCAGATCCCCATGTCCGGTAACTAAAGACAATGTATGGGTCTTCCTATTGTAGTTGACTAAGCCAGAGCCATAATAGCATGTGGTTGCACACGAAAGCCACAATTGGAGAAACATGTTCAATCTCTAAGTTTCCTAGGTGGTTTTCATTTGGAGCACAACATAAAGTGATTGCCATAGACATGGTTCCTTTTGTTGCCACCTTCTCCAAAACTTCAAGTATCCTCCACCTAGGTGGTTCATTGAGTCCTTGTTTTATTATGTAAAACACAAGTCCTTTTCTCAACCTTTGTAAAATCTCAACATGTATCTCTTTTCAAAAAATAGCATGGCTAAGCATGTACAACTTCAATATTTTCACTAAGGAATGTGTAGGGAATCCTATTAGGATTTAGCATAGCATAAGTATAAAATATCTTTTCCTGCATGTTTTCAAAATCCACAAAGTAAATAGTGAAAATAGTAGGACTTTAGATGATAGTGTAACTTGCCTTTTTGGTAGAGAATGGTGGTTCACTCCTTGATCTTGCCAATCTCACACTTTGCTAAATTCACTACAAGTCAATCAAGCAAACACCAAATCAACTAACATTCCACACCAAAGCCAAACAACAATTTCACACTCACAAAGTAATTGGTAACTAAGTCATGCATAAGTATGCAAAGGGTGGTTCTATTGCAAGGATGGTCTCTACTAGGTTTATGACTTTGTAAGGTTCCAAATTGGACATTTACCAACATGGCAAAGTCCTTTGCAATTTGGGTTTTATCTCAAGACTAATTTAAAATCCATTCATCATTTTATGTGGTGGAAATTATTTTTATCAAACAAAACTTTATGTTTTTCTCCAAGTGAGTTGCTCTTGGCAAGGCTTGGTGTTTTGGGTCAGTAAGTTTGGTCCAAAACATTTTCCCAAAGTTTTCCTTGCAAAAACACTTCTATAGTAAAATCAATAATTTTATTTGGCTAGAAAATGGCTAAGTTAATTAATTCAACCTAAATTTTACCAAAATCATTTTTAACACTATGGGTTGGTTCCTAGGATCAGTAGGGTCACAACAAATCAATTTGCAAAAAGATCTAACCCTAAAATCAATTTTATTCATTTTTCCTACTGTAAATAAGCTCATATATGAATCTGCAGAAATAAGCAAACAAACAGATACTATTTTCCAAACTAAGGCCATGGTTGTTTAGGTCTTGCTCTCCTGAATCCAACGACATAAAATTTGCAATTTTTGGACGTGTAGATCTCAAGTTATAAGGGTTTGAAGTTTGCAATTAAATCAGATTCAAATTTCATTTTAAAACGGACTAGGTGACACGCGGCACGTTTCTATTCGCGGGTACCGCTTCGCGTGGATCGCGTCTGTGGAGCGTTGGATCTGATTGATCGCACGGTCCAGGACGCGTACCCCTTCGATGATAAGTGAACTAATCGTGGGCGCTAGATCTAGATCGGACGGTACTGGCGAGTTTGACCATATGTGGGCGGCGCTGACGGCGGCTAGCGGCGGCGCACGGCCAGGTGGTGGTGCTACGGTGGTTCGAGGAAGCGAGAGAGGAGGAGAAGAAGCTCACCGGGTTCAGGAGGTCACGGTGATGCTCGAGGAGGTGTTGGTCGGGCGAGGGGCACTCTGGTCTTGGCAGGATTTCTCGCCGGAGTGGAGGACGGCGTCGGGTGGTCTCAGTCGTGGTCGAAGACGACGTTGTAGATCGTCCTAGGACAAAACAAGGGCATGGTTAAGTGCGGGAGGTCACGGAGAGGTCACGTGCATGAACGAGAAGGTACGGGGCGGTGGGAATCTACCTGAGTTCTTGCCGGAATTGAAGACAGACGCGGAGGCGTCGGAAGCTTGACGTAGGCGACGTTCTGGGACGCCCGCGGATGAATGGAGGGTATGGGGAGAAGCGTCTGAGAGTGGAGGAGGTGTGTTCTAGGTCGAGGAGGCTCGGGCGTTGCGGTGTTGGCCGGAATCGGAGATAGAAGCTCGTCGGAGCAGAGGGTGCTCGGGGAGGAATTGAGGGCGGTCTAAGGCGTGCCAGCGCGGGGTGTCAGAGAGGAAATATAGAGGATGCCCTGGCGTTTCCATCTGCATGATCAAGGCTGGTAACGTCGGTCGCGTTAAAGCGAATTAAGCTGGAGAAATCAACGGCAGAACGGGGGGAGAAGAACTGGTCGCTGCAGGGTGGAGAGGAAGAACAGTGGAGGTGGGTCTACCTGTCAGTGGGGAAAGAAAACGAGGAGGAGGTCCACCTGTCATACTCTGCGCGGGTCTGTTAGTGGGTGTGAACCGTTTTCTTGCGGGGTGATGAAAACTGGGCTGGTGCTGGGCCTATTGGGCTGCCTGGGTTGGGTTGGCCATTTCCTATTTTTTTTTCTGTCTGATTCCTTTTTCCTTTTCTAATTCTATTTTTCTGTTTTGAATTTCAAACAAACAAACAAGGTTCAAATCAATTCAAACAATTCAAACTATTATAATGAGTTTTTGGTTCTGTTTAACATCATAATTCACATTCTAAAATAAAATATTATTTTAAATCTTTTTAGGTTCCATTTATTAATTAAATAAATGGATCATTAGTTATTTTAAAAAAAAGGTTTGTTTTAATTAATATAATCTTCATTTAAAATTCAAATATTTTCAAAACCAATTCAGTAGGTTTTATTTGAGAATGTAAGATACTTGAATTACTTGTTTAAAACAATTTAAACTTTTACTTAAGGGTCCTTTATTAATTAGTTTCAATAGACCTTAATTATTAAATCATTTATGATTTATTAATATCTTTATTTTGAAAACTAAAAGTAAAACCAAAACTCTTTAGTAGGTTTTATTAGTGAATATCAAATATTTAGAAAACTTATTTTAATTACTTTAAATAAGTTTTGATGTTTCAAAATAATTTGGTAGACATTTTATTTAAAGAAGGTTGGATATTAAATCCTTATTAATTTATTTAAATAAACCTTTGCTAATTTTGTTTTATTTCCCTAAGTTTGGCCAAGGTTTAATTTGGCTTTATAAAATATTCTTTATTCATAAATTCAACTTTTCTTTTTAATACCAAATCTTTTATTTAAATGGTCCAAAATAGTATTTCCAAAATATTTTATTTTCCTTTAATTAAATGTTTATCTTTCTAAATCTCTTTAGGATTTTTATTTAATTCAAATGGGTTTTGAAGTTCCAATTGTGTTCAAAAAGTTTCTTCTGGCTCTGAAAATCAACAAGGTTTTTTTTTATTCATTTATTTTTCACATTACAAGATTTGGAAAATCTTGGGATGTGACAGGCTACCACCCTTAAAATAAATCTCGTCCCGAGATTTGCGAAGGATAGGGTTACAAGCATGTTCAAAACAACTAGGTTACTACCACCCTTAAAAATTTTCAAACAAAAATTACATATTGGCCTTCTTGGGTCCTGGAAAACTTCTCTAAGCAACCTTTGCTTTGCACCTATAGTTGACTCATGGGCCAAGGTTGAGTTTCTCCATAGGCTTGTTCAACTTGTTTTTCATCCTTTCTGGACAGTTGCTTGCATAGTGTCCTGGATTCTTGTAGTTGAAGCAATGAATGTCCTTGAGTTCTTTGCGTTGTTCTTGTGGACAAGTTGCTACATAATGGCCTAGTTCTTTGCAGTTGTTGCACCACACTTGGTCAATCTCTTTATTCTTCTTGTTCTCTGGGCATCCACTGGAGTAGTGTCCCATTTCCTTACATTTACGACATTGTACAAGGCTCATGTCTTGCTTTTGTTTCTTAAATTTCTTTAGTCCTTTGAATTGGGTTGTCTTGTTTGGAGGTAGGAGTGGTCCTTTTCCTTTGGTAGATTTGGATCCTTCTTGTTTCCTTTGTTCCACCATGGCATAGATGGGACATTGGCCAGGAGTATAATCACTTCCTTCACAAAGGTAACAGGTAGCTTGAGAGGTGGGGCAGTGTCCAACAGGATGATCTTCTTCACAATTGGGGCATTGTCCTTCATGCTCCTTGGAAGTATGATCCTTGTCTCCACATATAGTGCAAGCTGGGGCTCCATCTAGAACAATATTCTTTTCATCCTTGTTATCATAAACTCTCTTCGGATAGCTTTCTTCCATGCTAATCATTTGATTAGTCACCTTAAGCATCAGTTGAGACTGCTCTTCCAAAAACTTTTGTAGTGCTGGATCTTTATCACTATTGTTGACTATGAACTGAGCTGTCAGTTGGTTCAACTGGTGTTGGGTTGCTATGAGCTCCTTCATGCTGTCAGCTTGGTTGGTGTTGACGTCATCAACCTTGGAATCCTTTGGAGTAGTCATCTGTTTGGGTTGAAGGGAGGTTAGAATAGGCAAGATTTTTCTAAGGAATCAATTCTAATCACACACACCACAATTCACACAAACAATGTGCATGCAATCACAACCAAATATTCACAAACAACTTTGCACCCAAACAACAAGGTTCAAGCACATACTTAGGCAACAAAATATTTTTGTTACACCACATAAGTTGGTGGTTTTGACTTAACTAGATTATGGTGGTCCATCTATATGGTTTACTTGTGATTTTTTTTCTTCTTGTATGGGATCATGGTTTCTTTGAGAAAAGCTCTTGGTCACAATACTTCAAAGTTGTTGATGGCTTCTTCTTATTTTGCATTCCCTCAGTCTCTAAATCTTAAGCAAGATTTCCTTGTTTCACTTGTAGTCCTTGGTGATATCCATATTGGAAGTCCTTGGTGAATATGCTGAAGATGTTGAAGTCATTAGAGCTGAAGATGTTGAAGAAGTCTTTTGCACATGGTGTAGTCTTTGGTCATGGGGTAGGCTTTTCCATTAAGTTGAAAATAGAAGAGAAGTAGAGTTGAAACCAAAATGGTTGAGGAAAGAGTTTACAAGTGTTTTTGTAAATAAGTTTTTGGAACAAATACACTCCTATTTTTCTAAGGGTTTTTGTCCAGTCCTAGGGTTTACAAATCCTACAGGCAACACAATGCTCTGATACCATCTGTAGAGGCCTCAACCTGATAAGGTAGATTCCTCCTGTGTTTACAATGCTAGTCCCTGGATCAATAGCTAGCTTCCACAGTTAAGATGTAATATCAAGAAACAAAGGTCATAATATAACCTTATAACCAGGAATAACATAAGTATATTACATCAAAACATAGCTCATTTGGCTATTACATTACATTGCAGCGGAATAACTATAAGTATGGGTCCTTCATCTTCAAAGTGCCACAGGCAGATGTTGGTTGTAGACTTTGTAGTCCTAGTCAATCAAACAATCTTCATTTAAAAACAATCAACCTGCAACATTTCAAGTTACAGCCACAAGGGTCAATACATTTTGAATTGTATTGGCAAGCTTCACTTTTATGTATAATAAGAGTGGATCCTATCATTATATGCATATTTGGCTAAGTAGAGTTTAAGGCTTATTTGCATAAAGCATTGTTTTATCCTATCTTTTCAAGAAGGGTTTTAAAGTCCTTTGTCAAATTTCTTTTCCAAGTTCCTTGAACTCCTTGGTAGAAACTCAAGTGTTCAAATCCTTGTCAAAATCTCTTGAGCACCTTGGTAACCCCAAGTGCATCAAGTTTTATCAAAACTCATGAGTTCCTTGGTAACCCCAAGTACTTCATGCTCTTGAGCACCTTGGTAACCCCAAGTGCAACAAGCTTAACAAAATCTCTTTGATTTCCTTGGTAGACACACAAGGGCATCAAGTTTTTATATTAGAAGTTGGAATGTCGAGATCTCCCATAGTTCAAACTTTAGTTGCTCAGTTTTGTCCATAACCGGGGACATGGCTAAGTACTTAGATTTTATTAACTTCTGCAGAAGGAGTACACTTTACGCACATGACACAATCCCATCTTGTTGCCACCAGTGGCCTACTGGATTAGTGCTCACCAAGATGGAGTACTGGCAGACTGAGAATGTGACGAAGTCTTTCCAAAAGGTCCTCCCATACATCATTGCTAGCTTGTCTTCAGCCCCCATGAAGCATTCCAGATCCCCATGTCCGGTAACTAAAGACAATGTATGGGTCTTCCTATTGTAGTTGACTAAGCCAGAGCCATAATAGCATGTGGTTGCACACGAAAGCCACAATTGGAGAAACATGTTCAATCTCTAAGTTTCCTAGGTGGTTTTCATTTGGAGCACAACATAAAGTGATTGCCATAGACATGGTTCCTTTTGTTGCCACCTTCTCCAAAACTTCAAGTATCCTCCACCTAGGTGGTTCATTGAGTCCTTGTTTTATTATGTAAAACACAAGTCCTTTTCTCAACCTTTGTAAAATCTCAACATGTATCTCTTTTCAAAACATAGCATGGCTAAGCATGTACAACTTCAATATTTTCACTAAGGAATGTGTAGGGAATCCTATTAGGATTTAGCATAGCATAAGTATAAAATATCTTTTCCTGCATGTTTTCAAAATCCACAAAGTAAATAGTGAAAATAGTAGGACTTTAGATGATAGTGTAACTTGCCTTTTTGGTAGAGAATGGTGGTTCACTCCTTGATCTTGCCAATCTCACACTTTGCTAAATTCACTACAAGTCAATCAAGCAAACACCAAATCAACTAACATTCCACACCAAAGCCAAACAACAATTTCACACTCACAAAGTAATTGGTAACTAAGTCATGCATAAGTATGCAAAGGGTGGTTCTATTGCAAGGATGGTCTCTACTAGGTTTATGACTTTGTAAGGTTCCAAATTGGTCATTTACCAACATGGAAAAGTCCTTTGCAATTTGGGTTTTATCTCAAGACTAATTTAAAATCCATTCATCATTTTATGTGGTGGAAATTATTTTTATCAAACAAAACTTTATGTTTTTCTCCAAGTGAGTTGCTCTTGGCAAGTCTTGGTGTTTTGGGTCAGTAAGTTTGGTCCAAAACATTTTCCCAAAGTTTTCCTTGCAAAAACACTTCTATCGTAAAATCAATAATTTTATTTGGCTAGAAAATGGCTAAGTTAATTAATTCAACCTAAATTTTACCAAAATCATTTTTAACACTATGGGTTGGTTCCTAGGGTCAGTAGGGTCACAACAAATCAATTTGCAAAAAGATCTAACCCTAAAATCAATTTTAATCATTTTTCCTACTCTAAATAAGCTCATATATGAATCTGCAAAAATAAGCAAACAAACAGATACTATTTTCCAAACTAAGGCCATGGTTGTTTAGGTCTTGCTCTCCTGAATCCAACGACATAAAATTTGCAATTTTTGGACGTGTAGATCTCAAGTTATAAGGGTTTGAAGTTTGCAATTAAATCAGATTCAAATTTCATTTTAAAACGGACTAGGTGACACGCGGCACGTTTCTATTCGCGGGTACCGCTTCGCGTGGATCGCGGCTGTGGAGCGTTGGATCTGATTGATCGCACGGTCCAGGACGCGTACCCCTTCGATGATAAGTGAACTAATCGTGGGCGCTAGATCTAGATCGGACGGTACTGGCGAGTTTGACCATATGTGGGCGGCGCTGACGGCGGCTAGCGGCGGCGCACGGCCAGGCGGTTGTGCTACGGTGGTTCGAGGAAGCGAGAGAGGAGGAGAAGAAGCTCACCGGGTTCAGGAGGTCACGGTGATGCTCGAGGAGGTGTTGGTCGGGCGAGGGGCACTCTGGTCTTGGCAGGATTTCTCGCCGGAGTGGAGGACGGCGTCGGGTGGTCTCAGTCGTGGTCGAAGACGACGTTGTAGATCGTCCTAGGACAAAACAAGGGCATGGTTAAGTGCGGGAGGTCACGGAGAGGTCACGTGCATGAACGAGAAGGTACGGGGCGGTGGGAATCTACCTGAGTTCTTGACAGAATTGAAGACAGACGCGGCGGCGTCGGAAGCTTGACGTAGGCAACGTTCTGGGACGCCCGCGGATGAATGGAGGGTATGGGGAGAAGCGTCTGAGAGTGGAGGAGGTGTGTGCTAGGTCGAGGAGGCTCGGGTGTTGCGGTGTTGGCCGGAATCGGAGATAGAAGCTCGTCGGAGCAGAGGGTGCTCGGGGAGGAATTGAGGGCGGTCTAAGGCGTGCCAGCGCGGGGTGTCAGAGAGGAAATATAGAGGATGCCCTGGCATTTCCATCTGCGTGATCAAGGCTGGTAACGTCGGTCGCGTTAAAGCGAATTAAGCTGGAGAAATCAACGGCAGAACTGGGGGAGAAGAACTGGTCGCTGCGGGGTGGAGAGGAAGAACAGTGGAGGTGGGTCTACCTGTCAGTGGGGAAAGAAAACGAGGAGGAGGTCCACCTGTCATACTCTGCGCGGGTCTGTTAGTGGGTGTGAACCGTTTTCTTGCGGGGTGATGAAAACTGGGCTGGTGCTGGGCCTATTGGGCTGCCTGGGTTGGGTTGGCCATTTCCTTTTTTTTTTCTGTCTGATTCCTTTTTCCTTTTCTAATTCTATTTTTCTGTTTTGAATTTCAAACAAACAAACAAGGTTCAAATCAATTCAAACAATTCAAACTATTATAATGAGTTTTTCGTTCTGTTTAACATCATAATTCACATTCTAAAATAAAATATTATTTTAAATCTTTTTAGGTTCCATTTATTAATTAAATAAATGGATCATTAGTTATTTAAAAAAAAGGTTTGTTTTAATTAATATAATCTTCATTTAAAATTCAAATATTTTCAAAACCAATTCAGTAGGTTTTATTTGAGAATGTAAGATACTTGAATTACTTGTTTAAAACAATTTAACCTTTTACTGAAGGGTCCTTTATTAATTAGTTTCAATAGACCTTAATTATTAAATCATTTATGATTTATTAATATCTTTATTTTGAAAACTAAAAGTAAAACCAAAACTCTTTAGTAGGTTTTATTAGTGACTATCAAATATTTAGAAAACTTATTTTAATTACTTTAAATAAGTTTTGATGTTTCAAACTAATTTGGTAGACCTTTTATTTAAAGAAGGTTGGATATTAAATCCTTATTAATTTATTTAAATAAACCTTTGCTAATTTTGTTTTATTTCCCTAAGTTTGGCCAAGGTTTAATTTGGCTTTATAAAATATTCTTTATTCATAAATTCAACTTTTCTTTTTAATACCAAATCTTTTATTTAAATGGTCCAAAATAGTATTTCCAAAATATTTTATTTTCCTTTAATTAAATGTTTATCTTTCTAAATCTCTTTAGGATTTTTATTTAATTCAAATGGGTTTTGAAGTTCCAATTGTGTTCAAAAAGTTTCTTCTGGCTCTGAAAATCAACAAGGTTTTGTTTTATTCATTTATTTTTCACATTACAAGATTTGGAAAATCTTGGGATGTGACACTTTATTATTTGCATTAATCATCATAGAATACTCCTTTACCTTAGCTGGGAAAGGTATTTGCTCAACATAAGGTTCAGGCACAATATGATTAGTAGTACAAACTTCAGCACTTCTCACAGGAATATGACTAACAACAACTTTATAAGGAGCATGGTGCTTACTCTAGTTCTTCTTGGGAATTTCTATGTAAGAGGCAAAGGCCTTAAAACAATTGGTAATACTTTGGGAATCAAGACCAAACTCATTACTAATATCACGGAAGTCATCAGTTCCCATAAAAGATTTAATGCATTCATAATCATAGTTTATACCTGACTTTCTTCCTTTGTCATTCTCCCAAGATTCGGTGTTCTCTTGAATACGGTCTAGGAGATCACATTTAGCTTCTTCCTTCATACGTGTGAATGATCTAGCACAAGAAGCATCTAGTAAGTCTTTATCATGAAGAGAAAGCCTAGCATAAAAGTTATTGATAATAATATTGTTAGGGAGTTCATGAATAGGACATTTAAGCATTAGTAACTTCAATCTCCCCCAAGCTTGAGTTGTACTCTCTCCATCATGAGGCCAAAAGTTATATATCAAATTTCTATCCTTATGAATCTCATTGGGAGGATAGAATTTAGAATAAAAGAGAGATGCCATTTCCTCTCATTCCATGGTTTGTCCATTCTTCAGCTCTCCCTTTCAAGGATATAGAGAGTAACTTCTTCTTCACCTGTATAGTTGTGACACCTGCACAATTAAACAACCCGCATAATTTATGGATAAAAATCAAATGATCACCAGGATGAACAGTTCCATCCCCAAAATAATAATTATCCATAACACGATCAATAATACTTGTAGGTATCTTAAAAGTATCTATCTCAACAGGTGGTGGTTCATCTACTACCCTAGCAGTGGTAGTAGATTTCCCAAACAGAAAACCAAGTGGGTTATCTATATTGGAAACAAATTAACAAGCAGTAACAAAAAGCAATACTCACATTAGAAGTTTCCTTTACCAGTTCCACTCTTCAATAGTGCTTCACTCCTCGGCAACGGTGCCACAAAATAGTCTTGATGACCCACAAGTATAGGGAGTGTATCGTAGTACTTTCGATAAATAGGAGTGTCGATTCCAACGAGGAGCAGAAGGTGTTGACTAGTGGTATGGAGCAGGAAATCCCTGTGAATACTTAGCAAACGGGATTTTAGGGGTTTTCTGACATAGAAAAAAAAACAAAGTGCAAGTAACAAAGACAAAGAGAAAACGCAGCAAGTGGCCCAATCCTTTCTTAGCAAAGGACAAGCCGGTGGAAATACTTATAAGGACCAAACGTTCTCGAGGACACATGGGAATTTTGTCAAGTGCTTTCGCTTCAAATAGCTGAGTACTCTTCTTTGGTGTTGTAAGTGTTGTGTGGGTGAACCTGTGCTAATGTACCGACCTTACTTGGACTAATACATACTTGTGATTAAACCCCCTGCAAGCATCTGCAACTACAAGAAAGTAACTAAGATATAAACCTAACCACATCCTTAAACTCTGAGATCCTACACTCCCTTGTGCAAAGGTGTCCTAACGGGCGTTCAGGTTTCTGTCACTCCGGCAACACCACGATTAGTAGCCAAATACACAATGCATTCCTCTAGGCCCATAAATGGTGAAGTATCATGTAGTCGACGTTCACATGACACCACTAGAAGAATAGCACCGCAACTTAAATACTAAACCATTGAATAATAACTCAAAAAAATCCACTAATAACAACATGACTTCTCCCATGTTCTCAAGAACCAAATGAACTACTCACGAGACATCATATGGATCAAGATCAAAATGATATGATAATGGATAACAATCTGAACATAAACAATAATCCAATGGTTCCACTCGCAAGCATAAACTACAATAGTAATTAACATCGGGAAAGTTTCCCCTAAGAACTAAAGCAATATCCAACACAATTATTATAGCGGGAAGGAGTGGTGATGATGGTGCTGGTGGAGATGATGGTGTGGATGATGATAATGATCCTGATGAAGCCTAGCTTGATGACAGTGTTGATGGCGATGATCTCCCCTCTCCGGGAAGGAATTTCCCCGGCAGAAATCTATCTGCCGAAGAGAACTTTCTCTCTCGGTGTTTTCCGCCCCGTAGAGGCTGCGGAAATCTATCTATGGTCACTCCCCTGGTGTTAGGGTTCCGTAAGGAAGATATAGGCGAGAGGGCGGAGTCGGAGGACGAGCAGGTGGGCCACACCTGCCCTAGGCGCGGGGCAAGGTGGGCCCGTGCCTAGGGGGTGTGGGCCCCCTGTGTCCCTTCTTCGCCTCCCCTTATGGCTTCCTCAGTCTTCCGAAAAAATATAATTTTCCCATATTTTTCTGGTATTTTTCTGATCTTCGCGAAATTGCATCAAAACACCTCTTTTTCCTTCAGAATCCAGACTCCGGCAGTCATCCTCCAAGAATCATCCGACATGCAAAAACAGTGGAAAAGACATAAGTAATACCTCATAATAAGACTTATATCAATGAATAGAGGCAAATCATGTTATAGAAAGGTGATGTAAATTGGGCGTATCAATGGTTCCGATGTAACGGGTTAAGTCCCGAAGCGAGTCCCTAGAGATGTGAGGTGAGGTTGGTTTACCAGGGGCTCCATCCACCCCAAGCAACCTCAGCCACGCTTACCTACCTGTTATGATGCACCTTCACCCGCCAAATCTTTCAAAATGTTTTCAATGCGTATGCCGAATGGAATGCATGAACTATGTGACACATGGAATCTACTAGGCAAGTTAGTTGCTCGTGAGGTTGTCCAGGCCCCGTGTGGTTGTACGCTTGTCTCGGTTCCAAAGGAAAGAACTCGGTTCCTATTGGTGGCGAGCATGGGACTAGAAAAACCACATCCCATTGTGGCCTCCCATGCAAGCCTTAACATGTTTATCTTTTACCACTGATCTCATCTCAACAATATATCTTGATCTCCTATCATACTAGATTCTCTATATCTGACACATCATCTGGATGAACCAGCACTAACAGATATGCATGGCTAAGCAGGACACAGATAAAAGCTCTAGCAGTGCACACAAGCCAAACCTAGTTATGCTAGGAGCAGTGGATCAGGTAATATAAGCTTAAAGGGAGTAATGTAATAGATAGGATACTCTATCTATAGATAAAAGAGCACAGTAGAATTGTGCATCATGACAAGAATTGAATTGCTTTCGAAATGATAGTATTATATCATGGTGGGTTTATGCTTGCCTTTGCCAGTTGATAATCGATAAGCAGATCTTCGGGAGCCTTGGTCTTGACTTGATTATAGTTTTTCAAGTATTGTTCGTCAATCGTCAATGGTCCTGAACTCGGTCCTCGAGCTTCGACGGTGTTGATATTTGACTTTGATATTGATCTCAATCTCGATATCGTATTCTACCAGGAAGAACCAGAAACACCAAAAATAAAGGGAAACATTCAACACATGGCATCGATGAAATTCTCAAACAAGGATAATGATATGAAAACTCATGGCATCGATTGTATCGAAATGTAACCATAATACATGCTCGACCATTTAATCAGGGTTCTGAGGGGTATAAACCCTAATTCGGGAAAACTCCTAAATTATCTATGAGGGGTTACTATGTTCGTCTATTTAAACTAGTCATAAAAGTTGTTGAACTATGCATAATTATAGCTTAAATAGGTACATCTCCTTTTTCTGAACATTTTTATATATTATTTGTATTTTTCTGACATAATATGAATAAGTTATTCAATTTCCAATATTTATTCATTTTCTGAAATTATTAAACCATATTGAAAGCTATTACTGCGTCATGCTGACGTCACCACGACGCCAGCACAAGCACTGGAACTTTTCTCACTGGGGTGAGGGCTACCCAGTGTGGCTGACTTGTGGGCCAAGCGCCACATCAGCACCACAGTGGCGCTACGTCGGCTCGCTGGCCAACAGGGCAGACTGCGGCGGGGAACGACACAGAAGGGTGAGAGGGCTAGCGCGGATGTGCACGTTCGATAGAGGGGAGCAAGGGGAGCCTAAAAAGGGCGGCTCCACCTCGAGATGGTCAACGGAGCTTCGGCTCCGACTGGCGGCGGTAGAGAACGGCGCATGACATAGGAGCAAACCGGAGCGAGAGGGGAGAAACGGAGGGGTCCAGGAGGACCAGAGGCTCACCGCGATGTCAATGGAGCGGTTGAGGAGGCACAGGGAGGCATGAATCAATGGCTAGCTGTTGATGCTGGCTAGGGAAATTGACAAAGACGAGCAAGGCGAAGCTTCCAAGCGTCACGGTGAGGCTCGGGGCAGTCCGAAACAATGGCAACGGACTGCTCTGGTCGGATCTAGGGTTTGGGTAGAGAGGAACCACGAGAGGGAGGTCGGGATAGAGAGGGGAAGGGGACAAGGGCGAGAGAGACGTGCGCGTCGTGGTCTTTTCCACGTCCAGGAGCGGCGGCGAGGATCGCGATGCAGCGACGGCATCGGGCGGCGCCGGTGATGACACGCAGGAGCTTGCCTCCTCGAGGAAGACGACAGCGGGAGAGGCGAAGGGGTACGCGGGCATGGGTGGGTTGTGATGGGCTGCTGGCCTTCGTGCACGAGCAGTAGGGAGAGGAAAGAGGAGAGATGGGTCGGCTGGGCTACGGCCGGCTGTCAATACCCGGATTTTTAATCCCAGATGCATGTTATGACATACATCGCAATCCCAGGATTACCATTTTGCGAGACATAACATATTGGATATCATAGTACATCATCCATTACAAACCATACATAAGGTCTTACACAAATAAAGGATCACATGATCCAGTCTTAATACAATCATAGCAGCGAAATAACGTATTGACAATGATAGTGTAGGCGAGGCTCCATCTTCATGGTCACAGACAATGCTGAGGATGGGAGATGATCCTAGTTGTCTTAATCTTCCTGCTATCCATCCTCCTGGTAGTCCTCCTCATAGTCTGGCCACGGGAATAGCTAGGGACAAAGTCATGAGTACTCTTTAAGTACTCGCAAACTAATACTAACAAGTGAAGTAGATTTGAGTAGGAAGTACTAGGCTCTAAGGTTGTTTTGCAAAAAACCAGATTTATCTCTACTGAGGTCAGAAGATAAGAAAACTAGTTGAAAGTTTTATAACACCTAAGTGGGAACTTGAATTTCATATCACAACTTTGTTGTGGTCAAGTCAAGTTATGAATCATTTCATAAGTCAATTTGAAAACATCTGACAACGTAACCGTATGGCCACTCCAACTGTCCATAATCGCGGACGCGGCTATTCGAATAGTTTGACACTCTACAGAGGTGGTACACTTTCACCTCAATATTCGATACATCCGTCAGGAACAATCCTGAATTCACCATACTCAGTATGCGGATAATCAATCCTAACCTTTCAATTACACGCCCTAGTATAGGCACCTCTCCTATGAGTTTGGCCTCCCAACCATGACCAACTGTCATCTTGGGAACTGCACATGTGGACAATGTTCACAAGGTAGCCTCAGCTCAAACCTTGGCCGCAAGGGAACCCATACTAAGGTATATAAATTTCCAGTCAAGCCCTACCAAAATTTCGGGTATTGTGGTTGTACGGTAAAATTAGAATGGTATCGCATCCAGACAACCATCAGTTTCATAAAGGGCTAAGGCCCATGCCTTAACATTTTCATCATCAAAATCATCTGGTGTTCAAGAACACATGTCAAAACATTTCATTAGAATGACTCATCATTCTAAGGTTTTCATAACCATTTTCACCAAGTATTCCCATCTAAAGTTGATCCAGTTTTATGCTTAGCACTAGCATCTACAAGTGGGGGTAAATACTAATGAGGGGTGGTAAACAAGTGTATCTTATCTAAGTTCAATCTCATGCCTCAGGGTGACATCAAGATTTATCTAACTTAGCCCAAGTTTTATGCTCTTTATGCTACCTTAAAATATCTTTCTAAAATCTACAAGTCACTAAGTAAACTCTAATAGAAAGCTTTGATAAAAAATAAAATACTAAGCTTGTAAGTAAAACTAGGATTAGGTATCATCAGGTGGGTATAATCACATATGCTTGACAAGTCAACTGGTAGTTGTCATGCAAGTTTTAGCTTGACAGGTAAACTGGTAGTATTAGGCTTGCCTTGTGCAGAGCAGTGGTTGAAGTTCTCCTCGGCTTCTTCCTCGTAGTATCCTCCTTCCTCCTCGTATCCTTGGTCGGTACTAGCGTCTATAAATAAATACGAGGTACACAATCACCAAAAAATACTTAACTAATTCTATTTATCACACTAAAGTTCACACTAGATGATCTAGCATCATCACAAACATTACCAAGGTTAAGGCACTAATTTTTATTTCCTTTATTTTAGAAAAGTAATTTCTACTCATTGAAAAACTACTTAAGTTTTAATATTCTCCAACTCAATCATGGGAATATGTTGACACATGTCATCACCACATATTTCAGTACTTGGGAATATGATTTAAAGTGGTGTCACAATTTAATAAGGTTTAACCTTTTTATTTGAATTAAATAAAGTGCCTAGAATGGCCTATGAGGCATTATTTTATTACTTGTCCATTATTTCTACAAGTAAACCTAGATATTTTTATATATTCAGAAAGGTCTTGTTAAATGTGATTTTTTGAGAGTTGGAAACAACTCAAAAGCTTTTGTGGTTGAATTTTGAAAAATGTTTGAATACAGAAAAGCTTCTGCCTTGTTATTTTTACTATAGGTGATCTACAATTCCAAATGAATTGAATCAAACGGGATTGGATTAAGAATTCCAGTACCTTTATAACAAAATTGGTTTCATGCATTTTGGTTCAGTGAATCGTCATGGGTTGATTTTTTAATCTAGGTACAGAACTAGGTTTGAAACTAAAAGAATAAACCTAAATTTGAATTACTGGGTCACGCGGGATGCTAACTGGGCCGGCCCATGGAGCACAGCGTACGCGCGGGTGGGTTTAAGTGAGTGACCCCACCAGACAGCGAGACAGGGGGTGCGAAGCAGTATGAGGCGATCTAGGCCGTTTAATCAAACTCTAATCCAACGGCTGTGACCTATCGTCTCCGTCGGGCAACGCCAGGGAGACAGAACCCTAGCGCGGTCAGTGGGGGTCTACGGGGGCTTACCGGGGCTCAGGCGAGGGTCGGCGACGGGGGCGAATGACTAAGTCAATGATGGCGAACCTCTTGGTACCGGCAGCTTCTCCTGGGCGGCTCTAATCAACTACTCCTTTCTTCCTCCTCTGCAGAAGACTCCGGCCAAATTCCGGCGATGTGCTGCTCGCCTTGCTCCGGGGGTGAGGTGCGGTGCTTATGAGAGAGAGGGGAGTGATATGGTGTGAAGAAATCGAGCGGGGGTGGCCTCTATTTATAGTGCCAGAAGGGGACCAAAGGGCTCGGGCTGAGCTCGTCGGCACAGCGAGATATTGGCATAGGCAAAGGTAGAGGACAGTGTTGTGCTCCCTGGCGAAGCTCAATGGCATGGTCACGCGGCGTGGGGCGGTGCGAGATGGTCAGAACACGTCGACGCTCTAGGCGGGTCCGATGGAATTTTTCATGGAGCACGGGTTCTCCTAGTCGCATGGTGACGAACGGGCGTGTCTGGGTTATTCCTGGGGTGGTGGCGATCCTGCCTGCACGCGGCGAGGGTGGCGTGCGCTCTGCGGGCATGTATCGCGGGTGGCGCTCTGGCACGCTCTCGGCACGCTCGCAGAGAGGCTGTGTGGTCCAGTGGCTGGCAAGGCTCGAGGCTTGGACATGGGGTCGCGGTGGATGGTGGAGTGCCTGCTAGACAAGGTTGGCGAGGCTAGTGAGGCTCCTAGCTGGCTGGCGACATTGGGGTGGCAAGGCTGCTCTCGGCATGCTTGCCATTGATGGCATGGTCTGGTTTATAGTGAGCTAGAGTGGCTTAAACAAGTTAGATGATCTACTGAGAGTGTAGTGTGAGCTAGATAGGGAACAAGTTAGGCCAAAATTACTGCTCACTATAGTGTTTAATGTTTGTTGGTTTGGTGTTTGCAAGGTGTTTGATGAAATGGCCGAACGGGATTCAAATTTGAATTTTTGATTCAAACTTGGTGGGCGTGTTGGTTACATACTAGGGAGTCTCTGGTTAGCTGGAAAGGTCAAGGGATACTGGTTTGGTTGGGTTTTGAAAATGGGTGATCTTCACATATGTTAAAGATTCAATTTTAAAATGTCATTTGAATTAAGTTGCCAAATGTTTCTGCAAGTTTGAAAGGTGGGCTTTGATTCACTTTTACTTGGTCTAGCAAGGGGTGAAAAGAAATGGAAATATTTCTGTTTGAAATATTGGACTAGAAACACTCAAATGTCCTAGTGAGCAAGATTGGCAAAAATGACCATTTGCTTATTTGATTTTCTCTGATTTGTTTCTGCTTGGAAATGTTTTATATGATGTTGTTTTCATCTTTAAACCGTCCCTTGATATTTAGATCAATCACACAAGTCTATTCATGCATTCATACAATCATCACATTCACACATGCATTCATGTGATTTAATTAACAAAAGTTTTTGTTAACCCAAATTTTGGTGATTGGAATTTGATAACCTTATTTAATATTTTTGGGATGTTACAAACCTTCCCTCCTTAAACAAAATCTCATCCCGAGATTTGAGAAAGAAGAAATAAGAAAACGAGGATTTAAAAAGATCGGGAAACTCCGTCTTGATATGATCTTCTCTCTCCCAGGTAGCTTCTTCTTTAGTGTGGTTGCTCCACTGAATCTTGAGAAACTTGATGCTTCGGGTCCTGGTGGTCCTGAAAGCTTCCTCCAAAATATGGATGGGTACTTCAGGATACGTTAGGTCATCGCTGATCTCTATGATGCGGTGATCAATGTTCTTGAAAACTTCAGTCTTCTCCGGGACTTCAAGGAATTTGCGAAGAAACGATATATGGAACACATTATGCACCGCTGACATCTCCTCTGGCAGTTCCAGTTGATACGATACTTATCCTCGACGACTCAGAATCTTGAAGGGTCTGATATATCTGGGGGCTAACTTTCCTTTGAGCTGGAAACGTTGCATTCCTTTCAAAGGTGACACTCTGAGATACACAAAATCTCCAATATTGAAAGCGAGGTCTCGACGTCTCTTGTCGCCATAACTCTTTTGTCTAGATTGGGCGGTCTTGAGGTTCTCACGAATCTTGTGAACTTTCTCTTCTGCTTCTCTTAGGATGCCGGGTCCGAAGATATGACTCTCTCCTACTTCCTACCTATTCAAAGGGATATGACACTTCCTTCCATACATGAATTCAAATGAAGCCATTTGCAAACTAGCTTGATAACTGTTGCTGTAAGAAAATTCTGCGAATGGAAGATAGTCTTCCCATTTAGATCCATACTCTAGCACACATGCTCTCAACATATCTTCGAGTATTTGATTTACTCGCTCCGTTTGTCCATCGATTTGAGGGTGGTAAGCTATGCTAAAATCCAATCAGGTTCCCAATATTTCTTGGACTTTCTCCCAAAACCTCGAGGTAAATTGAGTTCCTCGATCTGATACGATGTTCTTGGGGACTCTGTGGAAACTGACAATTCTAGCGATGTACAACTTAGGTGGTTTTGACTGGTAAAAAATTGGCGACCTTGGACAATATGTCAACTATGACCCAAATAGAGTCATTTCCCCTACTAGAAGTAGGAAAACTGGTGATAAAGTCCATTCCAAATGAATCCCATTTCCATTCTGGAATCTGTAGTGGTTGCAACAGTCATGTGGGTCTCTGATGTCCCGCCTTGACTCTCTCACAAATATCACACTTGGCGATGTAGCTTCCGATTTCTCTCTTCATCTTATGCCACCAAAATTGTTCCTTCAAATCCTGATACATCTTTGTTCCTCTGTGGTGGATAGAATAAAGGGTATCATGGGCTTCTTTCAAAATAGTTTCCTTCAACTCTGAATCTGCTGGTACACAGTGACGTCCTTTGTACCACAAAACTGCTTCTTCGTCCTCGGTGAATCCGGGTACTTTGCATGTTCCGATACGACATTTGATTCTGTCGATACTAGCATTTACTTTCTGTGCCTCCTTGATCTGACTGATCAAAGTGGGTTGAATTTCTATTCTAGCCAAAAATCCTTCACTTACTAATTCCATTCTAAAATCTTCCATCTCCTTGTGCAAACTTGGTTTCTCCTTCATAATCATGGAGTTCAAGCGGCACGGCAGTCTGCTAAGGGCATCTGCTACCACATTGGCTTTACCGGGGTGATAGTGGATGTCCAGATCATAGTCCTTGATTAGCTCAATCCATCTTCTCTTCCTCATATTCAGCTCCTTCTGACTGAATATATATTTCAGGCTCTTGTGATCCGAATAAATCTCACAACTGTTTCCCATAAGGCAATGCCTCCATGTCTTCAGGGCTAGAACTACGGTTGCTAGTTTCAAGGTCATGGGTTGGATAATTCTATTCATGCTGCTTCAGTTGTCGGGATAGATAAGATATAACTTTGCCTTATTGCATTAGCACACATCCGAGACCGATCATGGAGGCGTCACAATACACATCAAACGGCTTCGTGATATCCGGCATGATCAAGATTGGGGCTGAAATCAATCTCCTCTTAAGTTCTTGAAAACTCGATTCACACTTGTCAGTCCATTCGAACTTCTTATCCTTCTTCAACAATTGGGTCATGGGTCTAGCGATACTCGAGAATCCTTCAACGAACTTGGGGTGATATCCCGCTAATCCGAGAAATGCACGAACTTGGGTTTGAGTGGTTGGGGCTTGCCAATCTTCTACATCCTTCACCTTTGCAGGGTCAATGGCAATTCCTCCGGCTGATACAATATGTCCAAGGAATCCTACCTCCTGCAACCAGAATTCACATTTGCTGAACTTGGCATATAACTGATGTTCCCTAAGGGTTCCAAGAATGGTCCTCAGGTGTAGCTCATGTTCTTCTTCTGACTTGGAATAGATCATAATGTCATCGATGAAAACAACAACAAAATTATCCAGGAAGTCCATAAAAATCTTATTCATTTGGTTCATGAAATAAGCGGGGGCATTGGTTAATCCAAAAGACATGATAGTATACTCGTATAATATATATCTGGTGGTAAAGGCAGTCTTTGGAATATCCTCTGCGCGAATCTTGAGTTGATAATAACCAGTTCTAAGATCAATCTTAGAAAACACTTTGGCACCAGTCAACTGGTCAAACAGGTCTTCTATCTTTGGTAGTGGGTACTTGTTCTTGATGGTGACATCATTCAACTTCCGATAATCCGTACACAAACGGTTACCTCCATCTTTCTTATCTACAAACAAAACAGGTGATCTCAATGGCGACGTACTTGGTTGGATCAATCCTATCTCCAGCATAGCTCCAGTTGCTTCTTCAGCTCCACTAAATCCGACGGGTTCATACTATATGGTCTCTGGGCTATGGGTCCGGTTCTAGGGATTAGTTCAATGATAAACTTGATATCCCAATCTGGGGGCATACCGGGAAAAACATTTGGAAATACATCGGGGTATTCACAGACTATTCTGACTTGGTCAATGGTTGGTTGGGCTATACTCTTGTTGCATTTGAATTGACGGGGCAAGTTTTATGTTTCGACATCCAATCCATTCCTAGTACTACTTCCAAACTTTTAGTTCCCAGTGCTATTAGATTAGCATAAAAATCTATGCCATGGATTCGGATAGGTATGGCCTTGCAAATTTGTCTAGCTTTGGTGGTTGAACCAGGTATTTGAGCAATCATAACATGCTTCAATTTTGTTGGTTGAATCTTACTAGTGCATGCAAATTCTTCAGTAACAAACGAGTGCGATGCTACAGAATCAAACAACACTCTTGAAAGTACCGAGTTAATAGAAAACATACCCAGTACGACATCTGGCGCTTCTTGGGCTTCTTGAGCATGCATGACAAAGAGACGGCCATTGCGGTTGAGCGAGTTCCCTGGGGCAAACCTTCTTCCGGGCTGAACACGATGCTGCTCCTGAGCTGGGGCATTTGCATTGGGGGCTGCGGCAATCTTCTTGGGGCACTCATTAGAATAGTGACCCTTGGTTCCACATTCATAACAAGTCTCTTGAGACTTGTCCTTTTCTACAACAGGCACAGCATTGCTTCCAGTCCTTGGGGCAGTGTTGGTGTTGGTGGCTGCATTGTTGTTGTTGAACTTACGTGGTGCACAGTTGAAATTGCTGGGGTTGCCGAGGTTGTTATGATTTCCTCCGGGCCTTGGGTTTCCACAGTTGAGATAGGTAGGACGGTTCATCGGGGGTCTTTTGGTTCTTGGGGCAAATCCTGGAGATGGGTTGGGGCGATACTTTGGGGTTTGATGGGTTCCTGGTTGATGCATCATGCGACGCTTGCGGTTCTCATTAGCTTGGTTGATCTTGCCTTCCATCTGAATGACAGAGTCCACTAAGGCTTCAATATCAGCAAATGGGATATTGACTAATACTGTCTGCATCTCATCGTGTAGACCATTCAGGAATCTCTCCTTCTTCTTGGCTTCAGTGTCTATCTCATCAGGTGCATACCTAGCCAATGACAAAATTTTGTCATGGTACTCCACTACGATCATCCTTCCTTGCTTCAGTTCCCTGAATTCATCTCTCATCCTCTTGATAAAAACTGGTGGCACATGGGCTCTGCTGAACTTGATTTTTAACTCTTCCCAAGTCATCATTTGACCTCCAGTCATGGCACGAACGTTGTTCCACCATGCTCTTGCATCTCCGGCCAGATAGTGGGTGGCAAACAGTACCTTCTCTTTGGCTTCCACACCGGCAACTTCTAGGTTGTTCTCCATGGTTTGCAGCCAATCATCTGCATCGAGGGGCTCTTCAGACTTAGTGAAAATGGGTGGATTGGTGTTCTGGAAGTTCTTGAGCTTGGATCCATGGTTGTCCTGATTTCCATGGCCCTGATTGTTGTTGGCCATCTGAGCTATATGTTTAAGGGTGGCTAGGTTGGCTTGAAGTTCGGCTCTTTCAGCTTCGCGGTCCAAAACCAATATTTGCAAGATTTGCAACATCGGGTCTAGGGATGAAGTGCTTCATCCACGAGACATCTGAATATTGATATAGATCATGAGAAAAGATGGAAATTTCTAAGGTTCAGGGTTTTTTGTTTGAAAAGTTTTAAAAGTTTGACTCAGATTTTTTTCTAGCGACTTCTTTTTCATTCATTCATTCATAGCACACGATACAAACACACACCATAACAAAGGAAAACAGATGGTTTTAAGAACCATTCTGTGAAACTACGATACAATGGGACCGGATACAACTCACTAACGCTAGTGCTCAAGTGCTACTACTGCTCAGAGTTAATGTCCTCATCATCCTCATCATCATCATCATCATCATCAATGAAGGCAAAGTCATCCTCATCGATTAAGAAGTCCATGGCCTGATCCTCCAGAAAGTCATCATCGTCACTGAGGTAAGAGTAGGGGTCTCCACGAAGGTCTTCCCCTGCATTCTCCCTCTCCTCGAGCTGCATATCCCTCTCGTGGACAGTCTCCTCCAACTCTGTGATCATGTGGCGAAGAAGGGAAATGATGCGATCCTTCTTATCGAGCTGACGGCGACGAGACTGGCGATCCTCCATTAGCATGGCAATGGTCTGATCCTTCTTGGCGGCGATGGCGTACTTGTGGTTAGCGTAGGAGCAGGCATTGTCTAACTCCTTCTAATGGTCATACATCATGAAGCTGAGGTGGTCCAATTGACTCTTAAGCTCATGGTGATACGGGGCCTCCAGTGGTTGTCCCATAACATCACGCCTTGGATAGAACTCAAAGCGGGTACCCTTGATTTGATTGATACTCTACCCACACAGACGGGCAAGAGCTTCCTGCATGGCCCTGGCAAGTCCAACGAGCCAGTTGTTCTCTGTCAAGGTGAACTGAATTCCCTCTGAGTTGGGGTCTTCAATCTTTCCCCGGAGTCTTACAACAACTAGCCATTGCAACTCCTTTCCTTCCTAATCGTTGAGTTGAGCTCCAAAGAACTCGGGGTGCGGACGCTCCAGCATCTCCGATAGCTGGTCCAAGTCACAATCAGAGATGAGGTATCCTCCATTCCCCAACTGATAAAACTTGTTGTACTTCACGTCCATCTAGAAGAATATAGGATGAGTAAGTTAGTAGAGTGATCAAGTGAGTCAAATTTTAAGTAAGTTTTGCAAGAAATTTTTAGGAACATGAATTTTCATGAAAGAATCCAAGTGATAAGAATGAGAATAGGTTTTCATAAATACTCATTTCCTTGGTTTTGAAACTAAGTTTTTTTCAGACGACCATTCTAAACTCGGGTCTCCTATGGTCAGGATGGCTCTGATACCAACTTTTCAACACCTGGATTTTTAATCCCAGATGCCAGTTAAGCCATACATCGCAATCCCAGGATTACCATTTTTGCGAGACATAACAGATTGGATATCATACTACATCATCCATTACAAACCATACATAAGGTATTACACAAATAAAGGATCACATGATCCAGTCTTAATACAATCATAGCAGCGTAATTACGTATTGATAACGATAGCGTAGGCGAGGCTCCATCTTCATTGTCACAGGCAATGCTAACGATGGGAGATGATCCTAGTTGTCGTAATCTTCCTGATATCCGTCCTCCTGGTAGTCCTCCTCATAGTATGGCCACGGGAATAGCTAGGGACAAAGCCATGAGTACTCTTTAAGTACTCACAAACTAATACTAACACGTGAAGTGGTTTTGAGTAGGAAGTACTAGGCTCTAAGGTTGTTTTACAAAAAGCCAGATTTATCTCTACTGAGTTCAGAAGCAAAGAAAACTAGTTGAAAGTTTTATAACACCTAAGTGGGAACTTGAATTTCATATCACAACTCTGTTGTGGTCAAGTCAAGTCATGAATCATTTCATATGTCATTTTGAAAACATCTGACAACGGAATAGTATGGCCACTCCAACTTTCCATCACTACGGACGCGGCTATTCGAATAGTTTGACACTCTACAGAGGTGGTACACTTTCACCACAACATTCGATACATCTGTCAGGAACAATCCTGAATTCACCATAATAAGTATGCGGATAATCAATCCTAACCTTTCAATTACACGCCCTAGTATAGGCACCTCTCCTATGAGTTTAGCCTCCCAACCATGACCAACTGTCATCTTGGGAACTGCATAGGTGGACAATCTTCACAAGGTACCCTCAGCTCAAACCTTGGCCGCAAGGGAACACATACTAAGGTATATAAATTTCTAGTCAAGCCCTACCCAAATTTTGGGTATTGTGGTTGTACAGTAAAATTGGAATGGTATCGCATCCAGACAACCATCAGTTTTATAAAGGGCTCAGGCTCATGCCTTAAAATTTTCATCATCAAAATCATCTGGTGTTCACGAACACATGTCAAAATATTTTAGTAGAATGACTCATCATTTTAAGGTTTTCATAACCATTTTCACCAAGTATTCCCATCTAAAGTTGATCCAGTTTTATGATTAGCACTAGCATCTACAAGTGGGGGTAAATACTAATGAGGGGTGGTAAACAAGTGTAGCTTATCTAAGTTCAATCTCATGCCTCAGGATGACATCAAGATTTATCTAACTTAGCCCAAGTTTTATGCTCTTTATGCTACCTTTAAATATCTTTCTAAAATCTACAAGTCACTAAGTAAACTCTAATTGAAAGCTTTGACAAAGAAATAAAATACTAAGCTTGCAAGTAAAACTAGGATTAGGTATCATCAGGTGGGTATAATCACATATGCTTGACAAGTCAACTGGTAGTTTTCATGCAATTTTTATCTTGACAAGTCAACTGGTAGTATTAGGCTTGCCTTGTGCAGAGCAGTGGTTGAAGTTCTCCTCGGCTTCTTCCTCGTAGTATCCTCCTTGTATCCTTGGTCGGTACTAGCGTCTATAAATAAATACGAGGTACACAATCACCAAACAATACTTAACTAATTCTATTTATCACACTAAAGTTCACACTAGATGATCTAGCATCATCACAAACATTATCAAGGTTAAGGCACTAATTTTTATCTCCTTTATTTTAGTAAAGTAATTTCTACTCATTGAAAAACTACTTAAGATTTAATATTCTCCAACTCAATCATGGGATCATGTTGACACATGTCATCACCACCTATTTCAGTACTTGGGAATATGATTTAAAGTGGTGTCACAATTTAATAAGGTTTAACCTTTTTATTTGAATTAAATAAAGTGACTAGAATGGCCTATGAGGCATTCTTTTATTACTTGTCCATTTTTTCTGCAAGTAAACCTAGATATTTTTATATATTCGAAAATGTCTTGTTAAATGTGATTTTTGAGAGTTGGAAACAACTCAATAGCTTTTGTGGTTGAATTTTGAAAAATGTTTGAATGCAGAAATGCTTCTGCCTTGTTATTTTTACTATAGGTGACCTACAATTCCAAATGAATTGAATCAAACAGGCTTGGATTAAGAATTCCAGTACCTTTCTAACAAAATTGGTTTGATGCATTTTGGTTCAGTGAATCGACCTGGGTTGATTTTTTAATCTAGGTGCAGAACTAGGTTTAAAACTAAAAGAATAAACCTAAATTTGAATTACTGGGTCATGCGGGATGCTAACTGGGCCAGCCCACGGTGCACAGCGTATGCGCGGGTGAGTTTAAATGAGTGACCCCACCAGTCAGCGAGACAGGGGGTGCGAAGCGGTATGGGGCGATCTAGGCCGTTTGATCAAACTCTAATCCAATGGCTGTGACCTATCGTCTCTGTCGGGCAACACCAGCGAGACAGAACCCTAGAGTGGCCAGTGGGGGTATATTTGGGCTCACCGGGGCTCAGGCGAGGGTCGGCGACGGGGGCGAACGATGAAGTCGATGACGGTGTACCTCCTAGTACCGGCGGCTTCTCCTGGGGCAGCTCCAATCAATGACTCCTTTCTTCCTCCTCTGTGGAAGACTCCGGCCAAATTCCGGTGATGTGCAGCTCGCCTTGATCTAGGGGTGAGGTGGGGTGCTTCTGAGAGAGAGGGGAGTGAGATGGTGTGAAGAAATCGAGCGGGGGTGGCCTCTATTTATAGTGCCAGAAGGGGACCACAGGGCGCGGGATGAGCTCGTCGGTGTCGTCGGCACAGCAAGCTATTAGCATGGGCGAAGGTAGGGGACAGTGTTGTGCTCCCTCACGAAGCTCAACGGCATGGTCACATGGTGTGGGGCAGTGCGATATGGTCGGAACACGTTGACACTCTAGGCGGGTCCAACGGAAGTTTTAATGGCGCACGGGTTCTCCTAGTCGCGCGGCGACGAACGGGCGTGTCTAGGGTGTTCCTGGGGTGGTGGCGATCCTGCTTGCACGCGGCGAGGGCGTCGTGCGGTCTGTGGGCGTGTGTCATGGGTGGCTCTCTGGCGCCCTCTCGGCACGCTCGCAGATAGGCTTGGCATGCTCGGGCTGTGTGATCCAGTGGCTGGCAAGGCTCGAGGCTTGGACAGGGGGTGGCGGTGGACGGTGGAGTGCCTGCTAGACAAGGTTGGCGAGGCTAGTGAGGCTCCTAGCTGGCTGGCGACATTAGGGTGGCAAGGCTGCTCTCGGCATGCTTGCCATTGATGGCATGGTCTGGTTTACAGTGAGCTAGAGTGGCTTAAACAAGTTAGATGATCTACTGAGAGTGTAGTGTGAGCTAGATAGGGAACAAGTTAGGCCAAAATTACTGCTCACTATAGTTTTTAATGATTGTTGGTTTGGTGTTTGCAAGGTGTTTGATGAAATGGCCGAAAGAGATTCAAATTTGAATTTTTGATTCAAACTTGGTGGGTGCGTTGGTTACATACTAGGGAGTCTCTGGTTAGCTGGAAAGGTCAAGGGGTACTGGTTTGGTTGGGTTTTGAAAATGGGTGATCTTCACATATGTCAAAGATTCAATTTTAAAATTTCATGTGAATCAAGTTGCCAAATGTTTCTACAAGTTTGAAAGGTGGGCTTTGATTCACTTTTACTTGGTCTATCAAGGGGTGAAAAGAAATGGAAATGTTTTTGTTTTAAACCTTGGACTAGAAACACTCAAAGTGTCCTAGTGAGCAAGATTGGCAAAAATGACCATTTGCTTATTTGATTTTTTTTCTATTTTCTCTTGATTTGTTAATACTTGGAAATGTTTTAGATGATGTTTTTTTCATATTTGAACCATTCATTGCTATTTAGATCAATCACACAAGTCCATTCATGCATTTATACAATAATCACATTCACACATGCATTCATATGATTTAATATTTTGTTAACCCAAATTTTGGTAATTGGAATTTGATAACCTTATTTAATATTTTTGGGATGTTACACCTGCTATCTCGCTTGGCTATTTTTTTAGCTAGAAGCATTTTTTCCATTTCTATTTTCTATTTTCTGTTTGTATTTTCATTTCAAATTCTGTTTTGAATAATTCAAAAATACCAGAGATTTTATAAAACATATGAAACACATAGGGGCCCTCTATACTGTTTGGGCTCCACACATGTTATACTTTTCAAATATTTTCAAAACCATTTGAAGAAGTTTTCAAGAGAGGAAGGGTATTAGAGTTTTAGGGTTTTGATTTATTTCTTATTGCATGAATTTTTATAATATGGTGATCATGATGCACAAACAAACCCTAATGCAAGATTAACTAAAACTGGGGTGTTACAGCTCTATCCCCCTTACATGAATCTCGACCCAAGATTCCAAAGGTAGGAAGAGAGGCAGAGGGAGAAACAAACATGGCCACTCTAAGGATAAGAGGGAAAACACACTAAACAACACATAGAGTCTCTCATGGTCAACTCTTGGAAGGAGTGTTTAGAAACAACTCTGAGATGATGAACATGAAACACGTCAAAGTAGCAGAGGAACAAGAGGAGAAGGTTTCAAGTGGTTAAGATGGTCTTCATAACGGTTGAGACCATGTGGCTCATAGAAGAGTTTAAACTTCTGAGAAGGAAAGCTTACAACAGAAAGAACATGACCATAGACTTCGAGAGATGAACCTCTACTAAACGGCTTAAGTAGAGATTTCAGGTTGCAGAGACATGGATCAACAAAACCAAGCTGTTGAACTAGTTTTGAAACAGAAGGGTCACTCTTTCATTCAAAAGAAGGCTAAGACATAAAGGTGTTTTGTGGAGAGGACTCATAAGACTCGAAAGGAACATGTAGCAAGAGAAACTCTGATTACGAAAATCATAGTCACTCTTAGAACATGGTTGAGAAATCAAAGGAAACTCTTTATTCATCCAGGTTTATCAAAATCTTTGCCAAAGATCGTGATATCCCTTTACACCACTAGATGGATAGATAAGAAGATTCCTGATGACACGAGAAAAGAAACTTCACTCTCAGACTTCAACTATTTGGCACAACAAAATGGTTGCCAACATAAAAGGGTCTGGAGGATCAACCGAGAGACATTTATCAACTCTACTTTAAATGTTCTCCTTGATGCTCGAGGAATAATACATCAAGTAAAGGTCAGACTTCGGATACAAAGGAAACCATAAGAACAACTCATGTGATAAATCATAGAAGAAGCCTCATGCAGAGTGGTTGTTATTGTTGAATCAAGAGGATATGACAAAAGGTCTTTCCGGCTAAGTATGTAAACCATTACATCAATCTTACCAGATTTACAAAGGGACCTATGTCAAAACCTTGAGGAACACCAACCATCATTGCTGCTTGATATTAATATTTAGTTAGGTGAGATGGTACTTCGGACTCAGCATGTCTGAATAGAAAGGGTGCAACATTGACCGCAAAGGTAAAGTTACTAGATTCTCAAGACATGTACTACAATGTTAAGCTCCAGAAGATGAGCTATATTGCTATACCCATGTATTTAGCAACTTGTCGAGAGACAACTACACACACGTAAGTTATTGACAATCAAACACACATGTGTCTTAAGGAATGGAGTTAAATCTACTCGAATCCACGACGACATCTTTCAACAGTAGCACATGAACCAGAGAAGGTTACTTCTAACATCCAGAACACATACTTCAAGATGATACGAAGATGGTTCTCAAAAGTTTCCAACATTAATGCTAGATGTTCTAACGAATCTAATCTAGCATGGAGAAGATAAGGATGTCATCGATGGGCTCAATAACAAACTTATCGAGACACTCTAGTAAGATGGACTAATATGTCGTATGAACAAGGTAAATGTATTGGTCAGACCAAAGAACATGAGGATGTACTGAAGTGAAACATCACAAGTAGCAAAACCATCAAGATAGTCCTTGGAACCGAGCTTGATCTGACGATAACCCAAATTAAATAAAAAGAGGGGAAGATAACATATCCACGAAGGATATAATATCTTTCTTCAACACGAACAAAACTAGACATCCCTTCAAAAAGGAATAGAGTCGGATAGAACTTTTGTCTTACAACTCTCCAAGTTGTTTTTTAAGCTCAACCAACTAGTTCAGGGGTATCCAGTATGGATCCTTCGAGAAGAAAGAAGTTCAGAGAACTTGCTTGCTCAAGAACTTGACACCACGGTCATGTGGCACCATGGCGATACTTCTAGTAGACATCTAGAATATCACGAACCACCGATATGTCACCTAGTTCGAGAGGAAACTTGCTTGGTAAGGCAAGAGGGCATAGTATTAAAGTTTTGGCATGAGCCTAACTCTTTGATCAAAGAGATTGTACCAGAATAACAGACTTGGTAACATAATTATACTTTTGCTTAGTGATAGTGTTAACCAATAACGCTAAGAATGACACAAATGTCCTTGGAGTTCAAAACAATAATAATTGCTAAGAACCTCAGACAACCACATTATTACGCACATGCATCACTTACGAGAACGAAATCTCGAGGAAGGGTAGGTAAAGATGTGTGGTAGTATCACTTCATTAAGGGGTCCTGAAACTCAGCACGACCTATTAGTATAAAAGAGTGTGATACTTTAAGGTGAAACAGATAGAAGTTAATCAGTGCTTCTTGATCTGCGGATTACAAAACTTTGACCTAGTCCTAGATATGACGAGGTACTAGAGTTTGTTTCTCCTAGACATCCCGAAATGGTTTGTATTGACGGACCTGTAATGACCTCGAATCAAGTAAGATCCTAAGTCCCTGTGATTAACATGCTAGTCCCTGGATCAATAGCTAGCACTCACAGTCGATGAAATATCATGTAAAACACAAGTATTTATTACATGAATCGAATAATCCAGAGTTTACATTATTACAACAGAAGCGAAAAATATACAACATGAGTCCCATTAATGCCACATGCAGGTTGAGTGAAGACCCGCGATCCTAGCGCACCTTTCAACAATCTCCGAAATTCTGCACATGAAACGTGCAGCCAACAAGTTGGGTCAATACTTTGAATGTATTGGAAAATTACACCAAGTAAGGAAAGACTAACTCTACATGCAAGGCTAGTTTAGGCTTTGGAGTTCATTTGCATAAAGCTAATTTTCACTAAGTAGAGAGAAGAAGAGAGGATTGTCCTACTTTGTAAACATTTGCTTAGATAAAATAAGGTCGAGTGGCACACGAGGATATTACGCACCAAGTGTCCAAACAACCAAACACTTGGATATTACGCACCAAGCGTCACTTGGATATTACACACCAAGTTCCCAAATTCCCACCCATTAGCGATATTACGCACGCCATGGGGTTTCAAAACTTTGTTTTAGAAAAGAGAGAGGAAGATCCTTCAGAGGCTCCATCCTTCAAACGCTCATTGTTGTTCTGTTACCGTGAACACGGATGATCGATCAGATTCCAATACTCTCGAGAGTTTGTGCACTTTACCCACAATCCACGATCAAGTCCTTTTACAGACTAGACCATGGCGAGGCTTTCCCTTAGTAGCCCCTCTACCTTCCGGATCCAACCGTGCCAAGAACCTCCAAATGTTGGTACCCAGGTGAGGTTTCCCACTAAGTACTAGGCCAAGACAGAGCCCATAATGTATTGTGGTTGCACTGGAAGCTTCTGAATTCTGAAACATGGCAGACTTCTTTGATTCCTGGGCGGCCGTCCTCCACCAAAATCTCACTCGTTGTTCCGACAACCATTCCGCCCAGAAGAAAACTTAGTTTTATTTTGAAGTGGATTTGAGAAGAAAGGTTTGCTCTAGAGAGCCTTTATACTTAGAAAATTCTTTGTCTTTCGAACCCCCCCAACGGTACTTTGTATATATAGCACAGCAAGCAATACTTAGCAAAAACAGTGGTAACCTATTAGGATGGGAAATCCTAAGTATAGAGCTACTCATGGCATACTACAAAATCATCGCACTTGCAAAATAATACTAAGGAAAATTCTACTAAACATCCTACACATGCATACTACAGAACTTTGAAGATCACATGCATAGAATCAAAACTGGGACAAAAGTTATGAACAAGTGGTGTAACTTGCCTTATGTTGATAATATGGGTGTTGATTGTATTTCTTCGCAGCAATCGAACTCTCCGAACAATCTAATACGAGGACAAGGTAGTTCCAATCAAAACAATTGCAAACATAGCAAACACAACAAGGATGATCGAAAACATGCATGATGATTTAACAGGACACAATGGTTATAATTAGTTTTATGAACATTAATATATCATATGATGCATGTATGAGTTCATTCAATGCAATAGGGTACTTGTTATTAATGATTACTTGCCAATATAAGGGTTTTGATAGTTCTGTTGTAACACCTGTTCTAACTGTAGAATTAAATTTGTTTCTTGGGTTTACTGGATAGAGGACGTTAATACAAACCAGTAGGCGTTGGATTCACCCTAATCGGAGTTATAGATCTTTTTATATGATTTAAATAGTGTTTAATGGGTTTTTAAATGATTCATACAGTTTCTGTTGCCTAAAAATCAAACTAAAATTATATCTGTAATCTCCACGGAATTGTGATTTTAGGGACATATTATTTGTAATTTTCTGAATAGTATTTATTTTCTTATGAATTTATTACTCTAAATAAGCCATTAAACCATTTATTTAATTGCTGCGAAACCTTATAGTATTTTACTGAACCATTTGCAGATTGATGATCTACATGAAACCAGCTTTCTATCGGTATATTATTTATATTTTTGTGATATGCAAATAATTTTCTACGAATTTAATGATTTCTAAAGCCATTAAAACTAATTAAATTGCTACGGGGTAAATATTCGGCAAAGGCTAGATCCAACCATATATTATTAAAGTATATTACAGTAGCTTCAATTTGATATATTATTCATATTTTTCGGAGTTACAGATAATTTCTTATGAATTTATTAACCTGAAAGACCATTAAAACTAATTAAATTACTGCAGTAACCACGTACAGTAAAAGTTGGATCTATTCTGATAAGATGAGTCTACGTGAAATTATCTTCAATTTGATATATTATACGCAATTTTTGGACGTGGTATAAATTTCTAATGAATTTAACAAGTTAGATCTATAATATGCAATTTTAAATTCGAACGGACTATTCCAGGGAATATTCCGCTGACTGGACAGGTTGACTTTGCATGCTGACTGGGACTAGATGTTCACCTTACGTTGACGTGGTGTTGATAATGAAGATGACCAGGATGACGACATGGCACGCACCGGTTTGATTAGATCTCGACCGTCTGGATAGGATCCGGTGGCTAGAAGAAGAGATTGACCCGATTTTAGCTTAGAATAGACAAGAAATAGATCTGTGTTAGAGAGACAAATCCGTAGGTCAAATTGAAAAACTCAGAACATGAAAGTTGTGGGGAATCATTATTCCTACCTTCTCACCAAAGGAATTTGGATTTGAATAAACGAGCGCGAGTAGATCTTGGATTTACACCGTAAGATCTGAAATATTGTGATGCGAAATTCTCCGGCTGTGGTGGATGAAAAGAGGTGAGGTTTGTCGGGATTGAAAGATTTCGACGATTCCTACAACTTTTGTTTTTCGACCGAAGGAAAACGACGAAGTCTAAATGGGTTAAAAAGCGAAATAAGATTCAGGCATATGTAGATTCGGGATTTCGAGAATAGAAACTCGTACAGCCGTGGCTCCACGAGTTTATATGGAGATTTAGGATGGTGTAGACATAGGCCTTGGAGTAGGGAACAAGTAGAAACAAACGAAAGTCGATTCGGAGTTGTAGATAAAAAGTTATAGCAGTTTGAGTAGAGATAGGTTTAACAAAACAGATTTTGCACGCTTTTCGGAGTAACCCGATCGGTCCCGTACGTGTGGCCTGCCCGACTGGTTCGGTCCGGTCGGACCGGGTGGGCCGGCCCTTTTTTTTTACTTGTTTCCCTCATATCTTTTGCATACGAACTCCAAATGACATGATTCTTGTTTCTAAATTTTTTTAAAATCAAATAGATTATTATAGGATCAAATTTGTAATATTTTTACTAGTTTGGAAGTAGTGGATTTATAAATCCTTGTATATTTTATTTTATTTATATCTTTATGTGTTTGTATTTGTTTCATAACTTTTTCATACTAGCTCCAAATGAGCTCAATTTTGTTTCTAAAATTTTGTAATATTAATTGGATCCTTTTAGGCTATAATTTAGCAATAATCGCTGTCTTAGCAATAGTGGGTTTTAAAAAGTCAATTTAGTTACCCTTAGGAACATTTGGGCGAATCGACTATAGGATTTAGATACCAGGATTTGGATTCAGTTTGTGAGAACTTTGCATGGATGAAATGCTTATGAATTCTTCATGATTTTCATTTTGAAATCTTGCACACCAATTCTACAATCCATAATCAACCCATACCATTTTGCCTATATGGCTACTTAGGTCTTAACAAAAGAATAAAAGATTTGAATTCATGGTTGAGAGGATTTTCTATTCAAAAAGTTTCTTCTCTTTGAGAATTTTCGACATAGTCAAACAATCAATCAAAATTATTTATTTATTTCACATTCCAAAATTAGGAGAATTTTGGGATGTGATAGACTACCACCCTTAAAAGAAATCTCGTCCCGAGATTTGGGAAGGCTAGAAAGAAAGAAAGGTTCGGGATCCTTTAGGATGCTACCACCCGTAAAAGAAATTGACTAGGTCACTTCTCGAGGATTCACTTAGCTCAGATTGGTTCTCCTTTAGACTTTTATTGGCACAATGTCTCTAGCACATTCTAAACATCATGATTGATAGTTTCCGAGAAAGCACTTCTTAAACTAGCAAAACTCTCATGGTCGGTAAATAGGGAATGTTTACTTCACGGTACCCATAATTCACAGTTGGGATTCATCCTTACCGTACATCCTATGCTTAGCAATGGATGCTTTTAGAAGGGTGTAACAATATACCATTCTAGGGTTTAGGCTCAACGTCGACTCTCTGTTAAGGTTGAAAAGGGCACTCAAGATTCGCAAAGCCAACAGTACAAGAGCGAATAATAAGAGTAGTAGGAATGATGATCAATCCATCCTGCACCCAAATCATTACCCTGTATGAGGATAGGTGAATCACGTTTTTCTATCACTCGGGCATTCTTACTTGCCTTGAAGAATGTTTCCATGGGCACGAACTAATGTTCTATGTATACTCCCATGTATTAAATCAACAAAGCCACTACTAAAACTAAGCTATCGATACTTCAACTTTCAGGTTGGGTAATCTACTACATAACATCATGTGCAACACTTCATACTTCCACATCCTTTTTTTCTATTAGGTGGAGCATTCCCTTCCTAAATGCATTGTGTTGTCAAACCTTCCACTTAACACATCATTATATCTCCCAGGGTTCAAGATAGGGAAGAATAGATTCTATAGGAAAGAAATAACTAAGAAAATAATCCTACCCATAAATATATGAAGCATTCAATGTCACAAACAAGCAAACAATCATAAGCGATCAACACACAATAAAACACTTGTATAATAACATTACAGGGGTCTAAATATAGCAGTATATAACCACAAAATAGTTTGAAAGTATTGGGAACAATACTAGAGTACAACATAGCAACATATAAGCAACAAACAAAATCTGTCAAAACGGTACAGCAGGTTTCACGAATTTTTCTGACCGACTTAAACTCATCAAGAATTTCAGCCAATTTTTGTGCATGTACTACAGGTAATTACGCTCCAGATCCTATTTTTGTAGATTTATCTGAGTTATAAATAAAATATGAAAAATCGCGCGGCACAACAGGTCAGGCAGAAAACTACAATAGTAATCCCACGAATTTCAATCAATTCATGTCATTAAAATAATTTTAAAACCACACGAAAGTTCCAGCAACTTTAGAGTTTCAAAACAACAGATCCTAAACAAGGCATCACACGATATGTTTCAGTACAAACAAGCAAGCAACCTATATTGTCATACCACATAAGTTGGTAAAAACAATATGCTAACACGATAGCGATGATCTCCTAAGGAGATAAAATATGGTGGTCCAGACCTAACCAAACTTAATGAGATTTTTATTTATGTCATACTATTTGTTCTTTTACTTAGCTAACTCTCATATGGGTATCATAAGAATGGACAACCACAAATTTGAACAAGAAGAGGTTATAGAAAAGATAGACAAGAAATATAAGAACATCTAATAAGTATAAAATATGATAGTTCTCCTAATAGAGGTCTTCTATCGCTATTACCATCGTCGTTTTTATCCTTTCCAGCTACATTCACATGTTTTGGACAATTATCAGCATAATGCCCAGGATTGTGACACTGGAAGCATAGGACTTTTTCTTAGATCCTTCCTCCTTTTGGCAAGGACATCCCGTCTTGTGGTTCTTCATGCTCTACCTCAACATTTGGAAGCCTTGATCGTTTCCTTGAGCCAGTTTGGGGAAAATGGGCATTCCTTTCATATGTCGAGTATTGCGAAGTGATGACTTTGGGTGCGGTGTCTAGAGTCTTGAATCCATCCCTTGTATTTGTCGTGTCCTCGCGGAGCTTCATGAGGTCTTGGCGCATTCCGTCTCTGACTTGTTGATTCAGTTGATGTACCACCGGGTAGAGGTGCACTGAGCGGGGTTGTGATTGGTCCCTTCGCACAGTAAGAATGTAACTTGAGAGGTGGGACATTCTTCTGATGGGTGCCTTCCTTCACAGTAGGGGCGCTGATCATGATGCTCCTTGGTGATATGTCCTATTTCTCCATAGATCGTGCAAGCTAAATGTTTCGGGACTTCAACTTCTTGGATTTTTGGTATACGAGACAAGATTGAAGTAGAACCACTTTAAATTCTTCCTAAGATATCACCCCTTGATGATCATCAATGGTGTGTTGCATCTCCCACCAATTTGGAGCGTCGTCCTTTAGGAATTGGGTGGCATAATGAAGCATTCTGTTGACTTCAATGTTGGCATCCTTCATTATTTCTTCAACCTGGAGCATCCACTTCTTTGCATCGGCGTGGCTCTTACGCTTGGTGGAGTTGAGTTCCTTGTCCTCCTTATTGATATGGTCCATCCGTCGAGTTGACCAAGGTTTAGAGTAGGAACGAATGGAGTATGGAAAGAAGAAGAATAACCCATACAAGAAATCTTGTTTAGAAAATAGGTTTTCATTAGCTATGGTAATAAACCATACAAGATAGCAAACAATTTGTCGTATCTATATTTAGCAAAATCTTATTCGGGTTTGGTTCCTAATAGGTCACTTGGAATCTTCGAGGCTTCGAGTCTCCAAAAGTATTCGTGCTCTTGATAGTCTTCATGTTCTTCATAATCTTCAATCTTTCAAGTTCTTCAGTTAATAACATTGATTTAAGGCCTTTGAAGTCTTTAATCTCATAGCTTCAGTCTTGGAACATCTTTCATGGAGATCTTCAAGTATCAACTTAATCGAAACATTGAGATGATCTTCTTTGAAAAGGTAATCTTGAGAAAAGTTTCTTCTTTAAGTGTGTAGTGGTCATTTTCTAATGTTGAAAAGAAGAGACTTAAGAAATTTTAAAACCCCAAGGTAGATGATGAGAAGTATGAGAGTTTTCTGAAATAACTTAGAAAATATTTGTCCTAAGGTTTTTCCATGTCTAGGGTCACGATCTACAGTCAACTTATGCTCTGATACCATCTGTAATGACCTCGGATCAAGTAAGATCCTAAGTCCCTATGATTAACATGCTAGTCCCTGGATCAATAGCTAGCACTCACAGTCGATGAAATATCATGTAAAACACAAGTCTTTATTACATGAATCGAATAATCCAGAGTTTACATTATTACAACAGAAGCGAAAAATATACAACATGAGTCCCATCAATGCCACAGGCAGGTTGAGTGAAGACCCACGATCCTAGCGCACCTTTCAACAATCTCCGAAATTCTGCACATGAAACGTGCAGCCAACAAGTTGGGTCAATATTTTGAATGTATTGGAAAATTACACCAAGTAAGGAAAGACTAACTCTACATGCAAGGCTAGTTTAGGCTTTGGAGTTCATTTGCATAAAGCTAATTTTCACTAAGTAGAGAGAAGAAGAGAGGATTGTCCTACTTTGTAAACATTTGCTTAGATAAAATAAGGTCAAGTGGCACACGAGGATATTACGCACCAAGTGTCCAAACAACCAAACACTTGGATATTACGCACCAAGCGTCACTTGGATATTACACACCAAGTTCCCAAATTCCCACCCATTAGGGATATTACGCACGCCATGGGGTTTCAAAACTTTGTTTTAGAAAAGAGAGAGGAAGATCCTTCAGAGGCTCCATCCTTCAGACGCTCATTGTTGTTCTGTTACCGTAAACACGGCTGATCGATCAGATTGCAATACTCTCGAGAGTTTGTGCACTTTACCCACAATCCACGATCAAGTCCTTTTACAGACTAGACCATGGCGAGGCTTTCCCTTAGTAGCCCCTCTACCTTCCGGATCCAACTGTGCCAAGAACCTCGAAATGTTGGTACCCAGGTGAGGTTTCCCACTAAGTACTAGGCCAAGACAGAGCCCATAATGTATTGTGGTTGCACTGGAAGCTTCTGAATTCTGAAACATGGCAGACTTCTTTGATTCCTGGGCGGCCGTCCTCCACCAAAATCTCACTCGTTGTCCCAACAACCATTCCGCCCAGAAGAAAACTTAGTTTTATTTTGAAGTGGATTTGAGAAGAAAGGTTTACTCTAGAGAAAACATGCATGATGATTTAACATGACACAATGGTTATAATTAGTTTTATGAACATTAATATATCATATGATGCATGTATGAGTTCATTCAATGCAATAGGGTACTTGTTATTAATGATTACTTGCCAATATAAGGGTTTTGATAGTTCTATTGTAACGCCTATTCGAACTGTAGAATTAAATTTGTTTCTAGGGTTTAATGAATAGAGGACGTTAATACGAACCAGTAGGCGTTGGATTCACCCTAATCAGAGTTATAGATCTTTTTATATGATTTAAATAGAGTTTAATGGGTTTTTAAATGATTCATACAGTTTCTGTTGCCTAAAAATCAAACTAAAATTATATCTGTAATCTCCACGGAATTGTGATTTCAGGGACATATTATTTGTAATTTTCTGAATATTATTTATTTTCTTATGAATTTATTACTCTAAATAAGACATTAAACCATTTATTTAATTGCTGCAAAACCTTATAGTATTTTACTAAACCATTTGCAGATTGATGATCTACATGAAACCATCTTTCTATCGGTATATTATTTATATTTTTGTGATATGCAAATAATTTTCTACGAATTTAATGATTTCTAAATCCATTAAAACTAATTAAATTCCTACGGGGTAAATATTCCGCAAAGGCTAGATCCAACCAGATATTATTAAAGTACATTACAGTAGCTTCAATTTGATATATTATTCATATTTTTCAGAGTTACAGATAATTTCTTATGAATTTATTAACCTGAAAGACCATTAAAACTAATTAAATTACTGCAGTAACCACGTACAGTAAAAGTTGGATATATTCTGATAAGATGATTCTACGTGAAATTATCTTCAATTTAATATATTATACGCAATTTTTGGACATGGTATGAATTTCTAATGAATTTTACAAGTTAGATCTATAATATGCAATTTTAAACTCGAACGGAATATTCCAAGGAATATTCCGTTGACTGGACAGGTTGACTTTGCATGCTGACTGGGACTAGATGTTGACCTTATGTTGACGTGGTGTTGATGTTGAAGATGATCGGGATGACGACATGGCACGCACCGGTTTGATTGGATCTCGACCGTCTGGATAGGATCCGGTGGCTAGAAGAAGAGATTGACCCGATTTTGGCTCAGAATAGATAAGAAATAGATCTGTGTTAGATAGACAAATCCGTAGGTCAAATTGAAAAACTCAGAACATGAAAGTTGTGGGGAATCATTATTCCTACCTTCTCACGAAAGGAATTTGGATTTGAAGAAACGAGCGCGAGTAGATCTTGGATTTACACCGTAAGATCTGAAATATTGCGATGCGAAATTCTCCGGCTGTGGTGGATGAAAAGAGGTGAGGTTTGTCGGGATTGAAAGATTTCGACGATTCCTACAACTTTTGTTTTTCGACCGAAGGCAAACGACGAAGTCTAAATGGGTTAAAAAGCGAAATAAGATTCGGGCATATGTAGATTCGGGATTTCGAGAATAGAAACTCGTACAGCCGTGGCTCCACGAGTTTATATGGAGATTTAGGATGGTGTAGACATAGGCCTTGGAGTAGGGAACAAGTAGAAACAAACGAAAGTCGATTCGGAGTTGTAGATAAAAAGTTATAGCAGTTTGAGTAGAGATAGGTTTAACAAAACAGATTTTGCACGCTTTTTGGAGTAACCCGATCGGTCCCGTATGCATGGCCTGCCCGGCTGGCTCGGTCCGGTCGGACCGGGTGGGCCGGCCCATTTTTTTATACTTGTTTCCCTCATATCTTTTGCATACGAACTCCAAATGACATGATTCTTATTTTTTTAAATTTTTCTAAAATCAAATAGATTATTATAGGATCAAATTTGTAATATTTTTACTAGTTTGGAAGTAGTGGATTTATAAATCCTTGTATATTTCATTTTATTTATATCTTTATGTGTTTGTATTTGTTTCATAAGTTTTTCATACTAGCTCCAAATGAGCTCAATTTTGTTTCTAAAATTTTGTAATATTAATTGGATCCTTTTAGGCTATAATTTAGCAATAATCGCTGTCTTAGCAATAGTGGGTTTTAAAAAGTCAATTTAGTTACCCTTAGGAACATTTGGGCGAATCGACTGTAGGATTTAGATACCAGGATTTGGATTCAGTTTGTGAGAACTTTGCATGGATGAAATGCTTATGAATGCTTCATGATTTTCATTTTGAAATCTTGCACACGAATTCTACAATCCATAATCAATCCATACCCTTTTGCCTATATGGCTACTTAGGTCTTAACAAAAGAATATAATATTTGAATTCATGGTTGAGAGGATTTTCTATTCAAAAAGTTTCTTCTCTTTGAGAATTTTCGACATAGTCAAACAATTAATCAAACTTATTTATTTATTTATTTCACATTCCATAATTAGGAGAATTTTGGGATGTGACAGGACCACAAGAGTATCTTGCATTGGAAGACACCAATACTTCATTACTACTTGGATACCAACTGGTAAACAAAGGTCAGAGAGCAACCCGAAAGGAAGAACATGATCATGGTAGAATCCCGAGATGTGGATGCATAAGTTAACAACCTTTTTTAAAACCAATGCAGAGAAGGGGGAAGGTGTGGCAGAGGCACGAGTATAGATGCGAGACTCTCGAGGAATACTCTTGTCATGATCTATTTGGTTCCATTAAAGAACATCTGCCATAGCATGTGGTAGGGGAAGTCCTTAGTTGTCACAATTCAATTTCGATAAAGACCACAAGCTTGAAGGCTAGAATTGTAGTATCAGCCATCCTGAGGTAATGTATAAACATTAACAGCAAGGGTCAAGAGGATGGATCTTGGGTTAAAGGTTAGCTTCATGTACAAGATTCAAAACACCAGAATCCAGCACAATCAGGGACCTTAGGTTCAAGTCCAACGGTTAAAACCCGAGAAAAGAGTAACTACTACTTTAGTGACACAACGTACACTACAAGGTAGTAATCATGAGGTAGCTTACAAAAGAAGGAACACCTTCTGAAGTACCCAAACAAATAAAAAGGAGGCACATGAGGAAAAAGGAAACCTCGAATCCTAGAGCAGAACACTATGGATCCCACAATATAATATTGTGAAACCATATGATAGAGAGATCATGATAGAAAGGAATCTCTCAGCTGAAGCAGAACAAGGGTAACAAGGATTTCACAACAAACATAACTCTAGAGAACTCAACGCTAGGTCAACTGGTTGAGAAACGACATGAACAAAAGGCACCTAAAGTTTGAAGGACTAGAAGAGATATCGAAACTTTTCTAAAATCAACACCAGAGAAGATAACCCAGAGTTAGAGCAAAACTGCATAAGAAGAAAAAGAAGCATACTAGAGTTTTCGCAAATACTTTTTAGCTTTAAAATAGTTTTCTCAAGCAATAGACTTAACAACGACCAATAGCAAGGTTTTCCTATGGTCGGTACTGCTCTGATACCAAAAACTTTTGACACCCCCGGGATCAGCGCTAAACAAGTCCCAGACCTCCGTCTGACATAAGCTTAACCTTGAGCTCGAGGATATCCAGTAAAGAATCGGTAACACATCAGTGACCCTATGACACAAAAATTATTACAGCAAGCTCATGACTGAGCAAAGAACCAAAGTATTACAAGAAGAGGTCACTGACCACAAACATCAAACAACGGAAGGCAAATTATGCTATTAAGTATAGCAAACTTAACAAATGTCCTAAGAGACCTGAAGCATAACGATGACGTCCCATCCCATAGATTCCAAGCTGCCGGCCAGGAACCCCAAGCTACTAGCCGGTGTCGATGTTGTACCAATCTCGTCTTTAGATGAACAATTACTCTGCTACAAAAGTATCAACAAAGCAAGGGTGAGTACATGGTGTAATCTACAAGACTTATGGCTGGTGGAGTTGTTTTGCATAAAGCCATCTTTGTTTATAATACAAGAGAGAGAATAAGCTCGTCTAATTAGAGTATTTTAAAAGGGGATAAGAGAGTGACGTCTCTGAAATATTGATCATCATCTTTTGATATCCACCAAATCATCATCATCTGAACCCTAACTAGGATCACCCCCTCGTACCCATGAGGAAGCATCCTTAAGCACACATTGATCTGCCAAGTTTTACGATTAGGTTATAGTTATCTATGATCTTAGAATTCGGTCACCAAGCGTTCATAACCGTGAACATGGATTTTCAAAAAGATTTAACCTTGCAGGGGTGTACAACTTTACCCACACGTACTAACCTTTTCTTAATACCACAATGATTAGCCCTCTTCCTTGGAAGGCCGGCAGAGGGTGGTTATACACGACCTTTATCTTGCTTTCGCTGAGACCATGAGTCACGCCCTAAGGATGGTTCCGTAATGGGTCAAGTCCTGAAGCCTGTCCCTAGAGATGTCATGCGGGGTTGGTTTACTAGGGGTCCATCCACCCCAAGAAACCTCAGCCATGCTTACCTACCTTTTATGATGCACCTTCACCCGCCAAATCTTTCAAAACGTTTTCAATGCGTATGTCGAATGGAACGCCCAAACTATGTGACTCATGGAATCTACTAGGCAAGTTAGTTGCTCGTGAGGTTGTCCAGGCTTCGTGTGGTTGTACGCTCGTCTCAGTTCCAAAGGAAAGAACTTAGTTCCTATTGGTGGCGATCATGGGACTAGAAAAACCACATCCCACAGTGGCCTCCCATACAAGCCTTAACATGTTCAACTTTTACCACTGATCTCATCTCAACAATATATCTCGATCTATTGTCATACTAGATTTTCTACATCTGATACATCATCTGGATGAAACAGCACTAACAACTATGCATGGCTAAGCAGGACACACATAAAAGCTCTAGCACTGCACACAAGCCAAACCTAGTTATGCTAGGAGCAGTGAATCGGGTAATATAAGCTTAAAGGGAGTAATGCAATAGATAGTATACTCTATCTATAGATAAAAGACCACAATAGAATTGTATGCATCATGACATGAATTGAATTGCTTTCGAAATCATAGGATTATATCATGATGGGGCTATGCTTGCCTTTGCCAGTTGATAATGTAGGGTTCGCAGCATAGAAAACAAAAAAATTCCTACGATGGGAACAACTATGTACCAAGATCTATCTACTAGATACAAGCAATGGGAGGATATACATCCGTAGAGAACATACCCTTGAAGACCGACAAAGCTTAACGAGGTTGAACTCGTGGTTGATGTAGACGATCTCTTGCCAATCTCAAGATCGAGAGGAAGTCCTAGCGCCACAAATCAGCGGTGCATCCGTGCTCGCACAAACGTCCGAGGCACCGAGCAACCTCCGCCTCCTCGCTCCAGCAATGCAGCGGAAGCACAACTCTTTCTTGCCGAAAAGCCACCAGGAACATGTATCTCGCTAGTCCGAGACCATGGGGGATAAATACTAGAGGGGGAGAGATATCCTTCACGAGGAGGTGTGAGTGATAGAGAGGGAGGGGGCTCCTTTTATAGGAGGAGGGGGCACCCAAGGGAGTGGCCGCCGGCCATGGGGCTTCCCCATCCCCTCCTTCATTCATGTGGGTGGAAGCTCCACTCACAAAATTCCCCTTCAATTTTCTCCACTCAAAAACCCACTCAAATTCCCATTAAATTTCCACCAAATTTAATGAAAACTCTCATTAAATAAAACTGCTATTATTTATTCAGAATTTTGTCAATTACTTTAATTAAAAATATTCACATATAACCCCTTGCTAGTATTTCATTTCACATGCAGAAACACTTTCTGCAATTCCACCCGAAAACCAGTTTTGGTATCTAGTGAAATAAATTCCTGCGCTTGTTATTCTTTTCAGCATGAAACTATTTTCTCCAAATGGTGTCGATGTCTCTTAAGTGTGTCACCCTATGGTTCACGAATCATGCGGACATGATCGAGACCCCTCTCGGATCAATAATTAGAAGCAGGACCTGGAGATCCATACTGACTCCCACACATTCAATGATGACTTTCTTGTGATCATGAGAACCTTTTACGCTAGTATCTTAATCCTTTTGTTTCGCGATATATTACATGTCCGAGATTTGATCATCGGTATCTCCATACCTAATTTGATATTGTTACTGACATGTACTCTTTTCTTGTTCCCGTGATATAACATTCTAGTGATCAAATCACTTGCTTGCAAAGCTAATCAATGTGATATCACGGAGAGGGCCCAAAGCATATCTATCCGTCATCGGGATGAACAAATTCCACTCTCGATCCATCGGCCTCAACATAACACTTTAGTAGTACTGAACCCATCTTTATAATCACCATGTTACAGTGTGACGTTTGATGTTATCAAGATACTCTTCTAGTGTTAGTGATTGACATGATCTCATGGTCTAAGGATTAGGATCACTACGTATGATGTTATAGCAATATAAACTCAATGACTTTGATCATAATGCTATGCTTCGGATGAATGTTCATCACACCATTCCAATAATGTTGTGACCTCGTTATTAACAACATCCAATGCCCATGATCAGGAAACCTTAATCATCTTGTTATTCAACGAGCTGGTTTATGAGAGAGGCATAACTAGGAACTTTCTGTTTGTTTATTAAACACACATGTATTAAAGTTTCCGTATTAATACAATTATAGCATGCAAAATAAACATCTATCATATACTTGGAATATACATAATAACCACTTTATTATTGCCTCTCAGGACATATTCCCTTCAGTCTCCCACTTGCACTAGAGACAATAATCTAGTTACATAGTGATAAATCTAATACCCATGGAGTTCTGGTGTTGATCATGTTTTTCTCTAGGGAGAGTTTTAGTCAACGGATCTGCTACATTGAGATCCGTGTGGACTTTACAAATCTTTATATCTCCATCCTTGACATGCTCGCGGATGGAGTGAAACAGGCGCTTAATATGCTTGGAATTATTGTGAGACCATGGTTCTTTAGCATTGTCTATGGCACCATTGTTGTCACAATAGATCACCATTGGGTCCAATGCGCTTGCAACCACACCTAGTTCGGTTATGAACTCCTTCATCCAAACTGCTTCCTGAGCCGCTTTTGAAGCAGCAACATATTCGGCCTCCGTTGTTGATCCCGCCACCACGGGTTGTTTGGAACTCCTCCAACTAACCGCTCCACCATTCATGAGAAATACGTATCCGGATTGAGACTTAGAGTCATCCGGATCGGTGTCAAAGCTAGTTTCGACATAACACTTAGCGATGAGCTCTTCTTCACCTCCGTACACAAGAAACATATCCTTAGTTCTTCGCAAGTACTTAAGGATATTCTTGACTGCTATCCAGTGTTCCGATCCTGGATCAGATTGGTACCTACTAGTCAAACTAATAGCATGCACCACATCCGGTCTTGTACATAGCATGGCGTACAATATAGAGACTATGGCTGAAGCATTGGGGACTTTGTCCATTATCTCTCTTTATTCCGTCGTAGCCGGACTTTGAGTCTTACTCAATGTCTTGCCTTGCAACATAGGTAAGAACCCTTTCTTACTTCCGCCCATTTTAAACTTCTTTCAAATCTTATCAATGTATGTACTTTGCGATAGCCCTATTAGGTGCCTAGATCTATCCCTATAGATCTTTATGCCTAATATGTATGATGCTTCACCTAGGTCCTTGTAAGAGTCCCAACCTTTATTAAGGTAGAGATCCCTGTGTTTACAATGCTAGTCCCTGGATCAATAGCTAGCATCCACAGTTAAGATGTAATATCAAGAAACAAAGGTCATATTACAACTTTATAACCCGGAATAAAATAATTCATTACATCTTACATAACTCATTTGGCTATCTCATTACAATGCAGCAGAATATCTATATAGCATGGAGTCCTTCATCTTCAAAGTGCCACAGGCAATCATGTTGGTTGTAGACTTGTAATCCTATTCAACACACTTCACTAACATCAAACAAACCTGCAACATAATAAGTTGCAGCCACAAGGGTCAATACATTTTAATTGTATTGGCAAGTTTCACTATTATGTAGAAATAAGTGGATCCTATCGTTACATGCATATTTGGCTAAGTAGATTTTAGGCTCTTTTGCAGAAAGCAATATAGTTTTATCCTATCTTTTCAAAATAGTTTTAATCTTTTGAAAATCTTTTTGAACTCCTTGGAAAACTCCAAGTGCTTCAAATCCCTTGTTGTCACCATCAAGTTTTAACTTTGAGAAATTGGAATGTCGAGATCTTCCATAGCTTCAGGCCTTAGTTGCTCAGAGTTGTCCATAACCGGGGACACGGCAAAGTACTTAGAATTTGATCTTCTGCAGAAGTTGTACACTTTACCCACATGACACAATCTCGTCTTGACGCCACCAGTGGCCGCTGGATAAGTACTCACCAAATGGAGTACTGGCAGATCGAGAATGTGACAAAGTCTTTCCATAGAAGTCCTCCCAATGCACAATGCTACCTTGTCAACCAGGCACCAATGTAGGGATATATTTCCCTTACACAATTCTAGTTAACCTGAATATGCCAATGCATGGGTCTTCCACTATGTAGTTGACTAAGCCAGAGCCCATTTAGCATGTGGCTGTACACGGAAGCCACTGTACGAGAAACATGTTCAATCTCTAAGTCCCTGGGTCGTTTTCTTCTAGTGCACACACAAAAAGATAGCTATATAAACATGGTTCCCTTTGTTGCCACCTTGTCCAATCTTGAGTATCCTTGTCCACCTAGGTGGTTCATTGAGTACTTGTTTTATTATATAAAACATATATCTTTCAAACACTTCATATAATCATATCATGTATCCCATCCCAAATATATAGCAGGGCTAAGCTTACTACAACTACATTGTTTTCACTAAGGAAGATATAAGGGTATCCTATTAGGATTTAGCATAGCATAAAATATAGTAGTCCTCATCATGCATGTTACAAAAATCCACTAAGTGTAATGAAAATAGTAGGACTTGGATGATAGTGTCGCTTGCCTTTTTAGTAGAGAATATTGGTTCACTTCTTGATATTGCAAATATCACACTCTTCTAACTTCACTACAATTAAATCAAGCAAACACATTTTCAAACCAACATTCAAACAATTTATCACACATAAAATAATAGAAACAAGGCAATGCATGCAAGCATGCAAAAGATGGTTTTATTTATAAAAGTGGTTTCTATTAGATCCTAAACATTTTAAAGCTCAATGTGGTCATTTACAAAAGTGGTAGAACCATTTGCAAAAGGTTTCTTCTCATAAACCAAATATTAAGGTGATATTTTATGTTGTTGAAAATATCTTTTAGCAAAGTAATGACTTTATATGGTTCATAAAATATGTTCTTAAATCTCAAAACTTGGTGTTTAGGGTCAGAAGGTTTGCATCAAATCATTTCCCAAAGGCTTTACTCAAAAATCATTTCTAAACCATAAGAATATTTTTATTTGACTAGAAATGAGCTAACTCAAATATTTATTCCTTAACTTCACAAAATACATTTTTAAATCCATAAGTTGGTTCCTATGGTCAGTAGGTTCAAAACAAAACAATTAGCAAGGATTTCATCTTAAAAATATTTCTAGAACAAATTTTATATTCAAACTATGACTACACATGTTTCTGCAATTTAAACCAATTTTCCAGAAGCAAAACATTAAACAAAGTGCATGGTTGCAAAGTACTTGTTCTGCTGAATCCATTGATATAAAATTTGCAAAAAAATTACGTGTAGAATTAAAATTATGAATTTTACAAGTTTGCAAATCTAATAGATCAAATTTCTGTTTTAAATCCTGAGTCTGGCCACGTGGCTGAATCTAACTGGACGGTACCGGTTCATGCGGATTGTGCTCTGTGGATCGTTGGATCTAAATAAGATCGTGCGGCACAGAGCACTCGATACCCCTTCGTTTATAATCTAATCACAGCCACAAGTTCAAGATCCAACGGGCACAACGCAGTTGACCAAGGACTGGTGGCGCTGGCGCGGCGGCGAGTGGCGGAGCGCTCTGCCAGTGCCGTTGGCGACAATTCAGGAAGCTAGGGAGGTGTAGGAGTAGCTCACCGTGCTCGCGTGGTTGCGGTGAAGCTCGAGGTGTGGTCGGCTTGTCGAGGGGCACACCGGAGCAGCGGCGATTGCTCGTCGGAGTCAGTGGCGGTGTCGGGTGCTTCGGTTTGTCGTCGGGGGCGAGGCTGCAGGTCATGCCGAGGGAAACGGGAGAGGGCGTTAGACGCGTACTGCACTGGGGATCATGGGAGCGTCATCGAGGAGTACCGGGGCGGTCCGAGCTTACCAGGGGGGGCTCGCCGGAGCAATGGCAGACGACAGCGACGCTCTATTGTTGAGGTTGCCGAGGCTAGGGAACGCGCTCGGGCTAGCGAGTGGCACTGGGAGATGCGCCAGGAGATGGGAAGCAAGTTTGCGTGCAATGGGAGGCGAGGGGCGGTAGGATGGCGCCGGAATTGACTGGAGAAGCTCGTCGGAGCAGAGAGGTTCGAGCTCGCGATTCTCGCAGCCTGGAGGCAGAGGGGAGGTGCTGCTTGGGGGAAATGGAAGAGAAGGGCGAGGCGTTTAAAGGCCCATGGTCACGGAGAGGATTAATTCAGCCATCAACGCGTATTTACGCGAATTGATTCACGGCAGAACGTCGTTGAGCGAGGGGAAACGGCCGGCATGGGTGGAAACGACGACTGACAGCGTGGGACCGCGCTGTTTGCGAGAGAGGGGGAGAGGGAGTGGGGTCCACTGATCAACGACTTAGCGGGTTCAAGGTTGAGTGGAAAATGTTTCGCTGCGGGGAGGGGAAGATGGGCTGCGAGTGGGCTGGACTGGGCCTTGGCAGTGGGCTGCTTTGTTTTTTTATACTGATTGCTTTTCTTTTTCTATTTCTATTTATCTGATTTGATTTTCATTTAAACAATTCAATTCTAATTCAATTCAATCCACCACCAAACTTTGGGTATATTTTAATTTTGTTTATCAACATATTCCAAAGTCCAAAATAGAACAATTATTTTTAGGGTTTATTACTTATTAATAATAAATAAATAGACATTAGTCTTTATTTCAAATAGGATTTAATATGTTTTAAAAACTCTATTTGAATCTAAATTTCTACAAAAATATTTTCAGTAGGTTTTATTAAAAACATAACACTTTGAAATATAATTTAAAATACTTTAATAAGTTTTAGTGATCATTCAAAATAGGAAAATGTCTTTACTTGAATGAAATTTGGATATAAATAAATCCTCATGGTTTTATTTAAATAAACCTTTACTCCTTTTTATCAAACAAAATATTTTATTGTAAAATGCTTGGCCAAGATTTAATTTGGCTCTTTAAAATAGTCCTAATTCATTATTTCTATCTTTGCTTATAAAACTATATCTTTTATTTAAAGATCCAAAAATGGTGATCCCAACTTTTATAAATTTATTTATTATTTGTTTATCTTTTTAAATCCTTCTAGGATTTTATTTGATCAAAATAGGTTTTGATGTTTCCAATTGGAATCAAAAAGTTTCTTCTCACCCTAAATTTCAACAAATTTTTATTTTGTTTATTTATTTTTCACATATCAAAATTTGGAAATTTTTGGGATGTGACAGGCTACCACCCTTAAAAGAAATCTCGTCCCGAGATTTGGGAAGGCTAGGGTTACAAGTTGGCTTGAAGACAACTAGGGTACTACCACCCTTAAAAGAAAGTCTCATAGGGTTACATTGATGGTTCACTTGACTATGGGTTCAACACTTGATATCCAGACAAGGAATCCTTATTTGACTCTTCCGAGTTAACTTGTTCCTGACATCCACTTCTTCTATCTCTTCAAAGTTCACATCCATGTCAATGTGGTTCACATGTCCTTTCTGGGTCACATTGGAGTCATTTCCATTGGAGTTTCTAGCATCCTTTTTCTTTTTCTTCTCAGGACAGTCTGATGCATAGTGTCCAAGTTCCTTACAAATATAGCACTGCAACTGGCTAATGTCTTTCTTCCTGAAAGTGTCATGTTGGTTCTGACCAAGGTCATCTCCATTGTCAGTATCATTTTCATTATTATCACTTCCATTGTTGTTGTGGTGATACTGATGTGGTTCAGAATCTTCATTGCTCCTTTTGAATGAACGCTTCTTTTGTGATGATCCTGAGTGATACTTGAGTTTATGTTTCCTCTTTATGTTCTCAACTTGATTCATCTTGTTTTCCAAAATGGTGGCTTTGTCACGGAGTGATTGATAAGTTGGAACATAGGCAACGGCTAGCTGCAGGTTCAACTCATCATTAAGTCCTTCGAGGAATTTCTCCTTCCTCTTAGCATCTGTATCAACTTCATCCGGTGCATAGCGTGCCAGATTGTTGAATTCTTCAATGTACTCAGCCACACTGAGGTGACGTTGTTTTAGATTGTGGAATCCCTTTTTCTTCAAGTGCATCACTCCAGATGAGATGTGAGTTGTACGGAAACCATCCTCAAAAATAGCCCAAGTCACATCCTAAAGGGAAGTGGAGATCTGAAAGTTGTACCACCATGTTGCTGCTAGTCCTTCAAGCAGGTGTGATGCAAACCTAACTTTTTCTTCGTCGGTGCAGCCAACAGTCACTAAGTCCTTATTCACTAACCAGTCATTGGCTAACATTGGGTCAGTTGTTCCAGAAAACCTTGCAGGCCTTAGCTTCAGAAACCTGGTGAGCATATCATGTGCTGGAGGATTATTCTGATTATTGTTGTTGTTGTTGTTGTTGTTGTTGTTGTTGTTGTTGTTGTTGTTGTTGTTGTTGTTGTTGTTGTTGTTGTTGTTGTTGTTGTTGTTGTTGTTGTTGTTGTTGTTGTTGTTGTTGTTGTTGTTGTTGTTGTTGTGATTCTGTATGAACGTGGTCATCATCTGCATCAGCTGTGTCTGAGCTGTCATCATCTGCTACATCTCAGGAGTGATGTTGTTATTGTTGTTTTGGTTGGGGTTGGCACGACGGGGAGGCATCTGTTGGTTGATAGGGATGAGTAATGGAAGATAGACCTAAGGAAGTTCTAACACACAACTCAAAACAACCAACTTCAATCAAACAATCAATCAATCAACAAGCAACTATTTACTTAACAACTTATGAACTTAACTCATGAGTTGAAGGAAACAACAAGTTTTCTTGAAATAAATAACTTAGTGTAGTCATACCTCATAGGTCAATATGATCCATACACTAACATGATATCAATGTTTTTGGTAGGCAATCTAATGTCTCTTGGTTTTCACTTGTAGTCTTTAGTGATGTCTAAGTTGAAATCTTTGGTGGAACTAAAGTGGAAGTCATTGGTCATGGCACCAGAAGGTTGAGGAAAGAGTTTACAAGATTGTTTGTAAATAAGTTTTGGAACAAATACAACTCCTATTTTTCTAAGGGGTTTTGTCCAATCCTAGGGTTACAATCCTACAGGCAACACAGTGCTCTAATACCATCTGTAAGAGTCCCAACCTTTAATAAGGTAGATATCCCTGTGTTTACAATGCTAGTCCCTGGATCAATAGCTAGCATCCACAGTTAAGATGTAATATCAAGAAACAAAGGTCATATTACAACTTTATAACCCGGAATAAAATAATTCATTACATCTTACATAGCTCATTTGGCTATCTCATTACAATGCAGCAGAATATCTATATAGCATGGAGTCCTTCATCTTCAAAGTGCCACAGGCAATTATGTTGGTTGTAGACTTGTAATCCTATTCAACACACTTCACTAACATCAAACAAACCTGCAACATAATAAGTTGCAGCCACAAGGGTCAATACATTTGAATTGTATTGGCAATTTTCATTATTATGTAGAAATAAGTGGATCCTATCATTACATGCATATTTGGCTAAGTAGAGTTTAGGCTCTTTTGCAGAAAGCAATATAGTTTTATCCTATCTTTTCAAAATAGTTTTAATCTTTTGAAAATCTTTCTGAACTCCTTGGAAAACTCCAAGTGCTTCAAATCCCTTGTTGTCACCATCAAGTTTTAACTTTGGGAAATTCGAATGTCAAGATCTTCCATAGCTTTAGGCCTTAGTTGCTCAGAGTTGTCCATAACCGGGGACATGGCTAAGTACTTAGAATTTGATCATCTGCAGAAGTTGTACACTTTACCCACATGACACAATCTCGTCTTGACGCCACCAGTGGCCGCTGGATAAGTACTCACCAAATGGAGTACTGGCAGATCGAGAATGTGACAAAGTCATTCCATAGAAGTCCTCCCAATACACAATGCTAGCTTGTCAACCAGGCACCAATGTAGGGATATATTTCCCTTACACAATTCTAGTTAACCTGAAGATGCCAATGCATGGGTCTTCCACTATGTAGTTGACTAAGCCAGAGCCCATTTAGCATGTGGCTGTACACGGAAGCCACTGTACGAGAAACATGTTCAATCTCTAAGTCCCTATGTGGTTTTATTCTAGTGCACACATAAAAAGATAGCCATATAAACATGGTTCCCTTTGTTGCCACCTTGTCCAATCTTGAGTATGCTTGTCCACCCAGGTGGTTCACTGAGTACTTGTTTAATTATATCAAACATATATCTTTCCAACACTTCATATAATCATATCATGTATCCCATCCCAAATATATAGCAGGGCTAAGCTTACTACAACTACATTGTTTTCACTAAGGAAGATATAAGGGTATCCTATTAGGATTTAGCATCGCATAAAATATAGTAGTCCTCATCATGCATGTTACAAAAATCCAGTAAGTGTAATGAAAATAGTAGGACTTGGATGATAGTGTCGCTTGCCTTTTTAGTAGATAATATTGGTTCACTTCTTGATCTTGCAAATATCACAATCTTCTAACTTCACTACAATTCAATCAAGCAAACACATTTTCAAACCAACATTCAAACAATTTATCACACATAAAATAATAGAAACAAGGCAATGCATGCAAGCATGCAAAAGATGGTTTTATTTAGAAAAGTGGTTTCTATTAGGTTCTAAACATTTTAAAGCTCAATGTGGTCATTTACAAAAGTGGTAAAACCATTTGCAAAAGGTTTCTTCTCATAAACCAAATATTATGCTAAGGTGATATTTTATGTTGTTGAAAATATCTTTTAGCAAAGTAATGACTTTATATGGTTCATAAAATATGTTCTTAAATCTCAAAACTTGGTGTTTAGGGTCAGAAGGTTTGCATCAAATCATTTCCCAAAGGCTTTACTCAAAAATCATTTCTAAAACATAACAATATTTTTATTTGACTAGAAATGAGCTAACTCTAATATTTATTCCTTAACTTCAAAAAATACATTTTTAAATCCATAAGTTGGTTCCTATGGTCAGTAGGTTCAAAACAAACCAATTAGCAAGGATTTCATCTTAAAAATATTTCTAGAACAAATTTTATATTCAAACTATGACTACACATGTTTCTGCAATTTCAACCAATTTTCCAAAAGAAAAACATTAAACAAAGTGCATGGTTGCAAAGTACATGTTCTGCTGAATCCATTGATATAAAATTTGCAAAATTTGGACGTGTAGAATTAAAGTTATGAATTTTACAAGTTTGCAAATCTAATAGATCAAATTTCTATTTTAAATCCTGAGTCTGGCCACGTGGCTGAATCTAACTGGACGGTACCGGTTCATGCGGATTGTGCTCTTTGGATAGTTGGATCTAAATAAGATCGTGCGGCACAGAGCACTCAATACCCATTCGTTTATAACCTAATCACAGCCACAAGATCAAGATCCAACGGGCACAGCGCAGTTGACCAAGGACTGGCGGCGCTGGCGCGGCGGCGAGCGGCGGAGCGCTCTGCCAGTGGCGTTGGCGACGATTCAGGAAGCTAGGAAGGTGTAGGAGTATCTCACCGTGCTCGCGTGGTTGCGGTGAAGGTCGAGGTGTGGTTGGCTTGTCGAGGGGCGCACCGGAGCAGCGGCGATTGCTCGTCGGAGTCAGTGGCGGCATCGGGTGCTTCGGTTTGTCGTCGGGGGCGAGGCTGCAGGTCATGCAGAAGCAAACGGGAGAGGGCGTTAGACGCGTACTGCACTGGGGATCATGGGAGCGTCATCGAGGAGTACCGGGGCGGTCTGATCTTACCAGGGGGGCTCGCCGGAGCAATGGCAGTCGACGGTGACGCTCTGTTGTTGAGGTTGCCGAGGCTAGGGAACACGCGCGGGCTAGCGAGCGGCACTGGGAGATGCGCCAGGAGATGGGAAGCAAGTTTGCGTGCAGTGGGAGGCGAGCAACGATAGGACGGCACCGGAATTGACTGGAGAAGCTCGTCGGAGCAGAGAGGTTCGAGCTCGCAATTATCGCAGCCTGAAGGCAGAGGGGAGGTGCTGCTTGGGGGAAATGGAAGAGAAGGGCGAGGCTTTTAAAGGCGCGTGGTCACGGCGAGGATTAATTCAGCCATCAACGCGTATTTTCGAGAATTGATTCGCGGCAGAACGTCGTTGAGCGAGGAGAAACGGCCGGCGTGGGTGGAAACGACGACTGACAGCGTGGGACCGCGCTATCTGCGAGAGAGGGGGAGAGGGAGTGGGGTCCACTGATCAGCGACTTAGCGGGTGCAAGGTTGAGTGGAAAACGTTTCGCTGCGGGGAGAGGAAGATGGGCTGCGAGTGGGCTGGACTGGGCCTTGGTAGTGGGCTGCTTCGTTTCTTTTTTTTATACTGATTGCTTTTCTTTTTCTATTTCTATTTATCCGATTTTCATTCAAACAATTCAAATTCTAATTCAATTCAAACCACCACCAAACTTTGGGTATATTTTAATTCTGTTTATCAACATATTCCAAAGTCCAAAATAGAACAATTATTTTTAGGGTTTATTACTTATTAATAATAAATAAATAGACATTAGTCTTTATTTCAAATAGGATTTAATATGTTTTAAAAACTCTATTTGAAATCTAAATTTCTACAAAAAACTTTTCAGTAGGTTTTATTAAAAACATAACACTTTGAAATATAATTTAAAATACTTTAATAAGTTTTTAGTGATCATTCAAAATAGGAAAATGTCTTTACTTGAATGAAATTTGGACATAAATAAATCCTCATGGTTTTATTTAAATAAACCTTTACTCCTTTTTATCAAACAAAATATTTTACTATAAAATGCTTGGCCAAGATTTAATTTGTCTCTTTAAAATAGTCATAATTCATTATTTCTATCTTTGCTTATAAAACTATATCTTTTTATTTAAAGATCCAAAAATGGTGATCCCAACTTTTATAACTTTATTTATTATTTGTTTATCTTTTTAAATCCTTCTAGGATTTTATTTGATCAAAATAGGTTTTGATGTTTCCAATTGGAATCAAAAAGTTTCTTCTCACCCTAAATTTCAACAAATTTTTATTTTGTTTATTTATTTTTCACATATCAAAATTTGGAAATTTTTGGGATGTGACAGTCCTTCATTGAAAATTTGCTGTTTAGATAACTTTTAACACTGTTTAAAAGATCTATATCATCTCCGATCAAGAATATGTCATCCACATATAATATCAGAAATTCCACATTGCTCACACTCATTTTCTTGTAAATACAAGCCTCTCCATAAGTTTGGACAAATCCAAACTCTTTAATCACCTCATCAAAGCGGAGATTCCAACTCCGAAATGCTTGCTTTAGTCCATAGATGGATCGCTGAAGCTTGCATACCTTGTTAGCATCCTTAGGATCAACAAAACCCTTTGGTTGTATGATATACAACTCTTCTTCAATATTGCCATTGAGGAACGCAGTTTTGACATCCATCCGCCATATCTCATAGTCGAAATATGCAGCAATTGCTAACATAATACTAACTGACTTTAGCATCTCTACGGGGGAGAATGTCTCATCATAGTCAACTCCTTGAATTTGTTGAAACCCCTTTGCGACAAGTCGAGCTTTATAGACAGTTACATTACCATCAGCATCAGTTTTCCTTTTGAAAATCCGTTTATTCTCCACGGCCTTTCGGTCGTGAGGTAAGTCCACCAAGGTCCAAACCTGGTTTTCGTACATGGATTCCATCTCGGATTTCATGGCTTCTAACCATTTGTTGGAATCTGGGCTCATCATCGCTTCTTCATACGTCGCAGGGTCATCAATTTCATCGACCATGAAATTCATAACAGGATTTCCATACAGTTCGGGAGCTGCACGCGTCCTGCTAGACCTACGAGGTTTGGTAGTATTCTCTGTTGGAGCTTCATGATCGTTATCATTAGTTCCCTCTTCATTTGATGAAGGAAACTCCAAAACGACTTCCGGCGCTGTGCTACTCGCCATACTATGAAGAGAAGGTTCTACAACCTCTTCGAGTTCTACCTTCCGACAACTCATGCCTTTCGCGAGAAACTCTCTAGAAAGGATCCATCCTTGGCAACGAAAACCTTGCCCTCGGATCTGTGATAGAAGGAATAACCAATAGTTTCCTTAGGGTATCCTATGAAAACGCATTTTTCCGCTTTGGGTTCGAGTTTATCTGGTTGAAGTTTCTTCATATAAACATCGCGTCCCCAAACTTTAAGAAATGACAGCTTAGGTTTGTTTCCAAACCACAATTCATACAGTATCTTTTCAACGGATTTAGATGGTGCCCGATTTAAAGTGAATGCAGCAGTTTCTAGTGCATAACCCCAAAATGACAGTGGAAAGTCCGTCAGAGACATCATAGATCGAACCATATCTAATAAAGTACGATTATGACGTTCCAACACACCATTTCGTTGTGGTGTTCCAGCAGTTGTGAGTTGTGAAACTATTCCACACTCTTTCATATGAGTGCTAAACTCGTAACTTTGATACTCACCTCCATGGTCGGACCGTAGAAATTTGATCTTTCTATTACGATGATTTTCCAATTCACTCTTAAACTCCTAGAATTTCTCAAAGGTTTCAGACTTGTGTTTCATCAAGTAGATATAACTGTATCTACTGAAATCATCCGTGAAAGTTACAAAATAACGATATCCACCTCGCGCCGAAACACTCATTGGACCACACACATCAGAATGTATGATTTCCAACAAATCTATTGCCTGTTCCATTGAACCGGAAAACGGCGTTCTAGTCATCTTTCCCATAAGGCATGGCTCACATGTATCAAATGATTCAAAATCAAGTGATTCCAAAAGTCCATCCGAATGGACTTTCTTCATGCATTTAACGCCAATATGACCTAGATGACAGTGCCACATATATGCGGATATATCATCATTAAGTTTAATCCTTTTAGAATCAACATTATGAATATGTGTAACGCTATTATCGAGATCCAACAGAAATAAACCATTCATCTTCGATGCATGACCATAAAAGATTTCATTCATATAAATAGAACAACCATTGTTCTCGAATTTAAATGAATAACAAATGCGCATCAAACATGATCCGGATATAATGTTCATGCTCAGTGCTGGCATGTCACATCCTAAAATTTTCCAAATTTTGAAATGTGAAAAATAAATAAACAAAATAAATGATTGTTGAAATTTAGGGTGAAAAGAAACTTTTTGTTTCTAAATGGAAACATCAAAAACCTACTTGAACAAACTTTGAATAAAATAGAATCCAACAAATTTCAATCAAGTGAAATGCATTCATCAATAAATGTAATCTTAAAATTTAAACACTTGGAAAATAAAACAAAACTCTAAAACCCTAATGGAAGGAAATCATTTCCAAGATCTCTCTAAGACTATGGATTTGATCCATATAAAAATTCAGCAACAATCATTTTAAAATGATCAAGAATGGCAAATCAAAAATATAATAGAACCATAGAAATTGGTTTCACTTAATTTGGAACCATAGATAAAAAAACTTATGAATTTAATAAGTTAAAAAGGAATTAATTTTCAAAGCTAATAAAGCTCCTATCTAAAATCTGTACCAAATTGTGAGTAAAATAATCCTAAAAGGATTTAAACGGATAAACAAATATTAAATAGAATTCTACAAATTGGAATCACCAATTTCGGATCTATAAATAAAAAGATATGGATTTTATAAGACAAAGAAAGAAAGAAATAAAGAAAGAAAGGATATTTAAAAGCCCAATTAAATCTTGGCCAAATCCATAAGAAAATGAAATAAAGATAATCCAAATAAAATAAAGGGATAAAGATTATTCCAATAAAATTATATGGCATTAAACCATATTCTAATTATATTTGAATAAAGATGAAATTCCTAATGGAAATGATTAATTAAATCATGAGAAAATAATAAATAGGAATTCACCAAAGTGGATCAAAAAGTTATCTAATTAACTTAAAAGAAACATTTGAATAAAATTTATATGGGATTCTGGCACATCCCAGTTGGCTTCCATGATTCTGCTAAAAAAATTAATGCTAAATTCAAAAATGTCAGAAGGGGGCTAAAGATCTGGGCAAAAAAACTGCCTTGCTTGAAAGCACAAATTAGCAATGTCAATGCCACCATTGTTCTCTTGGATGTCTTGGAGGAAATGAGAACTCTTACTATTCTGGAATGGAATCTCAGGGACCTTCTAAAAAGCCTTCTAATCTCACTTCTTCAAGATCAAAATGCTTATTGGAAACAAAGAGGAAAAGTCAAATGGGTCAAGTTGGGTGATGAGAACACAAAATTCTTTCATTCAAAAGACACCATTAGCTTCAGGCATAACTACATCTCCATGCTCAAAGATGATTCTTATGAAGAAATTCATGCTCATTATGGTAAAGCTGACCTGCTATAGAATGCCTTTAAAAATAGAATGGGCACATCTGATAAGCCTAAAATGCACTTTAACCTTAGTGAGTTGGCAGGAGAATGCTTGAGTCAAGAGGAAAAGGATGTTTTAGAAGATCCATTCTCTGATAATGAGATTGAAAGTGTAATCAAGGAACTTCCTAATGACAAATCTCCTGGTCCTGATGGCTTCAATAATGAATTCATTAAGAAATGCTGGCCTATTATTAAGGAGGATGTTAAATAACTCCTGGTGGACTTCTATGAAGGCACGACTTCTTTGGAAAGCATTAATGCCTCTTTTATCACCCTCATTCCAAAAAAATGAGGCTCCTTTGACACCTGCTGATTTCAGGCCTATCTCTCTGCTCAACAGTGTCTTCAAGATTATAACCAAGCTTCTGGCTAATAGGCTTCAAAAAATTATCCTTAAACTTGTCCACAAAAACCAGTATGGATTCCTCAAATAGAGATCTATTCAGGATTGTCTAGGATGGGCTTTTGAATTTCTTGATCAATGCCACAAGTCCAAAAAGGAAATTTTAATTCTAAAGCTTGATTTTGAAAAGGCTTTTGATAGAATTGAACATTCAACAATTATTAATATTCTCAAAGCCAAAGGTTTTGGTGAAAATGGATTAATTGGATTCAGTTGATCTTTGGTTCTGCTTCATCCTCTGTTTTGTTAAATGGAGTGCCTGGGAAAAAGTTTTATTGCAGAAGAGGTGTAAGGCAAGGGGATCCTTTATCCCCACTCCTATTTGTCGTGGCTGCTGATCTTCTCCAATGTATTCTCAACAAAGCAATGAGCATTGGGATTCTCTCCCTGCCCCTTGAAGGTGTGTTTTGTCCTGATTTCCCTGTTGTGTAGTATGCTAATGACACATTATTAATCCTAAAGGCTGATTCAAAACAATTATTGTGCCTTAAGGCTCTACTTCATACTTTTTCCCTTTCCACTGGACTCAAAGTCAATTATTCTAAATCTAGTTTGATGCCAATCAACATGGATTCTGAGAGGCTAAGGCACTTTGCTAGTACACTTTCATGCCTCCCTGGCTCATTACCCTTCACTTACCTTGGATTGACTTTAAGCATCAACAAGCCTACTGTGGAGCATTTTCTGCCTATTGTCCAGAGAGTGGAGAGAAGATTATGTGGGATTGCTGATTTCCTAAACTATGGGGGAAATTACAGTTGGTTAAATCTGTCTTATCCTCCCTTCCCATATATTATATGAGTTGTTTTGAACTTCCTGTCTCTATTAAGTATCAACTGATTAAGTATATGAGGCAGTGCTTGTGGAGGAAGAAAACCACTGATGTTCAAGCTAGAATTCAAGCCCTCGTTGCCTGGAATAAAGTTTGTAGACCAAAGAATCAGGGAGGTTTGGGGGTGCTTGATCTTAATGTACAAAACTCAGCACTTCTTTTGAAAATTTTGGATAAATTATACAATCACAAGGATATCCCATGGGTTCATCTTGTCTGGAACACTTATTACTGCAATGGAAAACTGCCTGGACGAAGTATGGAAGGATCCTTTTGGTGGAAGGCTCATCCGAAATTAGTTGACATATTTAAAGGAATTGCAAAGTGCTCGGTGGGTGATGGAAAATCCACTTGCCTTTGGACAGATATGTGGAAAGATGAATGCCTACAGCACAAGCTTCCTCATCTTCTTTCTTTTGCAAAAAATCCTCACATTTCTGTCTGTGAGTTCTTGCAGACACCCAGCATGCAAGATCACTTTTCTCTTTCCCTGTCACAACAAGCTTACCATGAATTTTAATTCCTTGTACAAATTCTCAGTGATGGAATACAGGGAGAATCAGACAGCTGGAGCTATATTTGGGGCAGTGCTACATTTTCAGTCCAAAAGGCCTATTCTTCATTATCTGGATATCAACCTGTGGAACCACATTTTTCCTGGTTATGGAGGTCCTCTTGCCAGCAAAAACATAAATTCTTCTTCTGGCTTTTGCTCCTTGATAGGCTAAACACCAGAAATCTCTTGAAAAGGAAAAGATTCGTTCTGGCTTCATATGATTGTGTGTTCCAGGGATGCACGAGTGAGGAAACCCTTCTCCACTTATTTTGGGACTGTTCTTTTGCAAAAGCATGTTGGGCTGAAATTTGTCCTGTCCAAGACGATGTTCTAAATTTCTTTGAGGCGTTGACTAGTATTAAAAGCAGCCTAAAGGTCCCCTTTGCAATGGAGATCATTATCCTTGGGGCTTGGGGCATCTAGATGTGTAGAAACAATGAAATCTTCAATAACAAGCATGCCTCCCTTGATGAATGGAGGGCTATTGTTTCGCAGGAATTAAGATGGGACCTGTGTAGGATTAAGAAAAAGTATTACCAGGACGTCAAAGATTGGATTAGAAATAATTTAGACAGGAGATAGTTGCTCATAGTGTTATCCCTCTTTGAGGTGGCTCGAAATTTGTAAATATTCGCTACTTTTAACTCTTTATGATTTATAAAAATTGCAGTGGGGTTCTTTACCCTACTGTTTTAACCTCAAAAAAATATGGGATTAAAACCATATTTGATTTAAATAATGACAAATGCCCAATTTAAATGATAAAAAAATCATATTAAACATATTTCAAATAATTCAAAGTGAATTATTTAAGACCCTATTAAATAAATAAAACCTACCGAAAAGGATTTGGTAAAACTTGGAATTTAAATAGAAGTTGGAAAACATATTTAAAATCCTATTTTAAATAAAGACAAAGGTCCATTTTAAATAAATATTTAAACCATGTGAGAATAAAAGAAATATTCTAAAGTGGTTTATAAAATACATTAGTAAAGAGTATTAAAACTTGTTGAAAGTTTGGTAAAGATATGAATTCAAATGGTTGTTTGAAATGTTTGAACAAATTCAAAACAGAAAATCAAAATGGAAGAAGAAAAAGAAAACAGAAGAAGAAAAAAATAAAAGAAACCAGCCCAACCCAGCTAGCCTACCTGGCCCAACAACGCAGCCCACTTCCCCCTGCCCCCTGAAACGGTTTTCTACTCTAACCCGAACCCGCACAGACGCTGATGATCAAGCCCCACTAAATCCTCTCTCTTTCACTAACGACGTTACCCCACAGCCACGTCATCATCTCCTTCACCCCGCAGACCAGTTCCTCCCCCTCCTCGGCGTTTCTGCCACAAATTTCGCCGAGTAAATTCATCTTAATGGTGCAGCAATTCCGCCCTGCTATTACTCTCATTTAACCGCCTACCTCCCCTCTACCTTTCCCCCCAGACTCCACACACCCTCTGCCCCTAGGCTGCTCCAATTGCTCACAGGAACGCCTCTGTCTCCGACGACGTTTCCGGCCGATTCCGGCGAACCCAGCCACCACCTTGCCCCCTCGACCACATGAGCCTACTCCCCAGCCTCCTGCGCATCTCCCAGTAACACCAGCTCACCCGCACGCGCTTCCCATCATTGTCAACCTCAACGACAACACGCTCCACCGTCTGCCATTACTCTGTCGACCTCTCCCCGGTAACTCTGACCTCCCCTTTCCCCCTGAATGACGCTCGTGTATCCACCTTCGCCTCACACATCTAACGCAACCCTCTGTTGTCCTGCTCCTGCTGTGTAGCCTCGTCTCCGACAACGACAGAACGTGCCCGCCGCTAGGAACGACTCCGGCGAGCAATCCACGTCGTCCCCGGGCGCCCCTTCGCCAACCAAGCATATATCGAGCATCCCCACGCCACGGATAACTCGGTTCGATTACCAACTCCTCCGCTAGCTTCCTGTATCGCCGGTGACGCCACTGCCAGACCGCTCCGCCGCCAGCCACCGCCGCTAGCGCCGCCCGTTTTTGGTTATTCGATTTGGGCCGTTGGATCTAGATCGGATGCGTGAGATTAGAATTAAGCCGAAGGGGTACGAATCCATATGAGCCGCACAGATCAACTTAAATCCTACAGCGTGTATTGCACGATCCTACCGAAACGGTATCAGCCAGTAAAATTTTGACACGTGGCCTGAGTTATGTTTTAAAAACAGAAACATTTCCATTAGATGTTTCAACTTGCAAAATTCATAACTTTTAATCCACACGTCCAAATTTTACAAATTTTATATCACTGGATTCAGAAAAATGTGAACTTTCCAACCTTTCACTTTGTTTAGTATTTTTCTTCAGTAAAATTGATTGTTTTTGCAGAAACTTGTTTAGGCTTATATTGTGTATAAAATTTATTCTAAAATTGTTTTTAGGGTAAAATCTTTTGTAAATGGATTGTTTGAATCTACTGACCATAGAAACCAACTTGTAGATTTAAATGTGTATTTTGTGAAGCTAAAGAATAAATCTTTGAATAAAAGCATTTATAGTTAAATAAAAATATTAATTATGGTTTTAAAATGCTTTTTGGGTAAAACCTTTTGGAAATGGGTTGATTTAAACTCTCTGACCCTAAACACCAAGTTTTAGGATTTAAAAATATATTGGGTGAACCCTAGAAAATTATTACTTTGTTTAAAGGCATTTCCAACAAAATAAAATGTTACATTGAATTAAAAATGGTTTTTAGATGAAACCTTTTGCAAATGGTTTTAATATTAAACACTATGACCATAAACACTAACATTTGTGTTTAAACATATATTTGTCAAAGACTAGAAAGTATTACTTTGATTAAATCATTTCTAACAAAACAAAAATGATTTAAAGTGGCCATTTTCACTAACTTAATATCAAATGGTTTTGCCACTTTTATAAATGACCAATAGGTGTTTTAAAATGTTTATAACCTATTGGAAACCAATTTTCCAAATAAAACAATCTTTGGCATGATTGCATGCATTGCTTTGTTTTTATTATTCTATGTGATGAAATTGCTTGAATGGTAGATTGAATTTGTGCCTTGATTTAATTGTAGTGAAATTTGAAGAGTGTGACTATTGCAAGATCAAGGAGTGAACTTATAATCTGTACCAAAAGGCAAGTGGTGCTTCATACTTTTGTCCCAATATTTTCACTATGCATTAGTGATATTTCTAAGTAAGACTTGCATGGAATTTTTACTAAGTATGCTATGCCATGGGAAATCCTAGTAGATGATGCCTTAGTAGAATTTCCTAGGTTAAGATCCCTACTACTTTCATCCTTAGCTTAGCTATTAGAAAACAAGGGTGGATTATATTCATGCTACGGAGTATTTCTAAGTCAAGGACTTGTGTTTTGTTTAATAAAACAACTATGTGAATGAATCTCCTGGGTGGAATGGAAAGGATGGATTTATGTTGAGTGGTTACACAAGGCCAGGGGACTGGTGAACCTTGTGTATCACACTTGTGGAATGCCACCGAGGAAGAAAGAGATTTGAGATGTCAAATGTTGAGAAGCTTCAAGTGCAGCCACTTGGCATTATGGGCTCTGGCTGGATCATATAGGTTGCAATAACTTAGCCAAATGGACAGTTGGTGGTAGGGGATGATAGGTTTGGAGCGCGTCCATTTTGGTCTAAGGGAAGGCTTCTGAAAGATCTTGTCTCGATGCATGTCGAGTCTTGTGGGGAAAGTGCACCACCTCTCGAGGGAGTAAAATCTAAGTACTTAGTTGTGTCCCCGGCAATGGACAATTTGAGCATCAAGACATGGAAGCTATCAAGAATCTCCTCATCCCAATTTCTAAGTTAAAAACTTGTGGTTGAACATGGGTTAAAGGATCTTCAATCAATGATTGGTAGATGCCTTGGGTGATTTTGACAAACAAAAACTTAGTGTTTTCAAATGATAAGGAAAATCTATTTTGAGCAAAGCAAGCCTAAGCTCCACTTAGCCAAATGCATATAGATGATAGATACTACTACTCTACCATAGTATCACTTGACAATACAATTCAAATGTATTGACCCTTGTGGATGTAACTTATTATGTTGCAGGTTTGTTTAATGTTAGTGAAGTGTGTTGATTAGGATTACAAGTCTACAACCAACATGATTGCCTACGGCACTTTGAATATGAAGGACTCCATGCTATAGTTATTTTTGCTGCATTGTAATGAGATAGCCAAATGAGCTATGTAAGATGTAATGAATTATTTTATTCTTGGTTATAAAGTTATATTATGACCTTTGTTTCTTGATATTACATCTTAACTGTGGATACTAGCTATTGATCTAGGGACTAGCATTGTAAACACGGGGATCTCTACCTTATTAAAGGTTGGGACCTCTATAGATGGTATCAGAGCATTGTGTTTCCTGTAGGATTGTAACCCTAGGATTAGAAAAAACCCCTTAGAAAAATAGGAATTGTATTTGTTCCAAAACTTATTTACAAACAATCTTGTAAAATCTCTCCTCAACCTTTTTGGTTTGGATTCTACATCTTTCCTCCTTTCAACTTGATGGACAAGACTTCAACATGAGCAAAGATTTCAACTTGAGCAAAGGACTTCAACTTGGACATCAAAGAAACATAACCTATAAGGAACCATCATCACCTTTGAAGTTTTGTGACCAAGATGCAAGAATTTTTCCAAGGAAGCCATGATCTCATTCCTGAATAAAACAACTAAGAATAATGGAATGATCTCAAGTGAACCATATAGTTGGACCACCATACTAATGATTAGTTTAAACCCACCAACTTAGGTGGTGCAGAAAAAATATTTTGTTGCCTAAAAATGTGCTTGAACTTGTTGTTTGAGTGGAATGTTGTTTGTGATTGCTTGCACATTGCTTGTGTGAATTGTTGTGTGTGATTAGACTTCTTCCCTAGAAATCTTTTGCCTATTCTAATCCCAATCCAACCCAAATAGATAAGTTCCCCAAGAGATTCCAACATCAAGAATGGTGACAACAACAACCAAGAGATGCACATGAGAGAACAACTCATAGCAACCCAAGCCCAATTGACTCAAGTGACAACTCAGTTTTTAGCCAACAACAATGAGTTAGACCCAACCTTGCAAAAGTTTTTGGAAACCCAATCCCAATTGTTGCGAAGGATGAACAATCAAATGATCAACATGATAAGCAACACTCCCCAAGGAGATTGTGACAACAGTGATGTCAAGGATGATATTATAGAAGGAACTCAAGCTTGAAATATTTGTGGAGACATGGAACACACTTCCGAAGAGCATGAAGATCAATGCTCTAATTGTGAAGAAAAACATCCAACTAAACGATGCCCCACATCTCGAGTGACTTGTTTCTTATGTGAAGGAAATAATCATGTCCCTATCCAATGCCCCATCTATCCTATAGTTCAACAAAGGAAACAAGGTGGAATGCATCAAAAGTTTGGAAACCCCCATGAGGAAACAACTTCTATCAAGAAGGATGAAGACAAAGGAAAATCTCAGATTGCACCTCCATACATTAGGGATCACCTTGATAGACAAAAGAGGAAACATAGGTATTATCCAAGGAATCGTTCAAGGAACCGAGGAATTTTTCCCACCTTTGAGGTGAGATATGAAGAGTATGAACTAGAAGAACTCCTAGCTTTGGAGAAACCCAAGAAGAAGAAGAATAAGGGAATTAGCCAAGTGTGGTACAACAACTGCAAAGAGCTAGGCCATTATGTATCAACTTGTCCAGAGAAGATACGTGAAGAACTCAACCTTGTCACATGTTACAATTGTGGTGACAAAGGACATTATGTGAGCAATTGTCCAGAAAAGAAGAGGTACAAGACAAGCAAGCCAATGAAGGATCTCAGCCTTGTCACATGTTTCAAGTGTGGAAACAAAGGACACTATGTAGATGTCTGCCTAGAGAAGTTTCATCAAGATCCCAAGTAAGCCAAGATGTAATCTAGTTGGAAACCTTTTTAAGGGTGGTAGTACCCTAGATGTTTTGAGCCAACTTGTAACCTCTAGATTTCCCAAATCTCGGGACGAGATTTCTTTTAAGGGTGGTAGCCTGTCACATCCCAAAATTTTCCAAATTTTGAAATGTGAAAAATAAATAAATAAAATAAATGATTGTTGAAATTTAGGGTGAAAAGAAACTTTTTATTTCTAAATGGAAACATCAAAACCCTACTTGAAAAAACTTTGAAGAAAATAGAATCCAACAAATTTCAATCAAGTGAAATGCATTCATTAATAAATGTAATCTTAAAATTTAAACACTTGGAAAATAAACCAAAACTCTAAAACCCTAATGGAAGGAAATCATTTCCAAGATCTCTCTAAGACTATGGATTTGATCCATATAAAAATTCAGCAACAATCATTTTAAAATGATCAAGAATGGCAAACCAAAAATATTATAAAACCATAGAAATTGGTTTCACTTCATTTCGAACCATAGATAAAAAAAACTTATGAATTTAATAAGTTAAAAAGGAATTAATTTTCAAAGCTAATAAAGCTCCTATCTAAAATCCATACCAAATTGTGAGTAAAATAATCCTAAAATGATTTAAAAGGATAAACAAATATTAACTAAAATTCTACAAATTGGAATCACCAATTTTGGATCTATAAATAAAAATATATGGATTTTATAAGACAAAGAAAGAAAGAAAGGATATTTAAAAGCCCAATTAAATCTTGGCCAAATCCATAAGCAAATGAAATAAAGATAATCCAAATAAAAGAAAGGGATAAAGATTACTCCAATAAAATTATGTGGCATTAAACCATATTCTAATTATATTTGAATAAAGATAAAATTCCTAATGGAAATGATTAATGAAATCATGAGAAAATAATAAATAGGAAGTTACCAAAGTGGATCAAAAAGTTATCTACTTAACTTAAAAGAAACATTTGAATAAAATTTATATGGGATTAATACCATATTTGATTTAAATAAAGACAAATGCCCAATTTAAATGATTAATAAATCATATTAAAAATATTTCAAATAATTCAATGTGAATTATTTAAGACGCTATTAAATAAATAAAACTTACCAAAAAGGATTTGGTAAAACTTGGAATTTAAATGGAAGTTGGAAAACATATTTAAAATCCTATTTAAATAAAGAGAAAGGTCCATTTTACATAAATATTTAAACCATGTGAGAATAAAAGAAATATTCTAAAGTGGTCTATGAAATACATTAGTAAAGAGTATTAAAACTTGATGAAAGTTTGGTAAAGATATGAATTAAAATGGTTGTTTGAAATGTTTGAACAAATTCAAAACAGAAAATCAAAATGGAAAAAGAAAAATAAAACAGAAGAAGAAAAAAATAAAAGAAACCAGCCTAGCCTAGCTAGCCTACCTGGCCCAACAACGCAGCCCACTTCCCCTTCCCCCTGAAACGGTTTTCTACTCTAACCCGAACCTGCGCAGATGCTGACGATCAGGGCCCACTAAATCCTCTCTCTTTCACTGACGACGTTACCCCACAGCCACGTCATCGTCTCCTTCAGCCCGCAGACCAGTTCCTCCCCCTCCTCGGCGTTTCTGCCATAAATTTTGCCGAGTAAATTCATCTTAATGGTGCATCAATTCCGCCCTGTGATTACTCCCATTTAACCGCCTCCCTCCCCTCTACCTTTCCCCCCAGACGCCACACACCCTCTGCCCCTAGGAACGCCTCTGTCTTCGACGACGTTTCTGGCCGATTCCGGCGAACCCAGCCACCACCTTGCCCCCTCGACCACACGAGCCTACTCCCCAGCCTCCTGCGCATCTCCTAGTAACACCAGCTCACCCACGCGCGCTCCCCATCGTTGGCAACCTCGACGACAACACGCGCCACTGTCTGCCATTACTTCGTCGACCTCTCCCCGGTAACTCTGACATTCCCTTTCCCCCTGAATGACGCTCGTGTATCCACCTTCGCCTCACGCATCTAACGCGACCCTCTGCTGGCCTTCCCTTGTTGTGTAGCCTCGTCTCCGACAATGACAGAACGTTCCCGCTGCAAAGAACGACTCCTGCGAGCAATCCACGTTGTCCCCGAGCGCCCCTTCGCCAACCAAGCACACGTCAAGCATCCCCATGCCACGGCGAACTCGGTGAGCTTCCCCACTCCTCCTCTTGCTTCCTGTATCGTCGGCGACGCCACTGCCAGAACGCTCCGCCGCCAGCCACCTCCCCCAGCGCCGCCCGTTTTTGGTTATTCGATTTGGGTCGTTAGATCTAGATCGTATGCATGAGATTAGAATTAACCCAAAGGGGTACAAATCCATCTGAGCCGCATAGATCAACTTAAATCCTATGGCGTGTATTGCACGATCCTGCCGAAACGGTATCAGCCAGTAAAATTTTGACACGTGGCCTGAGTTATGGTTTAAAAACGAAAACATTTCTATTAGATATTTAAACTTGCAAAGTTCATAACTTTTAATCCACATGTCCAAATTTTACAAATTTTATATCACTAGATTCATAAAAATGTGAACTTTCCAACAATGCACTTTCTTTAGTATTTTGCTTCTGTAAAATTGATTCTTTTTCAGAAACTTGTTTAGGCTTATTTTGTGTACAAAATTTATTCTAAAATTGTTTTTAGGGTAAAATCTTTTCTAAATGGATTGTTTTGAATCTACTGACCATAGAAACCAACTTTTAGATTTAAAAGTGCATTTTGTGAAGCTAAAGAATAAATCTTTGAATAAAAGCATTTCTGGTTAAATAAAAATATTGATTATGGTTTTAAAATGCTTTTTGGGTAAAACCTTTTGGAAATGGGTTTATTTAAACTCTCTGACCCTAAACACCAAGTTTTAGGATTTAAAAATATATTGGGTGAACCCTAGAAAATTATTACTTTGTTTAAAGGCATTTCCAACAAAATAAAATGTTACTTTGAATTAAAAATGGTTTTTTGATGAAACCTTTTGTAAATGGTTTTAATATTAAACACTATGACCATAAACACTAACATTTGTGTTTAAACATATATTTGTCAAACACTAGTATTTATTACTTTGATTAAATCATTTGTAACAAAACAAAAATGATTTAAAGTGGCCATTTTCACTAACTTAATATCAAATGGTTTTGCCACTTTTATAAATGACCAATAGGTGTTTTAAAATGTTTATAACCTATTGGAAACCACTTTTCCAAATAAAACAATCTTTGGCATGCTTGCATGCATTGCTTTGCTTTTATAATTCTATGTGATGAAATTGCTTGAATGGTAGATTGAATTTGTGCCTTGATTGAATTGTATTGAAGTTTGTAGAGTGTGACTATTGCAAGATCAAGGAGTGAACTTATATCTCTACCAAAAGGCAAGTGGTTCTTCATACTTTTGTCCCAATATTTTCACTATGCATTAGTTATATTTCTAAGTAGGACTTCCATAGAATTTTTACTAAGTATGCTATGCCATGGGAAATCCTAGTAGATGATGCCTTAGTAGAATTTCCTAGGTTAAGATTCCTACTACTATCATGCTTAGCTTAGCTATTAGAAAACAAGGGTGGATTATATTCATGCTATGGAATATTTCTAAGTCAAGGACTTGTGTTTTGTTTAATAAAACAACTATGTGAATGAATCACCTGGGTGGAATGGAAAGGATGGATTTATGTTGAGTGGTTACACAAAGCCAGGGGACTGGTGAACCTTGTGTATCACACTTGTGGAATGCCACCCAGGAACAAAGAGATTTGAAAATGTTGAGAAGCTTCAAGTGCAGCCACTTGGCATTATGGGCTCTGCCTGGATCATATAGGTTGCAATAACTTAGCCAAATGGACAGTTGGTGGTAGGGGATGATAGGTTTGGAGCGCGTCCATTTTGGTCTAAGGGAAGTCTTCTGAAAGATCTTGTCTCGATGCATGTCGAGTCTTGTGGGGAAAGTGCACCACCTCTCGAGAGAGTAAAATCTAAGTACTTAGTCGTGTCCCCGGAAATGGACAATTTGAGCATAAAGACATGGAAGCTATCAAGAATCTCCTCATGCCAATTTCTAAGTTAAAAACTTATGGTTGAAAAAGGGTTAAAGGATTTTCAATTAATGATTGGTAGATGCCTTGGGTGATTTTTACAAACAAAAACTTAGTGTTTTCAAATGATAAGGAAAATCTATTTTGAGCAAAGCAAGCCTAAGCTCCACTTAGCCAAATGCATATAGATGATAGATACTACTACTCTACCATAATATCACTTGCCAATACAATTCAAATGTATTGACCCTTGCGGCTGTAACTTATTATGTTGCAGGTTTGTTTGATCTTAGTGAAGTGTGTTGATTAGGATTACAAGTCTACAACCAACATGATTACATATGGCACTTTGAAGATGAAGGACTCCATGATATAGTTATTTCTGCTGCATGGTAATGAGATAGCCAAATGAGCTATGTAAGATGTAATGAATTATTTTATTCCTGGTTATAAAGTTCTATTATGACCTTTGTTTCTTGATATTACATCTTAACTGTGGATGCTAGCTATTGATCCAGGGACTAGCATTGTAAACACAGTGATCTCTACCTTATTAAAGGTTGGGACCTCTACATGGCACCAGATAACAATTATTCAAGTTTATAACTAATCCCGATGGTAAGTGGAGAGGTAGCGTTTCGACGACGATCACATCAACACTTGATCCATTGCCGACACGCTTCTTGACCTCACCCCTTTCTAGCGGTCGATTGTTCCACATCCCCTGATTCGAGTTACAAATATTAGCAACTGAACCAGTATCAAATACCCAGGTGCTACTGCGAGTACTAGTCAAGTACACATCAATAACATGTATATCATATATACCTTTATTTGCCTTGCCGGCCTTCTTGTCTGCCAAATACTTCGGGTAGTTGCGCTTCCAGTGGCCAGTCCCCTTGCAAAAATAGCACTTGGTATCAGACTTAGGGACAACTCGGGGTTTCCTTTCAAGAACGGAAACTGGCTTGCCGCCCTTATTTCCCTTCTGTTTACCCTTCTTGTCTAAGTTTATTTGTACTCAAATTTCCCTTCTGAACTCGGGGTTTATTCTGTTTACCCTTCTTGTCTAACTTTCAGGTGGTGCCATCTACAACGGATTTTGTAAAGTTTAGACTAAGTTTATGATAGATTGGATACAAATAAGCCAAATTAAGAATAAACTCCCACTCAAAAACGACATCCCTCGTGCCTTTTTGGTGATTACATGAACCAAATCCACTACACCAAGTCCGATCATCACGTGAGTCGGTGTAGCTTCAAAGGAGAGCATCAAATGGGCATCATATCTTCCATATGACTCATTCTTAACCTTTCGGTCGGTGTTCCGAGGCCATGTATGTACATGCTAGGCTCGCCAAGTAAGAACCTTAGTATTCGCGTGTGTAACTGTCTTACACCTGAAATATGATCGTGGATCCAAGAACACCCGACCATCACGTGATGTCTTGGAGCGACGAAACATAATTGGTGCATACTTAAGGGAGAACACATTTTTATCTTGATACTGAGGGATCATATTATTATGCTAATAAAACGCCAAACAAGCAATATAAGATGCAACAACAATCACATGTTAATAAGTGGAATGAAATGGTTCTCGCACTTGATCTCCATCATGTGCATCGTGGTATGATCCTCATCATACCTTTATGTGTAAGTCCAAGGTCTATGGAACTTACACATTATGTGTGTTGTAAGAGTATCGACTTATACTTCTACTTACAACATCACCATATCATGACACTAGCCCAGCAACAATCTAAATTAGACGCCTCTAATTTATCCATTGAAAGTTTTACGTGGCTTAGGGCTTTCAAAGATAGAACCGTTCTTACCTATGAACATGAACCACAACGAGGATAACCAAATTGTTGACAACTCGTTGCAAATTAGATATTGACTATAGTAGGAGAGACAGACACCCGCTAGCCACTTATGCAAAACTAGTTGCATGTCAAGCGTGGAACAGGTCTCATGTGCGAGGACATGTAAAGTTTTCCGGGCCGCTTCATCCCACTATGCCACCAATATCCAAACTACAACTAAGAAGAAATAACATGATCATCATCGCCCACATACTCATATGTGTACTAACCGTGCAAAGCATCTACGCATAGATCCGGCTCTAATACCAGTGTAGGGTTCGCAACATTGAAAAAAAAATTCCAACGATGGGAACAACTATGTACCAACATCTATTTACTAGATACAAACAAAGGGCGGATATACATCCATAGAGAACATACCTTGAAGACCAACAAAGCTTAACGAGGTTGAACTCGTGGTTGATGTAGACGATCTCTTGCCGATCTCAAGATCAAGAGGAAGTCCTAGCACCGCAAATCAGCGGCGCATCCGTGCTCCCACACACATACGAGGCACCAAGCAACCTCCGCCTCCTCGCTCCAGCGATGCAGCGGAAGCACAACTCTTTCTTGCCGAAAAGCCACCGGGAACATGTATCTCGCTAGTCCGAGATCATGGGGGATAAATACTAGAGGGGGAGATATTTCCTTCACGAGGAGGTGTGAGTGAGAGAGAGAGAGGGAGGGGGCTCATTTTATAGGAGGAGGGTCACCCAAGGGGGTGGCCGCTGGCCATGGGGCTTCCCCTCCCCTCCTTCATTCATGTGGTTGGAAGCTCCACTCACAAAATTCCCCTTCAATTTTCTCCACTCAAATTCCCATTAAATTTCCACCAAATTTAATGCAAACTCTCATTAAATAAAACTCCTTTTATTTATTCAGAATTTTTTCAATCACTTTAATGACAAGCATTCACCTATAACCCCTTGCTAGTATTTCATTTCACATGCAGAAACACTTTCTGCAATTTCACCCGAAAACTAGTTTCGGTATCTAGTGAAATAAATTCCTGCACTTGTTATTCTTTTCAGCATGAAACTATTTTCTCCAAATGGTGTCGGTGTCTCTTAAGTGTGTCACCCTATGGTTTGTGAATAATGCGGACATGATCGAGACCCCTCTCAGATCAATAATCAAAAGCGGGACCTAGAGATCCATACTGACTCCCACACATTCAACGATGACTTTGTTGTGATCGTGAGAACCTTTTACGCTAGTATCTTAATCCTTTTGTTTCGTGATATATTACATGTCCAAGATTCGGTCATCAGTATCTCCATACCTAGTTTGATGTCGTTACGGATATGTACTCTTTTCTCGTTCCCGTGATATAACATTCTAGTGATCAAATCACTTGCTTGCAAGCTAATCAATGTGATATCACCAAGAGGGCCTAGAGCATATCTATCCATCATCAGGATGAAAAAATTCCACTCTCGATCCATGGGCCTCAACATAACACTTTAGTATTACTAAACCCATCTTTATAATCACCCTGTTACGGTGTGACATTTGATGTTATCAAGATACTCTTCCAGTGTTAGTGATTGACATGATCTCATGGTCTAAGGATTAGGATCACTTCGTATGACGTTATAGCAATATAAACTCAATGACTTTGATCGTAATGCTATACTTTTGATGAATGTTCATCACACCATTCCAATAATGGTGTGACCTCGTTATTAACAACATCCAATGTCCATGATCAGGAAACCTTGATCATCTTGCTAATCAACGAGCTAGTTTATGAGAGAGGCATAACTAGGAACTTTCTGTTTGTTTATTAAACACACATGTATTAACAATTCTGTATTAATACAATTATAGCATGTAAAATAAACATCTATCATATACATGGAATATACATAATAACCACTTTATTATTGCCTCTCAGGGCATATTCCCTTCAGATAATCGATAAGCAGATCTTCAGAAGCCTTGGGCTTGACTTGATTATAGTTGGTCAAGTATTGTTCGTCGGTCTTCAATGGTCTTGATCTTGGTCTTCGAGCTTCAACAGGGTTGATCTCTGACTTTGATCTCGATATCGATATCGTACTCTACCGGGAAGAACCATAAACACCGGAAAGAAAGGGAAAAATCAACACATGGCATCGATGAAATTCTCAAACAAGGATGATGATATGACAAGTTAAATTGTATTGAAATGTAACCATAATACATGCTCGACCATTTAATCGGGGTTCCGAGGGGTATAAACCCTAATTCGGGAAAACTCCGGAATTATCTATGAGGGGTTACTATGTTCTTCTATTTAAACTTATCATGGAAGTTCTTTAACAATGCATGATTATAGGTTAAATAGGTAGATCTCATTTTTCTGAGCATTTTGATATATTATTTGTATTTTTTCTAACTTAATATGAATAAGTTATTGAATTTCCAATATTTATTCATTTTCTGAAATTATTTAACCATATTAAAAGCTTTTACTGTGTCATGATGACGTCACCACAATTCCAGCACAAGAACTAGAACTTTTCTCACCGGGGTGAGAGCTACCCACTGTGGCTGCCTTGTGGGCCAAGCGCCACATCAGCACCACAGTGGCGCCACGTCGGCTCGCTGGCCAACGGGACAGAATTTGGCGGGGAACGGCACAGAATGGCGAGTGGGCTAGCGTGGATGCACGCGTTCGACAGAGGGGAGCAAGGGGAGTCTAATAAGGGCGGCGCCACCTCAAGATGGTCACCGGAGCTTCGGCTCCGACAACGACTGGGGCGGTAGAGGGCGGCACATGACGCGGGAGCGAACCGGAGCGAGAGGGGAGAAACGGACGGGTCCAGGAGGACCAGAGGCTCTCCGTGGTGCCGATGGAGGGGTCGAGGAGGCACGGGGAGGCCCGAATAAATGGTGAGTAGCGGTGGCCAACGTCGAGGATGAGGGTCCAATTGCAGCGACTGGGACCTCGCCGGCTGGCACTGGCTGGGGCAATCGACAAAGACGAGCGAGGCAAAGCTTCCAGGCGTCACGGTGAGGCTCGAGGTGGCCGAAACCGACACCGATGGACGGCTCTGGCCGGAGCTAGGGTTTGGGCAGAGAGGAACCACGAGAGGGAGGTCGGGAGAGAGAGGGGAAGAGGATAAGGGCGAGAGAGACGTGCGTGTCGTGGTCTTATCCATGTCCGGGAGCAGGGGCAGGGCTCACGACGCAGCAACGGCATTGGGAGGCACCGGCGGTGACACGCGGGAGCTTGCCTCCTCGAGGAAGACAGCAGCGGGAGAGGCGAAGGGGTACACAGGCCTGGGTGGGCTGCTGGCCTGCGCGCGCGAGCGGCAGGGAGAGGAAAGAGGAGTGATGGGCCGGCTGGGCTGTGGCCTGATAGCTCGCCTGGCTATTTTTATAGCTAGAAGCATTTTTTCCATTTATGTTTTCTATTTTCTGTTTGTACTTTCATTTCAAATTATGTTTTGAATAATTCAAAAATACCAGAGATTTTAGAAAACATATGAAACACATAGGGGCCCTCTATACTGTCTGGGCTCCACACATGTTATACTTTTCAAATATTTTCAAAACCATTTGAAGAAGTTTTCAAGAGAGGAAGGGTATTAAAGTTTTAGGGTTTTGATTTATTTCTTATTTCATGTATTTTTATAATATGGTGATCATGATGCACAAACAAACCTAATACAAGATTAACTAAAACTGGGGTGTTACAGCTTCGCCTAAGCCGGAGCGAGTATGGTGGAGTAAAAGAGGGGCCTTGGCGATCTAGGATTTAGAGGGCGCCAAGGGGGTGGTGTGGCTAGCAGCAAGGGGCTAGGGTTTGCCCCAAGGCGCCGACTTCGAGGAGCTCCTGGCGGCGGCTACTAGAGGTGGTAGGCGCCAAAGCTAGGGTTTGTGGTGAGGGGTGGGGGCGCCCTACCCCTCCTTTTTATAGATGGGGAGGTGCCAAGGGGAAGGGTAACCACCCCAAACACCACTTCATGTGGACGGAGGCAAGGAGAGGGAGGATTCCTCCCTTAGGTAGGAATCCTTTCCTCCCTCCACCTGGAAACCATTGTCCTAGTTTGACTTTTTCAAACTGGCTTTTTGACTTTCAAATTAGAGTTTGATTTCTCCCTTCCAAGTGTCCAGCCAAGTGACCTAGGACATGATGCAACCATTCCACTTTGTCATGACACATCCATGTACCCTTCCCCATACAGATCGGTGAACCTTCTAGACCCTTCTAGAACATTCCAGTGAAAACACCGGAACCATTCCCGAACTCCGGAATTGGACTTTCCTTATATGAATCTTATTCTCCGGACCATTCTGGATCTCCTCGTGATTGTCATGGTGTGGAACACGGCAGTGCCATCGGGGATGGCTAAGAAGGGACACTCGGATTCAATCGGTGGCTCAGGCAACAGGTTGGGCATGATAAACTGCAAACACAGCGACGTACCCAGGTTCGGGGCCCTCTCGGCGAGGTAACACCCCTACTCCTGCAAGATGGACTATATGAGGGGGCGAATGCCCAATACAGATGCTCCTTGAGTTGTTCCCTTAGGTACCAACGAGAGCCTGCGGAAGACGAGAACTAGTGGCTAGCACTTCTATCCTTCTATTGTTGACTACCTAGAACCCTAGCTTTGCCCTCCCTTATATATTGGTCTGGGGGCAGATTACAAATCGGGCCCTAGGGTTTACTGTTTGGATATGGGTTTACCGGACAGGGCCGGCTGTAGGGCCTAGTCGATGGGCCAGGACCCAGTCCGCCCTTCTTTTAGCGCCATCCTCTTCTCTAGCCTTCACCCGGCCTTCCTTTGGGGCGTCAGACTTGCTTTAACGGTCACCCGGACTGCTTTTGCCAGTCAGCCGACCACTTTGCTTTATCTTCGTTGGGTAGCGCTGGTCGTGACGGCACGCCAGCTTGCCTGATGACGAAGGAGGGCCAAAGGCGTACCCCGAAAGGAGCGTTAGTCCCTCCGTGCTCTCCATCGAATCCGAGGTGAGCCGGTGGAAGCGGCCACCCGGCCGGTTCTTCTGGCTACCGGCTAGACGGGCCAGCCAGGAAAGTTATAAGCCCAGCCGGGCGGTATTTTCCAACCTGCTGGGACTGTCCTTCTTGAGGGCCAGGCGGCATGTTCCTTCTGGAGTCGGCCTACTTGTGCCTGGATTTCCCCACCCGGGGGTTATCCCCCCGACAGTGATATCCCGGATCCCATCCAAGAATCTGAACTACATCCGGTCTCTTTACTCACATTCCATATCTGCTAAACAACATCGAATCCTTAAGGGTGTCTCCCTAGGATTCGTGAATTATGCGGACATGACCGAGAATCTTCTCCGATCAATAACCAATAGAGGAATCTATAAATTCATATGTCTCCCAAATATTTTTATGATTACTTCATGATCGAATGAACCATTTACATACAAAACAAATTTCCCTTTGTCTCGTGATACTTTACTTATCTGAGGTCTGATCATCGGTATCTCTGCATACCTAGTTCAACCTCGTTACCGATAAGTACTCTTTACTCGTTCCTGTGATATGTGATCCCTTGTGAGACAGTCACATGCTTGCAAGCTAATTGGATAACATTCCACCGAGAGGGCCAAGAGTATATCTATCCGTCATATGGATGGAAAAATCCCACTCTTGATCCATGTTCCTCAACACATACTTTCCAAATACTCAATGCCACCTTTATAACCACCCAGTTACGAAGTGGTGTTTGATGTCATCAAAGCATCCATCCGGTGATGGTGATTAACATGATCTCATGGTCGAAGGATTTAGGTTACTATGTATCTGAAATCTTATAGAAAACAAACTATTGAAATGACTTGATCTTTATGCTATGCTTATCTATAGGAGTATGTCCATCACACCATTCTCCTAATGATATGATCTTGTTGTTAACAACATCCCAATGTTCATGATCAGGAAACCATGATCATCTATCAACGAACAAGCTAGTATTACAAAGATGCTTTACTAGGGACTCTAACAAGTTTACAAATCACACAAGTATTAATGTTTCTGGTTAATATAGTTATAGCATGAATGTAAAACTTTATCATAAACACAAAGATATAATAATAACTACTTTTATTATTGTTTCTTAGGAATATCTCCAAAAGTCTCCCACTTGCACTAGAGTCAATAATCTAGATTACATGGTAATATACCGAACACCCATGGTGGTTTGGTGCTGGTCATGTTTTGCCCTCGGGAGAGGTTTAGTCAATAGATCCCTCGGGAGAGCGTTAGATCCTCCACATTCAGATATGTGTGTACTTTGCAAATCTCTATGTCACCATCTTGGACATGATCTCGAATAGCGTGAAAATGAAGCTTGATATGCTTCAGCTTCTTGTGTGACCTTGGCTCCTGCGCATTGGCTATGGCGCCCATGTTATCACAGTAGATAGACATTGGGTCCAGTGCACTAACAACCACACCAAGCTCTGTAATTAACTCCTTGATACGTCCAAAACATATCTACTTTCCCGAACACTTTTGCTATTGTTTCCCCTCTAAATTTGTGTGATTTGGATACAACTAACATGGACTGACGCTGTTTTCAGCAGAATTACCTTGGTGTCTAGTTTTTATGCAGAAAATAAACTATCAGGAAAAATCCCGGAAAATATGCCAAAAATCCTATTTCACCAAAAGATCCATGGAGCCAGAGTACGAGACAGAGGGGAGCCCTGGGTGGCCCACACCCCCCTCTCGTGCGGGTGGGCCCATCCCGCGCCTCGGAGGGGTGTGGCCAGCCTAGGCACCCCCTCGGCCTCCCTCTTCACCTATAAGACACCTCTTGACCTAAAAACCGAGGGGGGGTTCGACGTTTTTCCTGAAAGAGTTCCGCTGCACCGCTACGACCAGAAGCCACGATTCAGAACAAGAAACTCCATTCTGGCACCCTGCCGGGACGGGGAATTTTGGGGAGGATCATCGCCATCGTCATCACCAACACCTCTCCATCAACCATCAATGTTTCCCTCATCCATGAGTGAGTAATCCCCCGTCATAGGCTATGGGGATGACAGGTATTGGATGAGTTCTATCATGTAATCAAATAAGATTATTAGGGCATCGTGCCTAGTTTCTCTATTAGTGATATTTGACTTTATTGCAACTTGTTGTGCTTAATGCTTGTCACTATGTCCCGAGTGCCATGATATCAGATCTGAACTTATTATTGAATCATTATGATAGTATTGTTTTTCATATTATCTGCAAGTTGTGTACACATATCATTGTCCGGATCCAAAGGCCCCGAAGTGATTGAAATTAGGACAACCGGAGGGGATGGCTGTGATGTGAGAATCACATGTGTTCATGGAGTGTTAATGCTTTGCTTCGGTGCTCTATTAAAAGGAGCACCATAATTGCTAGTTGTTCCCATGAGGCCCCGCTGCAATGGGCTGGCAGGACAAAAGATGTTGTGCAAGTTCTCATTGCGAGTACGCATGACTATATATGGAGCACCTGCCTATGATTGTTTAGTACTTGGATGCTTATTCTTATTTATCTGCAATTTCCCTAGATCTTGAAGTTACATATTTAGACAAATCCATGCAACGCCCGACCATCCATCCCTATGCCTACCGTGCTCATATCCTATTGTTTGCTACTACTGTTACTATTGCTCTTGTTCTACTGCTGCTATTGTTGGAGCTCAACCCGCTGACATTGAAGAAGATTTTGTGAGATCCTTGGTATTGGAACAGCTGGGACAGTGAAGAAGATTCCATCTCAACCCACTGATTTGTTGGAGCTCTACCACGGAATAACTAATGATGATAATCGTAGAGTCCAGCGGGGAAAGATAAGAAATATTCAACTTCCAGCTATCAGGTACTTTGCTTATTATCTTGCCACTAGTGTTCTTGGTAGGGAGATAACTAGCAATATTTACAACATCATTTGCCTTCCTAGCTGTTGCACTCAACAATGATACCAGGTACAATCTTGGTTCTCTCATTGCTCATCGCTTAGCTGCTAAGGGACCCATTTATGGGGGAATTATTGTTGCACGTCTTGTTGCTGCTTTAGACATTGCTGTTGATCCAAATGATATAGTTTTGGCTCCTCAAAGGCTTGATCTTGCTGCCATGAAAGCGCATCACTTTGTCACTGCTGGCTCTACTCTTGAGAGCCTAGTTTATAGAATGTTTGATGGGAAGAGAGAGAGATACCTCTACCCCAAACCACTTTGTTCAGTATTTCTCTTCAAAATCTCTTCAATGCAACAGTAGAACAAGAGCAACAGTAATAGTAAGAGTAAATAGTGGGATTCGAGTGTGGTAGGCATAGGGATGGATGGATGGGCGTTGCATGGATCAGTCTAAACATGTAACTTCAAGATCTAGGGAATTGCAGATAAATAATAACAAGCATCCAAGTACTAAACAATCCTAGGCATGTGCTCCATATATAGTCATATGTCCTCGCAATGAGAACTTGCACAACATCTTTTGTCCTGCCAGCCCGTGGCAGCAGGGCCTCTAGGGAACTACTGGCAATTAAGGTGCTCCTTTTAATAGAGCACCGGAGCAAAGCATTAACACTACATGAACACATGTGATCCTCACACCACAGACATCCCCTCCGGTTGTCCCAATTTCTATCACTTCGGGGCCTTTGGATCCGGACAATGATATGTGTACACAACTTGCAGATAAGATCACAAACAATACTATCATAATGATTCAATAATGAGTTCAGATATGAGATCATGGCACTCGGGCCCTAGTGGCAAGCATTAAGCACAACAAGTTGCAACAAAGTCAAATAGCACTAATAGAGATACTAGGCACTATGCCCTAACAATCTTATTCGATTACATGATAGAACTTATCCAATCCCTACCATCCCCATATCCTACAGCGGGGTATTACTCACTCATGGATGAGGGAAACATCGATCGTTGATGGAGAGGCATTGGTGATGACGATGGCGATGATCCTCCCCAAATTCCCCGTCCCGGTAGGGTGCCAGAACGGAGTTTCTGGTTCCGAATCTTGTCTCTGGTGGTGGCGGCGCAGTGGAACTCTTTTCTAGAAAACGTCGAAGCCCCCTCGGTTTTTAGGTCAAGGGGTAACTTATAGGTGCAGAGGGAGCCCGAGGGGGTGCCTGGGGTGGCCGCGCCTGGCAGGGGTGTGCCCCCCCAGGCCTCCACTCCGTTTCTTCTTCTGGCTCCATGGATCGTCTCGTGAAATGTAATTCTTGGCATATTTTCCGGGATTTTTCCTGATAGTTGATTTTCTTCACAAAAACTAGACACCAAGGTAATTCTATTGAAAACAGCGTCAGTCCGTGTTAGTTATATCCAAATCACACAAGTTTAGAGGAGAAACAATAGCAAAAGTGTTCAGGAAAGTAGATACGTTTTGGACATATCAACTCCCCCTAAGCTTAACTTATTGCTTGTAATCAAGCAATTCAGTTGAAAACTGTGGCATCCCGCAAAACCACTACTAGAAAATCGCGTTGTTTTTGTGCATTGCATCATCATGACCGCATCCTCATGTCATCATGCCACATTGCATTTGAGCATCGTCATCATCTTGCATTTGCTTGCATAAAACTATTTGCAGAAAAACCTATTTTGTGTTTTCTAAAACGCCCCGTCTTTGTTCAAACGCAAAATCCGGGTCGCTGGATTATTTTGTTTTGCCTGCTATCGGTTTGCAAAAGCCCGGTTTGAAATAAATAAAATAGTTAATTATTTTAGCGGGGCAGTCGAACGGGCCGATTCGACCCGAACGACCACCCCAGAATAAAATCGGTCCATCTTAGACCCCACCCCAAATATTTTCTTACCCCAGTCCTATCTACCCACACCCCCTCCACCTCACCCTAACCAATGCCCTCTCTCCACCTCACCTCTCCTCTCTCCCCCACCCAGTCCCACGCTGCCACCTCACCCACACCTCTCCCTCTCACCAACCCCACCGCCACCTGGCCACTCCTCTCTCAGCCCACACACCCGCACGCCACCCCGTCCACCCCCTGACCCCGCAGCCGGCCCCACCCTCTCAGCCCCACCCCTCCCTGCTGGCTCGCCCTGACCCGCTTCTCTCTCCCCTGTCGCACGCTCCCCGCTCGTCCCCAACCTTCCTCTTCCCTCTTCCTCCCCTCCGGTGCGCTGCCGCTCGCCCCAGGCCGGCCTCGCCTCCACCGCCGCCGCGCTCCTCTCCCTCCCCGCACCAACCACCCGACGCCCCGCCCCTTCTTCCGCAGCTCCGGTCGCCGGCCTCCCTCTCTGCTCCGCCCCGCAGCCTCCCTCTCCTCCCCATCCGCCCTCTCTCCTCGCCTCTCTGTGCCACCGCGCCCGCGTCCGCCCTCGCCCCTCCGGCGAGCTCCGCCACTCTCGGCCGCGCTCCTCTGCCCAGGCCTCCTCCTCTGCGCCTCCGGTCACCCCGACCTCCGCCTCGCCCCGAGCGCCTCTCCTCCCCACGGCGCCGCCCCGCCTCCCTTCCCCGGCTGCGTCCGCCGCGCCTCGCCCCCGACCTCCCTGCCTCCCCGCTCGCCTGCCTTTTTCCGCCGTCGCTAGGGGCTCTCGCCACCGGCCCGCGACTCACGTCGCCAGGAGCCGCCCCCGCCTCCCGTCAGGCGGCCGCGCAGGGCCTGGGCTGGCACCGCCCGCTGCGCCCCGGAGACCGCCGCCAGCGGCGGGTTCGTCGACATCAAGGACGGCCTCTCTGAGCTCCTGCAGATTCTACCTAGGGAATTACGTGATGATCAGCAAATGCACCTGGAAGGGACCAACTGTTGGAGGTTGTTCTGGATCCGGGGAGACGACCTGAGGCACGTTTCCTTGGTAGCACTGGTGGTCAATGTCTCCGGGATAGCGAGTTTTCACAGCTAGAGTTGGAGGAAGCTCAGAGAGCTACAGGAGAATTTGGAGGAGACAACCGTGCAGGAATCGAAGATCTCTCGAAGACCTGGCCTTGTACAAGTTCACCATCGAACAAGGTCCCCGAAGGATTCATATCATGCCTTGAGCGCCCGGAGCCGGAACCCCCAAGGTCGTCGAAACGGAAACCGAAGATCTCCGACACGGATGCCAAGATCGCCCACATGGAAACCGAAGACCCGAAGCCCGGTTCGAAGACCGATCCCGGTGTTTAGAGGCCGAACCCCGTGGACTGACATGATCTTCTTCACGGAAACGCCAAGTATTTCCTCGGAACCACCAAGTTCTCCATCCCGGCGTCCGAAGGCCGCGGAGCACCAAGGTCGCCTCACGGAGTCGAAGCCCCCGAATCCCAAGGTCATCGACATGGAACTGACCAGGTCTACTACATGGATTCGAAGACCAAACCCGACACGACAAGATCTTCCCGACGCCAGGAACGACACCGACCAAGGCGGATCCGATGCGCCCCGACGCCGAACCAAGTTCTTCTTCACGGATGCGACAAGACCCACCTCCGTTATCCGAGACCGAGGCCGGCGAACCCTGAACCCTGAGACCGACCCGAACCCCGGAACCCCAAGCTCGCCGAACCCTAATGTGTGAACCCCTTCCCGAAACCCTATTTTATAACATATTACAACCTGTTGCATAATAATTGTTCATCTCGCATGCATATCATGTGGTTTGGGGGCCTTATGCCGATTCACCTTATAATTAAATATGGGGCCCATATGCGGGCAAATCTAGTCTCATATCGGCCTCATTTAAACTGATGTAGCGAACCGGTGCTATATTTTGGCCATGTTAATACAACATTTAAATTGCGGGGGTTCTAAATAACTTGAACCGTTTAATTAATTGTTGGGACCCCGGTTCCACTTAATATTGCCTAATTGCATCGCATCTTTGCCATGCCATGCGTCATATCATAAGCATGCCGATCTTTGCCGTAGTATTAAATATTGCATCCGGTGTTTATTCTAGTGTTTTGCTTCTTCGCGGATAAGGCCGTTGAGTTGATGTGAGCTTCGCCCCGATCTTCGGATGAACCTTCGACAATGTTTTCAGGCGAGCATCTCCTCCCTTTCTACCTATCTTACTTTATAGTATTTATTCTCTCATGTTGATCTATTGCTATCTGTGTTGCGATGCTCTAGTTTCCGTACCCGTGATATCCCCTTGCAGCCCTATATTGCCTTAGACACATCCTATTACCTGTTGTTTGGTAGATAGTTGGACTTGCGCGTCGTAGTCGCTTGCTCTTATGCTGTTGCGTGTCGTCAAGTACCACAGTTGTTGGAGTTTTGCCGCATGTTGATGTTGGAGATGATCATGGCTTTACTTATTGTTCACTTTAATTACTGTTTAACAACTAATATTGAAGTAGGTAAGCAGAGGCACCGGTGGGTGATAGATAATATCTGGTTTCCGACCGCCCACTTGTGTCCCGTAGGACCCCGAGTTCTTGACACCTGTTCCGAGATCGAGCGCGCTAACCACAGGTGGGGAGATATGGGCCCCCCATCGATTACTACCTGATTTCAAAGTATTGTACTGGGGGCCACAAGTAGTTTGGGGCTTTATTACTATTCTGTACTTATGCCATGCTTTACTGCTTTATTTACGATTGTGTGAGGAGCACGCTGTACTGTTTTGGAAGCGGAGTGTTTTCGCAGTATCGACAGTCCCAGTTTTGGGATTTGCTGTCGTTTACAGCCACTGTCGCAAACCCTGAGTCCGTCTCGGAGACCGGCCGACTTTGTTGCGGGTGTACTTAGTGGGGTGGCCCCCCGTGCTTGCTTTGGGTCTGGGAACGTCGTGACTTAGGCCCCGCCGACATACCGATGGGTGTATGTTAACTGATCTGGCAAAAAGGGTCGAAGTGCTTGTGGATACTTTGGTGCACCCCTGCAGGGTTTAATCTTTTCGAGAAGCCGTGTCCGCGGTTATGGACGACTTGGAGCACAGTGCTTGATCATAGACAACTATAACTAAAGTTTACCGTTATAATTTGACTTGTATCTGATATGATTAGTAATCAGCTTCACTATAACGGAATGGCGAAATAAAAGTACCAACAACTGCTGGGTTTTGGGTTTATCTCATGCTAATCGTATCTGACTAGTAAGTGTTGCAACTTCAACGGAATGGTTAACTAAAACAGCCCACTGTTTATTTTATCAGGACGATTATCTACACCTGACTAGTAATTGCTGCAACAATAACTGAATAAATAAAACTGCCAACTGAGTGAGTTCCTCGGTTGACTTCCTCGTTTGGTCTCGAGGGGGAAATACCAGGATGGGATTGTTTTGGTGTAAGATTCAGGTTGGATCCGGATAGGACTTCCTTACCCCTCTCTGATAGCCGCCAGTTGTATCGAGTCTCTATAGGTTGTTTAGTGCATGCTGCCGCTGCCGCTTCAGTCCACCATACCTATGTAGGCGAGGACCGCCGAATTCTAGTCTCGCCGTGTACTGGCCTCAGTACTGACGCTCCTCTTTTTCCTTTGCCCTTTGTCGGCACCCCTTTTGTTTAAGCAGGTTTTGAGATCGACGTCGTTAGCAGGGTTACCCTTCCGGCTTGGCCTGGGCAGGGTTATGGACGCCATTGGTTATTCTTCAGGGCTCTTAGCCCCATTTGCATCTTGTCCGTAGTCGGACGCTCTGTCGTTTTCAAGGTGATTTGGATCTTTGTATATTATATCTGTATTCTTGACTCATGGAGTCACTGTTGTATATATATCTGTTCTGTGGGTCCCATCGAGGACTGTTGTGTAATGTTATTACTTCGTTTTCCACCCGCACGAAAGTGCCTGGTGGGCACCTTCGAATCGTTTCTATGCGGGTTTGGCGGGTTTCGCTAAAACTTGCATAGGGCCGATTCTGAGGGTGTTACAGAGTGGTATCAGAGCTCAGCAGTTGCGATACCCCACAAGTCCAGCCTGTAGGATAACCTAGCTAACGGCCGAAGTAGAGTGTCAAAACTATTTTTGCAAAATCGGTTGGATAGTTCTGATTAGGTCTGATTTTACTCCTTACCCCTCTGCTGCTCCCCTCTCACCTCTGCGTGTTTTGAATCCGCTCTCTTCTCTCTCTTCGAGTCCAGGATTTCTCGTGGTTGGGTTCCGTCGTACCATCAGGGTTTCGCTTCCTCCTTTGGTAACGGTGTTGCTACATCTGGTCTTCATGCTATCCGAGGATCTCCTCCGTCTGGTGGACTTCTCTTTGTTCCTTCTCGTGCCTTCCGGTGTTTTCCGACGCGACGACATCATCTACGCCAGATCCGATGCAGAGTCTGCATCACTCCTTTGTTCCGACCCTCGCTTGTCGATATCTTCAGTCTAATTCCGAGAGTTGGTTGCATAATCCGCCTATTCGTGTGCAGAGTAATGGTTTGAGTGCGGGATGGAGTAGCTACCATACCACTACTCTTATCATTCGCTCTCGTACATTGAATTGGTGAATTAATGTGATTTTACTCATTCCATGAAAGTTAGAGGTGGCCTTACCTTTAACTTCGTCCGTTGAGTATCCGGGGTGCTCTCTTGATGAACGCGGACAACGCCCTCTTGTTAGTGGTGTCGCAAGGATCTCCACGAAGCGAGAAGACGCAGATCGCCGACCTTCCTTTCCGGTACCATGAGGCGGATCTCGAGGGCGAGATCCATTGTTAGTGGTGTCGAATTGTGGCATCCCGCAAAACCACTACTAGAAAATCGCGTTGTTTTTGTGCATTGCATCATCATGACCGCATGCTCATGTCATCATGCCACATTGCATTTGAGCATCGTCATCATCTTGCATTTGCTTGCATAAAACTATTTGCAGAAAAACCTATTTTGTGTTTTCTAAAACGCCCCGTCTTTGTTCAAACGCAAAATCCGGGTCGCCGGATTATTTTGTTTTGCCTGCTATCGGTTTGCAAAAGCCCGGTTTGAAATAAATAAAATAGTTAATTATTTTAGCGGGGCAGTCGAACGGGCCGATTCGACCCGAACGACCACCCCCAGAATAAAATCGGTCCAGCTTAGACCCCACCCCAAATCTTTTCTTACCCCAGTCCTATCTACCCACACCCCCTCCACCTCACCCTGACCAATGCCCTCTCTCCACCTCACCTCTCCTCTCTCCCCCACCCAGTCCCACGCTGCCACCTCACCCACACCTCTCCCTCTCACCAACCCCACCGCCACCTGGCCACTCCTCTCTCAGCCCACACACCCGCACGCCACCCCGTCCACCCCCTGACCCCGCAGCCGGCCCCACCCTCTCAGCCCCACCCCTCCCTGCTGGCTCGCCCTGACCCGCTTCTCTCTCCCCTGTCGCACGCTCCCCGCTCGTCCCCAACCTTCCTCTTCCCTCTTCCTCCCCTCCGGCGCGCTGCCGCTCGCCCCAGGCCGGCCTTGCCTCCACCGCCGTCGCGCTCCTCTCCCTCCCCGCACCAACCACCCGACGGCCCCGCCCCTTCTTCCGCAGCTCCGGTCGCCGGCCTCCCTCTCCGCTCCGCCCCGCAGCCTCCCTCTCCTCCCCATCCGCCCTCTCTCCTCGCCTCTCTGTGCCACCGCGTCCGCGTCCGCCCTCGCCCCTCCAGCGAGCTCCGCCACTCTCGGCCGCGCTCCTCTGCCCAGGCCTCCTCCTCTGCGCCTCCGGTCACCCTGACCTCCGCCTTGCCCCGAGCGCCGCTCCTCCCCCCGGCGCCGCCCCGCCTCCCTTCCCCGGCCGCGTCCGCCGCGCCTCGCCCCCGACCTCCCTGCCTCCCTGCTCGCCTGCCTTTTTCCGCTGTCGCTAGGGGGTCTCGCCACCGGCCCGCGACTCGCGTCGCCAAGAGCCGCCCCCGCCTCCCGTCAGGCGGCCGCGCAGGGCCTGGGCTGGCACCGCCCGCTGCGCCCCGGAGACCGCCGCCAGCGGCGGGTTCGTCGACATCAAGGACGGCCTCTCTGAGCTCCTGCAGATTCTACCTAGGGAATTACGTGATGATCTGCAAATGCACCTGGAAGGGACCAACTGTTGGAGGTTGTTCTGGATCCGGGGAGACGACCTGAGGCACGTTTCCTTGGTAGCACTGGTGGTCAATGTCTCCGGGATAGCGAGTTTTCACAGCTAGAGTTGGAGGAAGCTCAGAGAGCTACAGGAGAATTTGGAGGAGACAACCGTGCAGGAATCGAAGATCTCTCGAAGACCTGGCCTTGTACAAGTTCACCATCGAACAAGGTCCCCGAAGGATTCATATCATGCCTTGAGCGCCCGGAGCCGGAACCCCCAAGGTCGTCGAAACGGAAACCGAAGATCTCCGACACGGACGCCATGATCGCCCACATGGAAACAGAAGACCCGAAGCCCGGTTCGAAGACCGATCCCGGTGTTTAGAGGCCAAACCCCGTGGACTGACATGATCTTCTTCACGGAAACGCCAAGTATTTCCTCGGAACCACCAAGTTCTCCATCCCGGCGTCCGAAGGCCGCGGAGCGCCAAGGTCGCTTCACGGAGTCGAAGCCCCCGAATCCCAAGGTCGTCGACATGGAACTGACCAGGTCTACTACATGGATTCGAAGACCAAACCCGACACGACAAGATCTTCCCGACGCCAGGAACGACACCGACCAAGGCGGATCCGATGCGCCCCGACGCCGAACCAAGTTCTTCTTCACGGATGCGACAAGACCCACCTCCGTTATCCGAGACCGAGGCCGTCAAATCCTGAACCCTGAGACCGACCCCGAACCCCGGAACCCCAAGCTCGCCGAACCCTAATGTGTGAACCCCTTCCCGAAACCCTATTTTATAACATATTACAACCTGTTGCATAATAATTGTTCATCTCGCATGCATATCATGTGGTTTGGGGGCCTTATGCCGATTCACCTTATAATTAAATATGGGGCCCATATGCGGGCAAATCTAGTCTCATATCGGCCTCATTTAAACTGATGTAGCGAACCGGTGCTATATTTTGGCCATGTTAATACAACATTTAAATTGCGGGGGTTCTAAATAACTTGAACCGTTTAATTAATTGTTGGGACCCCGGTTCCACTTAATATTGCCTAATTTCATCGCATCTTTGCCATGCCATGCGTCATATCATAAGCATGCCGATCTTTGCCGTAGTATTAAATATTGCATCCGGTGTTTATTCTAGTGTTTTGCTTCTTCGCGGATAAGGCCATTGAGTTGATGTGAGCTTCGCCCCGATCTTCGGATGAACCTTCGACAATGTTTTCAGGCGAGCATCTCCTCCCTTTCTACCTATCTTACTTTATAGTATTTATTCCCTCCTATTGATCTATTGCTATCTGTGTTGCGATGCTCTAGTTTCCGTACCCGTGATATCCCCTTGCAGCCCTATATTGCCTTGGACACATCCTATTACCTGTTGTTTGGTAGATAGTTGGACTTGCGCGTCGTAGTCGCTTGCTCTTATGCTGTTGCGTGTCGTCAAGTACCACAGTTGTTGGAGTTTTGCCGCATGTTGATGTTGGAGATGATCATGGCTTTACTTATTGTTCACTTTAATTACTGTTTAACAACTAAAATTGAAGTAGGTAAGCAGAGGCACCGGTGGGTGATAGATAATATCTGGTTTCCGACCGCCCACTTGTGTCCCGTAGGACCCCGAGTTCTTGACACCTGTTCCGAGATCGAGCGCGCTAACCACAGGTGGGGAGATATGGGCCCCCCATCGATTAGTACCTGATTTCAAAGTATTGTACTGGGGGCCACAAGTAGTTTGGGGCTTTATTACTATTCTGTACTTATGCCATGCTTTACTGCTTTATTTACGATTCTGTGAGGAGCACGCTGTACTGTTTTGGAAGCGGAGTGTTTTCGCGGTATCGACAGTCCCAGTTTTGGGATTTGCTGTCGTTTACAGCCACTATCGCAAACCCTGAGTCCGTCTCGGAGACCGGCCGACTTCTTTGCGGGTGTACTTAGTGGGGTGGCCCCCCGTGCTTGCTTTGGGTCTGGGAACGTCGTGACTTAGGCCCCGCCGACATACCGATGGGTGTATGTTAACTGATCTGGCAAAAAGGGTCGAAGTGCTTGTGGATACTTTGGTGCACCCCTGCAGGGTTTAATCTTTTCGAGAAGACGTGTCCGCGGTTATGGACGACTTGGAGCACAGTGCTTGATCATAGACAACTATAACTAAAGTTTACCGTTATAATTTGACTTGTATCTGATATGATTAGTAATCAGCTTCACTAAAACGGAATGGCGAAATAAAAGTACCAACAACTGCTGGGTTTTGGGTTTATCTCATGCTAATCGTATCTGACTAGTAAGTGTTGCAACTTCAACGGAATGGTTAACTAAAACAGCCCACTGTTTATTTTATCAGGACGATTATCTACACCTGACTAGTAATTGCTGCAACAATAACTGAATAAATAAAACTGCCAACTGAGTGAGTTCCTCGGTTGACTTCCTCGTTTGGTCTCGAGGGGGAAATACCAGGATGGGATTGTTTTGGTGTAAGATTCAGGTTGGATCCGGATAGGACTTCCTTACCCCTCTCTGATAGCCGCCAGTTGTATCGAGTCTCTATAGGTTGTTTAGTGCATGCTGCCGCTGCCGCTTCAGTCCACCATACCTATGTAGGCGAGGACCACCGAATTCTAGTCTCGCCGTGTACTGGCCTCAGTACTGACGCTCCTCTTTTTCCTTTGCCCTTTGTCGGCACCCCTTTTGTTTAAGCAGGTTTTGAGATCGACGTCGTTAGCAGGGTTACCCTTCCGGCTTGGCCTGGGCAGGGTTATGGACGCCATTGGTTATTCTTCAGGGCTCTTAGCCCCATTTGCATCTTGTCCGTAGTCGGACGCTCTGTCGTTTTCAAGGTGATTTGGATCTTTGTATATTATATCTGTATTCTTGACTCATGGAGTCACTGTTGTATATATATCTGTTCTGTGGGTCCCATCGAGGACTGTTGTGTAATGTTATTACTTCGTTTTCCACCCGCACGAAAGTGCCTGGTGGGCACCTTCGAATCGTTTCTATGCGGGTTTGGAGGGTTTCGCTAAAACTTGCATAGGGCCGATTCTGAGGGTGTTACAGAGTGGTATCAGAGCTCAGCAGTTGCGATACCCCACAAGTCCAGCCTGTAGGATAACCTAGCTAACGGCCGAAGTAGAGTGTCAAAACTATTTTTGCAAATATAAATGCCTTTGTTTGTGGAGCACAATATAAATGCCAATGCACCTCTGAAGTTCACATGAAGACTAGAAGTAAAGATATCAGAGATACAAGCATCAAGGTCATGACATAATTAATCAAGTTTTGAGACAAACACAAGAATGACAACTATGCTCTCAAGAAGGTGCTCATAGAATAAGTGGTGACTCAACATGGAAGTGAAAAGGTTTTGAAAAGTTTTAAAGGCTTCCTATGCTGAAAGGAAGGTACTCATTAGCTTTGAGCTCTCATTGCCCCTATCATAGGCATCTTCATACGGTTAAGGTGAAAGTGAGGTCTAGTATGAGTTATATGCTTGACAGACCATAAACTGTAAATCCCAAGTCCCTTGAGTATGAAGGTCGCTCCGCATGCTACACAACTTTGGTTACCTGCAAGTTCTTTTCATTGTACATAAATGCATATTATAGAGAAACGCCAACGGGGTACCCCTTGCACATGATACAAGAGCTATCTCATGATCAAAATGACAAGGCAAGCAGACAATGAGCATCTCAGCGATATTTTTATTTACTGTGTGCATAGCTTTTTATTGAGGATGCTTCATAGAATGCTCATTATGGTGATGCTGCAAGTTTCCACCATGATTAGGCATGGCTTAGGCTAGCGGCCCAGGCGTTTCTCTAACACATATATATACTCCATGAACTCACAAGATCCCCGTTTATTTCAAACCGACGACATCCGCAAACAAAAGAGCAAGTTATCAACTAGATAAAATATCCAAAAAGTGTTGAAAGCGTTCCCCGTGACAGCACGGTTCTGCTGACTCCTAGCATATAATTTGCAAGCATATAACTTTCATGGACAAGCCACAATAGTTCAGGATTATTAAGTGCAAGGAGTAAAGTGTGCCATCAAGTTCGTGAGAGCTTTACTAACTAACTTTCTCAAAACGGATAAACATTTTATCTGGAAGAAAACAAGGAATATAGAATATGCACTGAAATAGAAAATGATGCTAATAGGTAGGTATGGTGGACACAGTTGGCAATAATGGTTTCGGGGAGTTGGATGCACAAGTAGATCTCATACTCAGTGCAAGTGAAGGCTAGCAATAGAGAGGCAGCGACAAACAAGAGAGCAATAATTGTCATAATCATGCTTACAACAAAATAGGACTAATTATGGCATGAAAGTGATACAAGAACTCCGAGGAACAATAAATCGTCGAGGCTTACTGACTATTGTTTAGTCATATGCATGTGTGAGCATGTGCCAAGTCGATTCACATGAAACTTCCAGAGGAGGATACCACAATATCATACCAAATTATGAATAAAACAATCAAGCAAACATTCATATGCCATGCTACAAACTATTATCAAGATGGAGCTAATCATAGACAAGCGAAAACTACTAAGCATCCATCAGTAACACACTCCTTACAATGAACACACTAAGCATGCTCACAATGATGAGTATATGTACAAAAATTTAAACAAAAAGAGTTCGTTACCACCTCTTACCACTCCTCAAGTTGTCTTAATCTTCATTATTTCCCTTCACTTGTGTGACTTGAATAATAACATGAAACCAAAATCCACTAAGGACGGCTGAACCCTGCAAAGAACTCACAAAACCAAAGAAGAAGAACAAATATTTTTGGTGTTTTCGATTTTTCAAACAAGCCAACAAAGCAAAAACAAACCAAGAGAAACAACAAAAATATTTTTGGTATTTTTTTTTTTTGAGAAAGCAACATCAAGAACCAAAAAGAAAGCGAAACAATGGATATGCAAAGAACCGACCGAACATGATATATAGATGAGTGTGATGTCGGTATACCTTCTCCAAGCTTAGGCTTTTGGCCTAAGTGGGGCTCAATAGCGCGGGTAGTAACCCCAAGCTGGTGGGTCATCATAGGAATGATCATAGTCAGGCGCTTGCAATGAAGAAGAAGACGCGCCCCAATCAAATGAGGGGTGCTGGTATGAAGACTCTCCCAAGTTGGAGGGCTAAACCGAATCATCTTCGACATCTTCTCCAACATTCTCCTCTTGTCGGGAGAGCTCCGCCACAGATGTGTCAACCTCCTCCTCCGTGAGTGACCATCCTTTCCTGTTATCAAAGTTAAACAAAGCAGGTGCAGGCAAATAAACTATTTTATCAGTCCTACCCCCTCTCCAACCACGCTGGGCAAAAGATAGTTCAAACGGTAAACTTCTCACATTATCCCCCAAGGAAACAAAACCATGCTGAATCATGGATTCAAGATCAAGCCTTTCTATAGGGAACTGATAATCTGAATGCTGAGGCTCTAAACCATGGAAAGCTAGTAACCGAGAAGCAATGAGACCTCCACAAATTCCACCCTTCTCGCGGTTGGTGGTGAGACGGTAAGCTATCAAAGCACCTAGGTTATAAGATCTATTCCTATTCAAAGCAGCTATGATAAAAGCTAGATCAAAAGAAGATAACTTCCTAGCAAGAACACACATGGTAATGATATAGGAAAAATATCTAATGGCTGGGAACTGAATGTTCTGAATTTTACCACTTTCCTTTGAGAAGTCAAAAACTTGGCAAATCTCACCATATAAATCCATAAGTGACTTGGGCCTCTCCTTGATCTTCTCACAAGATCCCCACTGAGGTACTCTAATTGCTGCATAGAAATCAGCAAAAGGCAGGTCGACAGGTATATTGTATATTTTGTAATGGACCATGGGATTAGATGTATACCAAGTAAACCGGAAGTCCTGCACAAAAGCCATGGTTAGCTTAACAAATTGAAATGGTTCACCTTCAACAAAGTGTTCCAACCCTGCATTGGCAATTAAAGTTTGGAAATCCTGGAAGGTTCCCGCAGTTCTCATAAATTCATGGCATGGATATATGGAAGGGAAGACTCCTTCCTCACGATGAACCTTCATTGGCTCAGGCACCATCAAGTCATATTGATTCAGTGGATAAGCACTCATCTTCCTTGCTGAAATTTTTAGACAAACATCAAACAAAGTGATTTCCAAGTTGATAAATGATGAGAACTACTATGGGAACTTGCTAGAGGGCTACACATGCATCAAAATGAAATCTCTAAGCATAGAACAAGCATGCAAGCTCACACAACCTATCACCTATAGCAGCAAAATACTCAAGATATAATCTATCAATCACAAATCTAATTGCACAAGTGGAGGAGGCACATACCAAGGAGCAATCCCTCCAAAAATCAATAGCAAAGAGGGCCTGGGAAAGGAGATCGAAAATCGCGAGCAAGAACAGCAGGAACTCGTGCTTGAGCAAGTTTTCCGATGTTTTTTGGGAGAGAGAAATAAGATGGCTGTGAGGGGGCACCTTGGAGGGGCCCAGGTGGGCCACACCCCCCCCTCCCCTAGGCGCCACCCATAGGAAGGCCGCACCTACCTGGGGTGTGGGCGCCTGGGGTGGCCCCCTGGGTCACTCCAGGTGTCCCTCTGCCCCTTTTTCGAGGAAAAATTTATTTTGAATTTTCTGGGATTTTTCGGGAAACTTTATTTTTGGCCAATTTTCAGGGTATTAAAATTGATTTTCTCGCAGAAAATAGTTTTTTAGAAAAAGAAAAATCAAACCAAAAGCCAAACTACAGAAGTTCTAAGACACTCTAACAAGCAAACAACTAACAAAACCAAAGCTAGCAAAATAAAGGCAAAGACTAGGAAGGAGAAAAATAAAAGAAAGCAAGTATAACCATAGTGAAAACATTATTTTGTCCATTAATATCCTTTTGTTAACAAGGTTTATCAAGTCTTGTTACCAAAACAATCTTATATGAAACAAAACTTTGCATTACACAAGGTGATTATGTTACCTCATACTTGATAGCAATGGTCCCAATCATAATAGTTTCAAAATTTTCTTGTGGAATGGGATAATATATTTCTCCAACCTTGATGCTCTCAATATTTTCAATGGAATTCAGGCAATAGCTCTGAGCAACCTTCTTGGGGAAATAGACAGTATGCTCTTTGTCATTAATATTGAATGTTACTTTTCCTTGATTGCAATTAATAACAGCACCTGCAGTATTAAGAAAGGGTCTCCCAAGAATAATAGACATATTATCATCTTCAGGCATTTCAAGGACAACAAAATCAGTTAAAACCAAGCAATTATGAGCCACTTGAACAGGAACATCCTCACATATACCAACATGAATAGTAGTTGACTTATCAGCCATTTGCAAAGATATATCAGTTGGTATCAACTTTTCTAGCTGGAGTCTCTTGTAGAGAGAAAAAGGCATAACACTAACTCCAGCTCCCAAATCACATAAAGCAGTTCTAACATAATTATTCTTAATAGAGCAAGGAATAGTTGGTATACCTGGATCACCAAGTTTCTTTGGAACCTTACCATTGAAGGAATAATTAGCAAGCAAAGTAGAAATCTCCTCATTAGGAATCTTCCTTTTATTAGAGACAATATCCTTCATATACTTTGAGTAAGGAGGCAACTTAATAGCATCAGTCAAAGGAATTTCCAAAAATAAAGGTTTCATCCACTCACAAAACTTGTTGTAGTGTTCTTCCTCCTTTGGCTTGTGTTTCTTACCTGGAAAAGGCATAGGTTTCTGCATCCATGGTTCTCTCTCTTTACCATGTTTATTAGCAATAAAATCTTCCTTTGTGTACCTAGTGTTCTTAGTGTGCTTCTCAGGTTCTTCCTCAACTTCCTCCTTATCAGGAGCATCATTTTTATCATTACCACTCTCAGTTTCAGTATCAGAGACAGATATACTATTAGAATCTACAGAAGGTTCAAGTAATTCCTCAACTACTTTGTGTTTCTTTTTCTTTCTCTTACGAGGACTACCACTACTTTCACCTTGTTGAGAATCCTTCTCAATTCTTTTAGGGTGTCCTTCAGGATATAAAGGATCTTGAGTAGCTATACCACTCCTAGTTCTAATTCCATAAGCATATTTATCTCCTGAGGCATTAACTAGCATATCCTTTTGAAACCTAGCAAGTTGATCAAGTTGGGTTTGAACCATTTGAAAGTGTTTACAAAGCATTTTAATATCATTAGAAGTTCTTTCCACAATATCTTTCAAATCTTTAATAGCTCTAGATTTTTCCAATAAATGATTATGAACTTGATTATTAAAATTACCTTGCTTAACAATAAAAATGTCAAGTTCCTCTAAACATTGATCATGAGGCTTACCATAAGGAATATCACCTTCATTAAAGTGTTGGAGAGAGTGTACCTCAATAATGGATGAGTGGGGAATTTGCTTACATAATTCTTCTATAGGAGGTAGATTCTTCACATCTTCAGCTCTAATACCTTTAGCCTTTAGACACTTCTTAGCTTCGTTCATCACTTCATCATTTAATACAATAACTCCCCTCTTCTTTGGTGTTGGTGTTGGAACTGGTTTAGGCACATCTGTTTCAGGAGTAATAGGCTCAGGTGTATTTAGCTCAGTTGAAGTCCAATCATCATAATTCTTTCTTATTTTAGCCATTAATTCTTCAGCATCTATAGGAGTCCTTTTCTTGAAAGACAATCAGCAAAGCTATCTAGGTATGTCCTAGAATCATCAGTTAGTCCATTATAACAAATATCAAGAAGCTCATTCTTAGGCAATGGACATCCGGGATGAGCTTGAATCAAGGCACAGAACCTTGTCCATGACTCAGGCAATTTCTCTTCTTCTCCCTGTTGAAAATCAAAAAGTCTCTGCAAAGCAGCATGTCTAGCACTAGGAGGAAAATATTTCTGGAAGAAAGAAGCAATCAAACAATCACTGCTATCAATGAAACCAGGAGGTAATCTATTAAACCAAGCCCTAGATTTTCCTTTTCGTGAAAAAGGGAAGATCTTACTAACAAAATACTTGCGCATCTTAAAGTCATCAGAGAATAAAGCACTCATAGTAGAAATCTCATTCATATGAGCCACAACACTCTCATTTTCAGTCCCACAGAAAGGTTCTTTCTCAACAATGTCTAAATAGGATAAATCAAGAGAGAAATCATAATCTTTATCTTTGATATCTATGGGAGAGGTGGCAAACTTAGGATCAGAGGATAGTTTAGGAATAATGGTACGCCTGGCAAGGAGACTCTTAATAGCACTAGTACCATGTGTGTTTCGGCACTCTTCAACAAATTCATCAGTAAACTCAACGTAACCATCATAAATATTATAACTCTCTCTAGACTCAGGTGAGCTAATAGGTGTAACAGTGTCTTCACTAGGAGTTTCGGTATTTCCTAGACTAGCCATAGTAGAATCTAGGAAAGGACCTAATGAACCACTCGCATCAAGCAAAGTAGAAGTAACATCATGAGCATCAAAAGCAGTTTCAGACTCAGCAGTAGTAGCAGTGTATTTAGCATGAGTATGTGGTGGTGGTGTAATAAGCTTACTTATAACAGATGGTGAATCAAGAGCAGCAGAGGTGTTTAGGATTGTACCTCTTCTTGTAGTGGATGGTAAAATAGGAAACTTTCCATCACGATACTTCCACATGATGAAAGGAGTAGCATTGAACAATAGTAGATCCAAGTGAAATTACAAATAAAGCTATGCTCCCCGGCAACAGCGCCAGAAAATAGTCTTGATGACCCACAAGTATAGGGGATCGCAACAGTCTTCGTGGGTAGTATTACCCCATTTATTGATTCGACACAAGGGGAGCCAAAGAATACTTGCAAGCCTTAACAACTGAGTTGTCAATTCAGCTGCACCTGGAAATAGTTCTTGCTGACAGAAGTTTATCAGTAGCAACAGTTTGGTAGTAGCAACATCAAAGCAACAGCAACAGTAGAACAAGAGCAACAGTAACAGTAAACAGTGGGATTCTAGGGAACTACTGGCAATTAAGGTGCTCCTTTTAATAGAGCACCGGAGAAAAGCCTTAACACTCCGTGAACACATGTGATCCTCACACCACAACCATCCCCTCCGATTGTCCCAATTTCTGTCACTTCGGGGCTTTTGGATCCGGACAATGATATGTGTACACAACTTGCAGATAAGATCACAAACAATACTATCATAATGATTCAATAATAAGTTCAGATCTGAGAACATGGCACTCGGACCCTAGTGACAAGCATTAAGCACAACAAGTTGCAACAAAGTCAAATGGCACTAATAGAGATACTAGGCACTATGCCCTAACAATCTTATTCGATTACATGATAGAACGCATGTCGTGGTATTGCACGGCAGATGCTACTGGGGGTAGCTTACGTAGAGGGAGCAAGGCGACGTAGGAGAATCCGGGAGCGAGATTGGCACACGATGTACCCAGGTTCACGTCCCCTTGGTGGAGGATCGCTACGTCCTGCTATCAATCCAGTATATGATCATAGATTGGTTTACAAGGGAGCCGTCGTAGGCGGGGAGAGAGACTAGATCTAATATGATGTACCCCTTGGGGGTGCCCTTGGTGGCTTTATATATGCAGCCACCTAGGGTTTACAAGTGCACTAATGGGCTTTGTATTGGAGTCGCCGTATTGGGCCTCCAGTCGGCGCCAGTCGTTTGAGTCCAGCATGCGCCAATCGCCGTATTGGGCGAGTCGACCCGCTCAGGGCTAGGTTCCAGTCGGCTCGATCCAGCTGGCGAATCCGCTTCGTGGGTATACCCCGATTGGTATTCCCCCGTCAGTAGTCCCCGAGCGTGTTGTCGATTCGACGCGGGCTTGAGGCATGGCGCGGAGAGTCATGACGATGGGTCGTGGCGAATCGGCGACGAGCTCCTGGACAAAGAAAATAACCGTGAAGCGGGAGGCGGTCGGCGTGAGCCAGTCGGTGATGGAAAGTTGGTATAAGACGCAGGGAGTCGGTGAAGTCGCCAGTTGCACGAGTATCCGATCGCGGAACGTGCCGAGGCCCCGAGCGCGGCGAGTGCGCGAGGGCGAGTCCGCGGTGGCGAGTCCCCGAGCGTGTTGAGTACGCGAGGGCGAGTCCGCGGTGGCGAGTCCCCGAGCGCGTTGAGTACGCGAGTGGAGAGTCCGCGGTAGAGAGTCCCTGAGCGTGTTGAGTACGCGAGTGGAGAGTCCGCGGTGGAGAGTCCCCGAGCGCGTTGAGTACGCGAGGTCGAGTCCGCGGTGGCGAGTCCCCGAGCGTGTTGAGTACGCGAGTGGAGAGTCCGCGGTAGAGAGTCCCCGAGCGTGTTGAGAACGCGAGGGCGAGTCCGCGGTGGCGAGTCCCCGAGCGTGTTGAGTACGCGAGTGGAGAGTCCGCGGTGGAGAGTCACGGTTGCGGAACCACGCGTACACGCAGCATGCCTAGGAGTAGTCCCCGAGGCTCGAGTTGGCTTGTAGAGGCGACTTGAGGCTCATATTTTTGAAAATAGTAGTGGTTGTTGCCGAGCGTGGCGAGTGGCGAGGTCGAGCGACCGGCGAGTGGCACTGTCTGCAGCACGCCGAGTGGCGAGATCGAGCGACCGGCGGGCGCCGAGTCCCCGAGCGCGGCGAGTGGCGAGGTCGAGCGACCGGCGAGCGCCTAGTCCTCGAGCGCGGCGAGTGGCGAGGTCGAGCGACCGGCGGGCGCCGAGTCCCCGAGCGCGGCGAGTGGCGAGGTCGAGCGACCGGCGGGCGCCGAGTCCCCGAGCGCGGCGAGTGGCGAGGTCGAGCGACCGGCGAGCGCCTAGTCCTCGAGCGCGGCGAGTGGCGAGGTCGAGCGACCGGCGGGCGCCGAGTCCCCGAGCGCGGCGAGTGGCGAGGTCGAGCGACCGGCGAGCGCCTAGTCCTCGAGCGCGGCGAGTGGCGAGGTCGAGCGACCGGCGGGCGCCGAGTCCCCGAGCGCGGCGAGTGGCAAGGTCGAGCGACCGGCGGGCGCCGAGTCCCCGAGCGCGGCGAGTGGCGAGGTCGAGCGACCGGCGGGCGCCGAGTCCCCGAGCGCGGCGAGTGGCGAGGTCGAGCGACCGGCGAGCGCCTAGTCCTCGAGCGCGGCGAGTGGCGAGGTCGAGCGACCGGCGGGCGACGAGTCCCCGAGCGCAGCGAGTGGCGAGGTCGAGCGACCGGCGGGCGCCGAGTCCCCGAGCGCGGCGAGTGGCGAGGTCGAGCGACCGGCGAGCGCCTAGTCCTCGAGCGCGACGAGTGGCGAGGTCGAGCGACCGGCGGGCGCCGAGTCCCCGAGCGCGGCGAGTGGCGAGGTCGAGCGACCGGCGGGCGCCGAGTCCCCGAGCGCGGCGAGTGGCGAGGTCGAGCGACCGGCGAGCGCCTAGTACTCGAGCGCGGCGAGTGGCGGGAAAGACATCGTTTTGCTGAGAAGGAGAAAGATACAATTGCATTAAGGTGTACTTGCATAATATATTGAACAATTATAAGACGTGACGTTGAAGATAATGCACTTTTGTTATGTGGATCGATGGACAGTATGTAAGGTTTATGCGTGTCTTTTCATGATTAGGCAGAGCTCCAGCATCAAACACTTGCCGGGTAACAGGGACGCGATGCCAGACTGTTGAACCCAGAGACAAGGTCGGCCTTTCGGCACCCAGCCTCACTACTTCGACGGACGCGAATAAACAACAGACGAAACTGAAACCGATCCCAAGTATGATTTTGGTCCCTGAAAGGGTTATATGCGACTGCATGGTCGCTTTGTAGAATGAATGAAGATGCATGCATGTTTTGGACTCATAGCATGTATGGGTGTAAAAAAACTTAGCTGTTTAATGCGGTCGACGCGGCGGGTGAGTCGCCGAGCCTAGCGAGTCCGCACAGGCTGAGTCCTCGAGCCTAACGAGTCCGCGTTTAAGCGTGTCCGTGTTAGACGAGTTCCGGAGCATGGCGAGTCCGCGATGGACGGGTCGCCGTTTGTATTGCAGAACAACCATGTAAAGTATTAGATCGAAGAAAATAATTAATAGTCAGAGTAATCATGAGAGAGATTCATTGGAGTAATCCAACGTCGGCGATGCATCGCGAGGATTGTCAATCTTGTAGGTATTTGATGCGAACAGTGCGTCGCCACTCCTTCGTGACTTTGTTCTCCTAGTATTCACAGATACAAACAGATTAGTAGACACGATCGTACACTATAAATATTAAGTAGAATATGTCTGAGGAGAGAGGGATCGTTTATTCAAATTGGATCTATCGCTCCCATCATTGCTTCTTCGATTGATGATAGCCCTGCCTTAGGACCTGAGCACGAGAGATGCAATCATCCGCTTGTGGATTAATCCTCCAACGACGCGTACAAGAAACATACATATGCGATTAGATATGAATGAATAAAATATTAATTGATTGATAAAATAATGAATACAAGAGAAGATCAGGTAGAAAGAACCCATGAGACACAATATGTGCGATCGTGGAGCATGTTTTCTTCGTTGCCCGGAAACAGGTTCTGTAGCTGCGCAGGCATTCCCTGATCGCTACTCGGACGTCCGGCCAGATGCGATCTGCCGCTCGTGAAGGTGAGGGATCCCGCCCAGATTATCACCCTCCAAGCATCGCTAGCCCCACGGTGGGCGCCAACTGTCGTGGTATTGCACGGCAGATGCTACTGGGGGTAGCTTACGTAGAGGGAGCAAGGCGACGTAGGAGAATCCGGGAGCGAGATTGGCACACGATGTACCCAGGTTCACGTCCCCTTGGTGGAGGATCGCTACGTCCTGCTATCAATCCAGTATATGATCATAGATTGGTTTACAAGGGAGCCGTCGTAGGCGGGGAGAGAGACTAGATCTAATATGACGTACCCCTTGGGGGTGCCCTTGGTGGCTTTATATATGCAGCCACCTAGGGTTTACAAGTGCACTAATGGGCTTTGTATTGGAGTCGCCGTATTGGGCCTCCAGTCAGCGCCAGTCGTTTGAGTCCAGCATGCGCCAATCGCCGTATTGGGCGAGTCGACCCGCTCAGGGCTAGGTTCCAGTCGGCTCGATCCAGCTGGCGAATCCGCTTCGTGGGTATACCCCGATTGGTATTCCCCCGTCAACGCATCTAATCCCTACCATCCCCATAGCCTACAGCGGGGGGATTACTCACTCATGGATGAGGGAAACATCGATGGTTGATGGAGAGGCTTTGTTGATGACGATGGCGATGATCCTCCCCAAATTCCCCGTCCCGACAGGGTGCCAGAACGGATTTTCTGGTTCTGAATCTTGTCTCTGGTGGTGGCGGCACAGTGGAACTCTTTTCTGGAAAACATCGAGTCCCCCTTGGTTTTTAGGTCAAGGGGTAACTTGTAGGTGCAGAGGGATCCCGAGGGGGCGCCTGGGGTGGCCGCACTCCCCTAGGCACGGGAAGGGCCCACCCGCGCCTGGTAGGGGTGTGGGCCCCCTAGGCCTCCACTCTGTTTCATCTTATGGCTCCGTGGATCTTCTAGCGAAATATAATTCTTGGCATATTTTCCGGGATTTTTCCTAATAGTTGATTTTCTACACAAAAACTAGACACCAAGGTAATTCTGCTGAAAACAGCGTCAGTCCGTGTTAGTTGTATCCAAATCACACAAGTTTAGAGGAGAAACAATAGCCAAAGTGTTCGGGAAAGTAGATACGTTTTGGACGTATCACTACTACCAAACTGTTTCTACTGATAAACTTCTGTGAGCAGGAACTATTTCTAGGTGCAGCTGAATTGACAACTCAGTTGTTAAGGCTTGCAAGTATTCTTTGGCTCCCCTTGTGTCGAACCAATAAATTGAATACTACCCTCGAATACTATTGCAATCCCCTATACTTGTGTGTCATCACTCCTTCATCCATATCGCCTCTTGTGAAGCCTCCGAATCAGCTATGTATTGTGATTCAGTTGAAGGTCTTGCCACAATGCTTTGCTTCGCACTCCTCTAGCTCACTGTTGCACCATTCAATGTAAATACGTATCTAGATTGAGATTTAGAATCATCCGGATCAGTGTTCCAACTAGCATCGGTGTAACCATTAACAAGGAGTTGTTCATCATCTCCATAATAAAGAACCATATCCTTAGTTCTTCTCAAGTACTTAAGGATGTTTTTGACCGTTGTCAAATGATCCACCTCCTGGATCACTTTGATATCTGCTAGTCAATATAATAGCATATGCAATGTCGGGTCTAGTACATAGCATGGCATACATGATAGATACTATGGCTGAGGCATAGGGAGTATTACTCATCCTCTCTCTATCTTCTTCCTTAGCAAGACTTTGAGTTTTACTCAAGGTCGTATTGGGCAACATGGGCAAGAACCCTTTCTTGCTATCCTCCATTCCAAACCTCTTTGGAACTTTGTCCACATATGTACTCTGTGAAAGCGATATTAGGCGTCTCGATCTATCTCTATAAATCTTTATGCCTAATATGTCAGCAGCTTCGCCAAGATCCATCATTGAAAAACTATTATTCAAATAATCTTTGACACTTTTAAGAAGGTCTACATCATTCCCAATAAACAATATGTCGCCCACATATAGTACCAGGAATGCTACAGAGCTCCCACTCACTTTCTTGTAAATACAAGCTTCTCCATAAAATTGTATAAAACCAACACTTTTGATCACCTTATCAAAACGTTGATTCCAACTTCAGGATGCTTGCTTCAATACATAAATGGATCGTTGAAGTTTGCATACCTTGTTAGCATATTTAGGATCGACAAAACCTTTGGGTTGTACCATATACAACTCTTCATCAATGTATCCATTGAGGAACATCATTTTGACATCCATCTTCCATATCTCATAATCATAATATGCAGCGATTGTTAATAAAATCCTCACAGACTTTAGCTTCGCTACCTGTGAGAAAGTCTCTTCGTAGTCAACTCCTTGAATATGTCGAAACCCTTTTGCAACAATTCAAGCTTTATAGACGGTTACATTACCATCAGCATCTGTTTTCTTCTTGAAAATCCATTTGTTCTCGATAGCCTTCCAGCATCCGGTAAGTCCACCAAAGTCCATACTTTGTTTTCGTACATGGATCCAATCTCGGATTTCATGACTTCTTGCCTTTTATTGGAATCTGGGCTCATCATCGCTTCCTCATATGTCGCGGGGTCGTCGGTGTTGTCCACCAACATGACACTCATAATAGGATCATACCAATCGGGAGTGGTACGAGTCCTCGTCGACCAGCAAGGTTCCATAGTAACTTCAATTGAAGTTTCATGATCAACATCATTAGCTTCCTCTCCTATTGATGTAGGCGCCACAGGAACTTCTTCCGGTGCTGTGCTCTCTCAAATCCAAGAGAAGGTTCGACAACCTCGTCGAGTTCTACTTTCCTTCCACACTTCTTTTGGGAGAAACCCCTTGGCTAGAAAGGATCCATTCTTGGCAGTAAATATTTTTCCTTCGGATCTATGATAGAAGGTATACCCAATAGTTTCCTTCTGTTATCCTATGAAGATGCATTTTTCCGCTTTGGGTTCAAGCTTGTCGGCCTGTAACTTCTTTACATAAGCTTCAAAACCCCAAACTTTAAGGAACAACAATTTAGGTTTATTTCCAAACCATAATTCATATGGTGTCGTTTCAACAGATTTAGATGGTGCCCTATTTAAAGTGAATGCGGCTGTTTCTAATGAATAACCCCAAAATGATAACGGTAAATATATAAGTGACATCATAGAACGAACCATATCTAAGAGAGTTTGATTACGATGTTCGGACACACTGTTATGTTGTGGTGTTCCCGGTGGTGTCAATTGTGAAAGTATTCCGCATTTCTTCAAATGCTCTCCAAAGTCGTAACTTAGATATTCACCTCCATGATCAGATCGTAAAAATTGAATCTTCTTGTTACGTTGATTCTCTACTTCACTTTGAAATTCCTTAAACTTCTCGAAAGTTTCGGACTTATGTTTCATGAAATAGATATACCCATATCTACTCAAGTCATCCGTGTAAGTAAGAATATAACGATAACCACCGCGCGATATCACACTCATCGGGCCACACACATTGGTATGTATGATTTCCAATAAGTCCGTAGCTCGCTCCATCATACCAAAAAATGGAGTCTTGGTCATTTTTCCCATCAGACATGCTTCTCATCTTTCAAGTGATTCAAGAAGTCCATCGGAATGGAGTTTCTTCATACGTTTCACTCCAATGTGACCAAGACGACAGTGCCACATGTATGTAGAATTATCATCCAATTTCAAACATTTAGCATCTATATTATGAACATGTGTATCACTACTATCGAGATTCAGTAAGAATAGACCATCTATCAACGGTGCATGACCATAAAAGATATTACTCAAATAAATCGAACAAACCATTATTCTTGGACTTAAACAAGTAACCGTCTCGTAATAAACATGATCCGGATATAATGTTCATGCTCAACGCAGGCACCAAATAACAATTATTTAAGTATAAAACTAATCCCGATGGTAGATGAAGAGGTAGCGTTCCAATCGCGATCACATCAACCTTTGATCCATTTGCTATGCGCATCGTCACCTCGTTATTCGCTAGTCTCTGTTTATTCTGCAGCACCTGTTTCGAGTTATAAATATGAACAACCGAACCAGTATCAAATACCCATGCACTACTATGATTACTAGTAAGATACACACCAATAACATGTATATCAAATATAACTTTCTTCTTCATATTGACGTTCTTTAGATCCGCCAAGTACTTGGGGCAATTCCGCTTCAAGGGACCTTCTCCCTTGTAGTAAAAGCACTCGTTATCAGGCTTAGGCCCAGCCTTGGTATTCTTCGCCGACGCGGTAGCTTTCTTACCGCCCTTCTTGAAGTTTCCCTTTTTCTTAGGCTTGCCTTGCTTTTTGAAATTGGTGGTCTTATTAACCATCAACACTTGGTGCTCTTTCTTGATCTCCACTTCTGTAGACTTCAACATAGAGAAGAGTTCTGGCAACGTCTTATCCATGTGTTTCATGGTGTAGTTCATCACAAAGTTCTTGTAACTTGGTGGTAACGATTGGAGGACACGATGAATCCCCAAAGCATTAGGAATTATAATGCCCCATCTCTGGAGCTTATTGGCATGCCTAGACATCTTAAGCACATGGTCACTGACAGAGATGCCCTCTTCCATCTTCTAGTTAAAGAACTTTTCAGAAGCTTCATAACTCTCAACTGCCGTGTGAGCCTCAAATATCATTTTGATTTCACGGACAATATCATGTGGGTCAAAGTTCTCAAACCTATTTTGAAGCTCCGATTCCAAAGCATAAAATATAGAACACTGAACTATGGAGTACTAATTCTTCCGAGTACGGTAAACATTTTTCATCTCATCGGTAGCATCATATGCTGGTGGGTCACCCAACGGTGCATCCAGCATATAGGTCAAATGACCACCATTGAGGACAATCCTCAAATTGCGGAACCAATCTGCGAAGTTGCTTCCATTGTTTTTCAACTTTTCTTTCTCTAGGAACGCATCAAAATTTATGGTAGGGGCCGCCATGATCTACAACATATTTGTCATAGTTTAGACTAAGTTTATGACAAATTGAGTTCTAATTAATAGTTAAATTAATCTAGGTGAACTCCCACTCAAAACAATATCCCTCACATTTTTTTAGTGATCACACGAACCAAATCCACTGCATCAAGTCCGATCATCACGAGAGATGATGTAGTTTCAAAGGCAAATAATCAACATGTTCATCATATCTACTATATGACTCATGCTTTACCTTTCGGTGATCCGTGTTCCAAGACCATGTCTGTACATTCTAGGCTCATCAAGATTAACCTTAGTTTCTGCATGAGAAAATCTGGCTTGCTCCCATTGTATGCAAACGTTGAATCAAATACACCCGATCATCACGTGGTGCTTCGAAACAATGAGTCTTGGTAATGGTGCTAACTAAGGACGAGCACTTTGTTACTTGATATTTTGTGAGAGGGATCATCTTATAATGCTACCGTTGCAATCTAAGAAATACAAGATGCACAAAAGGATTAACATCACATGTAATTCATAATATGTGATATGATATGGCCTTTTTTCTTGTGCTTCCAATATCCATCTTGAAGCATGAACATGATCTTCATCATCACCGGCATGGCGTCAAGGTCAATGGCACCGCTCCATGGTTGTCGTCCACCAGCATCAACTATTACAATTACTTTGAATAATATACATGCATATCTTAACAAAATTAAAAGACAACCATGAGGCTCATGTTGGTTGCCGACTTACAATAAGTATCATTGCATACATCATATATAAACACAATCATGGCCATATCACATAACAGCACACCCCTGCAAAACAAAGTTAGACGCCTCTAATTTTCTTTGCATATTTTACGTGATTTGGGGCTTTCAATAAGTCTCATTCTAACTTACGAACAAGAACCACAATGTTGATGCATGAACTATCAAGTGCCCGTTGTAAATTGAATCTTCACTGTGATGGGGGAGACAGACATCTGCAAAGCCACTTATGCAATACAAGTTGCATGTCGAGCGTGGAGCAAGACTCATGAACGATGTCATGTAAGGTTAGCCTGGGCTGCTTCATACGACCATCCCGCAAGATGAAAAGTACACAAGAATAAATTGATAATAAAATCACCACCGCCCACAATGACCATTGTGTTCTACTTGTGCAACAGATGTACATATAGAAACGGCTCTGATACCACTACAGGGGTTCGTAGCATGGAAAACAAAAAAATTCTACCGCTTGAACACACACAAGCCAAGATCTATCTACTAAATTGTAGTAATTAGTCGATAGAGTACTCACCCTCGAAGATTCCAAAGTTGTTAACGAGAGCGGATTCTCGTGGGTGATGCAGTCATTCACTTGTCGATCTCAAGATCGCGTAGATGATCCTTCCGGCGCCGCGTTCTGGCAGTGCTCCCACAGTCAGTCACACGTTCGGTATTCGATGAAGACCTTCCTCTCCCTCGTTCCAGCAGGCAAAGGAGGTTGTAGCTCTCTCCTCGCGACTCCGGCAGCATGACGGCGTGGTGTCGGAGTTTAGACGAGAGATCCCGCGGGGCTTCACCTAAGCCGGAGAGAGTATGGTGGAGTAAGAGAGGGGACTTGGCGATCTAGGGTTTAGAGGGCGCCAAGTGGGTGGTGTGGCTGGCGGCAAGGGGCTAGGGTTTGCCCCAAGTCGCTGACTTGGAGGAGCTCCTGGCGGCGGCTACTAGAGATGGTAGGCTCCAAAGCTAGGGTTTGTGGTGAGGGGTAGGGGCGCCCTACCCCTCCTTTTATACATGGGGAGGTTCCAAGGGGGAGGGAATCCTCCCCAAACAACACTTCATGTGGCTGGCGGCAAGGAGAGGGAGGATTCCTCCCTTAGGTAGGAATCCTTCCCTCCCTCCACATGGAAACCATTGTCCTAGTTTGACTTTTTCAAACTGGTTTTTTGACTTTCAAATTAGAGTTTGATTTCTCTCTTCCAAGTGTCCAGCCAAGCTACCTAGGACATGATGCAACCATTCCACTTTGTCATGACACATCTATGTACCCTTCCCCTTCCGGATCGGTGACCCTTCTAGAACATTCCGGTGAAAACACCGGAACCATTCCCGAACTCCAGAATTGGACTTTCCTTATATGTATTTTATTCTCTGGACCATTCATGATCTCCTCGTGATATCCCGGATCCCATACAATACTCCGAACTACATCCGGTCTCTTTACTCGCTTTCCATATCTACTAAACAACATCGAATTCTTAAGTGTGTCTCCCTACGGTTCTTGAATTATGCGGACATGACCGAGACTCTTCTCCGATCAATAACCAATACAGGAATCTGGAAACTTATATGGATCCCACATATTTCTAAGATTACTTCATGATTGAATGAACCATTTACATAAGAAATCAATTTCCCTTTGTCTCGCAATACTTTACTTATCCGAGGTCTGATCGTCGGTATCTCAGCATACCTAATTCAACCTCGTTACCGATAAGTACTCTTTACTCGTTCCTATGATATGTGATCCCTTGTGAGCCAGTCACATGCTTGCAAGCTAATTGGATGACATTCCACCGAGAGGTCCTAGAGTATATCTATCTATCATATGGATGGACAAAACCCACTCTTGATCCATGTGCCTCAACACATACTTTCCGAATACTCAATGCCACCTTTATAACCACCCACTTATGAAGTGGTGTTTGATGTCATCAAAGCATCCATCCGGTGATGGTGATTAACATGATTTACTATGTATCTGAAAGCTTATAGCAAACAAACTATTAAAATGACTCGATCTTTATGCTACGCTTATCTATAGGAGTATGTCCATCACACCATTCTCCTAATGATATGTTCTTGTTGTTAATAACATCTCAATGTTCATGATCAGGAAACCATGATCATCTATCAACCAACAAGCTAGTATTACAAAGAGGCTTTACTAGGGACTCTAACAAGTTTACAAATCACAAAAGTATTAATGTTTCCGGTTAATAAAATTATAACATGAATGTAAACATTTATCGTAAACACAAAGATATAATAATAACTACTTTTATTATTGCCTCTTGGGCATATCTCTAATAGTGTGTGGTTTCCCGGCCTGTGACACGTGAGGATGGCGGGTGAGGGCGAGCGACCTGCAGATAATGCACGTTCGGGATCGACCAGCACACCGGGACGATGCTGGGAGGTCAGATGGTGGTCCTTGGAGTGCGGTTGTATCCTCACCCTCGATCTGGCGCCTCCACCATAATTGGGTTTGTTTGGATGTGGGAGAAGAAGCCGTCAGGATACGGTATCTTCAGGGCAGGGAGAAAAATAAGACCACGAACGGGTATAGTGGAAAGTGCAGTATTATGTGATTTGGTGGGAGGGAAAAATAGAAAAAACTGGTTGACAGAAGCATTTTGTCCTTTATTATTAGGTATGTATTTGCTTGTCAATTTGTATACTTGAGCTGATTGGGAAAGGATTAGCCATCAATGGCGCCAAACGCTAGAGCAGACAGATAGGTCGAGCCTATTATTTGCTTATAAATTTATGTACTTGAGATCATTGAGATAGGATTGGCCAAATTGGCCAGTGATGGCACCAACCGCCTATCATGGTGGATTCACGGCAGATGTCATGGGTAGGCTTAAGTTGGGGCCGTATGGATGCGACAGGAATCTAGGGAGGGAGTGAGTAGTGAATATGCCCACAAAGAATAGGGAAGAACACCAGAGACAATGGCTATGTCTTGAACTGGATCTGTTATTCCTTCTTTGTATGGTGGTTACAAGTGCTCCTTGAGCTATTTGCCAAGTTTCTACTACTCCCTCTTTTGGAAATGTAAGATCTTCTAGATTTGTAAAATAAATGTATCTAGACACCTTTTAGTATGTAGATTCATTTTAACCTACACACTAAAGTTGTCTAGATATATTAGTTTTACTATTCTAAAACATCTTATATTTCTAAAGAGAGGGAGTAGGAGATAGAGGAAGAATAAGTGACCAGCCCCACACCCTAGCTCTACCCCTCCTTATAGAGTGGATGGGGTAGCTAGATTTACATAGTGGGTTCTAGGGTTTACTGTATGGGCTTCTGCTTTACCCAGTGGGCCGGGTCATAGGGCCCATCCTCTGGTCCTAGACCCAGTCAGCAAAGCGTGCCCACCAACGGTACCATAGTAAATTGATGCCAGTTCTTTAGGTGTCATCCAGCTCTTTAAGCCTCACCCGGCGCTTTAGGCGTCACCCGACAATGCTCTTCTCATCGTTCAGTTTTGACCCACTTGTGTAGTGGCCCTGTAGCACTATTAGAGTCATGCACCAGCCTGTTTGGTGACGCATGGTGCCAGAAGCGTACACTAGAAGTAGCCTCTCCCCCTTTATGACTCGGCTCCACCTCGATGACTCGTCCTTCACATACCTGCAAGTAAGAATCATTGATATGCTTATGTCGACATACATTATATGTCGGCTGAGCATTGTTGTTATTATTCGGCTATTATTAACTTGGCCTAAGTCGGCCAGACTCGGCTAAGATGAGTCCGAGTTTTTTTAGACTAAAGGCACCGCGTGCCCGGCTTTAAATTAATAAAGCCACAAATGGCAGAGTACACAGAGTTTTAACCTGAACATAAACAACCTAAAATATTATAGCCCAGGGAGCACAGCTGCGATACGAAATAAGTTTTAAGCTTAAGCCGCTACTCTAGCAATCTTAAGTTGACGACACAAATGGTCCAAACACATGGACAAACTACTGACGAGAGGGAGAGGAGGATCTTCTGGTCGGCAAGATGGAAGAAGAGGTCGATGCAGGCCTGGTATTCTCCGCGAACACCTTCCTAAGCATGGCCACCATCTCGTCCAGCAGCAGCAACTCCGTGTTTTTTTGTAGAAGACGCTAGACCTGCAAGGTTAAGACAGATTTAAAGAAAACGTCAGAAGGTTGTCGAGGGAATTTAGACTCAATGGTGAATTTATTTCTTTTAATCCAAATCGACCAACATTGCACTGCAAAGAAGGTCCAGAGGGCTCTCCCTACCCTCCCCTGAAACCCCTCCATAATCACGCACCACTCTTGGCGGGATCTAGGGTTCCAAACAGAGCCAAACATGGCTCGGGCGCCACTCCAAGAAAAACGTGCAAGGATGCAGCGGAACAAAATGTGATCGACATTTTCCTCCAACCCACACAGGGCACAATTCCCATTGGAAGGACCATTTCTCTTGAAGATTTGATCGTTTGATGGCAGTCTATCTCTAAGCAACTGCCAGAGAAAGATTTTAAACTTGGTAGGAATTCTGATTTTCCAAATAGTGTCCCAAGTCCCAAAAACATGTCCCTTAGACAGCTTAGTGGACATGGATTTCGTAGAGTAGGATCCGTCGCCCTCAAGCTTCCATGACACTTTTTCTAGGCCTTCCGAAGGGGAAACCCCAGCCAGATCTTCCATCATTTCAGTCTAGAGAGCAGTTTCTTCACTACCAAAGGAACGCCTAAAAGCCGGAGACCAAGCTTCCCCATCCAATGCCCTCACTATAGACAAGTCTGGGTCTGTAGCAATGGCGAAAATCCTAGGAAACCTCACACAGAGTGGTTCCGAGCCGATCAACTGGTCTGTCCAAAACCTGACACTGGAATTGGCTCACCTCTTATGACCCTACTAGGGGTTATCCCCCCCCGACATTAGTCCCTGAAGATGTCGAGGTCTAACAGTTTTAACTGATAGGCCTTAGCAGGTTCCTTTAGTGATTTTGGAACTTCTCTTTTCTATCCGACATTTAGAAAGTTGGCTCAACTCTTTTGACTCGTCATTGGTATTAGCTCGATCTTTTCCGAGTTGCAGTCTAGGAGTCACCATGGCGGAGAAGGCCCACGTTGTTCATGCAGCCCATCCTCTGTTGACAAGAAGAAAAGAAACCCGGAGCCGTACGATGCACGTTCGTGGATCGATAAGATCGACGAGGCCCGGGAAGGACCATACCTGGGACCACGTTGCTTTGGACCTACGATACGGTCCGCAACTTACCCCAAAGGTTTCCGGATTGACAAGACCATCAAGCCCTATGACGGCACCGCTAAGCCAGCTACATGGTTGCAGGATTACGGCAATGCGGTAGTGATTGCCGGGGGTAACCCCAATGTTGCCGTCAAGTACCTCCCATTGATGTTGGCGGGCACAACCCGTCAATGGATTGATGACTTGCCGGAAAAATTCATCTGCAATTGGTTGGACATGCAAGAAGCGTTCACCAAGAACTTTGAGGGTACGTACAAACGTCCCTGCACTATTGGCGACCTACAGCAGTGCTTGCAAGCGAAATACGAGACATCTCGCGCCTACCTCTCCCGCTGGCTGGATATGAAGAATTCCTGCGCAGGAGTGCATGCTCAGACCGCCATGGCCGCCTTCATCGATGGGTTGGAAAGGGGAACGTTGCTCCGACATAAGCCGAAGCGCTTGTAGGACAATCACCAGCTTGACTTAACCCAGATGATTCAGTTGGCTAGTGCGTTCGCAGCTGCCGACGACAATGCTCGCGGCTCTCTGACGGCAACGGCCGTTCCAACTCATGCTCGGAGGAACAGCAGCACAAAGTGGAAAACCGCTCCAGCAGAAAAGCAAACTCCCGACATGGTCGCCATGACCTTTGCAGGACGAGGTGATGGTGGACAACGTGTCCAAGGACGGGGAGCTGGTCGTGGGCAGCAACGAGGAAGTGAAACTACCTCGGCAGCGCTCCGCGTTCCCCAAACCTATGAAGAGTACATCGATATGTCGTGCCACGTACACCTCGATGTCAACGGCAAGGCCACCCATACCAATCAACACTGCAAGTTCGTCAACGACCTCAAGGAGGACCCGGAGTCCGGCTACAAGCAAAGTCGGAAGAACAGACCGCGAGGCAAGGGCAAGGGGAAGAAGAAGGAGGAGGAATCCAAGGATTCAAGTGATATGGACGAGGATGTTGACCCCAAGCACGCCACCAAGAGCGACGACAAAGGCAAGAACCCCTTCGTGAAGAAGGTGCCAGTCTACCACACTTTCCTTGGCACCCCACCGTCCGACAACAGAATACCTCTATCAGGATACTGATGGCTACTCTACCCCCAGTTCCCCAGTACCTGCGCTGGTCGGAGGTTCCAATTACTTGGGACAAGAAGCACGCAGACCTTATCCCTACGGAGAACCAATACGCCATGGTCATCAACCCTTTGACTGGCGGCATTGAGTTCACCAAGTGTATGGTGGATAGTGGAAGCAGCATCAACATCATGTACGTGGATACGCTGCAGAATATGAACTTGACAGAGGTAAACCTAAGGCGGACCAACACCATCTTCCATGGCGTAGTTCCTGGTCGGGAGGCTCGGTCCCTTGGGTGCATCACACTTCAGGTCGCCTTTGGCGATGTTAATAATTACCGCCAAGAGTGCATGATCTTTGAGGTGGTCTCCTTCAAGAGCGTGTACCACGTCATATTCGGCCGCGACATATTCCACACCTTCATGGCCAAGCCATGCTTCGTCTACAACAAACTCAATATACCCGGACCAAACGCTGTCATCACCGTATCTGGAAGCTTTACCAAAGCTAGGGACTGCGAGATTAATGAAGTAGCCTACGCGGAAGCTGTCCTCTACAGCGAAGAATTCAAGGAGATCCAGAGCAAGGTCGATGACTCAGAGATGCCCGCATCAAAGAAACGGATTTCCGACTCCGCTCCTGCATTCAAGGCCGCCATCGAGACCAAGCCGATGTAACTTGTGGTAGGCGATGCCTCCAAGACCACCGCCATTGGGACGAACCTGGATCCCAAATAGGAAAGCGCGCTCGTCGAGTTCCTCCGTGAGAATAGGGAGATCTTTGCATGGCAACCTGCCGACATGAAAGCTGTACCTAGGGAACTTGCTGAGCACAGCTTAAACATTGATCCAAAATGCAAACCAGTGAAGTAACCTCTACGACGCTTTGGAGATGAGAAGAGACGCGCCATAGGCAAAGAGATAGCTAGGTTACTTAAGGCTAGTTTTATCCGAGAAGTCCTTCACACCCAATGGGTGGCCAATCCTGTACTTGTCCCCAAAAAGGGAACCAAAGAATTAAGAATGTGCGTTGATTACACCGGCTTGAACAAGGCATGCCCCAAAGATCTGTTTGCTTTGCCTCGCATTGACCAAGTCATTGACTCGACGGCTAGCTTGGAAATTTTGTGTTTTCTCGATGCATACTCAGGATACCACCAGATCAAGATGAGGAAGTCAGACCAATTGGCCACTTCGTTCACTACTCCATACGGCACGTTTTGCTATGTTACGATGCCCTTTGGTCTGAAAAATGCAGGTGCTACCTACCAGCGGACAATGCAACATTGCCTACACGATCAAATTGGTCGGACCATTCACGCCTATGTGGACGATATAGCGATGATGTCAAAAATTTCAAATGACTTAATGTACGAATTAAAAGAAACCTTTGATAATCTCCGGAAATACAACATGATGCTTAACCCTTAATGAAGTGCGTCTTCGGGGTTCCAGCCGGCAACCTGTTGGGCTTCATTGTTTCCCAGCGTGGAATCGAGGTCAACCCGGAGAAAATCAAGGCCATCATAAACATAAACCGTCTGACATGCCTAAAGGAAATTTAACGACTAACAGGTTGTGTTGCAGCAGTTAGTCGGTTCATCAGCCGACTTGGAGAGAAGGCTCTGCCGCTGTACAAGTTGCTAAAGAAGGCGGACAAATTCACGTGGATGGATGAGGCAGATGCAGCATTGAAGCAGCTCAAGGAGATTCTTTCCTCAGCGCCCATCCTTGTAGCACCTGAGCCTGGAGAGCCCATGTTAATTTACATGGCGGCAACCAACCGGGTAATCGGCATCGTCGTCGTGGTAGAGCGGAAGGAACCAGGCTATGAGCACGGAGTTTAACGACCAGTTTACTATGTAAGCGAGGACTTGATGGAGTGCAAGGAGCGTTACCCGCACTACCAGAAGATATCTTATGGAGTATTCCTTGCTTCTCGGAAGCTGAGGCATTACTTTCAGGAGAACCCAATCTCAGTGGTGAGCAAGACTCCACTGTCCGACATTATCAGCAACAGCGACGCTACGGGAAGGGTCGCCAATTGGGGCATTGAACTTGTCGCCTTCGAAATCACCTACAAGAGACGAAACGCTATCAAATCAGAAGCCTTGGCGGATTTCATTGCAGATTGGACGGAGATGCCAGATGCTACTCCGTTGTCGGAACGAGAGTACTGGGTGATGCACTTTGACGGATCAAAGCTGCTCAACGACTCGGGGGCTGGTGTATTGCTACAGTCACCAACTGGGGACAAGCTACACTACGTTCTGCAGATCCACTTCGAGGCTACAAACAACATCGCGGAGTATGAAGCGCTCATTCACGGATTACGCGTAGCCAAGGATATTGGCATCAAGCGCATAGTTTAATGTGGAGATTCTGACTTCGTTGCCCAGCAGGTGGCTGGCACCTGGAATGCGCGAAACCCTATGATGGCGGCATATCGAGATGAAGTGGACGAGATAGCCAAGTGCTTCTTTGGCTACGAAATCAAGTATGTACCTAGGGAGCAAAACGAGGCTGTTGATCTACTGTCTAAGCTTGGATCAGGGCGCAAACGAATTCCGCCAGGAGTTTTCCTAGAACATCTACGGACACCATCCGTGAAGGGAGCAGACATCGACAACCCGGATAGAGTTGACTCTTTCCTCCACATGGTGGCAAAGGTCCCTCCGGCCATGACAAAACCGTTCATGGAATATCTCGAACACGGAACTTTGCCCGACGACAAAGTTGAAAGATGGCAAATAGTACGACGAGCAAAGGTGTCACATCCCAAATTTTAGATTTGGTTCTGCATATCATTCATATCATTCAATCATGATCTTCCATGCAAAACCTTCGATTGAAATGATTCGGCAAAACGCCATTTTCAAAACCCTATTTTATTTTACTAAAATGCTCCTACGGGATGGTACACTAGGACTTGAGTTTTCCACCCTTGTAGACTAGTGGAATCAAGTACCACTTGACCCTAGATTGATCTCCTAGATTTTAGAAAAAATTAGGAACAAGTTTCACCCAATTCGGAGTCCGTATGAAAAAGTTACGGAGGAATTACTAAATAGGAAATTGGAAAAAGAGAAAAGATCAAAAAAAAAGGGGCGCAGCCGCTGGGCCGAGCCGGCCCACGCCGCAGCCAGCAGCGCGTAGTAACTGCCGCCGCCAGCTGCCGACCCGCTGACGAGCGAGGCCCGCCCGTCGGCCGCCTCCAGTCACCTCCACGCGGGGCCCGCCTGTCAGCCGAGTTCGTCTCGAGCTCCAACTACTAGCACGATTCTCGCGGGATTCCCGTGTCGTTTCCGAACCGATTTCAATGATTTTTCTTGCCTATAACGATCTCCTCGAGCCCCTCTTCCAAACCCCCCATCTAATTTCAACCGAGACGCCCTAAATCTCCGGCGATTTCTCGCTGGAGTTCGAGCCGCCGTCGCCATTAGCTCAGGTGAGCGCGCCGCCCTCACCTCGCCGCGCCGCCCTCGCCTCGCCCGCACGCGCCGCCACCTCTCCGCACCACCCTCTTGACCGCCGCCTCCTTCTCCCCCGCAGGCCGCCACCCCGATGCCCGCCCGAGCCGCCACCCGACGCCGACCCCGCCGCCTGCGACCGCGCGCGCGCCCGCCGCCTCCTCTCCGCGCCGACACCAGACCCCGCCGACCCGACGCCACGCCGACCGCCCGCCGCCGCCGCCCGCGCCTCGCCGCCGTCGCTCAGGTGAGCTCGCCGTCGCCGCCACCTCCCCCTGCCGTCGATCTTCGATCCAACGGCCCAGATTGGGCGTGGACTAGTCAGCCAGTCAACCCGCACTGAGTCAGCGCTGAGTCAGCAGCCAGTCAACCCGCACTGAGTCAGCGCTGAGTCAGCAGAGAATATTCCCAGAATATTCCCTTTTGATTTAAATCGATTTAGAAATTGCAGAAATTTGTAGAATCTTGTAAATTGCGTATCAAATAATCTACTAGGCCAAAAATTGCAAATAAAATATGTGTAGATTCAGTAAGTCGTGTAGAATCTTGCTGTACCATTGTTTTACACTTTTGCAGCAAGATTTTGTCCAGATTAATTAAATTATTTAGTGCCCTTTTTGGAGTAATTAATTTGTAGAAAAATATCTGTAACTCCAAAAATTGCAAATAATATGTCCCTGGATTCAGTAGAACAAGGGGAATCTCAAAGTGAATTAAAAAGATAGTCTTACAGTAAAAACTTTTGCAGAAACCATTTAGTGGCTTTATGCAGTATTTTAATTACTCAGGTATTTTTATAATTCCTTTTTGAGTAATTCCAATTGGTACTGTTCCTAAATAGCAATGCCTATACAGTAGAATTTTCCCAAGATTTTACAAGCAGTATACTATCGGTAGTGAATTATTTGGTTTCTAGCTCTAGTTTTGAGCGTTATATTTTGCATAATAGTTTTCCTTGCGCTAAAATTATTTTCCATGCATGCAATCAGTAGCTCTACTGAATAGAATTATGTGGTTCTGCTGTAGCATCAATCCACTTGTCATGCATGCATTCATGCATCATCTTTGTTGCATATGCTTCTGGATGGTTTGTTTATGATTGCAATTGTATCGTGTAGATTGTGACGAGTGCAACGCTTGCTCGTGTCTGGATTGTTCTTCCGACCGCTACAACCAAGGAAAGTAGATGCTACTTTTTTCATGATATTGTCCTACTATTTTCAATGCATTGTCGTGTATTTTGTAGATGCATGTGTAGGATGATACTATCGCTATGCTATGTCCTATTATGTGGTAGGGCTTTCCTTGTAGATGAACCACCGTTGGTAGATGTGCTTAGCCATTCTATGATGAACGAGGGCTGGGTTACATCACTGAGAGTTGTTTATAAATGTGTTGGTTTGTGAAAACTAAAACAACTTAATCAATGAATCTCCTGGGTGTGATGGGATTGATAAATTTTGGTGGTATCATTGCGGAAAGGCACCCAGGTATCGAGAGAAAATGATTGGCTTCTTTATTTTGTAGCTTACGTGTACAACCATGTGTCAATAATGAAATGGGCGGTTGGTTGGACTTAGTAGGTTGTGGTAACTCGAACCCGCGTATCCAGAGATGTAGAATTTTGGTAGGTTGGACCGGTGCGCATCGGGATTGGGGAGCTAATTCCCGAACGGTCTCTTCTTGGACTTCTCCCTATCATCACCCAAAATGAGAGTGATGGTAGGAGCTGGGCTGGCCAAGTCACATGGGTAAATTGTACTAACCCCTGCAGGGTGTACAATCTAATCGATTAGCCGTGTCCCCGATTATGGACATCTGAGTTGCTTGATATTGATTCCATGACATGTTTCTCGCTCATTCTAATTTCATAATTGCTTTAATGTTGTTGGGTTAACTTAATTGGGATCTTTTCAAAGGAAATCAAAAACTGTTTATGAAAGTAGGACAAAGGTATTTGCAAATGCAAGTCAGACACAGCTCCAATTGCCAAATATGCATGTAGATGTTAGCACTATTGTCTCCTTTACTAGCTCTACTTGCCATACATTCCATGTATTGATCCTTCGGGGCTGCTACGTTTCATGTTGCAGGATATTCCGATTCTGAGTAATCGATATAGGCCACGGTACTCCACTCGGCACTTGTTCACTTGTGGGTAATTTGAAGAATGGAGGATTTACTTTATTTATGTTGCTACCTGAATAATTTGAGCTAGCCTTGGGCTAAGCTTTTATTGTAATAATGGTACTCTGGATCTTCGTCATTTATGATACACGGATATTTTGCTATGTTATTCATCTTATTCTATTGTGGGCCAATGAACCGATCCAGGGATTGGCATGTCACAGTGAAGCCATGGTCTTTTCAGAACCGCGGTGTTACAAGATGGTATCAGAGGCCGTGTGTCGACTGTAGGATCGTGACCTAGGATTGGATAGGAAGCCATAGAATTACTAAAGCTTATATTAACTCTGTATTTCATCTTATGCCTTTCACTCTCGTAAAATTCTTACCATATGCTATTCTCACACTTTCCTCTTTTAATTGATAGATGGGAGAAGTCAGGACTGAGTATGCAACCATGGAGTCACGAAGGCCCTTTGCAAGACAGTTAGCACAGCTCTCGCAGTCATTGGGATTGCCGCTGCCCATGTTCAAGGGAAGAAGGCTGTACACCTATGGATATGGTGAGGATGCATGGGAGATCACTACCTTCATATTCAGGGATGCCGCCTTGCCAAACCCTGTGCATCTGATCTACACCAAGACCTATTGCAAGTGGGGACTTGGAATCAACTTGGCCATACATGAAGCTCTGTCTCGCCAGTGCCATCATGTCCGACACCTACTACCAGCAGACTCACCCTACCGTGACTATGGGAGGCGTGATGAAGATGGGCACATTGTGGTTACCCCGGGCGACAGGAAAAACATGCCGCCCCGTCGGAGGCACATAGAGGACATGGAAAGGGAGAATGGAGCTCTAGCTAAGAAAGTGATGATGATAAAGGAGATTGCAGATTTTACCAGCAATGGTATGGTGGTCCAAGGACAGGAGATTGACACCTTGCATGAAGCTGTGGGGGTTCTGGAGAATGACCTGATAGCCAGAGATGCAACCATAGCTCATCTTCATGGTACTGTGCAGGAGAACACCCAGAACATACAACAGTTGCAAGGGACCGTCCAGGAAAGGGATCAAACTATTAAGGCTATGGCAGCCCAGATTACCGCTCTCCAAGCACAGCTGAATCCACCCTCTGATGATGACAATGGAGATGGTGACAACAATGATGATGATGATGACAATGGGAATGATGATGATGATGAGGATGAGGATGATGATGATGGAGACGATGATGGTGGAGGAGATGAAGTTGTTGCAGTTGTAGCTGAAAGTGAAGAAGAAGAGGAGGATCCAGAAGAGGTGGAGTTTGAGATTTCAAGTGATGACTCAGGAGAGGTGTATACTCCGCCGCCATGGTTGAACCGTGGACAGAAGCGCCAATGCATGAGTGCAAGGACCTACCGCAACCTCTTCAAGAAGTAGATAGAAGTCCACCAATTAGTCCTCGTTAGGTAAATTCGTTAGGATTAGTCTCGATCGATGTAAGACTTAACAACTGCTAGCTTAAGAGTGTTTAGTTGCTTATTTGTGTACTCCAATATCCCAGGAATTATTTGTGCGAAGTTTATGAAAGAGTTATGGCAAGTTTGGTTAATATCTGTGTTATTTTCGCTGCAGTTTTCTGCTGATACAACAGTACTGTACGATTTTTCATATTTTACTGGTATCTGGGAAAAATCTGAAAAAAATAGGGATCGTTCAAAACTCTCTGTACTGTATGTGCAAAAATCATCAAAAATCCTGACGAGTTTAAGTCAGGTAGAAAAATTTGTGAACGCTGCTGGACTGTTCTGGCAGATTACTGATTTTGTTGCTTTGTTGATCAACTGTTTAGTTAACCATTGCCAACTCTTGTAAAACTATTTCAGTAGGTATATACTGCTAGGATAACCCCTGGGATGTTGCTGGATCACTTGTTTATTGATGTGTTGCTTGCTTGATATTGTCTGCTATTGTTTGTTGTTGTTTGAGCATAATGCATGGGTAGAATCCTATTATCGTAGTTGATTCTTTCTAAGCTTACCTGTGCTGAACCGCAGATGCCTCCCCGTCGTCAACCCACTGAGTTGGAGAAGCTCATGGCAGCTCAGGCACAACTGACCGAAGTTATGACCCAGTTCATGGAAGCTTAGAACAACAACAACAACAACAACAATGGGAACAACCAGCCTCAGGGAGATGCTCTCACCAGGTTTCTGAGGTTAAGGCCAGCTAAGTTCTCTACTGCAACGGAACCAATGGTTGCTCTCGACTGGTTCCGTTCAGTCAACAAGGATCTGGTAACTGTTGGGTGCACTGATGCTGAGAAGGTGAGGTTTGCCGCTCACCTACTGGAGGGACCAGCCGCTTCTTGGTGGGACACTTTTCAGATCACCCACCCGCTGGACACTGTGACTTGGGCAATGTTTGAGGAAGGTTTCAGGACCAACCACGTGTCTTCAGGAGTTCTGAGCCTGAAGAGGAAGGAGTTCCGCAACTTGCGCCAAACCAATCGCACCGTGGCTGAGTACATTGAGGAGTTCAACAACATGTCCCGTTATGCACCTGAGGATGTTGACACTGATGCAAAAATGAGGGAGAGATTCCTGGATGGCCTCAGTGATGAGCTTTCAGTGCAGCTACTGGTGGTTTATTGCCCCACTTTTCAGGAGCTTATGGACAAGGCCAGGATCTTGGAAGGGAAGCACAAGCAGGTGGAAAGCCGCAAGAGGAAGAGCAACAATCACCACTCTGGTTCACATCGCAAGTCTCGCACATCATATGATGGATACTCCAAGCATGGAGGGAGTGACCATGGGAGCCATGATCGCCATCACCATGGAGGTGATGGACATCGCCATGACAACCACAAGAGCAGCCACCACAGTCACAAGGGAGGACACTCTCACCATTCTGGAGGACACGGTGGACATGACCGCAACCGTGATCGCAGCTTTGTGAAGAAGGATCTGAGTGAGTTGACATGCTTCAAGTGTGGACAGAAGGGACATTATGCTGACAACTGTCCGGAGAGGAAGGGACTGAAGCCAACCAACAACCAGAAGGCCACAGTGAACCACATGAATGTGGAGGAGATCCCAGATGAGCCTGACCTTGTGATTGGTAAGTTCCCAATCAACACTCACCCTGCAATTATACTTTTCGATACTGGTACATCGCATTCATTCATATCGAGGGAATTTGTGGATAAGTATAAGCTACCTACTGAGTCTATGAAAGAGTCCATTAGAGTAAGCTCACCTAGAGGAGATATGATAGCTAGCGCGGGATGCCGCGGCTTAACTGTGAGGATTGGAACACACAACTTCATTGCACATCTGGTAGTGTTGGAGTCACAAGGGTTAGATGTTATTCTGGGTATGGATTGGATGTCTATGCATGGGGGACACATAGATTGTGCACAGCGAGCTGTTTCACTCAAAACCCCGGATGGTAAGAGAATTAGGTTCAAGTCGGCAGTGCGACCGGGAAGGTGTAAGCTGAATTCTCTTAAGGGGGGTTAGCATGGATACTGTGCCTGTGATTAGGGATTACCCGACGTGTTTCCAGAAGAGCTGCCAGGGATGCCACCTGACAGGGAAGTGGAGTTTCTCATCGACCTGATGCCGGGAACAGGACCTATAGCAAAGAGACCATATAAGATGGATGTGGATGAGCTGAAAGAATTAAAGAAGCAGCTGAAAGAGCAGTTGGACAAGGGATTCATTCAGCCTAGTTCGTCGTCATGGGGTGCACCTGTTCTGTTTGTGGAGAAGAAAGACAGCAGCAAGAGATTAGTGGTGGACTATCGCTCGCTGAATGAGGTGACCATCAAGAACAAGTACCCTCTGCCGAACATAAATGATTTGTTTGATCAACTGGAAGGAGCGAAGGTGTTCATCAAGATTGATCTGCGATCAGGCTACTTCCAATTGAAGATCCGGGAGGAAGACATACCAAAGACCGCTTTCACCACTAGGTATGGCTTATATGAGTATACAGTTATGTCTTTTGGACTAACAAATGCCCCGCCATATTTCATGACCATGATGAACAAGGTATTCATGGAGTACTTGTACAAGTTCGTGGTGGTGTTTATTGATGACATACTGATATATTCCAAGGATGATGCTGAGTATGAGAAACATCTGCGACTGATTATGGAGAAGCTGAGGGAACACAAGATGTATGCCAAATTCAGCAAGTGTGAATTCTGGCTTAACACTGTTGGATTTCTTGGACACGTGGTGTCAGGAGAAGGAGTCGCTGTTGATCCAAGCAAAGTGACTGCAGTAACTGAGTGGGAAGCGCCCAAGAATGCGGGAGAGATTCAAAGCTTTTTGGGACTTGCTGGATATTACAGGAGGTTCATTGAAAACTTCTCCAAGATTGCTAAGCCGATGACTGAACTTCTGAAGAAGGAGAGGAAGTTTGAGTGGACGGATGTGTGTGAAGCCAGCTTTCAGGAACTGAAGCGTCGACTAGTGACTGCACCTGTTCTGTGTTTACCAGATCTTCAGAAGGATTTCCAAGTGTACTGTGATGCTTCTCGACAGGGACTTGGGAGTGTGCTGATGCAGGATGGGAGAGTGGTGTCATATGCCTCGCGGCAACTTAAACACCATGAGAGGAATTATCCCACACACGACTTGGAACTAGCATCAGTTGTGCATGAGCTCAAGGTATGGAGGCATTACTTGATGGGGAAACACTGTGATGTGTACACTGACCACAAGAGCCTGAAATACATATTTACCTAGAAGGAACTGAATATGAGGCAAAGGAGATGGTTGGAACTTATCAAGGACTATGATATGAATCTGCAATATCACCCAGGAAAGGCCAATGTAGTAGCGGATGCTCTGAGCCAGAAGGTTTATGCCAATGGATTGACAATTAGGGAATTGTCCGAGGATTTGTGCAAGCAATTCAAGGACCTTAGACTGGAGGTAGTATCTGAAGGATACTTGGCAACAATGGAAGTCCAACCAATGCTACAGGACAGAATCAGGAAGGCTCAAGTGGGAGACAAAGAGATTGATGAAGTAAAGGAAAAGATGAAGGAGGATCGGGCGAGGGAATTCCGTGAGGATGAGCAAGGAACCTTGTGGTATGGAAATCGTTTGTGCGTCCCCAACGATCCAGAGATAAGGAAGTTGATTCTGCAGGAAGCTCATTACTCGCCGTATTCCATACATCCGGGCAATACGAAGATGTATATGGACCTAAAGGACAGATTCTGGTGGAACAACATGAAGGGAGACATCGCGGAGCATATTGCCCTATGTGATGTGTGTAGCTGTAACACCCTCAGAATCGACCCTATGCAAGTTTCAGCGATTCCCGCCAAACCCGCATAGAAACGATTCAAAGGTGCCCACCAGGCACTTTCGTGCGGGTGGAAAACGAAGTAATAACATTACGCAACAGTCCTCGATGGGACCCACAGAACATATATATACAATAGCGACTCAATGAGTCAAGAATACAGTTATAGAAGATAAAGATCCAAATGACCTTGGAAACGATAGAGCGTCCGACTACGGACAAGATGCAAATGGGGCTAAGAGCCCTGAAGAATAACCAATGGCGTCCATAACCCTGCCCAGGCCAAGCCGGAAGGGTAACCCTGCTAACGACGTCGATCTCAGAACCTGCTTAAACAAAAAGGGGTGCCGACAAAGGGCAAAGGAAAAAGAGGAGCGTCAGTACTGAGGCCAGTACACGGCGAGACTAGAATTCGGCGGTCCTCGCCTACATAGGTATGGTGGACTGAAGCGGCAGCGGCAACGTGCACTAAACAACCTATAGAGACTCAATACAACTGGTGGCTATCAGATAGGGATAAGAAAGACCTATTCGGAACCAACCTGAAGCTAACACCAAACAAACCCATCCTGGTTTTTCCCCCTCGAGATCCAAACGAGGAAGTCAACCGAGGAACTCACACAGTGGGCAGTTTTATTTATTCAGTTATCATTGCAGCAATTACTAGTCAGGTGTAGGTAATCATCCTGATAAAGTAAGCAGTGGGCCATTTTAGTTAACCATTCTGTTGTAGTTGCAACACTTACTAATCAGATACAAATAGCATGAGATAACCCAAAAACCCAGCAGTTGTTGGTACTTTTATTAGCCATTCCGTTGTAGTTGCAATACTTAAGTCAGATACAGTGGTCGCAAACGACAACCCAAGCAAGCAATTGTTGGCAGTTTTATTTAGCCATTCCATTATAGTGAAGCTGATTACTAGTCATTATGAAGTCAAATTTATAGCACTACTTTAGTTATAGTTGTCTATGATCGAGATACTGTGCTCCAAGTCGTCCATAACCGCGGACACGGCTTTCAGAAAGTTTTACCCGGACGGGGTGCACAAATAGCAACACACACTCGATCAACCTCGGAAAAACCAAATCAAAACCCAACGAGGCCTTCACGACAAAGCAATCACAGGATTCAGAAATATTTCAGGGGGCCACCCCTTAAAGTAGACCCGCAACAAAGCCGGCCGGCTCCGAGACGGACTCAAGGTTGTGGGGACGGCTGTAAACGACTGGAAACCCAAAACTGGGCTTGTCGATACCGCGGAATCGTGCCACGATCCTAAACAGTACAGTGTGCTCCTCGCACAATCGTAAATAAAGCAGTAAAGCATGGCATAAGTACAGGATAGTAATAAAACCCCAAACTAGTTTGTGGCCCCAAGAAATAAGACGGAATCAAGCTCTGGCTCAGGGGGGTCCCATAATCCTCCCGGATGTGGATAGTGCGATAAATCAAGGAACAGGTATCAAGCACTCGGGGTCCTACGGGACACAAGTGAACGGTTAACAACCAAATAACATCTATTGCCCACCTGTGCCTCTGCTTACTTACTTCAATTTTAGTTGTTAAACAGTAATTAAAGTGAACGATAAGTAAAGCCAGGATCATCTCCAACATTGAACAGGCGGAATCACTCCAACAACTGTGGTACTTGACGACACGCGACAGCACTTGAGTGAGCGACTACGACGCGCAGGTCCAACTATCTACCAAACAACAGGTAATAGGAGGTGTCCAAGGCAATATATGGCTGCAAGGGATATCTCGGGTACGGAAACTAGAGCATCGCAACACAGATAGCAATAGATCAACAGGAGGGAGTAAATACTATAAAAGTAAGATAGGTAGAAAGGGGGAGATGCTCGCCTGAAAACATTGTCGAAGGTTCAACCGAAGATCGGGTCGACACTCGCATCAACTCAACGGCCTTATCCGCGAAGAAGCAAATCACTAGAAGGAACACCGGATGCAATATTTAATACTACGGCAAAAGATCGGGCATGATGCATGTATGATGTATGACAAGGCAAGGATGCGATGCAATTAGGCAAGATTAAGCGGAACCGGGGTCCCGACGAATATTTAGATGGTTCAAGTTATTTAGGTACCCCGCAAATTAAATGTTGTCTTCACATGGCAAAATAAGTTACCGGTTCGCTACACAAATTTAAATGAGGCCAATATAAGGCTAGATTTGCGCGCATATGGGCCCCATATTTAATTAGAGGTGAATCGGCATAAGGCCCCAAACCACATGACAAGTATGCATGCATGAACAAATTAATATGCAACAGGTAATGTTATATTTATAAAATAGGGCTCGAGAGAGGGGTCACACATTAGGGTTCGGCGATCTTGGTCCGGGGGTTCGGGGTCGGTCTCAGGGTTCGGATCTGGGGTTCGGACTCCGGGGTTTAGGGCCTTCGGATCGGGGAAGTAGGTCTTGTCGCATCCGCGGAGAAGAGCTTGGTTCGGTGTCGTGCTTGTCATCGTGAAGATCTTGTCGGGTCCGTGCCATCGAGTCGGTCTTGGCATCTGGCTGAAGTACTTGGCGTATCCGAGATGAAGCGCTTATCGTTCCATGTGGCGGTCTTGGCGTCCGAGCGACGATCTTGTCGCATCCGCGGTCGTCGGTCCCTGTCGTCGGTCTTGTCGTTTCACCGTGGAGATCTGGTCGTCGGCGCACTCAGCTTTTTTGGGCATCGGTCTTCGGGTCGAGGGATCGGAGATCTTGGTTAGGGTTCGGTCTTCATGTCCTTGTAGGAGTGCTTGATGGTACGAGAGGGAGAACACGGGGTCGGCGTCTTCACAGCCGGTGTCGTACTTGGGTCTATGGAGGAGAGCATGAAGCCGATGTCGGGGTTCTTAGGACCTTCGGGTCCCTCTTGTTGTACTGGTTCACGGTAGATCTTGAATAGCCATACCATCATCATCGCGACGGTGCACTATCCAGCAGTTCTTGAGTAGCCACGGTCGGGATCTGCAGGAGGCCGGCAGGGGTCGTCGGTACACGCGATGACAGACGACAGAGCGGCTCAGAGAGGGTCGTGGACGAGGCGGCCGGCTCGCTGACGGGCGGAGCAGGGGCGGCAGGAAGCGGCTCGCTGGCGGGCGCGAAGCAGGGGCGGGCGCGGCCGACGGGGACGGGCACTAGGCTCGGGGAAAGCGGAGGCAGCCGGCGGCGATCGCAGATGGAGGCGACGGGGTCCGGCGAGGACGGCGGGGAGGCTCGGGGCACGAGGACGGCCGGAGGCGGGGAGGCGCGGCCGCGGGAAGGAGGGGACCCGACGGCCGGCGAGGAGGCGGCCTGGGGAGGCGAGGGTGAGAGCGGGCCGGCGAGGAGGGAGCCGGCGCCGGCCGGAGGCAAGGTCGAAGCGGGAGGCAGCCCTGGCAACGGCGGCGGCGAGGTTGGCGACACGGCCGGAGGGAGGAGGCCGGGTGGACGGGGTCCGAGGTGGCGGGGCGCGTCGGGGGGGGGAGAGCGACGGCGAGGTGGGGCTTGCAGAGGCGGCGGCGGGAGGCGTGGCGGCCGGAGCACGGGGAGGGAGCGGCGGCGCTCTGGCGGGGCGGAGGCAGGCGCGGCGGAGGCGGGAGGAGCGCCGGGGAGAGAAGGTGGGTGAGCGGCGAGGAGGCGAGGCGGCCGGGGGGGCTCGGGCCGGAGGACAGAGGGGCCGCGGTGGAGGCGGTTGCTCGCGCGGAGGGTAGGAGGCGTGCGGGGAAGAAGACCGGCGGCGGGGCTCGGCTTGCAGGCGGAGGGGCGGCCCGGTGGAGCGGCGGGAGCGAGCGAGGGGGAAGAGGAGGACGCTGCGGCGAGCGGGGAGCAGAGGAGGCGAGGCGGGGTTGGGTGCGGGAGGAGGACGACGCGGGGTGGGAGAGGAAAGGAGAGAGAGAGGAGTGGGAGGTGGGGGACGGGGTCGCGGGCCAGGGGGTGGGCCAGGGCGGCAGGCGTGCGTGGCGTGCGTGCGTTGTGTCGGTGTGTGCTGTGGTGTGGGGCGGCAGGGTGAGGGAGGGAGAGTTGGGGGTGAGGTGGCAGCAGTTGAGTCGTGGGGAGGAGGGAGAGAGGTGAGGTGGCGAGAGAGGATTGGGTGGGGAGAGGTGGCTGGAGGGGTGGGTAGACTAGGTTGGGTAGTTTTAGGATTTTGGTGGACCGATTGGTTTTGTACGGGGGTGGTCGACTGGGTCGAATCGGCCCGTTCGACTGCCCCACTAAAAATAATATAAAATTTTAATATTTAAAACGGATCGTTTGAAAACCATTGGCAGACGAAATAAAATAATCCGGAGACCCGGGTTTTGCGTTTGAATAAAGACGGGGCGTTTAGAAAACAAATTAGGTTTTCCCGAAAATAGTTTTATGCAAGCAAAATGCAAGATGATGACGATGCTCAAATGCATTGTGGCATGATGACATGAGCATGCGGTCATGATGATGCAATGCACAAAAACAACGCGATTTTCTAGTAGTGGTTTTTGCGGGATGCCACAATTCGACACCACTAACAATGGATCTCGCCCTCGAGATCCGCCTCATGGTACCGGAAGGAAGGTCGGCGAACTGCGTCTTCTCGTTTCGTGTAGATCCTCGCGACACCACTAACAAGAGGTCGTTGTTCCTGATCGTCGAGAGAACACTCCGGAGAAACAAAAAGCCGAAGGTAGAGGTATCAACAAATAAAGCCACCTCTAGCTTCCGTGGACGGAGTAAAATTGCTGGATCCACTGATTCGATGTACGAGAGCGAATGATAAGAGTAGTCGGATGGTGATCAGTCCATCGCGCACCCAAACCATTACTCTGCACACGAATAGGCGGATTATGCAACCAACTCTCGGAATTCAGACTGAAGATCTCGACAAGCGAGGTTCGGAAACAAAGGAGTGATGCAGACTCTGCATCAGATCTGGCGTAGATGATGTCGTTGCGTCGGAAAACACCGGAAGGCACAAACAAGGAACAAAGAATGGTACCACAGTAGACGGATTCCATAGGTAGCATGAACACCGGATGGTAGAACACCGTTGCCAAAGGAGGAAGCGAAACCCTGAAGGTACGACGGAAACCCAACCACGAGAATTCCTGGACTTGAAGAGAGAGAAGAGAGCGGATTCAATACGCGTAGAGGTAAGAGGCGAATAGCAGAGGGGTAAGGAGTAAAATCAGACCTAATCAGAACTATCCAACCGATTTTACAAAAATAGTTTTGACACTCTACTTCGGCCGTTAGCTAGGTTATCCTACAGGCTGGACTTGTGGGGTATCGCAACTGCTGAGCTCTGATACCACTCTGTAACACCCTCAGAATCGACCCTATGCAAGTTTCAGCGATTCCCGCCAAACCCGCATAGAAACGATTCAAAGGTGCCCACCAGGCACTTTCGTGCGGGTGGAAAACGAAGTAATAACATTACGCAACAGTCCTCGATGGGACCCACAGAACATATATATACAACAGCGACTCAATGAGTCAAGAATACAGTTATACAAGATAAAGATCCAAATCACCTTGGAAACGATAGAGCGTCCGACTACGGACAAGATGCAAATGGGGCTAAGAGCCCTGAAGAATAACCAATGGCGTCCATAACCCTGCCCAGGCCAAGCCGGAAGGGTAACCCTGCTAACGACGTCGATCTCAGAACCTGCTTAAACAAAAAGGGGTGCCGACAAAGGGCAAAGGAAAAAGAGGAGCGTCAGTACTGAGGCCAGTACACGGCGAGACTAGAATTCGGCGGTCCTCGCCTACATAGGTATGGTGGACTGAAGCGGCAGCGGCAGCGTGCACTAAACAACCTATAGAGACTCAATACAACTGGTGGCTATCAGATAGGGATAAGAAAGACCTATTCGGAACCAACTTGAAGCTAACACCAAACAAACCCATCCTGGTTTTTCCCCCTCGAGATCCAAACGAGGAAGTCAACCGAGGAACTCACACAGTGGGCAGTTTTATTTATTCAGTTATCGTTGCAGCAATTACTAGTCAGGTGTAGGCAATCATCCTGATAAAGTAAGCAGTGGGCCATTTTAGTTAACCATTCTGTTGTAGTTGCAACACTTACTAATCAGATACAAATAGCATGAGATAACCCAAAAACCCAGCAGTTGTTGGTACTTTTATTACCCATTCCGTTGTAGTTGCAATACTTACTAGTCAGATACAGTGGTCGCAAACGACAACCCAAGCAAGCAATTGTTGGCAGTTTTATTTAGCCATTCCATTATAGTGAAGCTGATTACTAGTCATTATGAAGTCAAATTTATAGCACTACTTTAGTTATAGTTGTCTATGATCGAGATACTGTGCTCCAAGTCGTCCATAACCGCGGACACGGCTTTCAGAAAGTTTTACCTGGCCGGGGTGCACAAATAGCAACACACACTCGATCAACCTCGGAAAAACCAAATCAAAACCCAACGAGGCCTTCACGACAAAGCAATCACAGGATTCAGAAATATTTCAGGGGGCCACCCCTTAAAGTAGACCCGCAACGAAGCCGGCCGGCTCCGAGACGGACTCAAGGTTGTGGGGACGGCTGTAAACGACTGGGAACCCAAAACTGGGCTTGTCGATACCGCGGAATCGTGCCACGATCCTAAACAGTACAGTGTGCTCCTCGCACAATCGTAAATAAAGCAGTAAAGCATGGCATAAGTACAGGATAGTAATAAAACCCCAAACTAGTTTGTGGCCCCAAGAAATAAGACGGAATCAAGCTCTGGCTCAGGGGGGTCCCATAATCCTCCCGGATGTGGATAGTGCGATAAATCAAGGAACAGGTATCAAGCACTCGGGGTCCTACGGGACACAAGTGAACGGTTAACAACCAAATAACATCTATTGCCCACCTGTGCCTCTGCTTACTTACTTCAATTTTAGTTGTTAAACAGTAATTAAAGTGAATGATAAGTAAAGCCAGGATCATCTCCAACATTGAACAGGCGGCATCACTCCAACAACTGTGGTACTTGACGACACGCGACAGCACTTGAGCGAGCGACTACGACGCGCAGGTCCAACTATCTACCAAACAACAGGTAATAGGAGGTGTCCGAGGCAATATATGGCTGCAAGGGATATCTCGGGTACGGAAACTAGAGCATCGCAACACAGATAGCAATAGATCAACAGGAGGGAGTAAATACTATAAAAGTAAGATAGGTAGAAAGGGGGAGATGCTCGCCTGAAAACATTGTCGAAGGCTTAACCGAAGATCGGGTCGACACTCGCATCAACTCAACGGCCTTATCCGCGAAGAAGCAAATCACTAGAAGGAACACCGGATGCAATATTTAATACTACGGCAAAAGATCGGGCATGATGCATGTATGATGTATGACAAGGCAAGGATGCGATGCAATTAGGCAAGATTAAGCAGAACCGGGGTCCCGACGAATATTTAGATGGTTCAAGTTATTTAGGTACCCCGCAAATTAAATGTTGTCTTCACATGGCAAAATAAGTTACCGGTTCGCTACACAAATTTAAATGAGGCCAATATAAGGCTAGATTTGCCCGCATATGGGCCCCATATTTAATTAGAGGTGAATCGGCATAAGGCCCCAAACCACATGACAACTATGCATGCATGAACAAATTAATATGCAACAGGTAATGTTATATTTATAAAATAGGGCTCGAGAGAGGGGTCACACATTAGGGTTCGGCGATCTTGGTCCAGGGGTTCGGGGTCGGTCTCAGGGTTCGGATCTGGGGTTCGGACTCCGGGGTTTAGGGCCTTCGGATCGGGGAAGTAGGTCTTGTCGCATCCGCGGAGAAGAGCTTGGTTCGGTGTCGTGCTTGTCGTCGTGAAGATCTTGTCGGGTCCGTGCCATCGAGTCGGTCTTGGCATCTGGCTGAAGTACTTGGCGTATCCGAGATGAAGCGCTTATCGTTCCATGTGGCGGTCTTGGCGTCCGAGCGACGATCTTGTCGCATCCGCGGTCGTCGGTCCCTGTCGTCGGTCTTGTCGTTTCACCGTGGAGATCTGGTCGTCGACGCACTCAAGTTTTTCGGGGATCGGTCTTCGGGTCGAGGGATCGGAGATCTTGGTTAGGGTTCGGTCTTCATGTCCTTGTAGGAGTGCTTGATGGTACGAGAGGGAGAACACGGGGTCGGCGTCTTCACAGCTGGTGTCGTACTTGGGTCTATGGAGGAGAGCATGAAGCCGATGCCGGGGTTCTTAGGACCTTCGGGTCCCTATTGTTGTACTGGTTCACGGTAGATCTTGAATAGCCATACCATCATCATCGCAACGGTGAACTATCCAGCAGTTCTTGAGTAGCCACTGTCGGGATCTGCAGGAGGCCGGCAGGGGTCGTTGGTACACGCGATGACAGACGACGGAGCGGCTCAGAGAGGGTCGTGGACGAGGCGGCCGGCTCGCTGACGGGCGGAGCAGGGGCGGCAGGAAGCGGCTCGCTGGCGGGCGCGAAGCAGGGGCGGGCGCGGCCGACGGGGACGGGCACTAGGCTCGGGGAAAGCGGAGGCAGCCGGCGCCGGTCGCAGATGGAGGCGACGGGGTCCGGCGAGGACGGCGGGGAGGCTCGGGGCACGAGGACGGCCGGAGGCAGGGAGGCGCGGCCGCGGGAAGGAGGGGACCCGACGGCCGGCGAGGAGGCGGCCTGGGGAGGCGAGGGTGAGAGCGGGCCGGCGAGGAGGGAGCCGGCGCCGGCCGGAGGCGAGGTCGACGCGGGAGGCGGCCCTGGCAACGGCGGCGGCGAGGTTGGCGACACGGCCGGAGGGAGGAGGCCGGGTGGAGGGGATCCGAGGCGGCGGGGCGCGTCGGGGGGGGAGGAGAGCGACGGCGAGGTGGGGCTTGCATAGGCGGCGGCGGGAGGCGTGGCGGCCAGAGCACGGGGAGGGAGCGGCGGCGCTCTGGCGGGGCGGAGGCAGGCGCGGCGGAGGCGGGAGGAGCGCCGGGGAGAGAAGGTGGGTGAGCGGCGAGGAGGCGAGGCGGCCGGCGGGGCTCGCGCCGGAGGACAGAGGGGCCGCGGTAGAGGCGGTTGCTCGCGCGGAGGGGAGGAGGCGTGCGGGGAAGAAGACCGGCGGCGGGGCTCGGCTTGCAGGCGGAGGGACGGCCCGGTGGAGCGGCGGGAGCGAGCGAGGGGGAAGAGGAGGACGCTGCGGCGAGCAGGGAGCAGAGGAGGCGAGGCGGGGTTGGGTGCGGGAGGAGGACAACGCGGGGTGGGAGAGGAAAGGAGAGAGAGGAGCGGGAGGTGGGGGACGGGGTCGCGGGCCAGGGGGTGGGCCAGGGCGGCAGGCGTGCGTGGCGTGCGTGCGTTGTGTCGGTGTGTGCTGTGGTGTGGGGCGGCAGGGTGAGGGAGGGAGAGTTGGGGGTGATGTGGCAGCAGTTGAGTGGTGGGGAGGAGGGAGAGAGGTGAGGTGGCGAGAGAGGATTGGATGGGGTGAGGTGGCTGGAGGGGTGGGTAGACTAGGTTGGGTAGTTTTAGGATTTTGGTGGACCGATTGGTTTTGTACGAGGGTGGTCGACTGGGTCGAATCGGCCCGTTCGACTGCCCCACTAAAAATAATATAAAATTTTAATATTTAAAACAGATCGTTTGAAAACCATTGGCAGATGAAATAAAATAATCCGGAGACCCGGGTTTTGCGTTTGAATAAAGACGGGGCGTTTAGAAAACAAATTAGGTTTTCCCGAAAATAGTTTTATGCAAGCAAAATGCAAGATGATGACGATGCTCAAATGCATTGTGGCATGATGACATGAGCATGCGGTCATGATGATGCAATGCACAAAAACAACGCGATTTTCTAGTAGTGGTTTTTGCGGGATGCCACAGTAGCCGAGTGAAGGCAGAACACCAGAAGCCAGCAGGATTGCTACAGCCATTGCCCGTGCCGGATTGGAAGTGGGATAGAGTGGGAATGGATTTTATCACAGGATTGCCCAGGACCAGGTCAGGATATGACTCCATTTGGGTAGTGGTCGACCATTTGACCAAGGTAGCCCACTTTATGCCGGTGAAGACGACCTATACGAGTGCAAAGTTGGCCAAGATCTACATGGACAAAATGGTGTGCCTACATGGAGTTCCCAAGAGCATCGTATCAGACAGGGGCACCCAATTTACTTCACACTTCTGGCGTCAGCTGCACGAGTCACTTGGGACTAGATTAGAGTTTAGCACAGCGTTTCACCCACAGACTGATGGACAGACCGAGAGGGTGAATCAGATTTTGGAAGACATGCTGAGAGCTTGCGCTTTGGCTCATGGTTCTAGTTGGGATGAGAATTTGCCATATGCTGAGTTTTCCTACAACAACAGCTATCAAACCAGCATCAAGACGTCACCGTTTGATGTACTGTATGGGAAATGGTGCCGGACACCATTGCTATGGGATGGAGTAGGAGAACGTCAGTTGTTTGGACCTGATTTGATCAAGGATGCTGAGGAGAAGGTCGCCTTGATTAGGGACAGGCTGAAGGTAGCACAATCAAGGCAGAAGAGCTACGCTGACGCCAAGCGCAAGGAAGTGGTGTATGAGATAGGTGATAGAGCATACCTCAGAGTGTTGCCACTTCGTGGAATCAAGAGATTTGGAATTAAGGGTAAGTTGGCACCTCGGTTTATTGGACCATATCGAGTCTTAGCACGCAAAGGAGAAGTTGCTTATCAGTTGGAGTTGCCAGAGGCTCTGTCCGCTGTTCACAATGTGTTCCACGTATCCCAGCTGAAGAAGTGCCATCCGGAGATGGTGGATACACCATTGAGAGACACTGTGCCACTAGAGGAGGTTTAGCTTGAGGATGACTTGACCAATGAGGAGAAGCCGGTCAAGATTCTAGAGACAGCGGAGAGGATTACCCATACCAAGACAATCAGGTTTTGCAAGGTGCATTGGAGCCACCACACCGAAGAGTAAGCCACTTGGGAGCGTGAGGATGACATCCGAGAGGACCACCCGCACCTATTTGCTAGCCGCGCCGAATCTCGGGGACGAGATTCATCTTAAGGGGGTTAGTCTTGTCACGTCCAAAATTTTAGATTTGGTTCTGCATATCATTCATATCATTGCATCATGATCTTCCATGCAAAACCTTCGATTGAAATGATTAGGCAAAACGCCATTTTCAAAACCCTATTTTATTTTACTAAAATGCTCCTACGGGAGGGTACACTAGGACTTGACTTTTCCACCCTTGTAGACTAGTGGAATCAAGTACCACTTGACCCTAGATTGATCTCCTAGATTTTAGAAAAATTTAGGAACAAGTTTCACCCAATTCGGAGTCTGTATGAAAAAGTTACGGAGGAATTACTAAATAGGAAATTGGAAAAAAAGAAAAGATAAAAAAAGGGGCGCAGCCGCTGGGCCGAGCTGGCCCACGCAGCAGCCAGCAGCGCGCGCAGCCACCGCCGCCCGCGCGGCGCATAGTAACTGCCGCCGCCAGCTGCCGACCCGCTGACAAGCGGGGCCCGCCCGTCGGCCGCCTCCAGTCACCTCCACGCGGGGCCCGCCTGTCAGCCGAGTTCGTCTCGAGCTCCAACTACTAGCACGATTCTCGCGGGATTTCCGTGTCGTTTCCAAAACGATTTCAACGATTTTTCTTGCCTATAACGATCTCCTCGAGCCCCTCTTCCAAACCCCCCATCTAATTGCAACCGAGACGCCCTAAATCTCCGGAGATTTCTCGCCGGAGTTCGAGCCGCCGCCGCCGCCATTAGCTCAGGTGAGCGCGCCGCCCTCACCTCGCCGCGCCGCCCTCGCCTCGCCCGCGCGCGCCACCACCTCGCCGCACCACCCGCCTGACCGCCGCCTCCTTCTCCCCCGCAGGCCGCCGCCCCGACGCCCGCCCCAGCCGCCGGCGACCGCACGCGCGACCGCCGCCTCCTCTCGGCGCCGACACCCGACCCCGCCGACCCGACGCCGCGCCGATCGCCCGCCGCCGCCGGAGGACCTCGCCGCCCGTGCCTCGCCGCCGTCGCTCAGGTGAGCTCGCCGTCGCCGCCACCTCCCCCTGCCGTCGATCTTCGATCCAACGGCCCAGATTGGGCATGGACTAGTCAGCCTGGGCGGTTGACTGGTCAACAGCCAGTCAACCCGCGCTGAGTCAGCGCTGAGATAGCAGGGAATATTCCCAGAATATTCCCTTTTGATTTAAATCGATTTAGAAATTGCACAAATTTGTAGAATCTTGTAAATTGCGTAGAAAATAATCTACTAGGCTAAAAATTGCAAATAAAATATGTGTAGATTCAGTAAGTCGTGTAGAATCTTGCTGTACCATTGTTTTACAATTTTGCAGCAAGATTTTGTCCAGATTAATTAAATGAGTTAATGCCCTTTTTGGAGTAATTAATTCATAGAAAACGATCTGTAAGTCCAAAAATTGCAAATAATATGTCCCTGGATTCAGTAGAACAAGGGAAATCTGAAAGTGAATTAAAAAGATAGGCTTACGGTAAAAACTTTTGCAGAAACCATTTAGTGGCTTTCTGGAGTATTTTAATTACTCAGGGAGTTTTATAATTCCTTTTTGAGTAATTCCAATTGGTAATGTTCCTAAATAGCAATGCCTATACAGTAGAATGTTCCCAAGATTTTACAAACAGTATACTATCGGTAGTGAATTATTTGGTTTCTAGCTCTAGTTTTGAGCGTTATATTTTAGATAATAGTTTTCCTTGCGCTAAAATTATTTTACATGCATGCAATCAGTATCTCTACTGAATAGGATTATGTGGTGCTTCTGTAGCATCAATCCACTTGTCATGCATGCATTCATGCATCATCTTTGTTGCATATGCTTGTGGATGGTTTGTTTATGATTGCAATTGTATTGTGTAGATTGTGATGAGTGCAACGCTTGCTCGTGTCTGGATTGTTCTTCCGACCGCTACAACCAAGGCAAGTAGATGCTACTTTGTTCATGATATTGTCCTACTATTTTCAATGCATTGCCGTGTATTTTGTAGATGCATGTGTAGGATGATACTATCGCTATGTTATGTCCTATTATGTGGTAGGGCTTTCCTTGTAGATGAACCACCATTGGTAGATGTGCTTATCCATGCTATGATGAACTAGGGCTGGGTTACATCACTGAGAGTTGTTTATAAATGTGTTGGTTTACGAAAACTAAAATAACTTAATCAATGAATCTCCTGGGTGTGATGGGATTGATAAATTTTGGTGGTATCATTGCGGAAAGGCACCCAGGTATCAAGAGAAAATGATTGGCTTCTTTATTTTGTAGCTTACGTGTACAACCATGTGCCAATAATGAAATGGGCGGTTGGTTCGACTTAGTAGGTTGTGGTAACTCAAACCCGCGTATCCAGAGATGTAGAATTTTGGTAGGTTGGACCGGTGCGCGTCGGGATTGGGGAGCTACTTCTGAGTTGGGCTGATGGTACGAGCTGGGCTGGCCAAGTCACATGGGTAAAGTGTACTAACCCCTGCAGGGTGTACAATCTAATCGATTAGCCGTGTCCCCGGTTATGGACATCTGAGTTGCTTGATATTGATTCCATGACATGTTTCTCGATCATTCTAATTTCATAATTTCTTTAATGTTGTTAACTTAATTGGGATCTTTTCAAAGGAAATCAAAAACAGTTTATGAAAGTAGGACAAAGGTATTTGCAAATGCAAGTCAGACATAGCTCCAATTGCCAAATATGCATGTAGATGTTAGCACTATTGTCTCCTTTACTAGATCTACTTGCCATACATTCCATGTATTGACCTTTCGGGGCTGCTACGTTTCATGTTGCAGGATATTCCAATTCTGAGTAATCGATATAGGCCACGGTACTCCACTCGGCACTTGTTCAGTTGTGGGCAATTTGAAGAATGGAGTATTTACTTTATTTATGTTGCTACCTGAATAATTTGAGCTAGCCTTGGGCTAAGCTTTTATTGTAATAATGGTACTCTGGATCTTCGTCATTTATGATACACGGATATTTTGCTATGTTATTCATCTTATTCTATTGTGGGCCAATGAACCGATCCAGGGATTGGCATGTCACATAGAAGCCACGGTCTTTTCAGAACCGCGGTGTTACAAAAGGGCTATACCATAATCAATGGACAGCTCTACAAAAGTAGCACTACTGGTGTATACCTTAAGTGTATTTCCCAGCTAGAAGGTATTGAGATCCTACGTGAAATCCATCTCGGAGATTGCGGGCATCACGCCGCTCCTCGATCTTTGGTCGCGAAAGCCTTCCGGCAAGGATTCTACTGGCTGACCGCGAAGGCGGATGCCGACAAGCTGGTTGAGACATGCATGGGATGCCAGTATTATGCCCGACAACCACATGTTCCTACTGAAGAATTGCGAACAATACCAATAACTTGGCCGTTCGCAGTCTGGGGGCTAGACATGGTGGGACCATTACAGGCGGCACCATGTGGGTTTACGCATCTTCTAGTAGCAGTTGGTAAATTCACTAAATGGATATAAGCTAAACCCATTAGAAAAGCTTGACGGGGAAACTGCCCTCAGGTTTGTCCGGGATCTAGTGGTGAGATTTGGTCTCCCACATAGCATTATCACCGACAATGGTAGCAACTTATCACTCAGAGAAGTGGAGGCATATTGTTGGGAGAAGGGCATCTGACTTGACCTTGCATTTGTGGCACATGCACAATCCAATGGACAAGTTGAGCGAGCTAATGGACTGATTCTGCTGGGAATAAAGCCACATCTTGAGGCTCCGCTACATAGAGCAGCTGGAGCCTGGGCGGAAGAATTGCCATCTGTGTTGTGGAGTTTACGAACTACACCCAACAGATCCACTGGCTACACCCCTTATTTCATGGTATATGGAGCAGAAGACATCCTACCTTCCGACATACTTCACGATGCACCAAGAGTTGCCGCCTACGACGAAGATGACGCTGAAGAATCCAGATGCCTAGATGTGGACCTTCTCGAGGAGGAGCGCATTTTGGCATGCCAAACATCTGCCATCTACCAGCAGAAGCTACGCAGCTACCATAGTCGTCGCGTTTGGCATCGCTCGTTTAAAGAGGGGGATTTGGTGCTCCGACTTAAGCAGAAGAAGTCACACAAATTATCCCCGCCATGGGAAGGACCGTTCATCATAATCAAGGTGCTACTCAATGGGTCTTACTACCTCGTTGACAATCGTGAACTGAAGGATAGACCCAACGAGGATCATAAGCATAAGTGACGTGACCCGGATGATGACTACGCGGAGCTTGATCGGCCATGGAACATAGCAGAGCTACGTCCTTTCTACACTTAGCATTTTTTATCTATTGTGTACCTCTTATATGATCAATGAAATAAATCTCTTTGGTTCACTCATATTTCTGAGTGTTTTACCTCCTTTAGTGTTCATTTTTGGATCATATAAAATCTTTATGCACAAGCTTTGCAATTTCACTTGTGAAAATTCCGCCTACGGGCGTTAGCTTAAGTTTTCTGGTCTACACGTTCTTTGTCGTTTTTATGTGAATTCTGGAGTAGTGACTTTCGACACATATTGTCAGCGATTTTGTGCTTAGGTTATTGACGGTGCCATTAGGCATCATCACCTGCTCGCATGGTTCCGACAACGAGTCTTCCGACTCATGAAAAGTCAAGCATAAAAACCAAAGTAATGGATAAGCCAGCACTTGCTTAAAAAATATATAAATGCTGGAAATAATTCTTAAGTAGCAGGACATAAATCATTGTTTTCCGCCTTAAGTTTACACATAGTTTTTTCGCATACATATCACAGAGGAAACAAATATTATAAATTGTTTTTTATTCCTCTGGCGCAGGCGACTTGGAAACAACATCATCGGCAGCAGGAGAGTCACCCTCGAAGTCGGTAGTGTTGAGGGACTCGGAGGATCTTTGGTTGCCGCCATCGATGGTATTCATTGGCACGAAGACGTTGACGTCGACCAACTCGGCAACTCTGGTGTCATAACCCGCGAGTGACGACAAGATAGATTCGTGATTGATCTTTTGTCCTTCGTCATCTACGTCAGGGATGCCAGAGGTTACCGTGTCGATGTCGGCATTCTCGTAGTGTGCCTTTACCATGGACAACACAATCCTTGTACCAGCCCGTGCACATGAAGCTTTCCAGCTTGTAATACGCTCGGGGGCTCGGCGCAGGATCTCCGAGAACTTCATCACAGCGTCTGATGCCTTGATATTGATCTGGAGGGGCTTGGCAATCTCTTTGGCTTGCATGATGGCGGTGTTGATGAAGTTGCCGGCAAGAACCATGCATTATTTGCCGGAGGAGGCGACCGGGTTAAACCCATAGGAGTTGCGAATTTCCGACAAAGGCGCATATGAGTTCAAAAATTCAGAGTATCTAGACTACAGAAATCCAATACAGAGAATCGCTTACTGAAGATGCTAGCCTCAGCTTGCCAGAGAGTATCCGCCAAGGAGTCCCGTTCTTGTTGGAGGAGCTTGTACGCTTCATGATGGCGTTGATTCTGCTCATTGGCATCTTTCTTCTGATCTTTTAAGATCGAGATCTCCTCCTTCAAGCGGTTCATCTCCTCGGTGGCGGAGTCCTGCAAGGCTTTCATTGATTCTTCATGCATCTACAACATGTCCTTCCTGTCTTGCTTGAGGATCTTGTTCTCCCTATCCAGCTGCTGGATGTGCTTGGATTGCTCGACAATATCCTTAGCCTTGGAAATGGTTTCTGCAAGTCGGAGAAAAGACAGTACATAGTGAATACTCGGAGAATGCACAAGACCATGTCGGAGTACGGAAAAATAAAGGAAAAATATACGCTTGCTCTTCATGATCTGTTCCTTCAAGAAGGCAGTTTTACCCTTTTCGGCTTCCAAGTCCGCGCGCATCTTCTGATACTTGTCGTAGGCCATGCCCCTCCGAGCATTATCATTCTATGGAAAGGAAAAAGTTAATCGTTGTTTGGTCTACTTGGAGCATCTAGACAGAAAATTTCCACCTAGAAGCTCGGGGGCTACAGCGAGAGTTTTTAACTCAGAAATATGCTTAGTCTTTCTTTAAGCATCTAGTCGGAACTAATTCAGTTTTCGATTAGAAGCTTGGGGGCTACAGTATAAAGTTTTTAACTCGGATGTATGCTTAGCTTCTCTTTAATCATATATTCGCAACTAATTCAGTTACAACTAGAAGCTTGGGTCTACAGTATTGAAATTTATAAACACTGTGTATGCTACTCTTAAAGCACATAGTCAGAATAATTCATTCCACCTATATGCTTGGGGGCTACAGTGAGAAGTTTTCTAGCTTAGTTACTCTTAGAGCATTTAGACGCAAAGACCTATGGTTTTCCGTCTAAATCCTCGGGGGCTATAGTGGGATACTCATATGAAATGAAAAAGGAAAATAAAACTTACAAGTGCAATGATCATGAGGTTGGTATCACTCTCAGCCAGCAGCTTGTCGAAGGATGCACCGTTTCCTTGCAAGATCTCTGCTTGCCAGAGAAGCTCCTCTAGACCGCACGTCGGAGATGTGGGTGCCGCACCAGGAACCAGAGAAGTGCTACCCGGCGCAAGTACCGGATAGACTATCTTCGGAAACTCAATGGTTTTCTTGGGTGCGGGGGCGCCGCCTTCGACAGAAGTACCAGCTTCCACCACCGCCTTACCGCTACCGATGGCATCCTTAGCCGGAGCTTCAACCATTTGGTGTGCGGCACTCTCCTACATCGCCTGCTCGCCAACAACAGCAAGCTCGGTAGAGGCACCTTAGTCCACTTCCATGGCGGAAGGGCCAGCTGCTTCCTTGGCTTGAGAACTTGTCGGGGCGGACGAAGGCTTGATGATGGGAGTGACAGGGGCGATGACGGGAGATGCGTCACGATGCAGCATGTCCTTGATGGTTTTAGAAGCCCCGAAGTTTTCGAGGTCTTCTTCAAGCTGGTCGTGGCTTTCTTCCTGAAACGTGCAAAATGCATAAGTACGGGAATAAGACAGACAAATGGACAATGTCGGAGGAAAATAAGCTTACACAAGAGGGGGTGCTTTGGAAAAATGGATCCATGTAACCTTTCTTTTCTCCGCCTCTAGGGCGGCGGTAGTCTTCTTGGAGGTTCCACCCTCCGCTTTCTTCTTCTTGCCTCCGTCGCAAGCGTCAGAGGTGGAGCTCTTCCGCTTTCGCGACAACGGAACATCGTCGTTGGACACGACCGTGACTTACTTCATCTTTGGATCATAGATTTGGACAGCCATGCTATCCTCCTCTAGATCGCTAAGCTGTTAAGTGAAAGGTCACCATGTTAGATGAGATGGAAAAGGTTAAGACGGAAGAAATGGAGTATATGATACACGGAAAATAAGCAGTTACCTTTGGGCACTTGCTCTCTACGAACATGTCGTAGGTGATGGCAAGCCACGCTTATTGTCCTTCACCTTGACGATGTCCTTGAGGCGAAGCTTGACGGAGTCACTTGAGAAGTTGTCCACGGAGATGCGGAGGCTATCCTTTCTATCATTGGAATACTCGTGCATCAACTTCAAGCGGTGCTGCAGAGGCTGGATCTGCCCGATGAACCAGCACATGGTTCAACTCGATCAAACCCGTCTCTACGAACCACTCTATCCGCCTTATAGCGCGGGAAGCATCGATGTCGGAGGGAAGGGAGGCCTAGGATCTCCATGCCAGGGCTTCGGCGGCTACTCCATCGACAAAGTCCGGATACGTGACTTCTCGGCCAGCCAGAGGATATCTGGGCCATAGAAGTACGTTTGCTTCCAGTTCTTGCAGGACTCGTGGCCGACGATGTCGGTAAAGCGCCGGCCAGGTTGGATCTTGAAGCTAATGGTGCCACAATTTCTAAGTTCGTCCTTGCTGGACCCGGCTTTGCGCTTGACGGTGAAGAAATAGATGAAGAGGTCTAGCCTAGGATTAATCCCTAAGTAACCCTCACAAAGCGTCGCGTAATTGCTAAGCGCTAGGATACTATTGGGAGAAAGGTTTTGTGGCTGAACTCAGTAATGATTGAGGACAGCAAGGAAGAAGTTAGAGATGGGCAGGGAGATGTCGCATACCATATGTGCTTTGAGGTACACCTTTTCTCTGGCTTGGGGAGAAGGTGTGACCTCGCCGGCCGGCGCCGCCCGCCAGGCGAGCCCCTCCGTCGCAAGGAGGTAGCCTTCGATGATCAACTCTTTGATGTCACGGTCCATGATGTCCGAACCACGTCAGTCGCCTTTGTGGGAGTTGTTTTCCTCCTCCAGCAGCTCCAGCGCCGCTGGATTATGGTCGCCGCCGGTGGCCTCGACCACCACGGACCTGGGGATGACCAGGCCCTCTGAGGGCACGACGATGGAGCTCATCGGCTTCGCCGCAGCTTCGCCCGATACCGCCATCGATGGGGAGGAGATTCTCCTAGCCATTGTTGCGTTTGGAGGTGACTGGTGAGATTGGGGGTTAGGGATTTTCGTGCGAGGCGCGGAGAGCTCTAGGAGACGCTTACCTGAGGAAGAAGACGACGCGGGAGAGAATGAGGTGAAAAAGTAAATTTTCCACCGCAGTTACTATTTATGGTCTCCGGCATCAAGATTCGTGCAGCTCGATCGAATGGTTGTAGCGTAGACGACGTGTGCGGGGATGTGCGCGGAAATTTTGCCACGTACCAACCGTCGCCGCCAACGGTTCGTATCGCTCGCGTGGGAAAATTGGACATGATTGCGCTCTCTATATGTGTGAGTTACGAGGCATTGCTGACCTATGTCTACGTCGCCCTAGCTGTCATAGGCAGGTGAACCATCACATCAGAAGATTCCGGCATGGACGGATCCAGTCCGGCTAACGGAAGAGTATGATGGAAGATTCATCAACTCTCCGACTTACGAGTTAAAGACGGAGAAAACCTTGTAGGGTTCTTTGGGAGGACTACAAGATATTGCTTGACGATTTGCCGACATCCATCTAGACAGAGCATTCAACGTAAAGAGGCAAGACAGCGCAAGATCTCGGAGTTCTCCGGGGGCTACTGTTGGGGATATGCTATGTGGGTATCCTCATAGCATGTCTCTTATCCGGATAACCCGGGTGGCCCACAGTTGGTAGCATGGCCCCCATGGCCTGCTGGGTGGCCCAGTTAGATGGATCCAGAAGGGAGGCCAAGCCGGATAAAGGAAGGCTATGGTGGAGTCACCAGCGTACCCGGAGCCTTGGAGTACAAGACACGCTAGACTAGTAATAGACGGTGTAGGACTCTGTAACCTGTCCGGCTAGGACTTTTCCCTGTAACCCTAGGAACTGGCAACTATATAAGTCGGGCCTATGTGAGCCTTTAGGGCATCGATTCACATACACCTCGCACATCGAACCTATCTCTGTAACTCGGTGTATTGCCCTTATAGTGATTATAGCAGGAGTAGGATTCCGCCACCATTGTGGGATCTGAACCTAGGTAAGATGTGTTACCTCGTAGCCGTCAATCGTCCGCCTTTCCGCACGTCTCTAAACACGCACTGTGAGGACCCCTCAATGGCGTACTAGCCGGCAATACCATGACAATACTCATCCTAGTATTTCCCCCTTGAAACCAAAAGAGGAAGACCTGCCGAGGAAAACTCACACAGTTGCCAATTTTATTCATTCTTTCCATGGTGGTAATCCAACTTACTAGTCATATCAGATATAAGTCAAATTATAATAGTAAACTTTAGTTATAGTTGTTTATGACCGAGCAACGGTGCTCCAAGTCATCCATAACCGCGGACACGACTTTTCGAAAAGGTTTAACCTTGCAGCGGTGCACCAAAGTTTCCACACGTACTTCGACCCTTTTTGCCAGATCAGTTAACATACACCCATCGGTATGTCGGCGGGGCCTAGGACATGACACTTTTCAAGACCCAAGGCAAGTACTCGGGGGCCACCCAAAAGAGCTACCCGTTTGAGGTATAGGTAATCCTCATCGTATGGACCCTAGGGTTGCATACACTTGTCACGCGATCAGAGGTCATGGATAATATATTCCCGTGACAGAGTGTCGTTCCTATGCAATAGTCGCTCATCGAGCAACAGGTAATAAACATGGCATACATGGCATAGATGGCAATAACATGGCATGAAAACTTCAAACTAGTTTATGGCCCCTAAAATAGTACTTTGAAATTAGGTACTAAGCCGATAGGGGTGCTAATACACCCCCAAATGTGGTTAGCGCGCTCAGTCTCGGAACATGTGTCAAGAACTTGGGTCCTAGGCGTACACAAGTGGACGGTTAACAACCAAATATCAACTATTACCCACTGATACCTCATTAATTATATTCATTTTAATATTTAATTAACTAGCTGTAATTAAAACCACGATCATCTCCACCTTTATGAATATGTCAACCTCCAACACCAGTGGAACATCGACGACGCAAAGCAGCACCTGAGCAAGCGATTAAGACTCGCAAGGCCAACTGTCTACCCAAACAACAGGCAATAGGAGGTGTCCAAGGCAATATAAAGGCTGCAAGGATATATAAATGGGTACGGAATCTAAAGCATCGCAACACAGATAGCAATAGATCAACAAGAGGAAGTAAAGACTATAAATATAAAAATAGGTAGAATAGGGGAGAATTCTCGTCTAGAAACATTGCCGAAGATACATTCGAAGAATAAGCCGACACTCGCATCAACTCATCGGCTTAATCCATAAAGAAGCAAAGCACTAGAAGAAACAAGATACACTATTTAATACTACGACAGAAAATCGAGCATGATGCATGTATAATGTATGACATGGAAAATATGCGAGCCGGGGTCCTGACAATTAATTAGATGGTTTATGTTGTTTAAATACCCCGCAATTTAAAAGTTGTCTTAACAAGACAAAACATAACGGTTCACTACAAAAATTTAAATGGAGAGAATATAAGACTAGATTTGTCTGCATATGGTCTCCATATTTAATTATGAGGTGAATCGGCATAATGCCCCCAAACCACACAATATGTATGTGACATGAACAATTTATATGCAAGGGAGACATATTATATATTATGAAATATTGGTTTCGGAAAAGGGATCACACATTGAGATCCGAAGATCTTAGGAGGTCCAAGGGATCAACGTGGTTCGGGCTCAGCGAGATCGGTCTTCGGACTCCGAGGATAGGGGTCTTCGGATTCTATAAAGGAGAGCTTGTAGTTCTGAAAATCTTCGGGTCTCGGCCATTGGATCCGGCGATGGGGCTTCGAGGCACTTTTTATAGGGCCTGCCTTGTATCTCCGGTGGTGATGAAGATCTTGTCGAGATGTACATGGGCCGCGTGGTCTTCGGACAAAGTCACGGCGATTCTTCATATTCACAAGCGCGGTACAAATAGCCAAGGTAATCTAGCTCAACACACTTCCACCCCACATCGAGATGCACAAGTACTTTCCTGCATCGCCACATCTTGTAGCATCACAGAGAACCAACACACCTCCACAACATGGACATGGTGGCCTGCTGGACATGATAATCCCCGGAGCACCGACACAGGCACGAGGATGCCAGGGACACACGACGGGTAAGGCGAGTAGAGGATCTGCAGGTGGCGGGGAGGCGAGCTTGGTGCATGGACGGCCATGTCGATGCTAGGCGACAAGGGAGGCGACGGCGAGACACAGGACGTCGCTAGGGAGGGCAGGGCGACCGGAGGGAGCTAGGTGGTGGCATGGAAGCACTGCCAGGGGCTCGCACGGGCGGCGAGGAGCGCCGCTGGCGGACGTCGAGGAGGCACGGGGCCGACGATGACGGGGACAGGCGAGGAAGGACGCGGGGTACGCCTGCGAGGTGACGGCCAGCGGAGGCCCACAGTGGCGCTCGGGGTGGCAGGAGATCCACAGGGAGGGCGTCGCGGAGGCCGGACGTGGGGCTCGGTAGAGAGGAGGGCGCACGCGGGGACATAGAGGAGATACGCGGCGGCAGCGGCCGGCATATGCAAAGAGGACGGCCACGGCGGAGAGAGGCTTGGCGGTGAGGGGAGCCGACGGCCGGCACGACTGCGCGCAGAGAGTGGTGGCGGCTTAGGATCTAGGGATGCGGGATTGGAGGAAGGGTAGCGACAACAAGGGTGGGGCCATCGGTCGCGTGATGGGCGCGTGGTGGGGCCAGGAACGGGGAAAGTGGTCGTGGGCGGGTGCATGCTCGCGTGAGAGACATGCAGCAAGGTGGGGACAGCGGTGGGTTGGCACTAGGCGATGCGGGGTGGGGCCACTGGCCAGGGAGGGCGGGAGTGAGGCTGGTCAACGCGGGGAGGGAGAGAGCGGGAACAAGCGTGCGGTGGTGTTTCGTGTGCGGCTCGCGCGCTTGTGTTTCGTCGGTGGCTAGGCAGAGGTAGATAGGGTGGGAGGCGGTTAAGGTTAGGGTTTAGACATGTTTAGATTTAGGGTTAGAGTTTGGGATAGTAGGTGGTCTGTTTGGTTGGGATTTTGGGCCTGACCGGATGGACTACCTCCCCCAATAAAAAATATGTTTTATTTATTTATTTTTTAAATAGTCATTTGATAAATAGTTTTTATAAAATAAAAGATTCGGACGGATCTAGGGTTTTGGTTTGAAATATAGAGAGGAGCATCCGGAAAACAAGGTTAGGCTTTAGAGAATAGTTTTAGGAAAACTATGTATGAAGACATGACGATGCTCAAATACAATGTGGCATGATGATATGAGCATGGATGCACAAAACAAGAACACAACGATTTTCTAGTAGTGGTTTTATCCAGGTTGCTACATTCTAGTTCCGAATCCAAGTCATTCTAGTGTCTAAGAAACACGTTCCTTCGGGTGAGAAATGGTCGACTCGGTATGGAGCCGCTAGTATCACCCCTAGGCAAAAATCTATTTTTCCCCGAGTCCAAGGCCTAGATTCATGCAAGAAGTGGCAGAGGACGTTTTTCTATGTCAAAAACTCCACTGACCATGACTTGATTCAGCTGCTTGCTTTCAATGTCAACGTGCCTGAGAAGAACAACTGGCGGTATGACCCGAAAGGGAAAAACCTGGCCGTTAATGTGGCCCACGCTGTTCTGGAGAAGCTGTTGGTGGAGGGTGTGGAGCCGACTCTGACGAGGGAAGATCTCATGCGCACTTTCATCAGTCGCCGAATCAGCCCCCTCCAGCTTCGCCCCCACAAGATATGTTTCATGAGCGGTCTCTTTGAACCGACACACCACTCGACCTTTGCTCTCACCAAGGCGCAAGTCGCCAAATGAGTCAACTCCATCTTTAAATTGACGATGGCGTCTGACTGGGAATGGGACATTATCCCCTACGAATGTACCAATCCCATTCCTTGGGTAAGCTTGCAAGTTATTTACTTCGGCCAATTTTTGTCACTTGGTTTCCATTCAATTGACTCGGATTGTTTGCTCTTCGCAGAAGTTTACTCAACAAGAAGATGACAACGCCAATCTGCCTCTTGCCTTTGATGAGGACCGAGATACTCCCGAATCAGAGGAGTTTGACTTGGAAGACTTCATGCCTATCCCGCACGCCGGCATTGGGCCTTCTCCGGGTAGGACTCATATTCCTGAGCCTTTGAGGGAGTGGTCGGATTATGATGATGACGAATGTCAGATTTTGGAGGTACTTCATCCCCAGCCTATATCTTTTGCTTATTGAACTGGTTTTGCATCTTCTGATGTAGCTGGTCAGGTGCATGAGGATGCGCCCCTCTCTGTGGGAGGTCAGGTTAAACCCAAGAAGCGAGGCATAGCAGCAATGGCTGAGGCTGTGCCGGCCAGGCCCTCCAAGAATTGCAAAGTTATGAGGAGAGCATACCATACTCCAGTTGTTTCCGGGTAAGTTCCCTTGGCTAATAATATATTCATCCTCTTGTATTTTCTATTTCTCTCTTTCTTTCCTTGATCTCATTTAAGTATATCTTTTCATCTTTGTCATGATTGCTCCTTAGTCGGCAAGTTGCATAGCCTCCGAGATTACCGCTCCTCTCCCTCCTACTCAGACCGAGACTCAAGTTCCAAGTCTAGCCCGGGCTTATCCTTCTATGACAGATGTTCCATTATCCCGGCCAGAAGAAAGCCCCAAGACTCGGAGGGAAGAAGAGCCGAGAAAGAAACAGTAGCCCACATGAAGGAGAGAGACGCGACGCTAGCAGCACCAGCGGCCGGTCAGTTGATGTCGAAAGTTTAGTTATTCCACCCGAGCAGCAGCTAAAGAAGAAACCTCCTCAGTCATCTCAGCAACAACAGCCATCTCATTCGGCTCCATTGACTCAGAAGCATGAGAAACAACCAACGCCATCGCTCCAGCAGCCCAGTAAGAGTCAGTCTCATTCGGCTCTATCGGGTAAATCAAAGGTTGCGGCATCAAAGACAACAGCATTGAGGTAGGAAAAGCTTAGCTTTGGCCAAGCCATGTCGCACTCGCAATCAAAATAGCAACCAACAACAAAGACATCCGCAACTGCGGATCTGCTGACAAAGGTTGTGGCTGCTTCTGAGCCAGCCAATACTGAGAGGCAACTAGCGCTTCATGTTAGCCCTAGTGCTGCACGAAGTGGTGCTGCATCATCTGCTAAAGGCAAGGGCCTTTTCATGACTCAAACAATCAGTGTCCAAAGTCTCGGCTCTGCCGAGCCATTTGCACTTGAATGGAATGCCGCCAATGATCAAGAAGTTTCTTCCCGCAATCCTTCTGCGTCGGCACAGGAAGGAGTGACCATTGGTCCTCATACTATGGCCGAGATGATGCACTCGGCCATAGCGACAATGATTTGCTCCGACAAAATCAATGAGGTATGCCCACTTCACTCTTTTGTGTTCTGAGTGTTCATATATATCTCCTAGTCCCCAAGGTTACGGCCGAGAAAAGTATTTACTCGGTCGTAAGCTCAAAATCGAATCATCACTCACTATCTGTTTGCCAAAATCCGAGTCTAGTTTTTACTCGGCTTGAGGCTTGCATAATTATATGCTGATTTTTCTTATCCTCCCCAGATCTCCTCCAATATTCGCACGAAAACCTTCTAGACCTTTCTCTTAAAGTATAGGAAGCGCTCTGCTGAACACAAGGACTTGCAGACCGAGATGAAGGGCAAATGCATGTCCATTTACTCGGCTAACCCTCTCTCTCTTATAACTTTATCCATAGCTGAAACTAACATGGAGGCACTGCATAAGAGTTTTCTGACGCAGAAGGTATCCCCTTTTCCTTATGACTTTATTTTTGCATTGTTTGGGCCCTTTTCTCCATGGTTTTATATCTCGGTGCAGCTGAGAAATCCTCACTTGCAAAAAAAACTTCAAGAAAGTGTGTCTACACCGGATCTGATGGATCATTTACTAGAACAAGCAGGGCAGCATCAGGTCGACCTCAAAAAGGATCAAGATGAAATATCCCGGCTTCAGCAAAAAATTGCATACATGGCGAAGAAGCATGAGGCCGAGATAGAGGGTTTGCTCCAGGAGTTCTCTAACGATAAGGACCAACTGAAGGTGAAAGGGAATTTCCGATCCTAAGTGGTTTTGATGTTTGATGATAACACACATGTCAGAATAATCGTTTTCTAAATGTATCTCAGGTTTTCTCTAGGAGAAGGCATTCGTTTCCCTTAAAAAGGACACTAGCAGGACATAGTTTTTCCTAGGGCTTTTACTTGAGTATTGGAACACCGTACTATCAAGAGGGGGTTCATGTTGGAAAGTTCAAGTGGAATCAAATCCTTTTCATAAACCCGACAAGCTTTCCCAATGGCTGAGACCTCAAAGAGAACCGCCCTCTGTGCCGTCTGGTAGAATCGAAAATCCCAACAGGTACTACCGCTCGCCATCAGTAGTACCGCTCGGCGGTACCAGGCATGCCAGTGAGGTTGATGAGCCTGGCCTCCCCTACTGGCTCACCCGGTACCTCGAAGCGGCACTATCGCCAGACCGGTAGTACCACTTGAGCTGTTTGGTACTACCGCTGCGTGGTAGCACTGCTGATCCTAAGTACTACCACCGGGGGAGGCAGTAGCCTTGTTCCATAGCTGATGTATTTCCGGTACCTTGTCCGATACCTGACCAGTACTACCGGTTCAATCTGGTACTACCTCTCATGTATCTGGTAGTACCGGTTCTATCGCGCTACAATTGGCAAATTCTCTGCGAGGGGTATATAAATTGGCCTTTCTTCTCCAACAAGAAGCTTGCCTCTTTCATCTCTCTCCTCCATTGTTCTTGAGATTTAATTTCTCTAGATCTCCCCCCAAAGTGATCCAACCTCCTTGATACTTTGGGATTGGTGGAGGAGGTCTAAATCTACGGTTTCACCAACGCAAAGTTGATTCCCCCTAGTTTTCCCTTGTGGATCTTGTTACTCTTGGATTCTTTGAATCCTAGACGGAAGAGGTCGGTCTCAGATGACGAGGTTTAATCTCATCAATGCCCATTGTTATGGACTTGGGTTTAGGAGAAGATGGGGATGCTGGAGATCGTGGCACGGTTAACAGACAAGCAACCAGGGGACACGAGATTTACCCAGGTTCAGGCCCCCGGAGGGAAAACCCTACTCTTGCTTGTCTGCTCTTGATTATGGCGGAACCGAAGGTTACAGGGGTGCGCAGATTCGATCTGGCGTGGAGGTGCATGCGAAAAGTATGAGTCGAGAGATCTAGGACGTGCCCTCCTGGCCTTTATATAGACTTAGGCAGGTCCCGGGCATAGTCCTAGTCGGTTACAAGTTCTAGGGTTTTACCCCTTTGAATTTCCTATCTGTGCTAGTCTTGCTCTCCAAGGATCCGAAAGCGTCATGGGCCTTGGCTACCCGAAAATCTTCATGGGCCAGCATATATCTGCTGTGGGCCTTCCTTGGGCTGGACCAGGTATGCTGAAGTCACGTACCCGTAGGGTATAACCATGTCAGTAGCCCCCGAGTGATCAGTCGAATCGTAGATTCGGCTGAGGACTCTTCCATCTTTCGGGTGCAACTATGTATTAATAATATAAGTGTGTAGGGATTGTTGATGCGTGTGCCTGACTCACCCGACGGATCAGGGTCAGTTAACTGTCTTAGGACGAAACAACACGATCTTCTTCAAGTTCGAGTCCCTCAACTCGAACCTGGAACATATGCTGGGGTAATTCGACTCAGGCCGTGGAGGACTTACAGGAGTGGAATTCCAGTGATTTTAATTAACGTACCCAATGCGTCCGTCGGGATTTTTCATCATGCCTGTTGACATGGATTTGTGCTAGCAGAGCGTAGTCATGTACGTTGCCAAGCCGTTAGATGATATCTGCAGGTCTTATCCTTGTGTCGCGGACACATCATCCGAATGTTTGTCACCGCGGAGGTGTTTCGGGTGGCCAAGGAGATCGTTGCTCACTCAGCGTTTTGTTGGGGCAGAGATGCTGAAAAAGTTTTTGCGTGCTGATCCGAAAGATCACAGTCGAACAATTCATAGGGTGCGCGACCAGCGCTCCCTATGGGAGTAGCCCCCGAGTGTCTGTTCGAGTCGTAGACTCGAGCAGAGACTTTAGTTCAAGCATTCATTCGGTTGTTAGGTCCGTAGGACTCAAAAAATTTCGGATGATTAAATCCATCCTCCCTATGGGAGTAGCCCCCGAGTCAGTAGTGGAGTCGCAAACTCGACGTAGGACTCGAAGAAATACTTTGTCCTTATTCATCTTCCGGGTGCGCGGCCAGCGCTCCTGATAGGAGTAGCCCCCGAGTATTTAGTCGAATCGAACATTCGAGTGAGTACTCTTAGCTCTTAGCTGTGGAGCCGAAGAATCGTAATTGGTGCTAGTATAGCTTTTGATGACATCAGTGCTGACGATTGATGACCTCAAGTGTCTGCTACGCCAGAGATGACTTGACTGGACGAACATGGGTCCCACTTGCTGACTTTGAATTGACCGGTCACGCGGGGCGTGGAGATAATTACGGCGTCTCCTCGATTTCCGCGCGTAGTGGACGGCGTGGTAACGATGGTTCGTTGTGGTGTTGACACGTGTACAGCCAGATCTGCCGTTGGCGTTAGGTCTTCTGGATGAACGGTTACCATGCGTCGTTTTCGCTGTTATAATCTTTGAGGGGAACCGTGGTTTGTTTTCACCACACCAGTTCTTGTGTTTCACTGCCTCCTTGCGCTCGAGCGATTCTTGCTTCGCGCTGGGATTTCCTTCCACATTCCCGTCGTCCTTTGTTCGTTGTCACCGCCGGCTCCGCCGTAGCGTGATGGGGAAACCAAAGAAGTCTTCCTCTGCAGTTGGGACTAGCGCTGCCGGGGGAAAGAAGGGCGCCGCCGCCGCTCGCATCACCGATGGTGGCTGGCCTCGATCAGAGATGCGGGAGAGCGATCTCCGCAAGCTGCGCGAGCGGGGCTTGATCCCGGAGGACAGGGAGGCCGTTAAACTCCCCGGCAATGAGGTAATCCCCCGTCCCCCATCTGGGTACCGGGTTATGTTTCTCGCCTTCGTCTTGCGTGGGTTTTCGTATCCAGTCCATGACTTCCTTCGTGGACTGCTCTTCTTCTATGGGGTTCAGTTGCATCATCTGTCTCCCAATTCTCTTCTCCACATTGCTTGTTTTATCACTTTTTGCGAGTGCTGGCTTGGCATTGAGCCGCACTTTGGCCTCTTCCGGAAGCTCTATTCCGTGAAGAGGCAATCTGGTTCGGATGGTGTGTATCCCATTGGGGGTTTCATCATCTCTCTTAGTCCCAATCTGCTCTTCTTTTCCTTTTCTATGTCCGAATCTGTCCAGTACTGGCGGAGGCGATGGTTTTATATCCGCGACTCTGTAGTGCCCGGGCAAGATTTTGGTATTGTTCCCTTTGACCCCTCCCAAATGATTGAGAAGAAAAGGTCTTGGAAAAACCAAATCTTAGACGGTGAGGTGGCGGAGATAGAGGCCCTGTACCGTCGGGTGGAGGATCTCCAACTGATTCCTGAGAAGGAGGTGAACGGTGTGGACATCATCCGAACGTTTCTTGAGCGTCGGGTGCAGCCTCTCCAAGCGAGGGCGCACCCGATGTTTCTTTATTCTGGGCGCCGTGATCCGACGAGGGTTTTGAGTGAGAAAATCTCCGAGGGGGATCTTGACAAGGCTCTTCGCGCGCTGTTGAAGTTCAAGGCCGACGAAGAAATCCCGGGGAAGTCGCTGACTCCTCCCTTTTCTTCGACGTTGGTCGTACCGAAGGTGTAGATTTGCGCACGTAGTGCTTCCCCCTTTTTTTGTCGGCTCTGTATTTGTTTCCTTTGTTTGCTAACAAAGTTCCTGCTGATTTTGTAGAGCTTCAAGGTGCCGGGGATGGTACCACCATTGCCCGAAAGGTATCCGAATGCCCCGGATAATGAAGTGGTCCGAGCTACCGTCAGCACGATCTCCAGCGGAGGATGCCGACGAGTCGAGTGAGGACCATTCGCGCAAGCGATCATGGAGCTCCAGCGAGTCTTCGGATGCCTCGACTCCTCCGACTCCAAGAAACCCTCAGGGCCTTGAGCGTCATGATGATGTTCATGGAGGTTCTTCCTCTCCCCTTCCTGCCATTCCTGTGCGGGCTGTCGCGCCGCACCCACCAGCAAAGCGGAAGAAGGAAGAAAAGAAGGAGGAGAAGAAGGAAGAGAAGAAAGAGGAGAAGAGGGCCCGAAGGGCTTCTCCTATCTTCGACCTGAGCGCATTGGGCTCGTAAGTTTCCTCGTTATACTGTTGTCCTTGTTCCTTCGTGAATTTTGCATTTGTACTGATTGGCTTGTATGTAGGCAATCCTCCCATGATTCTTCCAGTGGTGGTGAACGGGAGATGATGGGGGAGTCGAAAATTGCGTCTCCTCCACCTCAAACGGTGGCGACTTCCGGTGACGCGCCTCCGGATCCTCCGTTGTAGGAGGTGCAGGTGGTTGCGCCTCAGAATTTCGCAGGCGGTCCTTCGGAGTCACCATCAGAGCATGTAAGTTTGCTGCTTCATATCACGGGGGGAGCCCCCGAGTGTCTTCGTGTGCGAATCTTGTTTTACTCCTTTGTGTTGGGCGTAGCCCCCAAGTCTTTTTCTTACTGCCATCTTTTTCTTCAGCCTTTTGTGCAGGAGGCCAGGCGACTGGTGGGGGAGCGCTTGGCGCTGGAAGCGAAACTTCGGCAGCTTCAAGGTACCTGTCTGCCTCTTGACGCCTCTATTATGTACCCTGCTTCTGTTGTTTAATGCTTGCTTGTGTTGAATGCAGAGAAGCATAACGATTCCCTCCGTGAGGTCGATTCTCTCAAAAAGAGCCTTGGTCAATCGGAGCAGAAGGCCGAAGCCGCTGTTGGTGCGAAAGAGCGCCTCGAGCTAGAGCTGACTAAGGCAGCCGAAGCGAAAGAGCATCTGCAGCAGGAGGCCGCGGATCGTGAGGAGCAGCTGGCCACCGTTGCGGCTGCTCGTGAAAAGGAGGTGGCGACGAAGCTCATGGCTGCTGCCAAGGCCATTTCGGGTGAGTGCTAGTTTTGCACTTGTTCTTTTCCTTCGGGTCTTCTTTTATGCCACTTTTCTTCATGTCTTTCTTCTTTTTGTCTCAGATGCCGCAGGCATCGAGTTCGACCGCGGTGCTCTGGAGCACGGGAGTGCTCTAGATGATGCCACTGTGGCGGTCGAAGACCGCTGCAGCACCGTCGTCAACTCCCTTGCCAAGGCGAAAGAAGTCCTTGGTCGTTTCTACAAGGAGCTTGTCCCGAAGGGCGCAGCCCTTGACGATGTGGATGCTCTGGCGGAGGCTTTGTCAGCCGAAGCGCCTGCGGCGTACAAACGCAAGCAGAAGGGCATCGGCGCGTCCGTCGGGCTGGCGATGGCCATGGCGGCTGGAGCGGAGCTGGATCTGCCCCAGATCACTTCTCGGATGCCGACGGCTGCGGATGGATCCGAGGTAGCCTTTTCTGCCTATTCTGCTCGCTGCAGGAGATATGGGCCCAAGCTCATTGATTTACTGTCTGAGTATGCGCTGCGGCAGCAGGGTGGGGCCAATGCTAGGTAGTCTGGCTCCGAAGCGACTCAGGCTCCTGCATCTTAGGCGTAGTAAATGTAGGCTAGTTTGTAGTTTTGTTTTTGTTGTAAGTATCTTGAAGAACACCATCCTTGTGCCACGTGGTGGCTTTATATATTCAATGAATTTCTCTGAGTTGTGCTCCATCCTTGGCTGAATGTTTGTATTCCTTTCTTTTGCTGCCGCTCTAGGTTCCTTCAGGTGCTGATCCTGTTGACGCCCCATCCGCAACGCCGTTGCGGCCATCCTTGGATGATTCCTCGCAACTTACTTTCCTTCGGGATCGTGTGCGCAGTCTGGAGAGGGAGTTGCTCGGGTTGCGCGGTCATGCCGACGTTTGGAAGTCCAAGGCAGATCGTGGCGCAGCCAGAGAGGAGTACTTGATGGCTGAGTTGGTCCGTCTGTCCGAGCAGCTGCAATGTAAGTTGTTCTTTGGTCGAGCTGTAGTTCTGGTCTTCGGGTGAGCCTGTTGGCCTTACTCTTATTTTTTTCGATTGCTACAGGTGCAAATCTTGCTCCGAGGGAAGAAAAAAAGCGTGTCGCTGTTCGGGTCAACTGCTTGACTCAACAGGACATGGAGGCCGGCGACTTCTTCTGGATGGATCGTGATCGCGCCATAGCCCTGGCGACGGTGCAGGATCGTGTTCATCAAGTTTCGCGGGTGCTCCGCCAAGTACAGACATCGCTTTCCTCGGTGCTACACGTAATGTTCCCTTTGGATGCTGCGCCAATAAACCTTGCGGGTCTTCTGTCGAAATTTCGGAACGTAAGCAATGTCAAGGAGTTGGTGCGGCAGCAGCTTGTCGCCGGGGTGAAGGCTGCATTGTCTCTTGTGAGGCTGCACCAGCCTGATGTGGATTTGGCTGCCGTGGCTGCTGGGCCGCCTCTTCGCCCTGATGGTAGCGAGTGGGACATGCGTCCGCATTACGCGGCTGTGAGGCAGTATGCCGAACAGATTGTAGATTTGTTTGAGCAGCGTGCCCAGGTTATTCTTCAACATAGGTAGTACCTGTAAAAAGAGAGAGATGTAAAATTTGTATATTTCGGCTGGGTGTGTTGTGCCCTTTGTTGTAAAGGTTTGTTTGTATGTGAGCACGCAGTGCTTTAATTGGATACGTGTCCTTTTCATTTGCCTGACGTTGTCAGCTACTCAAGTGTACACGTTTGGCCCTCAGTCGATGAAATCGTGAGGTGGGGGGAGCCCCCGAGTGCGTTTGTAGCATATAGTATAATTGCAGAAAATTGTGAAACGAAGTTTTGGGGCGAGACACTTAGCTTTATTTATATCGTAATGGAGGAGATACATTGTTCGGATGAGTAGCCTTGGCTGGAAGCCTTATTGAAAGTAAAAGAAGGGGTAGGTTGCTACGGATAGAACCATCGCAGGTGCGAGATATTCCATGGGTTGGATTATGCGACTCCAGACTCCACGTGCTTGTGGCAATAGGCGCCACCTGGGATGACTTCGGCGATGACATAGGGTCCTTCCCACGGCGACTCGAATTTATTCGGTCGCTTTTGCTTGAGTCGCAAGATGAGGTCTCCTTCGACGAAGGACCTTGGGCGCAGCCGGCGGCTGTGGTAGTTGCGGAGACTCTGCTGGTACACCGCTGATCGAGCTACTGCTATATCCCGTGCTTCGTCGAGTGTATCGACAGCGTCTTTGAGTGCAGCCGTGGATTCAGCTTCACTTTAGGCGACGACCCGTGGGGCTTGGTGGCGTACTTCGGCTGGTAGCACGGCTTCGGCTTCGTGTACCCTGAAGAACGGTGTGTAGCCGGTGGAGCTGTTTGGCGTAGTTCGTAAGATCCACAGGACGGAGGGTAGCTCCTTCGTCCAATTTCCAGCTTTGTGTTCGAGTGAGCTCATGAGGCGCTTCCTTAATGCCTGCTCCGATTAGGCTGTTGGCCTTTTCCACTTGCCCGTTCATTTGCGGGTGCGCCACTGAAGCATATGTGATGTTGATCCCAAGGCCTTCGCAGAAGTCCTGGAATTCTTCGGAGATGAAGTTCAATCCGTTGTCGGTGATGATGTTGTGTGGTACGCCGAACCTGTAGACAATGGACTCGAAGAACTTGACGGTAGTTTTGCCTTTCTGGTTGGTGACCGGCATGGCCTCGATCCACTTGGTGAATTTGTCGACCGCAACCAGGAGGAAGATGTGTCCTCCTTTCGAGGATTTTGGCAGTTTGCCGATCATGTAGAGGCCCCATTGAGCGAAAGGCCAAGCTATAGGTATGGGCCTCAGCTCGGACCCAGGTGCGTGCGGTTTGTCGGCAAACCATTGGAATCAGTTGCATCTTTGGACGATGTCCTTTGTGTCGCTCATGGCCGTCGGCCAGTAGAATCCTGCTCGTAGAGCTTTAGCGACAAGGGAGCGGCTGCCTGCGTGGTGGCCGCAGATGCCTTCGTGGATGTCTTGGAGTGTGGCCTTGCCGTTGTCGATGGTGACGCACCGTTGAAGTATACCCGTGATGCTGCGCTTGTACAGTTCGCCGTTGATGATGGTGAAGGCTTTTGACCGGCGAGATATGCGCCGGGCGTCTGTCGGGTTGTCAGGCAATTCTCCATTTATCAAGAACTGGAGGTATGGTCGTGTCCAAGCTTCTTCGACTGCCATGACCTGCATCAGGTTGACCATAGCGACCTCTGTCTCCAGTTTCTCGGGTCCTTCGTGTCCTTCGGGTAGCGTAGCCCCCGAGTGTTCTTCTTCTTCGGGTGATCCCATGGGGAATTTCCGTTTGATGGATGGCACGCAGATTTTTTCGAGGAACACACCTAGTGGCACCTTTGCGCAGGTGGAGCCGATGTTGGCGAGTCTATCGGCTTCCTCGTTGCTCTCTCTTACAACGTGCCGAAGTTCGCAGCCGTCGAATTCTCCTTCGAGTGCGTTGTAGAGCGCGCGGTACGCGATCATGTTTTCGGCGTGTGCGTCACACTCATTCATCGTCTTCTGGACGACGAGGTTGGAGTCACCGTAGATGACCAGGCGCATTGCGCCGCATATCTTTGCCATCCTCATGCCATGGATGAGGGCTTCGTATTCGGCTTCGTTGTTGGAGGCCCTGAATTTCATCCGAAGGACGTACTTCATCTTGTCACCCTGCGGGGAGGTTAGTATGACCCCTGCCCCTGCTCCGGCTTCGCGCTTGGAGCCGTCGAAATGCATTGTCCTGGACGGCGACATGTCGGGGGTGTCTGGCAGTTGCAGCTCCATCCAGTGCACCAGGAAGTCCGTAAGGACTTGAGATTTGATTGCGTGTCGCTTCTCGTAGACGATGTCCAAGGGTGATAGTTCGATGCCCCACAGGGCCACCCGTCCTGTGGCCTCTGGATTATTCAGGATGCTGTTCAGGGGTGCTTCGTTGATGACCATCACCTGGTGCTCCTGGAAGTAATGGCTCAACCGTCGAGCCGTCATGAACACGTCGTAGGCTAGCTTCTGGTAGTGAGGGTACCTCTGCTTTGTTGGTGTCAATACCTCTCTGAGGTAGTAAATTGGGTGCTGGACCCCGTGGGTCCTGCCTTCTTCGGGTCGTTCGACCACGAGTACGGTGCTGACCACCTGATGTGTGGCTGCTATATAGAGCAGCAAGGGCTCGCGCTCCTTTGGCGTGACCAAAACGGGCGAGGTGGAGAGGAGCCGCTTGAGGCTTTCGAATGCGTCGTTGGCTTCTGGTGTCCACTCGAACTTGTCTGCTTTACGCAGCAGTTGATATAATGGTAGGGCCTTCTCACCCATACGGCTGATGAACCTGCTTAGCGCCGCTACTCGTCGTGCGAGATGCTGGACGCCCTTGAGTTTTTTCGGCTTTTCCATCGTCATGATGGCTTTGATTTTCTTCGGGTTCGCCTCGATCCCTCGTTGAGAGATGAAGTACCCAAGAAGATGACCTGATGGGACGCCGAAGGCGCACTTTTCGGGATTGAGCTTGATCCTGTAGCGATCGAGGTTGTCGAACGTCTCGCGGAGATCGTCGATAAGTGTCCTTGCCTCTCTGGTTTTTATTACTATGTCGTCGACATAAACTTGGACATTGCGAACAATCTGGTCCTTGAGGCAGGCCTGCATGCATCGCTGGTACGTGGCACCCGCGTTCTTTAGCCCGAAGGGCATTGTGTTGTAACAGAATACTCCGAACGGTGTGATAAACGTCGTTTTCTCCTGATCTTCGACCTTGAGCCGAATCTGGTTATAGCCTGAGTAGGCGTCGAGGAAGGAGAGTTTCTCGCAACCTGCAGTCGAATCGATGATCTGGTTGATCCGTGGAAGAGGGAAGTGGTCCTTTGGGCAATGCTTATTTAGTGATGTGAAGTCCACACACATCCGCAGGATGTCCGTGTCCTTCTTCGGGACCATCACCGTGTTTGCAAGCCACTCGCTTTCTTTGATTTCCCTGATGAAGTCTGCAGCGAGTAGTCTATTGATTTCCTTGCCGATAGCTTCGGCTCGTGGCTCCGACAGTCTTCGGATGGCTGCTTGACTGGCTTGGTGTCTGGAAAGACATTGAGTGCGTGCTTGGCGAATTCCCTGGGAACTCCTGGCATGTCCGCAGGACACCAGGCGAAGATTTCCCAGCGCTCACGGAGGAATTCGACGAGCGCGCCTTCCTATGCGGTGCTGAGGTCATTGGCGATCAGGGCCGTCTTGGAGGCATCCGTCGGATGGACCTGTACTTTTTTCGTGTTGACGGTGGAGCCGAAAGACATGTCAGGTGCGTTCTGCCTTGTGACTGGGGGTAGCCCATTGTCCGTCACCTCGCGGAGCCTTACCAGCTCATCTTGCATGCCGAAAGACTGGGAGATTTTGTTGAAATTCCTGTCGCATTGGTCCGATCGGGTGAATCTCCCATGGACTATGATGACGCCCCTTGGTCCTGGCATCTTGAGTAGTAGGTATGCGTAGTGTGGGACGGCCAGGAACCTTGCGAATGTTACACGCCCCAGAATGGCGTGGTATTGTGACGGCCAGTCCACCACTTCGAATTCAAGTCGCTCCTGCCGAAAGTTTTCCGGCTTTCCGAAGATGACGTCGAGTCCTATTTTTCCAGGGGGAATATGCCTTTTCCTGGTACGATGCCGTGGAACGTTGTGTCTGATTGTTCTAGGCTGCATTGCGGGATCCGCATAGCTGCCAGGGTGCTTGCGAACATTAGGTTGATGCCGCTGCCACCGTCCATGAAGACGCGACTCATCTCGAAGCCTCCGATCTGCGCCTCCAGCACCAGGGCAACATGACCTGGGCGAGGGATCTGGCAAGGGTGATCCGCGCGAGTGAACGTGATGCAGGACTCCGATCCGCTGAGGTACTCAGGGATTGCAGGTGGAGTTGCCACGGCCAAGTTGATTTGTCGGGTGATTTTCTTCTGCACCCTGTTTGTGGGGCGTCCCTTCTAGATCATATTTAGTGCTCCCTTTGGTGGGGGGTATGCGACCCCGACGTTGTTTTGCGTTGGTGCGGCTGGTTGGTTTGGGCCTCCAATAGGTGGCGGAGGAGGAGCGCCATGTGCTGTTTCTCCTTGCGCGGGTGCGTTTCCGAACGTGGGGAAAGGGGCTTGTTGCCTCATCTGCGCCATGCTTTCGCTAAGTTTCTGGAACTCGCGGCAGTCCTTGAGCATGTGACTGGCTTTCTTTTTTCCATCTTGCTTGTCGATGTAGAAGTGGATAGTGCATGGACCCAAAAGTTTTTCTAATGCTGAGGGTCCGTTGTCGCGATCGCGGCGTTGCCACGATTGTGATGATCGTCCGCTGTCTCGGAGATTTCCTCCGCGGTAACCTCCGCTGTTGCGGCTGTTGTCGTTGCGGCCATCGGCGTAGCCAGCCGCGACCATGTCGGGTCCGTCGCGGTCTTCGTAGACACGCGATCTTCTCTTCGTCTGATTGCGCTCGCTGGATGCAATCTTCGCTGTCTGCCCAACTGTTGGCAATTTCCATGAGGTGGTCGAGTGTCTTGGGCTTGACACGCCCAAGTTCTTCCTTGAAATCTTGGCGCTTGACACCGTCTCTGAAGTCGTCGATGGCCCTCTCCTCCGAGATATGCGCTGCGGAGTTCTTGGTGGTAGACCAGCGTAATATGTACGAGCGAATAGATTCCCCTGTTCTCTGAGTACAGGCTCGCAACTCTTCGATTGAGGCGGGCCTCTTGCTGGTGCCTTTGAAATTTTGGATGAAGCTGTAAGCTAGCTCCTCCCAACTTTGATTGGATCCTGATGATAGGCTACTGAGCCAGACCCGCGCCGCGCCTGTTAGCTGCAGCTGGAGGCATTGCATGGCGGTTTCTTTGTTACCGCCGTGCAGCTTGACGGATGACAGATGATCGCTGAGCCAAGATTTTGGATCTTGCGAGACATTGAACTTCGGAGTATCTGAAGGAAGCTTGAAATTGCATGGCATCTTTGTTCGTCGAACAGATCTGCTGAAGCATCGAGCTCCACAGAGTTCTCCTTCATCTTCATCCATCTCGGACTCGGACGAGCAGGCGCGTTTGGCTCGCACTTTGTTGATTTTGCGCTGTGTAAGCGCGTCTCTGGCGTCGTAGTCGCGTTTATGGCGATGCGAGCTCTTCTTCCTTCGAGGAAGGTCGTGTTCCTCTTCCTCTTAGGATGAGGGAGTGGGGCTATGGTCGCGCCTGACCGCAGCTTTCTTCTTCGGCTCCGCAGGAGCGTCTTCGTGGAGCGCAGCTCCGACGAGTTCGAGTCCGGTGAGTGCGGACTTATGCATGGCTCTTTTTGGGTCCCCTTCCGGAGGTTGGTGGGTCGCGAGATACGCAGTGGCTGCCAGGATCGCGGCTTGTGGTGTCTTCGGGATGATGTTGCCGTCGGCATCCATATCCATGAACGACGTGTGGAGAGTTTGGGTCACGTCACGACCTTCCTTGGGGTCCATGTTCTCCACCCGCGAGCGATGCTTGTTTCCCCGATTTCTGTTCGTGCTAGAGCCGGGTGCCATGGCGGAGACCGCAGCTCGTCGCGCGCTGGACTCGGAGGCTGCTTGCTTGCGTTTATCGAGCGTTTCCTGCATCTTAACTTGCTTCTTGTGCTCCTCGATGAGGAGGTAGTGGTACGCCATCAGTAGGTCACGTGGTGCATCCATAGGCAGGACTATGTTGCCTGCGCCGGAACGACGTGCCTGTACCCATCCTTCTTTGCTAAGTTGGATGACATGGCCGTTGTTCTCCCCTTCGGGTGGAGGGGATTGGCTTCTTCTGTTTCCGCCATTTCCGTCCTGCGGGTTGGGGTTCGTGTTGGGCGGCGGGTTGGGCGTTTGTTGATCCTGGATGACCGCAGCGCATAGGTAGCGCTCATAGATCGGTTCGCTGCTGCCGCAGCTTTCGGGTCCGGAACCGTAGGTCCCTTCATCCGAAGGTGGATCGCACTCGGAGTTGCAGCAGCTGCTGCTGTAGAACTCATCTGTCGATGGTGACGTGCGTAGCACGGGGTGTGGAGCCCACGAGGCGGGCCTGATTGATGGCACGGGCACCCGCTCAGGAAGGCGGAGGGTGCCAGTTTGTCCCACCTGGAAGCAGAAGCTCCCGAACAAAATCTCGAGTCCGTCGACTACGGGCTCGAAATCCTTCATGGTGGCCGGCGAGTGGGCGGTGAAGTCGAAAGTCCCGAAGTGGAGGTGATTCTCCGTCGCCGCGGAGTTCTAGATCGATCGGGTTGGGACCGTCACAATCGCACAATCAGCAGCCCCGATTCCCACAGACGACGCCAATTGACGAGGTTTAATCTCATCAATGCCCATTGTTATGGACTTGGGTTTTGGAGAAGATGGGGATGCTGGAGATCGTGGCACGGTTAACAGACAAGCAACCAGGGGACACGAGATTTACCCAGGTTCAGGCCCCCGGAGGGAAAACCCTACTCCTGCTTGTCTGCTCTTGATTATGGCGGAACCGAAGGTTACAGAGGTGCGCAGATTCGATCTGGCGTGGAGGTGCATGTGAAAAGTATGAGTCGAGAGATCTAGGACGTGCCCTCCTGGCCTTTATATAGACTTAGGAAGGTCCCGGGGATAGTCCTAGTCGGTTACAAGTTCTAGGGTTTTACCCCTTTGAATTTCCTATCTGTGCTAGTCTTGCTCTCCAAGGATCCGAAAGCGTCATGGGCCTTGGCTACCCCAAAATCTTCATGGGCCAGCGTATATCTGCTGTGGGCCTTCCTTGGGCTGGACCAGGTATGCTGAAGTCACGTACCCGTAGGGTATAACCATGTCATCAGAGCTTGGGCATTGGTTATAAAGTTTCGGGGTCATATTGGGAGACTCCAAGTGTTGAGGAGATCTACTCAACAAGTTTGTAAAGGTTCCGGTCACCACCTTGAAGGCCACCACATAGTGGATCGTGTGCTTGCCTTGCGGCGGGTGCATGGGAGAATAGAGTGAGGCCTTTTGTGGTGCTGGTGGTCTTAGTTCCGCCTACCCTCCAACGGATATGTACTTCCCCTCAAAAGGAAGGAACTTGGGAAAACATTTTTGTGTCAACTTTCGGTGACTTCTATCCTTTACTCCCTTATTGTTGATTTCTTGCTTGTTTATCATATAGGTTCTCTCACCTAGTTGCATATGTAGAGAACCAACTTTGTGTCAAGCCTTAAAATTTTAAAGAAGTAAAAAATTTATTAGCGCATATTCACCCCCTCTAGTCACTTATACCGATCTTTCAGAAGGGAAAGGTTGAAAAGACTGAGGATCTGCTCAAGACTGCTAAGTCTTTGATGACCTCGGATCAGCAAGACTATGAAGCCCTCTAGAAACAATTCAAAACCTGGCAAGCTGAACTCGGCCGCATCAACGCCTATCTCGGTATTGAGTTCTTGTTTTTATTTCGCTTTCCGACATTCCCTCATAACTTTGCCATTTTATGACATTTCCTTGTTTTCTCTAGAGAGTTTCCTTGAGGCCACAATGTTTCCCATTAAAGACATTAAGAAAGCTAGGCGCGAAGCTGGCGAGTCTGCTACCTCCATTGCTGAGTATACCATCAATGAGCATCTTATTTCCCTCTCATCTCGAACCAAGACGATGAAGTCTTATGGGGTGGATCTTCTCAAGGTCGGCATTCGTGTTTTTAGAATGTTGTGGCCTAAGGATAAAACCCCCAAGACAATTCCTGAGCTGGCCGAGAGACTGATGCTCATTGAAGAGAGACTCGACCAGTGGCGCGTGTCAGCCGACCGGGTTGTTGCTGATAAGGCACTTGCATTTGTGCTTTCCTGTAGGAGACCATCAACCTCGACGTCCTGCAGAACATGCGGGAACACTACAAGGAATCTGGCTATATATAACCCTCCATTTTCGTCACAGAATCGTCATAGTAGTCTGTTTATGACGATTCTATAATGATTTTGAGATCGTCGAAAGCTGGGCATCGTAAATGAACTATAAGGACGTTTTTGGTAAAATAGTGATAACCGTTTTATGACGATATTGGATTGTCATAACCATTATGATGATCCAATATCATCATAGGAAGTCTGGCCTAACCACGTCATATCCTACGTGGCAAAATTGTGACGAAAAAAATTCGTCGTAGTGCAAAATAAGCCCAGTCCATTTAGTTGGTACATATGGGCTGAGCCCAATAATTTCAGCCTTGTATTTACTATGTCTTGGCCTTTTATGATCCATTTCACTTTTGGGCCTTAGCCTTTTTCTATTCTAGGCCTTGGCCTATCTACGGTCCATTTCTTCTTGGGCTAGACCTACCAGCCAGATGGGACCCACTTGTCATTCTACTCAAATAATGTCATATGTAACACGTCCATTTGGTACTGGCCCCACTTGTCAGGTTTATTTCACCACAATTTGGCAGCAATTAAACAACAAATAATAATTTAACCAGAACCAAAGAAATACATGAAATCCTTTCAATGACAGTGACATGGATATGCCCTACGGGTACCTGACATTGGCCTACCTGGTCCAGCCCCGCGGAGGCCCACAAAGATGACCTGCTGTAATCGTGAAACCCAAGGAGACTTCGGATGGCCCAAGCCCGGAGAGAACTCGACTTCTTGGAAGTCACGGCTAAGTGTAGATAGAATTTCAAAGGGGTTAACCCTAATCTATAACCGACTCGACCTACCCCAAGACCTGGCCTCTCCATATAAAGGCCAAGAGGGCACGACGAGGAGGAACGCTGAACTCTAAACTCCCATAAACTAGATACACCTCACATCAGATTGCATATGCGCACCCTTCTAACCATCGGCATCGCCATCAATGAAGAACAGACAAGCAGGAGTAGGGTTTTCCCTCCGGGGGCCTGAACCTAGGTAAACTTCATGTCCCCTCATTGCGAGTCTTTTAACCGTCTCGCGATCTCCATCCTCCCCATCTTCTCTAAACCCAAGTCCATAACAACGGGCATTGACGAGTCGAACCCTCATCAATTGGCGCCATTTGTGGGAACTGGGGGCGTTGATCGTGCGATCCTGACGGTCCCATCCGCCACCGTCTTCGACACATCCGTGACAGAGAACCACCTCTTTTTCGGTGCCATCAACTGCATCATCCACTCGCCACGTATCAACAATCCCTATGAACCAACATATCCACCCGAAACATGTTCGGATGTGAAGCACTTGAAAGACAATAGAGTCTTCAGTCAAATCTACGATTCGACTGAACACTCGGGGGCTACTGACATTGATATGCCCCACGATCTCTAGATTCCCCATCTTCTCTAAACCAAGTCCATAACAATGGGCATTTACGAGGGGAACCCTCGTCATACAGCCTTAAGTCTATTAGAATATTGCTATGGTTCAAATACATACAATAATAACCAATGATACGTCCAAACGTATCTAATTTCCCGATCACTTTTGCTATTGTTTCTCCTCTAACTTGTGTTATTTGGATACAACTAACACGGACTGACGCTATAAGTTACCTTGGTGTCTAGTTTTTGTGCAGAAAATCAACAATCAGGAAAAATCCCGGAAAATATGCCCAAAATCCTATTTCACCAGAAGATCCACGGAGCCGAAGAACAAGACGGAGTGGAGGCCTGGGGGTCCCACACCCCTGCCAAGCGCGGGTGGGCCCAGCCCGTGCCTAGGGGGTGCGGCCACCCCAGGCACCCCCTCGTCCTCCCTCTTCTCTTATAAGTTACCCCTTGACCTAAAAACCGAGGGGGGTTTGATGTTTTTTCAGAAATAGTTCCGCTGCGCCACCACCACCAGTAGCCGCGATTCGGATCTAGAAATTCCGTTCTGGCACCCCGCCGGGACGGGAAATTTGGGGAGGATCATCGCCATCGTCATCACCAACGCCTCTCCATCAACCATCAATGTTTCCCTCATCCATGAGTGAGTAATCCCCCGCTGTAGGCTATGGGGATGGTAGGTATTGGATGATTTCTATCATGTAATCGAATAAGATTGTTAGGGCATAGTGCCTAGTATCTCTATTAGTGCTATTTGACTTTGTTGCAACTTGTTGTGCTTAATGCTTGTAACTAGGGCCTGAGTGCCATGATCTCAGATCTGAACTTATTATTGAATCATTATGATAGTATTGATTATGATCTTATCTACAAGTTGTGTAAACATATCATTGTTCGGATCCAAAGGCCCCAAAGTGAAAGAAATTGGGACAACCAGAGGGGATGGCTATGGTGTGAGGATCACATGTGTTCACGGAGTGTTAATGCTTTTCTCCGGTGCTTTATTAAAAGGAGCACCTTAATTTCCAGTAGTTCCCTAGAGGCCCCAAGGCCATGGGCTGGCTGGACAAAAGATGTTCTGCAAGTTCTCATTGCGAGCACGAATGACTATATATGGAGCACATGCCTAGGATTATTTAGTACTTGGATGCTTATTCTTATTTATCTGTAATGCCCTAGATCTTGAAGTTACATGTTTAGACTCGTCCATGCAACGCCCGTCCATCCATCCCTACGCCTACCGCACTCATGTCCTACTGTTTGCTACTACTGTTACTATTTCTCTTGTTTTGTTGTTGCTGTTGCTTTATTGTTGATACTACAAACTGTTGCTACTGATAAACTTCTGTGAGCAAGAACTATTTCTAGGTGCACCTGAATTGACAACTCAGTTGTTAAGGCTTGCAAGTATTCTTTGGCTCCCCTTGTGTCGAATCAATAAATTAGTTAATATTACCCGCGAAGACTATTGCGATCCCCTATACTTGTGGGTTATCAAGACTATTTTCTGGAGCCGTTGCCGGGGAGCATAGCTTTATTTCTAAGTTCACTTGGATCTAGTATTTTTCACTTCTACTCCTTTCATCATGGGGAAGTCTCCTGATGGAAGGTTTCCTATTTTATCATCCACTACAAGAAGAGGTATAGTCCTAAACACCTTTGTTGCTCTTGATTCACCGTCTATAATAAGTAAGCTTGTTACACCACCACCACATACTCATGCTACACACACTGCTACTATTGCTGGGTCTGAAACTGCTTTTGATACTTATGATGTTACTTCTACTGTGCTTGATGCGAGTGGTTCATTAGGTCCTTTCCTAGATGCTACTATGGGTAGTCTAGGAAATACTGAAACTCCTAGTGAAGACACGGTTACACCTGTTAGCTCACCTGAGTCTAGAGAGAGTTATGATATTAATGATGGTTGCATTGAGTTCACTGATGAATTTGTTGAAGACTGCCGAAACACACATTGTGCTAGTGCTATTAAGAGTCTCCTTGTTAGACATACCATTATTCCTAAACTGTCCTCTGATCCTAAGTTTGGCACCTCTCCCATAGATATTAAAGCTAAAGATTATGATTTCTCTCTTGATTTATCCTATTTGGACATTGTTGAGAAAGAACCTTTTTGTGGGACTAAAAATGAGAGTGTTGTGGCTCATATGAATGAGCTTTCTATTATGAGTGCTTTATTCTCTGATGATTTTAAGAGGCGCAAGTACTTTGTTACTAAGATCGTCCCTTTTCACTAAAAGGAGAAGCCAGGGCTTGGTTTAATAGATTGCCTCCTGGTTCCATTGATAGCCCTGATTGCTTGATTGGTTCTTTCTTCCAGAAATATTTTCCTCCCAGTGCTAGACATGCTGCTTTGCAGAGACTTTTTGATTTTAAACATGGAGAAGAAGATAAATTGCCTGAGTTATGGATAAGGTTCTGTGCCTTGATTCATGCACATCCTGGATGTCCATTGCCTAAGAATGAGCTTCTTGATATTTATTATAATGGACTAACTGATGATTCTAGGACATACGTACATAGCTTTGCTGATTGTGTTTTCATGAAAAGAACTCCTACAGATGCCGAAGAATTAATGGCTAAAATAAGAAAGAATAATGATGATTGGACTTCAACTAAGCTAAATACACCTGAGCCTATTACTCCTAAACCAGTGGTGCCTGAAACAGATCCAATACCAACACCAAAGAAAAGGGGAGTTATTGCATTAAATGATGAAGTGATGAAGGAAGCTAAGAAGTGTCTAAAGGAGAAAGGTATTAGAGTTGAAGATGTGAAGAATCTACCTCCTATAGAAGAATTATGTAAGCCAACTCCCGACTCATCTACTATTGAGGTACACTCTCTCCACTTTAATGAAGGTGATATTCCCTATGGTAAGCCTCCTGATCAATGCTTAGAGGAACTTGACACATTTATTGTTAAACAAGGTAATTTTAATAAATAAGTTCAGAATCATTTATTGGAAAACTCTAGAGCTATTAATGAGTTGAAAGATATTGTGGAAAGAACTTCTAATGATATTAAAATGCTTTGTAAACACTTTCAAATGGTTCAAACCCAACTTCATCAACTTGCTAAGGTACAAAAGGATATGCTAGTTAATACCTCAGGAGATAAACATGCTTATGGAATTAGAACTAGGAGTGGTATAGCTACTCAAGATCCTTTATATCCTGAAGGACACCCTAAAAGAATTGAGCAGGATTCTCAACAAGGTGAAAGTAGTGGTTGTCCTCGTAAGAGAAAGAAAAAGAAACATAAGGTAGTTGAGGAACCACTTGAACCTGATGTAGATCCTAATAGTATATCTGTCTCTGATGCTGAAACTGAGAGTGGTAATGATAAAAATGATGCTCCTGATAAGGAGGAAGTTGAGGAAGAACCTGAGAAGCACACTAAGGAAGAATTTATTGCTAAGAAACATGGTAGTGAGAGATAACCTTGGGTGCAGAAACCTATGACTTTTCCAGGTAAGAAACACAAGTCAAAGGAGGAAGAACACTACAACAAGTTTTTGTGAGTGGATGAAACCTTTATTTTTGCAAATTCCTCTGACTGATGCTATTAACTTGCCTCCTTATTCAAAGTATATGAAGGATATTGTCTCTAATAAAAGGAATATTCTTAATGAGGAAATTTCTACTCTGCTTGCTAATTATTCGTTCAATGGTAAGGTTCCAAAGAAACTTGGTGATCCAGGTATACCAACTATTCCTTGCTCTATTAAGAATAATGATGTTAGAACTGCTTTATGTGATTTGGGAGCTAGAGTTAGTGTTATGCCTTTTTCTCTCTACAAGAGACTCCAGCTAGAAAAGTTGATACCAACTGATATATCTTTGCAAATGGGTGATAAGTCAACTACTATTCCTGTTGGTATATGTGAGGATGTTCCTGTTCAAGTGGCTCATAATTGCTTGGTTTTCACTGATTTTGTTGTGCTTGAAATGCCTGAAGATGATAATATGTCTATTATTCTTGGAAAACCCTTTCTTAATACTGCAGGTGCTGTTATTAATTGCAATCAAGGAAAAGTAACATTCAATTTTAATGACAAAGAGCATACTGTCTATTTCCCCAAGAAGGTTGCTAAGAGCTATTGCCTGAATTCCATTGAAAATATTGAGAGCATCAAGGTTGGAGAAATATATTATCCCATTCCACAAGAAAATTTTGAAACTATTATGATTGGGACCATTGCTATCAAGTATGAGGTAACATAATCACCTTGTGTAATGCAAAGTTTTGTTTCATATAAGATTGTTTTGGTAACAAGACTTGATAAACCTTGTTAACAAAAGGATATTAATGGACAAAATAATGTTTTTACTGTGGTTATACTTGCTTTCTTTTATTTTTCTCCTTCCTAGTCTTTGCCTTTTCTTTTGCTAGATTTGGTTTTGTTAGTTGTTTGCTTGTTAGAGTGTCTTAGAACTTATGTAGTTTGGTTTTTGTTTGCTTTTGCTTGTTCTAAAAAAATTGTTTCTGTGAGAAAATCAATTTTCATACCCTAAAAATTGGCCAAAAATAAAGTTTCCCAAAGAATCCCAGAAATTTCAAAATAATTTTTTCCTCGAAAAAAGGGGTAGAGGGACACCTGGAGTGACCCAGGGGCCACCCTAGGCACCCACACCCCTGGTGGGCGCGGCCTCCCTACAGGTGGTGCCTGGGTGGGGTGTGTCCCACTTGGGCCCCTCCAAGGTGCCTCCTCCCAGCCATCTTCTTTCTCTCTCCCGAAAAACACCAGAAAACTTTCTCAAGCTCGAGGTCCTGCTATTCTTGCTCGCGATTTTTGATCTCCTTTCTCAGCCCATCTTTGTTGCTGATTTTTGGAGTGATTGCTCCTTGGTATGTGCCTCCTCCACTTGTCCAATTAGATTTGTGATTGGTAGATTGGATCTTGAGTATTTTGCTGCTATAGGTGACAGGTTGTGTGATCTTGCATGCTTGTTCTATGCTTAGAGATTTCATTTTGATGCATGTGTAGCCCTCTAGCAAGTTCCTATAGTAGTTTCTCATCATTTATCAACTTGGAAATCACTTGGTTTGATGTTTGTCTAAAAACTTCAGAAAGGAAGATGAGTGCATATCCACTGAATCAATATGACTTGATGGTGCCTGAGCCAATGGAAGTTCATCATGAGGAAGGAGTCTTTCCTTCCATATATCCATGGCAGGAATTTATGAGAACCGCGGGAATCTTCCAGGATTTCCAAACTATGATTACCAATGCAGGGTTGGAACACTTTGTTGAAGGTGAACCACCTCAATATGCTAAGCTAACCATGGCTGTTGTGCAGGACTTCCAGTTTACTTGGTCTTCATCTAATCCCATGGTCCATTATAAGATATACAATGTAGCTGTCGACCTGCCTTTTGCTGATTTCTGTGCAGCAATTAGAGTACCTCAGTTGGGATCTTATGAGAAGATCAAGGAGAGGCCCAAGTGGTAAAATTCAGAACATTCAGTTCCCAGCCATTAGATATTTTGCCTACTTCGTTACCAAGTGTGTTCTTGCTAGAAAGATTGCTAGAAATTTATCTTCTTTTGATCTAGATTTTATCACAGCTTCTTTGAATAGGAATAGATCTTAGAACCTGGGTGCTTTGATAGCTTACCATTTCACCACCAACCGCGAGAAGGGTGGAATTTGTGGAGGTCTCTTTGCTTTTAGGTTGCTAGCTTTTCATGGTTTAGAGCCTTACCATTCAGATTATCGGTTCCCCATAGAGAGGCTTGATCTTGAATCCATGATTCGGTATGGTTTTGTTTCCTTGGGGGCTAATGTGAGAAGTTTACCGTATGAATTATCTTTTGCCTAGCAAGGTTGGAGAGGGGGTAGGACTGAGAAAATAGTTTATTTGCCAGCACCTGCTTTGTTTAATTTTGATAACAGGCAAGGATGGTCGCTCACGGAGGCGGAGTTTGACACATATGTGGCGGAGCTCTCCCAACAAGAGGAGAATGTTGGAGAGGATACCGAAGATGATCCAGTTCAGCCCTCCAACTTGGGAGAGTCCTCATACCAACAACCCTCATTTGATTGGGGCGCGTCTTCTTCTTCATCGCAAGCGTCTGACTATGATCATTCCTATGATGACCCACCAGCTTGGTTTTACTACCCGCGCTATTGAGCCCCACTTAGGCCAAAAGCCTATGCTTCGGGGGAGGTATACCGACATCACACTCATCTATATATCATGTTCGTCGGTCCTTTGTATATCCATTGTTTCGCTTTGTTTTTGGTTCTTGCTGCTGCTTTCTCAAAAACACAAAAACACCAAAAATATTTTCGTTGTTTCTCTTGGTTTGTTTTTGTTTTGTTTGCTTGTTTGAAAAAATTGAAAACACCAAAAATATTTGTTGTTCTTCTTTGGTTTTGTGAGTTCTTTGAATGGTTCAACCGTCCTTAGTGGATTTTGGTTTCATGTTATTATTCAAGTCACACAAGTGAAGGGAAATAATGAAGATTAAGACAACTCGAGGTGTGGTAATAGGCTGGTAACGAACTCTATTTGTTTAAATTTTTGTACATATACTCATCATGGTGAGCATGCTTAGTCTATTCATGTAAGGTGTATGTTACTAATGGATGCTTAGTAGTTCTTGCTTATCTGTTATTAGCTCCAGCTTGCTAATAGTTTGTAGCATGTCATATGAATGTTTGCTTGCATTGTTTTATTCATATTTGGGTATGATATTGTGGTATCATCCTCTGAATGTTTCATGTGATTCGACTTAGCACATGCTCACGCATGCATATGACTAAACAATAGTCAGTAAGCTCGATGATTTATTTTGCCTCAGAGTTCTTGTATCACTTTCATGCCATAATTAGTCCTGTTTTGTTGCAAGCATGATTATGACAGTTATTGCTCAATCATTTGTCGCACCCTCTCTTTTTCTAGCCTTCACTTGCACCGACTATGAGCTCTACTTGTGTTTCCAACTCCCCAAAACCAATATTGCCAACAGTGTCCACCATACCTACCTATTAGCATCATTTGCTATTCAGTGCATATTCTATATGCCTTGTTTTCTTCCAAATAAAATGTTTGTCTGTTTTAAGAAAGTTAGTTAGTAAAGCTCTCATGAACTTTATGGCACACTTTATTCCTTGCACTTAATAATCCTGAACCATTGTGGCTTGTCCATGAAAGTTATATGCGTGCAAATTATAGGCTGGGAGTTAGCAGAGCCGTGCTATCACAGGGAACGCTTTCAACACTTATGGATACATATCCAGTTGATACCTTGCTCTTTTGTTTGCGGATGTCGTCGGTGTGAAATAAAAGGGGAGCTTGTGAGTTTATGGAGTATATATATGTGTTAGATAAACGCCTGGGCCGCTAGCCTAAGCCATGCCTAATCATGGTGGAAACTTGAAGCATCACCATAATGAGCATCTATGAAGCATCCTCAATAAAAAGCTATGCACATAGTAAATAAAAAGATCGCTGAGATGCTCATTGTCCGCTTGCCTTGTCATTTTGATCACGGGATAGCTCCTGTATCATGTGCAAGGGGTACCCCGTTGGCGGTTCTCTATGATATTCATGTATGTACAATGACAAAAACTTGCAGGTAACCAAAGTTGACTAGCATGCGGAGCTGCCCTCGTACTCAAGGGACATGAGATTTCCAGTTAATGGTCTGTCAAGCATATAACTAATAGTTGACCTCACTTTCACTATAACCACATGAAGATGCCTATGATAGGGGCAATGAGATCTCAAAGCTAGTGAGTACCTTCCTTTCAGCATTTGGAAGCCTTTTAAACTTTTCAAAACCTTTTTCACTTCCTTGTTGAGTCACCACTTATTCTTTGAGCACCTTCTTGAGAGCATAGTTGTCATTATTATGTTTGTTCCAAAACTTGGTTAATTATGTCATGACTTTGATGCTTGTTCCAAAACTTGGCACTTATATTATGATCTACAAACAAAAGCAAGCGAGATACCACTCTATCATATCTTTTTATGAGCATTGCAATGTTGCTTATGTTTATGTTTCATGCTATTTATTATTATTGAGTTGGTTTCTCTTCATAGATTGCAATGAATATTGAGTAGACTCAGTTGCATACTTCTTACTATAAATAGTTTAGGTATATACTCCTGTGCTGAGAATATATACATCATATGAAGCAAATGTGTTCATGAAAGTTCTTTTATCGCGCTCAATTTTCAACTGAATTGATTGAGGACAAGCAATAAGCTAAGCTTGGGGAGAGCTGATACGTCCAAAACGTATCTACTTTCCCAAAAAATTCTGCTATTGTTTCTCCTCTAAACTTGTGTGATTTGGACACAACTAACACGGACTGATGCTGTTTTCAGCAGAATTACCTTGGTGTCTAGTTTTTGTGCAGAAAAACAACTATCAGGAAAAATCCCGGAAAATATGCCAAGAATTATATTTTGCAAGATCCACGGAGCCGGAGTACGAGACGGAGTGGAGGCTTGGGGGCCCACACCCCTGCCGGGCACGGGTGGGCCCTGCCGGTGCCTAGGGGGTGTGGCCACCCCAGGCACCCCCTCGGGCTCCCTCTGCACCTATAAGTTAGCCCTTGACCTAAAAACCGAGGGTGTTCGAAGTTTTTCCAGAAAAGAGTTCCGCTGCGCCGCCACCACCAGAGACAAGATTCGGAACAAGAAACTCCGTTCGGGCACCCTGCTGGGACGGGGAATTTGGGGAGGATCATCGCCATCGTCATCACCAACGCCTCTCCATCAACCATCGATGTTTCCCTCATCCATGAGTGCGTAATCCACCGATGTAGGCTATGGGGATGGTAGGGATTGGATGAGTTCTATCCTATAACCGAATAAGATTGTTTGGGCATAGTGCCTAGTATCTCTATTAGTGCTATTTGACTTTGTTGCAACTTGTTGTGCTTAATGCTTGTCACTAGGGCCCGAGTGCCATGATCTCATATCTGAACTTATTATAGAATCATTATGATAATATTGTTTGTGATCTTATCTGCAAGTTGTGTACACATATCATTGTCTGGATCCAAAGGCCCCAAAGTGACAAAAAATGGGACAACCGGAGGGGATGTCTATGGTGTGAGGATCACATGTGTTCACGGAGTGTTAATGCTTTGCTCCGGTGCTGTATTAAAAGGAGCACCTTAATTGCCAGTAGTTCCCTAGAGGCCCCGCTGCCACGCGCTGGCAGGATAAAAGATGTTGTGCAAGTTCTCATTGCGAGCACGTATGACTATATGTGGAGCACATGCCTAGGATTGTTTAGTACTTGTATGCTTGTTATTATTTATCTTCAATTCCCTAGATCTTGAAGTTACATGTTTATACTCGTCCATGCAACGCCCATCCATCCATCCCTATGCCTATAACACTCGAATCCCACTGTTTACGGTTACTGTTAATATTGCTCATGTTTTACTGTTGTTGTTGATTTGCTGTTGCTACTACCAAACTGTTGCTACTGATAAACTTCTGTGAGCAAGAACTATTTACAGGTGCAGCTGAATTGACAACTCAGTTGTTAAGGCTTGCAAGTATTCTTTGGCTCCCCTTGTGTCGAATCAATAAATTGGGTAATACTACCCGCGAAGACTGTTGTGATCCCCTATACTTGTGGGTCGTCAAGACTATTTTCAGGCGCCGTTGCCCGGGAGCATAGCTTTATTTGTAAGTTCACTTGGATCTACTATTGTTCACTGCTACTCCTTTCATCATGGGGAAGTCTCGTGATGGAAAGTTTCCTATTTTACCATCCAATACAAAAAGAGGTACAGTCCTAAACACCTCTGCTTCTCTTGATTCACCGTCTGTTATAAGTAAGCTTGTTACACCACCACCACATAATCATGCTACACACACTGGTACTACTGCTGAGTCTGAAACTACTTTTGATGCTCATGATGTTACTTCTACTGTGGTTGATGCGAGTGGTTCATTAGGTCCTTTCCCAGATGCTACTATGGCTAGTCTAGGAAACACCAAAACTCCTAGTGAAGACACTGTTACACCTGTTTGCTCACCTGAGTCTAGAGAGAGTTATGATATTAATAATGGTTACATCGAGTTCATTGATGAATTTGTTGAAGAGTTCTGAAACACACATGGTACTAGTGCTATTAAGAGTCTCCTTGCTATGCATACCATTATTCCTAAACCATCCTCTGATCCTAAGTTTGCCACCTCTCCCATAGATATCAAAGATAAAGATTATGATTTCTCTCTTGATTTATCCTATTTAGACATTTTTGAGAAACAACCTTTCTGTGGGACTGTAAATGAGAGTGTTGTGGCTCATATGAATGAGCTTTCTATTATGAGTGCTTTATTCTCTGATGACTTTAAGATGCGCAAGTACTTTGTCACTAAGATCTTCCCTTTTTCACTAAAAGGAAGCTAGGGCTTGGTTTAATAGATTACCTCCTGGTTCCATTGATAGCCCTCATTGTTTGATTGCTTATTTCTTCTAGAAATTTTTTCCTCCTAATGCTAGACATGCTGCTTTATAGAGACTTTTTGATTTTAAACAGGGAGAAGAAGAGAAATTGCCTGAGTCATGGACAAGGTTCTGTTCCTTGATTCATGCACATCCCGGATGTCCATTGCCTAAGAATGAGCTTCTTGATATTTATTATAATGGACTAACTGATGATTCTAGGACATACCTAGATATCTTTGCTGATTGTGTATTCAGGAAAAGGACTCCTACAGATGTTGAAGAACTAATGGCAAAAATAAGCAAGAATTATGATGATTGGACTTCAACTTAGCTAAATACACCTGAGCCTATTACTCCTGAACCAGATGTGCCTGAACCAGTTCCAACACCAACACCAAAGAAGAGGGGACTTATTGCATTAAATGATGAAGTGATGAAGGAAGCTAAGAAGTGTCTAAAGGAGAAAGGTATTAGAGCTGAAGATGTGAAGAATCTACCTCCGATAGAAGAATTATGTAAGCAAATTCCCCACTCATCCACTATTAAGGTACACTCTCTCCAACACTTTGATGAAGGTGATATTCCTTATGGTAAGCCTCCTGATCAATGTTTAGAGGAACTTGACATTTTTATTGTTAAGCAAGGTAATTTTAATAAACAAGTTTAGAATCATTTATTGGAAAACTCTAGAGCTATTAAAGAGTTGAAAGATATTGTGGAAAGAACTTGTAATGATATTAAAATGCTTTGTAAACACTTTCAAATGGTTCAAACCCAACTTGATCAACTTGCTAAGGTACAAAAGGATATGCTAGGTAATGCCTCAGGAGATAAACATGCTTATGGAATTAGAACTAGGAGTGGTATAGCTACTCAAGATCCTTTATATCCTGAAGGACACCCTAAAAGAATTGAGCAGGATTCTCAACAAGGTGAAAGTAGTGGTAGTCCTCATAAGAGAAAGAAAAAGAAACATAAGGTAGTTGAGGAACCACTTGAACCTGATGTATATCCTAAAAGTATATCTGTCTCTGATGCTGAAACTGAGAGTGGTAATGATAAAAATGATGCTCCTGATAAGGAGGAAGTTGAGGAAGAACCTGAGAAGCACACTAAGAACACTAGGTACACTAAGGAAGAATTTATTGCTAAGGAACATGGTAGTGAGAGAGAACCTCGGGTGCATAAACCTATGCCTTTTCCAGGTAAGAAACACGAGTCCAAGGAGGAAGAACACTACAACAAGTTTTGTGAGTGGATGAAGCCTTTATTTTTGCAAATTCCATTGACTAATGCTATTAAGTTGCCTCCTTATTCAAAGTATATGAAGGATATTGTCTCTAATAAAATGAAGATTCCTAATAAGGAAATTTCTACTCTGCATGCTAATTATTCGTTCAATGGTAAGGTTCCAAAGAAACTTGGTGATCCAGGTATACCAACTATTCCTTGCTCTATTAAGAATAATTATGTTAGAACTGCTTTATGTGATTTGGGAGCTAGAGTTAGTGTTATGCCTTTTTCTCTCTACAAGAGACTCCAACTAGAAAAGTTGATACCAACTGATATATCTTTGCAAATGGCTGATAAGTCAACTACTATTCCTGTTGGTATATGTGAGGATGTTCCTGTTCAAGTGGCTCATAATTTCTTGGTTTTAACTGATTTTATTGTGCTTGAAATGCCTGAAGATGATAATATGTCTATTATTCTTGGAAAACCCTTTCTTAATACTGCAGGTGCTATTATTAATTGCAATCAAGGAAAAGTAACATTCAATATTAATGACAAAGATCATACTGTCTATTTCCCCAAGAACGTTGCTAAGAGCTATTGCCTGAATTCCATTGAAAATATTGAGAGCATCAAGGTTGGAGAAATATATTGTCCCATTCCACAAGAAAATTTTTAAACTATTATGATTTGGACCATTGCTTTCAAGTTTGAGGTAACATAATCACCTTGTGAAATACAAAGTTTTGTTTCATATAAGATTGTTTTGGTAACAAGACTTGATCAACCTTGTTAACAAAAGGATTTTAATGAAAAAAATAATGTTTTCACTGTGGTTATACTTGCTTTCTTTTACTTTTCTCCTTCCTAGTCTTTGACTTTCTTTTGCTATCTTTGGTTTTGTTAGTGGTTTTCTTGTTAGAGTGCATTAGAACTTCTGTAGTTTGGCTTTTGGTTTGCTTTTGCTTGTTCTAAAAAACTTTTTTCTGTGAGAAAATCAATTTTCATACCCTGAAAATTGGCCAAAAATAAAGTTTCCCAAAAAATCCCAGAAATTTCAAAATAATTTTTTCTTCGAAAAAAGGGGCAGTGGGACACCTGGAGTGACCCGGGGGCCACCCCAGGCGCCCACACCCCAGGTAGGCGCGGCCTGCCTATGGGTGGCGCCTAGGGGGGTGTGGCTCACCTGGGCCCCTCCAAGGTGCCCCCTCACAGCCATCTTCTTTCTCTCTCCTGAAAAACACCGGAAAACTTGCTCAAGCTCGAGTTCCTTCTATTCTTGCTCGCGATTTTCGATCTCCTTGCTCAGCCCCTCTTTGCTGTTGATTTTTGGAGGGATTGCTCCTTGGTATGTGCCTCCTCCACTTATCCAATTAGATTTGTGATTGATAGATTATATCTTGAGTATTTTGCTGCTATAGGTGTCAGGTTGTGTGACCTTGCATGCTTGTTATATGCTTAGAAACTTCATTTTGATGCATGTGTAGCCCTCTAGCAAGTTCCTATAGTAGTTGCTCATCATTTATCAACTTGGAAATCACTTGATTTGATGTTTGTCTAAAAATTTCAGCAAGGAATATGAGTGCTTATCCACTGAATCAATATGACTTGATGGTGCCTGAGCCAATGAAGGTTCATTGCGAGGAAGGATTCTTCCCTTCCATATATCCATGCCATGAATTTATGAGAACTGCGGGAATCTTCCAGGATTTCCAAACTTTGATTGCCAATGCAGGATTGGAACACTTTGTTGAAGGCGAACCATTTCAATTTGTTAAGCTAACCATGGATTTTGTGCAGGACTTCCGGTATACTTGATCTACATCTAATCACATGGTCCATTACAAAATATAGAATATACCTGTCGATCTGCCTTTTCTTGATTTCTCTGCAGCAATTAGAGTACCTCAGTGGGGATCTTGTGAGATGATCAAGGAGAGACCCAAGTCACTTATGGATTTATATGCTGAGATTTGCCAATGTTTCGACTTCTCCAAGGAAAGTGGTAAAATTCGGAACATTCAGTTCCCAGCCATTAGATATTTTGCCTACTTCATTACCAAGTGTGTTCTTGCTAGAAAGATTGCTAGAAAGTTATCTTCTTTTGATCTAGATTTTATCGCAACTGCTTTGAATAGGAATAGATCTTATAACATGTGTGCTTTGATAGCTTAACGTCTCTCCACCAACCGCGAGAAGGGTGGAATATGTGGAGGTCTCATTTCTTCTAGGTTGCTAGCTTTCGATGGTTTAGAGCCTCACCATTCAGACTATCAGTTCCCTATAGAGAGGCTTGATCTTGAATCCATGATTCAGCATGGTTTTGTCTCCTTGGGGGCTAATGTGAGGAGTTTACCGTTTGAACTATCTTTTTCCCAGCGAGGTTGGAGAGGCGGTAGGACGAGAAAATAGTTTATTTGCCTGCACCTTCTTTGTTTAACTTTGATAACAGGCAAGGATGGTCGCTCACGGAGGAGGAGGAGGAGGAGGAGGTTGACACATATGTGGCGGAGCTCTCCCAGCAAGAGGAGAATCTTGGAGAGGATGTCGAAGATGATTCGGTTCATCCCTCCAACTTGGGAGAGTCTTCATACGAGCAGCCCTCATTTGATTGGGGAGCGTCTTCTTCTTCACTGCAAGCGCCTGACTATGATCATTCCTATGATGACCCACCAGCTTGGGGTTACTACCCGCGCTATTGAGCCCCACTTAGGCCAAAAGCCTATGCTTGGGGGGAGGTATACCGACATCACAATCATCTATATATCATGTTCGGTCGGTTCTTTGTATATCCATTGTTTCGCTTTCTTTTTGGTTCTTGTTGTTGGTTTCTCAAAAACACAAAAATACCAAAAATATTTTCGTTGTTTCTCATGGTGTGTTTCTTTGCTTTGGTTTGCCTTAAAAGAACAATCCAAAAAGATTTTGCTTTGCTTGGTTTTCTTTTTCTTTGTTGGCTTGTTTGAAAAATCGAAAACACCGAAAATATCTATTGTTCTTCTCTGGTTTTGTGAGTTCTTTGAAGGGTTCAGCCGTCCTCAGTGGATTTTGGTTTCTTGTTATTATTCAAGTCACACAAGTTAAGGGCAATAATGAAGACTAAGACAATTTGAGGAGTGGTAAGAGGCTGGTACCGAACTCTATTTGTTTTCATTTTTGTACATATACTAATCATTGTGAGCATGCTTAGTCTGTTCATTGTAAGGAGTGTGTTACTGATGGATGCTTAGTAGTTCTTGCTTGTCTATGATTAGCTCCAGCTTGCTAATAGTTTGTAGCATGTCATATTAATGTTTGCTTGCATTGTTTTATTCATATTTTGGTATGATATTGTGGTATCCTCCTCTGAAAGTTTCATGTGAATCGACTTGGCACGTGGTCACGCATGCATATGACTAAACAATAGTCAGTAAGCCTCGATGATATATTTTGCCTCAGAGTTCTTGTATCACTTTCATGCCATAATTAGTCTTGTTTTGTTGCAAGCATTATTATGACAATTATTGCTCTCTTGTTTGTCGCTCCCTCTCTATTGCTAGCCTTCACTTGCACTAAGTATGAGCTCTACTTATGCATCCAACTCCCCAAAACCAATATTACCAACTGTGTCCACCATACCTACCTATTATAATCATTTTCTATTTCAGCGCATATTCTATATGCCTTGTTTTCTTCCAAATAAAATGTTTGTCTGTTTTGAGAAAGTTAGTTAGTAAAGCTCTCACGAACTTGATGGCACACTTTACTCCTTACACTTAATAATCTTGAAACATTGTGGCTTGTCCATGAAAGTTATATTCTTGCAAATTATATGTTGGGAGTCAGCAGAACCGTGCTGTCATGGGGAACGCTTTCAACACCTTTTGGATATTTTATCCAGTTGATACCTTGCTCTTTTGTTTGCGGATGTCGTCGGTGTGAAATAAAAGGAGAGATTCTGAGTTCATGGAGTATATATATGTGTTAGAGAAACGAATGGGCCGCTATACTAAGCCATGCCTAATCATGGTGGAAACTTGCAGCATCACCATAATGAGCATTCTATGAAGCATCCTCAATAAAAAGCTATGCACATAGTAAATCAAAAGATCACTGAGATGCTCATTGTCTGCTTGCCTTGTCATTTTGACCATGGGATAGCTCCTGTATCATGTGCAAGGGGTACCCGTTGGCGGTTCTCTATGATATGCATGTATGTACAATGACAATAACTTGTAGGTAACCAAAGTTGAGTAGCATGCGGAGCGACCCTCGTACTCAAGGGACATGGGATTTCTAGTTTATGGTCTATCAAGCATATAACTCATATTGTTCCTCACTTTCACCTTAACCGTATGAATATGCCTATGATAGGGGCAATGAGAGCTTTAAAAACCTTTCACCTTAACTTTCAAACTTTTAGCATATTGGACCTCACTTTCACCTTATCTTTCAGCATTAGGAAGCCTTTCAAACTTTTAAAAACCTTTTCACTTCCATGTTGAGTCACCACTTATTCTATGAGCACCTTCTTGAGAGCATAGTTGTCATTCTTGTGTTTGTCTCAAAACTTGATTAATTATGTCATGACCTTGATGCTTGTATCTCTGATATCTTTACTTCTAGTCTTCAGGTGAACTTCAGAGGTGCCTTGGCATTTATATTGTGCTCCACAAACAAAGGCAACCGAGATACCACTCTATCATACCTTACTATGAGCATTGCAATGTTGCTTATGTTTATGTTTCATGCTATTTATTATTATTGAGTTGGTTTCTCTTCATAGCTTGCAATTACTATTGAGTACACTTGGTTGCATACTTCTTATTATGAATGGTTTAAGCATCTACTCCTGTGCTAAGAATATATACATCATATGAAGCAAATGTGTTCGTAAAAGTTCTTTTATCGCACTCAGTTTTTAACTGAATTGCTTGAGGACAAGCAATAAGCTAAGCTTGGGGGGAGTTGATACGTCCAAAACGTATCTACTTTCCCGGACTCTTTTGCTATTGTTTCTCCTCTAAACTTGTGTGATTTGGATACAACTAACACGGACTAGCGCTGTTTCACCAGAATTACCTTGGTGTCTAGTTTTTGTGCAGAAAATCAACTATCAGGAAAAATCCCGGAAAATATGCCAAGAATTATATTTCACCAGAAGATCCATAGATCCAGAAGACAAAACGGAGTGGAGGCCTAGGCAGGCCCACACCCCTGCCAGGTGCGGGTGAGCCCAGCCAACGCCTAGGGGGTGCGGCCACCCCAGGCACCCCCTCGGGCCGCCTCTGCACCTATAAGTTACCCCTTGAACTAAAAATCGAGGGGGGGTTGACGTTTTCCAGAAAATAGTTCCGCTGGGTCGCCACCACCAGAGACAAGATTCGGAACCAGAAACTCTGTTCTAGCACACTGCCGGGACATGGAATTTGGGGAGGATCATCGCCATCGTCATCACCAACGCCTCTCCATCAACCATCGATGTTTCCCTCATCCATGAGTGAGTAATCACCCGATGTAGGCTATGGGGATGGTAGGGATTGGATGAGTTCTATCTTGTAATCGAATAAGATTGTTAGGGCATAGTGCCTAGTATCTCTATTAGTGCTATTTGAATTTGTGTCAACTTGTTGTGCTTAATGCTTGTCACTAGGGCCCGAGTGCCATGATCTCAGAGCTGAACTTATTATTGAATCATTATGATAGTATTGTTTGTGATCTTATGTGCAAGTTGTGTACACATATCATTGCCCGGATCCAAAGGCCCCGAAAGTGACAAAAATTGGGACAACCGGAGGGGATGGATATGGTGTGAGGATCACATGTATTCATGGAGTGTTAATGCTTTGCTCCGGTGCTCTTATGAAAGGAGCACCTTAATTGCCAGTAGTTCCCTAGAGGCCCCGCTACCACGGGCTGGCAGGACAAAAGATGTTGTGCAAGTTCTCATTGCGAGCACGTATGACTATATATGGAGCACATGCCTGGGATTGTTTAGTACTTGGATGATTGTTATTATTTATCTGCAATGCCCTAGATCTGAGTTACATGTTTAGACTCGTCCATGCAACGCCCGTCCATCCATCCTTATGCCTACCGCACTCGAATCCCACTGTTTACTGTTACTGTTACTATTGCTCCTATTTTACTGTTGTTGTTGCTTTGCTGTTGTTACTACCAAACTGTTGCTACTGATAAGCTTCTGTGAGCAAGAACTATTTCCAGGTACAGCTGAATTGACAACTTAGTTGTTAAGGCTTCTTTGGCTCCCCTTGTGTCGAATCAATAATTGGGTAATACTACCCGCGAAGAATTTTACGATCCCCTATACTTGTGGGTCATCAACCACGCTACAACTGAATCTAGCTCACAGTTGAGACCCTCAAGACCATATCCCTATAGCAGGAATTATCCATCGTTAGTTGAAACATCATCATATCCTCCCCCTCCACCAATGCCAGGAAACCTGTCGACTGCTCCCAGTGTGCACAACTCCCTCCGAAACCATGTCCCAGCAGTTGGTTACATACCATCACCACTCCAAGAACAAGCTTCCATCATCATTCATTCATCATGCATGATAATGACCATCCAAAGGAAAATTAGTCCATCATTATTCTTTGACATGTGATCAAGCTATGCATATGCATCCAACTGGCAGTTGATTGGTCCAGCAATGCAAAACATAACCCCAGATGCAATAGATAAACTACATGCCTACAAAATTTCAAAGTGTTAGTAGCTCAAAAACAAACATTGTTCAAAGACAAACATATTAACTCGTACATCCACAGGCATTATTTCATGTTCCAGGACATGCATACATAGACAGAGGTTAACTGAGTATAATCACAGAATTAAAAATAACTTTAGTAATCACCATATAACACACTCTACTAGTAAAAAAATAGCGGAGCCCATGGTATACTACTTACAAATTCACCCTATTGCTACACTTAAAAAATTTAACTGTAATCTAGCAGACATATTTTACATGCTAAGAAGGTACACTCCCAAGCACATATCTACTTCAGCAATTAATGCTGCCAAGAACAATCAGTTGATTGAATGGAACACTCGATCACAAAATAGGCAACAACAATAATTTCCATACAATACTTTCACATAATCATCAAAAAATGTATAGGACATAACAGAACATACATGTATGATGATAGTCTAGTTCGTGGACCAGTCCGGCACTGTCGCTGCTCCTCCATGTGGATGCCCAGGTCAAAGACGCCGAATCCTTGTAGGGCTCCAACTCTCGTCCCTTGAACGCATGCTCCAGTGGAGGTTCAAGCTCAAGTCTGGAGGTTCAACGCACGTAGCAACTAGCATTCAGATTCATGGAATGAAGCACATCAAGATATAAAGCTACATGTGTCCATATAATTACTACACATCATGATATAAAGGTACAGATCTCTAATTTAGCAATATAATTCGAGTACCAAATTAAAAAATGTATGGAACATCACAATGATAGAAGTGAAATCACTCGAGCAATCCTAACAAATAATTTTCGACAATGATCACAATGACAGAAGTGAAATAACTCAGCCAATTAAATATTAACATGAAATGATCACACCAAGATTAACATATGGATTCAAGCATAGTCCAGAGCAATATTAGGACAAAAGATTCATCTCAACTTATGAAAATGAGCAGTATTTTACATAAGAAGAAAACCTGGTAGGTACTATAACCAACAAAGCCAATCATGTATTCAAAACACAGTCGATCTTGAAAAAATTAATATATCATTGCAAAATAGTTTCATTGCATCAATTCTTATCTGATCAATGTATATAGATTCATTTATAGGGAATTAGGTTCTTTTGCAATGTGATTCCCTTCCTATAGTGCATACAAGAAGTATAATTTACTGATATAATATAGAAATTGTCTCCAACATTTTTTAACACAATAAACATTCTTCATATCTTGCTGACTCACTCAGGCATATAAGCATAGCATAGAGACAAGTACCTAAGAACATGAAATGCTTTCAATATCTGACTGTCCCAATAAGTAGAAGTTTACATACTAGAAACAAGGCAATAGTCCAACTCTAGTAGCATGTGGTAGATGTTCTAGCATATGTGCTAGGAAAAAACAACTAGCATGGTCACAAAACATGTATAATAATTGGACATCGGGGACTTAGTGAAGTAACTCCATTAACACTTTGTGAGTGCTCAAACAAGTTCTATGAACGACACAGAATGCAACTAAACAGTACATACTACAACCATGTCTCATATAACAAGCGGAGGAGAAAAGGGATGAATAGGCAGGCCAGTTTACATCAACCATTATTTTCAATTCTCTTCCATACTAGCATAATAATATTTCAAAAAATTATATCTTGATGGAATAGTACATTTATGATAGTACAAAACATAAATATACTAGCAGAGTCCTATGGAGATTAAATGAGTAGTACATTTACAACATGGTTATTTTTAGTTATCATGTGTACTACTATGGCATAATAATCTTTAAAAACAGTTACATATTGAGGTATTTCCTGTCAAAAATGTACTATCTCACTTTCATGATGATTTCATAAACATCCTCACGCAATCAGAGGGGACATGAGCCCAGATCTCTCGATGTAGTGAAGGTACATCTGCTTAATACAACATACACACAAGACAGAAACCACACAGAATCAAAACCCAGAACATGAATTTGAATTCGAGAGACATGTTGGAGGTGTCCACTTACATCTAGGAGAAGGACTTCTTGGTGCTCTTATGCAGGTTAGGCACAGCAATCCTCGCACAAGATTCAGAGCAGCACGAGACACGCGGGTTAGGAGCGGGCACCAACCAACAAAGGGAGGGAAACATAGGAGATCAAAGAATCTTGGCATCAGCGTTGGTAGGTTACGCACCGATGCATAGTAGGGGTGTGATGTGGTGAGCATGGAGGCGATCCAGGCTGTCTCGGCGGCGAGCTCGTCTAGCTGGATGGTGGTGACGCCCTTGTACACCCCCGCACAGACCTTCTGCGCGACGAGCACCGGGTTGCAGTGCTCCTGGCTCGGGAGGGCTCCGGTCGATGCGGGGTTGTAAGGAGAAGGGAGGCTCGGGAGGGCTTCTGATCAATGTGGATTTGGCTCGAGAGGCCTCACGGTCGATCTGACGTGAGAGGAAGGGAAGAGAGGAGGTGGGTGGTGGTGGTGGCAGTGAGGGGAAAAGAGAGGGTGCGATGCGATGTGGTTGGTGTGGTTCTTCGGGGAAGCTACTAGCCGAAGATCTAGAAGAGGAAGGTGGCAGAGATGGTGAAAAGCCATCGGTGTGGGCACGATGGTGGAGAGCAACCGGCGTGGGCGCGATGGCGGAGTACAACCAGCGTGGGCGCGGCAGCGGCATGGGGAGAAAAGGAGAGGCTGCAGTGTGTGAGATTAGGGCTGTGGGATAATCGTCTAGGGTTCGAAGGAGACTGCGGTTTCAATAGAGTTATTGGCTTGGTGTATAGTTTCATGAACTTTGCCCTAGATATTTTGTGGTGCATCACTACGATGGTGGGGTGTTTCCATCATTTCCAGCGAAAAGCTGGGGAGCGGGTAGGCGGGAGAAATTGTGATAGACCGAGGGAAATTGTTGGTGGGAGGGAGTTTGGCGCTGGACGGCTCAGATTGAATTTACACGGGTGATCCATTAGAAGAGTAATTCTATGTTTTTATTTGTTGCAGGCAACTCACAAAGAATCGACACAAATAGTTTAAAATGGGTATAAAAAATTAAAAAATGGTCCAAACAATGTAAAACCTTTGCCTAGCATCATGTTATGTGACATAGTTGCATAACAAACTCGGTATATTGATTGCGTCTCGAAAAGTACTTCTCAAAATGAGCTATCATGTTCGAGGTTTCATAGCTTTCGGTCCAAACGACTAATGTTATGGTAAGAATCACGGTATAGTTTGTGATAATATGCCCATATTGTGGACGCATGTGCATATTGGGATGACGAACAACGTTGCAGGAGGAAGTTTTCCTTTTTGTCGCTTGGAAAAACATTTTTCATTTTTCGAGCTCCAAAAATGGGGCGTTTTGTGAAGAAACCACCAAATGGCTAATTCAAAATGCTATCACCCTATTTTTCAAAAGTACTAGACCACCTTACATGGACAATGTCCCAACCGGGAGAGCTCAAACATTGTTGTTCACCCCTCGTGAAAAAGACAAATTCCTGCCGAGCCGGCAGGAAGTGAGTCCAGTTTGAACTACAAGTACATGATCTAATGCTCTTGATTTTTTTAAAAAAACATTTTTAGACTCACAATCTGATGTTTATTCAGAGATTCATCGAAAGTTTAGAGCGGCCCAGCCCTAGCTAAGAACCTTCACGCTCGCCGTTTTGACCATAGTTTGAAACAGGCATAAGAAATTCAAAAATGGTTTGAACAATGTAAATCCTTCACATGGTGTCGTATTATGTGACATAGTTGCAAGGAAAAATACCAAACTTGGTAAATTGAGTATGTCTCAAAAAAACCTTCACAAAATGACCTATTCATGGCTTTCAGATCAAATAACCAATGTTATGGCTAGAATGAGGGTATAGTTTGTGATAATGTTTCCGTATCATGCACGCATGTGCATCATGGGATGGTGAACAATATTACAGGAGAAAATTTTCCATTTCGTCGCATGAAAAAGTCATTTTCCATTTTCTTAGCGCCAAAAATGGAGGTTTTTGTGAAGCAACCACCAAAATGCTCATTCAAAATTCTACCACCATATTTAAAAAAAATAATAGACCACCTTACATGGACAATATCCCAACCGGGAAATGTCAAACCTTTCCGTCCACTCCTGGTGAAAAAAGATAAATTCCTGCCAATCCGGTAGGAACTGAGTCTGGTTTGAACTACACGTACATGATCTAATGCTCATGATTTTTGAAAAATATAATTTTTAGACTCACAATATGATATTTCTTCAGAGATCCATCAAAATTTTAGCGAGGCCCATCCCGTAGCTAAGAATCTTCACACCCACCGTTGACCATAGTTTGAAACAGGCATAAGAAATTCAAAAACGGTCCGAACAATATAAATCCTTCGCGTGGTATCATATTATGTGACATAGTTGCAAGTAAAAATACCAAACTTGCTAAATTGAGTATGTCTCAAAAAAACCTTCACAAAATGACCTATCATGTTCGAGGTTTCATGGCTTTCGGGTCAAATGACCAATGTTATGGCACATAGTTTGTGATAATGTGTCCGTATTATGCATGCATGTGCATCATGGGATGGCGAACAATGTTGCAGGAGGAAGTTTTCCATTTTATCGTACGGAAAAGCCATTTTCCATTTTCTGAGCGCCAAAAATGGTTTTTTTTAAGCAACCACCAAAATGCTCATTCAAGATGCTACCACATATTTTTCAAAAATACTAGACCATATTAAATGGACAATGTCCCAATCGGAGAATCTCAAACCTTTCCATCCATCCGTGGTGAAAAAGACAAATTCATGCCGAACCGGGCAGGAAGTGAGTACGGTTTAAACAACACGTACATGATCTAATGCTCATGATTTTTTGAAAAAATATTTTTAGACTCACAATATGATGTTTCTTCAGAGATCCATCGAAATTTTAGCGAGGCCTAGCCCCTAAGATCCATCGGAAGTTTTCCTTTTCCTCGCACAGAAAAGAAATTTCCATTTTCTAAGCGCAAAAAAGGGGATGTTTTGTGAAGGAACAACCAAATGTCTAATTCAAAATGCTACCATCCCATTTTTCAAAAATACTAGACCACCTTACATTGACAATGTCTCAACCAGGATATCTCAAATATTTTCTTCCACCCCTCGCGAAAAAGACAAATTCCTATCGAATCTATAGGAAGCGAGTCCGATTTAAATTACAGGTACATTATCTAATGCTCATGATTTTTTAAAACAAATTATTTTTAGGTTCATAATATGATGCTTCATCAGAGATCCATTGCACTCACTCACAATTTTGAAGCCAAAACCCTAATTTCTAAGTCATATTTTGAATTATGGTATTGTCCCTAATATGGATTAAAGTAGGATTAGTAAATCCACTATTTTAAAAAATTACAGTATTGATAATTAATACCCTAAGATGATATACAAAACTTATAAAAAATTAGAGGAAAAAATCAATTGTTTTGGACTTCTTATAAAAAAGATATAAAAGAATTAAGAAAACATAAAATAAAAAATAAATAAAGGAAAAAATTACTATCTTAACTGGACCAACCGAGTTGGCCCAGACCTAGTCAAGGCCGGCCCAAGAGTACGTAGCCCAACTGCGAAAAACTTAAAGAAGAAAAAAAGATGTGAATAGATGAGATCATCCGTCATGGTTTAGGCCCAACTACGAGAGAAGAAATAATAAGGTTTGAGCGCTCCAGTATGACAAGAAGGTGATGAGTGGTGTGGTGGTAAGACGTGATGGTATTTTGGGCAAGGTGGTGGTCGCGGGTTTGAATCCTTGGCCGAATCCTTTTTTTGAAAATATTCACAAATATTCACAAAGCTAAATAAAAACTTATGTTTAGTGTTAGTTAAGAGATGGGATTTGCATGTCAGTTCGGTGGGTTTCCTTTTTGTTAGATATTGGTTCCACACATCAGTTTGGATAATGATGGGTCCTGATAGATTTAAATAGTGCCACATAAGGCCATATTGATACATGGATATGATACATAGACACGAATCGTAGGAGCAATTGGTGATGTGGCCGAGTACCCATTTCAACTTATCTTAATTTGGACACTATGAAAATTTTAAATCGCAGTAGTGAGCTACAAATATCATCGTAGGCTATATCCGCTAGGTTATGACGATTTTAGCTAATGGAACTATGACGTTTCTGAACAAAATCGTTATAATTTTCGCGTGTTCGAATCCCTGGGCGAATCCTTTTTGTGAAAATATTCACAAAGCTAAATAAAAACTTTTGTTTAGTGTTAGTTAAGAGATGGGATTTGCATGTCAGTTTGTTGGGTTTCCTTTATGTTAGATATTGGTTCCACACATCTGTTTGGGTAATGATGTCCTGATAGATTTAAACAGTGCCACATAAGGCTGTATTGATACATGTATATGACACATAGACATGACACGTAGGCACAATTGATGATGTGGACGAGTACCCATTTCACTTATCTTAATTTGGATGCTATGACAATTTTAAATCGCTGTAGTGAGCTACAAATATCGTCGTAGGCTACATCCACTAGGTTATGAAGATTTCAGCTAATGGAACTATGACGTTTCTGAACAAAATCATCATAATTTTCTAAGATTTTGAACCTCTCGAACGGCTTACGACCATCTAGTGTGAAATCATTGTAACTCTATGAAGATTTTGTTCACAGTCACTATTATAAGATCATAGAATAACACATTCCTTGTAGTGCAAGGTGCCCAATGGACCAGTAACCCGAAGCTTATCCGGCAGCGCCAAGAGCAAGCTTACTCCTTACAATATACTAATGTGCATGCTTGGTGTGATGTGCCGAGCTTCCTGGACATGGTGGAGGAGGTCAAGGAAGAACTCGAGGATGAACAAGAAGAGGGAGACAGTGAGGACACCGAGACTGACGTGCCTGCTACCACTAGTGTGCCTATCCCGGCTGCCGACATTGATGCTCCAGAACCAGGCCATGCCGGCTCATCCTCTGGCCATGCAGCCTCTTAGGCCAAAAAAATTCAAATATGTTAGATCCCCGGTATTCCATGTGTATATGTAATATATAATATGGTTATTTTGGTTGTTTCCTGCACTATGTTGAACTTTTAAGATTTTTGCTTGAAGCCGAATCACTTTGGGGCAAGTCCCCGAGTTTCTTTTCTTGTTCCCCCAATTCCATAACTTTGGTCGGATATGTATGCCGGCTATTTATGGATGTCGGTTTTCAGCCTGAAAAATGGCGTATAGCCAGTTGAACGATTTTGAGTGGTTCTCAAACTCCATAGTACTGAAGGTAATTCCTCTATCCAATAACCAGGTGTTCTCTGGAGTGGTTCTATCAGCCGAGGTTTTATCCCGACTATTATGATCCCATTTGCTATTTTCACTTGGCCATTTGATTCCAGGTGAGCAACTCGCGTATGTCGAGTCTTATTCGTTTATCCATACATAATCGAGCAAATGCTTCTTCGGCAAAATTTGTTCCATTGTCTGTTATTATGCTGTGTGGATAGCCATATCTTTGGATTATATCCTTTAAGAATGTTACGGTTGTTTTTCCATCACATTTCTTAATAGGAATTAATTCTATCCATTTGGTGAACTTGTATACCATGACTAACATATGAGTCATGTTGCCTCGTGTGGGTTTGTCAACACCCGAATTTTTAATCCCAGATGCCTGTTATGCCATACATCGCAATCCCAGGATTACCATTTTTGCGAGACATAACAGAATTGGATACCACAGTACATCATCCATTATAAACCATACATAAGATTTTACACCAAATAAGGATCTCATGATCCAGTCTTAATACAACACAAGCAGCGGAATACGTAATAATAACGGTAGCGTAGGCGAAGCTCCATCTTCGGGGTCACAGGCAATGCTGACGATGGGAGATAATCCTAGTTGTCGTAACCTTCCTGGGGTCCATCCTCCAGGTACTCCTCTTCATAGTCTGGCCATGGGAATAGCCAGGGACAAATCCATGAGTACTCTTTAAGTACTCGCAAACTAATACTAACAAGTGAAAGGGGTTTTTGTAATAGGACACTAGGCTCTAGGGTTATTTTGCAAAAAGCCAGATTTACCTCTACTAAATTCAGAAGCAAAGTATGCTAGTTAAAGCTTTATAACCCTAAGTGGGGACTTGTATTTCATATCACAACCCTGTTATGGTCAAGTCAAAGTCTCAATTCATTTCATAATTCATTTTGAAAACCTCTGACGGGGGAACAGTATGGCCACTCCAACTGTCCATAACCGCGGACGCGGCTATTCGAATAGTTTGACACTCTGCAGAGATTGTACACTTTCACCACAACATTCGATAAATCCGTCAGGAACAAATCCTGAATTCACCATACTCAGTATGCAGATAATCAATCTTAACCTTTCAATTACACGTCCTAGTATAAGCACCTCTCTTGTGAGTTTGGCATCCCAACCATGACCAACTATCATCTTGGGTACTGCATAGGTGGACAATCTTCACAAGGTAGCCTCATCTCAGACCTTGGCCATGAGGGAACTAATACTAAGGTATATAAGTTTCCAGTCAAGCCCTACCCAATTCTCGGGTATTGTGGTTGTACGGTAAAATTGGAATGGTATCGCATCCAGACAACCATCAGTTTTACAGAGGGCTAAGGCTCATGCCTCAACATTTTCATCACCATAAATCATCTGGTGTTTGGAAACACATGTCCAAAACATCTCAATAGAATGATCCATCATTCCAAGGTTTCATAACCATTTTCACCAAGTATTCCCATCAAATGTTGATCAAGTTTTATGCTTAGCACTAGCATCTACAAGTGGGAGTAAGTACTAATGAGGGGTGGTAAACTAGTGGAGTTTAACTAAGGTCAATCTCATGCCTTAGGATGACATAAATATTATCTAGCTTAGGCCAAGTTTTATGCTCTTTATGCAACCTTCAATTATCTATCTAGAATCTACCATTCACTTAAGTAAGCTCTAAGTACTATCTTTGATAAAGAAATAAAATATAAAGCTTGTAAGTAAAACTAGGATTGGTTTATCAAGTGGTTATGAACATATATGCTAAAGGCATATAGTTGGCATGGTAACAAGCAAGTATTTGCTTGCATGGGTATAGTATTTTGCAAGTGTTAGCTTGCCAGGTTAATAGCTTGCAAGTATTGGCTTGCCTTGTGCAGAGCAGTGGTTGAAGTTCTCCTCGGCTTCTTCTTCATAGTATCCTCCTTCCTCCTCGTATCCTTGGTCGGTACTAGCGTCTATAAATAAATACGAGGTACACAATCACCAAACAATACTTAACTACTTGCAATCATCACACAAAAGGGGTCCTATAGATGATCTAACATCATCTCTAACATTACAAGATTAAGGCTTGGTTTAATTCCTTTTATTTTTAGAAAAGTAATTTCTACTCATTGGAAAACTACTTAAGATTTAATCTTCTCCACACCAAACATGGGATCATGTTGACACATGTCATCACCACATATTTTAGTCCATGGGAATGTGATTTAAAGTGGTGTCACAATTTAATAAGGTTTAACCTTTTATTTTAATTAAATAAAGTGACTAGAAATGCCTATGTGGCATCCTTTTATTACTTGGTCATTATTTCTGTAAGTAAACCTATATATTTTTATATATTCTGAAAGGTATGGTTAAATGTGATTTTTGAGAGTTGGAATCAACTCAAAAGCTATCATGGTTTAAATTTGAAAAATGTTTGAATGCAGAAAAGCTTCTGCCTTGTTATTTCTACCAAGGATGATCTACAGATCCAAATGACTTGAATCCAATGGTCTTGAATCCAACGGGTATGGTTAAATGTGATTTTTGAGAGTTGGAATCAACTCAAAAGCTATCATGGTTTAAATTTGAAAAATGTTTGAATGCAGAAAAGCTTCTGCCTTGTTATTTTTACCAAGGATGATCTACAGATCCAAATGACTTGAATCCAACGGGATTGGATTCAGCATTTCTAGACCTTTCTAACAATTCAATTTGGTTCACTGAATCGATATGGGTTGATTTTTGAATCTAGATGCAGAAGTTTGTTTGAAATAAAATATAAAAGGTTAATTTCAAATGACTGGGCTGCGTGGGAAACGATACTGGGCCGGCCTACTAAGCACATCGCTTACACGGGCTAGTTAAGTCGCTGTCCCCATGCGTCAGTGAGACGAGGGGGTGAGAAGCGGTATGGGGCGATGTGAGCCGTGGGATCTTGTTCTAATCTAACGGCTGAGGGTCATCGTCGATGTTGGGCAACGCCGGCGAGACATAAACCTAACGCGGCAGGTGGGGGTCGTCGGGGGCTCACCGGGGTTCAGGCGAGGGTCGGCGAGGCGGGCGAACGATGAAGTCGATGACGGCGAACCTCCTGGTACCGGCAGCTTCTCCTAGGGCGGCTCCAATCGCTGGCTCCCTTCTTCTCCAGAGGCGGCAGGCTCCGGTGAAATTCCGGTGAAGTGCTGCTCACCTTGCTTCGGGAACAGGGTGGAACGATCACTGAGGAGAGGGGAGTGAGATGGTGTGCTCAATTCGGCTAGGGGTGGCCTATATTTATAGTTGCGACGACGAGACCGAACGACATGGGCAGGCGACGGTGGCGACATGGCTACGGGCTGCTAGAGGCATGGCCGACGGTGGCGATCGCTTGGTGGTCTCCTGGCGATGCTCTACGGCTTTAATGCGCATGTAGGGGCGGTGGAAAATGGTCTGGAACATGCGATGCTCTGCGCGGCCGAGGCGGCGTCTTCGACGGCGAGCGGTGGCTGTGAGGCATGGGGCGGCAAACGGGGATGTCTGGCGGTCTACTGGGTCGGTGGTGATCGTGTATGCACGCGGCAAGGGCGGCGCGCGGTCTGTGGGCTTCGGTCTAGGGTGGCGCTCTGGCGCATGCTCGGCATGGTTGACAGAGGCACGGGCGCAGCATTCCTGGGTGCTCTGGTCGATTTCTCGAGGTAGGGCTGGTAGAGAGGGGCGGTGAGGCATGGGTGATCTTCCAGACAAGGTTGGCACGGCTAGTTTGTCTCCTAGCTTGCTGTCTACACTGGGGTGGCATGGTGAGGTTAGGTTGTTCACCATTGATGACATTTCCAAGCTTACAGTGGGGCTAGTGCTTAGTTAAGTTTGCTAGATGATCTACTGAGGTTGTTGTGAGCTAGAGAGGGAACAAGTTAGGCAAGAATCACTGCTCACAATAGTGTTTGTATCTGCAAGGTGTTTGATGAAATGGCCGCAAGAATTCAAGTTTTGAATTTTGAAAAAGATTTTTGGTGTGTGTGCTAGGTTGGTGATGGTGAGTCTGCAGATGCTTGGGTTTTGAAAGTTGAGCTTGTTTGAGTGGTTTTTGAAAAAGTGGGATCTTCCCATATGATAAAGATTCAATGTTGAATTGTCATTTAAACTATGCATTTGAAAGTTTCTGGATGATCACAAGGTGGGCCTTGATACTTTGTTATGAGTACTATCAAGGGGTGTAAACATCCAAATAAGTTTCTGTTAAGTTCTGAAAGTTTGGGGCAGCCAAAGTAGGCATGGGGGTTAAATTGGGCAAAATGACCATTCACTCAATTTGGCTGAATTTGATAAAAGTGTGGGGATTTTTTAGATGATGTTTATTTCACCTAAGAATCATTTCACAAGTAAAGAAACACATAAACAAGGAAATTCAAAAGAATTCAAAATGGGATGCATACCCACATGCATGCTTTCATATTTTTATTTAGAAAAGTTTTTGTTAACCCTAATTTTGATGATTAGAGTTTGATGATCCAAGTTTAGTATTTTTGGGATGTTACAAACCTTCCCCCTTAAACAAAATCTCGTCCCAAGATTTGAAAAAGGACGAAAAAGATTACCTAGGATTTGAAGAGATCGGGAAACTCCGTCCTGATGTGATCTTCGCGCTCCCAGGTAGCTTCTTCCTCTATGTGGTTGCTCCACTAAATCTTGAGAAACTTGATGCTTCGGGTTCGGGTAGTTCGGAAAGCTTCTTTTAAAATACGGATGGGTACTTCGGGATAGGTCAGGTCATCGTTGATCTCTATGGTCCGATGATCGATGTTCTTGAACACTTCGGTCTTCTCGGGGACTTCGAGATACTTGCGAAGTCATGAGGTATGGAACACATTGTGCACAACTGACATCTCTTCGGGTAGTTCCAATTGATACGACACTTATCCTCGACGGTTCAGAATTTTGAAAGTTCCGATATATCTGGGGGCTAACTTTCCTTTGAGTTGGAAACGCTGCATTCACTTCAATGGCGACACTTTCAGATATACAAAATCTCCTATGTTGAAAGCGAGGTCTCGACATCTCTTGTCGGTGTAACTCTTCTGTCTGGACTGGGCGGTCTTGAGGTGCTCATGAATCTTGTGAACCTTCTCTTCTGCTTCTAGTAGGATGTCAGGTCCGAAAATCTGACTCTCTCCTACTTCCGACCAGTTCAAAGGGGTGCGACACTTCCTTCCGTACATGAATTCAAATGGGGCCATTTGCAAACTGGCTTGATACTGTTGTTGTATGAAAATTCTGCAAACGGCAGACAGTCTTCCCACTTGGATCCATATTCTAACACACATGCTCTCAGCATATCTTAGAGTATTTGGTTTACTCGCTCCGTTTGTCCATCGGTCTGAGGGTGATACGCGGTGCTGAAATCTAGGCGGGTTCCTAAACCTTCTTGGACTTTCTTCCAGAATCTCGAGGTAAATTGAGTTCCTCGATCCGATACGATGTTCTTGGGGACTCCATGCAAACTAACTATTCTAGCGATGTATAACTCCGCTAGCTTTGAACTCTGATATGTGGTCTTGACGGGTAAGAAATGGGCGACTTTGGACAATCTGTCCACTATGACCTAGATAGAGTCATTTCCCCTACTAGAAGTAGGCAATCCGGTGATAAAGTCCATTCCAACGGAATCCCATTTCCATTTCGGAATCTGTAAGGGTTGCAATAGTCCAGCGGGTCTTTGATGTCCTGCCTTGACTCGCTGACATATATCACACTTGGCGATATAGCTTCCGATTTCTCTCTTCATCTTATGCCACCAAAATTGCTCTTTGAAATCTTGATACATCTTAGTTCCTCCGGGATGGATAGAATAAAGAGTATCATGAGCTTCCTTGAGAATAACTTCTTTCAACTCAGAATCTGCTGGTACACAGAGGCGTCCTTTGTACCACAGAACTCCTTCTTCGTCTTTGGTGAATCCGGGTACTTTTCCTGTACCAACACGACGCTTGATTCCGTCGATACTAGCATTTCCTTTCTGCGCCTCTTTGATCTGACTGATCAAAGTGGGTTGAAGTTCTATTCTAGCCAAAAATCCTTCACTTACTAATTTTCCATCTCTTTGTGCAAGCTTGGTTGCTCCTTTAAAATCATGGAGTTCAAGCGGCACGGCAATCTGCTAAGTGCATCGGCTACCACGTTGGCTTTACCAGGGTGATAGTGAATGTCCAGATCGTAATCCTTGATTAGCTCAATCCATCTTCTCTGCCTCATATTCAGCTCCTTATGACTGAATATATACTTCAGGCTCTTGTGATCCGAATAAATCTCACAACGGTTTCCCATCAGGTAATGCCTCCATGTCTTCAGGGCTAGAACTACGACTGCGAGTTCGAGGTCATGGGTTGGGTAAGTTTGCTCATGTTGTTTTAGTTGTCGAGATAGATAAGATATAACTTTGCCTTCTTGCATTATCACACATCCGAGACCTATCTTGGATGCGTCACAATACACATCGAAGGGCTTCGTGATATCCGGCATGATTAAGATTGGGGATGAAATCAATCTCCTCTTGAGTTCTTGAAAACTCGCTTCACATTTGTCGGTCCATTCAAACTTCTTGTCCTTCTTCAACAATTGGGTCATGGGTCTGGCGATACTCGAGAATCCTTCTACGAACTTGCGGTAGTATCCCGCCAATCCGAGAAATGCACGAACTTGGGTTTGAGTGGTTGGGGCTTGCCAATATTCGACATCCTTCACTTTGGCAGGGTCAACGGCAATTCCTCCGGCTGATACAATGTGACCGAGGAATCCTACCTCCTGTAACCAGAATTCACATTTGCTAAACTTGGCATACAGCTGATGCTCTCTAAGGTTTCCAAGAATGGTCCTTAGGTGTAGCTCATGTTCTTCTTCCGATTTGGAATAAATTAGAATGTCATCGATGAACACAACGACAAACTTATCCAGGAAGTCCATAAAAAACTTATTCATGAGATTCATGAAATAAGCGGGGGCATTGGTTAATCCAAAAGACATGACTGTATACTCGTACAATCCATATCGGGTGGTAAAGGCAGTCTTGGGAATATCTTCTGCACGAATCTTGAGTTGATGATAGCCAGTTCTAAGATCAATCTTAGAAAACACTTTGGTACAGGTCAACTGATCAAACAAATCATCTATCTTGGGCAAGGGATACTTGTTTTTGATGGTGACATCATTCAACTTCCGATAATCCGTACACAAACGGTTACCTCCATCCTTCTTGTCCACAAACAAGATAGGTGATCTCCAAGGTGACGCACTTGGTTGAATCAATCCAATTTCCAACATGGAATCCAGTTGCTTTTTTAGTTCTGCCAGTTCGGATGGGTTCATACTATAGGGTCTCTGGGCTATGGGTCCTGTTCCGAGGATTAGTTCAATGATAAACTCGATATCCCAATCTGGGGGCATACCGGGAAAAACATCTGGAAATACATCAGGGTATTCACAGACTACCCGGACTTGGTCAATGGTAGGTTGGGCTATACTCTTGTTGCACTTGAATTGGCGAGGTAAGGTTTTAGATATATGCTCGACTGATATTCCGGCTGTACTGGTCATGGTGATGGCCTTCTTGGCACAGTCAATCAATCCTTTATGTTTGGACATCCAATCCATTCCTAGTACTACTTCCAAACCTTTAGTTCCGAGTACTATCAGATTAGCATAAAAATCTATGCCATGGATTCGGATAGGGAAGGCTTTGCAAATTTGCCTAGCTTTGGTGGTTGATCCGGGAATTTGGACAATCATAACATGCTTCAGTTTTGTTGGTTGAATTTTACTAGTGCATGCAAATTCTTCGGTGACAAATGAATGCGATGCACCAGAATCAAACAACACTCTAGCAAGTACTGAATTAACAGAAAACATACCCAGCAAGACGTCTGGCGCTTCCTGAGCTTCTTCAGCCTGCATGAGGAAAAGACGGCCGTTGCGGTTGAGCGAATTCCCTGGGGCAAACCATCTTCCTGGCTGAACACGGCGCTGCTACTGAGCTGGGGCTTTTGCATTGGGGGCTGTGGCATTGTTCTTGTTGGGGCATTCGTTGGAGTAGTGGCCCTTATTTCCACAGTCATAACAAGTTACCTGCGACTTGTCCTGTGTACAACAGGCACAACGTTGCTTCCAGTCCTCGGGGCAGTGTTGGGGTTGGTGGTAGCATTGTTGTTGAACTTGGGTGGGGCACGGTTGAAATTGCTAGAGTTCCCGGGGTTGTTGTGATTTCCTCCGAGCCTAGGGTTTCCACGGTTGGGATAGGTTGGACGGTTCATCGGGGGTCTGTTGGTTCTTGGGGCAAATCCTGGAGATAGGTTAGGGCGATACTTTGGGGTCTGATGGGTTCCTGGCTGGTGCATCATGCGACGCTTGCGGTTATCATTGGCTTGGTTGATCTTTCCTTCCATTTGGATGGCAGAGTCGACCAGGGCTTCAATATCGGCAAAGGGGATATTGACTAACACAGTCTGCATCTCGTCATGTAGACCATTCAAGAATCTTTCTTTCTTCTTGGCTTCAGTGTCGATCTCATCAGGGGCATACCTAGCTAATGACAGGAATTTGTCATAGTATTCCACTACAGTCATCCTTCCTTGCTTTAGTTCTCTGAACTCGTCCCTCATCCTCTTGATTAAACCGGGTGGTACATGGGTTCTGCTAAACTTGACCTTGAATTCCTCCCAGGTCATCATCTGGCCTTCGGTCATTGCACGAACACTGTTCCACCATGCTCTGGCATCTCCGGCTAGATAGTGGGTGGCGAACAAAACTTTCTCGTTAGCTTCCACTCCGGCGACTTCTAGGTTATTTTCCATGGTTTGCAGCCAATCATCGGCGTCTAAGGGCTCTTCCGACTTAGTGAAAATAGGTGGGTTGGTGTTCTGGAAATTCTTGAGCTTAGATCCATGGTTTTCCTGATTTCTGTGGCCTTGTTTGTTGTGGGCAAGCTGAGCTATCTATTGCAGGGTGGCTAGGTTGGCTTGACGTTCGGCTCTTTCAGCTTCACGGTCAGAAGTAAACATTTGCAGTATCTGTAACATCGGGTCTGGGGATGAACCACTTCCTCCACGTGGCATCTGAAGATTTAGATAGATCATGAGAAAAGAGGGAAATTTCTAAGGTTCTGAGACTTTGAGAAGTTTTTAAAATTTGACTTAGATTTTTTACTAGCAACTTGCTTTTCATTCATTCATTCATAGCACACGGTACAACACACACCACAACAAAGGGAAACAGATGGTTTTAAGAACCATTCTGGAAACTACGATACAGTGGGACCGAATACTACTCACTACACTAGTGCTCAAGTGCTACTACTCCTCGGAGTCGGTGTAATCGCCATCCTCATCATCCTCATCGTCATTGATGAAGGCATAATCATCCTCATCAGTGAAGAAATCCATAGCCTGATCTTCCAGGAAATCATCATCATCACTGAGATAGGAGTAGGGGTCTCCATGAAGATCCTCTCCTGCATTATCCCTTTCCTCTAACTGCATATCTCTCTCGTGGATGGTCTCCTCCAAAGACGAGATACGGTGGCGAAGACGGGCAATGATGAGCTCCTTCTTGTAGAGATGACGACGGCGAGACTTGCGATCCTTTGCTAGCATGGAGATGGTCTGATCCTTCGTCTTGATGATGGCGGACTTGTGGTTGGAGTAGTCACAGCAATTATCCAACTCCTGCTGACGATCGTACATAATGAAGCTAAGGTGATCCAATTGGGTCTTCAACTCGTGGTGGTATGGAGCTTCCAGGGGTTGTCTATTAGCATCACGCCTTGGGCAAAACTCAAAGCGAGTACCCTTGATCTGGTTGATACTCTGCCACACAGATGGGCAAGAGCTTCCTGCATGGCCCTGGCCAGTCCATCGAGCCAGTTGTTCTCTCTTAAGGTAAACTGAATTCCCTTAGCAGTGGGGGGTTCAATCTTTCCTCGGAGACTTGCAACAATTAGCCACTGCAGATCTTATCCTCCTTGATCATTGATCTGAGCTCCGAAGAACTCGGGGTGAGGACGCTCCAAAAGTTCCGAAAGCTGGTCCAAATCCCTCTCAAAGATAAGGTCTCCGCAATTTCCCAATTGGTAAAACTTGCAAAAAGCTAGATTTACTAATACTATCAAAAAGCTAGATTTACTAATACTATCAAAAAGCCAGATTTTTGTAATAGGACACTAGACTCTAGAGTTGTTTTGCAAAAAGCCAGATTTACCTCTACTAAATTCAGAAGCAAAGTATGCTAGTTAAAGCTTTATAACCCTAAGTGGGGACTTGTATTTCATATCACAACCCTGTTGTGGTCAAGTCAAAGTCTCAATTCATTTCATAATTCATTTTGAAAACCTCTGACGGGGGAACAGTATGGCCACTCCAACTGTCCATAACCGCGGACGCGACTATTCGAATAGTTTGACACTCTGCAGAGATTGTACACTTTCACCACAACATTCGATACATCCGTCAGGAACAAATCCTGAATTCACCATACTCAGTATGCAGATAATCAATCCTAACCTTTCAATTACACGTCCTAGTATAAGCACCTCTCTTGTGAGTTTGGCATCCCAACCATGACCAACTGTCATCTTGGGTACTGCATAGGTGGACAATCTTCACAAGGTAGCCTCATCTCAGACCTTGGCCATGAGGGAACTAATACTAAGGTATATAATTTTCCAGTCAAGCCCTACCCAATTCTCGGGTATTGTGGTTGTACGGTAAAATTGGAATGGTATCGCATCCAGACAACCATCAGTTTTACAGAGGGCTAAGGCTCATGCCTCAACATTTTCATCACCATAAATCATCTGGTGTTTGGAAACACATGTCCAAAACATCTCAATAGAATGATCCATCATTCCAAGGTTTTCATAACCATTTTCACCAAGTATTCCCATCTAATGTTGATCAAGTTTTATGCTTAGCACTAGCATCTACAAGTGGGAGTAAGTACTAATGAGGGGTGGTAAACTAGTGGAGTTTAACTAAGTTCAATCTCATGCCTTAGGATGACATAAATATTATCTAGCTTAGGCCAAGTTTTATGCTCTTTATGCAACCTTCAATTATCTCTCTAGAATCTACCATTCACTTAAGTAAGCTCTAAGTACTAGCTTTGATAAAGAAATAAAATATAAAGCTTGTAAGTAAAACTAGGATTGGTTTATCAAGTGGTTATGAACATATATGCTAAAGGCATATAGTTGGCATGGTAACAAGCAAGTATTTGCTTGCATGGGTATAGTATTTTGCAAGTGTTAGCTTGCCAGGTTAATAGCTTGCAAGTATTGGCTTGCCTTGTGCAGAGCAGTGGTTGAAGTTCTCCTCGGCTTCTTCTTCATAGTATCCTCCTTCCTCCTCGTATCCTTGGTCGGTACTAGCGTCTATAAATAAATACGAGGTACACAATCACCAAACAATACTTAACTACTTGCAATCATCACACAAAAGGGGTCCTATAGATGATCTAACATCATCTCTAACATTACAAGATTAAGGCTTGGTTTAATTCGTTTTATTTTTAGAAAAGTAATTTCTACTCATTGGAAAACTACTTAAGATTTAACGTGGGATCTTGTGTCGATGTCCCCATGCGTCAGTGAGACGAGGGGGTGCAAAGCGGTATGGGGCGATGTGAGCCGTGGGATCTTGTTCTAATCTAACGGCTGAGGGTCATCATCGACGTTGGGCAACGCCGGCGAGACAGAAACCTAACGCGGCAGGTGGGGGTCGTCGGGGCCTCACCGAGGTTCAGGCGAGGGTCGGCGAGGAAGGCGAACGATGAAGTCGATGACGACGAACCTCCTAGTACCAGCAGCTGCTCCTGGGGTGGCTCCAATCGCTGGCTCCCTTCTTCTCCAGAGGCGGTGGGCTCCGGTGAAATTCCGGTGAAGTGCTGCTCGCCTTGCTTCGGGAACAGGGTGGAACGATCAGTGAGGAGAGGGGAGTGAGATAGTGTGCTCAATTCGGCTGGGGGTGGCCTCTATTTATAGTCGCGACGACGAGACCGAACGGCATGGGCAGGCGATGGTGGCGACATGGGTACGGGCTGCTAGAGGCATGGCCGGCGGTGGCGATCGCTTGGTGGTCTCCTGGCGATGCTCTACGGCTTTAATGCGCATGTAGGGGCAGTGGCAAATGGTCTGGAACGTGCGATGCTCTGCGCGGCCGAGGCGGCGTCTTCGACGGCGAGCGGTGGCTGTGAGGCATGGGGCGGCAAACGGGGATGTCTGGCGGTCTCCTGGGTTGGTGGTAATCGTGTATGCACGCGGCGAGGGCGGCGCGCGGTCTGTGGGCTTCGGTCGAGGGTGGCGCTCTGGCGCATGCTCGGCATGGTTGACAGAGGCACGGGCGCAGCATTCCTGGGTGCTCTGGTGGATGTCTTCGAGGCAGGGCTGGTCGAGAGGGGGCGGTGAGGCATGGGTGATCTTCCATACAAGGTTGGCACGGCTAGTTTCTCTCCTAGCTTGCTGTCTACACTGGGGTGGCATGGTGAGGTTCGGTTGTTCACCATTGATGACATTGCCAAGCTTACAGTGGGGCTAGTGCTTAGTTAAGTTTGCTAGATGATCTACTGAGGTTGTTGTGAGCTAGAGAGGGAACAAGTTAGGCAAGAATCACTGCTCACAATAGTGTTTGGATTTTATTTGATTTGTATCTGCAAGGTGTTTGATGAAATGGCCGCAAGAATTCAAGTTTTGAATTTTGAAAAGATTTTTGCTGTGTGTGCTAGGTTGGTGCTGGTGAGTCTGCAGATGCTTGGGTTTTGAAAGTTGAGCTTGTTTGAGTAGTTTTTGAAAAAGTGGGATCTTCCCATATGATAAAGATTCAATTTTTAATTGTCATTTAAACTATGCATTTGAAAGTTTCTGGATGATCACAAGGTGGGCCTTGATACTTTGTTATGAGTACTTTCAAGGGGTGTAAAGATCCAAATAAGTTTCTGTTAAGTTCTGACAGTTTGGGGCAGCCAAAGTAGTCATGGGAGTTAAATTGGGCAAAATGACCATTCACTCAATTTGGCTTATTTTGATTTATTTGTCTTTGGGAAAAGTGTGGGGATTGTTTAGATGATGTTTATTTCACCTAAGAATCATTTCACAAGTAAAGAAACACATAAACAAGGCAATTCAAAGGAATTCAAAATGGGATGCATACCCACATGCATGCTTTCATATTTTTATTTAGAAAAGTTTTTGTTAACCCTAATTTTGATGATTAGAGTTTGATGATCTAAGTTTAGTATTTTTGGGATGTTACAGGGTTTAAATGGTCCAACCATATCCAAGCATCATACTGCAAATGGCCAAGTGATAGGTAGATTTTTTAGCTCAGATGTTGGCGTATGTGTTTAGTCGAATACCTTTGGTAACCATTGCATTTCTTCACTAAATGTTCTGCTTCTCGTTGTGAAGTGGGCCAGTAAAACCCATGTTGAAATTGTTTGGCCACTAAAGCTCTAGACAAGGCGTGGTGCCCACATTCCCCTTGGTGAATATCTAGGAGTATCTCTTAACCTTGCTCTCAGCTGACACAACGGTTGTAATACACTTTTTACACTCCTGTCATACAACTCTCGATTGATGATGGTATAATCATTTGCTCTTCTCTATACTTTCCTGGCCAATATTTCGTCACTTGGCAAGGTTCCATCTTTCAGGAAATCGAATATTGGTCGTGCCTAAGTTGGTATAACTGGTGCCGGGAAAACCTCTTCATCAATTTGCATTGGCTCAACCAACATTTCCTATGCCGACATACCTTGAATGGAACAGTCCCCGGGTTACTCGAACCTACCCCCACGTTTATTACATTGGTACCACGTCGGGCCTTGGTTTGCCAGGATAAAGATTGACTCAGATTTAGGTGACGGCCTTATTCAGTGTTTCCTAAGGTGCTTCGGCGCTATATCGAGTAGGATTGCTTGCCGAGATGATCCTAGCTTCGACAAAACATCAGCTGCTTCATTTTCCACACGAGTTATATGATGGAACTCACACCCATCAAAGTATCCTGAAATTTGCTGGACATGGAAACGTATAGTGCCATGTTTGCATCTATAGCGTCCCAATGACCAGACACTTGCTGAATCACTAGATCAGAGTCACCAAAGCATTGAATTCTCTTGATGCCAATTTCACTTGCTAGTTTTATCCCATGGACAATGCTTCGTAATCGGCCATGTTGTTTGATGCTGCAAAATGGATTTGCAACACATATTTGAGCTAGTCCTTTTTGGGCGAGGTGAGTACTATGCTGGCACCGAGACCCATTTTCATTTTCGACCCGTCAAAGTGCATTCTACAATAGTTCGAGTCAGGTAATGGGGGCTCATATTGTATTTCCGTCAAATCTACAAAATAGTTTGCCAATGCCTGAGACTTGATTGCTTCTCGCCTGTCATATTGTGGGGTATATCAGGACATCCCTACGGCCCATTTTGCCACTCTGCCACTTGCATCTTTACTGCCCAAGATATCCGAGATAGGTGCTTCACGTATTACTTGAATTACATGTTCTTGGAAGTAGTGCTTTAGCTTCTTGGCTAACATATAAACACCACATGTCATTTTCTGGTAATGGGGATAGTTTTGTTTCAACGTAGAGATTACTTCGCTCAAATAATATACTGGCCTTTACACTGTTTTGCCATCTTCTTCATGCCCAGCCACTATCATAGAACTAACTACCTGGTTAGTTCCTACAACATAGAGCAGCATTGGCTCTTTGGATAGTGGCGATCTAAAATTGGTGTTGTAGCCAACATCTTTTTAAGCTCATGGGAAGCGCGATCAGCTTGATATGTCCATGTGATTTTTTCTGATTTTTTCATCAGTTGATATAGTGGCAATGCTTTTTTGCCTAGCCGACTAACAAATCGACTCAATGATGCCAGACATCCAGTGAAATTATGGACATCATTGAGGGTCTTTGGCAGTTCAATTCTTTCAATTGCCATTATTTTAGTCAGATTTGCCTCGATACCTCGGCTAGAAACAAGGAAACTGAGTAATTTTCTAGCTGGGACACTGAATGTGCATTTTTCTGGGTTAAGTTTCATCTGGAATCTTCTTAAGTTTGTGAATGTTTGCCGCAAGTCATTAATGAGAGTGTTTTTGGTTTTTATTACCACATCATGAACGTATACTTGGACATTCTTGTCAAGTTGATATTGTAAGCATTTTTGCATGCATCTCTGATATGTAGAATCTGCATTTCTCAATCCAAATGACATAGTACGATAGCAATAAGCTCCGTACAGGGTAATGAAAGCCGTCTTTATTTGATCATCTTGGTTTAGTGGTATCTAGTGGAAACCAGAGTATGCATCTACAAATGATAGTAGCTCACACCCCGCGGTCGAATCAATCACTTGATCAATTCACGGTAGTGGAAATAGATCTTTTGGACACGCCTTATTCAGGTTCGTATAATCAATACACATACGCCATACCACATCGACATTTGGATCATCCTTCTTATTCTCAACCAGAATCGGGTTTGATAACCAGTCCGGGTGTACCACTTCCATGATAGACCCGACAGCTAGGAGCTGAGCTATCTCATCAGCAATCAATTTTTTCCTATCCTCGGCGAAGCGGCGGAGAGGTTGCTTCACCGGACTTGGATCTGGCCTTACATGCAGAGAGTGCTCAGCCAATTCCCTTGGTACACCTTGCAAATCATGTGTGGAACATCCAAAGATATCTTGATTATCACGGAGGAAGTTGGTGAGCTCGATTTCCTATTTCTCATTTAACCCGACACCAATGGTAACGATCCGCTCTGAGAATTCATCATCAATATACACCTTCTTTGTTTCTTTTGTTGCTTGGAAGGAAACATTTCTGTGCGGGTTAGTCAGCGGCTGCATAGCCAACTGAGCCAACTTATCCAGAGCTGCCACCTCCATGATCTTATGCTTCTCATGAGCTATCACCAATGACTGGGCAAGCGATAAACTAGCCGAGGCACATTCCATAGAGCGTTTGTAGTTGCCCTCAACTATGATGACTCCATTTGGACCCGAGAGCTTCATCTTGAGATATGCTATGTGAGTTGTTGCCATGAATTTCGCCAGTGATGTCCTGTCGAGTAAGGCATGATAAGAACTAGCGAGATCCACCACTTTGAACTATATAGATTCAGTCCAGCAATTCTCCCTGGTTCCAAACAGCACATCAACCCAGATCATTCCAATTAGCTCACAAGACAGTCTCGACACAATGCCATGGAACATGGTCTTAGTCGGCTCCCACATGTTTGGGTTGATCCCCATCTTGTGCATCATATCCTTATACATGATATTGATGCTGCTGCCATCATCTATCAGCACCTTAGAGAACTTGACATTGATGTATGGGCCCATGAATGCTGGGTCCAGCACCAAGACATACCCTCCTGGTGTTGGAATAAAATTGGGGTGATCCTTTATGCTCCAAGTGATTTCTTGGTCGGACCAGTACATGTACTTTGGTACAGCTAGCATTGTGGCATTTACTTCCATCTTTCGCCGCTGCTGACTTTTCTTGTCATTCGGCTCAGTCACAAACACCATGTAGCTCTGATGAGGCTTTCTGTATTCATTCCTACCTCCTTAGCCGACATTCCCAGCTTCATCTCGTGGTTCGTATACTTTATTCACAACTTCCATGCGATTCGAGTTATTGTACCTCGGCTGCGGATTTTCATATCCTAGCTACGCAACCACAATTTGAGAATTTGCTCCTGTGAGTGGTAGTGGGGGAGGTGGAGGGAGTTGATTCGCCGCTTCTCCTTTCTCGGCTCTTTGAAACCAGTTGCATTGTCGAGTCGTGTGATTTTCCAGCTTACTCAGACTAGGAATGTGAAACTTACATGGTTGATCCAACATCATTTCATATGTGTACTTTTGCCTTTCATGCCAAGGCTTCTTCTGCTCATATGGATTTTTGCCATCACTTTTTGGCACCCATTGTTGGTGTTGTCCATTTGTCCTTTGATGCTGGCTATTGCCGGCATCTGGATGATCCTGACTTACCGCAGTCACTTGACTCGAACCATATCTATAGTCCGACCTTTCATCTCTCCTTTTGCCTTTGTATTCATTATGATCATGACGATCATGTCGCCTCAACGACCTGGCTCCATCATACGCAGGAGTTTCTGTGTTTCCATCTGGCGAGATAAGCAGCGGTTGTGTCGAATCTACCAATGCATATGTGTCGACAATTTTAATTGTCTCATCCAGACTCGATGGCATATCCCTCTATAGTCGTTGCCACAACACACATCCATGCCGGCATCCCTACGCGAACCACGCAATGGCATGTGACTCTATTACCCCTTCACAAGAGTTATACATTGTGCACCACCTGGTGAGAAACTCTATGTCCGTCTCATTCGGTCTTTGCTTGCACATTGCTAACTGATGTGGGCGATTAGGCCTCTTCTATGTGCTTGTAAATTTGCTAACAAAGGCCTCCTCAAAGTCGACCTAGCTATTGATACTTCCTGGTGGAAAGTTATTTAGCCACACTCTAGCTGGCCCTTCCAGCATCTATGGAATATACCTCACTGTCAACCTTAGGTTTCCCTGAGCTATGTTCATGGTTGTGCTATAGTCTATCAGCCAATCCTCAGGCTTGGTGCCGCTTGTCAGCTGAAAGTTCAGCATAGGTGGTTCTCTCATGATTATTGGTCCGAAACATGCTGGACCCAGCAGACCTTGCACTTCGACTAGCTCTAAGATCTTTATCTTATCCAATCCCAACCTTGCATCATCCGGCTGTAGATTTCTGTTTCCTAGCCGAGATCCCATTTTGTTATATAGGTGATCTAGTATCTGATACCTGTCATTGATCATTGCCGAGTAACCATCATTGTAAATGTAGGCATTTGGGTCTGCTTGCTATTCCATGTGCCCAGAACTTCTCTGTAGCCGAGGTACCTGCAATTGTTTCCCCCGCGGAGGTGGATTAACTCCTCCCACCGAGTGATGGTTGTGCCGAGGTTCGGCAGGTAATTCTGGTCAGCATTGTCGTGCCCCGCATTTCCTTGGCCAGCATTTCCTTGGTTTGTGTTTCCATGGCCGACATTTCTCTTGACGACATTCCCTTGACCAGTATTGCCATGAGCAACTGCCGGGTAATAAGTGACGAGCTGCTTATTTCTCCCGGAAGTGCCACTCCTTCTCGCCTTTGTCTCGATGCAGTATGCGGCGATGATGCCGCATGGCTGATAGATCTTGCAGGCTCTAGTGCTACCGAGTGAACCACCTGTGATCCACCTACTACACCCGGATTTGCCATGTAATAGGCCTCATTCAGCTCACCTGTTGCGTGCACCAACTCATTTACTCTTTCTTGCTGTTCTATTTCTGCCTCACCCGTTAAGTTGGGCAACTCGGCCATCGTTGCCTCTGCATCCCTGAGATTGGCTGCTGCAGTGTTATACTTTGGCCTCATCGCAGTTGTGAGGCTGCTTGATGGGCCGGATTTAGATGTTGCATCTACTGCCATCTCGTTCTTGAGGTTTCTACCTCTGATTTTTGCAGCATCAAGCCAGGTTTTATGTCCCTTGACTATATTTGCCGAGTTATACTCTCGGAGAGTTATTTTTAGCTCTTGATGGGCACGTGCCACATCCTTTGCTTTTTTAACATCTTTTCTCTTGCCGCCTCTAACTCGGTTTGAACCTGAGTCGGGTCTGCTGTTGGAGCCACTAGCTCAGCTAGTTTGTCTATAGCCTCCTGCAACTCTCTCACTCTGCTACTTGTAGCAATGTTTTCGGGGCTCTCTAGTGGCACCTTAGCCGTTCTTGTTGGATTAGGAGTTACATTCAGTTCATCCTCGTTTGTTGACTCTTTCACAACAGGAACTACTAGAGCACCTACAGGAGCGTGAGAGGAAGTGGGAGCAGTCATCATCACCTCAACCAAGCCAGTGGTATGCCAGCCGTCAGCAGCATGAATGAGAGGTGGATCTTTCGCCATGACAACTCACTTAGGATATGGGCATCCGATGCGTAGCGCGACGTACACTTGATGCTCGCTGAAGTTGATGAAGTGACCGCTCCTAGGGAGCAGCCTGGTGTCGAAACACCCAGCGTTGTCGCTGACTAAGTTGAGCGCGCCGAACCTCTAGACAAGTGTCACATCCCAAAAATTTCCAAATTTTGGAATGTGAAATAGATAAAATAAGTTTGGTTTATTGTTTGACTTTGATGAAAATTCTCAAGCAAAAGAAACCTTTTGAATTGGAAAGAACTCACTCTATTATGACCTAAGTAGCCATATAGGCAAAAGAGGGTGGATTGAGTTTCAGTTTTAGTATTTGAGTGAATAATGTTTAAAAAAATGAAAATCATGAAGCATTCATAAGCATTTCATTACATCCATGCAAAGTTCTCAAAAACTGAATCCAAATCCTAGTATCTAAATCCGATAGTTGATTTGCCCAAATGTTCCTATAAGGAATATAAAGATATTTATGAAATCACCGTCTTCAAACTAGTGAGAATATTACAAATATAATCCTATAATGATCTACTGAATTTTAGAAAAATTTAGAAACAAGAATCGTGTCATTTGGAGTTCGTATGCAAAAGATATAAAGGAAATATAAAAAAAGAAAAAAGGAAAAAAAGGACAAACGGGCCAACATGCCGGCCCACTCAGGCGACCGACCGGAGAAGCCACGCAGGGAAGGGATCGATCCCACCTCCGCTTTAAAAATCGTGCGAAAACTCATTTTCTAAACCGACCTCTATTCAAATTTCTATATCTTTTTATCTACAATTCCAAATTGACCTTCGTTTGTTTCTACTTGTTTCATACTCCAAGATCTATCTTCCCACCATCATAATTCCCCATATAATCCCCCGGAGCCACATCTATATCACTATTTCTTCTCGAAATCCAGAATCTACACCTTCCTGAATCATATTTTGCTTCTAAACCTATCTAAACTTTGTCGGTTGCCCTCGGCTCCAACATGAAAGTTGTAGATCTCCGCGAAATCTTTCAATCGCGAAAAACCTCACCACTTTTTATCCACCACAACCAGAGAATTTCTCACCACAATATTTCAGATATGGCGGAGTAAATCCAAGATGTACTCACGCTCGTTTTTTCAAATCCAAATTACTTTGGTGAGAAGGTAGATCTAATGATTCTCTACAACTTTTATATTAAGTTTTTCGATTTGATCTATGGATTTGTCTATCTAACACAGATTTATTTCTAATCTTTTTTAAACCAAAATTGAGCCTATTTGGATCCAACTTCTCTTCTAGCCACCGGATCCTATCCCGACGGTGGAGATTCAATAGTTCCGGTCAGCTGCCTTGTCACCGCCACATCGTCGCCAGGTCAGCTTCTAGTCCCAGTCAACATGCACGGACAACCCGTCTAGTAAGCGAAATATTCCCTGAAATATTCCATTCGAATTTAAAATTATAGATTATAGATATAACTTGTAAAATCCATAAGAAATTCATACTATATCCAAAAATTGCATATACTATATAAAATTGAAGATAATTGCATGTAGTTTATTAATATAACATTAGATCTAACTTTCGCGCTACAGTTAACTGGTAATTAATTAAATAGCTTTAATAGTCTTTTCGAGTAATAAATTCATAGTAAATTATCCATAGATCCGAAAAATATAAATAATATGTCCCTGGATTCACAATTGCGCATAGATTCTAGATCTGGCATTAGATTTATTTTTGGACATGGTAAAATATTTATATAAGTTAAACTCTATTATGTAGTAATTAAATCATAGAAAAAGATCTACAACTCCGTTTAGGGAGAATCCAATTTCTACTGGTTCGTGTTAATGTCATCTAATCAGTACACTTCAGATCTAAATTTAATACGACAACTAGAAGAGAATTTACGATAGAACTATTAAAACCTCTATATTAGCAATCAAGGATTAATAATAAATAACCCATTTCATTAAGTAATATCCTGCATGCATCATGTATTCTAATATTGTTTAGAGAACTAAATACAACTGTTGTGACATATTAAATTGTCATGCATGCATTTGTTCATCATTGTTTTATTGTGTTGTTGCATGTTTGCAATGTTTTGAATTGTGTGTTTGTTGTGCTTGCTTCAAACGTTAGATTGCGAGGAGTGCAACTACTAAGGTTGCAAGTATGGTGATCATGATGAGTGCAACCATATAATTGTGACGATTATCTGAATGACTACAACAAATGGGAAGTGGTGCTATCTTGGTCATAAATGTCCTACTATTTCTTATGCATTATAGATGTTTTTTGTAGAATTGCATATGTAGGAATTGATGTGTATATACTATGCTATATCCCATATTATTTCCTAGTATTCCTTGTTTATGAGCCATCGTATTGGATTGCTTAGCTATGCTATTTAGACGAGGAAGGGAATCACACCATGAAAGGTTATATGTTTTGAAAGGATTATATTTTGCTAAATGACAAACCAACATGATTTCAATGAACCACCTAGGCGGAATGGTTTGAGTGTCATCGGAGTGAAGATTTATGGTGGGGAATGCCGTCCAGGTACCAAAAAGGATTGGTTTCTTTGTTTGGTAGCTTTCGTGTGCAACCATGTGCCAGTAAGAATAGGTGGCTAGCTGGACTTAGTAGGTTGTTGCGACTCGAACCCTATGTAGCCAGAGATGTAGAATAGTGTAGGTTGGTATGGTGCGTGGATGGGTTTGGGAATCTCTTCCCGAATTGTCTCGTCTTGGACTTCTCCCTATCATCACACAATATGAGTGTGGTGGTCCGAGCTGGGTTGGCCAGGTCACATGGGTAAAGTGTACAATCCCCTGCAGGGTGTCTAAACTAAGTACTTAGTCGTGTCCCCGATTATGGACAATTTGATCGACCTGATACTGATGATATGATATATTTCTCACTCATCCCAATTTCTTAATTACTTAAAACTTGTTGGGTGAAATTAATTGGGTAGGAGCACTTGGGAGTGAACCAGAGTGTCCTATTTATCGTATTGAAAAACTACTTTATCACAAATGTTAGGATAAAACTATTACTTTATGCAAATGAGCCTGAACTCAACTTAGCCAAATAAGCATGTAGTTGATAGATCTGTTGTTAACCACTTTAGCCTACTTGCCATACATTTCATGTATTAACCCTTTGGGGCTGCTACGTTTTATGTTGCAGGTTATATCGTATCTGAGTGATCGTTCATAGGTCGCGAGACTCCAATCAACAATTGTTCGCCTGTGACACATTTGAAGGATGGAGATCTACCTTGTAATTGCTTTCTGCTGTAATATAATGTAAATTCTGGATCATATTCGTTGTATTTATGATGCATAATTATATTTAGTATCATTTTGTACTGTGTGTGCGAGTGAAACGATCCAGGTATTGGAACTATACACATGAACCTAGCCTTATCAGGCGAGGGTGTTACAACAAGGCCAGAGAGGACGCACTCACCTGATGAAGCGATGATGTTGACTGTCCGGATGAAAACTCCAGCAAGCGCCGCTGCATGCCCACGGTGGGCGCCAACTGTCATGGTGGATTCACGGCAGATGCCATGGGTAGGATTAAGTTGGGGCCATATGGACACAAGACGAATCCGGGGAGGGAGTGAGCATTGAATCTGCCCACGACGAACATGGAAGAACCCCAGACACAATCGCTATGTCTAGAACTTGATATGTTATTCCTTGTTTGTATGGTGGTTTGTAGCACCCCGAGTAAAAACACTACCAGAAAATCGCATGTCTTATATCTTTGCACCATCATCACATCAACATGCATCTGTTTGCCTAAAAGTATTTTTGCTAAAATCATGTTTTTGTTTTCTAAAATATCCACTCTCTAATTCAAATGTAAAACCCTCGGTCCGCCTGGATCTTTTTTTTTCTAAACTATTTTACCAAAAAGATATTTAAAACTAAATAAAATAATAAAACTATTTTGATCGGGGAGGCAGTCTAGTCGGTCAAGCCAGAGGTCCAACCGAGCCAGATTACCTACCACCCGGCCCACCTAAACTAAACCCTAGTTCCAACCTACCCCAGAGAAAACTTTAACCCTACCTACCTAATCCTACCCCTCTCCCTTCCGCCAAACACCCCTCTACACCCCAAACCCTCCAACCTGCCCCCGGGTGCACACCCCACCTGCACCGAACACACATACGACCACGCTACTGCCCACCAACCCGTCGTTGTACTCTACACGACTAAAACGCACACAAAACGTTAAACTGCATGCTGCCGCCCACCCTTGCCACATTACCTCACCCAAACCGTGTGCTCGCAAACCCCGCCCACACCCCCCGGCTTGCGTATGAACGATGCGCGACATCTGTTTGCCTAAAAGTATTTTTGCTAAAATCATGTTTTTGTTTTCTAAAATATCCACTCTCTAATTCAAATGTAAAACCCTCGGTCCGCCTGGATCTTTTGTTTGCATAAACTATTTTACCAAAAGGATATTGAAAACTAAATAAAATAATAAAACTATTTTGATCGGGGAGGCAGTCTAGTCGGTCAAGCTAGAGGTCCAACCGAGCCAGATTACCTACCACCCGGCCCACCTAAACTAAACCCTAGTTCCAACCTACCCCAGAGAAAACCTTAACCCTACCTACCTAATCCTACCCCTCTCCCTTCCGCCAAACACCCCTCTACACCCCAAACCCTCCAACCTGCCGCCGGGTGCACACCCCACCTGCACCGAACACACATACGACCACGCTACTGCCCACCAACCCGTCGTTGTACTCTACACGACTAAAACGCACACAAAACGTTAAACTGCATGCTGCCTCCCACCCTTGCCACATTACCTCACCCAAACCGCGTGCTCGCAAACCCCGCCCACACCCCCTGGCTTAGGTATGAACGATGCGCGACCTACCTGGCCCCACTCCCACGTTGCCCGCACGCGAACCCTACCCCGCGCCTCTCTCCCTCACGCGACCAGCACCCCGTCTCGACGCTCCCCCTCATCTCCTTCCTCTCCCTAGTCCACCCAGTGGATCGCGCGCCTCACCTCGCTCATCTTCCGCCACTCCCTCTCCGGTCACCGCGCTGCGTCTCGCCGAGCACTCCCCGCAGCAGCGCCCTCGCGACCTCGCTCGCGGGCGGCCACCAATGTCGACCATGTCCGCCATCGTCTAAGGGCCCTCAGAGCCACCCGCCACCATGGATTTCCCTCCCTGCTGCCTCCTGCCTGGCCATGCCCGTTCCCCACGTGGACCTGCCGCCACGTCGTTGCCTAGGGGCCCCTCCACCAAGCCGTGCACCTCCTGTCTCCGAGCCGCCCGTGGCACTGCAGTGCGCTCGTACTCTCCATGGTCTCGGCTCCGTGTGTCGTCACCCTCGGCCTCCAACCGTCTGTGCCGCCCCGTTCATTCTCGTCGTCCATTCTGCGTCGTGCCTCCCGAGCTCGCCCGTTGCCCCGTCAGTGCTTTGGCTACACCTCTTTGCCCCGCGTTTTTCTCGAGCTCGTCCTTGTCCTGGTGGCCACACTTCGTCCGTGCCCTGCCGCATATTGACGCCCATGAGCAAGCAAGAGCCGATCCTGCCTTGTCTCTATCATCCACCTGCCATCATCTATGCCACATGAAACGTTCGACCATATGTCCAAATGGGACATGATATCCTCCTAGATGATGTGTCTCTGTTTGTGCTTGTTGAGCTGCGAACTGTAGTTCCAACCGATACCCCGCTAAGACCGACGGTTGTCAAGATCTGCCGAAGCCTTGTCTGAACCCTGAGTGAGACAACATGGACCAAAAGCCGCTGAAATCCAAGACCTACTTCCAGGAGTCGGTGGCCCGAAGATCTTGCCCCGGAACGCCAAGTCCTTTGACATGGACACCAAGAACTCCGCCACAGAACCTGAAGACCGGTCCCGGACGCCAAGTTCGCCCACATGGAGACCAAGGCCGTTTCCGGCATCCGAAGCCGAATTCCATTTTTCGTCGAGACTGAACCGAACCCGTGGAACCAAGTTCGCCGAACCCCTCCCCTAATGTGTGACCCCTTTATCTGAGACCCTATTTTTTATAAATGACATATACTTGTGCATCTTAATTGAACATGCTTGCATACATATTTTCGTGGTTTGGGGGCATTATGCCAATTCACCATAATTAAATATGGAGACCATATGTGGGCTTTTCTAGTCTTATATTGGCTCCATTTAAATTTGTGTAGCGAACCGATGACATATTTTGCCTTGTTACTAGAACATTTAAATTGCGGGGTATCTAAACAACATGAACCTATTAATTAATTTTTGGGACCCCGGTTCCGCTTAATATTGCCTAATGCATCACACCTTTGCAATGTCATGCACCATACATGCATCATGCCCAATATTCTGCCTAGTATTAAATATTACATCCGGTGTTTTCTCTAGTGATTTTCTTCTTCACGGATTAGGTCAATGAGTTGATGTGAGTGCCGACCGATCTTTGGCTAAACCTTCGGCAGTGTTTTCCTGGCGAGCACTCTCCCCCTTCTACCTATTTAACTTTTATAGCCTTTATTTCCTCTTGTTGATCTATTGCTATCTGTGTTGCGATGCTCTAGTTTTCGTACCCGTGATATCCCTTGTAGCATCTAAATTGCCTTCAACACATCCTATTACCTGTTGTTTCGTAGATAGTCGACCTTGCATGTCGCGGTCGCTTTCTCAGGTGATGCCTCGTGTCGTCAAGTACCACCATTGTTGGAAGGTTGCCATATGCTTTATGTTGGAGATGACCATGACTTACATTACAACTGATATTAAATAGTTATAACTAATGCAGAGGCACTGGTGGGCAATAGATGTGATTTGGTTTTTAACTACTCACTGGTGTCCAGTAGGACCCCGAGTAATTGATACCTGTTACTTGACTATCATACTATCTGCATGTGGGACCATGAATCCCCTTAGTCCTAGCTTGAGTCATATTTAATTTCTTGGGGCCACAAGTAGTTTGGGGCGCTATTACTATCATGTACTTATGCCATGCTTTACTGCTTCATTTACTATTTTTGCTCGAGGAGCATTACTGTCTCATTTTGGAACAAATGCGGAATGTTTACGCGGTATCGACAAGCCCTGTCACACTTTCGGGTTTCCAGTCGTTCACAACCATTGTCGCAAACCCCCCGGTCCATCGCGGAGACGGCCAAATTCGTAGCTGGTAGATTAGTGGGGTGGCCCCCTAAAATCATATATGAATCTTGCGAATGCTTTGTCGTGATGCCTCATTGGGTGTTCATTTGGTTTTTCCGAGGTTGATCGTGCATGTGTTGCTATTTGTGCACCCCTGCAGGGTAAATCTTTCTAAAAGACGTGTTCGCGGTTATGGACGACTTGGAGAATAGTATCTCGATCATAGACAACCATAATTAAAGTAGTGCTATAAATTGACTTTAACATGCCTAGTAATCATATTCACTACAACGGAATGAGCAAATAAAAGTGCCAAGAACTACTGGGTTTGGGATGTCTCATGCTATTTATATCTGACTAGTAAGTATTGCAACTACAACGGAATGGTTAACTAAAACTGCCCACTGCTTATGATATCAGAATGATTCATGCTATTTATATCTGACTAGTAATTTATACAACTATAATGGAATGACTAAAATTGCTAACTATGTGACTTTCCTCGATATGACTTCCTCGTTTGGTCTCCAGGGGGAATACCAGGATGTGTATGTTTGGTGGTAGTTTCAGGTTGTTTCCTGTAACATCCCAGCATTAGAGCTTAGAAATAAGCTGAACCCAGATGTGCGCATTGCATTCATGCATAGAAAATCCGAATAATTTTTGCGCTTTTGAATAAAACTTGTCAAAGTGATTGAAGCTTCTCTCAACTTGATGGAATTGAAGTAGATCATCAGGTTGACTGCATAAGTTTCAATATGACCTTTGCTAAAACCTTATCTGGGTAAACATGATTTGATTTAAGGGTAGATCAAATATAATAAAATTAAATCATAATGCATTGTTTAATGTTTGATATCTGATCCTTAAGGGATCATATCATAATATTCATCGCAACAACTAGTGAATACCAAGTTAAGACTACAACTCAAGTAATAAGAATGTAATAACTAACTATTGACCTATTCAATCCTTATCTATTCTACCATGAGAAACATGGTAACACTTCACCCTAACTCTTTAGTTAGGAAGGAAACTAAACCAAGACCATTCACCCCATATCTTTCTTTCCATATCAATCCTTACCATCTCTATTGAATCCTATTCTTATACTTGTTCATCAATGTTGAGTAATCAACTATTGATTCACCAATTCTTAACCTATCAATTCTTGAGCTATTAACTCTTGTTCTTATCATAGCATTCACTTAAAATCCTTTAGATAAGGAGGTAAGGAAAGGTAAGTGCTAATGCTAGATTTAAATTTCATCTATAGGATGGGAGTGTTGAAAGAGAATTAAATCAATAGGATTATTGATGGAGTTAACTCACTCCCGAAATGATAGAAGAGTATCTAAGGTAGAAATTACAAGGATGAATTCTGAAGATAGTTAATAGGAGTAATCTTATGGGATCAAGTATGTATACTCAATGAATTATATCTCTTAGTCCAATAGAGATAAATAGAAGATAATTATAATACAACTATAATGTTGTAAGAATGAAAGCCTTGATTAGCCAACTGGAAACCTAAACCATATAGGATCAGAGGATTATAATGATCATGCTTTAGTCACCAAGATTGAATGCTTATATCCAATATAAGTAACATTGGTGGGTAAAACATGATTGAACTCTAATATTAGATATTAGAGTCAAGTAAAGATAAGATTGTAAGATTAAGATGATGTTAGAGCAGCATTGAATTATAGAGTTAGTATTTTCCTCTAGAAAAAGAGTAAACACTTGAGGTGAAGTAGAATTTGATGTATATCTAATTATAAATACATCTACTAAAGTAATATTAGTGGTGGATGATTATGGAAGAATAGGAATGGAGTTAGAAGTAGCTACTTGTTGGATTGGAGGTTATCAACAGAAGACTAGATAGGTGAAGATTATGAAAGGCTTTAGTGTCAAACTCATTGGATTTATCAATGGGTTTAGAAGAATAAAGGTGGATAAGAGTATTCCTGTCAAGTAAAGCTCATCATGTTAGCACATGATGATGGATATGAAGGAGTCGAATATCTAGGAAAGGAATTCCTTAATCAGAAGTCCAAAATTATGAATTATGGAAGATAGGAATTCTTGATAAACACTAAACCCTAAATCTATGATCAAGCGTAACATCCATCTCATTTGTTGGATAAATCATATTATTCCCACAATGCTTTATAGGAATATTTCCTATAGCAAATCACTTAAGCACATCTCTGTCATTTCCAATTAACATAACCATATGTGTTTAGGAGATATTTTTATCAATTCTTTTCCATCAGACATTCCAGTTAATAACTTCTACTTTAAAAGGTGATATCATTAAAGATCACAAAAAAAAGACAATATGCTTAGCCATAAACTTTTATCAACAAAAGAACATAAGTATATTAAGAACCCTAATCTCTAGGGTAAGCACATACAATTCAAACCCTAACTTCTATGTTAATCATAATAGAATATATACATTGCTATTTCCTAAATTTATGGGAGTAATATTAACCAAATATTTTCCTTTGTATATCATGTATCAAATAATGATATAGGATCATTATATAAATATTTCCATCCAAACTATGAGCTAGCTAGAATTAAGTTTTATAAAAAAATAAGGAAATATCATTTAATGATGGTTTAGTATAGAAAGAGAATTAATAACAAAGGCTTCTACCAAATATTAAAAGGGGTTCATATAAAGAAAATAAAGAAATATAATATTATTGAATAACAGCTCACAAAATGCTAGTAATACCTTTTAATATAGTTACAATTATTTAGAAAATAAAGCCCATAAAGAAAATTCAAATTCAAGATGCAAATACAAATCTGAAAAGCAAAACAGAAAACAGAAAAGAAAAAGAAATAAAAAACAGTTTCTAGCCGTGGCCCATTTCTTCTCTCCACTATCTACCACTCACGTGCAGCCCTCTTCGGCCCAATAGTGAGCCCATCTCATTCACACAGTGACTGACAAGTGGGACCAGATGTAGGACTGGGGGTTAAGTTTTAAATTTTACTAGGGGGTTTTCTGCAAAATGAGCATCGTCGTCTTCCTCCAGCTGGAAGCAGCTCGGTGGCGATGCCGAGGCCGTCCGCCGCCGTCAGTACGTCAAGATGCACGCCGTCGTCACTAGGAGAAGATAAGGAGGCCACGACAACGTCCCTGTTCGTCTTCATCCTCATTTTCCCCTCTGAAACTCTCCCTGCCTCATTCCCCAACCATGCCAAAACCCTAGCTTCCCTCGCCGTCATGCCGCACCTCCCCGCTCTCTTACAAGTAGCCATGGAGATGCCCCATGCTCCGTAGATCCTCTGGGCGGAGTCTTGCATCATGGGGAGCACTGGAGAGGGCGAATTTTGTTGTTCCTCTTTGCAACAGTTCGTCGGAATCCTCGTCGGAGAACTCGTCTCCGACCACACCAGTCCTCGCCGACACCACACTGCAACCAGGGTGAGCCACTGATGCTCAAGCATCGTCCTATTCTCTCTATCTCGCTCCCGAGCCTGCTCGAGTCGTAGCACCGCCGCATGCCACCGTCAGTCCTCATTGTTCCAGTAGCTCCGATGACTATTTTCGAGCAGCGCCGCCACTATATGGTTCAACATGTTGCACTAATTCGAACTAGGATAGTTTCGTTTGCTGGGGCGTCATAGATCATCGCCGGCGACCACCAACTGACGGTGGTGGTTGTCCTGACGTCAAAGCGACGTCATACCTGCGTCACCCTTGACCCAATCACCAGTTGACTAGTCCACGCCTAGCTGGCATACTAACGTGGCCCTGACCCCACTGGTCAATGACCTAGGGTAGCTTTAGCTGTGGTGTAAAAATTTATTTTCTGTTTAAGAAATAAATAAAATGTTATCAGCCCAAATTTAAATATTTCAGAAATTAAATCAAATTATTAAATCTTGTTAAATCAATAACTTTTGATTTATAATTCAGAAAAATATGTATAATATATGAAAAAAATTAGAAAAATAAAATATATAACCTTAAACTATTATCAAATATTATTATGTTAGTTACCTAAATAATTATTATTTAATAAAGATTTTATAAATAATAAAACTTGGATAAATCATATTTTAATATTGGTAAATATTAAAAATATAAATAAAATACCACAAATCTTAGAAAAATAAGAACTATAATTTAAAACTATAATCATGTATTCTAATTTCACTTAATTAAATATTTATTAAGTATTTATTAAGTAATAAACCTTATAAAAATCATATCTTATTATTTATAAATCACAAAAATAAATGTAATATACCAAAATGATCACAAAAATAATACTTACATGTTAAAAATATAATATTTCACTTTTGAGGTAAATAAAAATTTAAACACTTTAATAACTTAAATTTAAACCTATTTCCTTAGTTGTTAATTCATATAAGGGTAGATAAAATTTGTTAATATTTTTAAAATTAGTCAATTGAGTCAAATAAATAATATTAGTCTTAAGTGTTGATATTATGATGTTTGAGTTATCCTTCAATCATATGTGTAGTTTATCTTCTAAAAAGATCTTTAACAATTATAAAATCTTCAAGAATGATATTTTAATTAAATACAACCTTTTACCATTATTCCACTCATAACCTTATAATGGACTGAATCCAAAGATAATTCATGAGTAGTCACTAGTACTATTTGCTTATCCACAAACTTTAATCACACCTTGATAAGGAAATATGTGATCTTATTCCATTATAAAATTAAGAGGCCACTACTTAAATAGAATAATAACCATTCCTAAGTAACTTTAAGGAAACATTACAAGGTACAAATATCATAAGCATTACACTTTCAAACCATCCATGTTTTTTAATGTTAGCTTTAGTCCACAAGACTTTCAATATAACACTAAAGACTTTGCTATATGTTTTATAGTTAACTTTGGTCTGTTATAATTAAGTTATAAAGCATCTCAAGTCCAAGCTATTCAAGCAAGCACAAACAACCTCAACCATGTTTGATTAACCATAAAGATTGTGTAGACCTTAGAAAAGGAATATTTTCTTCAAAAGTTATTTGTTTTTCCACTTCAATCAACAAACCTTATAATAATATCTCCAACTCTTAACAAATTAAATTCAAGGAATTCTCATCATAATGAATCACAATCACATTGTTTCAAACTTTACTTGTATAACTTAAAATTATTAACACTGAAGTTACCTAGAGAGGTCAATACTTGTAAAGTAAGATTTATAAATAAGGCAATTCTTCTATAAGTAGTCTTTGAGTAGCATTCCACTTTCGTATATCCTGTTGTTGTATACCATTATGTTTACATGATGTTTCACACACACTCACAAGCCTTAATAAGAAGCACAAGTATGAAACTTATCTAAAAGGACAACACATTCTAAAGGAACCAATTCCAGTTTCCAAACCCTAGATCAATGTTATCCCTGGGATTCGCGTTTATAAAATGCATTACATTACTTATGCATAAAAGCATCCAACTTCTTTAAACATTAGTCCTTACCGGACCAATGATACTGATTTCAAATATTGGATCTTATATTGTCTTGAAGACCGTGAGTGCATAATCTTGCAATCACAAAGGCAAGTTCACACTTGCTCATGTCCTTTGATTATTTTCTGTAAAGTATTTTGCAAATCCAGTGTTGTCATCACCTACATTTGAAAAAGGTCAGAAAACACTATTTTCATAATAATATGATTATAGGTTATTTACCATGAGGTAATAACCTACTATGAAAGCTTCGGTGGTAAAGGAACATATTATCTAGGACTTAACGACCAATGTCGCCAGTGATTCTTGCGCCGTATAGTACGCGTTAACCATGAGATTTGGAATGGGACGGAGAAGTTAGTTGTATCCTTTTCCTCTCGTGATTCCTTGTGAGGATCCAACATATGGGTGGGCACCCTTACGCCCCACACTTTTGGTGTCTAGATTATCTATGAATGGTGTTTAGGGATATAGTCCATTTAAATGGTACTTGTCCGAGCATCATCAGGTCATAGAGTCTTCGGGAACTCATCAGGGTTTTAGCCTGCTCGAAAGGGGGCTTAACGGAGGTGAGCTGGCCCCGAAGGATCGTGCAGACATATGAGGTCACGGAGAGGGCAGTGATTGGCTTGGATCATCTACTGGGCCCCACAACATGGAATTGCGGATGGGTAAGCTGCCCGGTTGTGCAACAAGGAGTTGATCTCTCATGGGTAAAGTAACGCACCTCTACAGAGTGTAAAAAACTGTAACTTGTTACTCCCTGTTCCGGGAAGGAGCTGCGAACGCTGCGGGAAAGGAACTCCAGAAAGTTCTGGTAAACCCGTGAAGGCTGACGGACATAGCTTTTCAGAATAAAAGCAACCTTAAAAAAAGTTTACGAAAACTTCATTGCCTACGACCTATGGTCTGTGGCTGTAGATATAGTGCATCAAACACTCCTTTCCTAGTGAATTTAGTGAGTACGCTCGTGCTCAACGTTTCTTTGTAACCCTTTCTAGGTTCTAAACCCAGTACAGATAATGTCTACATCAAGTTATGCTCCAAGAATCATCATCCAAAGCTAAAGCTCTTCAATAAAGACAAAGAAGTCAACATATACATCAACTCAAGTGAGAACGAAGTTACTGCTTAGATAGGAATATACTATGTAACCAAAGAACCTATTTTTAACATCCCAAAAATACTAAACTTGGATCATCAAACTCTAATCATCAAAATTAGGGTTAACAAAAACTTTTCTAAATAAAAATATGAAAGCATGCATGTGGGTATGCATCCCATTTTGAATTCTTTTGAATTGCCATGTTTATGTGTTTCTTTACTTGTGAAATGATTCTTAGGTGAAATAAACATCATCTAAACAATCCCACACTTTTCCCAAAGACAAATAAATCAAAATAAGACAAATTGAGTGAATGGTCATTTTGCCCAATTTAACTCCCATGCCTACTTTGGCTGCCCCAAACTTTCAGAACTTAACAGAAACTTATTTGGATCTTTACACCCCTTGATAGTACTCATAACAAAGTATCAAGGACCACCTTTTGATCATCCAGAAACTTTCAAATGCATAGTTTAAATGACAATTCAAAATTGAATCTTTATCATATGGGAAGATCCCACTTTTTCAAAAACCACTCAAACAAGCTCAACTTTCAAAACCCAAGCATCTGCAGACTCACCAGCACCAACCTAGCACACACACCAAAAATCTTTTCAAAATTCAAAACTTGAATTCTTGCGGCCATTTCATCAAACATCTTGCAGATACAAATCAAACAAAATCCAAACACTATTGTGAGCAGTGATTCTTGCCTAACTTGTTCCCTCTCTAGCTCACAACAACCTCAATAGATCCTCTAGCAAACTTAACTAAGCACTAGCCCCACTGTAAGCTTGTCAATGTCATCAACGGTGAACAGCCGAACCTCACCCTGCCACCCAGTGTAGACAGCAAGCTAGGAGAGAAACTAGCTGTGCCAACCTTGTCTGGAAGATCACCCATGCCTCACCGCCCCCTCTTGACCAGCCCTGCCTCGAAGACATCGACCAGAGCACCCAGGAACGCCGCGCCCGTTCCTCTGTCAACCATGCTGAGCATGCGCCAGAGCGCCACCCTCGATCGAAGCCCACAGACCGCACGCCGCCCTCGCCGCGTGCATACACGATCACCACCGACCCAGGAGACCGCCAGACATCCCCGTTTGCCGCCCCATGCCTCACAACCACCGCTCGTCGTCGAAGACGCCGCCTCGACCGCGCAGAGCATCTCACGTTCCAGACCATTTGCCACCTCCCCTACATGCGCATTAAAGTCGTAGATCATCGCTAGGAGACCACCAAGCGATCGCCACCGCACCATGTCGCCACCGTCGCCTGCCCATGCCGTTCGGTCTCGTCGTCTCGACTATAAATAGAGGCCACCCCCAGCCGAATTGAGCACACCATCTCACTCCCCTCTCCTCACTGATCGTTCCACCCTGTTCCCGAAGCAAGGCGAGCAGCACTTCGTCGGAATTTCACCGGAGCCCGCCGCCTCTGGAGAAAAAGGGAACCAGCGATTGGGGTCGCCCCAGGAGAAGCTGCCGGTACCAGGAGGTTCGCCGTCGTCGACTTCGTCGTTCATCCGCCTCGCTGACCCTTGCCTGAACCCCGGTGAGCCCCCGACGACCCCCACCTGTCGCGTTAGGTTTCTGTCTCGCCGGCGTTGCCCAACGTTGACGATGACCCTCAACCGTTAGATTAGACAAAGATCCCACGACTCACATCGCCCCATACCGCTTCGCACCCCCTCGTCTCACTGACGCGTGGGGACAGCGACTTAACCAGCCCGCGTAAGCGCTGTGCTTAGTAGGCCGGCCCAGTATCATTTCCCGCGCAGCCCAGTCATTTGAAATTAACCTTTTCCATTTTATTTCAAACACACTTCTGCACCTAGATTCAAAAATCAACCCAGATCGATTCAGTGAACCAAATTGAATGAAACCAATTTTGTTAGAAAGGTCTAGAAATTCTGAATCCAAGCCCGTTGGATTCAAGTCATTTGGATCTGTAGATCATCCTTGGTAAAAATAACAAGGCAGAAGCTTTTCTGCATTCAAACATTTTTCAAATTTAAAACATGATAGCTTTGGAGTTGATTCCAACTCTCAAAAATCACATTTAACCATACCTTTCAGAATATATAAAAATATATAGGTTTACTTACAGAAATAATGACCAAGTAATAAAAGGATGCCACATAGGCATTTCTAGTGACTTTATTTAATTAAAATAAAAGGTTAAACCTTATTAAATTGTGACACCACTTTAAATCACATTCCCATGGACTAAAATATGTGGTGATGACATGTGTCAACATGATCCCATGTTTGGTGTGGAGAAGATTAAATCTTAAGTAGTTTTCCAATGAGTAGAAATTACTTTTCTAAAAATAAAAGAAATTAAACCAAGCCTTAATCTTGTAATGTTAGAGATGATGTTAGATCATCTATAGGACCCCTTTTGTGTGATGATTTCAAGTAGTTAAGTATTGTTTGGTGATTGTGTACCTCGTATTTATTTATAGACGCTAGTACCGACCAAGGATGCGAGGAGCAAGGAGGATACTACGAAGAAGAAGCCGAGGAGAACTTCAACCACTGCTCTGCACAAGGCAAGCCAATACTTGCAAGCTATTAACCTGGCAAGCTAACACTTTCAAAATACTATACCCATGCAAGCAAATACTTGCTTGCTACCATGCCAACTATATGCCTTAAGCATATATGATCATAACCACTTGATAAACCAATCCTAGTTTTACTTACAAGCTTTATATTTTATTTCTTTATCAAATCTAGTACTTAGAGCTTACTTAAGTGAATGGTAGTTTTTAGAGAGATAATTGAAGGTTGCATAAAGAGCATAAAACTTGGCCTAAGCTATATAATCTTTATGTCATCCTAAGGCATGAGATTGAACTTAGTTAAAATCCACTAGTTTACCACCCCTCATTAGTACTTACTCACGCTTGTAGATGCTAGTGCTAAGCATAAAACTTGATCAACATTAGATGGGAATACTTGGTGAAAATGGTTATGAAAACCTTGGAATGATGGATCATTCTATTGAGATTTTTTGGACATGTGTTTCCGAACACCAGATGATTTATGGTGATGAAAATATTGAGGCATGAGCCTTAGCCCTTTATAAAACTGATGGTTGTCTGGATGCGATACCATTCCAATTTTACCGTACAACCACAATACCCGAGAATTGGGTAGGTCTTGACTGGAAACTTATATACCTTAGTATTAGTTCCCTCACGGCCAAGGTCTGAGCTGAGGCTACCTTGTGAAGATTGTCCACCTGTGTAGTACCCAATATGACAGTTGGTCATGGTTGGGAGGCCAAACTCATAGGAGAGGTGCTTATACTAGGGCGTGTAATTGAAAGGTTAGGATTGATTATCCGCATACTGAGTATGGTGAATTCAGGATTTGTTCCTGACGGATGTATCGAACGTTGTGGTGAAAGTGTACAATCTCTGCAGAGTGTCAAACTACTCGAATAGCAGCATCTGCGGTTATGGACAGTTGGAGTGGCCATACTGTTCCCCCGTCAGAGGTTTTCAAAATGAATTTTGAAATGAATTGAGACTTTGACTTGACCACAACAGGGTTGTGATATGAAATACAAGTTCCCACTTAGGGTTATAAAGTTTTAACTAGAATACTTTGCTTCTGAATTTAGTAGAGGTAAATCTGGCTTTTTGCAAAACAACCCTAGAGCCTAGTGTCCTATTACAAAAACCCCTTTCACTTGTTAGTATTAGTTTGCGAGTAATTAAAGAGTACTCATGGCTTTGTCCCTGGCTATTCCCATGGCCAAACTATGAAGAGGAGTACCTGGAGGATGGATCCCAGGAAGGTTACAACAACTAGGATCATCTCCCATTGTCAGCATTGCCTGTGACCCCGAAGATGGAGCTTCGCCTACGCTACCGTTATTATTACGTATTCCGCTGCTTGTGTTGTATTAAGACTGGATCATGAGATCCTTATTTGGTGTAAAATCTTTTATGGTTTGTAATGGATGATATACTGTGGTATCCAATTCTGTCATGTCTCGCAAAAATGGTAATCCTGGGATTGCGATGTATGGCATAACAGGCATCTGGGATTAAAAATCCGGGTGTTGACAAGTTGGTATCAGAGCCATCCTGACCATAGGAGACCCTAGTTAGACTGGACGTTTAAATCAAAAAAACTTAGTTTCAAAACCCAAAAGAAACAAATATTTACAAAAACTTATTCCCATTCTTATCTCTTACTTCTTTCATGAAAATTCATGTTCCTAAAAAACTCTTGCAAAATACATAAAATTTTGAAACACTTGATCACTCTACTAACTTACTCATCTTATATTCTTCTAGATGGACGTGAAGTACAGCAAGTTTTACCAATCGGGAAATGGCGGAGACCTTATCTTTGAGAGGGATTTGGACCAGCTTTCGGAACTTTTGGAGCGTCCTGAACCCGAGTTCTTCGGAGCTCAGCTCAATGATCAAGGAGGATAAGATCTGTAGTGGCTAATTGTTGCAAGTCTCCGAGGAAAGATTGAACCCCCCACTGCTGAGGGAATTCAGTTTACCTTAAGAGAGAACAACTGGCTCGATGGACTGGCCAGGGCCATGCAGGAAGCTCTTGCCCGTCTGTGTGGGCAGAGTATCAACCAGATCAAGGGTACTCGCTTTGAGTTTTGCCCAAGGCGTGATGCTAATGGACAACCCCTGGAAGCCCCATACCACCACGAGTTGAAGACCCAATTGGATCACCTTAGCTTCATGATGTACGATCGTCAGCAGGAGTTGGATAATTGCCGTGACTACTCCAACCACAAGTCCGCCATCATCAAGACAAAGGATCAGACCATCGCCATGCTAGGAAAGGATCGCAAGTCTCGCCGTCGTCAGCTCGACAAGAAGGAGCGCATCATTGCCCGTCTTCGCCACCGTATATCGTCTTTGGAGGAGACCATCCACGAGAGAGATATGCAGTTAGAGGAAAGGGAGAATGCAGGAGAGGATCTTCGTGGAGACCCCTACTCCTATCTCAGTGATGATGATGATTTCCTGGAAGATCAGGCTATGGATTTCTTCACCGACGAGGATGATTACGCCTTCATCAATGACGCTCCAGGAAATGTTCGGAACAGAGAACTTTCTCTAATCCAACGCCGCATTCTCCGAAGATTGAGGAGGATGATGACTACACCGACTCCAAGGAGTAGTAGCACTTGAGCACTAGCGTAGTGAGTAGTATTCGGTCCCACTATATCGTAGTTTCCATAATGGTTCTTAAAACCATCTGTTTCCCTTTGTTGTGGTGTGTGTTGTACCGTGTGCTATGAATGAATGAATGAAAAGCAAGTTGCTAGAAAAAATCTGAGTCAAATTTTAAAAACTTCTCAAACTCCCAGAACCTTAGAAATTTCCCTCTTTTCTCATGATCTATCTAAATCTTCAGATGCCACGTGGAGGAAGTGGTTCATCCCCGGACCCGATGTTGCAGATACTGCAAATGTTGACTTCTGACCGTGAAGCTGAAAGAGCCGAACGTCAAGCCGACCTAGCCACCCTGCAACAGATAGCTCAGCTTTCCCACAACAACCAAGGCCACGGAAATCAGGACAACCATGGATCTAAGCTCAAGAATTTCCAGAACACCAACCCACCTGTTTTCACTAAGTCGGAAGAGCCCTTAGACGCTGATGATTGGCTGCAAACCATGGAAAATAACCTAGAAGTCGCCAGAGTGGAAGCTAACGAGAAAGTTTTGTTCACCACCCACTATCTAGCCGGAGATGCCAGAGCATGGTGGAATAGTGTTCGTGCAATGACCGGAGGCCAAATGATGACCTGGGAGGAATTCAAGGTCAAGTTCAGCAGAACCCATGTACCACCGGGTTTAATCAAGAGGATGAGGGATTATTTCAGAGAACTAAAGCAAGGAAGTATGACTGTAGTGGAATACCGTGACAAATTCCTGTCATTAGCTAGGTATGCCCCTGATGAGATCGCACCGAAGCCAAGAAGAAAGAAAGATTCTTGAATGGTCTGCATGACGAGATGCAGACTGTGTTAGTCAATATCCCCTTTGCCTATATCGAAGCCCTGGTCGACTCTGCCATCCAAATGGAAGGAAAGATCAACCAAGCCAATGAGAATCGCAAGCATCGCATGATGCACCAGCCAGGAACCCATCAGACCCCAAAGTATCGCCCTAACCCATCTCCAGGATTTGCCCCAAGAACCAACAGACCCCCGATGAACCGTCCAACCTATCCCAACCGTGGAAACCCTAGGCCCGGAGGAAATCACAACAACCCCGGGAACTCTAGGAATTTCAATCGTGCCCCACCCAAGTTCACCACCAACCCCAACACTGCCCCGAGGACTGGAAGCAACTTTGGAAGAAGACCGAAGTGTTCAAGAATATCGATCATCGGACCATAGAGATCAACGATGACCTGACCTATCCCGAAGTACCCATCCGTATTTTGGAAGAAGCTTTCCGAACTACCTGAACCTGAAGCATCAAGTTTCTCAAGATTCAGTGGAGCAACCACACAGAGGAAGAAGCTACCTGGGAGCGCGAAGATCACATCAGGATGGAGTTTCCCGATCTCTTCAAATTCTAGGTAATCTTTTTCGTCCTTTTTCAAATCTCGGGACGATATTTTGTTTAAGGGGGGAAGGTTTGTAACATCCCAAAAATACTAAACTTGGATCATCAAACTCTAATCATCAAAATTAGGGTTAACAAAAACTTTTCTAAATAAAAATATGAAAGCATGCATGTGGGTATGCATCCCATTTTGAATTCTTTTGAATTGCCTTGTTTATGTGTTTCTTTACTTGTGAAATGATTCTTAGGTGAAATAAACATCATCTAAACAATCACCACACTTTTCCCACAGACAAATAAATCAAAATAAGCCAAATTGAGTGAATGGTCATTTTGCCCAATTTGACTCCCATGCCTACTTTGGCTGCCCCTAACTTTTAGAACTTAACAGAAACTTATTTGGATCTTTACACCCCTTGATAGTACTCATAACAAAGTATCAAGGCCCACCTTGTGATCATCCAAAAACTTTCAAATGCATAGTTTAAATGACAATTCAAAATTGAATCTTTATGATATGGGAAGATCCCACTTTTTCAAAAACCACTCAAACAAGCTCAACTTCCAAAACCCAAGCATCTGCAGACTCACCAGCACCAACCAAGCACACACACCAAAAATATTTTCAAAATTCAAAACTTGAATTCTTGCGGCCATTTTATCAAACACCTTGCAGATACAAATCAAACAAAATCCAAACACTATTGTGAGCAGTGATTCTTGCCTAACTTGTTCCCTCTCTAGCTCACAACAACCTCAGTAGATCATCTAGAAAACTTAACTAAGCACTAGCCCCACTGTAAGCTTGGCAATGTCATCAATGGTGAACAGCCGAACCTCACCCTGCCACCCCAGTGTAGACAACAAGCTAGGAGAGAAACTAGATGTGCCAACCTTGTTTGGAAGATCACCCATGCCTCATCGCCCCCTCTCGACCAGCCCTGCCTCGAAGAACTCGACCAGAGCACCCAGGAACGCCGCGCCCGTGCCTCTGTCAACCATGCCGAGCATGCGCGAGAGCGCCACCCTCGACCAAAGCCCACAGACCGCGCGCCGCCCTCGCCACGTGCATACATGATCACCACCGACCAGGAGACCGCCAGACATCCCCGTTTGCCGCCCCATGCCTCACAGCCACCGCTCGCCGTCGAAGATGCCACCTCGGCCGCGCAGAGCATCGCACGTTCCAGACCATTTGCCACCGCCCCTACATGCGCATTAAAACCGTAGAGCATCGCCAGGAGACCACCAAGCGATCGCCACCACAGGCCATGCCTCTCGCAGCCCGTAGCCATGTCGCCACCGTCGCCTGCCCATGCCGTTCGGTCTCGTCGTCGCGACTATAAATAGAAGCCACCCCAGCCGAATTGAGCACACCATCTCACTCCCCTCTCCTCACTGATCGTTCCACCCCGTTCCCGAAGCAAGGCGAGCAGCACTTCGCCGGAATTTCACCGGAGCCCGCCGCCTCTGGAGAAGAAGGGAGCCAGCAATTGGAGCCGCCCCAGGAGAAGCTGCCGGTACCAGGAGGTTCGCCGTCGTCGACTTCGTCGTTCGCCCGCCTCGCCGACCCTCGCCTGAACCCCGGTGAGCCCCCGACTGTAGGGTTTCGTAGCATGGAAAAAAAAAATTTCTATCGCATACAAACAAACAAGCCAAGATCTATCTACTAGATTGTAGCAACGAGTTGATGGAATAACTCACCCTCGAAGATTCCGAAGTGTTTAATGAGAGCGGATTCTCGTGGGTGATGTAGTCGTACTCTTCCCGATCTCAAGATCGCGTAGACGATCCTTCGGGCGCTGCGTTCCGGCAGCGCTCCAGCAGTCGGTCACACGTTCGGTACTCGACGAAGACCTTCCTCTCCCTTGTTCCAGCAGGCAGCAGAGGTTGTAGCACTCTCCTCGCGATTCCGGCAGCACAACGGCGTGGTACCGGAAGTAGAGGGGAGATCTCGCAGGGCTTCGCCTTAAGCCGGAGCGAGTATGGTGGACTATGAGAGAGAGCCTCGGCGATCTAGGGTTTAGACGCACCAAGGAGGAGCAAGGCCGGCGGCTAGGGTTTAGCTAGGCGGCGGCGGCTTGCCCTAGGCGGCGGCAGCAGGAAGTGGCGGCGCCGGGGCTAGGGTTTGCGGGTGGAGGTGTTGTGTGCTTGGAGGGGCAGCCCTGCCCCTCCTTATATAGGTGGAGGGGGCGCGCCAGGGGAGGGGAGTCCCTCCCCAACTCGGTTTCCCAAGTGGGCCGGCGGTGGAGGGGAGGAGCTCCTCCCCAAGTAGGTTTCCTACTTCCCCTCCACCTCACAAAATAGCCGTTTGACTTTTCAAATTGGCGTTTGACTTTTCAAACTAGGATTTGATTAAACCCTTTATTTTGTTCAGCGATGACACCTAGTACTTGATGCAATTATTCCAACTTGATATGACACATTCATGTACCTTTCCCCTCCGGAGTGCCGGACATTTCGGAACCTTCTAGAACACTCCCGATGAAAACACCGGAACCATTCTCCAACCCCGAAACAGGACTTTCCTTATATGAATATTATTCTCCGGACCATTCCGGATCTCCTCGTCATATCCCGGATCCCATCCAAGACTCCGAACAACATTCGGTCTCTTACTCATCATTCCATAACTACTCAAACAACATCGAATCCTTAAGTGTGTCTCCCTACGATTCGTGAATTATGCGGACATGATCGAGACACTTCTCCGAACAATAACCAATAGAGGAATCTGGAAATTCATATGGATCCCACATATTTCTACGATTACTTTGCGATCGAATGAACCACTTGTCCGAGGTTATGATACCATTTTCCCTTTGTCTCTCGATAGTTTACTTATCCGAGGTTATGATCGTCGGTATCTCTGCATACCTAGTTCAACCTCGTTACTGATAAGTACTCTTTTCTCGTTCCCGTGATATGTGATACCTTGTGAGCCAGTCACATGCTTGCAAGCTAATTGGATGACATTTCACTGAGAGGGCCCAGAGTATATCTATCTGTCATATGGATGGACAAATCCCACTCTTGATCCATGTGTCTCAACCAATACTTTCCGAACACTCAATGCCACCTTTATAGCCACCCAGTTACGGTGTGGTGTTTGATGTCATCAACGCATCCTTCCGGTGAAGGCGATATGCATGATCTCATGGTCGAAGGAATTAGGTTACTATGTATCAGAAAGCATATAGCAATTGAACTATTAAAATGACTTGATCTTTATGCTACGCTTATCTACAGGAGTATGTCCACCATATCATTCTCCTAATGATATGATCTTGTTGTTAATAACATCTCAATTTTCATGATAGGGAAACCACAATCATTTATTAACCAACAAGCTAGTATTATAAAGAGGCTTTACTAGGGACTCTATTTTAGTTTACAAATCACACAAGTATTAATGTTTCCTTGTTAATACTATTATAGCATGAATGTAAACATTTATCATAAACACAAAGATATAATAATAACTACATTTATTATTGCCTCTAGGGCATATCTCCAACCATCTCCCACTTGCACTAGAGTCATCTAATATAGATTACATGGTAATATACCGAACACCCATGGCAGTTTGGTGTTGGTCATGTTTTGCCCTCGGGAGAGGTTTAGTCAACGGATCCGCCACATTCAGATCTGTGTGTACTTTGCAAATCTTTATGTCCCCATCTTGGACATGTTCTCGAATAGCGTTAAAACGTAGCTTGATGTGCTTCAGCTTCTTGTGTGACCTTGGTTCTTGCGCATTGGCTATGGCGCCCATGTTATCACAGTACATAGACATTGGGTCCAGCGCACTAGGAACCACACCCAGCTCTGTAATGAACTCTTTCATCCATATCGCTTCTTGTGAAGCCTCCTAAGCAGCCATGTATTCCGATTCAGTTGAAGATCTCGCCACAACACTTTGCTTTGCACTCCTCCAGCTAACTGTTGCACCATTCAAAGTAAATACGTATCCAGATTGTGATTTAGAATCATCCGGATCAGTGTTCCAACTAGCATCGGTGTAACCATTAACAACGAGCTGTTCATCACCTCCATAAGAAAGAACGATATCCTTAGTTCTTCTCAAGTACTTAAGGATGTTTTTGACCGCTGTCCAATGATCCACTCCTGGATCACTTTGATATCTGCTAGTTAAACTAACCGTATATGCAATGTCGGGTCTAGTACATAGCATGGCATACATTACAGATCCTATGGCTGAGGCATAGGGAGTCTTACTCATCCTTTCTCTATCTTCTGCCGTTGTCGGACTTTGAGTTTTACTCAAGGTCGTATTGGGAAACATGGGCAAGAACCCTTTCTTGCTATCTTCCATTCCAAACCTCTTTAGAACCTTGTCCAAATATGTACTTTGTGACAATGATATTAGGCGTCTCGATCTATCTCTATAAATCTTTATGCCTAATATGTAAGCTGCTTCGCCAAGATCCTTCATTGAAAAACTATTATTCAAATATTCCTTGACACTATTAAGAAGGTCTACATCATTCCCAATCAACAATATGTCATCTACATACAGTATTTAGAATGCTACAGAGCTTCCACTCACTTTCTTGTAAATACAAGCTTCTCCATAAGTTTGTATAAAACCAAAACTTTTGATTACCTTATCAAAACGTTGATTCCAACTTCGGGATGCTTGCTTCAATCCATAGATGGACCGTTGAAGTTTGCATACCTTGTTAGCATCTTTAGGATCGACAAAACCTTTGGGTTGCATCATATACAACTCTTCATCAATGTCTCCATTGAGGAACGCTGTTTTGACATCCATCTGCCATATCTCATAATCATAATATGCAGCGATTGCTAACATAATCCTCACAGACTTTAGCTTCTCTACCGGTGAGAAAGTCTCATCGTAGTCAACTCCTTGAATTTGTCGAAACCCTATTGCGACAAGTCGAGCTTTATAGACAGTAACATTACCATCAGCATCTGTTTTCTTCTTGAAAATCCATTTGTTCTCGACAGCCTTCTGGCCATCCGGTAAGTCCACCAAAGTCCATACTTGGTTTTCGTACATGGATCCAATCTCGGATTTCATGGCTTCTTGCCATTTATTGGAATCTGGGCTCATCATCGCTTCCTCATATGTCACAGGGTCATCGGTGTTGTCCACCAACATGACACTCATAACGGGATCATACCAATCAGGAGTGGTACGAGTTCCCGTTGACCTGCGAGGCTCTATAGCAACTACAACCGAAGTTTCATGATCATCATCATTAGCTTCCTCTCTTATTGGTGCAGGCACCACAGGAACTTCTTCCGGTGCTGCGCTACTCGCAAGTTCGAGAGAAGGTTCGACAACCTCGTCGAGTTCTACTTTCCTTCCAGTCACTTCTTTCGAGAGAAATTCCTTCTCTAGAAAGGATCCATTCTTGGCAACGAAGATTTTGCCTTCAGATCTATGATAAAAGGTATACCCAATAGTTTCCTTCGGGTATCCTATGAAGACGCATTTTTCCGCTTTGGGTTCAAGCTTGTCCGCCTGTAACTTCTTTACATAGGCTTCGCAACCCCAAACTTTAAGGAACGACAATTTAGGTTTCTTCCCAAACCATAATTCATACGGTGTCGTTTCAACGGATTTAGATGGTGCCCTATTTAAAGTGAATGCGACTGTTTCTAATGCATAACCCCAAAATGATAGCGGTAAATCTGTAAGTGACATCATAGAACGAACCATATCTAAGAGAGTTCGATTACGACATTCGGACACACCATTACGCTATGGTGTTCCCGGCGGTGTCAATTGTGAAAGTATTCCGCATTTCTTCAAATGCTCGCCAAACTCGTAACTTAGATATTCACCTCCACGATCAGAACGTAGAAATTTAATCTTCTTGTTACGTTGATTCTCTACCTCACTTTGAAATTCCTTAAACTTCTCGAAAGTTTCGGACTTATGTTTCATGAAATAGATGTACCCATATCTACTCAAGTAATCCGTGAAGGTAAGAACATAACGATAACCACCGCGCGAAGCTACACTCATTGGACCACACACATCGGTATGTATGATTTCCAATAAGTCCGTAGCTCGCTCCATCATACCAAAAAATGGAGTCTTAGTCATTTTACCCATCAGACATGCTTCACATCTTTCAAGTGATTCGAAATCAAGTGATTCAAGAAGTCCATCGAAATGGAGTTTCTTCATACGCTTCACTCCAATGTGACCAAGACGACAGTGCCACATATAGGTCGAGTTATCGCTTGATTTCAAACGTTTAGCCTCAATGTTATTAATATGTGTATTTCCACTATCGAGATTCAATCTATCTATCAAAGGTGCATGTGCATAAAACATATTACTCATATAAATCGAACAACCATTCTTCTCGGACTTAAACAAGTAACCGTCTCGCAATAAACAAGATCCCGATATAATGTTCATGCTTAACGCAGGCACCAAATAACAATTATTTAAGTATAAAACTAATACCGATGGTAGATGAAGGGGTAGCGTGCCGACCGCGATCACATCAACCTTTGATCCGTTTCCCACGCGCATCGTCACCTCGTTCTTCGCTAGCTTCCGTTTATTCTGCAGCACCTGTTTCGAGTTACAAATATGAGCAACCGAACCAGTATCAAATACCCAGGCACTACTACGAGTACTAGTGAGATACACATCAATAACATGTATATCGGATATACCTTTCTTCTTGATGTTGCCGTTCTTCAAATACGCCAAGTACTTTGGGCAATTCCGCTTCCAGTGACCTTCTCCCTTGCAGTAAAAACACTCAGTATCAGGCTTAGGTCCAGCCTTGGTCTTCTTCGTCGGCGCGGTAACTTTCTTACCACCCTTCTTGAAGTGTCCCTTTTGCTTAGACTTGCCTTTCTTGAATTTGGTGGTCTTATTGACCATCAACACTTGGTGCTCTTTCTTTATCTCCACTTCTGCAGATTTCAACATGGCAAAGAGTTCTGGCAACTGCTTGTTCATGTTTTGCATATTGTAGTTCATCACAAAGTTCTTGTAACTTGGTGGTAGTGATTGGAGGACACGATAAATCCCCAAAGCATTAGGAATCACTATACCCAAGCTTTGAAGTTTGTTTGCGTGCCCAGACATCTTAAGCACATGCTCACTGACGGAGCTGCCCTCTTCCATCTTGCAGTTAAAGAACTTTTCAGAAGCCTCATAGATCTCAATTGCCGTGTGAGTCTCACAGATCAATTTGAGATCACGGACAATATCATGTGGGTCTGAATTCTCAAACCTTTTCTGAAGCTCCGATTCTAAACCATACAAGATAGCACACTGGACTGTGGAGTACTGAGTCTTCCGAGCGAGGTAAACATTCTTTACTTCATTGGTAGCAGTAGCTGCAGGTGGGTCACCCAGCGGTGCATCCAGCACATAGGTCAAATTACCAGCTGTGAGGACAATCCTCAAATTGCGGAACCAATCCGCGAAATTGCTTCCATTGTTTTTCAACTTTTCTTTCTCTAGGAACGCATTAAAATTGATGGTACGGGCCGCCATTGATCTACAACATATTTGCAATAGTTTAAACTAAGTTTATGACAAATTGAGTTCTAATTAATAGTTAAATTAATCTAGGTGAACTCCCACTCAAAACAATATCCCTCACATTGTTTTAGTGATCACACGAACCAAATCCACCACATCAACACCGATCATCACGAGAGTTGATGTAGCTTCAATGGCGAACAATCGAAATGTTCATTATATCTACTATATGATTCATCCTTTACCTTTCGGTGATCCGTGTTCCGAGACCATGTCTGTACATGCTAGGCTCGTCAAGATCAAACCTTAGCTTCCGCATGAGCAAATCTGGCTTGCTCACGTTGTATACACTTGCGGAATCTAACACACCCGATCATCACGTGGTGCTTCGAAACAACAAGCTTTAGCAACGGTGCTTACTAAGGATGAACACTTTAGAACTTGAAATTCATGTGCATGAGGGATCATCTTATAATGCTACCGTCATTAACTAAGCAATACAAGATGCATAAAGTATTAACATCACATGCAATTCATAATATGTGATATGATATGGCCTTTCTTCTTTGTGCTTCCGATCTCCATCTTCAAGCACGAACATGATCTCCATCATCACCGGCATTGCATCAAGGTCCATGATGCTACTCCATGGTTGTCGTCCACCGGCTTCAACTATTACAACTACTTTGAATAGACACGCGGGTCTTAACAGAAATTAAAGACAACCATATGGCTCCTGCCGGTTGCCAACTTACAATAAGGAACATTGCATACATCAAATATAATCACAATCATGGCCATATCACATCACAGCACACCCCTGCAAAACAAAGTTAGACGCCTCTACTTTCTTTGCATGTTTTACGTGGTTTGGGGCTTTCAATAAGTGTCGTTCTAACTTACGAACAAGAACCACAACATTGATACTAGTATTGTCAATCACCCGTTGTAAATTGAATCTTAACTATATTGGGAGAAACAGGCTCCCGCAATGCCACTTATGCAATACAAGTTGCATGTCAAGCGTGGAGCAAGTCTCATGAACGATGTCATGTAATGTTAGCCCGGGCCGCTTCATCCCACCATCCCGCAAGATGCAAAGTACAGAAGAAGCAATCGACAACAAAAGCATCAACGCCCACAATGACCATTGTGTTCTACTTGTGCAACAGATCTACATATATACACGGCTCTGATACCACTGTAGGGTTTCGTAGCATGGATCGCATACAAACAAACAAGCCAAGATCTATCTACTAGATTGTAGCAACGAGTCGATGGAATAACTCACCCTCGAAGATTCCAAAGTGTTTAACGAGAGCGGATTCTCGTGGGTGATGTAGTCGTACTCTTCCCGATCTCAAGATCGCGTAGACGATCCTTCCGGCGCTGCGTTCCGGCAGCGCTCCCGCAGTCGGTCACACGTTCGGTACTCGACGAAGACCTTCATCTCCCTTGTTCCAGCAGGCAGCGGAGGTTGTAGCACTCTCCTCGCGATTCCGGCAGCACAACGGCGTGGTACCGGAAGTAGAGGGGAGATCTCGCAGGGCTTCGCCTTAAGCCGGAGCGAGTATGGTGGACTATGAGAGAGAGACTCGGTGATCTAGGGTTTAGACGCACCAAGAAGGAGCAAGGCCAGCGGCTAGGGTTTAGCTAGGCGGCGGCGGCTTGCCCTAGGCGGCGGCAGCAGGAGGTGGCGGCGCCGGGGCTAGGGTTTGCGGGTGGAGGTGTTGTGTGCTTGGAGGGGCAGCCCTGCCCCTCCTTATATAGGTGGAGGGGGAGCGCCAGGGGAGGGGAGTCCCTCCCCAACTCGGTTTCCCAAGTGGGCCGGCGGTGGAGGGGAGGAACTCCTCCCCAAGTAGGTTTCCTACTTCCCCTCCACCTCAGAAAATAGCCGTTTGACTTTTCAAATTGGCGTTTGACTTTTCAAACTAGGATTTGATTAAACCCTTTATTTTGTTCAGCGATGACACCTAGTACATGATGCAATCATTCCAACTTGATATGACACATTCATGTACCTTTCCCCTCCGGAGTGCCGGACATTCCGGAACCTTCTAAAACATTCCCGATGAAAACACCGGAACCATTCTCCAACCCCGAAACAGGACTTTCCTTATATGAATCTTATTCTCCGGACCATTCCGGATCTCCTCGTGATATCCTGGATCCCATCCAAGACTCCGAACAACATACGATCTCTTACTCATCATTCCATAACTACTCAAACAACGTCGAATTCTTAAGTGTGTCTCCCTACGGTTCGTGAATTATGCGGATATGATCGAGACACTTCTCCGAACAATAACCAATAGAGGAATCTAGAAATTCATATGGCTCCCACATATTTCTACGATTACTTTGCGATTGAATGAACCACTTACATACGATACCAATTTCCCTTTGTCTCACGATAGTTTACTTATCCGAGGTTATGATCGTCGGTATCTCTGCATACCTAGTTCAACCTCGTTACTGATAAGTACTCTTTTCTCGTTCCCGTGATATGTGATCTGTAACACACTCAGAATCGGCCCTATGCAAGTTTCAGCGATTCCCGCTAAACCCGCATAGAAACGATTCAAAGGTGCCCACCAGGCACTTTCGTGCGGGTGGAAAACGAAGTAATATCATTACACAATAGTCCTCGATGGAACCCACAGAACAGATATATACAGCACCGACTTAAAGAGTCAAGAATAAAGATATACAATACAAAGATCCAAATCACCTTTAAAACGATACAGCGTCCGAGTACGGACAAGATGCAAATTGAGCTAAGAGCCCTGAAGAATAACCAATGGCGTCCATAACCCTGCCCAAGCCAAGCCGGAAGGGTAACCCTGCTAACAACATCGATCTCAAAACCTGCTTAAACAAAAGGGGTGCCGACAAAGGGCAAAGGAAAAAGAGAGCGGTCAGCACTGAGGCCAGTACACGGCGAGACTAGAATTCGGCGGTCCTCGCCTACATAGGTATGGTGGACTGAAGCGGCAGCGCAGCATGCACTAAACAACCTATAGAGACTCAATACATCTGGCGGCTATCAGATAGGGATGAGAAAGACCTATTCGGATCGAACCTGATTCTAACACCAAACAAACCCATCCTGGTATTCCCCCCTCGAGACCAAACAAGGAAGTCAACCGAGGAACTCACACAGTTGGTAGTTTTATTTATTCAATTATCGTTGCATCAATTACTAGTCAGGTATAGATAGCATGAGTCATCCTGATATAATAAGGAGTGGGCAGTTTTAATTAACCATTCCGTTGTAGTTGTAGTACTTACTAGTCAGATACATATAGTATGAGGCATCCCAAAACCCAGCAGTTGTTGGCACTTTTATTTAGCCATTCCGTTGTAGTTGCAATACTTACTAGTCAGATACAATGGTAACAGGTGACAATCCAAACCAGCAATTGTTGACACTTTTATTTAGCCATTCCGTTATAGTGAAGCTGATTACTAGTCATTATAAAGTCAAATTTATAGCACTACTTTAGTTATAGTTGTCTATGATCGAGATACTGTGCTCCAAGTCGTCCATAACCGCGGACACGGCTTTCAGAAAGTTTTACCCTGCAGGGGGCACAAATAGCAACACACGTACGATCAACCTCGGGAAAAACCAAATAAAAACCCAACGAGGCATCACGACAGAGAAATTGCAAGATTCATATAAATTTCACGGGGCCACCCCACCAAGCTACCCGCGACGAAGTTGGCTGGCTCCGAAACGGACCCAGAGGTTTGCGTCAATGGTTGTAAACGACTGGGAACCCGAAAGTGTGACTGGGCTTGTCGATACCGCGAAAACACTCCGCTTACCTAAACGGTACAGGCGCTCCACGCGCAATCGTAAATAAAGCAGTAAGGCATGGCATAAGTACAGGATAGTAATAAAGCCCCAAACTACTTTGTGGCCCCAAGAAATAAATATGACTCAAGCTCTGGCTAGGGGGATTCATGGTTCCACATGCAGATAGTGCGAATATTCAAAGAACAGGTATCAAGTACTCGGGGTCCTACGGGACACAAGTGGACGGTTAAAAACCAAATAACATCTATTGTCCACCTGTGCCTCTACATTATTTATCTACTTCAAATTTTAGTTATTAAATGGTAATTAAAGTTATAATCATCTCCAACATTAAACATAAGGCAGTCTTCCAACAACTGTGGTACTTGACGACACGCAACAGCACTTGAGCAAGCGACTACGACACGCAAGTCCAACTATCTACCCAGCAACAGGTAATAGGATGTGTCCAAGGAAATATAAGGGCTGCAGGGAAGTATAACGGGGTACGGAATCTATAGCATCGCAACACAGATAGCAATAGATCAACAGAAGGGAATAAATACTATAAAAGTAAGATAGGTAGAAAGGGGGGAGATTGCTCGCCTGAAAAACACTGTCGAAGATTCATCTGAAGGTCGGGTCAACACTCGCATCAACTCATCGGCCTAATCCGTGAAGAGGCAAAGCACTAACAAAAACACCGGATGCAATATTTAATACTACGACAGAAGATCGGGCATGATGCATATATGATGTATGACATAGCAAGCATGCGATGCAATTAGGCCATATTAAACGGAACCGGGGTCCCGACAATTATTAAGTTCATGTTGTTTAGATACCCGCCATTTAATTATTGTCTTATCACGACAAAACATGGCATCGGTTCGCTACGCAAATTTAAACGGGGCCAATATAAGACTAGAAAATCCCACATTTAATCTCCATATTTAATTATAAGGTGAACCAGCATAAGGCTCCCAAGACAAGATGGTATGCGATGTGATATGTATGCTTTTGATGCGACGAGATATATGCCATTCATATAAAATAGGGATATGGTAGGGGCTCATGGCTCGGATCGAAGAGGCGAAGTAACAAGCTTTGGATTGTATTTGAAGTAGAGGATGCACCGTTCGCCAGAAAACAGTCACATTGGTAACATCCTGGTGTTTCAGAGGGTTGCCGTAGGCGAACTGAATGCCAAACCACAGTCAAAACACATACGAGGATTTTGTCGAACAGGTTATAGGCATAAGGCCGAAGGTAGAGGCATATACTGCATAGATTAACGAACCTGCTTGCCTGGATGCGGTCGGTGTACAACGTCGTATCTAGGACGTTGACCCAGTAGTGGTTCCTGGCAGTGCGGCCTCCTGGAGAAAACAGTGCGCCGGGGACAAGTTCAGGTAGCGGTGCACCTCCTGGTGCGCACGCAAGGACAAGGGGGCAGCTTGGCGCTGTAGCTTTCGCGCGCGCGGTGGAGTGCATGTGGGCGGTGATTCTCTGTTGCAGGGAAAAGGAGCCTAGGTTTCAGATCGGCAGGTTCACAAGGGAATCGAGGGCGGCTGCTTTGCTAAAGGAAAAAACGAACATATCAGGTAGGCCGGTCGGCGGCAGCACTTGGCCAAACACTCGCACGGCTTGGAGCGTAGATGTTCTCTTGCAACTACACGGGAAGAAAAAGGACAGAGGCGCAAAACGAGTGAAAAAGGAATCAAGGAACTGGTGATGGAATTGCAAGGCGTGGAGCTGATTTGCGGGGACGTGTGTAGCATCTCGCTGCTCTCACGCATGGACCAAAGGAATACAAAGACTTGGCTTGGTTGATCGATTTGGAGAGAAGAAGTATGGCCAGCTGTGAGAAGAAAAAGGAAACACATCGGCGGCAGAGAAAAAAAAAGGAGAGCAAAAGGACATGATTTTGGAGAAGAGTTGTTTTAGATTTGGGGATTTGGGGCTAGGGTTTGAAGAGGAAGAAGAAGGGGAATGGAGTATTTATATAGTCCAAAGTAGACTAGATAAGGTTAGTTTTAGGCCAAAATTTTAGGCAGGCTTTTGGGCCTATTTTTATTTATAAAATCAGATAACCTTTTGCGGTCCAAAATATTATTTGCTTTAATTTTAAAAAAAATAAGAACAAGAGACGGGTTTAATAAAACCACACAAATTTTTTTAGTAAATCAAAATAGGGGTTTGATAAAATAATTTTAGGAACAAAATAATGAAATGCTACACGATGACATGATGATGCACAAAGTAGAAATAACAGGTGATTTTCTAGTAGTGGTTTTACCCGGGGTGCTACATGATCCCTTGTGAGCCAGTCACATGCTTGCAAGCTAATTGGATGACATTTCACCGAGAGGGCCCAGAGTATATCTATCCGTCATATGGATGGACAAATCCCACTCTTTATCCATGTGTCTTAACCAATACTTTCCGAACACTCAATGCCACCTTTATAGCCACCCAGTTACGGTGTGGTGTTTGATGTCATCAAAGCATCCTTCCGGTGAAGGCGATATGCATGATCTCATGGTCGAAGGAATTAGGTTACTATGTATCAGAAAGCATATAGCAATTGAACTATTAAAATGACTTGATCTTTATGCTACGCTTATCTACAGGAGTATGTCCACCATATCATTCTTCTAATGATATGATCTTGTTGTTAATAACATCTCAATGTTCATGATAGGGAAACCACAATCATTTATTAACCAACAAGCTAGTATTATAAAGAGGCTTTACTAGGGACTCTATTTTAGTTTACAAATCACACAAGTATTAATGTTTCCTTGTTAATACTATTATAGCATGAATGTAAACATTTATCATAAACACAAAGATATAATAATAACTACATTTATTATTGCCTCTAGGGCATATCTCCAACACCGACGACCCCCACCTGCCGCGTTAGGTTTCTGTCTCGCCGGCGTTGCCCAACTTCGACGATGACCCTCAGCCGTTAGATTAGAACAAGATCCCACGGCTCACATCGCCCCATACCGCTTCGCACCCCCTCGTCTCACTGACGCGTGGGGATAGCGACTTAACCAGCCTGCGTAAGCGCTGTACTTAGTAGGCCGGCCCAGTATCTTTTCCCGCGCAGCCCAGTCATTTGAAATTAACCTTTTCCATTTTATTTCAAACACACTTCTACACCTAGATTCAAAAATCAACCCAGATCGATTCAGTAAACCAAATTGAATGAAACCAATTTTGTTAGAAAGGCCTAGAAATGCTGAATCCAAGCCCGTTGGATTCAAGTCATTTGGATCTCTAGATCATCCTTGGTAAAAATAACAAGGCAGAAGCTTTTCTGCATTCAAACATTTTTCAAATTTAAACCATGATAGCTTTGGAGTTGATTCCAACTCTCAAAAATCACATTTAACCATACCTTTCAGAATATATAAAAATATATAGGTTTACTTACAGAAATAATGACCAAGTAATAAAAGGATGCCACATAGGCATTTCTAGTCACTTTATTTAATTAAAATAAAAGGTTAAACCTTATTAAATTGTGACACCACTTTAAATCACATTTCCATGGACTAAAATATGTGGTGATGACATGTGTCAACATGATCCCATGTTTGGTGTGGAGAATATTAAATCTTAAGTAGTTTTCCAATGAGTAGAAATTACTTTTCTAAAAATAAAAGGAATTAAACCAAGCCTTAATCTTGTAATGTTAGAGATGATGTTAGATCATCTATAGGACCCCTTTTGTGTAATGATTGCAAGTAGTTAAGTATTGTTTGGTGATTGTGTACCTCGTATTTATTTATAGACGCTAGTACCGACCAAGGATACGAGGAGGAAGGAGGATACTACGAAGAAGAAGCCGAGGAGAACTTCAACCACTGCTCTGCACAAGGCAAGCCAATACTTGAAAGATATTAACCTGGCAAGCTAACACTTGCAAAATACTATACCCATGCAAGCAAATACTTGCTCGTTACCATGCCAACTATATGCCTTAAGCATATATGATCATAACTACTTGATAAACCAATCCTAGTTTTACTTACAAGCTTTATATTTTATTTCTTTATCAAAGCTAGTACTTAGAGCTTACTTAAGTGAATGGTAGATTCTATAGAGATAATTGAAGGTTGCATAAAGAGCATAAAACTTGGCCTAAGCTAGATAATATGTCATCCTAAGGCATGAGATTGAACTTAGTTAAACTCCACTAGTTTACCACCCCTCATTAGTACTTACTCCCACTTGTAGATGCTAGTGCTAAGCATAAAACTTGATCAAAATTAGATGGGAATACTTGATGAAAATGGTTATGAAAACCTTGGAATGATGGATCATTCTATTGAGATGTTTTGGACATGTGTTTCCGAACACCAGATGATTTATGGTGATGAAAATGTTGAGGCATGACCCTTAGCCCTTTATAAAACTGATGGTTGTCTGGATGCGATACCATTCCAATTTTACCGTACAACCACAATACCCGAGAATTGGGTAGGGCTTGACTGGAAACTTATATACCTTAGTATTAGTTCCCTCACGGCCAAGGTCTGAGCTGAGGCTACCTTGTGAAGATTGTCCACCTGTGCAGTACCCAAGATGACAGTTGGTCATGGTTGGGAGGCCAAACTCACAGGAGAGGTGCTTATACTAGGGCGTGTAATTGAAAGGTTAGGATTGATTATCCGCATACTGAGTATGGTGAATTCAGGATTTGTTCCTGACGGATGTATCGAATGTTGTGGTGAAAGTGTACAATCTCTGCAGAGTGTCAAACTATTCGAATAGCCGTGTCCGTGGTTATGGACAGTTGGAGTGGCCATACTGTTCCCCCGTCAGAGGTTTTCAAAATGAATTGTGAAATGAATTGAGACTTTGACTTGACCACAACAGGATTGTGATATGAAATACAAGTTCCCACTTAGGGTTATAAAGCTTTAACTAGCATACTTTGCTTCTGAATTTAGTAGAGGTAAATCTGGCTTTTTGCAAAACAACCCTAGAGCCTAGTGTCCTATTACAAAAAACCCCTTTCACTTGTTAGTATTAGTTTGCGAGTACTTAAAGAGTACTCATGGCTTTGTTCCTGGATATTCCCATGGCCAGACTATGAAGAGGAGTACCTGGAGGATGGACCCCAGGAAGGTTACGACAACTAGGATCATCTCCCATCGTCAGCATTGCATGTGACCCCGAAGATGGAGCTTCACCTATGCTACCGTTATTATTACGTATTCCGCTGCTTGTGTTGTATTAAGACTGGATCATGAGATCCTTATTTGGTGTAAAATCTTATGTATGGTTTGTAATGGATGATGTAATGTGGTATCCAATTCTGTTATGTCTCGCAAAAATGGTAATCCTGGGATTGCGATGTATGGCATAACAGGCATCTGGGATTAAAAATCCGGGTGTTGACACTATTTCTATAGTGCATTGCAATAGCAGCAATGCCAACCCCTTAGTTAAGATACTAGTCTTAATAGTATAATAGTGTTTGCGTCGTTTATATTTGATTCTTCTTTGTAAGAAGTTGTTTCTCTCTCTTTAACCTAGAGTGTTCTCTGGATCTTGTGTATAGAGTGAGTTGTAACCTTTAGCCATGTTTTGGACCTGCTGTATTTCTGTTGTACCACTCTGAGGGATGTAATACTGGTGAACGATGTTTCATTGATGTTATGTCAACGACTATAGTGTACTACATCATGCAGTGGTATGCTGGGTCACCGCAGTTCCGAATAGGTTTTTATTATCCATCTCTAATAGCCATCAGTTGAATCGAGTCTCTATAGGCTGTTTAGCACATGCTTTGTTGCCGCATCAGTCCACCATACCTATGTAAGCGAGAGCCGTCGGATTCTAAATCTCGTCATATACTAGCCTCAGTACTAACCGCTTTCTTTTTCTTTTGCCCTTTGCAGGCACCCCTTTTGTTTAGCAGGTTTGAGATTGCCGTTGTTAGCAGGGTTACCCTTCCAGCTTGGCCTGGGCAGGGTTATGGATGCCATTGGTTTTTCTTTAGGGCTCTTAAACCAATTCGCATCTTGTCCGTACTCGGACGATGTATCATTTTCAAGGTGATTTGGATCTTTGTACTGTGTATCTGTATTCTTGACTCCTTGGGTCACTGTTGTATATATCTGTTCTGTGGGTTCTATCATGGACTAACGTGTAATGGTATTACTTCGTTTTCCACCCGCACGAAAGTGCCTGGTGGGCTCCTTTGAATCGTTTCTATGCGGGTTTGGAGGGAATTGCTAAAACTTGCATAGGGCCGATCTGAGGGTGTTACAAGGTGGTATCAGAGCTCAGCACTTACGATACCCCCACTGGTCCAGCCTGTAGGATAACCTAGCTGACGGTCGATGTAGAGTGTCAAAACTATTTTAGATAATCGATTGGATAGATCTTATTATGTCTGATTTTACTCCTTACCACTCTGCTATTGTCCTCTTACCTCTGCTTGTTTTGAATCTGCCTCCTTATCTCTTCTTTGAGTCCAGGAATTCTAGTGGTTGGGTTTCAGTCGTACCTTTAGGGTTTCCCTTTCTTCCTCTTGTACGATGCTGCTACATCCGGTCTTCATGGTATCTAAGGAATCTTCCTCTATTGTACCTTTCAGTGGACCAAAATTTACTAAAAAAAATTCTTTGTATCTTCCGGTGTTCTCCTTCATGACGACATCATCTATATCACATATGATGAAGATCCTGCATCACTCCTTTGTTTTTGAACCTCGCTTGTAGAGATCTTCAGTCTAAATCCCGAGAGTTGGTTGCACGTTCTCCTATTCTTGTGCAGAGTAATGCTTTGGGTGCGCGATGGACTGATCACCATCTGACTACTCTTATCATTCGCTCTTGTACATTGAGTCGATGGATCAATGCAACTTGACTCATTCTACGAATGTTAGAGGTGGCTTTACCTTTTGAGACCTCTATGTTCATCTTTGTTTCTTCGGAGTGTTATCTCGATGAAGGTGAGCATCAACCCTTGTTGGTGGTGTCGCCGATTTCAAGACGGAGAAGGAACCTTTGTTAGTGGTGTCGCGAGGTTCCACATGCAGCGAGAATATTCAGATTGTCGGCCTTCTTCCCCGTACCATGAGGCGGATCTCGAGGACGAGATCCATTTTTAGTGGTGTCTAATTGTAGCACCCAGGGTAAAACCACTACCCAAAAATCGCATGTCTTATATCCATGCATCATCATGACATCAACATGCATCTGTTTTCCTAAAAGTATTTTTGCTAAAAGCCTGTTTTTGTTTTCTAAAATATCCACTCTCTATTTCAAATGTTAAACCCTCAGTCCGCCCGAATCTTTTGTTTTCCTAAAATATTTTACCAAAATGATATTTAAAACTAAATAAAATAATAAAACTATTTTGATCAGGGAGACAGGCTAAACGGTCAGGAAAGAGGTCCAACCGAGCCAGACTACCTACCACCCAACCCACCTAAACTAAACCCTAGTTCCAACCTACCCCTAGACAAAACCTAACACTACCTACCTAATCCTACCCCTCTCCCTGCCGCCAACAACCCCTCTCCACCCCCAACCCTCCACCTCGCCGCCGGATGCACATCCCACCTGCACCCAACACACACACGACCACACTACTGCCCACCAACATGTCCCTGTACTCTACAGGACTCATACGCACACAAAACGTTACACTGCATGCTGCCTCCCACCCTTGCCATGTTATCTCACCCAAACCGCGTGCTCGTAAACCCCGCCCGCACTCCCCCTAGCTTGCGTACGAACGACGCGCGACCCACTCGGCCCACTCCTGCATTGCCCGCACACGAACCCCACCCCGCACCTCTCTCCCTCATGTGACCAGCATCCCGTGTAGATGCTCCCCCTTGTCTCCTTCCTCTCCTTGTTCCACCACATGGCTCACGCGCCTCACCTCGCTCATCCGCCGCCACTCCCTCCTCGGGCCCTGCGCTGCGCCTCATCGAGCACTCCCCGTAGTCAGAGCCTCGCGACCTCGCTCGCGACCGGCCACCAATGTTGACCATGTCCGCCGTCGTCTAGGGGCCCTTAGAGCCACCCGCCACCGTGGCTTCCCCTCGATGTTGCCTCTTGCCTGGCCGCGCTCTTGCCCCACGTGGCCCCGCCGCCATGTCGTCGCCTAGGGGCCCCCACCGCCAAGCCCTGCACCTCTTGTCTCCGAGCCGCCAGCGGCGCTGCCGTGCGCTCATTCTCTCCGTGATCTCGGCTCCGCGTGTTGTTGTCCTCGGCCTCCAACCGTCCACGTCTCCCCAGTCATTCTTGCCGTCCATTCCACGTCACGCCTCTCGAGCTCGCCTGCTGCCCCGTCAGCGCTTCGACCGCACCTCTCTACCCCGTGTGTTTCTCGAGCTCGTCCTCGTCCTGGTGGCCACACTTCGCCCGTCCCCTGTCGCATATTGACGCCCGTGAGCGAGCAAGAGCCGGTCCTGCCTTTTCTCTGTCATCCACCTGCCAACATCTATGCCACACCAAACGTCCGACCATATGTCCAAATGGTACATGATATCCTCCTAGCTGATGTGTCTTTGTTTGTGCTTGTTGAGCTGCGCACTATGGTTCCAACTGATACCCCGCCAAGACCAACGGTTGTCAAGATCTGCTGAAGCCTTGTCTGAACCCCGAGTGAGACAACATGGAGCAAAAGACGCCGAACTCCAAGACCTACTTCTAGGAGTCGGTGGCCCGAAGATCTTGCCACGGAACGCCAAGTCCATCGTCATGGACACCAAGAACTCCGCCATAGAACCTGAAGACTGATCCCGGACACCAAGTTCGCCCACATGGATACCAAGGCCGTTTCCGGCATCCGAAGCCGAATTCCATTTTCCGTTGAGACCGAACCGAACCCGCGGAACCAAGTTTGCCGAACCCCTCCCCTAATGTGTGACCCCTTTATTTGAGACCCTATTTTTTATAAATGACATATACTTGTGCATCTTAATTGAACCTGCTTGCATACATATTTTCGTGGTTAGGGGCATTATGCCGATTCACCATAATTAAATATGGAGACCATATGTGGGCTTTTCTAGTCTTATATTGGTTCCATTTAAATTTGTGTAGCAAACCGATGACATATTGTGCCTTGTTACTACAACATTTAAATTGCAGGGCATCTAAATAACATGAATCTATTAATTAATTGTCGGGACCCCGGTTTCTCTTAATATTGCCTAATTGCATCACACCTTTGCAATGCCATGCACCATACATGCATCATGCCCAATCTTCTGCCTAGTATTAAATATTACATCTGGTATTTTCTCTAGTGATTTGCTTCTTTTGGATTAGGTCGATGAGTTGATGTGAGTGCCGACCCGATCTTCAGATAAACCTTCGGCAGTGTTTTCCATGCGAGCATTCTACCCCTTTCTACCTATTTTACTTTTATAGTCTTTATTTCCTCTTGTTGATCTATTGCTATCTGTGTTGCGATGCTCTAGTTTTCGTACCTGTGATATCACTTGTAGCATCTATATTGTTGGAAGGTTTCCATATGCTTTATGTTGGAGATGACCATGACTTGAATTACAACTGATATTAAATAGTTATAACTAATGGAGAGGCATCGGTGGGCAATAGATGTGATTTGGTTTTTAACTTCTCACTGGTGTCCCATAGGACCCCGAGTACTTGATACATGTTCCTTGACTATCGCACTATCTGCATGTGGGACCTGAATGCCCTTAGTCCGAGCTTGAGTCATATTTAATTTCTTGGGGCCACAAGTAGTTTGGGGCGTTATTACTATCCTATACTTATGCCATGCTTTACTGCTTTATTTACTACTATTGCTCGAGGAGAATTTATTACTGTCTCATTTTGGAACAAATGCGGAATGTTTATGCGGTATCGACAAGCCTAGTCACACTTTCATGTTCCCAGTCGTTTGCAACCATTGTCACAAACCCCTCGTGTAGCACCCCGGGTAAAACCACTACTAGAAAATCATCTGTTGTTTATATTTTGTACATCATCATGACATCATGCATATATTTTGCATAAAACTATTTTTGTAAAAGCCTATATTGTTTTCTAATTAGCCTCTCCTTTAATCTCAAACTAAAACCTCGGTTTGTTCAGATCTTTTATTTATCTAAAAAGTATTTACCAATTATTTTTTTTAAATAAAACAAATAATAAAATATTTTGTCCGGGGAGACCGCCATCGGCCAGGCCCAAAGGGCCCAGCTGGCAGCAGCCTACTACCCGACCCAAACTAGACAAACCCTAGTCCAACCCCAACCCTCTACCCCTCTACCGCCGCCGCCACACAGCAGCCGCAACTCACCACGCGCGGCATGCGGTCAAAATCCTCCAGCGCCGCTTCCCTGGCCCCACCTGACGCGTCCTCGCCAGCCACCAAACGCGGTCGCGCGAGGCGCGCACAGGATCCCCACCCATCCCGCGTACGTTCCACACCACGGCGCCACCATCCCGACACCCTGGCCCCACCCACGTAGCGTGACCCCCGCTCCCACCTGCCCATCCCCGACCCTGTCTTCCCGAGACCCTCCCCGCCGCCAGCGCTCAGGAACCCTCTCTGGCTGCCTCCCTCCTCTCCCTCCCCGCTCGATGCAGCGCCTCCATGGCTGCTCGACGCCCGCCACTCGCCCTGCAACCCTCGGCCTCCCCTTCCTTCTCTCGTCTCCTTCCCGACGCGGCACCCCCGTCCCCATCCTTTCCCGGCCGTGCGCCGCCCCGGTAGCTTTCTCTCCCCGCTGCTCTGACCTCCTCGCGCCCCTCGCTGCCTTGGGCCTCCTCGGCTCTGGCCGCGACCCCTCTCTGCCGCTTCTCCCGCAACCACCGGCCGGTCGCCCCTCTGGCTGATCTCCATCGCCGCCACTGTTCTCAGCAGGCAGCAGCCTCGCCCTGCTCGACTAGTGTGTGCCACTGCTGCCTGGCGTCCTCCGTTTGGGTCCCGCCGGTCCGCTCTGTAGGACGCCTTTAGGGTTCTCTGCAAAGCGCCGTGGCCCCGTCCCTGCTCGCTGCTCTGCCGTCTCTTCTCGATAGCGAAGTCACCGCCACCGCGTCGCCAGGCGTGTGCCCTTCCTCCGCCTTGCCAAACATCTCAAGGCAGCCCCGTCCGTCTGCAGTGTCGCACGCAGCGTCTCCTGGCACCGTTCTGCATATCACCTGTTTGTCCTTTTGTTTGAAAGGGATCACGCTTTCTGGGAATAAAATTGAAGTTGGTCTCGTTTGTTCAGCTGTCGTTGGTCTCCTCACGGTGGGTGTTTGTCCCTCCCTTGTTGGTGATCATTTCCTAAATGTTGCCTCGCAGATACTCTGCTTCGTCTCGTTGTTGATCATGTGTTGTGGGTGTTCTAATAAGGTGAAGATGGTGGTAACATCTGGAGGCCCCGACGCCCCGATCCGAAGACCGATCCCGGTGTCCAAAGACCGAACCCGAACCATAGCACGCCAAGATCGTCGATCCCCAATGTGTGACCTTTTTGCCGAGACCCTATTTTATAAATGATATTGATCTTGTTGCATATCATGCTTGCATACATATTGTATGGTTTGGGGGCATTATGCTGATTCACCTAAATTAAATATGGATACCATATGCGGGCGATTCTAGTCTTATATTGGCCCTATTTAAATTTGTGTAGCGAATCGATGCCATGTTTTTCCTTTTTAAGACAACATTTAAATTGCGGGGTATCTAAACAACTTGAACCTAATAAATAATTATCGGGACCCCGGTTCCGCTTAATATGGCCTAATTGCATCGCACCTTTGACATGTCATACATCATACATGCATCATGCCCGATCTTCTGCCGTAGTATTAAATATTGCATTCGGTGTTTCTGCTAGTGCTTTGCTTCTTCACGGATTAGGCCGACGAGTTGATGCGAGTGTCGACCCGATCTTCGGATGAACCTTCAGCAATGTTTTTCAGGCGAGCATTCTCCCTCTTTTAACCTATTTTACATTTCTAGTCTTTATTTCCTCCTGTTGATCTATTGCTATCTGTGTTGCGATGCTCTAGTTTTCGTACCCGTGATATCCCTTGCAGCCTTATATTGCCTTGGACACATCCTATTACCTGTTGTTTGATATATAGTTGGACTTGCGTGTCGTAGTCGCTTGCTCAAGTGCTGTTGCATGTCGTCCAGTACCACAGTTGTTGGAAGGCTGCCATATGCTTTATGGTAGAGATGATCATGGCTTTAATTATCGTTTAATAACTAAAATTAAAGTAGGTAAATGCAGAGGCACCGGTGGGTAATAGACAATATTTGGATTTTAACCGCTCACTGGTGTCCCATAGGATCCCGAGTTCTTGACACCTGTTCCGAGATCGAGCGCGCTAACCACAGGTGGGGTGTGTGGGCACCCCCATTGATTTAGTACCTGATTTCAAAGTACTGTACTGGGGGCCACAAAGTAGTTTGGGGCTTTATTACTATCCTGTACTTATGCCATGCTTTACTGCTTTATTTACGATTGCGCGTGGAGCGCCTGTACTGTTTAGGAACCCCGTGATACGTTTTCGCTGTATCGACAAGCCCAGTCACACTTTCGGGTTCCCAGTCATTTACAGCCGTCGACACAAACCCTGGGTCCGTCTCGGAGACCGGCCGACTTCGTTACGGGTAGCTTAGTGGGGTGGCCCCCGTGCTTGCTTTGGGTCTGGGAAACATCGTGTCCGAAACCCCGTCGACATACCGTTGGGTGTATGTTTTGTGATCTTGTACCTACCTGATCTGACAACAAGGGTGTAGGTGCGTGTGGAAACTTTGGTGCACCCCTACAGGGTTAAATCTTTTCGAGAAGCCGTGTCCACGGTTATGGACGATTTGGAGCACAGTTATCGATCATAGACAACTATAACTAAAGTTTACTGTTATAATTTGACTTGTATCCGACATGACTGGTAATCAGCTTCAGTACAACGGAATGACTAAATAAAAGTACCAACAACTGCTGGGTTTGGGATATCTCATGCTAATTGTATCTTACTAGTAAGTGTTGCAACTACAACGGAATGGTTAACTAAAAGTGTCCTCTGCTTATTATATCAGGATGACTATCCATACCTGACTAGTAATTGCTGCAACGATAACTGAATAAATAAAACTGCCAACGGTGTGAGTTCCTCGGTTGACTTCCTCGTTTGGTCTCGAGGGGGAAATACCAGGATGGGTATGTTTGGTGGTAGTATCAGGTTGGTTCCGAATAGGTGTTTCTTACCCCTCTCTGATAGCCGCTAGTTGTATCGAGTCTCTATAGGTTGTTTAGTGCATGCCGCCCTGCCGCTTCAGTCCACCATCCCTTTGTAGGCGAGGACCGCCGAATTCTAGTCTCGCCGTGTACTGGCCTCAGTACTGACCGCTCTCTTTTTCCTTCGCCCTTTGTCGGCACCCCTTTTGTTAAGCAGGTTTTGAGATCGACGTCGTTAGCAGGGTTACCCTTCCGGCTTGGCCTAGGCAGGGTTATGGACGCCATTGGTATTCTTCAGGGCTCTTAGCCCCATTTGCATCTTGTCCGTAGTCGGACGTTGTATCGTTTTTAAGGTGATTTGGATCTTTGTATTGTATATCTATATTCTTGACTCATGGAGTCATTGTTGTATATATCTGTTTTGTGGGTTCCATCGTGGACTATTGTGTAATGATATTACTTCGTTTTCCACCCGCACGCAAGTGCCTGGTGGGCACCTTTGAATCGTTTCTATGCGGGTTTGGCAGGAAACGCTGAAACTTGCATAGGGCCGATTCTGAGGGTGTTACAGAGTGGTATCAGAGCTCAGCAGTTACGATACCCCAGTGGTCCTGTAGGATAACCTAGCTAACGACCGATGTAGAGTGTCAAAACTATTTTGGAAAATCGGTTGGATAGATCTGATTAGGTCTGCTTTTACTCCTTACCCCTCTGTTATTCTCCTCGTACCTCTGCGTGTTTTGAATCTACCCCCTTATCTTTTCTTCGAGTCCAGGAATTCTCGTGGTTGGGTTTTCGTCGTACCTTCAGGGTTTCACTTCCTCCTCTTGTAACGGTGCTTCAACATCCGACCTTCATGCTATCTGATGAATCTTTCATCTGTTGTACCTTTCAATGGACCAAAAAATCAATAAAAATTTTCTTTCTATCCTCCAGTTTTTTCCGATACGATGAAGTCATCTACATCAGACCTGATGAGAATCTCCATACCTCCTTAATTTCTGAACCTCGCTTGTTGAGATCTACAGTCTGAATTCCGAAAGTTGGTTGCATAATCCGTCTGTTCATGTACATAGTAATGCTTTGAGTGCGGGATGGAGTCGCGACCATACCACTACTCTTATCATTCGCTTTTGTACATTGAATGGTTGGGTCAATGCAATTTACTCCTTCCGCTGAAGTTAGAGGTGGCCCTATCTTTTGAGACCTCTACCTTCGTCCTTTGTTTATCCGGAGCGTTCTCTCGACGATCATGGACAACGACCCCTTGTTGGTGGTGTCGCCGATTTCAAGGCCGAGAAATAATGCTTGTTAGTGGTGTCGCGAGGATCTACATAAAGCGAGAAGATTCATATCATCAGCCTTCTTCCCCGTATCATGAGGCGGATCTCGAGGGCGAGATCCATCGTTAGTGGTGTCGAATTGTAGCACCCCGGGTAAAACCACTACTAGAAAATCATCTGTTGTTTATATTTTGTACATCATCATGACACCATGCATATATTTTGCATAAAACTATTTTCGTAAAAGCCTATATTGTTTTCTAATTAGCCTCTCCTTTAATCTCAAACTAAAACCTCGGTTTGTTCAGATCTTTTATTTATCTAAAAAGTATTTACCAATTTTTTTTTAAAATAAAACAAATAATAAAATATTTTGTCCGGGGAGACCGCCACCGGCCAGGCCCAAAGGGCCCAGCTGGCCGCAGCCTACTACCCGACCCAAACTAGACAAACCCTAGTCCAACCCCAACCCTCTACCCCTCTACCGCCGCCGCCACACAGCAGCCGCAACTCACCACGCGCGGAATGCGGTCAAAATCCTCCAGCGCCGCTTCCCTGGCCCCACCTGACGCGTCCTCGCCAGCCACCAGACGCGGTCGCGCGAGGCGCGCACAGGATCCCCACCCATCCCGCGTACGTTCCACGCCACGGCGCCACCACCCCGACACCCTGGCCCCACCCACGTAGCGTGACCCCCGCTCCCACCTGCCCATAACCGACCCTATCTTCTCGAGACCCTCCCCGCCGCCAGCGCTCGGGAACCCTCTCTGGCTGCCGCCCTCCTCTCCCTCCCCGCTCGATGCAGCGCCTCCATGGCTGCTCGACGCCCGCCGCTCGCCCTGCAACCCTCGGCCTCCCCTTCCTCCTCTCGTCTCCTTCCCGACACGGCACCCCCGTCCCCATCCTTTCCCGGCCGTGCGCTGCCAGGGGCCCTTCCTGCCGCCCCGGTAGCTTTCTCTCCCCGCTGCTCTGACCTCCTCGCGCCCCTCGCTGCCTCGGGCCTCCTCGGCTCCGGCCGCGACCCCTCTCTGCCGCTCCTCCCGCAACCACCGGCCGGTCGCCCCTCTGGCTGATCTCCATCGCCGCCACTGTTCTCAGCAGGCAGCAGCCTCGCCCTGCTCGACTAGTGTGTGCCACTGCTGCCTGGCCTCCTATTTGTAACACCCCCGATCACTCCGGACCGACGGCTGTCACTTCTGGCAGCTCAATAGGATCTCTAGACTAGCCCCACAGACCAACACAAGTCTTTTCTGCGCACTTTGTCCTCACTCATGCGCACCCGGTACCCACTTCCCAGTCGGTCACCCATCCTAGAATTGCTCTAGGCCAAGCACGCTTAACCTTAGAGTTCTTTTCGAATGAGATTCCGGAAAAGAAGTTGCAACATGTTGGTATGGGTTTCCTATCAATCCTATTGAGCCATGCGCCAGGGTCTCACATACACCCACCCTTAGAAGATCGACGTCCTCGTCGATGAACCACAAGCCAGGAACATCCCCTCTTGGCATACGTCTGTGCGTCCAGTGCCGGCACATGTGCCATGCCGTGTCCACTCCGGGCCACACGCGCCATGCGCCACATGTCCGCCACTGACCCGCACAGGCCCGTTTAACCGCGAGGGTCGGCTCTGATACCAATTTGTAACAACCCCGATCACTCCGGACCGACGGCTGTCACTTCTGGCAGCTCAATAGGATCTCTAGACTAGCCCCACAGACCAACACTAGTCTTTTCTGCGCACTTTGTCCTCACTCATGCGCACCCGGTACCCACTTCCCAGTCGGTCACCCATCCTAGAATTGCTCTAGGCCAAGCACGCTTAACCTTAGAGTTCTTTTCGAATGAGCTTCCGGAAAAGAAGTTGCAACTTGTTGGTATGGGTTTCCTATCAATCCTATTGAGCCATGCTCCAGGGTCTCACACCTCGGTCCGTCGCGGATACGGACAACTTCGTAGCGGGTAGCTTAGCGCAGTGACCCCCTGAAATCATATATGAATCTTGCGAATGCTTCTCGTGATGCCTCCTTGGGTTTTCATTTGGTTTTTCCGAGGTTGATCATGCGTGTGTTAATATTTGTGCACCCCTACAGGATAAATCTTTTTGAATGTCGTGTCCGCGGTTATGGACGACTTGGAGCACAATATATCCATCATAGACAACTATAACTAAAGTAGTGCTATAAATTTGACTTTAACATGCCTAGTAATCAGATTCACTAAAACAGAATGAGCAAATAAAAGTGCCAACAACTGCTGGGTTTGGGATGTCTAATACTATTTGTATCTGACTAGTAAGTATTGCAACTACAACGGAATGATTAACTAAAATTTCCCACTGCTTGTGATATCACAATGATTCATGCTATCTATATCTGACTAGTAATTGTTGTAACTAAAATAGAATGATTTATATTGCTAATTGTGTGAGTTTCATCGGTATGACTTCCTCGTTTGGTCTCGAGGGGGGATACCAGGATGGGTATGGTTGGTGGTAGTTTCAGGTTGGTTCCGAATAGGTCTTTCTTATCCCTCTATGATAGCCGTCAGTTGAATCGAGTCTCTATAGGTTGTTCATCACATGCTTTATTGGCGCATATGTCCAACATACCTATGTAGGCGAGCGCCACCGAATTCTAAGTCTCGTCGTGTACTGGCCTCAGTACTGACCGCTCTCTTTTTTCCTTTGCCCGTTGCCGGCACCCCTTTTGTTTAGTAGGTTTGAGATCACCGTCGTTAGTAGGGTTACCCTTCTAGCTAACCTAGCCCATCAGGCCCAGTCCAGCCATCTCCCCCTCACTCCCGAACCGTTTTCTTTCACCCGCGAAACAACCCGCACCGTCAATGACCACTGGACCCCACCTCTTCTCTCTCTTACGCTGACGAAGCGACCCCACCTCCCAGTCATCTTCTTCCTCGCGCGCTGACCTCGCCCCTCTCCCTGGTCGTTTCTGTCGTTGATGAATCCGATTAAATTCCTTTGAATGCGTGAGTAATTCCCGTCCACAACCACACTCTCTTAATCACCCCTCTCTCTTAATCACCCCTCTCTCCTCTTCCTTTCCCCTCATTCGCCGCGCCAAGAGAGCCACGGTAGCATCCCAATTGTCTAACAATTGCAATGCTACTAGCCTAGTCTATATAAATGCTACTTACTACATATAATTGTTGCATCATAATTATATCATGCTCATGTCATCATGCCACCTTGCATTTGAGCATCATATAAAACCCTTTTGTTTTGGTTCTTCTCTCATATGCATTGTAAATTGTATTTGCCTCTTGATATTGTATTTGGTTATTGATATATTGTTTAAATGCCCAAGTTGAGTTGGGGGCATATCTTTTATTGACTCCACCACCTTTCTTGTCATCACCCCATCATTCCACCATTCCACCATATATGAGCATTGCAACTTATTTGGTTTTACCTCTAACTCATGTGGGTTGGGATGGATCCAATTCTATTTCCACATGCTCTCATCTTAGCATCATGTGGTTTTCACATTATTGATATGTGGAGAGCCACATGGTCACCTTTGCATGCTATGTTGTAGATTTGCCTCTACTAGCTTCTATGTGGGAACTATTCTATATGTGTACATGCATGAAGCTATAATTTAGCCATGTGATGATCTAGTGGAGAAACACACACTAGTATGGTCATATAGCTCCATATATGTGCATAGGTTCAATATTTTCCATATTGCATGGTAGTATTCAAATTTGAGTGCATGCATGATATAAATGCCCATGTGTATTTCTAGTTGTTTTCACAATTAGCAAGGTGGCATTTAATGCTTATGCATGGCCCATGCAAGCTTGCACCATGCTCCTTCTATTAAGTTTCCTTTTAAATTTGTGAGATGCTTGGTGATTTAAATTCACTCAAGTTTGCTCAAATTTAATTGCAATCTCAATAGACCATCTATTGTCCCATCTATGTTCCTTTTGGTTTCCACTTGTTCTTGATATCCTTTTGTATCTTATTCAAGAGTTTGTTTAAATCAATAAAACAAAAATAAATAAATGGAAAGAAATAAAAGAAACCTAAACTATCCTTCCCATCTAATCTAAACCCTAATCCCTCCCCCTATCCCTCTCTCCTCTCTTTTTGTCACCTCTTGTTTTGGTCTTGTTTCAAAACCTATCTACCACACCACCCCTCTCACTTTATCCTCTCCCCTAAACCCTAGTCCCCCTTCAACCTAACCCGAGACCACCTCTCATCTCTCTAGACCTAGCTAACCACACCCCTCTCTCACCCCCTCTCTCTACCTTCCTGGCCCCACCTGGTCACCCTGGCCACACCCCAGCTCTCTCTCTGCCCCAGCAGCCCCACCCGAGCCTCCCCTTCTCCTCTCTCTGGTCCCATGCGCCTGGCCCCAGCTGCAGCCCTGCCCGAGCCGGACGAGCACGTGAGGAGGAGAGGCAGAAAAGGTGGCCGAATCCACCTCTATCTTCACCACCTCCCCACGGCACCCCTCTCCTCTCCCGTCCCTATCTACTCCCTCTCTCTCGCCTGCTGCCTACCCCAGATCTACCCCAGGGCGCCTGCCGCTCCTCCCCTCCCTCTCCACCGACGCCACCCTCTCTAGCCGTCCACCGCTAGTACGTCGTCGCCTCGTCGATCCGGCCGTCAAGCTCGACGTGGAGGTGGTCTGGGAGGACGAGGAGGCCTCTCTGCTTCGACCAGTACCTTTCGCGAAGGAGGAGAAGGACCAGCGCCGGAGTTCCCCGACAAGCCGACGCCAAACCCTAACGCCGGTGGACGTCTGCATCCTCGCCGCTGTGACGCTCCCCAAGCCGATCAAACACCACCAACATCCTCACGGTGAGCCAACCTCCCTCCTAGACATCCTCACGGCCACCGTCGTTTCCTGGACACGCCGGTCGTTGTGCCGAGCACCCTCGGAGCACCGACGAGCGCGCGCGTCTGCTCGCTCCCACGTCGCGCAAAACCCTACCTAGCCGCGTTACCCTCTCCTGTCAACTACCCCGCCTAGCCCAGTGGTCGCCGCGTCTGCGCGCGCGCCCCAGGTCCTGGGTTCGAACCCCGCCTCGCCGCGCCGTTCTCTGTCGTTCCGTCAGATGCAGAGAAGAACAACAGTACAGGGGCCTGTGGTAGCTTTGCATTTAGCCCCTTCTTTTTATTTTGGCCTCAACCCGCGCTCCTAGAGGTCCCACTAGTCAGTCTCCGTGGCCGTCTCCCAGAAAACCCCCTGGCCTCTTTTAACCTCAACCCGCGCTCCAGCTCGCCCCCACCTGTCAGCCACGGCCGGTTCACCCACTGTCACGTGGACCCCGTGGCCGCTGGTCCCACATGTCATTCACAGAGACTAGTAAGCGCCGCAGTGAGAAAACCTGTTCTGCCACTGTGTCGCCCAGTCAGCAGCTGGCCCACTTGTCTGTGACTGTGGCTAGAACTGGGCTGGGTGACAAAAGTAATTCTGATTTCTGTTTTGATTCAAATCTTTTAAAAATTATTTCAAATTCAAATTCAAATCAGTTTTATAATAACTTTTAAAATACAAATCCAAATAATACAAATGATATATGTTTTGAGATCAGAAAAATGTGAGGAATTCAAATATGCTATCCAAAATATATTTTGAACACTTAAAATTTCAAGTTGATTTAAATTACAATAAAATGCCCTTTTTCCTTAATCAATTAATAACTTTTGTTTTATAACTCCAAATTTGACAAATGATATGTCTAAAATGATTAGCTCGACGAGACCTTTCTGTTTACGCATTCCATGTTCTGAATTGCAGCATGCATCATATAAATATAAAGTATACAGCAACTAATATGAGGTTAAAATGTGACCAAAACTCAATAAAAGGCTTTAATCTTGTATTCCACATCTCACCCATGCCATGCTACATTACTGCCATGCAAATTGTGCATCATTCATCATGGCATGGTTGTTTGCTTGTCGCATTTGATTCATATGCTTGTGCACTTTATTTATGTTGGCCCTTGTTTGTTTGGTTCTTCTTTGAATAGACGCTGAGCAGGGGATATATCAAGAAACCCAGGAGCACTACCCAGATCCTTCTCTCGCTTCAACTGAGCTGCCAGGCAAGCACTACCACATGCTTGCATACATATAGTACCTATTGCCTCTATCTTATTCTTGCATCATTGAGTCGCAATTGCATTAAACTGAATCCCAAGTACTGTATAGCCTTTACTTTTAAACCCCACCGAAGCTTGTTCCTCCATCCCATGAGCCATTACTACAGGAGTTGTTTGAGCCATGCGAGTCGTAGAACAGCATGTGTAGGGTATGTGAGTGTCTGATGGATAACGAGGTACCTATACAACTTAACCTGAGTAGTAATGGGATAACTAATGAAAGTGGCACCGGTGAGCAATATCTGCTATTTGGTTTTTCCTGCTCACTTGTGTCCCGTAGGACCCCGAGTACTTGATTCCTGTTCCTTGAATATTCGCGCTATCCACATCCGGGAGGCTTATGGGACCCCCCTGAGCCAGAGCTTGATTCATTCTTATTTCTTGGGGCCACAAACTAGTTTGAGGTTTTATTTACTATCCTGTACTTATGCCATGCTTTACTGCTTTATTTAAAATTGTGCGAGGTACTGCACCTGTACTGTTTAGGATCGGGACACGATTTCGCGGTATCGACAAGCCCAGTCACACTTTCGGGTTCCCAGTCGTTTACAGCCGTCCACCCAAACCTTGAGTCCGTCTCGGATCCGGCCAGCTTCGTTGCGGGTATACTTAATGGGGTGGCCCCCTGAAATATTTCTGAATCTTGTGATTGCTTTGTCGTGAAAGCCTCGTTGGGTTTTGATTTGGTTTTTCCGAGGTTGATCGAGTGTGTGTTGCTATTTGTGCACCCCTGCAGGGTAAAACTTTCTGAAAGCCGTGTCCGCGGTTATGGACAACTTGGAGCACAGTTTCTCGATCATAGGCAAGTATAACTAAAGTACCGCTTTTAATTTGACTAAGTAACTGACTAGTAAATAGTGCAACACTCATGGAATGGATAATAAAACTGCCAACGGATGGGGGGTTGTTCGTCCGCTTCCTCGTTGGTAAGCGAGGAGGAGGATGGATCTGTTAATATTACTGTTATAATTGTTGTTCTTAATTCACGGACATCCGTCTATCTTTGGTTAGGCGGATGGTTAGAGAGTATCTATAGAACTGTTAGGTATTATCTTTTGCTGCAATTGCGTCACCCCAGGTTGTGTCCCCTTTAGAGGCATAAAGACTTGCTGAGTACCCCTAGGGTCTCACACGATAAATTGTTTGATTCAGATGAACAGGTGCACTCACAAGATGGATACTGGGTGGAGGAGACGGACGATGAGGGCAACGATCATTCGGTGTAGAGATTCCGGGAATGGGGATCCGTGAGATCTGTGGGCGGGATGTGTTTATTTTATGGGGCATCTTATGCCAATTTTCTTCTTATCCGTACTCGGATCTTGTTGCCGCTTCCGCCTGATACTCTGATGTTTGATGTATGAGGAGATATCCTAAACTATTATATCTATCTAGGACATTTGGATCTTGCCGTATGGCGTTGCAATATTTCTATTTCTTTTAGATGGAAGGGCTCTGATGTACTGTTGTATGGTGGCTTGCATACATACTTATTTGTGTATGTAGTTGATCCCTTCGTCTGCCGATTACGCCGCCCATTCTTGTCCCGATGTTTGGAAATGGTTGGGACGACCGGAAGGTCTACCTGTGAGTGGCATTTGGGCCCCACCGTACTATTTCAACCATTTCCGCTCATCCAGGCTTGTAACTAGGAGCGTAATTCACCGAGGTAGTTACAGCCACCAGGCTGCATAAATTTGTGCCTGCTCCGCCGCTGTCTCCGGCGATCTCCAACAACGATTCTGGTGAGCTCCGACCTCCCCCTACCCCCTAGTGCATGCTAGCTTACTCCCCATCGACACGCGCATCTTCCTGCAACCTCCACTTGCCCGCGCGCGCCTCAGACGCTCGGCAATGACGACGCCTCCTCGCCACCGTCCACTGCCTCAACTTCGACGACTCCTCTTGGTAATCCCTGACCGCGCCTCTCCCTCTCATTGACACTCTCGCACTCATCTCTCTCTTGCGCATCTAACGGCACCTTCTGCTTGTCTTCTCATGGCTCGTAGTGTTGTCCCCGACAACGGCCATGCGAGCCCGGCATTGATACGAACTCCGGCGAGAGATTGACGACGTCACCGTGCTCCCCTGTCCCTGCAACACCCACCTCGAGAACCAGCACTCCACGGCGATCTCGGTGAGCCCCTCCTTCATCTTCCACGCTTCCTGCTTTAGCCGTACCACCACAGCCCGAGCGCGCCGCCGCTCGCCGATGACCCAGCGCCGCCCATCTGTGGTCAAATCGATCTGGAGCGTTGGATCTTGATCCATTGGCCAGGATAGATAACTTACACGAACCGGTATGATTGAATCTGAACCACACAGATCACTTTAAATCCAGCGGTCCACAGGGCTCGATCCTCACGAAATGGTATGCGCCAATAGAAAGTTGACACGTAGCCAGACTCAGGATTTAAAATAGAATTAGATCTATTAGTGATTTGATTTTATAAAATTCATAACTTTTGATCCACACGTCCAAATTTTGCAAATTTTATATCAATGGAATCAGCAAAACAAGTAATTTCCAACCATGCACTTTGTTTAATGAATTGCTTCTGGAAAAATTTGTTGTATTTGCAGAAACTTGTGTAGGCATAATTTGAATATAAAAATTATTCTAGAAATATTTTTATGGTAAAATCTTTGGCAAATGGATTTAAAAGTGTATTTTTATGGTACTGACCATATAAACCAACTTATGGATTTAAAAGTGTATTTTGTAAAGCTAAAGAATAAATCTTTGAATAAAAGCATTTCTAGCTAAATAAAAATTGTTGAATATGTTTTAAAATTCTTTTTGAGTAAAACCTTTAGAAAATGAATTGATTTAAACTCTCTGATCCTAAACACCAAGTTTTAGGATTTAAAAAAATATATTTGATGAACCCTATAAATTATTACTTTGCTAAAAAGCATTTTCAACAACATAATTATTACTTTGGTATAAAAATGGTTTATAGGTAAAACCTTTTTCAAATGGTTTCAATATTAAACACTTGACCTTAAAACACTAACATTTGTGTTAAAAATATATTTGGTAAACACTAGAAATATTCCTTGGATTTAAATCATTTCTAGCAAAACAAAAATGATTTAAATGGACTTTTTCACTAACTTGATATCCAATGGTTTTGCCACTTTTATAAATGACCAATATGTGTTTTAAAATGTTTATAACCTATTAGAAACCACTTTTCCAAATAAAACAATCTTTGGCATGCTTGCATGCATTACTTTGTTTTTATTATTCTATGTGATGATTGCTTAAATGGTAGATTGAATATTTGCTTGCTTGATTGAATTGTAGTGGAATTTGAAGAGTGTGACTATTGCAAGATCAAGGAGTGAACTTATAATTCTCTACCAAAAAGGCAAGTGATTCTTCATTCTTTTGTCCCATTATTTTCACTATGCATTAGTGTTATTTCTAAGTAGGACTTGCATGGAATTTTTGCTAAGTATAAACTATGCCATGGGAAATCCTAGTAGATGAAACCTTAGTAGAATTTTCCTAAGTTAAGATTCCTACTACTATCATGCTTAGCTTAGCTAGTAGAAAACAAGGGTGGATTATATTCATGCTATGGAATATTTCTAAGTCAAGGACTTATGTTTTGTTTAATAAAACAACTAAGTGAATGAATCACCTAGGTGGAATGGTATTGCTTGGAAGGATTTTTGTTGAGTGGTTACACAAGGCCCATTTCTATGGTTTACCTTGTGTATCTCACTTGTGGATTGCCACCCGGGAACAAATAGATTTGAGATGTCAAATGTTGAGAAACTTCAAGTGCAGCCACTTGGCATTATGGGCTCTTCCTGGATCATATAGGCTGCAATAACTTAGCCAAATGGACAGTTGGTGGTAGGGGATGATAGGTTTGGAGCGCGTCCATTCTGGTATAAGGGAAGGCTTATGAAAGATCTTGTCTCGATGCATGTCGAGTCTTGTGGGGAAAGTGCACCACCTCTCGAGAGTGTAAAATCTAAGTACTTAGACGTGTCCCCGGCAATGGACAATTTGAGCATCAAGACATGGAAGCTATCAAGAATCTCCTCATCCCAATTTCTAAGTTAAAAACTTGTGGTTGAACAAGGGTTAAAGGATCACCAATTTCTATTGGGAGATGCCTTAGGTGATTTTTGACAAACAAAAACTTAGTGTTTTCAAATGATAAGGAAAATCTATTTTGAGCAAAGCAAGCCTAAGCTCCACTTAGACAAATGCATATAGATGATAGTTACCACTATACTACCATAGTATCACTTGCCAATACAATTCAAATGTATTGACCCTTGTGGCTGTAACTTATTATGTTGCAGGTTTGTTTGATGTTAGTGAAGTGTGTTGATTAGGATTACAAATCTACAACCAACCTGATTGCCTGTGGCACTTTGAAGATGAAGGACTCCATGCTATAGTTATTTATGCTGCATTGTAATGAGATAGCCAAATGAGCTATGTAAGATGTAATGAAATATTTTATTCCTGGTTATAAAATTGTATTATGACCTTTGTTTCTTGATATTACATCCTAACTGTGGATGCTAGATATTGATCCAGGGACTAGCATTGTAAACATAGGGATCTCTAACTTATTAAAGGTTGGGACCTCTATAGTCTTACTGCATTAAGACCGTCACCAACGCTACCTCCTCTGTTGTGTTCCTGTTGCTGCAGTTCTTGATGTCCTCGGTGGCCTCAATTCCAAGAACCGGCCACTACATCTTCGTTGTTGTTATACTCTTGCCCGTATGGCTGAGCTGATGACTGACTTGGTGTATTAGCCCCTTTGTGGTGTTGATGCGGTTAGGCTATCGCAGCGTCAATCACGGGAAGAAAGTGCAACCGCCAAAGTCACCGACACTGACACCATGCCCGAAGAACCCTGCCGAGGACCTCGACAATACCTCTACCTGGATCCGATGGTCGAGACCCCAAGCCGAAACTCGAATATGAAACCGAAGACCGAGGAACGCCAAGGACTCCTGCCGGACCGGGTGAAGCGGGTGCCTCAAGAACTTCTTCACGGACGCATAGACCTTGAAGACTCCGATCCACGGATCTGAAGCCTGATCCTAGACCGAAGACCGACCCGGCGCCAGACCCCCGAACCCAAGATCATCAGAACCATGTGTGACCCCTATCCGAACCCGCCCTATTTTTATAAAATGTCATATATACTTGTGAATTTAAATTGTCATGCTTGCACATATATCATGTGGTTTGGGGGCATTATGCCGATTCACCTAATAATTATATATGAAGACCATATGCGGGCTTTTCTAGTCTTATATTGGCCCCATTTAAATTTGTATAGCGAACCGATGCTATATTTTGCCTTGTTAATACAATATTTAAATTGCGGGGTATCTAAACAACGTGAACCATATAATTAATTGCCGGGACCCCAGTTCCGCTTAATATTGCCTTGTTGCATCGCACCTTTTCCATGTCATACATCATCCATGCATCATGCCCGATCTTCTGTCGTAGTATTAAATAGTGCATCAGGTGTTTCTTTTAGTGCATTGCTTCTTCACGGATTAGGCCGATGAGTTGATTCAAGTGACGCCCGTTCTTCTGATGAACCTTTTCGGTAGTGTTTCTCAGGAGAGCATTCTCCCCCTTTCTACCTAGTTTACATTTCTAGTATTTACTTCCTCCTATTGATCTATTGGTATCTGTGTTGCGATGCTATAGATTTTGTACCCCTTTGTACTTTCCTACAGTTCATATATTGCTATGGACACCTCCTATTACCTGTTGTTTGGTAGATAGTCGGCCTTGCAAGTCGTAGTTGCTTGCTCAGGTGCTGCTTCACGTCGTCGATGTTCCACCGTTGTTGGGTGGTTGGTACATGCTTAATGATGGAGATGATCATGGATTTAATTACCATTTAATAACTAAAATTGAAAGTAGGTAAATAATGCAGATGCACTGGTGGGTAATAGACTATTTGGTTTTTAACCGCTCACTGGTGTCCCGTAGGACCCCGAGTTTTTTACACCCGTTCCAAGATCAAGCGTGTTAACCACAGGTGGGGTGTGTGGACACCCCCATCAATTTAGTACCTGATTTCAAAATACTGTACTGGGGGCCATAAACTAGTTTGGGGGTTTTATTACTATCATCTACTTATGCATGCTTTACTTCTTTATTTACTATTGCGCGTGGAGTGCCTGTACTGTTTAGGAACCTCGTTCCACGTTTTCGCTGTATCGACAAGCCCAGTCACACTTTTGGGTTCCCAGTCGTTTACAACCGTCACCACACAACCTGGGTCCGTATCGGAGACGGCCGACTTTGTTGTTGGTAGCTTAGTGGGGTGGCCACCATGTGCATGCTTTGGGTGTGGGAAACGTCGTGTCAGAAACCCCGTCGACATACTGTTCGATGTATGTTTTCTGATCTTGTACCTACCTGATCTGACAACAAGGGTGTAGGTGCATGTGGAAACTTTGGTGCACCCCTGCAGGGTTAAATCTTTTCAAGAAGCCGTGTTCACGGTTATGGATGACTTGGAGCACAGTTCTCGATCATAGACAACTATAACTAAAGTTTACTGTTATAATTTGACTTGTATCATATATGACTAGTAAGTTGGATAACCAACCATGAAAAGAATGAATAAAACTGCCAACCATGTGAGTTTCCTTGGCTTGACTTCCTCGTTTGGTATCGAGGGGCAAATACCAGGATGTGTATGTTTGGTGGTAGTATCAGGTTGGATTCGAATAGGTCTTTCTCATCTTTCTCTAATAGCTGATAGTTGTTTTGAGTCTCTATAGGTTGTTTAGTGCATGCTGCGCTACCGCTTCAGTCCACCATACCTATTGATACGGATCGCGTCGATGATCCTTTTGTTTTGTCCCAATCTTTCACAGCGAGTCAACTAGGTAGATAATATCCCAATTACGTGATGAACGCAACCTGAAGAAGAGGAATAAATCCATCAAGTAACGTGATGAAGATCACCACGCCTCAAACCTGAGCACAATAATCCTTGATGAACACAAGAACCTCCGTAGCAATCTATAAGAATCTGATAAACGGTATCACCATCCCTGGAGGGATGATACACGGTGGAGCACAATATAGTTTTTAGACTAAACAGTTGAACTCCCTAAACCCTAACTCGACCATCTCCTTATATGAGGGTTGTGGCGCCCCACTAATGGGCCGCGACTCGACTTGGTTGGACATACCCAAACCAAGCCCACACACATAATAAAACCTAATTGGACCAAAACATGACCAGGAATAATAAAACCTATTTATTAAATTACAAAGACACACCTAGCTTGGTGGAGTCCTGAAATTTGGCTGCACCTCCTCCGTCGTGCCCATATCATCCTCCCCCCCTTCAAGAAGTGTTGTCCCCAACGCGTGTGGGTCGGGTCAGAAGGGTGGCGTGATATAAACATAATCATCATGCGATGTCGCTGTCTTCAAGTCTTGCCTGCCTTCCACACCACATCCTCCCTCTTGGCCTGCTCGACTTGATACAACCCTGGGTGGCTGCACCTCCTTGCGTCTCCATACGAGCTTGGACCTAGGCGCCACCGTCTTCTTCTTCTCAACTCTTGTTGGAACATTGCGGTGTTGAACATGAACCTGCTTTGCACGAACCCGCAAAAGATGAGTATTGCCCGGGCCACACAACTGACGAACACGTCCATCGTTGCCTATATGCATCCGCACTACTGTCCCAACAAAATGCCTCACAGGTGTGCTCACAAAACTGCTCTTGTGACCCCGCTGCACCACATGCACTGGAACATCAGGAGCACATATATCATCCGTCTGAACACCTGTGTCAATACAAACAATCTTCTGAACACATGTTGCAACATCCTTCCTCGCAGCAATACGAGAATGCACCTCAACTGGCTTGTCACTGACAAGTTCCAATGGCTTGTCATCTACAGGCATAGATGAAGCAATATCAACATTGTGTGCATCATGCTCTCCATCCTGCACCTTATCTAGCCCAGATTTTGGCTTAGCCTTGCGCACCTTCTCCTTATATACCACCAGCTCCACATCAGACTTTATGTGATCATCCTACATAGGCTTCAAAGTCTGATGTTTGCCATCATGCATAAAAGAATATGTATTTTGTCTTCCAGCATGAGTAACATTACGATCATACTGCCATGGACGTCCAAGTAACAATCCACATACCTCCAATGGCAACACATCGCACTCCACCTTATCAACATAGTCACCAACTGTAAATGGACACGCACCTTATGAGTAATCTTTATCATACCGCAACTATTCACCCACTCAACATGCCTCCGTTCTGGAATACGCCATTTGGATAAACCCAATGCTTCCACAACTGCCTTGCTAATGCCATTACAGTAGCTACCATCGTCAATCATCAACTTGCATGCTTTGCCCTTGATCATGCACTGTGCCTGAAATAAATTCCATCGCTAGCCTCTATCAACTATCATGCAAGCATCGCCTTGTACTTTTTTGAGCTGCAAATTCAGCTCACTCAATGGTACAACATCCTTAGAACTAACCACCTTGTCCAGCTCCTTGGACTTCTCCCAAAATCTGTTGTACAGAAATTGCTTCAAATCTGCCCAACTAGGTGTTGTTATGCCCTTTGCGGTACTCTCTTCCTTCCACCAACTAGCCACAGTCCCATCCACACGCCGGTGTGCAAGAGCAAATTCAGTGCGACCACAAAACTTGGAATCGATAGAACGACATTTGACGAAACCACCATCTATGTCAGACATCCAAGTTCCAAACTCCGCATATGTGGCAGAACTGTCCAACTTCTATTTTATATCTGCATAATTAAGTGATGATTCCACGATAATAGTAGTATAGTCAAAGAACACATCATCCGCTCTGTCTAGCTTACGAACTTCCTTTGCTATTTCCATATTAATCTGTCACAGAAAAACTTTCTCCGTAGAGAGTTTGGTGATATCCATAGACTGTTTGAGGAAATTTGGAACAAAACTGCGCAGCACCAAAAATATTCTGGACAAAATACCAGCCTGGAATCAACACGTCCAAGCTCCTTTGTTTTTTATTTGTTGCTTCCAATCAACCATATTGATGCCAAACTGAACAAACGGTTAGAGAAACTTGGACTGAACAAATCTGCAGAGTTGTACTTACGCGCGCGTGAAACGTACGGCAGCTGGCCTCCTTTTGTTTTTTTTTTCAACTGGCTTCGATCGAATCTGCACAGAAATACCTGGAGGGAATGGACTTTGACCAGTCCGATCGCTAGGACGTGTGGGACCGGCCACGCGCGGGAGCCAGGGGCGTTTTTGCCTCGATCGCAAGGTACGCACTCCGTCACAAGGCGTGAGCGGGCTGGACTCCCTTTTAAAAAAAAGTTTCCTTCGCTTTTTTTTAATTGCCCACTATCGGATCTCGCCAGTACTTTCGAAAATAATTGATCGATATCAGATCTCTACCGAGGAAATCTTGCAGCGCCTGGACTGCACGAAAATCGATCGGATCTCGTCGAGATGAAAAACCCGCTGGAAACTCCTCTGAGAACATCCGATCTAAAAACCGCTTATGATCTGTAAACTGTTTGTAAAAAAACAGATCGTAGATGATCCAAAAACACGTTGTGATCAACGAGAGCTCTCATACCACATGATACGGATCAAGCCGATGATCCTTTTGTTTTGTCTCGATCTTTCACAGCGAGTCAACCAGGTAAATAATCTCCCAATTATACGATGAACGCAACCAGAAGAAGAGGAATCAATCCAGCAAGTAGCGTGATGAAGATCACCACGCCTCAAACCTGAGCACGATAATCCTTGATGAACACAAGAACCTCTGCAGCAATCTATAAGAATTTGATAAACAGTATCGCCGTCCCTGGAGGGATGATACACGGTGGAGCACAATATAGTTTTTAGACTAAATAGTTGAACTCTCTAAACCCTAACTCGACAAGCTCCTTATATGAGGACTGGAGCGCCCCACTAATGGGCCGTGACTCGACTTGATTGGACAGACCCAAACCAAGCCCACACACATATAAAACCTAATTGGCCCAAAACATGACCAGGAATAATAAAACCTATTTATTAAATTACAAAGACACGCCTAGCTTGGTGGAGTCCTGAAATTGGGCTGCACCTCCTCCGTCGTGCCCATATCACCTATGTAGGCGAGGACCGCCGAATTTTAAGACTCGCCGTGTACTGGCTGCAATACTGACCGCTCTCTTTTTCCTTTGCCCTTTGTCGGCACCCCTTTTGTTTGAGGAGGTTTTGAGATCGACGTCGTTAGCAGGGTTACCCTTCCGTCTTGGCATGGGCTGGGTTATGGACGCCATTGGTTATTCTCCAGGGCTCTTAGCTCAATTTCCATTTTATCCGTACTCGGATGTGTATCGTTTTCAAGGTGATTTGGATCTTTGTATTGTACATCTTTATTCTTGACTCATTGAGTCGCTGTTGTATATATATATGTTTTGTGGGTTACATCGAGGACATTGTGTAATGATATTACTTCGTTTTCCACCCGCACGCAAGTGCCTAGTGGGCACCTTTGAATCGTTTCTATGCGGGTTTGGCGAGAATCGCTAAAACTTGCATAGGCCGATCCGAGGGTGTTAAAGAGTGGTATTATACCTCAGCAGTTACGATACCCCACCGGTCCAGCCTGTTGGATAACCTAGCTAGCAAACGTTGTACAGTGTCAAAGCTATTTTGGAAAGTCGGTTGGATAGATATGATTAGGTCCTCTTTTACACCTTACCCCTCTGCTATTCTGCTCTTACCTTGATGTGTTTTGATTCTGCTCTCTTATCTTTTCTTCGAGTCCAGGAATTCTCGTGTTTGGGTTTTCGTCGTACCTTTAGGGTTTCACTTCCATCCTCTGGCAATGGTGCTTCGACATCTGGTCTTCACGCTATCTGATGAATCTTTCATCTGTTGTATCTTTCAGTGGACCCAAAAATACCTCAGATATGATGAATATCCTTCTTTATCCTTTTGTTTCTGAATCTCGATTGACAAGATTGATGACCCACAAGTATAGGGGTGTTTCGTAGTACTTTCGATAAATAGGAGTGTCGATCCCAACGAGGAGAAGAAGGTGTTGACTAGTGGTATGGAGCCGAAAATCTCTCTAAATACTTAGCAAACGGATTTTTAGGGGTTTTCTGATAAAGCAAGGAAATAAAGTGCAAGGAAATACAATAGAAAACAATTGCAGCAAGTGGCCCAATCCTTTCTTAGCAAAGGACAAGCGGTGTAAATACTTATGAGGACCAAACGTTCTCGAGGACACATGGGAATTCTGTCAAGTGCTTTCACTTCATCTAGCTGAGTAGTCTTCTTTGGTTTTGTAAGTGTTGTGTGGGTGAACCTGTGCTAATGTACCGATCTTACTTGGACTAATACATACTTATGATTAAACCCCTTGCAAGCATCTGCAACTACAAGAAAGCAATTAAGATATAAACCTAAACATAGCCTTAAACTCTGAGATCCTACACTTCCTTGTGCAATGGTTTCCTAACAGGGGTTCAGGTTTCTGTCACTCCGGCAACCCCACAATTAGTAGCCAAATACACAATGCATTCTCCTAGGCCCATAAATGGTGAAGTATCATGTAGTCGACGTTCACATGACACCAATAGAAGAATAGCACCACAACATAAATACTAAACCATTCAATAATATCTCAACACAAATCCACTACTAACAACATGAATTCTCCCATGTCCTCAAGAACTAAACGAACTACTCACGAGACATCATATATCAAGATCAAATATGATATGGTGATGGATACCAATCTAAACATAAACAATAATCCGATGGTTCTACTCACAAGCATCAACTACAATAGTAATCAACACCGGGAAAGTCCCCCCTAAGAACTATGCAATATTCAACACAATTGTTACATCGGGATGGACTGGTGATGATGGTGCTGGTGGAGATGATGGTGTGTATGATGATGATGATCCTGATGAAGTCTAGCTTGATGATGGTGTTGATGGCGACGATCTCCCCTCTCCAGGAAGGAATTTCCCCGGCAGAAATCTGTCTGCCGGAGAGCTCTTTCTCTCTCGGTGTTTTCTTCCCCGCAGAGGTAGTAGAATCTTTCTGTGGTTACTCCCCGTGTATAAGGATTTCGAGGAGAAGATATAGGCGAGAGGGCGGAGCCAGAGGTGGGCCAGGTGGGCCACACCCCTTGTAGGCGCGCCTAGGGTGGCCGGCGCCTAGGGGGTGTGGGCCCCCTGTGGCCCATCTCCGCGTCCCCTTCTGGAATTCTTCGTCTTCTGGGAAAATAGGATTTTCCGTAGTTTTTCTGGTATTTTTCTGATCTTCGCGAAATTGCATCGAAACACCACTTTTTCCATCAGAATCCTGTCTCCGGCAGTTCATCCTCCAAGAATCATCCAACATGTAAAAACAGATGAAAAGACATAAGTAACACCTCTTAATATGAAATATATCAATGAATAGAGGCAAATTATGATATAGAATGATGATGCAAATTGGACGTATCAACTCCCCCAAGCTTAGACCTTCGCTTGTCCCCAAGCGAAAACTGAGCTCAGTAAACATGTCCACAGGTTTATGGAGTGAAGTGTCGATAAAAGAATACAGACAAGAAGCATCACACTTACCATTACACAACTCATAGAAGAAATCAACTCACCATTATATAACTTAGCTTGCAACAAGTATAGGAGCCACAATAAAGATGCATAAAGATAAATCATAATTGGGATTGGAAAACTTTGTTCTTGGTCAGAGAACAGCTGGCAAGCAGTTTTCAAGCAAAGTTTTTGTAAATAAGTTTTAAACAGGAGTACTCTTTTCTCAAACATAAAAGGTTTTTCACAATGATAGCTTTCAAAGTAATACTCATTAGATAAGAGTCTTGTGCAAACAAGGAAGATAAAGACCATGAGTGAATAAATCATCATATGAATGCTTGAAACACAACAACTCAAATGCTTGTTGGAGATAGAGAGGAAGTAGGTTTACTGACTCAACTTAGAAGTAGGAGAAAAAGGCCCTACATAGAGGGAAGCAGGGATTTCAAGTTCATAAAGATCTTTCAAAATATTATGGTACTTACTAGCTTTGAGCTCTCATTGCCCCTATCATAAGCATCTTGAGGTGATTAAGGTTAAAGTGAACAAAGATGGAGTATATGCTTGACGAAATATAAGTTGGCAATCTCAAGTCCCTTGAGTGCGAGGGTCGCTCCTCATTCTACTCAACTTTAGTTACCGGTAAGTTCTTGTCATTGTAAGTGCATGTGTATCATAGAGAACCGCCAACGGGGTACCCCTGGCACATGATACAGGAGCTATCCCATAATCAAAATGACAAGGGAAGCAGACAATGAGCATCTCAACAATCTCTTATTTGCCATGGTAAAATGGCGATTTTCCTCTATTTCCTCTTTTTAATATGTCTCTCTTTTTTTATATAAGAAGAAAGCTTCATAGATTGCTCACTATGGTTATGCTGCAAGTTTCCACCATGATTAGGCATAGCTTAGGCTAGCGGCCCAGGCGTTTCTCTAACACACATACATAACTCCATGGACTTACAAGCTCCCCTTTTATTTCACTCCGACGACATCCGCAAACAAAAGAGCATGATTTCAACTGGGCATGTATTTACAGGTGTTGAAAGCATTCCCTGCTAATCCCAACATATAGATGCAAGCATATACAACTTCGATGACACAATGGTTCAAGATTATTAGGGGCGAGAAAATAAGATGTGCCACCAAGTTCATGAGAGCTTTACTAACTAGTTTTCACATAACAAAATAATTTTTAATTCAAAAGATAGATGAAGCTTGAGAATTTTCTTGGAATAGCAATAATGCTAATAGGTAGATATGGTGGACACAAATGGCACGGGTTTTGGTTTAAGGGAGTTGGATGCATGGGAAGTATGCCCTCTCAAAACAGGTTTTTGGCTAGCAAGGCTGGATAGCAAGCAAAAGAGTTGAAGCAAACAAGCAAACCTACAAGTGATAAAGCCAAACATGCAATCTTCCTTAAAGACACAACAGATCTTAAATAAAGAATACTAAGCTTATGAGCCAATCAAGAAAGAAACTAAATGATACAAAATACCTGTAAGCTTTTTCTATTTTCCTTTTAAACCTTAAAAGTGTTGCTACTAACCAGAGCTTGGTTTGCCAAAACCAATTTAGATCTACTTGATGCTCCCAAAGTGATACAATACTGATCAACAAGATCAATCATATAATAGTGATTGCAAACTAAAATAAGAAGTGCAAAAAGTAAAAGACGAAACTTCTCATTAATATTCCATAAAGGCACTCACACCAAGGGATACATAGATAACCAACTAAAAGAGAGATACTTCCACATGCGAACCAACCTATAAGATAACTTCTATACCCAAGATACGAATCTACTAAAAAGGTAAAAAGATAAAAGATAATGATGTGATACTCTGGCTCTCCCCTAAGCTTGGAACATGCCAAGGGGATGCCAAACCTAATGACGAATTACTCCTTCGGTGGCGGTGGTCCCTTGTCATCATCAGACTTCCAAGGTAAAGGCTCCCCATCCAAAAAGGATGTCTTGGTTTCCACAATCCTGAAACTAGCAGCAGAGCTTATGCGTTTAAATCTAGCCTCATACTCACAATTTTGATTATGTATGTCGTAGAGTTGTGCTTGTAATTGGTTGGTGGTCTGATGGAGTGAGAGGATTTCGTCTCGAAGCCAGTAACCTCCTCCTTGTGCTTGGTGATGAGTTCTGAACTTATCTTATGGATGACATCCACTTCGCGTTCCGCCATCTTCTTATACCTGAAAACTTCCTGCTCCAATGCTTCCATCCTGTCTTCGAGACTGCCTTCTGCCTTAGGGCCTTGAACTTCTTTCATATACACCTTGCCATCCTTGAGAATCAACTCCTTGGGATGAATGCTCAACTCATACATGTACGGGTTGATGACATCCGCGGGGAAATCCTCCATGGGTGATCCAAAGGAAGACATTGTGGCTCCAAAGCTGAGAATCTGCCTGATAGAAACAGATCAAAACAAAAACACGACGAGAACATGATATACGAACCTCGGGGGATCCGGGGGGGGTCATATATTACGAAGTTTAAATGCATAAGGAAGGTACTGTGCGAAAATGAGGCGGAGATGGACTCCAGGGGGCTCACACCCCCTATAGGCGCGGCCAGCTGGGGCCCGCACCGGGGGTGGGTGTGGCCCATTTGGCCTCCGTTTCCTCCTATGTTTCGTCTCGTAACCTTCCGTATGCAATAAAAATATCAAAAGTATAAAAAGATAAGGCTTTCACGAACCTTATGTTTTTACCACTTTTTACCTATTCAAAGACGGACTCTGCAGATTCTGGTGTTTGGTTTCTAATAAATTATTCCGGAGTCACCATTTGAATAATATCAACATCTTCATTATAAGAATCTCTAGAAATATAATGTTTGAGCCTTTGACCATTCACCACATGTGTAGTGTTGTCCTTCAAAGAAGATATTTGATAGCCCCTGAACGATACACTTCCTCAATAACAAAAGGTCCTTCCCATTTTGAGAGTAGTTTCCCTGCAAAAAATCTGAGACGAGACCTATAGAAAAGAAATTTCTCACCAACATGGAACTCCCTTTTGAGAATTCTCCTATCATGCCATCTTTTTACTTTTTCCTTAAAGAGTCTAGAATTTTCATAAGCTTCACTTCTCCAATCATCTAAAGTACTCAGGTCAAGCAATCTCTTCTCACCAGCAAGTTTAAAATCTCTATTCAGTTCTTTCACTGCCCAATAAGCTTTGTGTTCTAATTCTAGAGGCAAATGATAAGCTTTCCCATAAATCATTTTCTAAGGAGACATTCCCATAGGATTTTTATAAGCACTTCTATAATCCCATAAAGCGCCATTCAACTTTTTAGCCCAATTCTTCCTAGATCTATTAACAGTCTTCTACAAGATAGATTTAATTTCTCTATTGGAAAGTTCTACTTGCCCACTAGTTTGGGGGTGATAAGCTGAAGAAATTCTATGGTTAACATCATATTTAGCAAGAGTCTTCCTAAACCCACCATAAATAAAATGAGAGCCTCCATCAGTCATGAGATATCTAGGCACACCAAACCTAGGAAAAAAATAACATATTTAAGCATTTTTAAAGAGGTCTTACCATCAGCACTGTTTGTAGGTATGGCCTCTACCCACTTTGTAACATAGTCAACAGCAACAAGAATATGAGTATACCCTTTTGAAGGAGGAAAAGGACCCATAAAGTCAAATCCCCAACAATCAAAAGGTTCAATAACAAGAGAATAATTCATAGGAATTTTATTGCGTATAGAAATGTTACCAACTCTTTGACATTCGTCACATGATAAAACAAACTTCCTTGCATCCTTGAAAAGAGTAGGCCAATAAAATCCAGATTGTAAAACTTTTTGTGCAGTTCTATCCCCAGCATGATGTCCTCCATAAGCACTAACATGACATTTTCTCAAAATCTCTTGTTGTTCATACTCTGGAACACATCTTCGCATAATACCATCTACTCCTTCTTTATATACATGTGGGTCATCCCAAAAGTAATGCCTCAGGTCATAAAAGAATTTTCTTCATTGCTGGGCTGTCACATCCCAAGATTTTCCAAATCTTGTAATGTGAAAAATAAATAAACAAAATAAATTACTGTTGAAAATCAGGGTGAAAAGAAACTTTGTTTCTAAATAGAAACTTAAAATCCCATCTTTAACAAACTTTAATTAAAGTTTGAATTCAACAAAATCCAAATCAAAAGAAATGCATTCCTCATAAAATGCATCTGGAAAATTAAACACTTGTAAAATAAATCCAAAACCTAAACCCTAATGGAATAAAATCATTTCCAAGTTATCTCCAAGCCTATGGATTTGATCCATATAAAAATTGGTCAAACAAACATTTCAAAATAATCAAGAATGATAAATAGAAATATATTAAAAACCTATAAACCTGTTTCACTTAACGATAGGACCCCACCTCCTCCTCCTCTCTCTCGCTGCCAAGCGACCCCACCGCCACGCAAGCTTCTTCCTCGCCGCGACTTCTTCTCCCCCTCACCTCGCGACCGTTTTCTGCCGATTGATTTGGGGCGTAAATTCGTTTGAATGCGCGATCAATCCTCCCACTCGACCATCCTATCTTAAACGCCCTCGCCTCCTCTCTGTTTCCCCTCGGTCCTCGTTTCCCCGGAGCCACCAGGCTGCCTTGATTCCTCGCATGAACCACACTGTCTCCGGCAAGCTCCAGTAGCAATTCCGGCGAGCCCAGCTACTCCACTGCCCCCTTGAGCACACGACCACCTTCCCCAGCCTCTGGCGCACCTCACTGTACCCCCCGTTCATCCCCGCGCGCCCCAGAACCTCGGCAACAACGACGACCACTGCCGCCACTGTCTGCTTTCTCTCCGGCGAAGCCTCTGGTAAGAATCTGACCGCCCCTCTCTTTCTCCTTCACGCACGCATCATCGCCACGTCCTTGCGCATCTAACCATGCTTTCCATTTTCTCTGGCATGCTCTGAAGCCTCGTCTTCAACCTCGACTGAGCACGCCCGACGACTCCACGAACTCCGGCGAGCGATTGTCGTGAACCCCGTGCGCCCTGCCACATATCGAACACGTTGAGCATCACCATGTACTCCTGAACCCGGTGAGCCACTCCTTTTACCCTCTCGCTTCTTGCATCGCCGTCGACGCCGTAGCCAGAGCCAGCGCCGCCACCTGCCGCCGCCAGCGCCGCTGCATCTTGGTCAAAGTATAAGGTCCATTGGATCTTGATCTGACGGTTAAGATTAGAACTAAGCGAAGGGGTAAGTAGCAACCTGTGCCATGCGATCAAGTTAAATCCTACAGACTGAATCGCTCGATCCAACCGAAACGGTACCGATGAATAAGAACTAGACACGTGGCCATGCTGGTTTAATTTAAAGCAGAATTGATCTATTTGATGTTCCATTTTGTAAAATTCATAACTTTCAAACCGCACGTCCAAATTTTGCAAATTTTATATCAATAGAATCATCAAGACAAGTACTTTCTGACCATGCACTTTGTTTAGTAAAATGATTCTGTTAATTTGATTGTTTTTGCAGAAACTTGTGTATGCATGTTTAGGATATAAAAATTGTTCTAAAATGATTTTTGAGATAAAACATTTGGCAAATGGATTGTTTTGAACCTAATGACCATAGAAATCAATTTGTGGTTTCAAAAATGTATTTGGTGAAACAAAAGAATAAACTTTGGATTTAAACCATTTCTAGTCAAATAAAAGTAATGTTTATTTATTAAAAATTCTTTTGGGAGAAAATCTTTGGGAAATGTTTTGGAATAAACTCTCTGACCCCAAGCACCAAGTTTTATGATTTAAAAATGTATTTGGTAAACCCTATAAAGTTTGTTACTTTGTTAAAGACATTTTCAACCACATAAAATATTGATTTTGTTCAAAAATGGTTTATAGGTAAAATGTTTTGCAAATAGTTTTGCCACTTTATAAAATGACCAATAAGTGTTTTATAATGTTTATAACCTATTATAAACCACTTTTGTAAATAAAACAAAGTTTGGCATGCTTGTATGCATTGTTTTGTTTCTATTAATTTAGGTGATATTGCTTGAATGGTAGATTGAAATTGTGCCCTTTCTTGATTGAATTGTAGTGATTTGAAGAGTGTGATCATTGCAAAGACAAGGAGTGAACTTATATTCTCTACCAAAAAGGCAAGTGATTCTTCATACTTTGTCCCATTATTTTCACTATGCATTAGTGATATTTCTAAGTAAGACTTGCATAGAATTTTGCTAAGTATAAACTATGCCATGGGAAATCCTAGTAGATGAACCCTTAGTAGAATTCTACTAAGTTAATATTCCTACTACTATCATGCTTAGCTTAGCTAATAGAAAACAAGGGTGGAATATATATTCATACTATGGAATATTTCCAAGTCAAGGACTTGTGTTTTGTTTAATAAAACAACTAAGTGAATGAATCACCTGGGTGGAATGGAAGGAATGGTTTGTGTTGAGTGGTTCACAAGGCCCATTTCTATGGTTTACCTTGTGTATCTCACTTGTGGATGGCCACCCAGGAACAAAGAGATTTGAGATGTCAAATGTTGAGAAGCTTCAAGTGCAGCCACTTGGCATTATGGGCTCTGCCTGGATCATATAGGTTGCAATAACTTAGCCAAATGGACAGTTGGTGGTAGGGGAATGATAGGTTGGAACGCGTCCATTCTGGTCTAAGGGAAGGCTTCTGAAAGATCTTGTCTTGGCGAAACCAAGTCTTGTGGGGAAAGTGCACCACCTCTGCAGAGTGTAAAATCTAAGTACTTAGCCATGTCCCTGGTAAAGGAAAATTTGAGAATCAAGACATGGAAGCTATCAAGAATCTCCTCATCCCAATTTCTAAGTAAAAATTTTGTGGTTGAACAAGGGTTGAAGGATCACCAATTTCTATTGGGAGATGCCTTGGGAAAGATTTTGTCAAGCAAAAACTTAGTGTTTTCAAATGATAAGGAAAATCTATTTTGAGCAAAGCAAGCCTAAGCTCCACTTAGCCAAATGCATATAGATGATAGACTCCACTATATTACCATAGTATCACTTGCCAATACAATTCAAATGTATTGACCCTTGTGGCTGTAACTTGTTATGTTGCAGGTTTGTTTGACATTAGTGAAGTTTAATGATTAGGATTACAAGTCTACAACCAACATGTATGCCTGTGGCACTTTGAAGATGAAGTACCCCATGCTATTGTTATATTCTGCTGCATTGTAATGAGATAGCCAAATGAGCTATGTAAGATGTAATAAATTACTTTATTCCTGGTTATAAAGTTGTATTATGACCTTTGTTTCTTGATATTACATCTTAACTGTGGATGCTAGCTATTGATCCAGGGACTAGCATTGTAAACACAGGGATCTCTACCTTATTAAAGGTTGGGAACCTTACAGATGGTATCAGAGCATTGTGTTGCCTGTAGGATTTTTAAACCTAGGATTGGACAAAACCCCTTAAAAAATAGGAGTTGTATTTGTTCCAAAACTTATTTACAAACAATCTTGTAAACTCTTTCCTCAACCATTTTGGTTTTGACTCTACATCTCTTCTATTTTCAAACTTGATGAGCAAAGCCTACCCCATGGCCAAGGACTTCACCATGTGCAAAGGACTTCATCAACTCTAATGACTTCAACATCTTCAAGTGAGTTCAACCTTATTCTCAACAAGGACTTCAATTTGGATATCACTAAGGACTACAAGTGAGACAAGAATTATTGCTCAAGACTTGAAGACTAAGGAAACACAACTTAGAAGGAATCATCATCACCTTTGGAGTTTTATGACCAAGACTCAAGAAATTCTCCAAGGATACAAAGATCTTGTTCAAGAAGAACCAACCAAGAAGGATGGAAAGATCTCAAGTGAACCATATAGATGGACCACCATATTTAGTTTAAGTCAAACCCACCAACTTATGTGGTGTAACAAAATATTTTGTTGCCTATAAGTGTGCTTGAAACTTGTTGTTTGAGTGGAATGTTTGCCTGTGTTTGCTTGCACATTGCTTGTGTGAATTGTGATGTGTGTGATTAGAATTACTCCCTTAGAAATATTTTGCCTATTCTAATCCCAAACCAACCCAAACAGATGACTTCTCCAAGGAACTCCAGCATCAAGGATGGTGACAACAACAACAACAACCAAGAGATCAACATGAGAGAACTCATAGTAACCCAAACCCAGTTGAACCAAGTGACAGCTCAATTTATAGCCAACACCAGTGAGGTAGATCCAACCATGCAAAGGTTTTTGGAAACCCAAACCCAATTGTTGCATAAGGTGACAGATCAAATGATCAACATGGGAAACAACTCTTCAAAAGGAGTTTGTGACAACAAGGATGACAAAGATGATATTCTAGAAGGAACCCAAGCTTGCAATATTTGTGGAGACAAGGATCACACTTCCAAAGAGCATGAAGATCAATGCCCCAATTGTGAAGAGAAACATCCAGCTAATCAATGCCCCACAACCCAAGCTACTTGTTACCTATGTGAAGGAAATAATCATGTCCCTATCCAATGCCCCATCTATTCCATAGTTCAACAAAGGAAACAAGGTGGAGTGCATCAATAGTTTGTAAACCCTCATGAAGGAACAACTTCTACCAAGAAGGATGAAGGCAAAGTCAAAACTATGCACCATAAGGCCAAATCCAAAGTGATCACAAAGTGTTGCTACTCTTGTGAAGAAGAAGGTCATATCTCTAGTAAATGCCCCAAGAAGAGAGAAAGATTTCCCACCTTTGTGGTGAAGTATGAAGAGCATGAACTAGAATAACTCCTAGCTTTGGAGACCCAAAAAGAAGAAGAAGGACATAAGCCAGTTGCAATGTTACAATTGCAAAGAAATGGGACACTATGCCAGTGATTGCCCAAAAAAGAAGAAGAACTAAGGAAATAAACAAGAAGAATTGATACCAAAGAAGAAGAAGGATAATAGCCAAGTGATGTGTTTCAAATGCAAAGAGCTAGGACATTATGCAGACAAATGTCCAGAGAAGTTTCCCCAAGATTCCAAGCAAACCAAGATGTAATTTAGTTGGAAAATTTTTAAGGGTGGTAGTACCCTAGATGCTTTGAGCCAACTTGTAACCCTAGCCTCCCCAAATCTCGGGACGAGATTTATTTTAAGGGTGGTATCCTGTCACATCCCAAGATTTTCCAAATCTTGTAATGTGAAAAATAAATAAACAAAATAAATTACTATTGAAAATCAGGGTGAAAAGAAACTTTGTTTCTAAATAGAAACTTAAAATCCCATCTTGAACAAACTTTAATTAAAGTTTGAATTCAACAAAATCCATATCAAAAGAAATGCATTCCTCATAAAATGCATCTGGAAATTTAAACACTTCGAAAATAAATCCAAACCCTAAACCCTAATGGAATAAAATCATTTCCAAGTTATCTCCAAGCCTATGGATTTGATCCATATAAAAATTGTCAAACAAATATTTCAAAATGATCAAGAATGATAAATAGAAATATATTAAAACCCTATAAACCAGTTTCACTTAACTTGGAGCCATAGATAAAATCTTATGAATTTAATAAGAGAAGGAAAAGTAATTTCCAAAGCTATTAAAGCCCTTATCAAAAACCCATACCAAATGGTGAGCAAATAATCCTAAAGGGATTTAAAAGGATAAACAAATATAAAATAATATTTTACAAATTGGAATCACCAAGTTTGAATCTATAAATAAAAACATATGGATTTTATAAGATAAAGAAAGAAATATTAAATAAGGAATATTTAAAGACCAAATTAAATCTTGGCCTAATCCATAAGAAAATGGAAGGAAAATAATCCAAATCCAAATAAAATAATGGATAAAGAATTTTCCAAATAAAATAAAATGGCATGAACCAAATTCTATTTGAATAAAGACAAATCCCTAAATAAGAATAATTATATAATTCATGAGAAAATAGTATTTTGGAATTACCCAAGTGGAATAAAAGTTGTTTAATTAATTTAAATAAAATAAATCTTCCAAATAAAATTTAGGGAATCAAAACTATATTTAATTCCATTGTAATTAAAACAAATATCCAATTCAAATGATTTATGAATCACATTAAATACCTTCCAAATAATTCAAGATGAATTATTTGACACCCTATTAAACAAATAAAAAAACCTACTGAAATGATTTGGAAAGTTTAAAGAATTTAAATGGTGTTTGAAAATATCATTAAATCTTATTTGATTTAAAACAAGGGCCTTTTTGAGAAATTAAAAGACCCCAAAAAGAATAAAAATTTATTCCAAAATTGACTTCAGATTATATTACTAATCAATATTGAAATCTACACAAAATTTGGCAAAGATTTGAATTCAAATGAGTGTTTGAATAGTTTAATCAAAATCAAAACAGAATAATAAGAATTGGAATAAGAAAAAGAAACAGGAACAAAAAATACAAAAAGGACCGCAGCCCAACCAGCCGGCCCAACTGACCCAGCAGCAGCCCAACTAACCTCCCCGAAACGTTTTTCTTTCTCACTCAAACACACACCCGCAGAGACACTGACGATAGGACCCCACCTCCTCCTCCTCTCTCTCGCTGCCAAGCGACCACACCGCCACGCAAGCTTCTTCCTCGCCGCGACTTCTTCTCCCCCTCACCTCGCGACCGTTTTCTGCCGATTGATTTGGGGCGTAGATTCGTTTGAATGCGCTATCAATCCTCCCCCTCGACCATGCTATCTTAAATGCCCTCGCCTCCTCTCTGTTTCCCCTCGGTCCTCGTTTCCCCGGAGCCACCAGGCTGCCTTGATTCCTCGCATGAACCACACTGTCTCCGGCAAGCTCTAGTAGCAATTCCGGCGAGCCCAGGTACTCCTCTGCCCCCTTGAGCACACGAGCACCTTCCCAAGCCTCTGGCGCACCTCACTGTACCTCCCGTTCATCCCCGTGTGCCCCAGAACCTCGGCAATGACGACGACCACCGCCGCCACCGTCTGCTTTCTCTCCGGCGAAGCCTCTGGTAAGAATCTGACCGCCCCTCTCTTTGTCCTTCACGCACGCATCATCGCCATGTCCTTGTGCATCTAACCATGCTTTCCATTTTCTCTGGCATGCTCTGAAGCCTCGTCTTCAACCTCGCCTGAGCACGCCCGACGACTCCACGAACTCCGGCGAGCGATTATCTTGAACCCCGTGCGCCCCCTACCACATCTCGAACACGTTGAGCATCGCCATGTACTCCTGAACCCGGTGAGCCACTCCTTTTACCCTATCGCTTCTTGCATCGCCGGCGACGCCGTAGCCAGAGCCAGCGTCGCCACCTGCCGCCGCCAGCGCCGCTGCATCTTGGTCAAAGTAGTAAGGTCCATTGGATCTAGATCTGACGGTTAAGATTAGAACTAAGCGAAGGGGTCAGTAGCAACCTGTGCCGTGCGATCAAGTTAAATCCTACGGACTAAATCGCTCGATCCAACCGAAACGGTACCGACGAATAAGAACTAGACACGTGGCCCTGCTGGTTTGATTTAAAACAGAATTGATCTATTTGATGTTCCATTTTGTAAAATTCATAACTTTCAAACCACATGTCCAAATTTTGCAAATTTTATATCAGTAGAATCAGCAAGACAAGTACTTTCTGATCATGCACTTTTTTTAGTAAAATGCTTCTGTTAATTTGATTGTTTTTGCAGAAACTTGTGTATGCATGTTTAGGATATAAAAATTGTTCTAAAATGATTTTTGAGATAAAACCTTTGGAAAATGGATTTTTTTGAACCTACTGACCATAGAAATCAATTTGTGGTTTCAAAAATGTATTTGGTGAAACAAAAGAATAAACTTTGGATTTGAACCATTTCTAGTCAAATAAAAGTAATGTTTATTTATTAAAAATGCTTTTGGGAGAAAATCTTTGGGAAATGTTTTGGAATAAACTCTTTGACCCCAAGCACCAAGTTTTATGATTTAAAAATGTATTTGGTAAACCCTATAAAGTTTGTTACTTTGCTAAAGACATTTTCAACCACATAAAATATTGATTTTGTTCAAAAATGGTTTATAGGTAAAATCTTTTGCAAATAGTTTTGCCACTTTATAAAATGACCAATAAGTGTTTTATAATGTTTATAACCTATTACAAACCACTTTTGTAAATAAAACAAAGTTTGGCATGCTTGCATGCATTGTTTTGTTTCTATTAATTTATGTGATATTGCTTGAATGGTAGATTGAAATTGTGCCCTTGCTTGATTGAATTTTAGTGATTTGAAGAGTGTGATCATTGCAAAGACAAGGAGTGAACTTATATTCTCTACCAAAAAGGCAAGTGATGCTTCATACTTTGTCCCATTATTTTCACTATGCATTAGTGATATTTCTAAGTAAGACTTGCATAGAATTTTGCTAAGTATAAACTATGCCATGGGAAATCCTAGTAGATGAACCCTTAGTAGAATTCTACTAAGTTAATATTCCTACTACTATCATGCTTAGCTTAGCTAATAGAAAACAAGGGTGGAATATATATTCATACTATGGAATATTTCCAAGTCAAGGACTTGTGTTTTGTTTAATAAAACAACTAAGTGAATGAATCACCTGGGTGGAATGGAAGGAATGGTTTGTGTTGAGTGGTTCACAAGGCCCATTTCTATGGTTTACCTTGTGTATCTCACTTGTGGATGGCCACCCAGGAACAAAGAGATTTGAGATGTCAAATGTTGAGAAGCTTCAAGTGCAGCCACTTGGCATTATGGGCTCTGCCTGGATCATATAGGTTGCAATAACTTAGACAAATGGACAGTTGGTGGTAGGGGAATGATAGGTTGGAACGCGTCCATTCTGGTTTAAGGGAAGGCTTCTGAAAGATCTTGTATTGGTGAAACCAAGTCTTGTGGGGAAAGTGCACCACCTCTGCAGAGTGTAAAATCTAAGTACTTAGCCATGTCCCTGGTAAAGGAAAATTTGAGAATCAAGACATGGAAGCTATCAAGAATCTCCTCATCCCAATTTCTAAGTAAAAATTTTGTGGTTGAACAAGGGTTGAAGGATCACCAATTTCTATTGGGAGATGCCTTGGGAAAGATTTTGTCAAGCAAAAACTTAGTGTTTTCAAATGATAAGGAAAATCTATTTTGAGCAAAGCAAGCCTAAGCTCCACTTAGCCAAATGAATATAGATGATAGACTCCACTATATTACCATAGTATCACTTGCCAATACAATTCAAATGTATTGACCCTTGTGGCTGTAACTTGTTATGTTGCAGGTTTGTTTGACATTAGTGAAGTTTAATGATTAGGATTACAAGTCTACAACCAACATGTCTGCCTGTGGCACTTTGAAGATGAAGGACCCCATGCTATTGTTATATTTTGCTGCATTGTAATGAGATAGCCAAATGAGCTATGTAAGATGTAATAAATTACTTTATTCCTGGTTATAAAGTTGTATTATGACCTTTGTTTCTTGATATTACATCTTAACTGTGGATGCTAGCTATTGATCCAGGGACTAGCATTGTAAACACAGGGATCTCTACCTTATTAAAGGTTGGGAACCTTACATGGCTGTAAAGGTTGGAGGCAAATACTTGGAAACAATAAAGTTAGCATAATCATCATACCAAGGACTCTCATGCATGCTTACCCTTATTGCAGCCAACTGTTCATTTGGAAAACTATCATTAACAGGCATAGGGTCAAAAGAAATGTTTTCCAAACAAGATAAATTATCAACAACAGGGTTTTCAGCACCTTTCCTATCTACAGTATGTAGATCAAACTCTTGTAAAAGCAACACCCATCTAATAAGCCTAGGCTTGGCGTCTTTCTTTGTCATATGGTACTTAATAGCAGAATGATTAGTATGAATAGTAACCTTTGAATCAACAATATAGGGTCTAAACTTATCACAGGCAAAGATTACAGCTAAGGAATCCTTTTCAGTAGTAGCATAATTCTTTTGAGTAGCATCTAGAGTCTTGATAGCATAATGAATAACATTCAACTTCTTATCAACATGTTGCCCAAGGACAGCGCCCACAGCAAAATCACTAGCATCACACATAATTTTGAAAGGTAAATTCCAATCAGGTGGTGAACAATAGGAGCAGTAGTTAAAGCTTTCTTCAAAGTTTCGAAAGCTTCCTTACAATCATCATCAAAAACAAAAGGTACATCTTTTTGAAGAAGATTAGTAAGGGGCTTTGAAATTTTGGAGAAATCTTTAATAAACCTCCTATAGAAATCAACATGACCAAGAATACTATGAATAACTTTTATGTCTCTAGGGCAAGGCATCTTCTCAATTTCTTCAATTTTGGCTCTGTCTACTTCAATACCTATTTTAGAAATTTTGTGTCCAAGAACAATCCCTTCATTAACCATGAAATGAAATTTCTCCCAATTAAAAACAAGGTTAGTTTCAAAACTTTATCAAGGTTGTGCAAACAATTATCAAAAGAAGTTACATATACGGAGAAATCGTCCATGAAAACCTCTACAATTTCTTCACAAAAACCATGAAAGATAGCAGACATACATCTCTGAAAGGTAGTAGGAGCATTACACAAACCAAAAGGCATACTCCTATAAGCATAAGTTCCATAAGGACAAGTGAAGGTGGTTTTCTCTTGGTCTTGAGCTCTCACAACAATTCGAGAGAACCCAAAATAACCATCAAGAAAACAAAAGTGAGTCTTTTTAGACAACATTTCTAGCATTTGATCAATAAAAGGCAGAGGATAATGATCTTTCTTAGTAACTTTATTAACCTTTATAAAATCAATGCACATCCTATAAACAACCACTACTCTTTGGGGTATAAGCTCATTATTTTCATTAGGCACAATGGTGATTCCCCCTTTCTTTGGGACACAATGAACAGGGCTAACCCATTGACTATCAGCAATAGGGTAAATAATACCAGCATCAAGGAGTTTTAATACCTCATTTCTTACCACATCCTTCATCTTAGGATTTAGACGGCGTTGGTGTTCAACAACTGTTTTTGCATCAGGTTCTATATTGATAGCATGCTGACATATATTAGGAGAAATCCCTTTTAAATCATCAAGAGTATACCCCATAGCTCCTTGGTGTTTCTTCAATATTTCCAATAACCTTTCATCTTCCTTTCCTGAAAGTTTAGAACTAATAATAACATGATATATTTTCTTATCATCTAGATAAGCATATTTAAGATCATCAGGTAAAGGTTTTAATTCGAAAACGGGGTCCCTTTAGGTGGTAGTGTGGTAACCAAATCTTCAACGGGTAGATTATGCTTAAGTAACTCAGGTTGATGAAGGAAAACCTCGTCAATCTCATTTATTTCCTTTATGAAAACCTCGCTTTCATGATCTTCCATAAACTGTTGCAAGGCATTGTTAGGAGCAAGATAAATAGCAGAAAATTGTTCAACCCTGAAATCCTCATTAGGCAGTTCATTTTCATAAGGAGTTTTAGAAAATTTGGAAAAAATAAACTCATAAGACTCTCCATCAAACTTAGTCAAAACTTTTTCCTTCCTACAATCTATGATAGCCCCACAAGTATTCAAGAAGGGTCTACCAAAGATAATAGGACATGTTTTACTAGCTTCAGAACCAATTACTAGAAAATCAGCAGGATATTTTATCTTACCACAAAGAACCTCCACATCTCTTACAATACCAATAGGGCAAGCTGTATCTCTATTAGCAAGGTGAATAACCACATCAATGTCCTCAAGCTCACAAGGACCAATTTCATGCATAATTTCCCTATAAAGCTCATAAGGAATAGCACTAGAACTAGCACTAATACCACATAAACCATAATAGCAATTATCACCAATTCTAACAGAAAGCACAAGGACACTAGCTTTTCTAGCTTTTCTAGGATGTTAGAAGCGTCTTCACAGAAGACAATGTGCTCATCCTCTATATTTTTAGTAACAAGATCTTTCACAATAGATACCACAGGTAATTTATTTGCTCATCGGGTTCCACGGTTTTCTTTGCACTTTTGCTAACCACATTAGCTATGATAGAATGTTCCTTTACCTTAGAAGGAAAGGGGATTTTCTCAACATAAGGTTCGGGCAAGATAGGATCAATAGTACAAACTTCAATGCTAGCAGGAACATGGGTGACAATATCTATATAAGGAGCATGGTACTTGTCCCACTCCTTTTTGGGAATTTCAATATAATAGGCAAAGGTTTTAAAACATTTTGAAAGAACTTGAGAATCAAGACCATACTCAGTACTAATATCATAGAAGTCATCAGTTCCCATAAAGGATTTAATGCATTCATAATCATAATTTATACCTGACTTTCTTCCTTTGTCATTCTCCCATGCTTCAGTGTTCTCTTGAATACGTTCTAGGAGATCCTATTTAGCTTGTTCCTTCATACGTGTGAATGATCCAGCACAAGAAGCATCTAGTAAATCTTTATCATGAAGAGAAAGCCTTGCATAAAAGTTATTGATAATAATACTGTTAGGGAGTTCATGAATAGGACATTTAAGCATTAGTAACTTCAATCTCCCCCAAGCTTGAGCTGTACTTTCTCCATCACGAGGCCAAAAGTTATATATCAGATCCCTATCCTTATGAATCTCACTAGGAGGATAGAATTAGAATAAAAGAGAGGTATTATTTCCTCCCATTCCATGGATTGTCCATTCTTAAGCATCTTATACCATTATTTAGCTCTTCCTTTCAATGATATAGAGAGTAACTTCTTCTTCACCTGTTCAGTTGTGATACCTGCACACTTAAACAACCCGCATAATTCATGGATAAAAAGCAAGTGATCCTCAGGGTGGACAGTTCCATCCCCTAAATAATAATTATCCATAACACGATCAACAATACTTGTAGGTATATTAAAAGGATCTATCTTAACAGGTGGTGGTTCATCTACTACCCTAATAGTGGTAGTAGTTTTCCCAAACAGAAAACCAAGTGGGTTATCCATATTGGAAACAAAGTAACAAACAGAAATAAAAACAATACTCATAGTAGAAGTTTCCTTTAGCAGTTCCACTCTTAAATAGCGCTTCACTCCCTAGCAATGGCGCTAGGAAATAGTCTTGATGACCCACAAGTATAGGGGGTGTATCATAATACTTTCGATAAATAGGAGTGTCGATCCCAACAAGGAGCATAAGGTGTTGAGTAGTGGTATGGAGCCGGAAATCTCTGTAAATACTTGGCAAACGGGTTTTTAGGGTTTCTGATAAACGGGCAAACGGGTTCGGGTTTCTGTCACTCCGGCAACCCCACAATTAGTAGCCAAATACACAATGCATTCCCCTAGGCCCATAAATGGTGAAGTATCATGTAGTCGATGTTCACATGACACCACTAGAAGAATAGCACCATAACTTAAATACTAAACCATTGAATACTATCTCAACACAAATCCGCTACTAACAACATGACTTCTCCCATGTCCTAAAGAACTAAACGAACTACTCATGAGACATGATATGGATGAAGATCAAAGATGATATGGTGATGGATAACAATCTGAACATAAACAATAATCCGATGGTTCCACTCACAAGCATCAACTACAATAGTAATCAACACCGGGAAAGTTTCCCCTAAGAACTATGCAAGATTCAACACAATTATTACAACGGGATGGAGTGGTGATGATGGTGCTGGTGGAGATGATGGTGTGGATGATGATGATGATCCCGATGAAGTCTAGCTTGATGATGGTGTTGATGGTGACGATCTCCCCTCTCCGGGAAAGAATTTCCCCGGTAGAAATCTGCCTGCCGGAGAGCTCTTTCTCTCTCAGTGTTTTTCATCCCGCAGAGGCGGCGGAATCTTTCTGTGGTTGCTCCATGTGTATTAGGGTTTCGAGGAGAAGATATAGGCGAGAGGGTAGAGCCAGAGGTGGGCCAGGTGGGCCACACCCCTATAGGCGTGGCCTAGGGTGGCTCGTTCCTGGGGGTTTGGGCCCCATGTGGCCCATCTCCGCCTCCCCTTCTGGCATTCTTCGTCTTCTGGGAAAATAGGATTTTACGTAGTTTTTCTTGTATTTTTCTGATCTTCGCGAAATTGCATCAATACACCGCTTTTTCCATCAGAATCCCGACTCTGGAAGTTCATCCTCCAAGAATCATCCAACATGTAAAAATAGATGAAAAGACATGAGTAACACCTCTTAATATGAAATATATCAATGAATAGAGGCAAATTATGATATAGAATGGTGATGCAAATTGGACGTATCAAAGATCTTCAGTCTGAATTCCGAGAGTTGGTTGCTTAATTCTCCTATTCTGGTGCAGAGTAATGCTTTGGGTGCGCGATGGACTGATCACCATCTGACTACTCTTATCATTCGCTCTTGTACATTGAATGGTGGACCGATGCAATTATACTCCTTCCATGGAAGTTATACGTGGCCTTACCCTTTTGAGACCTTTACCTTCGTCTTTGTTTCCCTGGAGTGTTCTCTTGATGAATGTAAGCAACGACCCCTTGTTGGTGGTGTCGCTGATTTAAATATGAAGAAAGAACCCTTGTTAGTGGTGTCGCGATGATCTACATGAAGCAAGAAGATTCAGATTGTTGGCCTTCTTCCTTGTACCAGGAGGCGGATCTCGAGGGCGAGATCCATTGTTAGTGGTGTTGAATTGTAGCACCCCGGGTAAAACCACTACTAGAATCGCTTGTTGTTTTATCTTCGTGCATCATCATGGAATCATCATGCATTTATTCTCCTAAAACTATTTTCCAAAAACCCTATTTTTTCTTTCTACATTATCCCCTCTTATTTCAAAGTATAAGATCCGGTCTACCAAGATCTTTTATTTGTCTAAAAAATATTTGTAAAAGCTTTTATAAAATATAAAAATATTTTGCTATCGGGGAGGCAGTCTAGCCCGTCGGACCAGAGGCCCAACCGACTAGACCACCTACTACCCGATTAGACCTATACCTAAACCCTAGACTTAAACCGGCTAGGCCCAAAAGACCCAGTCGGCTGAAACCCTAGCCCATCCAACCTACCCCAAACCCCAATCTATCCCAACCCCAATTTTTCCTCCCAGCTGTCGCACCCTTGGCGGCACGCAACACACAAACCACCGCATGCATACATGTCACACTCGTCGTGCCCAACCCGCTCGCTATACCCACTGCACAGCCCAAGCCCCACCCAGCGCCTCGCACCCACCTGCCCACAATTGTCCGCGTACGAGCGACGCGTCTCGCCTGGCCCGCTCCTCTCACCAACTGCACGACCCCGTCCCCGACCTCATGACCCCATACTTCCCCAGCGTGTCCCTGTGTGTCGCCTCACCGCCCTCGAGGCTGGTCCTCCTCTGTTCTATCCGACCGCCGCTGCCCGCAGGCCACCTCACGCCGACCCAGCTCGCCTGGCCTCCGCCTGCAGCGCCCTTGCAGCGACCGGATTCTCCCGCTGCTCGCCTCGCCGCCCGGCCACCCTCTGCTCCTCCCATCTGCAAGGCGATCGACCGCCTCGTCGGCAACCTCTGCAAGTGCGCCCCTCCGTTTTCGGCATGCCGAGCCCCGTGGTGCATCCATCCTCCGAGCCGCCGTAGGCCCGACCGCCTCCACGACACCTGCTTCATGCCGGCCTCGCCGCCTCGCCTCTGCTCCCCTCCTCGCGGGCAGCAGCGCGCCGTCCTTGGCCTCGCCTCACCGGCCCGAGCAGCCCTCTTCTTGCTCGTCCCTGACCATCACCCGCCATCGTCGTCTCCATCGCGTGTCTTGCTTCAGTAAGACCGTCACCAGCGGAACCTCCTTTGTTGCATTCCTGTTGCTACAGTTCTTGATGTCCTCGGTGGCCTCAATTTGAAGAACCAGTCACTACATATTCGGTGTTGTTACACTCCTGCCCGTATGGTTGTGCTGATGCCCGACTTGGTGTATTAGCCCCTTTGTGGTGTTGATGCAGTTAGGCTATCACAGCATCAATCACGGGAAGGAAGTGCAACCGCCAAAGTCTCCGACACCAACACCAACCCTGAAGAACCCTGCCGAGGACCTCTAAAAGACCTCTACCTGGATCCGATGGTCAAGAACCCAAGCCGAAACTCGAAGACGAAACCGAAGACCAGGACGCCAAGGACTCCTACCGGAACGGGTGAAGCGGGTGCCTCAAGATATGCTTCACGGACGCCGAGACCTTGAAGAATCCGATCCACGAATCTGAAGCCCGATCCTAGACCGAAGACCGACCCGGCGCCGGACCCCCGAACCCAAGATCGTCGGAACCATGTGTGACCCCTATCCGAGCCCGCCCTATTTTTATAATATGTCATATATACTTGTGCATTTAAATTGTCATGCTTGCACATATTTCATGTGGTTTGGGGGCATTATGCCAATTCACCTAATAATTAAATATGAAGACCATATGCGGGCTTTTCTAGTCTTATATTGGCCCATTTAAATTTGTGTAGCAAACCGATGCTATATTTTACCTTGTTAATACAACATTCAAATTGTGGGGTATCTAAACAACGTGAACCATATAATTAATTGTCGGGACCCCGGTTCCATTTAATATAGCCTAGTTGCATCGCACCGTTGCCATGTCATACATCATCCATGCATCATGCCGGATCTTCTATCATAGTATTAAATAGTGCATCCGGTGTTTCTTTTAGTGCATTGCTTCTTCACGGATTAGGCCGATGAGTTGATGCGAGTGATGCCCGTTCTTTGGATGAACCTTCGGCAGTGTTTCTCAGGTGAGCATTCTCCCCCTTTCTATCTATTTTACATTTCTAGTCTTTACTTCCTCCTGTTGATCTATTGCTATCTGTGTTGCGATGCTATAGATTTCGTACCCCTTTGTACTTTCCTGCAGCCCATATATTGCCATGGACACCTCCTATTACCTGTTGTTTGGTAGATAGTCGGCCTTGCGAGTCGTAGTTGCTTGCTCAGGTGCTGCTTCGCATTGTCGATGTTCCACCATTGTTGGGTGGTTGGTACATGCTTAATGATGGAGATGATCATGGCTTTAATTATCGTTTAATAACTAAAATTGAAAGTAGGTAAATAATGTAGAGGCACTGGTGGGTAATAGACAATATTTGATTTTTAACCGCTCACTAGTGTCCCGTAGGACCCTGAGTTCTTGACACCTGTTCCGAGATCGAGCGCGCTAACCACAGGTGGGATGTGTGGGCACCCCCATCGATTTAGTACCTGATTTCAAAGTACTGTACTGGGGGCCACAAACTAGTTGGGGCCTTTATTACTATCTTGTACTTATGCCATGCTTTACTGCTTTATTTACTATTGCGCGTGGAGCGCCTGTACTGTTTAGGAACCCCGTGCCACGTTTTCGTTGTATCGACAAGCCCAGTCACACTTTTGGGTTCCCGGTCGTTTACAACCATCGCCTGTCAACACCCGAGATTTTAAACCCAGATGCCTGTTATGCCATAAATCGCAATCCCAGGATTACCATTTTTGCGAGACATAACAGAATTGGATACCATAGTACATCATCCATTACAACCGTACATAAGTTCTTACACAAATAGGGATCTCATGATCCAGTTCTTAATACAACATCAAGCAGCAGAATACGTAATAATAACGGTAGCGTAGGCGAAGCTCCATCTTCGGGGTCACAGGCAATGCTGACGATGCGGGATGATCCTAGTTGTCGTAACCTTCCTGGGGTCCATCCTCCAGGTACTCCTCTTCATAGTCTGGCCACGGGAATAGCCAGGGACAAAGCCATGAGTACTCTTTAAGTACTCGCAAACTAATACTAACAAGTGAAATGGGGTTTTGAGAATAGGACACTAGGCTCTAGGGTTATTTTGCAAAAAGCCAGATTTATCTCTACTAAGTTTAGAAGCAATGAATGCTAGTTGAAAGTTTATAACACCTAAGCGGGAACTTGTATTTCATATCACAACCCTGTTGTGGTCAAGTCAAAGTCTCAATTCATTTCACAAGTCATTTTGAAAAGTCTGACGGGGGAACAGTATGGCCACTCCCACTGTCCATAACCGCGGACGCGGCTATTCGAATAGTTTGACACTCTGCAGAGATTGTACACTTTCACCACAACATTCGATACATCCATCAGGAACAAATCCTGAATTCACCATACTAAGTATGCGGATAATCAATCCTAACCTTTCAATTACATGCCCTAGTATAAGCACCTCTCCTGTGAGTTTGGCCTCCCAAGCATGACCAACTGTCATCTTGGGTACTGCACATGTGGACAATCTTCACAAGGTAGCCTCAGCTCAGACCTTGGCTGTGAGGGAGCTAATACTAAGGTATATAAGTTTCCAGTCAAGCCCTACCCAATCTTCAGGTATTGTGATTGTACGATAAAATTGGAATGGTATCGCATCCAGATAACCATCAGTTTTATAAAGGGCTAAGGCTCATGCCTCAACATTTTCATCACCAAAATCATCAGGTGTTCAGAAACACATGTCCAAAACATTTCAATAGAATGATCCATCATTGCAAGGTTTTCATAACCATTTTTCCACCAAGTATTCCCATCTAAAGTTGATCAAGTTTTATGCTTAGCACTAGTAAGTGGGGGTAGGCACTAATGAGGGGTGGTGGACTAGTGGAGTTTCAACTAAGTACAACCTTATGTCTCAGGCTGATATCAAGGTTTCTAACTTAGGCCAAATTTTATGCTCTTTATGCAACCTTCACATATCTTTCTAGTATCTACCAATCTCTTAAGTAAACTCTAAGTAAGCTTTGATAAAGAAATAAAGTATAAAGCTTGTAAGTAAAAACTAGGATTGGTTTATCAAGTGGATATGATCACATATGCTTAAGGCATATAGTGGTCATAGTAACAAGTAGTGGTTTGTGGCATCAGTAGGGTATCTTGCAAGGGTTAGCTTGCATTGGTCCACTTAGTTAATAAATCTTGCATATTCAACTAGTAGTATTAAGATTGCCTTGTGCAGAGCAGTGGTTGAAGTTCTCCTCGACTTCTTCTTCGTAGAATCCTCCTTCCTCCTCGTATCCTTGGTCGGTACTAGCGTCTATAAATAAATACGAGGTACACAATCACCAAACAATACTTAACTACTTGCAATCATCACACACAAGGGTCCTATAGATGATCTAACATCATCACTAACATTACAAGATTAAGGCTTGGTTTAATTCCATTTATTTTTAGAAAAGTAATTTCTACTCATTGAAAAACTACTTAAGATTTAATATTCTCCAAACCAAACATGGGATCATTGACACATGTCATCACCACGTATTTTAGTCCATGGGAATATGAATTAAAGTGGTGTCACAATTTAATAAGGTTTTACCCTTTTATTTTAATTAATGTGTCTAGACATGCCTATGTAGCATTCTTTTATTACTTGAACATTATTTCTGCAAGTAAACCTATATATTTTTATATATTCTGAAAGGTATGGTTAAATGTGATTTTTGAGAGTTGGAATCAACTCAAAATATATTATGGTTTAAATTTGAAAAATGTTTGAATGCAGAAAATCTTCTGTCTTGTTATTTTTACAATGGATGATCTATAGATCCAAATGACTTGAATCCAACGGGCTTGGATTCAGAATTCCCAGACCTTTCTAACAAAATTGGTTTCATTCAATTTGGTGCACTGAATCGATCTGGGTTGATTTTTGAAATTGGGTACAGAACTGTGTTTGAAATAAAATAGAAAAGGTTTAATTCAAATAACTGGGCTGCGCGGGAAAGGTTAACGGGCCGGCCTGCTAAGCGTAGTGCTTCCGCGGGCTGCTTAAGTGGGTGTCCCCACTCGTTAATGAGACAGGGGTGCTAAGCGGTACGGGGAAACGTGGGTCGTTTGATCTGATTCTAATCCAACGGCTGGGAGTCATCGTCGACGTTGGGCAACGCCGGCGAGAAAGAAACCTAGCGCGGCCAGTGAGGGTTGCTGGGGGCTCACCGAGGTGCTGGCGAGGGTCGGCGAGGCGGGCGAACGACAAAGTCAACGACGGCGAACTCAGGGGTGGTCGCGGCAGCTCCTAGGATGGACGAAATCGATGGCGCCCTTCTTCTCCAGAGGCGGCGGGCTCCGGTGAAATTCTGGTGAAGTGCTGCTCGCCTTGCTCCGGGAACGGTGTGGCACGATCAGTAAGGAGAAGGGAGTATAATGGTGTGAATAATTCGATCGGGGGTGGCCTCTATTTATAGTCGAGCGAGGGGACCGTCGGGGCGCACGGTGAGCTCGTCGGGGGCGATGGTACAGGAGGCTATTGGCATGGGCGAAGGTAGGGGACGGTGCGGTGTTCCCTGGCGATGCTCAATGACATGGTTTCGAGGCGTGGGGCGGTGCGGCTTGGTCTGGAACACGCGACGCTCTGCGCGGCAGAGGCGGCGTCTTCGACGGCGAGCGGTGGCTGTGCGTCACGGGGCGGCGAACGGGGATGTTTGGCGGTCTCCTGGATCGGTGGTGATCGTGTATGCATGCGGTGAGGGCGGCGTGCGGTCTGTGGGCTTCGGTCGAGGGTGGCGCTCTGGCGCACGCTCGGCATTGTCGCTGGCGGTCTGGGCGCGGTCTGTGCGTGTGGTCCAGGGGTTGGCAAGGTTCGAGTGGTGGACAGGGAGTGGCGGTGGACGGTGGGCTGCCTCCCAGACATGCTGGCTAGGCCTGTTTCTCCTCCTAGCTTGTTGTCGACATGGGGGTGACAAGGTTGGCTTCGGCTGTTCACCATTGATGGTTTTGGCAAGTTCACAGGGGTGCTAGTGCTTGGTTAATCTTGCTAGATGATCTACTGAGATGGTTGTGAGCTAGATAGGGAACCAGTTAGGCACAAAACACTGCACACTATAGTGTTTTGATTTTGTTTGATTTGTGTCTGCCAAGTGTTTGATGAAATGGCCGCATGAAATCAAGTTTTGAATTTTGAAAAGATTTTTGGTGGGTGTGCTAGATTGGTCTGGTGAGTCTGCAGATGCTTGGGTTTTGAAAGTTGAGTTGGTTTGAGTGGTTTTTGAAAAAGTGGGATCTTCCCATATGATAAAGATTCAATTTTGAATTGTCATTTAAACTATGCATTTGAAAGTTTTTGTATGATCACAAAGTGGGCCTTGATACGTTGTTATGAGTACAATCAAGGGGTGCAAAGATCCAGAAAAGTTTCTGTTAGGTTCTGAAAGTTTGAGACAGCCAAAGTAGGCATGGGAGTTAAATTGGTCAAAATGACCATTCCTTTATTTTATTTGTTTTGATTTATTTGTCTTTAGGAAAAGTGTGGGAAATGTTTTAGATGATGCTTATTTCACCTAGGAAACATTTTACAAGCAAGGCAACATACAAACAAGGTGGTTCAAAAGAATTTTCAAATTCAATGCATACTCATATGCATGCATTCATAATTTTATTTAGAAAAGTTTTTGTTAACCCTAATTTTGATGCTTAGAGTTTGATGATCCAACCTTAATATTTTTGGGATGTTACAAACCTTCCCCCCTTAAACAAACTCTCAATCCGAGATTTGAAAAAGGACGAAAAGATTACCTAGGATTTGAAGAGATCGGGAAACTCCGTCCTGATGTGATCTTCGCGCTCCCAGGTAGCTTCCTCTTTTGTGTGGTTGCTCCACTGAATCTTGATAAACTTGATGCTTCGGGTTCGGGTAGTTCGAAAAGCTTCTTCCAAAATACGGATGGGTACTTCAGGATAGGTCAGGTAATCATTGATCTCTATGGTCCGGTGATCGATATTCTTGAACACTTCGGTCTTCTCGGGGACTTCGAGACACTTGCGAAGTAACAAGATATGGAACACATTGTGCACGGCTGACATCTCTTCAGGTAGTTCTAACTGATACGATACTTCTCCTCGACGGTTTAGAATCTTGAAAGGTCCGATATATCTGGGGGCTAACTTTCCCTTGAGTTGGAAACGCTGCATTCCCTTCAATGGCGACACTTTCAGATAAACAAAGTCTCCTACGTTGAAGGCGAGGTCTCTACGTCTCTTGTCGGCGTAACTCTTCTGTCTATATTGGGCGGTCTTGAGGTGCTCACGAATCTTGTGAACCTTCTCTTCTGCTTCTCGTAGGATGTCGATTCCGAAGATCTGACTCTCTCCTACTTCCGACCAATTCAAAGGGGTGCGACACTTCCTTCCGTACATGAATTCAAAGGGGGCCATTTGCAAACTGGCTTGATAACTGTTGTTGTATGAAAATTCTGCAAACGGCAGACAGTCTTCCCACTTGGATCCATATTCTAAAACACATGCTCTCAGCATATCTTCGAGTATCTGGTTTACTCGCTCCGTTTATCCATCGGTCTGAGGGTGATACGCGGTACTGAAATCTAGACGGGTTCCTAAACCTTCTTGGACTTTCTTCCAGAATCTCGAGGTAAGCTGAGTTCCTCGATCCGATACGATGTTCCTGGGGACTCCATGCAAACTAACGATTCTAGCGATGTACAACTCCGCTAGCTTCGAACTCTGATATGTGGTCTTGACGGGTAAGAAATGGGCAACTTTGGACAATCTGTCCACTATGACCCAGATAGAGTCATTTCCCCTACTAGAAGTAGGTAGTCCAGTGATAAAGTCCATTCCTACAGAATCCCATTTCCATTCCGGAATCTGCAATGATTGCGACAATCCAGCGGGTCTTTGATGTCCTGCCTTGACTCGCTGACATATATCACACTTGGCGATATAGCTTCCGATTTCTCTCTTCATCTTATGCCACCAAAATTGCTCTTTTAAATCTTGATACATCTTAGTTCCTTCGGGATGGATAGAATAAAGAGTATCATGAGCCTCCTTCAAAATAACTTCTTTCAACTCGGAATCTGCTGGTACACAAAGGCGTCCTTTGTACCACGAAACTCCTTCTTCGTCTTCGGTGAATCCTGGTACTTTGCATGTACCGATACGACGCTTGATTCCGTCGATACTAGCATTTCCTTTCTGCGCCACTTTAATCCGACTGATCAAAGTGGGCTGGAGTTCTATGCTAGCCAAAAATCCTTCACTTACTAGTTCCATCCGAAAATCTTCCATCTCTTTGTGCAAACTTGGTTGCTCCTTCAAAATCATGGAGTTCAAGCGGCACGGCAATCTGCTAAGGGCATCTGCTACCACGTTGGCTTTACCAGGGTGATAGTGAATGTCCAGGTCGTAATCCTTGATTAGCTCAATCCATCTTCGCTGCCTCATATTCAGATCCTTCTGAGTGAATATATACTTTAGGCTCTTGTGATCCGAATATATCTCACAACGGTTTCCCATCAGGTAATGTCTCCATGTTTTCAGGTCTAGAACTACGGCTGCGAATTCGAGGTCATGGGTTGGGTAGTTTTGCTCGTGCTTCTTCAGTTGTCGGGATAGATAAGATATAACTTTGCCTTCTTGCATTAGCACACATCCGAGACCGATCTTGGATGCATCACAATACACATCGAAGGGCTTCGTGATATCTGGCATGATCAAGATTGGGGCTGAAATCAATCTCCTCTTGAGTTCTTGAAAACTCGCTTCACATTTGTCGGTCCATTCAAACTTCTTGTCCTTCTTCAGCAATTGGGTCATGGATCGGGCGACACTAGAGAATCCTTCTACGAATTTGCGGTAATATCCCGCCAATCCGAGAAATGCACGAACTTGGTTTTGAGTGGTTGGGGCTTGCCAATCTTCTACATCTTTCACTTTGGCAGGGTCAACGGAAATTTCTCCGGCTGATACAATGTGACCGAGGAATCCTACCTCCTGTAACTAGAATTCACATTTGCTAAACTTTGCATACAACTGATGCTCTCTAAGGGTTCCAAGAATGGTCCTTAGGTGTAGCTCATGTTCTTCTTCTGATTTGGAATAAATCAGAATGTCATCGATGAAAACAACGACAAACTTATCCAGGAAGTCCATAAAAATCTTATTCATGAGATTCATGAATTAAGCGGGGGCATTGGTTAGTCCAAAAGACATGACAGTATACTCATACAATCCATATCTGGTGGTAAAGGCAGTCTTTGGAATATCCTCTGCACGAATTTTGAGTTGATGATAGCTAGTTCTAAGATCAATCTTAGAAAACACTTTGGCACCGGTCAACTGATCAAACAAATCTTCTATCTTGGGCAAGGGATACTTTTCTTGATGGTGACATCATTCAATTTCCGATAATCCGTACACAAACGGTTACCTCCACCCTTCTTGTCCACAAACAAAACAGGTGATCTCCAAGGTGACGCACTTGGTTTAATCAATCCTATTTCCAGCATGGCATCCAGTTGCTTCTTCAGTTCTGCTAGCTCTGACGGGTTCATACTATAGGGTCTCTGGGCTATGGGTCCGGTTCCAGGGATTAGTTCGATGATAAACTCAATATCCCAATCTGGGGGCATACCGGGCAAAACATCTGGAAATACATCGGGGTATTCACAGACTATCCAGACTTGGTCAATGGTGGGTTGGGCTATACTCTTGTTACACTTGAATTGACGAGGTAAGGTTTCAGATATATGCTCGATTGATATTCCGGCTGTACTGGTCATGGTTATGGCTTTCTTGACACAGTCAATCAATCCTTTAAGTTTGGACATCCAATCCATTCCTAGTACTACTTCCAAACCTTTAGTTCCGAGTACTATCAGATTTGCATAAAAATCTATGCCATGGATTCGGATAGGGACGGCTTTGCAAATTTGCCTAGCCTTGGTGGTTGATCCGGGAATTTGAACAATCATAACATGGTTCAGTTTTGTTGGTTGAATTTTACTAGTGCATGCAAATTCTTCAGTAACAAATGAGTGTGATGCTCCATAATCAAACAACACTCTTGCAAGTACTGAATTAACAGAAAACATACCCAGCACGACATTTGGCGCTTCCTGAGCTTCTTCAGCATGCATGAGAAAAAGACGGCCGTTGCGGTTGAGCGAATTCCCTGGGGCAAATCTTCTTCCTGGCTGAACACGACGCTGTTGCTGAGCTGGGACATTGGTATTGGGGGCGGTAGCATTCTTCTTGTTGGGGCACTCGTTGGAATAGTGGCCTTTATTTCCACAGTCATAACAGGTCACTTGCGACTTGTCCTTTGCTGCTACAGGCACAGCATTGCTTCCAGTCCTCGGGGCAGTGTTGGTGTTGGCGGTAGCATTGTTGTTGTTGAACTTGGGTGGGGCACGATTGAAATTGCTAGCGTTGCCGGGGTTGTTGTGATTTCTTCCGGGCCTAGGGTTTCCACGGTTGGGATAGGTCGGACGGTTCATCGGGGGTCTGTTGGTTCTTGGGGCAAATCCGGGAGATGGGTTGGGGCGATACTTTGGGGTCTGATGGGTTCCTGGTTGATGCATCATGTGACGCTTGCGGTTCTCATTGGCTTGGTTGATCTTTCCTTCCATCTGGATAACAGAGTCGACAAGGGCTTCAATATCCGCAAAGGGGATATTGACTAACACTGTCTGCATCTCATCATGCAGACCATTCAGGAATCTTTCTTTCTTCTTGGCTTCGGTGTCGATCTCATCCGGGGCATACCTAGCTAATGACAAGAATTTGTCATGGTATTCCACTACAGTCATCCTTCCTTGCTTCAGCTCTCTGAACTCGTCTCTCATTCTCTTGATCAAACCTGGTGGCACATGGATTCTGCTAAACTTGACCTTGAATTCCTCCCAGGTCATCATCTGGCCTCCGGTCATTGCGCGAACACTGTTCCACCATGCCCTGGCATCTCCGGCTAGATAGTGGGTGGCGAATAGAACTTTCTCGTTGGCTTCCACTCCAGCGACTTCTAAGTTATTTTCCATGGTCTACAGCCAATCATCGGCGTCTAGGGGTTCTTCCGACTTAGTGAAAATAGGTGGGTTGGTATTCTGGAAATTCTTGAGCTTAGATCCATGGTTGTCCTGATTTTCGTGGCCTTGGTTGTTGTGGGCAAGCTGGGCTATCTGCTGCAGTGTGGCTAGGTTGGCTTGACGTTTCGCTCTTTCAGCTTCGCGGTCAGAAGTCAACATTTGTAGAATCTGGAACATCGGGTCCGGGTTGAACCACTTCCTCCACGTGGCATCTGAAGATTGAGATAGATCATGAGAAAAGAGGGAAATTTCTAAGGTTTTGGGATTTTGCAAAGTTTTAAAAGTTTGACTCAGATTTTTCTAGCAACTCGCTTTTCATTCATTCATTCATAGCACACGATACAACACACACCACAACAAAGAAAAACAGATGGTTTTAAGAACCATTCTGAGAACTGTGATACAGTGGGACCGAATACTACTCACTACGCTAGTGCTCAAGTGCTACTACTCCTTAGAATATGTGGCCTCATCATCCTCATCATCATCGATGAAGGCGAAATCATCCTCATCGGTGAAGAAATCCATAGCCTGATCCTCCAGAAAATCATTGTCATCGCTGAGATAGGAGTAGGGGTCTCCACGAAGATCTTCTCCGGCATTTTCCCTTTCCTCCAACTGCATGTCTCTCTCGTTGATGGTCTCCTCCAGAGATGAGATGCGGTGGCGAAGACGGGCAATGATGCGCTCCTTCATGTCGAGCTGACGGCGGCGAGACTTGCGATCCTTTGCTAGCATGGCGATGGTTTGGTCCTTCGTCTTGATGATGGCAGACTTGTGGTTGCAGTAGTCACGACAGTTGTCTAACTCCTGCTGACGATCGTACATCATGAAGCTAAGGTGGTCCAATTGGGTCTTCAGCTCGGGGTGGTATGGGGCTTCCAGTGGTTGTCCATTAGCATCACGCCTTGGGAAACACTCAAAACGAGTACCCTTGATCTGATTGATGCTCTGCCCACACAGACGGGAAAGAGCATCTTGCATGGCCCTGGCAAATCCATCGAGCCAGTTGTTTTATCTCAAGGTAAACTGAATTCCCTCAGCAGTGGGAGGTTCAATCTTTCCTCGGAGACTTGCAACAATTAGCCACTGCAGATCTTCTCCTCCTTGATCATTGAGCTGAGCTCCGAAGAACTCGGGGTGCGGACGCTCCAGAAGTTCCGAAAGCTGGTCCAAATCCCTCTCAATGATCAGGTCTCCTCCATTCCCCAGTTTGTAAAACTTGCTGTACTTCACGTCCATCTATAAGAATATAGGATGAGCAAGTTAGTAGAGTGATCAAGTGTGTCAAAATTTTATGTATTTTGCAAGAGTTTTTTAGGAACATGAATTTTCATGAAAGAATCAAAGGGATAAGAATGAGAATAAGTTTTTGTAAATATTTGCTTTCTTTGGTTTTGAAACTAAGTTTTTGATTCAAACGTCCAGTCTAACTAGGGTCTCCTATGGTCAGGATGGCCCTGATACCAACTTGTCAACACCCGAGATTTTTAATCCCAGATGCCTGTTATGCCATACATCGCAATCCGAGGATTACCATTTTTGCGAGACATAACAGAATTGGATACCACAGTACATCATCCATTACAAACCATACATAAGATTTTACACCAAATAAGGATCTCATGATCCAGTCTTAATACAACACAAGCAGCGGAATACGTAACGGTAGCATAGGCGAAGCTCCATCTTCGGGGTCACATGCAATGCTGACGATGGGAGATGATCCTAGTTGTCGTAACCTTCCTGGGGTCCATCCTCCAGGTACTCCTCTTCATAGTCTGGCCATGGGAATAGCCAGGGACAAAGCCATGAGTACTCTTTAAGTACTCGCAAACTAATACTAACAAGTGAAAGGGGTTTTTGTAATAGGACACTAGGCTCTAGGGTTGTTTTGCAAAAAGCCAGATTTACCTCTACTAAATTCAGAAGCAAAGTATGCTAGTTAAAGCTTTATAACCCTAAGTGGGAACTTGTATTTCATATCACAACCCTGTTGTGGTCAAGTCAAAGTCTCAATTCATTTCACAATTCATTTTGAAAACCTCTGATGGGGGAACAGTATGGCCACTCCAACTGTCCATAACCGCGGACGCGGCTATTCGAATAGTTTGCCACTCCGCAGAGATTGTACACTTTCACCACAACATTCGATACATCCGACAGGAACAAATCCTGAATTCACCATACTCAGTATGCGGATAATCAATCCTAACCTTTCAATTACACGCCCTAGTATAAGCACCTCTCCTGTGAGTTTGGCCTCCCAACCATGACCAACTGTCATCTTGGGTACTGTACAGGTGGACAATCTTCACAAGGTAGCCTCAGCTCAGACCTTGGCCGTGAGGGAACTAATACTAAGGTATATAAGTTTCCAGTCAAGCCTACCCAATTCTCGGGTATTGTGGTTGTACGGTAAAATTGGAATGGTATCGCATCCAGACAACCATCAGTTTTATAAAGGGCTAAGGCTCATGCCTCAACATTTTCATCACCAAAATCATCAGGTGTTCAGAAACACATGTCCAAAACATTTCAATAGAATGATCCATCATTGCAAGGTTTTCATAACCATTTTTCCACCAAGTATTCCCATCTAAAGTTGATCAAGTTTTATGCTTAGCACTAGCATCTATAAGTGGGGGTAGGCACTAATGAGGGGTGGTGGACTAGTGGAGTTTCAACTAAGTACAACCTTATGTCTCAGGCTGATATCAAGGTTTCTAACTTAGGCCAAATTTTATGCTCTTTATGCAACCTTCACATATCTTTCTAGTATCTACCAATCTCTTAAGTAAAATCTAAGTAAGCTTTGATAAAGAAATAAAGTATAAAGCTTGTAAGTAAAAACTAGGATTGGTTTATCAAGTGGATATGATCACATATGCTTAAGGCATATAGTGGTCATAGTAACAAGTAGTGGTTTGTGGCATCAGTAGGGTATCTTGCAAGGGTTAGCTTGCATTGGTCCACTTAGTTAATAAATATTGCATATTCAACTAGTAGTATTAAGATTGCCTTGTGCAGAGCAGTGGTTGAAGTTCTCCTCGGCTTCTTCTTCATAGAATCCTCCTTCCTCCTCGTATCCTTGGTCGGTACTAGCGTCTATAAATAAATACGAGGTACACAATCACCAAACAATACTTAACTACTTGCAATCATCACACACAAGGGTCCTATAGATGATCTAACATCATCACTAACATTACAAGATTAAGGCTTGGTTTAATTCCATTTATTTTTAGAAAAGTAATTTCTACTCATTGAAAAACTACTTAAGATTTAATATTCTCCAAACCAAACATGGGATCATGTTGACACATGTCATCACCACATATTTTAGTCCATGGGAATATGAATTAAAGTGGTGTCACAATTTAATAAGGTTTTACCCTTTTATTTTAATTAATTAATGTGTCTAGACATGCCTATGTAGCATTCTTTTATTACTTGAACATTATTTCTGCAAGTAAACCTATATATTTTTATATATTCTGAAAGGTATGGTTAAATGTGATTTTTGAGAGTTGGAATAAACTCAAAATATATTATGGTTTAAATTTGAAAAATGTTTGAATGCATAAAAGCTTCTGTCTTGTTATTTTTACAATGGATGATCTATAGATCCAAATGACTTGAATCCAACGGGCTTGGATTCAGAATTCCCAGACCTTTCTAACAAAATTGGTTTCATTCAATTTGGTGCACTGAATCGATCTGGGTTGATTTTTGAAATTGGGTACAGAACTGTGTTTGAAATAAAATAGAAAAGGTTTAATTCAAATAACTGGGCTGCGCGGGAAAGGTTAACGGGCCGGCCTGCTAAGCGTAGTGCTTCCGCGGGCTGCTTAAGTGGGTGTCCCCACTCGTTAATGAGACAGGGGTGCGAAGCGGTACGGGGAAATGTGGGTCGTTTGATCTGATTCTAATCCAACGGCTGGGAGTCATCGTCGACGTTGGGCAACGCCGGCGAGAAAGAAACCTAGCGCGGCCAGTGGGGGTTGCTGGGGGCTCACCTAGGTGCTGGCGAGGGTCGGCGAGGCGGGAGAACGACAAAGTCGACGACGGCGAACTCAGGGGTGGTCGCGGCAGCTCCTAGGGTGGACGAAATCGATGGCGCCCTTCTTCTCCAGAGGCGGTGGGCTCCGGTGAAATTCTGGTGAAGTGCTGCTCGCCTTGCTCCGGGAACGGTGTGGCACGATCAGTGAGGAGAGGGGAGTAGAATGTTGTGAAGAATTCGAGCGGGGGTGGCCTCTATTTATAGTCGAGCGAGGGGACCGTCGGGGCGCACGGTGAGCTCGTCGGGGGCGATGGTACAGGCGGCTATTGGCATGGGCGAAGGTAGGGGACGGTGCGGTGTTCCTTGGCAATTCTCAACGACATGGTTTCGAGTCGTGGGGCGGTGCGGCTTGGTCTGGAACACGCGACGCTCTGCTCGGCAGAGGCGGCGTCTTCGACGGCGAGCGGTGGCTGTGCGTCACGGCGCGGCGAACGGGGATGTCTGGCGGTCTCCTGGGTCGGTGGTGATCGTGTATGCACGCGGTGAGGGCGGCGCGCGGTCTGTGGGCTTCGGTCGAGGGTGGCGCTCTGGCGCACGCTCGGCATGGTCGCTGGCGGTCTGGGCATGGTCTGTGCGTGTGGTCCAGGGGTTGGCAAGGTTCGAGCGGTGGACAGGGAGTGGCGGTGGACGGTGGGCTGCCTCCCAGACATGCTGGCTAGGCCTGTTTCTCCTCCTAGATTGTTGTCGACATGGGGGTGACAAGGTTGGCTTCGGCTGTTCACCATTGATGGTTTTGGCAAGTTCACAGGGGTGCTAGTGCTTGGTTAATCTTGCTAGATGATCTACTGAGATGGTTGTGAGCTAGATAGGGAACCAGTTAGGCACAAAACACCGCACACTATAGTGTTTTGATTTTGTTTGATTTGTGCCTGCCAAGTGTTTGATGAAATGGCCGCATGAAATCAAGTTTTGAATTTTGAAAAGATTTTTGGTGGGTGTGCTAGATTGGTGCTGGTGAGTCTGCAGATGCTTGGGTTTCGAAAGTTGAGTTGGTTTGAGTGGTTTTTGAAAAAGTGGGATCTTCCCATATGATAAAGATTCAATTTGGAATTGTCATTTAAACTATGCATTTGAAAGTTTCTGGATGATCACAAAGTGGGCCTTGATACTTTGTTATGAGTACAATCAAGGGGTGCAAAGACCCATAAAAGTTTCTGTTAGGTTCTGAAAGTTTGAGACAGCCAAAGTAGGCATGGGAGTTAAATTGGTCAAAATGACCATTCCTTTATTTTATTTGTTTTGATTTATTTGTATTTAGGAAAAGTGTGGGAAATGTTTTAGATGATGCTTATTTCACCTAGGAAACATTTTACAATCAAGGCAACATACAAACAAGGTGGTTCAAAAGAATTTTCAAATTCAATGCATGCTCATATGCATGCATTCATAATTTTATTTAGAAAAGTTTTTGTTAACCTTAATTTTGATGCTTAGAGTTTGATGATCCAACCTTAATATTTTTGGGATGTTACATCGGCACACACCCTGGGTCCGTATCAGAGACGGCTGACTTCGTTGTGGGTAGCTTAGTGGGGTGGCCCCCATGTGCATGCTTTGGCTCTAGGAAACGTCGTGTCTGAAACCCCGTCGACATACCGTTCGGTGTATGTTTTGTGATCTTGTACCTGCCTAATCTGACAACAAGGGTGTGGGTGCGTGTGGAAACTTTGGTGCACCCCTGCAGGGTTAAATCTTTTTGAGAAGCCGTGTCCGTGGTAATGGACGACTTGGAGCACAGTTCTCGATCATAGACAACTATAACAAAAGTTTACTGTTATAATTTGACTTGTATCCTATATGACTAGTAAGTTGGATAACCAACCATGAAAAGAATGAATAAAACTGCCAACCGTGTGAGTTTCCTCGGCTTGACTTCCTCGTTTTGTCTCGAGGGGGAAATACCAAGATGGGTATGTTCGGTGGTAGTATCAGGTTGGATTCGAATAGGTCTTTCTCATCTTTCTCTGATAGCCGACAATTGTTTTCAATCTCTATAGGTTGTTTAGCGCATGTTGCGCTGCCGCTTCAGTCCACCATACCTATGTAGGCAAGGACCGCTGAATTCTAAGACTCGCCGTGTACTGGCCTCAGTACTGACCGCTCTCTTTTTCCTTTGCCCTTTGTCGGCACCCCTTTTGTTTGAGAAGGTTTTGAGATCGACGTCGTTAGCAGGGTTACCCTTCCGGCTTGGCATGGGCCGGGTTATGGACGCCATTGGTTATTCTTCAAGGCTCTTAGCTCAATTTGCATTTTATCCGTACTCGGATGTGTATCGTTTTCAACGTGATTTGGATATTTGTATTGTACATATGTATTCTTGACTCATTGAGTCGCTGTTGTATATATATGTTTTGTGGGTTCCATCGAGGACTATTGTGTAATTATATTACTTCGCTTTCCACCCGCACGCAAGTACCTGGTGGGAACCTTTGAATCGTTTCTATGCGGGTTTGGCGAGAATCGCTAAAACGTGCATAGAGCCGATCCAAGGGTGTTACATCAAGGTATTGCTTTCCTAGGCGATTCACATCGCGGATGAAGGGCTGCAAAGAAAATAGCACACCACATGAATAAAGGGCTCGGGGGATCGCACACAAGAAGAAAACAGACTACTTACATGGTCACTTGAAGACTCGGAGGGTTTTGCTTGCATCTTCCGAGCAACAATTGCACGAGCCCCTAGCCTCAGGGAGCTCGAGTTGTCGTATTTGGAGTCTTCCACCATCTTCGGGAATGTCGAAACAACTTTCGAATCCCCATGCATCTCTTTGAGTTCCTCCTCGAAATATTCTTCCGAGGAGTTCCTTCTAGCACATTTGATGAACCAGGTCAACGGCAAGCTAATACTTAGCATACCAAAAAACAACAACAAGGGAGCAGAAAATCACGAGGGAATGTCGGATAAGTCGAAGACTGGAGTCTCCTTCTTCTCCTTCCTCTTCTTGGTCGGCCGCTAAGGATCCATGGCCAGAATGGGCACAGTAGCAATAGGGGAGGCCGCACCCTCGTCCCCAGCATGACGCTCAAGGGAGGCAGGACCCCTTGGTGTCGGTGGCATCGCTCCATCCGAACTTTCGCTCCGGGACCTCTTGCGAGACATCCCTTCACTTTGCTCGGGGGCTTCGGTGGTAGGCGACTAAGCAGGAGGGAGTTCGGAGTCATAATCCGCGTCCCCACCATCAAGCGTAGATGTATGCTTCTCAGGCAGAGGCGGCATCATGCCCGCTACCTTGAAGTTCTGCGAGTCAAAGTCAAAATTAAAATTCAGTCAAACAAAAATAGCAAGCAATGAGCACACGAAAAGCATTATTGCAACCATAGGTTTCACCTGAGGGACTTACTTCTTCGCGTGAAAGGGGGAAGTCAGAGACTTCCCTGGCAGATCCTTGTCAGCTTTATGCTTCAATAGAGTCCGAAGCACTCTGTCAATCTCGGCCTAGGACATCTCCTCTTCTGACACCCTCGTCGGGTCGCTGGCGCCAGAGTACATAAACATCGAATGAGCCCTCGCTTAGAGCGGCTACACCCGACGCTTGAGAAAGGTGCGAAGAATGTCAACACCACTAACCTCCTTGCCTAGTACCAGCTGGAGCGCCTCCACCCGCTGATACCGCTTGTCCACCTCCTCGGCTTCGCCCTCCATGATGTCATTCGACCATGAACGCTTTTGAATGACCATTTTGATGGAGTCAAAAGGGGCCAGGCCATAGTGTTATCCGTCGAGCTTGACGTCACGGATGTAGAACCATTTGTTCCGCCACTACTGGACGGACTCGCAGAGATAGGAGTAGAACTAGACAGTGGGGCAGATGGAAATCCCGCACCCACCCAGTGGATAAACACCACTGATGCCAGATTGCCTCTTCAGAGAGTAGAGTCTCTTGAAGAGGCTGAAGTGTGGCTCGATACCGAGCCAGCACTCACAAAGTGTGATGAAGCACGCAATGTGGAGAAGATAATTGGGAAACAACTGATGAAGTTGTACCCCATAGAGGAAAATAAGCCCACGAAGAAACTCTTGGGCAGGCAAAGAAAGGCCATGAACAACGAAAGCATAAAACATGACTCGAAACCCTTCAGGTGGGTTCAGGATTACCTCCTGGTTCGGAAGAATAGCGTTGTCCTTGTTTTTGCAGATCAGACCAGACTCGTGCAGCTTGCGTAGGTCCGTGTCCCTCGTCTGGGTGCGCCGCCACCCACCATCGGTAACACGGCCGGCGACAGGAGCTTTCTTGGTGGCGCCAGTGGCGCTCAACCCCGCTGCAGCGAAGCCATTGATGCAGAAGCCCTAACGCGTGCCCTTCATCTCACCGTACACATGTCAATAGCATCCGGAATCGTCGTGAACACGCCGCCCACTACGCACGGGAATCGAGGAGGCACCGTAATTTTTGCCAAAATCACGCGTGACTAGTCAAATCCACGTCAGAAGGTGGGACCCACGATCGTCCTGTCGCATCGTATCTGCTACCATAGACGGTTGAGCTCACTAGGCTTCAGCAATGACATCATTAAAGAAAAAGCCAACAATGGCTCAAAACTTTCGACTGAACAAAAAGTACTTACTCGAGTCTATGAATCAACCATACTCGAGGGCTACTCCTATCAGGAGCCCTGGTCGCGCACCTGAGAAAAAAATGATGAAAAATACTTCTTCAAGTCCTACGTCGAGTCTGCGACTCCACTACGGGCTTGGGGGCTACTCCCATAGGGAGCGTTGGTTGCGCATTCGAAAAAACAAAGATGTTGATGGCATCTGCAGAACTAAAGTATCCGCTCGAGTCTATGAATCGAACAGACACTCGGGGGCTACTCCCATAGGGACCGCTTGTTAACACCCGGATTTTCAATCCCATATGCCTGTTATGCCATACATCGCAATCCCGGGATTACCATTTTTGCGAGACATAACAGATTGGATATCACAGTACATCATCCATTACAAACCATACATAACAACTCAAGCAGCGGAATAACGTAAAGATAACGATAGCATGGGCGAAGCTCCATCTTCAGGGTCACAGGCAATGCTGGCGATGGGAGCTGATCCTAGTTGTCGTAACCTTCCTGTGGTCCGTCATCCTAATATTCCTTTTCATAGTCTGGCCACGGGAATAGCCAGGGAAAAAGCCATGAGTACTCTTTAATTACTCGCAAACTAATACTAACAAGTGAAGGGTTTTTTAATAGGATATACTCAGCTCTAGGGTTGTTTTGCAAAAAGCCAGATTTACCTCTACTAAGTTCAAAAGCAAATAAAGCTAGTTGAAAGTTTTATAACACCTAAGGGGAGACTTGAATTGCATATCACAAATCTGTTGTGGTCAAGTCAAAGTCATAAACCATTTCATAAGTCATTTTGAAAACATCTAACGATAGAACAGTATGGCCACTTCAACTGTCCATAACCGCGGACGCGGCTATTCAAATAGTTTGACACTCTGCAGAGATTGTACACTTTCACCACAACATTCGATACATCCGTCAGGAACAATCCTGAATTCACCATACTTAGTATGTGGATAATCAATCCTAACCTTTCAATTACATGCCCTAGTATAGGCACCTCTCCTATGAGTTTGGCCTCCCAACCATGACCAACTGTCATCTTGGGAACTGCACAGGTGGACAATCTTCACAAGGTAGCCTCAGCTCAGACCTTGGCTGCAAGGGAACCCATACTAAGGTATATAAATTTCCAGTCAAGCCCTACCCAAATTTCGGGTATTGTGGTTGTACGGTAAAATTGGAATGGTATCGCATCCAGACAACCATCATTTTTATAAAGGGCTAAGGCTCAGGCCTCAACATTTTCCTCATCAAAAATCATCTCGTGTTTAAGAACACATGTCAAAACATTTCAGTAGAATGACTCATCATTCTAAGGTTTTCATAACCATTTTCACCAAGTATTCCCTGTTAGATGTATATATTTGTATATTGTACTTTCCCCATATGTTAGGGGGCTTCCTGCATATTTGCACCTATACCTGTACTATATATTGTGGCCTTTGGCCCCCAGAGGAATATAACTTGTCTATTCCTAGCATGGTATCAGAGCCGGTTTTAGGGTTTCTGTGCGCACCGGTACTCTGATTGTAATCGCCGCCGCCGTCAGCTCGCCCCGGCCTCCGCCGGTTCTAGTTCTGACCGCGCTTGCGTTGAAGCTTTGTCCTCTTCCTAGATCCGGCTGTCCTCCGTCCTCCGCATCTACACGCATACACCTTCCGTCTACAAACCACCTACACTCGCAGCATCCTTACCCTCCTGCATATCTCCCACTACCAATCGGGCCCCGCCACCGCTGTCCGCCTGCCCCACAGCAGCGCGTGCGCACATGCCTCTGCTGCTGCACCGCCCTACCCCGCAGCAGTGTGTGCGCCCTCCTGCCGCCACCTCCTACGCGAGGTCCCCGCCAGTCTGCTGCACGCAGCAGCGCGTGCGCACATAGGTCCCGTCGGCCCGCCACCTCCTGCTCCCCGACGACCTGCAGGAAGCCTCGTCGGATTTTGTCTGCGTCTGCTTGTGTCAGGATCAGATCTAGATCTGATCTGTGTCTAAAAAAAGATATGTCTTCTTCATCGGCTTATGTTGTGATTCCTCGCTGCCCGGTGGTTTTTGATGGCGCGAATTACCCTGGTTTCGCTGCCTTTATGCGCGTTCACATGTGCGGTCTCCGTCTTTGGGGTGTGCTCTCCGGCGAGGTCTCATGTCTGCCGTGCCCCCTTGCTCCTGTGCTCCTCTTCCGCCGACGCTGATTGTTCTCAGTGCGGATGCTTCTTAGGAGGCCAAGGATGCTGCTCAGGGTGGTGATGATAGTGCTGTTGCTGCTTATGACCTGAATTTCAAGCAGTACTCTTCTGATCTCGAGTCCTATCGACACGTGCTAACTGCTTACACTCAGTGGGTTGATGAGGATGCTCGTGCTGCTGTTGTTCTCACCTCCAGTGTTCTGCCCCAGTATGCTGCTGAGTTCATGAGTATCCCTACTGTTGCCGCTCAGTGGGCTCATCTTCGTCAGCGCTATCAGCCGTCTGGGGATGCTCTTTACCTGTCTGTGGTTCGCCAGGAGCATGCTCTCCAGCAGGGTGATTCTACTATTGTTGAGTTCTATACTCAGAGTGCTGCTATCTGGTGTCAGCTTGATTCTCTTCGTACTACTGTTTGTGGCACATGATCGTGTTGCCAGATTGTGCGCTCGGATTTGGAGTTTCACCACATCTATGAGTTTCTGTCTCGGCTCCGCCAGGAGTTTGAACCCCCGGCGTGCTCAGCTGAATGCTCATGGTCGTGTTCCGCTCTCTAAGGTGTTGTCTGAGCTTCGGGCTAAGGATACCCGTCTTCGTGGTGCTGGTCTTCTTGCGGTTCCATCTGTTCTTGCTACCCATGGTCCTCCTATGCCGTCTGTTCCCTCGAATCAGCCGCGGTCCTCTGTGCCGTTGCTGATACTACCCACTCCTCCAGGTCAGGGTTAGAGTCAGCACCAGCAGTTTCAGGGTCAGAGTCAGCACCAGCAGTTTTAGGGCCAGAGTCAGCACCAGCAGGCTCGTGGTCAGGGTCGCCGTGGTTCTCTTCGTCACTGCTCTTACTGTAATAAGGATGGCCACACTTGGGCCACCTGTTATACACGGGATCCCAGTTTACGTCAGCAGCACCAGGCTCGTGGGCAGTCGGCTCCTTCTGGATCTTCAGGAGTTGCTCTCTGATCAGGACATTATCAGGAGTCTTCGCGGTCTACTTGCTACTACAGGCTCTTCTTCGACAGGCACTGCTGGTTCTGTGACTGATTCTTTAGGCCCTGTGTGACCACCACCTTCTACACAGTCAGGTACGTCACCATGATATCTGGATTCTGGAGCTTCTTTTCATATGACCTCTGAGTCTTCTTTTCTGTCCGCTCTTCGTTCTCTCCCTTCTCATGTTCGTGTTTTCACAGCTGATGGTACCTCTCTCCCTGTTTCTAGTCGGGGCACCCTCTCTACTTCTTCCTTTTCTGTTCCTGATATTTCTCATGTCCCTCTTCTTAAGATGAATTTGTTCTCTGCTAGCCAGCTTACTGACTCTGGTTGTCGCGTCATTCTTGATGCTGATTCTTGTGTTGTCCAGGACCGTCGCACGCAGGCCCTGGTTGGAGCTGGCCCTCACAGTTGTGACTCTTCAGGACTTTGGGAGTTAGACTGGCTTCGTGTTCCTTCTTCTTCCACTTCATCTTCCAGTTCTTCTCCGGTCGTCGCCTCTGCTACCAGCTCCTTTCAGCAGTGGCATCATCGTCTTGGTCACCTTTGTGACTCTCGCCTGTCATCATTAGTTCATCGTGGTCTTCTAGGGTCTGTCTCAGGAGATGGGTCTTTACATTGTTAGGTTGTAGGTTGGGTAAACAGATTCAGCTTCCCTATCCTACTAGCGCGTCTGTATCTCAGCGACCTTTTGATTTAGTTCATTTAGATGTTTGGGGTCCGGCTCCTTTCGCTTCGAAAGGGGGCCATCGCTACTATATTTTATTCATCGATGACTTTTCTCGGTACACTTGGTTGTATTTTATGCGCTCTCGTAGTAAGGTGCTCTCCATATATCAGCATTTTGCGGCCATGGTCCATACTCAATATTCTACCCCCATTCGTGTGTTTCGTGATGATTCTGATGGTGAGTTTATCTCCCAGATGTTGCGAGGTGTCCTTGCTGAGCAGGGCACTCTTGCTCAGTTTCCTGTCCTGGCGCCCATGCCTAGAATGGCGTTGCTGAGCGTAAGCATCGTCATCTTCTTGAGACCACTCGTGCCATGATGATTGCTTCTTCTCTTCTGCCGCATTTCTGGGCTGAGGCTGTTGCTACGTCCGCCTACCTCATCAACATTCAGCCTTCTGCTGCTCTGCAGGGTGGTATCCCTCTTGAGCGCCTATCTGGACAGTCTCCAGACTACTCCATGCTTCGCTTGTTTGGTTGTGTTTGCTATGTTCTTCTTGCTCCTCGCGAACGCACCAAACTGACCGCTCAGTCTGTTGAGTGTGTTTTTCTTGGATACAGTAATGAGCATAAGGTCTATCGTTGTTGGGACCCCATTGGTCGTCGGATGCGTATCTCTCGTGATGTTACTTTTGATGAGATGCACCCTTTCTATCCTCGTCCCACCGCTGGTACCTACCCGGTGGAAGATATCTCTTTTCTTCTCTTTCCTGACACATCTCCTTCTACTCCCATTGTGCCTTCTTCCGGATCTCCTACCCCTGATGTCTCTTCTTCTACACCGTCCTCCTCTGCTCCTTCTAGTTCTCCTAGTTCTCCTTGTTCTCTGAAGTCTTCCTATGTTATTCCTTCTTCTTCATCATCGTCTCCTGAGTCGTCTTCTTCTGATGAGCTTCCCTCTACTCGTCCTGTTCATCAGCGTCGTGCCCCCAACCGTTACTCTCCTAGTCAGTATGGTCTTTATGTTGCCTCCGAGCCCTTATCGGGATGCTGAGCATCGTCCTGAATGGCAGCTGGCCATGGCTGAGGAGATTGCTGCACTTGAGCGCACTGGCACCTGGGATCTTGTTTCTCCCCCTCCCGGTGTTCGTCCTATCACGTATAAGTGGGTCTATAAGATTAAGACCCGCTCTGATGGATCTCTTGAGCGCTATAAAGCGCGTCTTGTAGCTCGTGGTTTTTAGCAGGAGCATGGTCATGACTATGATGAGACCTTTGCTCATGTGGCTCATATGACCATTGTGCGTACTCTTCTGGCTGTTGCTTCTGTTCGTCACTGGTCTGTGTCTCAGCTTGATGTTCAGAACGCCTTTCTCAATGGTGAGTTGAGTGAGGAGGTTTATATGCAGCCTCCTCCTGGGTATTCTGTTCCCGACGGGATGGTTTGTCGTCTTCGACGTTCTCTTTATGGCCTCAAACAGGCCCCCCGTGCCTGGTTTGAGCACTTCGCTTCTGTAGTGACTGCTGCTGGTTTCTCCCCTAGTGCTCATGATCCAGCGCTGTTTGTTCACACTTATCCTCGTGGACGCACTCTTCTTCTTCTCTATGTTGATGATATGATCATTACTGGTGATGATCCTGAGTATATCGCCTTTGTTAAGGCTCGTCTTCGTGATCAGTTTCTTATGACTGATCTTGGTCCTCTTCGATACTTTATTGGGATTGAGGTCTCCTCCACTTCTGATGGCTTTTACATCTCCCAGGAAAAGTATATTCAGGATCTTCTTGCTCGTGCTGCTCTTGGGGATGAGCGCACTGTTGATACCCCTATGGAGCTTAATGTTAAGCTTCAACCTACTAATGGTGATCCTCTTCCTGATCCGACGCGTTATCGTCATCTTGTTGGGAGTCTTGTTTATCTTGCTGTCACTCATCCTGACATTTCTTATCATGTTCATATTCTGAGTCAGTTTGTTTCTGCTCCTACCACTGTTCACTATAGTCATCTCCTCCATGTTCTTCGTTATCTTCGGGGTACGATCACTCGTCGCCTTTTCTTTCCTTGTTCCAGCTCTCTCCAGCTTCAGTGCTATTCGGACGCTACGTGGGCGAGTGATCCTTTGGATCGCCGTTCACTTTGTGCTTACTGTGTGTTTCTTGGTGGTTCGCTCATTGCTTGGAAGACGAAGAAACAGACAGCGGTTTCTCTTTCGAGTGTTGAGGCTAAGTTGCGTGCTATGGCCTTGTTGACTGCTGAGGTGACCTGGTTATGGTGGTTACTTACGGATTTTGGGGTCTCTATTACCACACCCACTCTGGTTTTGTCTGATAGTACAGGTGCTATTAGTGTTGCACGTGATCCGGTCAAGCATGAGCCTACCAAGCATATTGGTATTGATGCTTTCTATACACGTGCCCAGGTGCAGGCTCAGATTGTTGCGCTTCAGTATGTCCCTTCAGATTTACAGTTGGCGGATTTCTTTACGAAGGCACAGACCAGAGCGCAGCATGATTTCTTACTCTCCAAACTCAGTGTTGTGGATCCACCATGAGTTTGCGGGGGGTGTTAGATGTATATATTTGTATATTGTACTTTCCCCATATGTTAGGGGGCTTCCTTCATATTTGCACCTGTACCTGTACTATATATTGTGGCTTTTGGCCCCCAGAGGAATATAACTTGTCTATCCTAACATTCCCATCTAAGTTGATCAAGTTTTATGCTTAGCACTAGCATCTACAAGTGGGGGTAAATACTAATGAGAGGTGGTAAACAAGTGGGGATTAGCTAAGTTCAATCTCATGCCTTAGGATGACATCAAGATTATCTAACTTAGGCCAAATTTTATGCTCTTTATGCTACCTTCAGTTCTCTTTCTAGAAACTACAAGTCACTAAGTAAACTCTAAGAGAAAGCTTTGATAAATAATAAAAAGTATTTAGCTTGCAAGTAAACTAGGATTGGGTATCAAGTGGTGTAAGCTTGCTACGTCGCAAGTGTTAGCTTGCTCAGTTAATAGCTTGCTAAATCAACTAGTAGTATTAGGCTTGCCTTGTGCAGAGCAGTGGTTGAAGTTCTCCTCGGCTTCTTCCTCGTAGTATCCTCCTTCCTCCTCGTATCCTTGGTCGGTACTAGCGTCTATAAATAAATACGAGGTACACAATCGCCAAACAATACTTAACTATTTCTAATCGTCAAACAAAGGTTTACACTAGATGATCTATCATCATCACTAGCATTACAAGGATTAAAACACTTGTCTTATTTATTTTATTTAAGAAAAGTAATTTCTACTCATTGAAAAACTACTTAAGATTTAATATTCTCCAACTCAAACATGGGATCATGTTGACACATGTCATCACCACATATTTTAGTACATGGGAATGTGAATTAAAGTGGTGTCACAATTTAATAAGGTTAAACCTTTTATTTTATTTTATTAAAGTGACTAGAAATGCCTATGTGGCATTCTTTTATTACTTGATCATTATTTATGTAAGTAAACCTATATATTTTTATATATTTTGAAATGTATGGTCAAATGTGATTTTTGAGAGTTAGAGACAACTCAAAAGCTTTTATGGTTTAATTTTTAAAAATGATTGAATGCAGAAAAGCTTCTGCCTTGTTATTTTTACCATGGGTGATCTATAAATCTAAATGGTTTCATGCATTTCGGTTCAGTGAATCGAGCTAGGTTGATTTTTGAATCTAGGTACAGAATTGTGTTTGAAATTAAATGAATAAAAGTAAATTTGAATTGTTGGGTCGCACGGGACGTTTAACTGGGCCGATCCACTACGCACAGCGCACGCGCGAGCTGGTTAAGTGGTTGTTCCCACGCGTCACTGAGACAACGAGTGGCGAAGCGGTACGGGGGTGATCTAGGCCGCACGATCTAACTCTAATCGAACGGCTCTGGTTCATCGTCCACGTCGGGCAGTGCCGGCGAGACAGAACCCTAGCACGGCAGGTGGAGGTCGTGGGAGGCTCATCGGATCTTAGGAGATGGTCGGCGATGGGGGCGAACGACGAAGTCGATGACGGCGGTTCTCATGGTACCGCAGCTTCTCCTGGGGCGGCTCCAATCGACGGCGCCTCTCCTCCTCTGCAGCGGCAAACTCTGGTGAAATTCCGGCCACCTGGTGCTCTCCTTGCTCCGGGAGCGAGTGGGTGTGATCAGTGAGAGGTGGGGAGTGAACTGGTGTGAAGAAAACGAGCGGGGGAGGTCTCCTTTTAGAGTGGATGAAGGGGACCGACGGGCGCGGGCTGAGCTCGTCGTGGTCGATGGCTCAGAGGACTAATGGCATGGGCGATAGTAGGGGGAGGTGTTGTGCTCCCTGGCGAAGCTCAACGGCATGGTGGCGAGGCGTGGGGCGGTGCTGATCGGTCGGAACGCGTCGATGCTCTGGGCGGGTCCGACGGCGAATTTAATGGCACACAGGTGCTCCTGGTCACGCGGCGGCGAACGAGGTTATCTGGCAGGGTGCTGGAGTGTTGGCGATCATGCACGCAAGCGGCGAGGCCAGCGCATGGTCTATGGGTGATGGTCGAGCGTGGCGCACTGGCACGCTCTCGGCTCGCATGCAGAGAGACTGGGTGCATGCTTGGCGGGTGGTCCAGTGGCTGGCTGCGCTCGGGGCTGGGACAGGGAATGGCGATGGACAGTGCTGCGTGTCCCAGACAAGGTTGGCGGGGCTAATTCTTCCTCTAGCTCGCTGGCGACATTGGGGTTGGCAAATGGGCTCGGCATGGTCACCATTAATGTCTATGCCAAGTTCACAGTGGTGCTAAGGCTTGTTAATTGGGCTAGATCATCTACTGAGAGTGTAGTGAGAGCTAGAGAGGGAACAAAGTTGGCCAAATTCACTGCTAACTATAGTGTTTGCCGTTTGTTTGCTGCAAACAAGGTGTTTGATGAAATGGCCGAAAGAAATTCAAATTTGAATTTTGGATTCAAACTTGGTGGGTTTGCTAGGCACATACTAGGAAGTCTCTGGTTAGTTGCATTAGTCAAGGGGAACTGTTTTGGTTGGGTTTTGAAAACGTGTGATCTTCACATATGATAAAGATTCAATTTTTACTTGTGATTTGAATGAGGTTGCCAAATGTTTCTGCAATTTTGAAATGTGGACTTTGCTTCACTTTTACTTGGTCTAGCAAGGGGTGAAAAGAATTGGAAAAGTTTCTGTTTGAAATCTTGGACTAGAAACACTCAAAGTGACCTAGTGAGCAAGATTGGCAAAAATGACCATTTGCCTTAATTGATTTATTTGTTTCTGCTTGAAAATGTTTTATATGATGTTATTTTCATCTTTAAACCATTTCTTGTTATTTAGGTTAATCACACAAGTTCATTCATGCATTTATCAAATCACCACATACACACATGCATTCATATGATTTAAATTAATCAAAGTTTTTGTTAACCCTAATTTGAGTGATTAGAGTTTGATGATCATTGTTTTATTTTTTTGGGATGTTACAAACCTTCCTCCCTTAAACAAAATATCGTCCCGAGATTTGAAAAAGGAATAAAAAGATTACCAAGGATTTAAAGAGATCGGGAAACTCCGTCTTGATGTGATCTTCTCGCTCCCAGGTAGCTTCTTCCTCAGTGTGTTTGCTCCACTGAATCTTGAGAAACTTGATGCTTCGGGTTCTGGTGGTTCTGAAAGCTTCTTCCAAAATATGGATGGGTACTTAGGGATACGTCAGGTCATCATTGATCTCTATGGTCTGGTGATCAATGTCCTTGAAAACACCGGTCTTCTTCGGAACTTCAAGACATTTGCGAAGTAACGATATATGGAACACATTGTGCACTGCTGACATTTCCTCGAGCAGTTCCAATTGATATTATACTTCTCCTTGACGATTCAGAATCTTGAAGGGTCCGATATATCTAGGGGCTAACTTTCCTTTGACCTGGAAACGGTGCATTCCCTTCAAAGGCGACACTTTGAGATACACAAAATCTCTGATATTGAAAGCGAGGTCTCGACGTCTCTTGTCGGCGTAACTCTTCTGTCTGGATTGGGCGGTCTTAAGGTTCTCACGAATCTTGTGAACTTTCTCTTCTACTTCTTGTAGGATGTCGGGTCCGAAAATCTGACTCTCTCCTACTTCCGACAAATTCAAAGGGGTGCGACACTTCCTTCCATACATGAACTCAAATGGGGCCATTTGCAGACTATCTTGATAACTATTGTTGTGTGAAAATTCTGCAAAAGGCAGACAGTCTTCCCATTTAGATCCATACTCTAGCACACATGCTCTCAACATATCTTCGAGTATTTGATTTACTCGCTCTGTTTGTCCATCGGTCTGAGGGTGATACGCTGTGCTGAAATCCAGTCAGGTCCCTAAATCTTCTTGGACTTTCTTCCAGAATCTCGAGGTAAACTGAGTTCCTCGATCCTATACAATGTTCTTGGGGACTCCGTGCAAACTGACGATTCTAGCGATGTATAACTCTTCTAGTTTCGAACTTTGGTATGTGGTCTTGACTGGTAAGAAATGGGCGAATTTGGACACTCTGTCAACTATGACCCAGATAGAGTCATTTGCCCTACTAGAAGTAGGCAATCCGGTGATAAAGTCCATTCCAACTGAATCCCATTTCCATTCCGGAATCTGTAAGGGTTGCAACAGTCCTGCGGGTCTTTGATGTCCCGCCTTGACTCTCTGACATATATCACACTTGGCGATATAGCTTCCGATTTCTCTCTTCATCTTTTGCCACCAAAATTATTCCTTCAAATCCTGATACATCTTCATTCCTCCGGGGTGGATAGAATAAAGAGTATCATGGGCCTCTTTCAAAATAAATTCTTTCAACTCCGAATCTGCTGGTACACAGAGACATCCTTTGTACCATAGAACTCCTTCTTCGTCTTCGGTGAATCCGGGTACTTTGCCTGTACCGATATGATGTTTGATTCCGTCGATACTAGCATTTCCTTTATGCGCCTCCTTGATTTGATTGATCAAAGTGGGTTGAAGTTCGATGCTAGCCAAAAATCCTTCACTCACTAATTCCATTCGGAAATCTTCTATCTCTTTGTGCAAACTTGGTTGCTCCTTCAAAATCATGGAGTTCAAGTGGCACAGCAATCTGCTAAGGGCATCTGCTACCACATTGGCTTTACCGGGGTGATAGTGAATGTCCAGATCATAGTCCTTGATTAGCTCAATCCATCTTATCTGCCTCAAATTCATCTTCTTCTGAGTGAATATATACTTTGGGCTCTTGTGATCCGAATAAATCTCACAATGGTTACCCATAAGGTAATGCCTCCATGTCTTCAGGGCTAGAACTACGGCTGCTAGTTCAAGGTCATGGGTTGGATAATTCTGTTCATGCTGCTTCAGTTGTTGTGATAGATAAGATATAACTTTGCCTCCTTGCATTAGCACACATCCGAGACCGATCTTGGATGCGTCACAATACACATCAAAGGGCTTCAAGATATCCGGCATGATCAAGATTGGGGCTGAAATCAATCTTCTCTTGAGTTCCTGAAAACTTGCTTCACATTTGTCTGTCCATTCAAACTTATTGTCCTTCTTCAGCAATTGGGTAATGGGTCTAGCGATACTCGAGAATCCTTCTATGAACTTGCGGTAGTACCCCTCTAATCCGAGAAATGCACGAACTTGGGTTTGAGTGGTTGGGGCTTGCCAATCTTCAACATCCTTCACCTTCGAAGGGTCAACGGCAATTCCTCCGGCTGATACGATATGTCCGAGGAATCCTACCTCATGTAACCAGAATTCACATTTTCTAAACTTGGCATACAGATGATGCTCTCTAAGGGTTCCAAGAATGGTCCTTAGGTGTAGCTCATGTTCTTCTTCTGATTTCGAATAAATCAGAATGTCATCAATGAAAACAACAACAAACTTATCTAGGAAGTCCATAAAAATCTTATTCATGAGATTCATGAAATAAGCGGGGGCATTGGTTAATCCAAAAGACATGACTGTATACTCATATAATCCATATCGGGTGGTAAAGGCAGTCTTTGGAATATCCTCTGCGCGAATCTTGAGTTGATGATAGCCAGTTCTAAGATCAATCTTAGAAAACACTTTGGCACCAGTCAACTGGTCAAACAAATATTCTACCTTCGGCAGTGGCACTACTAGGAAAACAACTATAGGTAATTAGCACATCCGTGGCTCACATGGTTGAAGTGCCCCACGGCTAAAACAGGCGTGGCTCACCTGTGGGCAGTGCCCTACTAGTAACTAGAACAACCGTGGCGCACATGACTATAGTGCGCCACAGATGTGTGTGGGCCAGGGCCCTGTTGGCCGCACGCCAAACATCTGTAGCGCACTATAGTCATGTGCGCCACGGTTGTTAGTGTCATCTGTGGCGCACATGGGGGGGTGCGCTACGCCTAAGCGCACGCCCCTCTCTGATGTGAACCATCCGCAAGCATCTGTGGCGCACATGGCATAGTGCGCCACAGAAGTTTCTACTCTCGGTGGCGCACTATGGCATGTGCGCCACAGATGTAGTGCCATGCACCAACTCCACCCCCCACCCCCCCCCCCCCCCCCCGTGGATCGCCTTTTTAGGGTTTGCAAAAAATAAAAGAAAATGATAAACACTTCAAAAAATTAAATCCTTTCATATTTAGGTAGGTAATGTGGTATAGCTTCTAGTAAAATTAACAAACATGAGTTTCGACTTTATGTGCAAAAAAAAGTCATGCCACGGTAAAAAGGCCGTAACTTTTGCATACGATATCGAAAAAAATCGTATAATATACCAAAATGACGAGAACGAGATTTCGCATCTGCTCGCAACCACCTATGGTTGTTTAGCGATTTTTTAGATTTTCAAAATTCGAAAAGAGTAAAAAGTTACGGTCAAAAAACCGTTTTTTCCTGCAGAAAAAAAAATACAGGGCGACTTATCCGTAGCGCACCTACACCTAGTGCGCCACGGATAATCTTGGGCGGGATTGAAATTTGAATCCCCACCCCGCCCTCCTCCTCCCTTTCCCCTTTTCCCTCTTCCTCTCCCTTTCCCTTTCCACTTTTCCCTTCCCCTTTTCCCTCTTCCTCTCCCTTTCCCTTTCCCTTCTCCTTCTTCCTTCTTCCTTCTTCCTTCTTCCTTCTCCCTTCTCCTCCTTCCCCTTCTCCTCTTCTTGCAGTGATGGCACGACGTCGACCTCCTTCTCCTCCTCCTCCCAGTGACAACGGGCGACGGCGGTGCAACGGCGGCCTCCTTCTCCTCCTCCTCGCGACGGCGGTGCAACGGCGGCCTCCTTCTCCTCCTCTTCCTCCTCTGCCTCATGTTCTTCTCCTCCTCTTCCTCCTCTGCCTCCTCTTCTTCTTCTCCTCCTCTTCTCCTCCTCCTACTCTTCTTCTCCTCCTCTGCCTCATCTTCTTCTTCTCCTCCTCTTCCTCCTATTCTCCTCTTCCTCCTCCTTGCAGTTCCGACGACGACACCGACGCGCACTGACGGCGATGGCGACCTGCACCGACCTGCACCGACGACGAGATCCAGATCTGTTGCTTTTTTTTTGAATTTTGAAATTTACATCCGTGGCGCACAGCACCTAGTGCGCCACGGTTATCGTTTCATACGCGTGGAGCACCTGCCCAAACTTCTGTGGCGCACTTGCATGTGCGCCACGCTTGTCTCTAAACTTCTGTGGCGCACTAGGCAGTGCGCCACAGAAGTTTAAACTTCTGTAGCGCAAGGCACATGGCGCACTGCTAGTGCGCCACAGATGATGTTTCATGGTGCGCCACTAAAGGCCATTTTCCTAGTAGTGTGGGTACTTGTTCTTGATGGTGACATCATTCAACTTATGATAATCCGTACATAAACGGTTACCTCCATCTTTCTTGTCTACAAAAAAACAGGTGATCTCCATGGTGATGCACTTGGTTGAATCAGTCCAATTTCCAACATGGCATCCAGTTGCTTCTTCAGTTTTGCTAGTTCAGACGGGTTCATACTATATGGTCTCTGGGCTATGGATCTGGTTCCAGGTATTAGTTCAAAGATAAACTCGATATCCCGATCCGGGGGCATACCGGGCAAAACATCTGGAAATACATCGGGGTATTCACAGACTATCCGGACTTGGTCAATGGTTGCACTTGAATTGACGGGGCAAGGTTTCAGATACATGATCGACTGATATTTCGGCTGTACTGGTCATGGTTATGGCTTTCTTGGCACAGTCAATTAATTCTTTGTGTTTGGACATCCAATCCATTCCTAGTACTACTTCCAAACCTTTATTTCCGAGTACTATTAGATTAGCATAAAAATCTATGCCATGGATTCGGATAGGGACGGCTTTGCAAATTTGCCTAGCTTTGGTAGTTGAACCAGGTATTTGAACAATCATAACATGCTTCAATTTGGTTGGTTGAATCTTACTAGTGCATGCAAATTCTTCAGTAACAAATGAGTGCGATGCTCAAAAATCAAACAACACTCTTGCAAGTACTGAGTTAACAGAAAACATACCCAGGACGACATCTGGCGCTTTCTGGGCTTCTTCAGCATGCATGAGAAAGAGATGGCCGTTGCAGTTGAGCGAGTTCCCTGGGGCAAACCTTCTTCCGGGCTAAACACGACGCTACTGCTGAGCTGGGGCATTTGCATTGGGGGCTGCGGCAATCTTCATGATAGAATCCAAGTGATAAGAATGAGAATAAGTTTTTGTAAATACCCACTTCCTTTGGTTTTGAAACTAAGTTTTTGATTCAAACGTCCATTCTAACTAGGGTATCCTATGGTCAGGATGGATCTGATACTAACTTGTCAACACCCGGATTTTCAATCCCAGATGCCTGTTATGCCATACATCGCAATCCCAGGATTTCCATTTTTGCGAGACATAACAGATTGGATATCACAGTACATCATCCACTACAAACCATACATAAGGTCTTACACATATAAGGATCTCATGATCTAGTTCTTAATACAACTCAAGCAGTGGAATAACGTAAAGATAACGATAGCATGGGCGAAGGTCCATCTTCAGGGTCACAGGCAATGCTGACGATGGGAGGTGATCCTAGTTACTTCCTGCGGTCCGTCATCCTGATACTCCTCTTCATAGTCTGGCCACGGGAATAGCCATGGACAAAGCCATGAGTACTCTTTAAGTTCTCGTAAACTAATACTAACAAGTGAAGGGTTTTTGAATAGGATATACTCAACTCTAGGGTTGTTTTGCAAAAAGCCAGATTTACCTCTACTAAGTTCAAAATCAAAGAAAGCTAGTTGAAAGTTTTATAACACCTAAGGGGAGACTTGAATTTCATATCACAACTCTGTTGTGGTCAAGTCAAAGTCATAAACCATTTCATAAGTCATTTTGAAAACATTTGACGATAGAACAGTATGGCCACTCCAACTGTCCATAACCGCGGACGCGACTATTCGAATAGTTTGACACTCTGCAGAGATTGTACACTTTCACCACAACATTCGATACATCCGTCAGGAACAATGCTGAATTCACCATACTCAGTATGCGGATAATCAATCCTAACCTTTCAATTACATGCTCTAGTATAGGCACCTCTCCTGTGAGTTTGGCCTCCCAACCATGACCAACTGTCATCTTGGGAACTCCACAGGTGGACAATCTTCACAAGGTAGCCTCAGCTCAGACGTTAGCCGCAAGGGAACCCATACTAAGGTATATAAATTTCCAGTCAAGCCCTACCCAAATTTCGGGTATTGTGGTTGTACGGTAAAATTGGAATGGTATCGCATCCAGACAACCATCAGTTTTATAAAGGGCTAAGGCTCAGGCCTCAACATTTTCATCATCAAAAATCATCTGGTGTTTAAGAACACATGTAAAAACATTTCAGTAGAATGACTCATCATTCTAAGGTTTTCATAACCATTTTCACCAAGTATTCCCCTCTAAGTTGATCAAGTTTTATGCTTAGCACTAGCATCTACAAGTGGGGGTAAATACTAATGAGAGGTGGTAAACAAGTGGGGATTAGCTAAGTTCAATCTCATGCCTTAGGATGATATCAAGATTATCTAACTTAGGCCAAATTTTATGCTCTTTATGCTACCTTCATTTCTCTTTCTAGAATCTACAAGTCACTAAGTAAACTCTAAGAGAAAGATTTGATAAAGAAGATAAAGTATTTAGCTTGCAAGTAAAACTAGGATTGGGTATCAAGTGGTGTAAGCTTGCTAAGTCGCAAGTGTTAGCTTGCTCAGTTAATAGATTGCTAAATCAACTAGTAGTATTAGGCTTGCCTTGTGCATAGCAGTGGTTGAAGTTCTCATCAGCTTCTTCCTCATAGTATCCTCCTTCCTCCTCGTATCCTTGGTCGGTACTAGCGTCTATAAATAAATATGAGGTACACAATCACCAAACAATACTTAACTATTTCTAATCATCACACAAAGGTTCCAACTAGATGATCTATCATCATCACTAGCATTACAAGGATTAAAACACTTGTCTTATTTCTTTTATTTAAGAAAAGTAATTTCTACTCACTGAAAAACTACTTAAGAATTAATATTTTCCAACTCAAACATGGGATCATGTTGACACATGTCATCACCACATATTTTAGTACATGGTAATGTGAATTAAAGTGGTGTCACAATTTAATAAGGTTTAACCTTTTTTATTTAATTAAAGTGACTACAAATGCCTATGTGGCATTCTTTTATTACTTGATCATTATTTCTGTAAGTAAACCTATATATTTTTATATATTTTGAAAGGTATGGTCAAATGTGATTTTTGAGAGTTGGAGTCAACTCAAAATCTTTTATGGTTGAATTTTGAAAAATGTTTGAATGCAAAAAAGCTTCTGCCGTGTTATCTTTACCATGGGTGATCTATAAATCTAAATGGTTTTAATCCAACGGGCTTGGATTAAGCATTCCGGTACCTTTCTAACAAAATTGGTATCATGCATTTTGGTTTAGTGAATCGAGCTAGGTTGATTTTTGAATCTAGGTACAGAACTATGTTTGAAATTAAATGAATAAAAGTAAATTTGAATTGTTGGGTCGCGCGAGACATTTAACTGGGCCGGCCCACTACGCAAAGCGCACGCGCGGGGTGGTTAAGTGGCTGTCCCCATGCGTCAGGGAGACAACGAGTGGCGAAGCAGTACGGGGTGATCTAGGCCGCACGATCTAACTCTAATCGAACGGCTCTAGTTCATCGTCCATGTCGGGCAGCTCCGACGAGACAGAACCCTAGTACGGCAGGTGGGGGTCGTGGGAGGCTCACCGAGGCTCAGGCGATGGTCGGCGATAGGGGCGAACGACGAAGTCGAAGACGGCGGTTCTCCTCGTACCGGCATTTTCTCCTGGGGAGGCTCCAATTGACGACGCCTCTCCTCCTCTGCAGCGGCGAACTCTGGTGAAATTCCGGCCACCTAGTGCTCGCCTTGATCTAGGAGCGAGTGGTTGTGATCAGTGAGAGGTGGGGAGTGAACTGGTGTGAAGAAAATGAGCGGGGGAGGTCTCCTTTTATAGTGGCTGAAGGGGACCGATGGGCGCGGGCTGAGCTCGTCGTGATCGATGGCATAGAGGGCTAATGGCATGAGCGACAGTAGGGGCGGTGCTGTGCTCCCTGGCAAAGCTCAACGGTGTGGTGGCGAGGCGTGGGGCGATGCTGATCGGTCGGAACGCGTCGATGCTCTGGCGGGTCCGACGGCGAATTTAATGGCGCACGGGTGCTCCTAGTCGCGTGGCAGCGAACGAGGTTGTCTGGCGGGGTGCTGGAGTGTTGGTGATCACGCACGCAACCGGCGAGGGCAGCGCGTGGTCTGTGGGTGCTGGTCGAGCGTGGCGCACTGGCGCGCTCTCGGCTCGCACGTAGAGAGACTGGGCGCGTGCTTGGCGAGTGGTCGAGTGGCTGGCTGCACTCGGGGCTGGGACAGGGAGTGGCGGTGGACGGTGCTGCGTGTCCCAGACAAGGTTGGCAGGGCTAGTTCTTCCTCTAGCTCGCTAGCGACATTGGGGGTTGGCAAATGGGCTCGGCATGGTCACCATTAATGGCTATGCCGAACTCACAGTGGTGCTAAGGCTTGTTAATTGGGCTAGATCATCTACTAAGAGTGTAGTGAGAGCTAGAGTGGGAACAAGGTTGGCCAAATTCACTGCTAACTATAGTGTTTGTTGTTTGTTTGTTTGCTGCAAACAAGGTTTTTGATGAAATGGCCGAAATAAATTCAAATTTGAATTTTTGATTCAAACTTGGTGGGTTTTCTAGGCACACACTAGGGAGTCTCTGGTTATTTGGATTAGTCAAGGGGCACTGGTTTGGTTGGGTTTTGAAAATGTGTGATCTTCACATATGATAAAGATTCAATTTTTACTTGTGATTTGAATGAGGTTGCCAAATGTTTCTGCAATTTTGAAATGTGGACTTTGCTTCACTTTTACTTGGTCTAGCAAGGGGTGAAAAGAATTGGAAAAGTTTCTGTTTGAAATCTTGGACTAGAAACACTCAAAGTGACCTAGTGAGCAAGATTGGCAAAAATGACCATTTGCCTTAATTGATTTGTTTTTGATTTTCTCTTTATTTGTTTCTGCTTGGAAATGTTTTATGTGATGTTATTTTCATCTTTAAACCATTTCTTGTTATTTAGGTTAATCACACAAGTTCATTCATGCATTTATCAAATCACCACATACACACATGCATTCATATGATTTAAATTAATCAAAGTTTTTGTTAACCCTAATTTGAGTGATTAGAGTTTGATGATGTGACACCCCCGGGATCAGGGCTAAACAAATCTCAGACCTCCGTCTGACATAAGCTTAACCTTGAGCTCGAGAATATCCAGTGAAGAAACAGTGACCCTATGACACAAAATTTATTACAGCAAGCTCATAACTGAGTAGAGAACCAAATTATTACAAGCAGAGGTCACTGACCACAAACATCAAACAACGGACGGCAAATTATGCTATTAAGTATAGGAAACTTAACAAATGTCCTAAGAGGCCTGAAGCATAACGATGACGTCCCAGCCCATAGATTCCAGGCTGCCGGCCGGGAACCCCAAGCTACTCGTCGATGTCGATGTAGTACGGAACTCGTCTCCAGGTGAACACTTACTCTGCCAAAATTATCAACAAAGCAAGGGTGTGTACAGGGTGCACTCCGCAAGACTTATGGCTGGTGGAGTTGTTTTGCATAAAGCCATCTTTGTTTATAAAACAAGAGAGAGAGAGAGAGAGAGAGAGAGAGAGAGAGAGAGAGAGAGAAGAAGAAGAAGAAGAAGAAGAAGAAGAAGAAGAAGCTCGTCTAATCAGAGTATTTTAAAAGGGGATAAGAGAGCGACATCTCCAAAATATTGATCATCATCTTTTGATATCCACCGAACCATCATCATCTCCTGAACTAGGATCACCCCCTTGTACCCATGAGGAAGCATCCTTAACAATCATTAGTTGCCAAGTTTTACGATTAGATTCATGTTCTCTATGATCTCTCGTCCGTTCCCAAGTCGTCCATAACCGTGGACACTGCTTTCCGAAAGATTATTACCCTACAGGGGTGTACAACTTTACCCACACGTATCAACCGACTCTTAATGCCAAATCATTATCCCTCTTCCTTGGAAGGCCGGCAGAGGGTGTGGTTGGACACAACCTTTACCTTGATTTCGCCAAGACCATGAGTCACGCAATAAGTATTGTTCCGCCGTAACAGGTCTAATCCCGAAGTCGGTACTTAAAGATGTGAGGCGAGGTTGGTTTACTAGGGGCACCATCAACCCCAAGCAACCGCGACCATGCTTCCCTACCTGTATGAATGCACCTCCTTCTTTCGAAAACGTTTTATATGCGTATGTCGAATGGAACACCCGAACTATATGACTCATGGAATCTACTAGGAAAGTTAGTAAATCATGGGGTCCCCATTTACCCCGTGTGGTTGTATGCTCGTATTGGTTCAAGAGGCAAGAACCTGGGATCCTAAGGGTGGCGAGCATGGGACTAGAAAAACCACATCCCACCGTGGCCTCCCATACAAGCCTTAGCATGTTTAATCTCATCTCACTGACCTCATCTTGTCACGTTCTCCTGTCATACTAGATTATCTGCATCTGATACATCATCTGGATGGACCAGACTCAGCAGCTATGCATGGCTAAGCAGGACACAGATATAAGCTCTAGCAGTGCACAAACGCCAAACCTAGTTATGCTAGGAGCAGTGGATCAGGTAATATAATCTCAAAGGTAGTAATGCAATATATACGATACTCTATCTATTTATAAAAGACCACAGTAGAATCGTATGCAACATGGCAGAATTGAAATGCTTTCGAAATCATAGGATTATATCATGGTGGGGCTATGCTTGACTTTGCCAGTTGATAACAGATAAGCAGATCTTCGGGTGCCTTGTACTTGACTTGATTATAATTTGTCAAGTGTTGTTCGTCGATCTTCGAGCTTCGACGGTGTTGATCTCTGACTTTGATCTCGATCTCGTATTCTACCGGGAAGAAGCAAACACCAGAAATAAAGGGGAAACAATCAACAATGGCATCGATGCAATGCTCAAGCAAGAATGATGATATGACAAGTTAAATTGTATTGAAAAGTAACCCTAAGGCATGATCGACAGTTTAAACGGGGTTCCGAGGGGTGAAAACCCTAATTCGGGGAAACTCCGGAAACATATGAAAGGGGTTACTATGTTGTTCTAATTATACTTGTCATGTAAGTTTATTAACAATGCATGATTATAGCATGGATAGATAGTTCTCATTTTTATGAACATTTTGATATATTATATGTATTTTTCTGACTTATAAATAATAAGTTATTGAATTTACAATATTTAAATCATTTTCTGGAATTATAAATCAATTTAAGAGGTTTATTGCGTCATCATGATGTCAGCACAGGGGAGGGAGTGGTTTTACACCGGTGCAGAGACTAGCCAGAGAGGCTGATGGGTGGGGCCAAAGCCACGTCGTCAGCCACGCAAGCAGATGGGCCCAGGGGGTGGTTGACCGGGCTGACCCGCAGCTAGTGTCACGGTGACGTCACGCCGGCGGGGTCTCTCGGATCGGTGACGGGGACGGCGCTAGGGTTTCGGGTTTGCCGCGTGAGAGATGGAGAGAGCTCCAGAGGGAGAAGGAAGAGGGGATGAGGGAGGAGAGGCGTGCCCGGGCGGTCTTATCCTCAACCGCGGTGGCGGGGCGAGGATCTTGGTGCGGCGACGATCGATGGCCGGTGCACGGACAGCGAGCAGATTCAGTTCATCGTGAGGAAGAAGAAAGAAGAGGCACGTCGAAGAGGTACGGGCCGGCTTGGGCCGCGTTGGGCTGCAGAAAAGCAAGGGGAAGGGCTAATGCGGCTGCACTGGTAGGCAGATAGGTGCGGGAGAGAGTGGGATGCGGCCTGTTAGTGTTAGCTGGCTCTGTTCTTCTTTCTAAAACATTTTCCATTTAGTTTTTCTGTTTTCAAAATCTGTTTTTGTAATTCCATTTTGAATCTATTTTGGGTAATTTGAAAATACCAGAGAGGTTTGGAAAACTAGTATAATATTTTGGGGCCCCTTTAGTCCATTTGGGCTCCAATAATTTTGCTGTTTTCAAAATTCAAACAATTTGAATGTGTTCTCAAAGAGAGGGGAGAAAACTAGGGTTTAGGGTTTGATTGATTTTTCTTCAATGCACAATTTAAATGATGATGCTCATGATATGCACAATCTACCCTAAATATTGGTTTACTAAAACTGGGGTGTTACAGCTCTATCCCCCTTACGAGAATATCGACCCGAGATTCCAAAGGTAGGAAGAGAGACAAAGAGAGAAAGAAACAGGGTCACTCTAAAGATAAGAGGGAAACACACTAAACAACACAGAGTATCTCATGGTCAACTCATGGATGGAGTGTTCAGAAACAACTCTGAGATGAAAAACATGAAATATGCCAAGGTAAAAGAGGAAACAAGAGGAGAAGGTTTTCAAATTGTGAGATGGATGGTCTTCATAAGGATTGAGACCATGGAACTTACATAAGAGTTTTGAAGCTTCTAAGAAATAAGGCTTCCAACAGAAAGAATCATGACCACAGACTTCGATATAAACCTCTACTAAATGGCTTAAGTAGAGATTTCAGGCTGCAGAGATATGGATCAACAAAACCAAGCTATTGAACTACTTTTGACACAGAAGGTTCACTCTTTCATCCAACAGAAGGTCAAGACAGAAAGGTATTTTGGTGGAGATAACTCATAAGAGTCACAAGAAACATGTAGCAAGAAAACTTCTGATTACCAAAATCATAGTTATTCTTAAAACAGGTTTGAAAGAACGAAGCAAACTCTTTATTCATCCAGGTTTATCAGAATCTTTGCCAAAGATTATGATATCCCTTTACACCACCAAGATGAATAGTTAAGAAGATTCCTGATGACACGAGAAGAAAGAAACTTCATTCTCAGACTTCAATTACTTGGCACAACAAAATGCTTGCCAACGTAAAAGGGTCTGGAGGATCGACCAAGAGACATTTAGCAACACTACTTTAAATGTTCTCCTCGATGTTCGGGAAATCAAACATCAAGTAAAGGTCGGACTTCGGTACAAAAGAAACCATCAGCACAACTCCTATAATGAATTATAGAAGAAGCCTCATGAAGAGTGGTTGATATTGCTGAGTTCAAGAGAATACGGCAAAGGTCTTTCCGGCTAAGTTGTGTCAACCATTACATCAATCTTGCCTGATTTACAAAGGGACCTATGTCAAAACCTTCAGGTACACCAACTATCATTGTTGCTTGAGATTCAGCTTTGGTTAGATGGAATGATACTTCAGACTCAGCATGTCCGAATAGAAAGTTTGCAACATTTACCACAAAGGTAAAGTTACTAGAGTCTCAAGATATGGACTATAGTGTCAAGCTCCAAAATACGAGCTAGATTGCTAGACCCATGTATTTTGCAACTTGTCGAAAGACAAATACATACATATAAAGTACTAACAATAAAACACACATGTGTCCTTAAGGAACAGAGTTAACTATTCTCGAATCCACGGCGACATCCTTCAGCATTTGCATGTGAATCAGAGAAGGTCACTTCTAACATCCAGAACTCATACTTCGATATAACACGAAGATGGTTCTCGAAATTTTCCAATATTAATGCCAATTGTTCCATACAAATCTTATCTAGTATGAGGAAGATAAGGATGTCATTGATGGGCTCAACAACAAGCTTATCAAAACACTTCAATAAGATGAACTCATATGCTTCATGAGCAAAGCGAGAATATTAGTCAGGCCAAAGAACATGAAGATGTACTCAAGTGAAACATCACGCGAGGAAACATCATCAAGATAGTCCTTGGAACTGAGTTTGATTTGATGATAACCCAAATCGAATCAAAGGTGGCGAGGACAACATATCCACAAAGGAGATACTATCTTTCTTCAACATGAACAAAACTAGGCACCCTTTACGAACGAACAGAGTCGAGTAGAACTTTTGTCTTACAAATCTCCAAGTTATTGTTGAAGATCAACCAACTAGTTCAGGGGTATCCAGTACGGATCCTTGGGAAAAGTGCAGTTCAGAGAACTTGCTTACTCAAGAACTTGACATCACGGTCATGTGGCAACATGGCGATACTTCTAGTAGACATCTAAAATATCACGGACCACCGATATGTCACTCTATTTGAGAGGAAACTTGCTTTATAAGGCAAGATGGCATAGTCTTAGAGCTTCGGCAAAAGCCTAACTCTTTGACCGGAGAAAGTGTACTAGAATAACGGACTTGGTAACACAGTCAAACTTCGCTTAGCGATGGGGTTAACCAATCACGCTAAGAATGATTCAAATGTACTTTGAGTTCTGAACAATAAAATTGCTAGAATCTCAGATGACCACATTATTACGCACACGCATCACTCACGAGCGCGAAAGCTCGAGGAAGGGTGGGTAAATATGTGTAAAAGCATCACTTCATTAAGGGGTCATGGAACTCTGCAACCTCTTAGTATAAAAGGGTGTGATACTTCAAGATAGAACATATGGAAGACACTCATTGCCTCTTAATCTACGGATTACAACACTTTGACCTGGTCCTAGATATGACGAGGTACTGGAGTTTGTTTCTCCTGACATTCCAGAATGGTTTGTCTGGACGGACCACAAGAGTATCTTACATCGGAAGCCACCGATGCACATTTACTACTTGGCTACCAACTGATAGACAAAGGTCGGAAAACAACAAGGGAAAAAGGAACATGCTCAGGATAGAATCCCAAGATGTGGATGCATAAGTCAACAATCTTCCGAAAAACAATGTAGAGAAGGTAAAGGTGTGGCAGAGTCACGAATATAGATGCGATACTCACGAGGAGTACTCTTGCCGTGATCTATTTGGTTCCATTAAAGAACATCTGCCATAGCTAGTGGTAGGGAAAGTCCTTCATTGTCACAATTCAATCGCGACAAAGACCACAAGCTTGAAGGATAGAATTGTAATACCAGCCATCCTGAGGTAATGTGTGAACATTAATGACATGGGTCTAAAGATTGGATCATGATAGAAAGGAATCTCTCACATGAACAAGAGCAAGGGGGACAAGGAATTCACAACATACACAACTCTAGAGAACTCAACACTAGGTTAACTGGCTTAGAAACGACATGCCAAGAAGGCACTAAGCTTTGAAAGACTAGAAGAGATATCAAAACTTTTCCAGAATCAACATCAGATAAGATAACCCAGAGTTAGAGCAAAACTAGATAAGGAGAAAAAGAAGCATACTAGAGTTTTCGCAAATACTTTTCATCTTTGAAATAGTTTTCACAAACACTAGACTCAACATCGACCAATAGCAAGGTTTTCCAATGGTCGGTACTGCTCTGATACCAAGAACTGTGACACCCCCGGGATCAGGGCTAAACAAATCCCAGACCTCCGTCTGACATAAGCTTAACCTTGAGCTCGAGAATATCCAGTGAAGAATCGGTAACACAACAGTGACCCTATGACACAAAATTTATTACAGCAAGCTCATAACTGAGCAAAGAACCAAATTATTACAAGCAGAGGTCACTAACCACAAACATAAAACAAAGGAAGGCAAATTATGCTATTAAGTATAGCAAATACCAGAGACGTTTGTAAAACTAGTATAATATTTGAAAATACATTTTGTTTTTGTATTTCCACAAACATAAATCTGTTTTTGTATTTCCATTTTGAATTTGTTTTGGGTAATTTGAAAATACCAGAGAGGTTTGTAAAACTAGTATAATATTTTGGGGCCCCTTTAGTCCATTTGGGCTCCAATAATTTTGGTATTTTCAAAATTCAAACAATTTGAATGTGTTTTCAAAGAGAGGGGAGAAAACTAGGGTTTATGGTTTGATTGATTTTTCTTCAATGCGCAATTTAAATGATGATGCTCATGCTATGCACATTCTACCCTAAATATTGATTTACTAAAACTGGGGTGTTACAGATGATCATTTTTTGGGATGTTACACCGCTGGTCGCGCATCCTATGAATTACTTGGATGAGTTCCTTCAGATCACATGTAACAAAAATCTTTTTGGCAACTTTGTCCAAACTAACTCTGAGTAAGAAGCCGTCTCCTTGGTCACCCGCAACACCTCCGCGGTTATAAATGTTTGGATGTTGTCTCTACGACGCAAAGATAAGCCCTACAGATATCATCCGATGGCCTGGTAACGCACCAGACTGCGCTCTGCCAGTAACATACCATGTCAACAGGAACGATGAAAAATCCCGACGGATGCATTGGGTATTTAACTTAAAGCACTGGAATTCGATACCTATAAGACCTCAACGGCCTGAGTTGAATTACACCAGCATTGTTTCAGATTCGACTCCGGGGACTCGGGTCTGAAGAAGATTGTGTTGTTTTGTCCAAAGACAGTTAACTGACCCTGATCCGTCGGAAGAGTCAGGCACACGCATCAACAATCCCTGTGAACTAGTATATCCATCTGAAAACATACTCAGGGTGAGAAAGCACTCGAAAGACTATAGAGTCTCAAGTCGAATCTATGATTCGACTGAACACTCGGGGGCTACTCACATGGATATACCTACAGGTACCTTACATTGGCATACCCGGTCCAGCCCAGTGAAGGCCCACGTGAAGACTTGCTGTCCAAGGAGACTTCGGATGGCCCAACCCCGGTAGAAGTTCGACTCCTTGGAGAACACGGCCTAGTTTTAGATAGAAATTTGAAGGGTGAAACCCTAACTTGTAACCGACTCGACCTACCCTGAGACCTGGCCTATCTATATAAAGGACAGGAGGGCACGATGAGGAGGACCTTGACAACTCATACACACCTCACGCCAGATTGCATCTGCGCACCCCCTGTAACCTTCGGTTCCGCTGGAATCAAGAACAGACAAGCTGGAGTAGGGTTTTCCCTCCAGGGGCCTAAACCTGGTTAAACTTCGTGTCCCCTTGCTACGTGTCTATTAACCGTCTGGCGATCTCCAGCATTTCCATCTTCTCCAAAACCCAAGTCCATGACAATGGGTATTGACGAGTCGAACCCTCGTTGGTTGTTGCTCCCTAGGACAGATGACGCTACTGCAAGCGGATCCACCAGTAGTATAACTGGCCACCGTGATGCAACGAGCCACGACAGGCGGAGCTATGACTACGCATTCTCTGGAGAGGGGCTCACGGAGGAGCGAGAGGGATGGAGAGACGATGGTGGGAAGATTTTTATAGGGGTTGCGTCTTCCCTAGGAGCGGTGGAGAGGAAGCAGGCGGACATTTGCAAGCAGAGACGTGGAGATGAGGACGACGCGGCGGTGTGATTTTTTTAGCGAGCCTTGACTGAGCAGGTTGTATCGGATGGCCCAAGACTGCTTAATCGTAGGAAAAACGCTTGAGATCATCCAGGGGATCGCACACTTGTCGTCCCCCGGCTCCATCGCGCGCCACACGTCCCCGCTAACAGCGCCTAGGTCCCACCACTCCATCCCATCGTGCCTTACCTTCTGTAGCACCCCGGGTAAAACCACTACTAGAAAGTCGTGTGTCTTCTCTATGTGCATCATCATGACTTCATCATACATCTATCTGTCTAAAACTATTATGCTAAAAGCCCTATGTTGTTTTTTATATTAATTCCTCCCTATTACTTCAAATCAAAACACCGGTGCTTCCGGATATCTCGGTTTGTCTAAAAATAATTTACAAAAGGCTTTTAAAATAAAATATAAAAACCCTAAATCTTTTGTCTGGGAGAGACAGACAACCGGCCAGGCCCAAAGGCCCAACCGGAGTCCACCTACAACCCTAGAAAAATAAACCCTAATCCTCAATCCCTACCAAACCCTAGAACCACCCTAACCCTACTCCCCATCTGCCGCCGCCACCCCACACTCCACACACGCTCCCACCCTGTACACGCCTCGACCCCCACCCGCTCGCACAGTGTGCACAGATCGCGACCACGCACCCGAAGCCACTCGCCCCCTATGACATGGTTATACCCTATGGGTACACGATCTGAGCATACCTAGTCCAGCCCAAGGAAGGCCCACGAGAATATGCGCCAGCTCATGAAGACTTTCGGGTGGCAATGGCCCATGACGCCTTCGGATCCTTGGAGAACAAGACTAGAGTAGAGAGAATATTCAAAGGGGCAAACCCTAAAACCTGTAACCAACTCGGTCTGTGCCCGGGACCTTCCTACCTCTATATAAAGGCTAGGAGGGCACGACGAGGAGGGCACTTCATACCAAGGCATACACATCTCCACGCCAGATTGCATCTGCGCACCCCTGTAACTTTCAGTTCCGCCGTAATCAAGTGCAGACAAGCAGGAGTAGGGTTTCCCTCTGGGGGCCTGAACCTGGGTAAACCTCGTGTCCCCGTGTTGCTTGTTTGCTAACCGTTCCGCGATCTCTAGCATCCCCATCTTCTCCAAAACCCAAGCTCATAACAATGGGCATTGACGAGATTAAACCTCGTCAATTGGCGCCGTATGTGGGAACTGGGGACGCTGATTGTGCGATCGTGACGGTCCCAACCAAAGCGATCTACAACTCCACGGCGACGGAGAGTCATCTCCTCTTCGGCGCTTTCGACTTCACCGCCCACTCGCCAGCCACCCTGAAGGACTTCGAGCCCGTTGACGACGGGCTCGAGATCCTGTTCGGGAGCGTCTGCTTCCAGGTGGGGCAGACCGACACTCTCTGTCTCCCAGAGCGTGTGCCCCTGCCATCGATCAGGCCCGCTTCATGGGCTCCACACCCCGTGCTATGCACATTGCCATCGACAGATGAGTCCTATGACAGCAGCAGCTGCAACTCAGATCTATGCGATCCACCATTGGAGGAAGGGGCCTATGGTTCCGGATCCGAAAGCTGTAGCAGCAGCAATCCAATCTACGAGCGCTACCAATGCACTGCAGTCATCTAGAGTGACGTGGATTAGGAGCACAACCCGCCACCCAACCTGCAGGGTAGAAACGGCGAGAACAGGAGAAACCAGTCCCCCCCCCCCCCGTCCAACGACGAAGACATCGATCCAAATCGAATCATCCACCTCAGCAAGGAAGGATGGGCCCAAGCACGTGAAGCCGTGGCAGGCAACAAGATCCTGCCCGTCGGTGCCTCACGGGACCTACTGATGGCGTACCACCTGCTCCTAGTCGAAGAGCACAAGAAGCAGGTGAAGATGCAAGAAGTGCTTGACAAGCGCAAGCAAGCGGCCTCAGAGTACAGTGTGCGGCGATCTGCGCTCTCCGCCATGGGCATCTCCAGCTCGCACGGCAACCATGGCAATGAGCACCATTCTCGCACGGAGAACATGGACCCCAAGGCACATCGCGAGGTGACTCGGACCCTCAACACGTCCTTCATGGAGATGGATGCCGACGGCAACGTCATCCCGAAGACACAGCAAGTTGCGATCATGGTAGCCACCACATACCTCGCGTCCCATCCACCTCCGGTGGGGGGCCCAAAAAGGGCCATGCACAAGTCCGCACATATCGGGCTCGGACTCATTGGAGTTGCGCTCCACGGAGAAGCTCCTGCGGAGCCAAAGAAGAAGGCTGCGGTCAGGTTCAACCGCAGCCACACGCCCTCATCAGACGATGAAGAGCACGACCTACCTCGAAGGCACAAGAGCTTGCGCCACCGCAGCCACGATTACGACGCTCGAAGCAAGCTCACCCAACGCAAGATCGACAAAGCGCGTGCCAAGCGCGTATGCTCGTCCGAATTCGAGGAGGACGATGACGAAGGAGAACTCTACGGAGCACGATGCTTTAGCATATCCGTCCGGCGGACACGGATGCCGCGGAACTTCAAGCTTCCTTCGGACACTCCGAAGTTTGACGGCACACAGGACCCCAAGGCGTGGCTTAGCGACCACCTGTCGTCTGTCAAGCTACACAGCGGAAACAAGGACACCGCCTTGAATGCCTTCAGCTGCAGCTGACAGGCGCAGCCCGGATCTGCCTCAGCAGCCTATCCTCGGGATCCATTCAAAGCTGGGAGGAACTTGCATAAAGTTTCATCCGAAACTTCAAAGGCACCAGCAGGAGGCCAGCCTCAATCGAGGAGCTGCGGGCATGCACCCAACGAACGGGCGAATCCATTCGCTCGTACATATTACGCTGGTCCAACACCAAGAACTCCGCGGCGCACATCTCTGAGGAGAGAGCGATCGACGCCTTCAAGGATGGCGTCAAGCGCCAGGACTTCAAGGAAGAACTTGGGCGCGTCAAGCCCAAGACACTCGACCACCTCATGGACATCGCCAACAGGTGGGCAGATGGCGAGGACTCCGTCCACCGAGCGCACTCGGAGGAAGAATATGACTACGGTCGGCGACGTGAATGCCGTAGCAAGAGAAGATCGCGCGTCTATGACGATCGCGACGGACCCGACATGGTCGCGGCTGGCTACGCCGACTGCCGCAGCGACGGCAACCGCAGTAGCGGTGGATACCGCGGAAACAACTTCCGCGACGGAGGACACCCAGCGCAGTCATGGCAACGTCGTGGCCGCGACGATGGACCCTCAGCATATGACAAACTGTCGGGTCCATGCACCATTCACTTCTACATCGACAAGCAGGATGGTAAAAATAAGGCAAGCCACATGCTCAAGGACTGCCGCGAGTTCCAGAAACTCAGCGAGAGCATGTCTCAGATGAGGCAACAAGCCCCGAACCCTGGGTACGGGAACGCACCCGCACAAGGTGAGATCGCACACGGAGCTCATCCACCACCACCTGCGGGACCTTCGAACCACCCAATCGCACCCGCGCAGAATAACGGTGGGCATGGATACCCCGCGCCGAAAGGATCACTGATGATCCAAAAAGGGCGCCCAACGAACAGGGTGCAAAAGAAAATCACCCGCCAGATCAACCTGGCTGTGACCGCACCACCCGCCATCCCAGAGTACCTCAGTGGATCGGAGTCCTGCATCACGTTTAGCCGTTCGGATCACCCTTGCCAGGTCCCTCGCCCAGGTCATGCTGCCTTGGTGCTTGAGGCACAGATCGGAGGGTTCGACATGAGCCGCGTCTTCATGGACGGCGGCAACGGCATCAATCTGATGTTCGCCAGTACCTTAGCAGCAATGTGGATCCCGCTGTGCAGCCTGGAACAATCCGATACAACATTCCACGGCATCGTCCCAGGGAAGGGTGTATTCCCCTGGGAAAGATATGGCTCGACGTCATCTTCGGCAAGCCCGACAACTTTCGGTGTGAGCGACTCGAGTTCGAAGTGGTGGACTGGCCATCACAATACCACGCCATCCTCGGGCGTGTGGCATTCGCACGGTTCCTGGCAGTACCACACTATGCGTACCTGCTACTCAAGATGCCGGGACCTAAGGGCGTCATCACGGTCCACGGGAGCTTCACCTGATCAGACCACTGCGACAGGGACTTCAACAGAATCTCCCAGTCATTCGGCATGCAGGAAGAGGTCATAAGGCTCCGCGAGGTGACAGACAACAGGGCGCCCCTAGTTGCAAGACAGAACGCACCTGACATGTCTTTTGACTCCACTGTCAACGCAAAGAAGGTGCAGGTCCACCCGACGGACACCTCCATCGTCGAATTCCTCTGTGAGCACTGGAAAATCTTCGCTTGGTGTCCTGCGGACATGCCAGGAGTTCCCAGGGAATTCGCCGAGCACGCACTCAACGTATTTCCAGATGCTAAGCCCGTCAAACAGTCCATCCGACGACTATCCAAACCACGGGCTGAAGCCATCGGAGTTAAAGTCAACAAACTACTCGACGCAAACTTCATCAGGGATATCAAGGAAAGCGAGTGGCTCGCCAACACCATGATGGTCCCCAAAAAGGACACGGACATCCTGCGGATGTGCGTGGACTTCACATGGCTAAAAAAGCACTGCCTGAAGGATCACTTCCCTCTCCCTCGGATCGATCAGATCATCGATTCGACTGCAGGATGCGAGAAGCTCTCCTTCCTCGACGCCTACTCAGGCTACAATCAGATTCGACTGAAGGTCGAAGATCAGGAGAAAACGGCGTTCATCATGCCATTCGGGGTGTTCTGCTACAACACAATGCCCTTATGGCTGAAGAACGCAGGTGCCACGTACCAACGGTGCATGCAGGCATGCCTGAAGGACCAGATCGGCCGCAACATCCAAGTCTATGTCGACGACTTAGTAATCAAAACAAGGGAGGCCAAGACACTGATGACGATCTCCGCGAGACGTTTGACAACCTTGATCGATACAAGATCAAGCTAAACCCAGAAAAGTGCGCCTTCGGTGTCCCATCTGGTCAACTACTAGGCTACTTCATCTCCCAGCGAGGGATCTAAGCGAACCCGAAGAAAATCCGGGCCATAATGGCCATGGAGAAGCCGAAGAACCTCAAGGGCGTCCAGCAGCTTGCTGGGCGAATCGCGGCGTTGAGCAGGTTCATTAGCCGCATGGGCAAAAAGGCCCTGCCCTTCTATCAGCTGCTACGAAAAGCAAACAAATTCGAGTGGACGCATGAAGCAGATGACGCATTCGAAGATCTAAAGCGGCTACTCTCTACCTCGCCCGACTTGGTCACGCCAAAAGAGCGCGAACATCTACTGCTATACATAGCAGCTACACACCAGGTGGTAAGCACCGTGCTTGTGGTCGAAAGACCCGAAGATGGCAAGACCCATGGGGTCCAATGCCCAATCTACTACCTCAGCGAGGTATTGACGCCGACAAAGCAGAGGTACCCTCACTACCAGAAACTCACCTACGTCGTATTCATGACGGCTCGTCGGCTGAGCCACTACTTCCAGGAGCATCAGGTGATGGTTGTCAATGAAGCACCCCTGAACAGCATCCCGAATAACCTAGAGGCCACAGGACGTGTGGCCTTGTGGGGCATCGATATGTCACCCCTAGACATCGTCTATGAGAAGCGCCACGCGATCAAGTCTCAGGTACTTCCGGACTTCCTCGTCCACTGGATGGAACTGCAGCTGCCAGACACCCCGGACATGACAGGGTCATGGACGATGCACTTCGACAGGTCCAAGCGCGAGGCCAGGGTAGGAGTCGGGGTCATACTGACCTCCCCGCAGGGCGACAAGAAGAAGTACGTCCTCCGGATGAAATTTCGAGCTTCCAACAACGAGGCCGAGTATGAGGCCCTCATCCACGGCATGAGGATGGCCAAGATCTGCGGCGCGATGCGCCTGGTCATCTACGGAGACTCGAACCTCGTCGTCCAGTAGATGATGAATGAGTGCGACGCACACGCCGCCAACATGATTGGTTACCGCGCACTCTACAACGCACTCGAAGGAGACTTCAACGGATGCGAGCTTCGGCACGTTGGGAGAGAAAGCAACGAAGAGGCCGACAGACTTGCCAACATCGGCTCCACCTGCGCACGGGTGCCACCAGGTGTGTTCCTCGAACAGATCTGCGTGCCATCCATCAAAAGAAAATTCCCAAAGGGATCACCCGAAGAAGCAGAACACTTGGTGGCTGCACTATCCGAAGGACAGGAAGGACCAGAAAAGATCGACACAGAGGTTGCAGTGGTCAACCTAATGCAGGTCATGGCAGTCGAAGAAACATGGACACAGCCATACCTCCGATATCTGATAGACGGGGAGCTGCCTGACAGCCCGACAGATGTCCGGCGCATATCTCGCCGGTCCAAGGCCTTCACCATCTTCAATGGTGAGCTGTACAAGCGCAGAATTTCGGCTGTACTCCAAAGGTGCGTCACCATCGGTGATGGAAAAACCATCCTCCAAGACATCCATGAGGGCATCTGCGGCCACCACGCGGGCAGCTGCGCCCTTGTCGCCAAAGCTTTACGAGCTGGGTTCTATTGGCCAACGACCATGAACGACGCCAAGGACATCGTCCGAAGGTGCAACGGGTGGCAGAGGTTCGCAGATAAACCACATGCACCAGGATCGGAGCTCAGGCCCATACTCCTGGTCTGTCCCTTCTCCCAATGGGGCTTCGATATGATCGGCAAACTGCACAAGTCCTCGAAAGGAGGGCACGTCTACCTCCTGGTCGTAGTCGACAAATTCACCAAGTGGATCGAGGCCATGCCCGTTACTAACCAAAAGGGCAAAACGGCCGTCAAGTTCTTCGAATCCATTGTTTACAGGTTCGGCGTGCCGCACAGCATCATCATCTACAATGGGTCGAACTTCATCTCCAAGGAATTCCAGGACTTCTGCGAAGACCTCGGAATCAACATCACATACGCCTCTGTGGCGCACCCGCAAACAAATGGGCAGGTCGAAAAGGCCAACGGCCTCGTCGATGGCGGCATCAAGAAGCGCCTAATGAGCCCACTCCAGTGACTTGTAGGAGCCTGGACACAAGAGCTACCCTCCGTCCTCTGGAGCTTGCGCACGACGCCAAACAGCTCAACTGGCTACACGCCCTTCTTCATGGTGCATGGAGCCAAAGCCATGCTGCCTGCAAAGGTATGCCACAAGGCCCCACGGGTCGTCGCCTACAGCGAAGCCGAATCGACGGCCGCACTCGAAGACGCCGTCGACACACTCGACGAGGCACGCAACATAGCCGTAGCTCGATCAGCGGTCTATCAACAGAGCCTCCGCAACTACCACAGCTGTCGGCTGCGTCCAAGGTCCTTCGTCGAAGGAGACCTAGTCTTGCGACTCAAGCAAGAGCGACCGAAGAAATTCGAGTCACCATGGGAAGGACCCTACGTCGTCACCGAAGTCATCCCAGGTGGCGCCTATCGCCTCAAGCACGTGGAGTCCGGAGTCTCATACTCTAACCCATGGAACGTCGCACAACTGCGACGCTTCTACCCCTAGCTACCCCCCCCCCCCCCTTTTTACTTTCAATAAGGCTATTCAGCCAAGGCTACTCGGCCGAACAATGTACCTCCTCCTTACGATATAAATAAAGTTAAGTGTCTCGTCCCAAAAATTTTGTCTATTATTCGCATTTTCTTCATGTTACAACACACTCAGAGGCTCCCCTCACCTCACGACTCCGTCGATTGAGGATAACGCATGTACACCTGAGTAGCTGACCACGTCAGGCTAACAAAAAGGGCACGCATACAAAAAAAGCACCACGTGCTAACAACAATCAACCTTTATAGCAAAGGGAATAACATGCCCAGTCGAATACATACAAATTTTACATCTATCTTTTTACAGGTCCTACCTATTCTGAAGAATCACGCTGCTCAAAGAGATCTACAATTTGTTTGGCATACTGCCTTACAGCCGCATAATGTGGACGCATGTCCCACACGCCACCATCCGGCCGAAGAGGCGGCCCAGCCGCCACAGCAGCAAGATCTACATCAGGGCGATGTAGCCGCATGAGGGAAAGCGCGGCCTTCACCCCTGCAACCAGCTGATGCCGCACAAGCTCCCTATCATGATGCACATCTCGAAACTTCGCCAGCAGGCCCCAGAGAGTTGATGGTGCCTCATCCAAGGGAAACATCACGTGCAGAACTGACGACAAAGAAGTCTTCACTTGAGGCAGCACCCGCGACACCTGGTGAACACGATCCTGCACAGTCGCAAGGACCATAGCACGATCACGGTCCATCCAGAAAAAACCGCCGGCCTCCATGTCTTGCTGGGTCAGGCAGTTGATCCGAACAGCAACAGGCTCCTTTTCCTCCTTAGGAACAAGATTAGCACCTATAACACCTGCAAAGTAAGATGACAGGCCAACAGGCGCATCCGAGAAAAGAGCAGCAGCTAGAAAAAACTCACATTGAAGCTGTTCGGCCAGACGACGCAACTCCCCCATCAAATACTCCTCTCTGGCGGCGCCTCGCTCTGTCTTCGACTTCCAAACATCCGCGTGGCCTCGAACTCCAAGTAATTATTTCTCAAGACTATGAATGCAGTCACGAAGAAACACAAGCTGCGACGCTTCATCCAAGGATGGCCGCAGCTGCGGCGCAGGCGAAGTATCAACGGGATCATCACCCAAAGGTCCCTAGAGGAAAAGAAGGCAAGGATATGAACAAACGCACGAATAAGAAAACAGCTCGGAGATTCATTATATACAGCAAAAGCCACTGCGTGGCACAAGGAGTGTTCATAGATACATTACAACAAAAGAAACAAAATCTATCCTACAAACTACAAGGCATAAGAAGCTACATCCTGAGTAGCCTCGGAGCCGGATTGCCTGCTCTTGGCCTTCCCCTGCTGCCTCACCGCGTACTCAGCCAGCAAGTCAATCAGCTTCGGCCCATAGAGTTTACAACGGGCAGCGTAGAGGGCGAAGGCTACCTCGGATCCGTCGGCAGCCATCGTCATCTGGGAGGTGACCTGATGAAGATCCAGCTCCGCTCCAGACTCCAGGGCCATCGCCAGCCCCACGGATGCACCGATGCCTTTCTGCTTGCGCTTGTACGCTGCAGGAGCATCGGCTGACAGCGCATCCGCCAACAAGTCGACATCCTCGAGGGCGACGCCCTTGGGGATGAGCTCCTTGTAGAAGCGCCCAAGAACCTCCTTGGCCTTGGCAAGCGAGCCGACCATGGTACTGCAGCGGTCTTAGACCGCCGCAGTGGCATCATCCAGAGCACTTCCGTGCTCCAGGGCACCACAGTAAAACTCGATGCCTGCGGCATCTAGATAAATGGAAGAGGCAAAATAAGCACCAAAACGAAGCAAGAAAGAAAAGGAAGCCGAAAAGGAATAGACGAAAGTACTCACCCAAAATAGCCTTCGCGGCAGCCATCAGCTTGTCGGCCACCTCCTTCTCGCGTGAGGCCGCAGCAGTGGCGAGCTGCTCCTCGCAATCCGTGGCCTCCTGCTGCAGGCGCTCCTTGGCTGTAGCCACCTCGGCTAACTCCTGCTCAAGGCTCTCCTTAGTGCCAACGGCATCTTCAACTTTTTTCTCTGCTCACCCGAGGCTCTTTTTGAGAGCATCAAGCTCGCGGAGGGCAGTGTTGTTCTCCTCTACAACAAATAACAAGCATGAGATTCGTGAGTAAGCAAGCAGCCAAAGAAGGAGAAGATTGACAAAAAACAGACGAACCTTGGAGCTGCTGAAGGCTGGCCTCCAATGCCAGATGCTGCTTCACCAGCTGGTTGGCACCTTGAACAAAAGGCTGCGATAAGACGCAACTTGTCAGGAAAAGGGCTCGGGGGCTGCACCCAAGAAAACGAGCAAAACAAATCACGCATATGAAAATATGCTCGGGGGCTCCCCCCGAGGCACGTACAAAAAGAAAGGCATGATTAACAGATCATCCGACAGATGCTCGGGGGCTCCCCACGAGACACAAAACAAAAATGATCAGCAGATCATCCGAAAAATGCTCGGGAGCTCCTCCCGCGGCAAGAACAAAAGCACTTACATGGTCAGAAAGCGACTCCGAAGGTCCGGCCGTATTCTTCTGGGGGACAACCACCCGAGCCTCCTGCGGAGAAGGGTTTGGAGCAACGCCCTTAGAGCTGGCCACCGTCTGAGGGGAAGGAGGAGCAACTTTTGACTCCCCAACCATCTCCCGAGCGCCATCATTTAAGGATCCATCGGAGGAGTGGCTACAAAAGAAAAAAATCAGACAAGTACAAGCAAGCAAAATCGAAAGAAAGCAAAAAGCAACTGAAGAAAACTTACGAGTCGAGATCGCTCAAGTCGAAGACAGGCGGGGTCATCCTGCCTTTCTTCTCTTCCTTCTTCTCTTACTTCTTCCGCTTCACCGGCGGCTGCGGCGCCACAGCCCGCACGGGCACGACAGGAATAGGAGAGGAAGAGCCAGCATGACCCCCACTGTGATGCTCAAGGCATGGCGGGTCCCTAGGCGTCGGCGGAGTCGAGGCATCCGATGACTCGCTCAAGCTTCACGTCCGTTTTTTCGAGTATGCTCTTCGCTAGACTCAAAAGTTTCTTTAGCCGGCGACCGCGCCGAGGGAAGCTCAGACATGGAGTCCACTACCTCATTGTCCGGTGCATCCGGAAAAAGTTCAGGTCGTGGAGGCGCCATGCCAGGCACCTTGAACTCCTGCACAAAAGAAAACAAACTCTCAGACTAAACGAACTGCAAAGAGACGCAGTCGAAAAAAGCGCTACGCGCACGTCCCAGATCTACACCTGCGGTACCGGTCGAGAGGCCCTGAAGGGAAGGGTCAGCGAGCTACCCGGAATATCCTCGTCAGCCTTAAACTTCAGCGGTGGCCGGAGGATTCCGTCCACATCTCCCTTGGAGAGCTCTCCATTCGAAACCCTAGTCGGGTCGTGGCGGCCAGAATAAAGAAACATCGGGTCCGCCCTAGCCTGGAGTGGCTGCACCCGACGTTTGAGGAAGGTGCGGATGATATCAAAATTGTTCACCTCTTTATCCGGAATCAGCTGGAGATCCTTCACCCGACGATAGAGCCCCTCTATCTCCTCCACCTCACCATCCAAGATGTGTTTCTTCCAGGACCTCTTCGGCTGGATTTTCTGGGAGGGGTCGAAAGGAGCAAGGCCAAAGTTCTTCCCAGCCACTGTGGAGTCGCGGATGTAAAACCATCGCCTCCGCCAATAGTGGACAGATTCTGACATAGAAAAGGAGAAGAAGAGAAAGTTGGATTTAAGGGAAATGATGCAGCCGCCGATGGGATAAACGCCATCGGAGCCAGATTGCCTCTTAACAGAATAGAGCTTCCGGAAGAGGCCAAAGTGTGGCTCGACACCGAGCCGGCACTCGCAGAAGGTGATGAAGCAGGAGATATGAAGAAGAGAGTTCGGTGAAAGATGATGGAGCTGGATGCCATAAAAGAAAAGCAATCCACGGAGAAAATCATGGATCGGGAAAGAAAGGCCCCAAAGGACAAAAGCAATGAACATGACCCGAAACCCAGCGGGAGGACGGGGAATTACCTCGTCACCGGGAATCCAGCTCACGGAGCTTGCGAAGATCGCCCTCGCGTCTCTCCGATCGCCGCCAGCCACCATCGGTGACGCGAGTGGCGGCGGAACCCTTCTTGCCGCCGGCGGCAGCACTAGTACCAACTGCGGCGGAGGTCTTCTTGGACTTCCCCATCGCAGTGCGGCGATGGCGATGGCGATGACGAGAATGCAGAAACAAAGATGGAAAGGTTCGAGGAAATTCTAGCGCGCAGCAAGAAAAGCTCAAAGATGGGAGCAGTGAAACGGGAATGGCTGCGGTGAAAAACAAACTAACTTTTCCCTAGTGATTGTAAGGACGAGGACGATGCACGATGACCGTTCATCGGGAAGACCTAAAGCCAACATCCAAATCCAACCGTCCACGTGTCGGCACAGCAGCAAACCGTCGCTCACACGCCGTCCACTATGCACGGAAATCGAGGCGACGCCGTAATTATCTCAACGCTGCACGTGACCAACCAATTCAAAGTCAGAAGGTGGGAACCATGTTCGTCCATTCACGTCATCTCTGGCGCCGCAGACGCTTGAGGTCACCGATCGTCAGCACTGACGTCATCAAAGCTATACTATCAACGGTTACAATTCTTCGGCTATACAGCTAAAAGTACTCACTCTAATCTACGATTCGCCTAACTACTCGGGGGCTACTCCTATCAGGAGCGCTGGCCGCGCACCCGACAAACGATCAAAATACTACACCATTGAACTACTCTTCGAGTCCTACGTCGAGTCTACGACTCCACTACGGACTCGGGGGCTACTCCCATAGGGAGGATGGATTCAAGCATCCGAAAAATTTGTGTCCTACGGACCTAAAAGTCAACAAAGACTGAATTAAAGTCTCTGCTCGAGTCTACGACTCGAACAGACACTCGGGGGCTACTCCCATAGGGAGCGCTGGTCGCGCACCCTATGAATCTTCGACTGCGATCCTGCGGATCAATATGCAAAAACTTTTCGGCAACTCTGCCCCAATTAACGCTAAGTGAGCAACGTCCTCCTTGGCCACCCGAAATACCTCCGCGGTGATAAACATTCGGATGTTGCATCTGCGACGCAAAGATAAGACCTACAGATACCATCTGATGGCCTAGCAACGCACACGACTGCGCTCTTCTAGTGAGAATCCGTGCCAGCAGGCGCGATGAAAAATCCCGATGGATGCGTTGGGTACATCATTTAAAATTTACTCGAATTCCAATCCTGTAAGTCCTCCGCGGCCTGAGTCGAATTACGCCAGCATATGTTCCGGGTTCGAGTCAAGGGACTCGAATCTGAAGAAGGTCGTGTTGTTTTGTCCTAAGACAGTTAACTGACCCTGATCCGTCCGGAGAGTCAGGCACACACATCAACAATCCCTACACACTCCAATCGTACTCTAAACAAACAAACATAGCCGCACCCGAAAGATTGAGGAGTCCTCAGCCGAATCTACGATTCGACTGAACACTCGGGGGCTACTGACATGGTTATACCCTACGGGTACACAATCTGAGCATACCTAGTCCAGCCCAAGGAAGGCCCACGAGAATATGCGCCAGCCCATGAAGAATTTCAGGTGGCCAGGGCCCATGACGCCTTCGGATCCTTGGAGAACAAGACTAGAGTAGATAGAATATTCAAAGGGGAAAACCCTAAAACCTATAACCGACTCGGTCTATGCCCGGGACCTGCCTACCTCTATATAAAGGCTAGGAGGGCACGACGAGGAGGGCACTTCATACCACCGCATACACACCTCCACGCCAGATTGCATCTGCGCACCCCTATAACTTTCGGTTCCGCCGTAATCGAGAGCAGACAAGCAGGAGTAGGGTTTTCCCTCCGGGGGCCTGAACCTGGGTAAACCTCGTGTCCTTGTGTTACTTGTTTGCTAACCGTTCCGCGATCTCCAGCATCCCCATATTCTCCAATACCCAAGCTCATAACAACGGGCATTGACGAGATTAAACCTCGTCACCCTGCCGCGTGGACAACCGGCCCCGCTCCTCACCACCCGTCCCATCGGCCTTGGCCCCACCACGTGCTCACCTCGCCCGCAATCCCCACTCCTCTCTTGTTTCTCGCCTCCCTCATGACCCCTTCTGCCGTCATCGCTCCTCGCATCTCCTGCTTGCCCCACCTCTGGCCATCGTCCTGCCTAGCCGGCTCCGCGCCTCGCGATCACTTCCCTCTCCCCTCATCTCTGCTTGACCCCGCCACCTCGTGCTCGTTATCTGCACCGCCTCCCCTATCCCTGCCGGCAACCGCCGCTGCGGGCACGCTCTGCCGTCGCCGACGGTCCTCCTCCCTCAACCGTCTCCCTGCCGCGACTGCAGGTGAAGCCCCGGCCACCTCCTCGCTACCGACTTGTGGCATGTGCGTCTCACCGCAGAGCCCGTCCTCGAGCACCCTCACCGTACCGAGCGTCGGCTCACGTCGCCCTCTGCTACCTCTCTCCTGCGCCACAGAGGCCGCGTCCACCCGCGTCTGCCTTCCCGCCCGGAGCTCATCCTGTCGCCAGGGTCACGCGACCACCTGCCGCAGTCGACCGTGCCCTGCTGCACGACCCCCATGTCCCCTGTCTCCGCCTCACTCGGTCCCTGCAAGGTGTCGCCACCACCGTATTTTTTCCTTCAGGCACCCAACGCCCTGTCGGCCTTCCCCCAAGCTGCATCCACCGATGATGCTTCCAGCGCCGCTTCAGGGCGATAGGCTCCCTTCCGCTCGTGCTTCCCGAACCAAGCCGCTCTATCATGCCCCGTTCGCTCGGTGATGTGTAGATGTTGTGGCAGTGTATTCATGGTGCTGAGTTTGGTAAGGTGTGGCCAATTCTACCTTTTGCTCCTCCTCAAGTGTTCTGTTATGGCTCCGTGGTGGTGTGAAGCATGGATGTGAGATGGCGGTGCCACGACTACGCAACTCCCTCTTGTGTCGTTGTGATACTGCAAATCAAGACTATCTACACCAAAACAAGAACATCGACAAGGAATCAAGTTTTTCCCCGTCAACAAGATCGTCTCGATGATGATGTTTTTGAAGAATGTTCATGACGTAGCCCCGAAGGACCCGACGCCATTTTCAAGTTCGTCACCGGTGAATAAGGAGAAACCTCAAGGTCTTCGACACGGAACGACGGGATCGCCGACACAAGTCCGAAGACCGAGCCGGAGATCCTCGAACTCCCTCCGAGCCCCCAAGATCATCGAACCCGATGTGTGACCCTTATCCAAGACCCCTATTTTTATAATATGATATTATAATTGTTGCATATAAATTGTTCATGATCGCATACATATTTATTTTTTGGGGGTATTTTATTGACTCACCTAATAACTATATATGGAGACCATATGCGGGCTTTTCTAGTTAATATTGGTCCCATTTAAATTTGTGCATCGAACCGGTGAAATATTTTGCCTTGATAAGACAACATTTAAATTGTGGGGGTATCTAAACAACATGAACTTAATAATTAATTGTCAGGACCCTGTTCGCTTAATATGGCCTAATTGCGTCGCATCTTTGCTATGTCATACATCATGCCTGATCTTCTGCCATTGTATTAAATAGTGCATCCGGTGATTCTTTTAGTGCTTTGCTTCTTCACGGATTAGGACGACGAGTTGATGTGAGTGTCGACCCGATCCCCAATGAATCTTCGGCTATGTTTTCAGGTGAGCATTCTCCCCCTTTTACCTATTTTACATTTCTATTCTTTATTTCCTCATGTTGATCTATTGCTATCTGTGTTGCGATGCTATAGATTCCATACCCCGTTATACTTTCCTGCAGCCCTTATATTTCCATGGACACATCCTATTACCTGTTGTTTGCTAGATAGTCGGCCTTGCGAGTCGTAGTTGCTTGCGCAGGTGATGCATCGCGCCGTCGATCTTCCACAATTGTTGGAGTGATGTCGTATGTTTAATGTTGGAGATGATCATGGCTTTAATTACAGTTTAACAACTAAAATTGAAAGTAGGTAAATAATGCAGAGGCACAGGTGGGCAATAGATGTTATTTGGTTTTTAACCGTCCACTTGTGTCCCGTAGGACCCAGAGTACCTGATACATGTTCCTTGACTATTCACACTATCCGCATGTGGGACCATGAATCCCCTTAGCCAGAGCTTGAGTCATATATTATTTCTTGGGGCCACAAACTAGTTTGGGGCTTTATTACTATCTTGTACGTATGCCATGCTTTACTGCTTTATTTACGATTGCGCATGGAGCGCCTGTACTGTTTAGGTAAGCGGAGTGTTTTCACGGTATCGACAAGACCAGCCACACTTTTGGGTTCCTAGTCATTTACAGCCATTGACGCAAACCTCTGGGTCCATTCCGGAGCCGGCCAACTTCGTCGCGGGTAGCTTGGTGGGGTGCCCCCCTGAAATATTATATGAATCTTGCAATTGCTCTGTTGTGATGCCTCGTTGGGTTTTCATTTGGTTTTTTTCGAGTTTGATCGTGCGTGTGTTGCTATTTGTGCCCCCCCCTGCAGGGTAAAACTTTCTGAAAACCGTGTCAGCGGTTATGGATGACTTGGAGCACAGTATCTCGATCATAGACAACTATAACTAAAGTAGTGCTATAAATTTGACTTTATAATGACTAGTAATCAGCTTCACTACAATGGAATGGCTAAATACAAGTACCAACAACTGCTGGTTTTGGGATGCCTCATGTTATATGTATCTGACTAGTAAGTATTGCAACTACAACGGAATGGTTAACTAAAAACTGCCCAGTGTTTATAATATCAGGATGACTCATGCTATCTATATCTCACTAGTAATTGCCGCAACTATAACGGAATGAATAAAACTGCCAACTATTTGAGTTCCTCGGTTGACTTCCTCGTTTGGTCTCGAGGGGGAAATACCAGGATGGGTGTGCTTGGTGATAGTTTCAGTTTGGATCCGAATAGGTCTTTCTTATCCCTATCTGATAGCCGTCAGTTGTATTGAGTCTCTATAGGTTGTTTAGTGTAGGCTGTGCTGCCGCTTCAGTCCACCATACCTATGTAGGCGAGGACCGGTGAATTCTAGTCTCGCCGTGTACTGGCCTCAGTACTAACCGCTCTCTTTTTCCGTTGCCCTTTGTCAGCACCCCTTTTGTTTAAGAAGGTTTTTGAGATCGACGTCGTTAGCAGGGTTACCCTTCTGTCTCTTCCTAGGCAGGGTTATGGACGCCACTTGGTATTCTTCAAGGATCTTAGCTCAATTTGCATATTGTCCGTACTCGGACGCTGTATCATTTTAAAGGTGATTTGGATCTTTGTATTGTATATCTGTATTCTTGACTCGTGGAGTCATTGTTATATATATATATATGTTCTATGGGTTCCATCGTGGACTATTGTGTAATGATATTACTTCGTTTTCCACCCGCATGAAAGTGCCTGGTGGGAACCTTTGAATCGCTTCTGTGCGGGTTTGGCGGGAATCTCTAAAACTTGCATAGGGCCGATCCGAGGGTGTTACAGAGTGGTATCAGAGCTCAGCAGTTGCGATACCCCACTAGTCCAGCATGTAGGATAACCTAGCTAACGACCGATATATAGTGTCAAAACTATTTGGAAAATCGGTTGGATAGATCTGATGTGGTGACCCAGCATACCACTGCATGTTGTAGTATACTATATTCGTGGACATAACACTCACGGAGTACCATTCCGCAAATATTACATCCTCGGAGTGGTACAACAGAAACAAAGCGGGTCCACAACATACATTGTCATTATTAAAATCAGAAATTTACATGACGACTTTGAGATCCTCCTAGGTCCATAGAGGTATCCCGATGACTCAGGGCTAAACTATAATAACTCGGAGAACAGAAGTAAGAAGCAACTAAGGTTTATACGAGATTTAATATAGATAGAAGATAGAGATCTATGATATCGGACTAGATCATTATATATGCTACATCTACACTTCAGATACGTCGGTCTCCATTCCATAGATGTTTTCGTAATTGTTCGCTTCGAAGCTTCTGGATACTTCTGGTTCTTCATAATGGAATTCTTATTGGTCTTCAATTGGATATAGTATTTCCTCTTCCTGACTGTTAATGTCTTCAGAATCTAGCAAGGGTTAAGAAGATACGTTGAGTACGAGCCTACTCAGCAAGTTCACTAAAAAGGAGTGTTTGATGCACTATATCTACAGCCACAGACCATAGGTCGTAGGCAATGCAAGTTTTTGTAAACATTTCTTCAAAGGTTGCTTTTATTCTGAAAAGCTATGTCCGTCAGCCTTCGGGGGTTTAGCAGAACTTTTATGGAGTTCTTTTCCCGCCGCGTTCGCAGCTCCTTCCCGGAACAGGGAGTAACAAGTTACAATTCTTACACTCTGTAGAGGTGCGTCACTTTACCCATGAGAGATCTTAGCTTTGTTGCACATCTGGGCGCGCATTCCCGTTCACACTTCCTTGGTATGAGGCCCAAACTAAGATCCAAGCCAATCACTGTCCTTCTCCGCGACCCCGCATACACCACAATTGTTGGATGCCCAAACTCAAGGTAGACTTTTCCCCGTATAAAACGGCTATACCTTAGTTGGATACACACATCAACCATTAACACTAGAAAGCTGTCTTTTGTAAGCCTAGATCCACGGTAGACTTGTCCCCGTATAAAACGGCTATACCCACGATCTGCAACTTACAAATGCCCAGAACAGTGTCTAATGCATGCGAAAGGGAGCCGGTCCAGCTGACTTCTCCATCCCATTCCAAATCTCATGGTTAACGCGTAATATGCGGCGCAAGAATCACTGGCGACATTGGTTGTTAAGTCCTAGATAATATGTTCCTTTACCACCGGAACTTTCACAGAAGGTTATTACCTCATGGTAAAAAGCCTATAATCATATTATTATGAAAATAGTGTTTTCAGGCCATTTCGAAATGCAGGTGATGACAACACTAGATTTGCAAAATACTTTACAGAAAATAATCAAAGGACATGAGCAAGTGTGAACTTTCCTTGATATAGCGAAGTATTGTAGTCGAATGACTCGACTTGACCCTGGACCTCGGGTTCTACAAAAGTACCATCATTGCCTGGTAAGGACAATGTTTAAAGAAGCAATATGTTGTTATGCATAAGTAATGATATGCATTTTGTAAAACCTTAAGTAATTCCCCAACATTACATGTGAGTTGGATTTAGATGATTTGTTTATGATGTGAGTTATCTTTAAGTTTACTGCATAAAGGAGTGTAGTTGGAAAGGTTTTTGGATAACATATAACACATGAAAGTAAGGTACAATTGTAATACAATTCTAAGATTGGGTGATATCATTTAATCATTACAAGGTTTATGTTTTAATTTTGTTATGGCTTAAAAGAAATGGTATAGTGTTTCTTTTGGTAGTGGCAAAAAGAATAACATTTGAAGAAAATATTATTTATGTTAAGTTAATCAACTCTAAAGATTAATAAGATTAAAGTTATGGTTTAGGATAAGGTTTAAATGATTTTGAGTCATTATATACCTAGCTTATGATATGTTAGACCAAAGTTAACTATAAAGATATAATTGGTTTTGGGATATAATATTTATGGCATTAATAATAATTAGGGTTTTACTTAAGCATGATAAAACTTAGTCTTAAAGACTTAAAGATAATATCCTAAATTATAATTATATGTTAGACTATTTTAGAGTTAAAAGATTGTGTTTTGAACATGATTATTTCTTACTTAGGAAATAATGTTAAATAATTAATAAAACAACTATCTCATTTTAATAATTGAAGATATATGATCTAAGAATTTTAAAATGTTTTGGATATAATATATTTAGTATTATTCTAGTAAGTATTCTTTTTTAAAATCTTAAAATTGAATTTTATTTTATTTTAGGTATTATCTTGATTTTTTATAAAATTTCTCAATTATTGGATGTCTTTAAATATTTGTTTTAAGTTTTATTTGTAAAATTTTAAGTTAGTATTTTTATTAGAGATTTCTTTGTGTGTATGAAAGTGATTTTTATTTATTTTTAGGAATTATTCTGAATTTATTAAATTTCATTTAGTTACTTAAGGGTATTAATGTTTATCTCCATTTTATTAAACTTAAATAAATATGATTATATTTTTCTTAGGTGGAGATTATTTTCATAAGCATTTACATGTATTAAATTTATTTTTATGATTTTTCTACATTTTTCTAGAAATAAAATAGAGTACACTGGTATTTGGGGTTATTTAATATTTAGCTTAACTTTATTTTTTTTCTTTTACTACCCTGGCTTGGTTCATGGGCTAGCCCAGCCCATCTCCCATTTGGGCTACACCCCTGGACCCGGTCGACCAAGTCGGTCAAACCTGATCCAGTCGATCCCCTCTCTCTCTTGTGGCCTCCTTCTTCTCCATGACGGGGATGCTCTGCCGCCTTTGTTGTTTGATTCCGGTGAGCTCCGGTGTTCCCAGCCGATAGTGTTGTGGTTGCCGACATAGTCGATGAGCAACATCGACTGGTCCAATTCGATTCACCGCTCGAGCCCTCCCCTGGTCATACTATCTTCTCTGAGGTGGCTAGGGTTTATGGCTCTCTGGTGGTGCTGTTCTCCGGGGCTTCTCTGGTTGCTCTGCTGGTGCTTTGGCGGTGTGGTGTTTTCCAAGACCGCTGTGTTTCTCCTCTGGCTGCCCTGGTTGTGGCCTAGGCGCGGATTGTAGTGCCTCTAGGTGCTCCTTGTGCCGCTGCCCTGGATCCCATCACCTCTATGTCCCACCGTCTACTTCCTCTTCTTGCTGTGCGAGGCCAATCGGGTAAGTTTTTTTCTCTAACCCACTCTCTCTGAGTATGAACCCTAGTTTGGGTTCCTCACTTTGGTTCATGATACACTACAATGGCTTTGCTACATAGTTTGCTTAGTGAATTTGGCTTGTAAATTTATCTATCAGTACTGGATTGCCACTGTTGCTTAGAATAGCTTCTGTAATATGACTATGCCTTTGGTTCAGGTGACTTGCTCCTGTGACTGTCCTTTGAGCCAATGCAATGTTCTTGTATTAATTTGGAATTAAATTCTTGATAAATCTAGGATTGGGGCTGCTGGTTCTGTTTATGGCATATAGGCAGGTGGCTCAATGTTAGTTAGTCTGCAAGTTGTGTGGGTGATCATGTATTAGCGATTTTGTTTTTTATTAGACTTTAATTATTATGCTGATGGAGGTAGATGCTCCTATTTCTTCAGGTGATTGTATCTAGTCTAAGTAGATTATACATCTACTATGCTTGTCATTTGTTTGCACAAATGATTAATTACAATATAGAGATGAGTTATAAGAGTGGTACAGATTATGGTAATATGCTAGAGCATGCATATGATTATGGTTAATTACTGTACAGCTAAGTATGTATAAATGGAAGTAAGCATGTAATGCTTTTGATCTTGTTGTGTATGTGAAATGCTTTGTTGTGTATTAGTTGTGATTTACTTGTAATTAAATGATGTAGTGCTTTAGGTACCTTTCTTAGTAGCTTGCTACTTGATTTGAATGGTCATAGACTATCTGATTATTGGCTTTAAAATATGGATTGATTTGTGTTGGAAAGTGCAAAGGGTGCTTGTTTTTTATTTAAAATCTGTAGGTGTTATGCTTAGAGAATAAACTTATCTTTGTTTTGGAATATATGGTATATGTGTTGTACATCAGTGCTTCTCTTCACACTACATCTTACTGTTATCTTCTTGTGTGGTTAGAGTGTGAGCTCCTAGCTACACAAGAGATCCCCAGTTCAACTTGTTAATCTGGTTCAAGTACTATATTTGACATGATGAACTAAACTTGGGATACCTTATCTAAATTTATTTAGGTGGCTTCAGTTGTTGAGATCCTGTTACTGTGAGGCCTCTTTTGAGTGTACATAGTAAGATTACTTAATAGCATGAGCTATTGCTATTTCTAGCCTATGATGCATGTCTGAGGCTTTATTTCTGTTGCTCATGGTCATATGCTGTTGTTGCCTTTTAGTTGGTCCTGCAACCTAGTTGGCTAATGTCCAACTACTGATAGTAAGACAGTGATCATATGATTCCTAGTTATTTTTAGCTAGGAAAAGGAGTAACATCCCTAAAATCATGTTTCAAAATCCATGCATATCATCCATGCATCCATGATCATTTAGGATTCATTTTCAAAACCATTTCAAAACAGGAGCATTAGATGCTCATTATTTTATGTGATCAACTATTAATCTAATGCCACTCTCAATTGAAAAGATTATTTGTTTTAAACCAAGCCTGGCTTGCTCTCTTATTACTTTGCATGATTGTTGGTGTTTGGAGAAAAGTTTACAAAACAAATATGATTTGAAAACCATATTCCAAAACTTATTCAAATCAAGTGCTTTATCACTATTTATTATGTTCAATCAAAAGGACCAAGCTAATACAAAGAGACCACATGATTTCATGCCCAAAAATGTGAGTGCTACACTCTACAAAAATACAGAAAAGATTTGAATTCAAATGGCCTTTGAATTTATTTGAAAATGGATCCAGAAAATTAAACAGAAATAGAAAAGGAGTAAAGAAAAGGAAAAAGGCCGGCGCCAGACTTTTGGCCCAACAGCGAAACCAGCCCAGCAACCAGCCCACCCGGGGTTTCCCTCTCTCCCTGTTTTTCTCACCGCACCCGCACTACCTAAGCAGTCGCTGACGGGTGGACCCTCTCCACGTCGACTCCTTCTTCCCCAAATCTCGCGCGCAGACGCCGTCGCCGCCCGTTTCTTTCCCGCCTCTACCGCGATTTTAATCCTCTTAATAGGCGATGAATGCGTGCGTGATCTCCACCCCTGCTCCGGCTATAAGATCCTCTCCCCACTCCGCTCCATTCCCCTCACTCACCAACCGCAGAGCGCCGCTAGGCTGTCCACAATCGAACTTGCCCCGCCGCGGTACTTAGCATCTCCGACAGCAAATTCCGGTGATTCCTGACCGCCCCTGTGCCTCTGATTCAAACGAGCATGACCAGCATGTCTTAGTGCACCTTCTGATACCATTTGTTTGCATGCTCGTGACCCAGGACGCCGTCCCCATTCGTTTCTGCAAACGACCGAGCCGCCACTCAACTCCGGCGATCGATTACGGTAAATACTGAGCGCCCCTTGACCCCTCTTGCATACGACTAGGTTCGCCTTGTCCTTGCGCAGCTACTGATGCCTCTGGTTTGTGCTAGGAAGGTCCAGAGCGTCGGCAACAACTCCGTCAGTAAGGACCCGACGCCGTGCACGACTCCGACGAGCTCCAGCGACCACCTCTGCGCGCCCCTTCGCCGTCAAAGCCCACCTTGAGCATCAGCAGCACACGGCGAGCACAGTAAGCCCCTTCTCCCTCTCCCGCACGACCTAGAATGTCGGCAACGACTCTGACAGAGCCGCCGCCGCCAGTCGCCGCCGCTAGTCTTTGGTAGGTTGATCGAGCACCGTAGGATCTAGATCTAACGCATAGGATAGATCACTTAACGAAGGGGTAAGTTTAGATCTGAGCCGCGCGTTTTAGTGAGATCCAACGGCTCGGAAGCGCGATCCAGCGCGAAGCGGTACCAGCCAGTAAGAAAGCGCCGCGTGGCATGTTCTTCGTTTTAAAATTCTGATTTAAATCTATTAGATGTTTAAACTTGTTTAATTCATAACTTTTGATTCCCACGTCCAAATTTGACAAATTTTATATCAATGGAATCAGGAGAGAAAGCCCTTTCCATATATGCAATGTGTTTAATGTTTTGTTTCTGTTAAAATGGTTATTTTTACAGAAACATGTGTAGGCCTATTTTGTGTATAACAAATATTTGGGAAATGTTTTAATGTTCAAATAAAGGTTGTTTGGCAAGTTTTGAACTTGTTTATGAATCAGTACTGCGCACTTGTCTTGTTGAGTATAGAAAATCATCACATATCATATTGCATGCATCCATATATTTTTGCTTGTATTTATTTTGTATGTGATTTGGTTCTATCATTTTATGTGTAGATTTTGGTGCAAATAGTGATTGTGATTGTGAGGATTGTAGCTACTCTCCAAACTACCAAGGCAAGTGGTGCTTCATGATTTTATTCCTATGATTTCAAATATGCATTAGAAATATTTTGCTAGACTTGCGTGGATATTTTTGATCTATATGCTATGCTTGGGAAATCCTAGTAGTTGTAGAATTGCTAGAAATATTTCTAAGTCTTATCAATGCCATGCTTAGCCTAGCTAGTAGCAACCAAGGGTGGTTATATTCATGCTATGAATAAATAATTCTAAGTCTTTGGACTATGTTTTTTCTTAACAAAACAACTAAGTGAATGAAACACCTGGGTGGAATGGAAGGAATGGTTTATGTTGAGTGGTTACACAAGGCCCATTTCTATGGTTTACCTTGTGTATCTCACTTGTGGAAAGCCACCCAGGAACAAAGGGATTTGAGAGGCCAAATGTTAAGAAGCTTCTAGTGCAGCCACTTGGCAATATGGGCTCTGCCTGGATCACATAGGTTGCAATAACTTAGCCATTTGGACAGTTGGTTGTAGTGGGATGATAGGTTGGAACGCGTCCATTTGGTTTAAGGGAAGGCTTCTGAAAGGTCCTGTCTTGGTGAAAATCAAGTCTTGTGGGGAAAGTGCACAACCTCTGCAGATGGAAGAATCTAAGTACTTATCCATGTCCCTGGTATTGGACAACTTGAGCATCAAGACATGGAAGCTATCAAGAATCTCCTCATCCCAATTTCTAAGTAAAAACTTGTGGTTGAACAAGGGTGAAGGACCCCAATGTCTATTGGTGGTTCCTTGGGAAAGATTTTGATAAAGAAAAACTTAGTGTTTTCAACTAATAGGCAAAACCTATTTTGAGCAAAGCAAGCCTAAGCTACACTTAGCCAAAATGCATATAGTGTTTAGACTACCAATATTCTACTAAGGTATCACTTTCCAATACTATTCCAATGTATTGACCCACTGTGGCTGTAACTTGTGATGTTGCAGGTTATTCTGATGATGATTAGGAGTCATGAGTCTACACTCAACATGCTTGCCTGTGGCACATGAGGATGAAGACTTATTTATCTTAATATATATTTGAACTCGTGTATTAGGCCTGAGGCCATGGAGTTTGTAAAAGACTATGTTTGTCTCTGGAATGATATGTAATAATGACCTTTGTTTCTGTGTACTTCATCTTAAACTGTGAATGCTAGCATTGATCCAGGGACTAGCATTGCAATCACAGGGATCCTTTCCTTTACAAAGGATGGATCTTACAGATGGTATCAGAGAACTGTGTTGCCTGTAGGATTATGACCCTAGGATTGGAAACCACTAAGGAAAAAATTTCAACAAACTTCCACACTTGTCTTATTCTTCTAGTAAACTTTTCTAATATTCTTTGATAGAAGGATGCATTGTTAGCCTTTAGATTAGAAAGTGAAAGAAGAATTGAGCCTTATTAGTTGGACCACCACACTCATCATTACATTTCCAAAAATTGACTAAGTTATATTGAAACTAGGTTTTTTGTGTTATGTATGCCATGACTTGTGTGTTTTGATTTCCAAATTTATGCATGTGATGCCTTGTCTTGTAAATTTTCTTAAATTGTGTTGATCCTAACTTTTTCTATCTTATAAATAGATGCCTAATGTTACTATCAGCACGGCTGAAGAGTTCAAGGGAACTCGATTTGGCCCTCGTATCATTGAGCTCACTAGTCTGCTCAATCTCCCTCTTCCCACTATCATGATGCTTCCCCTCACCAAGTTTGAGAGGAAAGACCTTTGGGGCTTCAAGGTCAATCAGCCAGGACGCCAGACTGAGCCAGCCACGGAGGCCATCATCTTCAAGCTCATGCATGATGACAAGGAGAGAGGCCTAGAGGTAGTCATGCAGGATTTGATTGGACGTTTACTAGGGAGACACTCACGAGAGGTTAGGGTTACTCACTTCCACACCTTTGGTAGACGTGATGATGATGGTGAGGCCATTGACTTTGAGGATACTTTGAGAGAGACGGCAGAGCCGATTCGCCTATACCTCTAGGACTTAGAGGTTCTTCTTAGGAACATAGACACTAATAGGACCAACGTCATGCTTAGCAATGACGAACTCCAGGTGCAGCTTCGTGAGAAGGACAAGCTCTTCGCGGAGCAAGATGAGATAGTCAAAGAGATGGAGGCCAAGTTTGAGAGTCAGGACATAAAGTTCAAGAGTCAAGAGAAGCGAGTCCAAGATAGGAACAAGAGGATTCGATACATGACTGCAGAACTAGAGTCCAAGGACTTCGAGCTCGAGCATCAGCAGACCGTGATTGAGAGGCTTCGTTCACAGAAGAGGGCTCTCAAAGCCAAAGTAGAGACCTTGACCACCAATGTCGAGGAATACAAGACCGCTATGGAGAATGCAGGTCTTACATTTGTTGATGAGGAGGTTGATGCCGAGGAGTAGTGATGACTACTCATTTACCTTTATTTATCATGTCTTTGATTATTGAGTCGCAATGACCATCCAACATGTGGATGGCTTGCTATTGGTTTTCTTACCTTGCAAACTTGTTGTCTATGTTGTTGAACTTTTATTATTGTGATGCATGTTTCGTGATTGTTTATGTGATGTATTGTGCATGTTACCATCTATGGGTATCTCATTCTTATCTCTATTGAACAAACCACAGATGCCTCCCCAACGTGCCAATCCCAACCTCAACAACAACAACATCACCCCTGAGATGCAGCAAATGATGACAGCTCAGACTCAGCTGATGCAAATGATGACTACGTTCATCCAGAATCAGAACAACAACAACAACAACAACAACAACAACAACAACAACAACAACAACAACAACAACAACAACAACAACAACAACAACAACAACAACAACAACAACAACAACAACAACAACAACAACAACAACAACAACAACAACAACAACAACAACAACAACAACAACAACAACAACAACAACAACAACAACAACAACAACAACAACAACAACAACAACAACAACAACAACAACAACAACAACAACAACAACAACAACAACAACAACAACAACAACAACAACAACAACAACAACAACAATAACAACAACAACAACAACAACAACAACAACAACAACAACAACAACAACAACAACAACAACAACAACAACAACAACAACAACAACAACAACAACAACCCACCGGGTTTTGACATGCTTACCAGGTTCTTGAGACTGAGGCCAGCAAAGTTCTCAGGAACTACTGATCCTATGGTGGCCAATGATTGGCTATGCTCTGTGAACAAGGACTTGGTAACTGTTGGTTGTACTAATAAAGAGAAAGTCAGATTTGCAGCTCACTTGTTGGAAGGACCAGCAGCCACTTGGTGGGATAACTTCCAGATCACCACTCCCATTGCGGATGTGACATGGGCTATCTTTGAAGATGGTTTCCGTACTGCTCACATCTCATCCAGAGTGATGAGTTTGAAGAAGAAAGAGTTCCATAACCTGAAGCATCGCCACCGCAGCGTGGCTGAATATATTGAGGAGTTCAACAATCTGGCGCGATATGCACCGGATGAAGTTGACACTGATGCTAAGAGGAAGGAAAAGTTCCTTGAAGGGTTGAATGATGAACTGAACCTGCAGTTAGCTGTGGCCTATGTTCCCACATACCAGTCTCTTTGTGACAAGGCTGCTATTTTGGAGAGCAAGATGAAACAAGTTGAAAGCAAGAAGAGAAAGCACTCTGACAAGCACAGCTCGGGATCATCTCACAAGCGTTCCCATTATGATGACAGTGGGAGTTCTGGATCCCACAAGCATGGGAAGTTCAACAAGCACCACAACCACAACCGTTATCATGACAAAAAGCACAATCGTAGTCATGACAATGATAAGTATAAGAATCACAAGGGTGGATATAAGAGCCACCACAATGGAAGTGGAAGTGGCAGTGGAAGCCAGCCTGTCAAGAAGGATCTTAGTCAGGTTGAGTGTTTTAAATGCAAGAAGATGGGGCATTATGCAAATGAATGCCCAGAAAAGAAAGTTGAAGGACCCAACAAGCCCAACCCTTTTCAAAAGGGACAAGTGAACCACATCAATGTGGAAGAAATCTATGAGGAACCTGATGTTGTTGCTGGTAAGTTCAAACTCAATTCTGTTCCAGCATTTGTTCTCTTTGATACTGGTGCATCTCATTCATTCATATCAAGAGCATTTGTTCAAAGAAATGAACTACCGGTAGAAACTATTGGGTGTCCTATAAAGTAAGTTCTCCTGGCGGAGAAATGATAGTGAATTCAGGATGTCATGATCTAGTCATAGAGTTTGGGAAGTATAAGTTTCCTGTTAACCTGATAATCCTAAATTCCCAAGGATTGGATGTTATTTTGGGAATGGACTGGATGACTAAGCACAAGGGAGTGATAGATTGTGCAAACCATACTGTCTCACTCACAACTCCAGAAAACAAAAGAATCAGATTCAAGACCAACTTTGAAGCAAAAAGGAGTAAGCTTAATTCTCTTAAGGGGGTTAGCATAGACAGTGTGCCAATTGTGAGTGAATAACCGGATGTGTTTCTGGAAGAATTGCCAGGAATGCCACCAGATAGAGAGGTGGAATTTCTTATCGATTTGCTACCAGGATCTGGACCAATAGCAAAGAGACCGTACAAGATGTCAGTTGATGAGTTGAAAGAACTCAAGAAGCAACTTGGAGAACAGTTGCAAAAAGGATTTATCCAACCAAGTTCTTCATCTTGGGGAGCACCAGTTTTGTTTGTGGAAAAGAAAGACAGAAGTCAAAGGTTATGCATAGATTACCATTCACTCAATGAAGTGACTATCAAGAACAAATACCCTTTGCCTAGAATCAATGACTTGTTTGATCAGTTAGAAGGAGCTTGTGTGTTCTCAAAGATTGATCTCCGGTCAGGTTATTTCCATCTCAAGATAAGGGAACAAGACATACCTAAGACAGCTTTCACCACAAGGTATGGATTGTATGAGTATACCATGATGCCATTTGGTTTGACCAATGCACCAGCATACTTCATGAATATGATGAACAAGGTGTTCAGGGAATTTCTTGATAAGTTTGTTGTCGTTTTCATCGATGACATTTTGATCTACTCCAAGAGCAAAGAAGAGCATGAAGGACATTTACGTTTGATACTTGAGAAGCTTAAAGAGCATAAGCTGTATGCCAAATTCAGCAAGTGTGAATTTTGGTTAAATGAAGTTGGATTTCTTGGACACGTGGTGTCAGGAGATGGTGTAGCAGTTGATCCTACTAAAGTTTCAGCTGTAACTGAATGGGAATCTCCTAAGTCAGTAAAAGAGGTTCGTAGTTTCCTTGGCTTGGCAGGATACTACAGAAGATTTATTGAGAATTTCTCCAAGGTAGCAAAACCCATGACAGAATTGCTAAAGAAAGATAAGAAGTTTTCTTGGTATGAAGGTTGTGAACTCAGTTTCCAAGAATTGAAGAAGAGACTAGTGACAGCACCAGTCTTATGTTTTCCAGATTTGGAGAAAGATTTCCAAGTATATTGTGATGCATCTCATCATGGATTAGGTGCAGTACTTATGCAAGAAGGGAAAGTTGTGGCTTATGCCTCGAGACAACTCAAAACTCATGAGGTAAACTACCCTACTCATGATTTAGAGTTAGCCTGTGTTGTCCATGCACTCAAAACATGGAGACATTATTTTTTGGGAAAGCGATGTGAAGTGTTCACAGATCACAAGAGTTTGAAGTATATCTTCACACAGAAAGAAATTAACATGAGACAAAGAAGATGGCGCTAGAACTCATCAAGGACTATGAATTGAGTTTGCAATACCACCCCGGTAAAGCAAATGTTGCAGCGGATGCGCTAAGCCGTAAGGTTTTTGTGAATGGCCTTACTAAGGGAGAATTGCCAGATGATCTGTGTGCCCAATTTAGAGATCTCAGATTGGAGATTGTGCCTGAGGGACATCTCATGTCTTTGGATGTTCAACCCACTTTGTTGGACAAGATCAAAGAAGCCCAAAAGGAAGATAAGGAAATTGAAGAGATTAAGGAAAAGATTGGCAAGGGAAAAGCCAAAGGATTCCATGAAGACGAACAGGGTACTTTATGGCATGGAAAACGTATCTGTGTTCCACAAGATCCGGAGCTTCGGAAACTGATTTTACAAGAAGCACACAACTCACCGTATTCCATTCATTCGGGTAACACCAAAATGTACATGGATATGAAGGAAAGATTTTGGTGGAATAATCTCAAAAAGGACATCGCCGAACATATTGCTTTGTGTGATGTATGTAGTAGAGTGAAAGCAGAACATCAGAAACCAGCAGGATTGTTATAACCACTACCTATTCCTGTTTGGAAGTGGGACAAGATTGGCATGGATTTCATCACCGTATTGCCGAGGACCAGGTCAAGATATGATTCTATTTGGGTAGTAGTGGATCGCCTAACTAAACTGGCTCATTTCATACCCGTGAAGACAACTTATACAAGTGCTAAGTTAGCCAAGATCTATATGAGTAGAATTGTATGTCTACATGGGGTACACAAGAGTATTGTGTCTGATAGGGGAACTCAGTTCACTTCTCATTTTTGGAGGCAACTACATGAATCATTGGGAACGAGGTTGGAATTCAGCACTTCATTTCATCCTCAAACTGATGGACAGACAGAAAGGACTAATCAGATTCTTGAAGATATGTTGAAAGCATGTGCTCTAGACTATGGAGCCAGTTGGGTTGAAAGTCTGCCTTACGCAGAATTCTCTTACAATAACAGCTATCAAGCCAGTATTGAGATGGCACCATTTGAGTTTCTCTATGGGAGAAAGTGTACCACCCCATTGCTATGGAATGGTGTGGGAGAAAGAAGTTTGTTCGGACTAGAACTCATCAAAGAGGCTGAAGAGAATGTCAAGCTGGTTAAGGACAGGTTGAAGATAGCACAGTCCCGACAAAAGAGCTACACAGATCCTAAGCGTAGAGAAGTCACCTATGAAGTGGGTGATAGAGCTTATCTTAGAGTGTCGCCACTTCGTGGAGTGAAGAGGTTTGGAGTCAAAGGAAAGTTGGCCCCAAGATATGTTGGACCATTCAAGATTCTGAGTCATAAATGAGAAGTAGCTTATGAGATTGAATTGCCAGAGTCTTTGTCAGCTGTTCATAATGTGTTTCATGTGAGTCAGCTTAAGAAATGTCATCCAGAAATGGAAGAGACTTCTTTGAAGGATACTACACCTTTGGAAGAGGTCCAATTGGAAAGTGATCTCACCTATGAAGAGAAACCTATCAAGATTCTTGAGACAGCAGAAAGAGTTACACGGACTAAGACTGTAAAATTCTGCAAAGTTCAATGGAACCATCATTCCAAAAAGGAAGCAACATGGGAAAGAGAAGATGATCTTCGGAAAGACCACCCTCACCTATTTGCTAGCCAACCCGAATCTCGAGGGCGAGATTCACCTTAAGGGGGTTAGATTTGTAACATCCCTAAAATCATGTTTCAAAATCCATGCATATCATCCATGCATCCATGATCATTTAGGATTCATTTTCAAAACCATTTCAAAACAGGAGCATCAGATGCTCATTATTTCATGTGAGCAACTATTAATCTAATGCCACTCTCAATTGAAAAGATTATTTGTTTTAAACCAAGCCTGGCGTGCTCTCTTATTACTTTGCATGATTGTTGGTGTTTGGAGAAAAGTTTACAAAACAAATATGATTTCAAAACCATATTCCAAAACTTATTCAAATCAAGTGCTTTATCACTATTTATTCTGTTCAATCAAAAGGACCAAGCTAATACAAAGATACCACATGATTTCATGCCCAAAAATGTGAGTGCTACACTCTACAAAAATCCAGAAAAGATTTGAATTCAAATGGCCTTTGAATTTATTTAAAAATGGATCCAGAAAATTAAAACAGAAATAGAAAAGGAGTAAAGAAAAGGAAAAAGGTCGGCGCCAGACTTTTGGCCCAACAGCGAAACCAGCCCAGCAACCAGTCCACCCGAGGTTTCCCTCTCTCCCTGTTTTTCTCACCGCACCCGCACTACCTAAGCAGTCGCTGACGGGTGGACCCTCTCCACGTCGACTCCTTCTTCCCCAAATCTCGCGCGTAAACGTCGTCGCCGCCTGTTTCTTCCCCGCCTCTGCCGCGATTTTAATCCTCTTAATAGGCGATGAATGCGTGCATGATTTCCGCCCCTGCTCCGGCTATAAGATCCTCTCCCCACTCCGCTCCATTCCCCTCACTCACCAACCGCAGAGCGCCGCTAGGCTGTCCACAATCGAACTTGCGCCACCGCGGTACTGAGCATCTCCGGCAGCAAATTCTGGTGAGTCCTGACCGCCCATGTGCCTCTGATTCAAACGAGCGTGAGCAGCATGTCCTAGTGCACCTTCTGATACCATTTGTTTGCCTGCTCGTGACCCAGGACGCCGTCCCCGTTCGTTTCTGCAAACGACCGAGCCGCCACTCAACTCCGGCGATCGATTACGGTAAATACTGAGCGCCCCTTGACCCCTCTTGCATACGACTAGGTTCGCCTTGTCCTTGCGCAGCTACTGATGCCTCTGGTTTGTGCTAGGAAGGTCCAGAGCGTCGGCAACAACTCCGTCAGCAAGGACCCGACGCCGTGCACGACTCCGACGAGCTCCAGCGACCACCTCTGCGCGCCCCTTCGCCACCAAAGCCCACCTTGAGCATCAGCAGCACACGGCGAGCACAGTAAGCCCCTTCTCCCTCTCCCGCACGACCTAGAACGTCGGCAACGACTCTGACAGAGCCGCTGTCGCCAGTCGCCGCCGCTAGCGCCGCTAGTCTTTGGTAGGTTGATCGAGCACCGTAGGATCTAGATCTAACGCATAGGATAGATCACTTAATGAAGGGGTAAGTTTAGATCTGAGCCGCGCGTTTTAGTGAGATCCAACGGCTCGGAAGCGCGATCCAGCGCGAAGCGGTACCAGCCAGTAAGAAAGCGCCGCGTGGCATGTTCTTCGTTTTAAAATTCTGATTTAAATCTATTAGATGTTTAAACTTGTTTAATTCATAACTTTTGATTCCCACGTCCAAATTTGACAAATTTTATATCAATGGAATCAGGAGAGAAAGCCCTTTCCATATATGCAATGTGTTTAATGTTTTGTTTCTGTTAAAATGTTTATTTTTACAGAAACATGTGTAGGCCTATTTTGTGTATAACAAATATTTGGGAAATGTTTTAATGTTCAAATAAAGGTTGTTTGGCAAGTTTTGAACTTGTTTATGAATCAGTACTGTGCACTTGTCTTGTTGAGTATAGAAAATCATCACATATCATATTGCATGCATCCATATATTTTTGCTTGTATTTATTTTGTATGTGATTTGGTGCTATCATTTTATGTGTAGATTTTGGTGCAAATAGTGATTGTGATTGTGAGGATTGTAGATACTCTCCAAACTACCAAGGCAAGTGGTGCTTCATGATTTTATTCCTATGATTTCAAATATGCATTAGAAATATTTTGCTAGACTTGCATGGATATTTTTGATCTATATGCTATGCTTGGGAAATCCTAGTAGTTGTAGAATTGCTAGAAATATTTCTAAGTCTTATCAATGCCATGCTTAGCCTAGCTAGTAGCAACCAAGGGTGGTTATATTCATGCTATGAATAAATAATTCTAAGTCTTTGGACTATGTTTTTTCTTAACAAAACAACTAAGTGAATGAAACACCTGGGTGGAATGGAAGGAATGGTTTATGTTGAGTGGTTACACAAGGCCCATTTCTATGGTTTACATTGTGTATCTCACTTGTGGAAAGCCACCTAGGAACAAAGGGATTTGAGAGGCCAAATGTTAAGAAGCTTCTAGTACAGCCACTTGGCAATATGGGCTCTGCCTGGATCACATAGGTTGCAATAACTTAGCCATTTGGACAGTTGGTGGTAGTGGGATGATAGGTTGGAACGCGTCCATTTGGTTTAAGGGAAGGCTTCTGAAAGGTCATGTCTTGGTGAAAATCAAATCTTGTGGGGAAAGTGCACAACCTCTGCAGATGGAAGAATCTAAGTACTTATCCATGTCCCTGGTATTGGACAACTTGAGCATCAAGACATGGAAGCTATCAAGAATCTCCTCATCCCAATTTCTAAGTAAAAACTTGTGGTTGAACAAGGGTGAAGGACCCCAATGTCTATTGGTGGTTCCTTGGGAAAGATTTTGATAAAGAAAAACTTAGTGTTTTCAACTAATAGGCAAAACCTATTTTGAGCAAAGCAAGCCTAAGCTACACTTAGCCAAAATGCATATAGTGTTTAGACTACCAATATTCTACTAAGGTATCACTTGCCAATACTATTCCAATGTATTGACCCACTGTGGCTGTAACTTGTGATGTTGCAGGTTATTCTGATGATGATTAGGAGTCATGAGTCTACACTCAACATGCTTGCATGTGGCACATGAGGATGAAGACTTATTTATCTTATTATATATTTGAACTCTTGTATTAGGCCTGAGGCCATGGAGTTTGTAAAAGACTATGTTTGTCTTTGGAATGATATGTAATAATGACCTTTGTTTCTGTGTACTTCATCTTAAACTGTGGATGCTAGAATTGATCCAGGGACTAGCATTGCAATCACAGGGATCCTTTCCTTTACAAAGGATGGATCTTACAAAAGGATTATGTGGTGTTATTCTTATGTGTTGTGTAGATTCACTAATGAGATATCACTGTGATGCCTCCCTTAGGATGGAACACAGTGATCTCTATTACTGTATAAGCTAAGCTTGCCAAGTAGAGTATGGAAAAAAATATCACTCAGGTTGGATAATCTTGATGCAGAATCCTAATGTGTGATCTTGGTCAATGATGCATAAGGCTGAGACCAATTCTTTCTAAGATAAGAACAGATACTAAGATTTAGAAAGCCTTGTATGTCTCTATGATGATTTTGCAAAGCAACACTTTGCAATTCTAAGAGTACCACTCAACCTAATCCTCCTAGATATATTATAGTTGAAGGGTAGGTGGAATTTGTTGATTTGTAGAGTTCCCCTGGTATTTCTAGATTTATGTGTGGAATACAAGAATGGTTACTACATGATCCATTAGTTGGTTCTGATGATTTTTACCTGATGTTGGTGAGTGGCTTATGGACTGTTGTAGATCTTCTACTTGCTCTTGATCAGATGCTGGAGATCTTTATCCTCTTGAGTTACTATAACTTTCCTGCTACTAACAGCCTGCTTCTCATCAAGTTGCTGCTAATCTTGATCTCCTCCTTGTCCTAGCTCCTGGATGGCTCCACTGAGCAACCAGAGTTAGGGATGTGGTGGTGATCTAGGTGAGTCTTGTGGTGTTATGAGAGCAGTTTGTTCTTGAGGGTGATAAACATAAAGGGGGTAAGGAGATTGTTGATGTGCTAACCAGTGGTACTGGTGAGTGCTACGGTTGTGCTCTCTCTTTTTGGGCTCCATGTGAATGCTTCTTGTGTCGACAGCACATTACTTGCATGTTGTGACTGTGCTGCTGTCAAATGGGACCCATGGGGTTCAAGTTTCAATAGTGGGATATTTAATGGGATGGATCAACTCGGCTGGTTGCTATTATCTCAATTTTTGCTTTATTTCTGTGTTGCCAAGTGTAGTGGATTCCTTTACTATTCTTTCAAGGTGAAACTTGCCCCTTTTGTCCACTGCCAATGAGGTTGTTCTGAGGCAAAACATTCTGATAAGAACAGATATTCTTTTGGTGAAACTTGCCCCTATTTAAATATACTCAATGATGTGAATAGCAATGCATTTCATTGCCATACTGAGAGCAAAACTATTCAACACTAACTCTGTTTCTTTTCATATTCTATTTGGTTTACTTTGTGCTTTTTCAGGAACAAGATCATAAATTGGGAAGATGTAAAATAAAGATTAGTTTTTAGGATTTTCTTATTATTTCATTTATAATTTGTAATATTCATAATTTTTGTAACATATTCCTGGGAATATATTTACTTGTACCTATTAGTTCTTATTGTAATACTCTCATCTGTTTGAGTAAATATAAGGACATTGTAATATTTTTTTATTAATGTTATAAAGCATTCCTTTATTATAAAGGAACATTCTTACATATATTATTGTAATAAAGAATTATTTTTATTTATTTCATTCTTGTAATTTATTTTCCTTTTCTTTATTCATTTATTTGTTTCATTTTAACTTTCCTTTATTCTTTTATTTATAAAAGAATAATGTAATGTTGGTCTTAAATAATATTTATACTTCTATTATCATACTTGTATTAGTATTATTATGAATAATGATTCATAAGTCAAATTTCTCCCCTCATAAATCAACAAAACAATAGAGGTCATGTCAAAATTCATCCCACTCCCCTTTTGATGATACTAAACCTAATTCATCGGAGTAAGAATTCTGATCACTCTAGTCTTCTAATTTGGCAAAAAATTTACCCGGATTTTCAAATTCATGCATGTCGATGCACAAAATCCTAAATCTACCCTTCGTTTGGTCCTAAATGCTGGGATGTTACAGACTTCCCCTCTTAAATTAAACTTCGTCCCGAAGTTTGTGGTTTCTTGTTCAAGACGATTTCTGATAGTCTCGTCCTGAATTTTCTTCTTTCCTCCCAGTTTCTTGTCTTTCCAAAGTAATGTTTTTAATAAACTCAACACTCCTTGAGTTTACTCTCCAACTTGATTCGGTTATTGTTAACGCCTAATGCTAATTTATACTTCCTCCCGAAGCTTCATGATATTACTTTTAATCCTAAACAATTTTATTGACAAAGGACCACTGATGCTAAGCATACCGATTGTAGCCATGTCGGTGTTGTTCCATCCGAAGTCTCCATCTCTTGATGGTAAACCTTCTCCTCGAGTAACCAACATGTTGGGACATTCAGATCTCTTATTCCGTCCAGACCACACCTATAGCACACCTTTCCGGTCTTCCAACAATCTCTCCTTATATGACCTGATGCTCCTGAAGGGATACGGGTAGGCTACACTAGCGCAAATCAAAAAATTTCTACCGCGTATACCAGGATTATTGTTGTCATAGATCACGGGATTACCACTAGACGCGCAGTTGCGGAATCGATGAAGTGCGTCGAGGCAGTGCAGACGTTCCACGTCTCCTCCTTGTCCTCCTCCTACGAGAAGCTTCCCTTGCACGGCTCGTCCAAGCGCTACAGATGCAGCGCCTCCGAGGTATCCACACGTACAGGGTGGAAGCATCAGACGCCGGACTGCTAGGTCCGCGCGCGCGACACAGGCGTGAGGAGTGGCGTATGGGAATGATCTGAGGTCTAAGCTCTAACCCTGGTCAGCTTGCCCCACCCTCTCTTATATAGGCATCCCTAGTGGGCTTCTACATTAGCAGCCCATTAGTACCCTAAGCCTGGTCTAATTCGGATCCAATCCTCATTAGGCTTCCAGCCCCTTAAGTGTGTGACCCTATAGGTTCATATGCGTATAGACATGACACGAAGACACTTATTCTGTCAATAGTTGGTAGCGGCCTCTAGCAAGACGTGCCAACTCCTAAACGCATACAAAGATCATATCAGACGAACCATCACAAGGTTTAGTACATGTCTTTCCCTTTGCCTCACGATATTTGGTCTAGCTCCAAGCTGACCTCCCTTTCTCGATACCGTGATTCGGAATCCCTTTACTAGGTTAACTCTTAACCATATGTAGCACGGCCATGCATTTCTGGATCCGATCACTCGAGGGGCCCAGAGATATCTCTCTCAAGTAGAGAGAGGCAAATCCCATCTTGATTGACCATGCCTTGCAGCATGCTTCAGGACAAACCCGAAATCTACCTTTATAACTACCCAGTTACGGTGCAGCGTTTGATAGCCCCAAAGTAGGTCGATCCACATCTCAAGTACATGCGACAATCTCAGGTCTAAGGACAAAACGTACACGATGTGTAGAGAGAGAGCTGCAACTAATTGCTAGTCTCAGGTTGGGTCAGTCCAACCCCATGTTCATAACATGTGTCTACGTCATTGGTTTGACATCTCCATGTCTATGACTTGCGAAACATAGTCATCAACCAATCGATGTGCTAGTCTAATATTCACGTGTGTCCTCACATGAACTCCGACTAGGGAAAACTCTTAAATAACCATACAAGTATAGAGTTTCACAAACAATTCACGTAATTGCCAATCAATACAAGTTGCCTGATATGGATATTCAAAGAACATTACAATAACTCATGGCTACATATGAAATATCATCATCTCTATGATTGCCTCTAGGGCATATTTCCTTCATTCTCCCACTTGCACTAGAGTCATCTAAAATGTATCTAATACCAATTGCTCTTGTGTGCGCTTCATGCGCGGGCTGCGGGAGAGGCTTAGTCAAGGGATCAGCAACATTTGAGTTCGTATGTATTTTGCATATCATGACACTACCATCCTCAACGAACTCTCGAATCTGATGGTAACGCATGCGAATATGTTTGTTCTTCTGGTGCTGTCTAGGTTCCTTGGCATGTGCAATAGCACCATTGTTATCACAATAAACGTCCAAGGGATTGGACGCGCCCTGAACCACACCGAGAGCGATCAGGAAATTCCTAATCCAAACTGCTTCCTTTACAGCCTCCGAGGCAGCAATATATTCAGCTTCTATTGAAGAGGAGGTCACCGTATCTTGCTTGGAACTTTTCCAGCTCACAGCACCACCATTCATGACAAACACATAACCTGATTGCGATTTCGAATCATCTGAGTCGTTAAGGTAACTCGCATCTGTGTAACCCCTTACACTGAGTTCATCATCACCTCCATAAACTAGGAACACATACTTAGTCCTTTTCAAGTACTTAAGGATGTTCTTTACCGCTGTCCAGTGACCTTCACCTGGATCAGCCTGGTATCTGCTCGTAACACTTAGAGCATAGGAAATATCTGAGCGAGTACATATCATTGCATACATGATGGATCCAATAGCCGAAGCATATGGAACCCTACTCATGCGCTCACGCTCATCAGTAGTCGAAGGACACTGAGTCTTGCTGAGTTTTATGCCGTTAGACATGGGCAAGAACCCCTTCTTAGCCTCTTCCATGCTGAACCGTTTCAGCACTTTGTCAATGTATGTACTCTGGCTTAATCCTATTAGCCTCCTTGATATATCTCTATAGATCTTAATGCCCAGAATATATGCCGCTTCTCCTAAGTCCTTCATTGAAAAACTATTTTTCAATGAGGTCATAACAGACTCGAGCATAGGAATGTCATTTCCAATCAGCAATATGTCATCTACATATAAGATTAGAAATACCAGCACTCTCCCACTTTCCTTCTTGTAAACACAAGGTTCTTGTTCGTTTTTGATGAAGCCAAACTCCTTTACAACTTCATAAAATCGAATGTTCCAACTCCGAGATGCTTGCTTCAGCCCATAAATGGACTTCAGAAGTTTGCATACCTTTCTAGCATTGTTTGGATCGACAAAACCTTCGGGCTGCATCATATACACGTCCTCAGTTAGGATTCCATTTAGGAAAGCCGTCTTGACATCCATCTGCCATATTTCATAGTCGAAATGTGCAGCAATAGCTAGAATTATCCGTATAGATTTAAGCATCACTACGGGCGAGAAAGTCTCATCGTAGTCAACTCCTTGAACTTGTCGAAAACCTTTTGCAACAAGTCGAGCTTTATGGATGTGAACATTTCCATCCATATCAATCTTCTTCTTATAGATCCATTTGCACTCGATGGCTTTAAAACCATCAGGCAGGTCAACCAAGTTCCAAACTTGATTGTCTCCCATGGACTCTATCTCGGATATCATGGTGATCAGCCATTTCTCAGAGTCTGGGTCCACCATCGCTTCTGCATAGGTCGCAGGCTCATCATTGTCTAACAATAATAATTCCCGCGCTTCGCGGAGCCTCGCCGACCTTCGTGGTTGTGGTGCTTCTGTTGCCACGGGTTCCTCAACTTGTTCTGCTACAATAGCATCACTCGTAGAAGCATCCCCAACTGGCTCATCTTGAACTTCTTCAAGTCGCACCGACCTTCCACTTGTTCCCTTTGTGAGAAACTCTTTCTCTAGGAAAACATCGCTACGAGCGACAAACACTTTGCCCTCCTCTCGGTTGTAGAAGTAATACCCTAAGGTTTCCCTCGGATATCCCACGAAAATGCACTTATCCGATTTGGGTGTTAGCTTGTCCGAATGAAGTCGCTTGACAAATGCATCACAACCCCAAATCTTTAGAAAAGACAAACTGGGATTCTTTCCAGTCCACATCTCATATGGTGTCTTAACTACGGATTTAGATGGTACCCTATTAAGTGTGAAAGCTGTTGTTTCTAGAGCGTAACCCCAAAATGATAATGGTAAATCCGACTGGCTCATCATAGATCGAACCATGTCCAAAAAAGTTCAATTACGCCGTTCGGAGACCCCGTTTCTTTGAGGCGTTCTGGGCGGCGTAAGTTGTGGAAAAATTCCGCAACTCTTAAGATGATCGCTAAATTCGTGACTCAAATATTCACCTCCACGATCAGATCGCAAGGCCTTTATTTTCTTGCCACGTTTCTTTGAACTTTTCAAAAGTTTCAGACTTATGCCTCATCAAGTAGACATAACCATATCTACTGAAATCATCAGTGAAAGTAATGAAGTAGTGATATCCTCCTCTGGCTGTCATGCTCATTGGTCCACACACATCAGTATGTATGAGTTCCAACAAGTCTGTCGCTCTCTCGGGTAAACCCGAAAAAGGTGACTTGGTTATCTTTCCAAGTAAACAAGCCTGACATGTCTCGTATGATTCAAAATCAAACGAAGTTAGAAGCCCATCACCATGGAGCTTCTTCATGCGCTTTTCACTTATATGCCCCAAACGACAATGCCATAAATAGGTAGGACTCAAATCATTAGGCCGGAGCCTTTTAGCACTAATATTGTAAACATATGCATCATCAAGATTTAAAATAAATAACCCATTCACAATGGGAGCACTAGCCATAAACATATCATTCTTAGAGATTACACAACCATTGTTTGCACTCGCGAATGAATAACCATCCCTCATCAAACATGAAGGTGATAAAATGTTTCGACCCATACTTGGAATGTAATAACAATTATTCAACTCCATAATAAATCCTGAAAGAAGGTGAAGTTTCATGACGCCGACGAACAATGCAGCAACCCTTGCTTTATTTCCGACGCGAAAATCCACTTCGCCTTTCTACACTTCTCTAGTCCTTATTAGCCCCTGCATCGAATTGCAAATATGAGCAACCGATCCGGTATCAAATACCCAAGAGTTAACATAGGAATCAGCGAGAAGAATGTCCACAACATTTACAACAAGCGTACCTGAGTTGGAAGTACTCTTACTTCCACTCTTCTTCAAAGAAGCCTGGTACTTGCTGTAGTTTCTCTTCCAGTGGCCATGTTCATGACAAAAGAAGCACTCAGTGTCTTCTACAGGTCCAGCCTTTTGCTTGGGTGCAGACTTAGGGATCGTATCCTTAGCCTTGCCCTTCTTCTTCCAAGAAGTACCCTTTTTCTTGAAGCTAGGCTTGTTCTGCACAGCCATCACATGGCTATGCCCTGCACACTTTTTCATGTCACTTTCTGCTGTTTTAAGCATCCCACATAATTCATTAAGGACCTTCTCCACCCCATGCATATGGTAGTTCGAAATGAACTGCCCATAGCTGGATGGAAGAGACGCCAAAATGAAGTCAGTGGCCAACTCTTGGCCTAGTGGAAAACCAAGCTTTTCCAAAGTCTGACTGTAACCAACCATTTTGATCACATGGGGGCCTACAGCTGCTCCCTCTGCTAGCTTGCATTCGACAAAGGACTTGGCAACATTGTACCTCTCAGTCCTTGCCTGATCTTGGAACATGTCCTTAAGCGCAACGATCATATCGTACGCATCCTGATCCTCAAACTTCTTTTGAAGTTCAGGTTCCATGCATGCAAGCATAAGACAGCTAACCTCAAGAGAATCATCACATGCTCTCTTGTAGGCATTCTTTAGGGCAGCAGATGCATTATCAGCAGGTTCATCGGGGATTGGGGTATCTAGAAATGTTTCCTTTTTATTAGACCTGAGAATGATTCTCAGGTTACGGACCCAGTCCGAATAGTTTGTTCCATTTAATTTATCTTTGTCAAGAATCGAACGCAAAGAGAAAGGTGATGTAGTGTTCGGTGCCATTGATCTACAACAGAAAACATGCAAAATACTAAGCCATGTAACCATGAAAGAGTAAAACATATTAAACAATTTAATAGCATATACTCCCACTTAAATCAATATCCCTCTATTGATACTAAGTGATTCAAGATCCACAATTAACAAGTCGACTAGTGAGCTTTAGCATCACTGCTAGAAGACAAGGTAAATCGGTAAGCAACACTTGCTAATCATATCACATATGACTCTTCTTGTTGGGTGACATCTCTATGTCAAAACTAGGCGCCCAACCTTTATGCCCCAAGGTCCTTAACTGTTAAGATGACCTTGTCAAGTTCACCAACCCTTATGCGTGTAGGTATCCGATACAAACCCATCCAGCCAAGGAAAACCGCGGCACCCTAATTTCATAGGCCCACCAACGATTGTACAGGGCATAGGATGGTGCAAGGTTTGGTTGGGAGGGCATGGTTTAACTTAAACTTTGTGAGGGATCGTTCTACTTCAATCATCTAAGCATGCATAGTAGTAAAACGCATAAGAATAACATTCACATAGACGTGACACAGTATGGCCCATTTTCTCATGGTGATCTCCATCGCCATAGAACCTGTCCACCATGATGATCTCCATCTTCATGTTCCATGTGAGCCATCCTCCAAGTGATGAGTCCTCCAAGAACTAATACAAGCTATTACTCCTAACAGCTAGTAATCAAAATTACATAGTATTGGGATCATCACAAGTTGGCACGCAGGCCATTACAATAAATGACAACACACATGGCTCCAGCCGTGTTGCCCTACTCACGACACGCAGATCATGCTAATTTTCATACATGCATCACATACATATATGGGCCATACTGATCACATACATCCTGCAAAAACAAGTTATGCATAGAATCGCATTCTACCGGATCATGTGACATCGCAGCACCTAGTTACCTTAACGAGATACAAAAAAAAGGGGCTACGATTAAGGGGGGGTCTAGGGGGTCTCCCCCTGCGGGGTTCGAAGGGGCAGCGCCCCTCGCGGTATCTTCACAATTTTCTTTAAGGATTTTGATCGGCAAATCAAATTTACCATAAACCGACTCCTGTCCCGATTCAATCAAACTCCTTTGATCATGGTACATCGATTTTAGATCTAGGTTCCAATTCGATCAATCATATTGATCTTCGCATGATTCAACAGGATTTATGTGTCACTGTCTACCCCGATGGCGGAAGCCAACCGGTAGGGGTAAGTCATTCGACAACCTCAGATCACAATCACGGAAAGCAAGATCATAGATCAATCATAAACCACCGCCATATAAATGATCACATCATTCATATCAATCTGCATATCACCATATGCAACCATCCCGAACCTATAACTGAACAGCATCGGCTCTGATGCCACTGAAGGGATACGGGTAGGCTACACTAGCGCAAATCAAAAAAATTCTACCGCGTATACCAGGATTACTGTTGTCATAGATCACGGGATTACCACTAAACGCGCAGTTGCGGAATCGATGAAGTGCGACGAGGCAGTGCAGACGTTCCACGTCTCCTCCTTGTCCTCGTCCTACGAGAAGCTTCCCTTGCACGGCTCGTCCAAGCGCTACAGATGCAGCGCCTCCGAGGTATCCACACGTACAGAGTGGAAGCGTCAGACGCCGGACTGCTAGGTCCGCGCGCGCGACACAGGCGTGAGGAGTGGCGGCTGGGAATGATCTGAGGTCTAAGGTCTAACCCTGATCAGCTCGCCCCACCCTCTCTTATATAGGCGTCCCTAGTGGGCTTCTACATTAGCAGCCCATTAGTACCCTAAGCCTGGTCTAATTCGTATCCAATCCTCATTAGGCTTCCAGCCCCTTAAGTGTGTGACCCTATAGGTTCATATGCGTATAGACATGACACGAATACACTTATTCTGTCAATAGTTGGTAGCGGCCTCTAGCAAGACGTGCCAACTCCTAAACGCATACAAAGATCATATCAGACGAACCATCACAAGGTTTAGTACATGTCTTTCCCTTTGCCTCACGATATTTGGTCTAGCTCCAAGCTGACCTCCCTTTCTCGATACCGTGATTCGGAATCCCTTTACTAGGTTAACTCTTAACCATATGTAGCACGACCATGCATTTCTGGATCCGATCACTCGAGGGGCCCAGAGATATCTCTCTCAAGTAGAGAGGGGCAAATCCCATCTTGATTGACCATGCCTTGCAGCATGCTTCTGGACAAACCCGAAAGCTACATTTATAACTACCCAGTTATGGTGCAGCGTTTGATAGCCCCAAAGTAGGTCGATCCACATCTCAAGTACATGCGACAATCTCAGGTCTAAGGACAAAACATACACGATGTGTAGAGAGAGAGCTGCAACTAATTGCTAGTCTCAGGTTGGGTCAGTCCAACCCCATGTTCATAACATGTGTCCACGTCATTGGTTTGACATCTCCATGTCTATGACTTGCGAAACATAGTCATCAACCAATCGATGTGCTAGTCTAATATTCACGTGTGTCCTCACATGAACTCCGACTAGGGACAACTCTTAAATAACCATACAAGTATAGAGTTTCACAAACAATTCACGTAATTACCAATCAATACAAGTTGCCTGATATGGATATTCAAGGAACATTACAATAACTCATGGATACATATGAAATATCATCATGTGGCATCCCGCAAAACCACTACTAGAAAATCGCGTTGATTTTGTGCATTGCATCGTCATCATCATGCATTGTTTGCTTAAAACTATTTCGCAAAGCCTGTTTTTGTTTTCTAAAACGCCCCGTCTTGTTTTCAAATGCAAACCCGGGTCGCCGGAATATTTTGTTGTCTACTATAGGTTTGCAAACGGTGCGTTTAAAGTAAATAAAAGATTATATTATTTTAGCGGGGGCAGTCGAACGGGCCGTTTCGACCCGAGCGACCACCCCTAGGATTTTACAAACGGCCACCTAATCGGTCCCTTCTAAATCCTAAAGCTACCTATTAAACTACCCAACCCGCTGGCCACATCACTCCCTCCAATAGCCAGATGCCACCTCACCCCTCTCTCTCCCTCACCCAATCCCTCCCTGCCACATCACCCCCCACTCTCTCTCTCCCTCTCTCACCACCCCCACCAACCGGCCCCAGCACACTCAGCACGCACCACACAACTCACACGCCACAGCCGCGCGCGCCTGACCCCTTCCCCTGCCGACAACCGCCTCGGGATCCGTTCCTGGCCCCACCCCTGGACCCCGTCGTCCCCATCCACTCCTCTCTCCCCCGCACTTCCTCTCTTCCCCGACCCTCTGCTCCATCCCCGCCGCTCACCCCCTTCCCCGGCTACTCCCTCAACCGCGACCTCGGCCCGGCCTCCGCCACACTGCAGCACCCCGCCTCCGCCGGCGGACCCCTCTCCGCGCCCCGTCGCCACCGCAGCGCCCCGGCCCGGCCGCCTCCTCCCCTCAGGCGTCCGCGCCGCCGTGCCGCCCAGGCCGCCTGCCCCGCGCCAGCACCACCTCCTCCCCGACGCAGCCGGCGACCCCTCTTCCCCCAAGCTCGCCGTGGCCCCCGTCCTCGCTGCCCGCTACCCCGACAAGCTCTGCTCCGCCGCCGCCGGCGCGCGGCCACGCCTTCCCCGACGCCTCCACGCGCTCGCCTCCCCACCACGCAACCGCCCACGCGCCGACCGCGGCCCCGTCCCCCGCCTCCTCCTCCCCTCCGCCCGGGCGCCGCCGGCGTCGCGCCACCTGCGGGTCTACGCCGCGGCCCCGCCTCTGCACCCGACCTCCGCATCCCTGCCTCGGACCACCGCTCTGCTCTCCTGCCCCGGCCTCTGCGAGCCTCGCCGCCGGAGACCCTCGGCTCAGCAGCGCCGCGGCCTCCGCCCGCCCTCCGCGACCGGCCCTTCCACCGGCCTGCGCGCACCGCCCGCGAGCGCCGCTGTTCCGAGTTCCTCCGGGCGCCCAAGCACATCGACGCCCCGATGGCCATCTCCTATGCGAGCCGAAGGACCCTCATGTGTAGCATCAGACGCGCCTCCGAGTGGTGCCTTCGTGATGTTTGGTTACCTCAGTCATGGACACGTCGTTTGGTGGATGAGGTCGTCGACATGACCAGCATCGAGCATGAGTGCGTGTTAAGTTTTACCAAGACCTTCACCAAGACAGTATCGAGGCAGGTCCTAAGACCGACACGGATCCTCAAGCCCGAAGACTACATCGGACCGGAGACACTCGAAGGGGCATCTACAAGGACTTCTACACGGAAGGGAACGACATGATCTTCTTCGTGGACAAGTGGAAGTTGCGCGACCCAGAGACCACCGACAAGATCTTCTCGAAGCGGAACAACAAGAACCCTCTCGGAACCCGAAGATCGCGGAGCCCCAAGAACTCCTTCCCGGCGCCCGAAGCCGAGGACCCGACAAGTTCGACACCGGCTAGGGCGAGTCCGATGCCTCGACGCCAGACCAAGCACGCCCTCCCGGAACGGCAAGATCGCCCCACGGAATCCGAAGCGCGGGCCCGACAAGACCTTCGCGACGACAAGAACGGCACCGATTCGGAAGAACCCGACGCGCCCCGACGCCGAACCAAGACCTGCTTCCGGAGCGACAAGACCTACCTCCGTTATCCGAGAACGCTTCCGTTGAACCCCGCACCCCAGATCCGAACCCCGAGACCGACCCCGAACCCCCCGGATCCCCAAGATCTGCCGAACCCTAATGTGTGAACCCTTCCCGAACCCTATTTTTATAATATAATAACAACTTGTCGTATACTAACATTCATCTTGCATGCATATTTGTGTGGTTTGGGGGCCTTATGCCAATTCACCTTATAATTAAATATGGGGCCCATATGCGGGCAAATCCAGTCTCCTATCGGCCTCATTTAAACTTGTGTAGCGAACCGGTATCTTATCTTGCCTTGTTATAACAACATTTAATTGCGGGGTAGCTAAACAACATGAACCACCTAATTAATTGTCGGGACCCCGGTTCCGCTTAATATGGCCTAATTGCATGGCACCTTTGCCATGTCATGCATCATACATGCATCATGCCGATCTTCTGTCGTTGTATTAAATAGTGCATCCGGTGTTTCTTCTAGTGTTTTGGTTCTTCGCGGATAAGGCCGATGAGTTGATGCGAGTGTCGACCCGATCTTCGGATGAACCTGCAACAATGTTTTCAGGCGAGCATCTTCCCCTTTCTACCTATCTTGCTTTTATAGTATTTATTCCCTCCTGTTGATCTATTGCTATCTGTGTTGCGATGCTTTAGTTTCCGTACCCGTGATATACCGTGCAGCCCTATATTGCCATGGCCACCTCCTATTATCTGTTGTTTGGTAGATAGTTGGTCTTGCGCGTCGTAGTCGCTTGCTCAAGTGCTGTTGCGTGTCGTCAAGTGCCACAGTTGTTGATGTATTGCCGCATGTTGTGGAAGGAGATGATCATAGTTTTATTTATCGTTCACTTTAATTCCTGTTTAACAACTAAAACTGAAGTAAGCAGAGGCATCGGTGGGTGATAGATAATATTTGGTTTCCGAACGCCCACTTGTGTCCCGTAGGACCCCGAGTACTTGATACCTGTTCCTTGATTTATCGCGCTATCCACATCCGGGAGGTATATGGGACCCCCCTTAGCCAGAGCTTGATTCAGTCTTATTTCTTGGGGCCACAACTAGTTTGAGGTTTTATTTACTATCCTGTACTTATGCCATGTTTACTGCTTTATTTACGATTGTGTGAGGAGCACGCTGTACTGTTTTGGAAGCGGAGTGTTTTCGCGGTATCGACAGTCCCCGTTTGGGGATCTGCTGTCGCTTACAGCCATTGTCGCAAACCTTGAGTCCGTCTCGGAGCTTGCTTACTTCGTTGCGGGTGTACTCCAAGGGGTGGCCCCCTGAAATATTTCTGAATCCTGTGATTGCTTTATCGTGAAGGCCTCGTTGGGTTTTGATTTGGTTTTTCCGAGGTTGATCGAGTGTGTGTTGCTATTGGTGCACCCCGGCCGGGTAAAACTTTCTGAAAGCCGTGTCCGCGGTTATGAACGACTTGGAGCACAGTATCTCGACCATAGACAAGCATAACTAAAGTTTATTGCTATAAATTTGACTTTATAATGACTAGTAATCAGCTTCACTATAATGGAATGGCTAATAATACTGCCCACCATTGCTTGTTTGAATTGTCGCTTGCGACCATTGTACCTGACTAATAAATCTTGCAACTACAACGGAATGGCTAAATAAAAGTACCAACAACTGCTGGGTTTTGGGTTATCTCATGCTAATTGTATCTGACTAGTAAGTGCTGCCACTATAACGGAATGACTAACTAAAATGACCCACCGCTTATTTTTATCAGGATGATTATCTATACCTGACTAGTAATTGCTGCAACGATAACGGAATAAATAAAACTGCCAACGGTGTGAGTGCCTCGGTTGACTTCCTCGATCGGTCTCGAGGGGGAAACACCAGGATGGGTTTGTTTGATGTTAGAATCACGTTGGATCCGAATAGGTCTTTCTTATCCCTCTCTGATCGCCGACAGTTGTATCGAGTCTCTATAGGTTGTTTAGTGCATGCTGCCGCTGCCGCTTCAGTCCACCATACCTATGTAGGCGAGGACCGCCGAATTCTAGTCTCGCCGTGTACTGGCCTCAGTACTGACGCTCCTTCTTTTTCCTTTGCCCTTTGTCGGCACCCCTTTTGTTTAAGCAGGTTTTGAGATCGACGTCGTTAGCAGGGTTACCCTTCCGGCTTGGCCTGGGCAGGGTTATGGACGCCATTGGTTATTCTTCAGGGCTCTTAGCCCCATTTGCATCTTGTCCGTAGTCGGACGCTCTGTCATTTTCAAGGTGATTTGGATCTTTGTATATTGTATCTGTATTCTTGACTCATGGAGTCGTGTTGTATATATCTGTTCCGTGGGTCCCATCGAGGACTGTTGTGTAATGTTATTACTTTGCTTTCCACCCGCACGAAAGTGCCTGGTGGGCACCTTTGAATCGTTTCTATGCGGGTTTGGCGAGTTTCGCTAAAACTTGCATAGTGCCGATACTGAGGGTGTTACACATCATCTATATGATTGCCTCTAGGGCATATTTCCTTCAGCTCCACACTTATTGCATCTGATTTGTTTCTTTCGTTTTGATGCCTCATGTTTTGATATACCATTTGCGGATAAGAATCTGGGCATAAAACTTAAGTTTGATGTTGATTCTGGAGATTGAATCTTCTTTGGTTCTCTTATAGCTTGTTTCTTGGCTAATTTCTTCCTCTCTTCCACTAGCAACTTGTAATCATCCTCGAAAGTAATTGCTACATCAACCAGCTCTTGGAAACATCGTGTTGAATCCCCTCGTATTTTCATCTTCATATAAGGGTTTAGTCCTTCCAAGAACCTTCTCTTGCACTTCTCCTCCGTATTTTACCTCATCAACTGCATAACGAGATAATTGACTAAACTTGCTAATGTATTTCATCACCTTTTCATCATTTTGTCGTAAATCCTTGAATTCTCTCCTCTTAAATTCCATAATGCTCTCTGGAACATGATACTCACGAACCTCCGCTTGAATTCTTCCCAAGTGATTATCTCTTCTGGAGTGAGCATGGATAATTGATTTTCCCACCAATTTGCGGCAGGTCCTGATAGAAGAAATGTTGCATAACATAACTTCTCCTCATCATTGCATCCAACTGTTTTAAGCTTCCTTTCTATATCCATCAGGAAATCCTCCGCATCCATAGGTTATGTTGCATATATAAAAGGAACTGGTTTGGCATTTTGGAAATCAGAAAGACTTACTCTGATATCTTTATTCCCCTCTCCGGGTCCAATTCGTTTGAGTATCTCTTGCATGAACTTATTCTGGTACTCTTGCAGCATTTGCATGTATTGCATGAAATTCCCCTCTGTTAACGGACAAGTTGATCGTCCAGTTGCGGGTACATCCTCATTGCCTTCCCTCTGTTTAGCTTCTTTCTCCATACGCTGTCCTTCAAACCCATCTTCTACTTCCGTATCCATACCCTCTCTAGTCCTGTTACATAAAGTGATTACTCATACTTACATCATGCATATGTTTTCTGAGCTCAAGTCTATGCACAGTGCTAGTCACACAAGGAAATCAAAAACCAAATCCAAATAACAACCAAACCTATACCATGTATTATACATGGTTTTTATAAACTATTACAAACAATCCTCACCATTATGGCTTAACTCTCAACTAATACATTACTCGTATTTTCCAAACCTCGCTTACTCACATGAGCATACTCTCACTTATTATGTCCTGCCTCACATACACTACAATACACATTACTAGATATGTACCTTATTTAAGCCCTCTACTTCTGTGGATTGTCTCTCCTCACTATTCTCCCACTTCTTAGTACTTCCTGGAATTCCGTCCATGATGACGTGAAGTCCGACAACAACCTTCTGAAGTATATAAACATCTAGAGGGTGTGCACTTTTTATTAGAAGTACTAAGATTGAGATTAGCCATTGAGAAATGACTAGGAAATGCGTGATCTCCCATGGAATTCTCAGGTCCACCTTCAAACGCACTTTCGAAGCAAGACGTATTTTCTGCTTTTCCTTGATTTAGTCATACATATAGATATACTAATTGTCCATACCTTCTTTCATGTCAACAGGATTGGTACTACCCCCATATGGATCATAGGTTCCACGCTAATCTTGCTGGTTTCTACTCCTTTCTTAGGATCACAGGGTATAGGATTCTCCCTGGTTCCAGTCTAAGATTCTACTCCCCATCCACTGTAATTCCAAACTAGAATACTTGGATTGGTTGTTTCCTGAGTTTCCTGTTTTGTTTTATACTCGTCCATATTCTACGTGTTTATAAAACCCATTCTGATAATTAGGCATAGGTTTTGGACTATGGTCCCTCAAATTCATTCTCTTCATACACCACTTAAGAAAAGACTATTCTAAGATGCCTAGCTTCTCTATCTAACTCCCTTTTTGCATTCTAGTGCTTTAGTAGGATCAACATAATCCTCAAGGTTGTATCCAAATCCTGGACTAGAACCTTAATGTGTGTCATGATATGTACTAAATAATGTCCTATTATGATCTATGTACTCGGAAGCTAAGGTAGATTTAGTCTGCACAAATGCAGCATGATCCAACTTAAGTTCCGAATTTATGGAATCTTGAGGTATAGTAGCATAAATACTACCTACCAATTACCTTGGATTCTTGTTTTCCACGCCTGGTTATTGCTTCTCAAATTGCAATTGGATTCGCCGCCTCCATACATCTCATCTTCCCAGGTGGCATTACTCTCTTATCCCCAACTTTTTTGGTAAGATAAGCACTACACGATACTTGACTAACACTTTCCTGAAATGGAAACTATAAAACTTGACAGAAAGTTGAGATTTACAATTCCATATTCCATAAAGTTATCTCAAAAGTTTTGTCCACTCACCTACATAGTAATCTAAAGTCCTATACATCACTTGAACATTCCGGTTTGAGTACCGAGATGCCATTCCCTACTGTAGGTAAGAGATTATAATTAGTCCAACTAGTTTATAACTTAGTATTATTACCCAAATTGCATCATAATAAAGAATTATCGCACTAGAAACATGACAATGTAATTCTCAAGTGAATTATCATCATATTTCTACAGAACTCTTTACCGTTGCTAGCATACTTCCTACAAGTTCTACCCATTTAATAGGTTTCCAACCTAAGGTCAAAGCTTTTGCTCTAGCTGTGGTGACCCAGCATACCACTGCATGTTGTAGTATACTATAGTCGTGGACATAACACTCACGGAGTACCATTCCGCAAATATTACATCCTCAGAGTGGTACAACAGAAACAAAGCGGGTCCACAACACACATTGTCATTATTACAATCAGAAATTTACATCATGACTTTGAGATCCTCCTAGGTCCATAGAGGTATCCCGATGACTCGGGGCTAAACTATAATAACTCGGAGAACAGAAGTAAGAAGCAACTAAGGTTTATACGAGATTTAATATAGATAGAAGATAGAGATCTATGCTACTGGACTAGATCATTATATATGCTACATCTACACTTCAGATACGTCGGTCCCCATTCCATAGATGTTTTCGTAATTGTTCCCTTCGACGCTTCCGGATACTTCTGGTCCTTCATAGCGGAATTCTTCTTGGTCTTCAATTGGATATAGTATTTCCTCTTCCTGACTGTTAATGTCTTCAGAATCCAGCAAGGGTTAAGAAGATACGTTGAGTACGAGCGTACTCAGCAAGTTCACTAAAAAGTAGTGTTTGATGCACTATATCTACAGCCACAGACCATAGGTCGTAGGCAATGCAAGTTTTTATAAACATTTCTTCAAAGGTTGCTTTTATTCTGAAAAGCTATGTCCATCAGCCTTCATGGGTTTACCAGAACTTTTATGGAGTTCCTTTCCCGCCGCCTTCGTAGATCCTTCCCGAAACAGGGAGTAACAAGTTACAATTCTTACACTCTGTAGAGGTGCGTCACTTTACCCATGAGAGATCTTAGCTTTGTTGCACATCCGGGCGCGCATTCCCGTTCACACTTCCTTGGTATGAGGCCCAGACTAAGATCCAAGCCAATCATTGTCCTTCTCCGCGACCCCGCATACACCACAATTGTTGGATGCCCAAACTCAAGGTAGACTTTTTCCCGTATAAAACGGCTATACCTTAGTTGGATACACACAACAACCATTAACACTAGAAAGCTGTCTTTTGTAAGTCCAGATCCACGGTAGACTTGTCCCCGTATAAAACGTCTATACCCACGATCTGCAACTTACAAATGCCCAGAACAGTGTCCAATGCATGCGAAAGGGAGCCGGTCCAGCTGACTTCTCCGTCCCATTCCAAATCTCTTGGTTAACGCGTAATATACGGCGCAAGAATCACTGGCGACATTGGTTGTTAAGTCCTAGATAATATGTTCCTTTACCACCGGAACTTTCATAGAAGGTTATTGTTGGAGATATGCCCAAGAGGCAATAATAAAGTGGTTATTATCATATCTTCATACTTATGATAAATGTTTACATACCATGCTATAATTGTATTAACTGGAAACATTAATACTTGTGTGATTTGTAAACATAAAAGAGTCCCTAGTAAAGCCTCTTGTTAAACTAGCTTGTTGGTTAATATATGATCATGGTTTCCTGATCATGAACATAGAAGATGTTATTAACAACAGGTTCATATCATTAGGAGAATGATGTGATGGACATACTCCTATAGTTAAGCGTAGCATAAAGATCAAGTCATTTAAAATAGTTCATTTGCTATAAGCTTTCTGATACATAGTAACCTAATTCCTTCGACCATGAGATCATGTTAATCACCATCACCGGAAGGATGCTTTGATGACATCAAACACCACACCGTAACTGGGTGGCTATAAAGGTGGCATTGAGTGTTCGGAAAGTATGGGTTGAGGCACATGGATCAAGAGTGGGATTTGTCCATCCATATGACGGATAGATATACTCTGGGCCCTCTCGGTGGAATGTCATCCAATTATCTTGCAAGCATGTGACTGTCTCACAAGGGATCACATATCACGGGAACTAGAAAAGAGTACTTATCTGTAACGAGGTTGAACTAGGTATGCAGAGATACCGACGATCAAAACCTCGGATAAGTAAACTATCGTGAGACAAAGGGAAATTGGTATCGTATGTAAGTGGTTCATTCGATCGCAAAGTAATCATAGAAATATGTGGGATCCATATGAATTTCCAGATTCCTCTATTGGTTATTGATCGGAGAAGTGTCTCGATCATATCCGCATAATTCACGAACCGTAGGGAGACACACTTAAGGATTCGATGTTGTTGAGTAGTTATGGAATGATGAGTAAGAGACCGAATGTTGTTCGGAGTATCGGATGGGATCCGGGATATCACGAGGAGATCCGGAATGGTCCGGAGAATAAGATTCATATAAGGAAAGTTCTGTTTCGGAGTTGGGAAATGATTCCGGTGTTTTCATCGGGAATGTTCTAGAAGGTTCCGGAAGGTCCGGCACTCCGGAGGGGAAGGGTACATGAATGTGTCATGACAATCTGGAATGGTTGCATCATGTACTAGATATCATGGCTGGGCAAAATAAAGGAAGAAATCAAATCCTAGTTTGAAAATTCAAACGCCAATTTGAAAAGTCAAACGGCAAGTTTGCTTGGTGGAGGGAGAGTAGGAAACCTGCTTGGGGAGGAAGTCCTCCTCCCTCCACCCGTCGGCCAAGGAGGCCGAGTTGGGGGAGGACTCCCTCCTCCCAACTGGCACCCTCCCACCTATAAAAGAAGGGGCAGGGGTGCCCCATCTAGTCTACACCCAACACCACCCAAACCCTAACCCTAGCCGCCGGCCTCCTGCAAGTCGCCGCCGCCCTAGGGTTTCTCCTAGCCGCCGACTTGGGGCTTCCCCAAGCCCTAGGCCGCCGGCCAAGCTCCGCCCCTTGGTGCCTCTAAACCCTAGATCGCCAAGGCCTCTCTCATAGTCCACCATACTCGCTCCGGCTTAAGGCGAAGCCCTGCGAGATCTCCCCTCTACTTCCGGTACCATGCCGTCGTGCAGCCGGAATCACGAGGAGAGTGCTACAACCTCCGCTATCTGCTGGAACAAGGGAGAGGAAGGTATTCATCGAGTACCGAACGTGTGACCGACTACGGAAGCGCTGCCGGAAGGATCGTCTACACGATCTTGAGATCAGCAAGAGTACGACTACATCACCCACGAGAATCTTCTCTCGTTAACCGCTTTGGAATCTTTGAGGGTGAGTTCCTCTATCGACTCATTGCTACAATCTATTAGATAGATCTTGGCTTGTTTGTTTGCATGCGGTAGAAATTTTTTGTTTTCCATGCTATGAACCCCTACAGTGGTATTAGAGCCGTGTCTATATGTAGATCTGTTGCACGAGTAGAACACAATGGTCATTGTGGGCATTGATTCTTTTGTTGTCGATTGCTTCTTGTGTACTTTGCATCTTGCGGGATGGTGGGATGAAGCGGCCCGGGCTAACCTTACATGACATCATTCATGAGACTTGCTCCATGCTTGACATGCATCTTGTATTGCATAAGTGGCTTTGCGGGTGCCTGTTTCTCCCAACATAGTTAAGATTCAATTTACAACGGGTGATTGACAATACTAGTATCAACGTTGTGCTTCTTGTTCGTAAGTTAGAACGACACTTATTGAAAGCCCCAAACCACGTAAAAATGCAAAGAAAATTAGAGGCGTCTAAATTTGTTTTGCAGGGGTGTGCTGTGATGTGATATGGCTATGATTGTGATTATATATGATGTATGCAATGTTCCTTATTGTAAGTTGGCAACCGGCAGGAGCCATATGGTTGTCTTTTAATTCCGTTAAGACCTGCGTGTCTATTCAAAGAAGTTGTAATAGTTTATGCTGGTGGATGACAACCATGAAACGGCGCCATTGACCTTGACGCCACACCGGTGATGATGGAGATCATGTTCGTGCTTGAAGATGGAGATCGGAAGCACAAGAAGAAAGGCCATATCATATCACATATTATGAATTGCATGTGATGTTAATCCTTTTATGCATCTTGTATTGCTTAGTTCACGATGGTAGCATTATAAGATGATCCCTCAAGCACACAATTTCAAGTTTTAAAGTGTTCATCCTTAGTAATCACCGTTGCTAAAGCTCGTTGTTTCGAAGCATCACGTGATGATCGGGTGTGTTAGATTATGTGAGTGTATACAACTTGAGCAAGCCAGATTTGCTCATGCGGAAGCTAAGGTTTGATCTTGACGAGCCTAGCATGTACAGACATGGTCTCGGAACACGGATCACCAAAAGGTAAAGCATGAGTCATATAGTAGATATGATGAACATGTTGATTGTTCGCCATTGAAGCTACATCAACTCTCGTGATGATCGGTTTTGATGTGGTGGATTTCGTTCGTGTGATCACTAAAACAATGTCAGGGATATTTTTTGAGTGGGAGTTCAACAGCAATATGATTAAAAGTTGAACACTATTTATCATAAATTAAATCAAAGTGAATTTGCATAATTGTTGTAGTCATTGGCATCCGTTTACCACCTTGCGCTTAGTTATAATTGAGATGATATAACTATAGAATTCTGGTTAGTTACTTTACGAACTGGTATCGTATTGTTTTGAAGTGTTAATCTAAAGTTTAAAAGTCCTATTGCAAACTTTCAGTAAGTTCCGGTTACTCCATGAAGTTTAATAATTGGTATTAAATCAAGAGTGACAATTCCAAGTGTTAGTGTATGAGTATCATGTTTGTCTCCATGATTCTTGATATTCAAAGGATTGTCTTAATATCAAGGTTATCTAGGATCTGAAAGAGTTGTTTCAGAAACCATGATGTGTGGAAGATATTGTGATATCTGAAACGAAGTTTTGGTTGCAACATGACAGAGTATAATATGGCAAAAGTCATGTTCTCATATTTGATGAGAATTTGCAGACACTAGTTGTCCTAATCCTCCAAGAGGTTTTGGAGAGCAACATTATACTCGCGATTCACCGTTATAAGCTAAAAGTAGCTTGATCATGGATAATTCCATGATAAGGGTGAATATTTGATGTAGGTAAAATGTTTACTACACCAAGAGATTACTAAAGAAAGGAATTTGAAAGAACACCAAACATTTGATGATGGTGATCTACTTCAAAGTGCAAGTCCAAAGACATTGGTATTTAACTATACACGCTTTGGACTATGTGTCATGTGTATGGCTCCACTATTGATGATAGATTATTTCAAACTGAAAAGGAAATACTGAAAGAGAATCTCATAAATATATGGCAGAAAAGAAAAGACTAGAATTGTTCAACTTAGGTATATAGAGGATATACATGTTATGGTTGTATTCTTTGCTTGTTAAACAATGTAGTTCTTGAGTATTGGATACTGAATTTGTTGGTATGAATCGTCATACGAAACAACACAATTCATGAACTACAGTGGCCTAAGTAACTAGCAAATGAATAAGTGATGATGTTCATCGAGAACAAATAAAGGGTTATTGTGTTGCTCGTTAAACATCAAAGCTTGCCTTCAAGATTTGTTTTATCATGTATTATGAGAACAAAAGGGTTGTTCAAATAATTGCCGTAATCCATAAAAGATGGATGATTACAAACCTCGTTGGAGAAATCACATCCATAAAACTAGTGCTAAAAATGTCGAAAGACAAATTGATTGAAAGATCACTTAGGAAGTGACATTGTCGTTTAAATTATAATGGAAAGAAAACATGAAGAAACTCCATGTGGATGGAATTTTGGAGTCTTTTGATTTTTGATCAAATGACGCTTGGGAAACTTTCCTAAAGATAATTAAAACTTTGTTCATAGGCCAAAAGGGAACGAATGACTGGCTTATTAGAACTTGTACATATTGCTGTATGAAGTCCATTATGTGTAGTCAAGAGCGATGGATTTCAACTTTATATGCTTTCTCCAAAAATTTGAGTGAATATATGAATATTTACTTAATAAGGATGAAGTATGAAACATTTGAAAAGTTCAAAGACTTTCAAGATGAAGTGCAAAATCATTGTAACAAGAATATAAATAGTTTATGATAAGATCATAAAGGAAGATATTTGAGTTACAAGTTTAGCATAAACACCTAAGATTTAAGGAATCGTTCCGTGGATTTGCATTTCCTGAAACACCATAAGATTATGGAGCGTTCGAGATATGTAATTAAACCTTGTTTGACATGGTAAGATCAAAGGTGTAATTCATGAAACTGCCATTATATTTTAAAGATTAAAAGCTTTAGAGACTACTGTTTTCCACTGAAAAGAGCTCCATCATAATCCGTTGAAATGACACCATATAAAGTTATGGTTTGGGATAAAACCCAAGTTGTCCTTTCTTAAACATTGGTATGCTATGCATAAGAAAGATGTTTGCAACCAAAGTCGGATGAACCTGTCTTTGTATGTTATTTCGAATAACCGTTAAGTATTCCTCCATAACACCGGAGACAAAAATGTTTGTCGCTTAGAACGTCAAGTTTCTTTGAGAAGGAATTTTTCGTGAAAAGATAAGTGGGAGGACAATAGAACTTTGACAAGGTTAAAAGAACCTTAGTTGTACGTGCAAAGTTGCGTAGCGCCGAAAAGTGTTCCGGAGGCAGCAACAATGCTCATGGCTCACGTGCCTCAAAGGTTGTGGTTACGGAGGTCAAAGTTTCTATTGAATCAAGTAGGTCAGGTAAACAATCAAATACCAAGATTTGAGGGTTGAATCATTATTTGAGAATAATGAACGGACTACATGCAAAGAAGCGATGATGGGCCCTGACTCCATAAAATGGCTTGAAGCTATAAAATCCGTGATAGTTCCATACATGAGAAATCAAGTTTTGAACTTGAAGGACCCTTGAGAAAGGTGTAAGACCTTACAGTTGTGTTTGGATATATAAAGAAATAAGACATGGATGTTTCACATCTATGAAATAGTCGACATGTTGGGAAAGAGTTCACAACAATGTTCGAAGGTTGACTATGACAAGATTTGATCTTTCATAGCGATATTTAGTCTAAGACGGATTAATGTAGCAACCACTACATATAATTTTGTTATGTGGTAGTTCAATAAACAAAACAAGTTTAATAGAATTGTTACCTAGGACATGTGCATAACACGGTCCATAGGGTTTTGTTAATTCAAAGGATGCTATAAGCATATGCAAACTTCAATGGTTGAAGTAAGCATTGAGGAGTTGGAATCTTCACTATGATGAAACTGTTAAAGGAGTTTAAATTCGTCGGAGATGATGAAGATGCTTGCATTTGCAAGAAATTAAGTGGGAGCGCTAAGACATGTTTCTAATACATTATATGGAAGACATATTGTTGATTGGAAATGATGTATCTTTTATTAACACATATTAAGAATTTCATCCCGATGAAAGACTTAGGCAAAACCCAAATATTTGGCATCAATAGACGCTAATATGGTTGTGCCGAAAGTACATAGATGATGTATTGAATGAGTTCAATATAGAAACTACAAGAAAGATTCTTATTGCACAGAAAGGATTGAATGAGTTCAATATTGATGATATATTCAAGTGTATTGACACTTGGTAAGTGAAACAAAGATTCAAGTATAGATTGATACTTGATGTATGAAATCACAAAGAGTATTTATATCAATCATACCGTGATATGTACAAATCCAGATATGTCCTATGCTCTAAATGTTATGAGCATATACCAGAATGATTCATAAGATGATCATTGGACGATAGTAAGGATATTCTTATGATCTTTTGGAAGAACTAAGAGTATATTATTTTGTATAAGTGGCAAATAGATGGTTAGTTCATTGTAAAAGCACTACATTGATACCAGTTTTGTCACAAAGTACAAATTAAGTTTATCTCAATCTAAACTAAGGGTGGCACAATGTAATGGAAAGTAAGTTCCATAATGGATTTGGATGAGTTCCAAAGTTAAGACATTGTGATAGATACTACAACAAAAGGCTAAGTATATGACTGCTATTATAGCAGCTAAAAAGGGCATTTGTGTCAAGTAGTTTGTTATCAAACTAGGTGTAGTTCACAGTGGGATAATACTATGAAGATATATTGTATGACAATATTATCAACATGTTTTAACCCCCAAAGAACTAAAGGTCTCACCAAAGGACCAAATTTATACAAAGCCATCTCATTAGAGAATGAGTGATGTGTAGAGACGCAAAGACATGCAATTACACACGGACCTGGAAGTGTCAGATCCGGAGATCAGTTGACCACTAGCAATCGTGTACATACAACACTAGAAAGCCATAGGTGTTGAATACACAAAGGTTTGAAACTAGATTATTGACTCTAGTGCAAGTGGGAGACTGTTGGAGATATGATCAAGAGGCAATAATAAAGTGGTTATTATCATATCTTCATACTTATGATAAATGTTTACATACCATGCTATAATTGTATTAACCAGAAACATTAATACTTGTGTGATTTGTAAACATAAAAGAGTCCCTAGTAAAGCCTCTTGTTAAACTAGCTTGTTGGTTAATATATGATCATGGTTTCCTGATCATGAACATAGAATATGTTATTAACAATAGGGTCATATTATTAGGAGAATGATGTGATGGACATACTCCTATAGTTAAGCGTAGCATAAAGATCAAGTCATTTAAAATAGTTCATTTGCTATAAGCTTTCTGATACATAGTAACCTAATTCCTTCGACCATGAGATCATGTTAATCACCATCACCGGAAGGATGCTTTGATGACATCAAACACCACACCGTAACTGGGTGGCTATAAAGGTGGCATTGAGTGTTCGGAAAGTATGGGTTGAGGCACATGGATCAAGAGTGGGATTTGTCCATCCATATGACGGATAGATATACTCTAGGCCCTCTCGGTGGAATGTCATCCAATTAGCTTGCAAGCATGTGACTGTCTCACAAGGGATCACATATCACGGGAACTATAAAAGAGTACTTATCTGTAACGAGGTTGAACTAGGTATGCAGAGATACCGACGATCAAAACCTCGGATAAGTAAACTATCGTGAGACAAAGGGAAATTGGTATCGTATGTAAGTGGTTCATTCGATCGCAAAGTAATCATAGAAATATGTGGGGTCCATATGAATTTCCAGATTCCTCTATTGGTTATTAATCGGAGAAGTGTCTCGATCATATCCGCATAATTCACGAACCGTAGGGAGACACACTTAAGGATTCGATGTTGTTGAGTAGTTATGGAATGATGAGTAAGAGACCGAATGTTGTTCGGAGTATCGGATGGGATACGGGATATCACGAGGAGATCCAGAATGGTCCGGAGAATAAGATTCATATAAGGAAAGTTCTGTTTCGGAGTTGGGGAATGATTCCGGTGTTTTCATCGGGAATGTTCTAGAAGGTTCCGGAAGGTCCGGCACTCCGGAGGGGAAGGGTACATGAATGTGTCATGACAATCTGGAATGGTTGCATCATGTACTAGGTATCATGGCTGGGAAAAATAAAGGAAGAAATCAAATCCTAGTTTGAAAAGTCAAACGCCAATTTGAAAAGTCAAACGGCAAGTTTGCTTAGTGGAGGGAGAGTAGGAAACTTGCTTGGGGAGGAAGTCCTCCTCCCTCCACCCGCCGGCCAAGGAGGCCGAGTTAGGGGAGGACTCTCTCCTCCCAACCGGATCCCTCCCACCTATAAAAGAAGGGGCAGGGGTGCCCCCTCTAGTCTACACCCAACACCACCCTAACCCTAACCCTAGCCGTCGGCCTCCTGCAAGTCGCCGCCGCCCTAGGGTTTCTCCTAGCTGCCGACTTGGGGCTTCCCCAAGCCCTAGGCCGCCGGCCAAGCTCCGCCCCTTGGTGCCTCTAAACCCTAGATCTCCAAGGCCTCTCTCAGAGTCCACCATACTCGCTCCGTCTTAAGGCGAAGCCCTACGAGATCTCCCCTCTACTTCCAGTACCACGCCGTCGTGCTGCCGGAATCACGAGGAGAGTGCTACAACCTCCGCTGCCAGCTGGAACAAGGGAGAGGAAGGTCTTCATCGAGTACCCAACGTGTGACCGACTGTGGAAGCGCTGCTGGAACGCAGCGCCGAAAGGATCGTCTACGCGATCTTGAGATCGACAAGAGTACAACTACATCACCCGCGATGAAGACCTCTTTGGAATCTGCTCTCGTTAACCGCTTTGGAATCTTCGAGGGTGAGTTCCTCTATCGACTTGTTGCTACAATCTAGTAGATAGATCTTGGCTTGTTTGTTTGCATGCGGTAGAAATTTTTTGTTTTCCATGCTACGAACCCCTATAGTTATTACCTCATGGTAAATAACCTATAATCATATTATTATGAAAATAGTGTTTTCAGACCTTTTCGAAATGCAGGTGATGACAACACTGGATTTGCAAAATACTTTATAGAAAATAATCAAAGGACATGAGCACATGTGAACTTTCTTTGATATAGCGAAGTATTGAAGTCAAATGTCTCGACTTGACCCTGGACCTCGGGTTCTACAAAAGTACCATCATTGCCTGGTAAGGACAATGTTTAAAGAAGCAATATGTTGTTATGCATAAGTAATGCTATGCATTTTGTAAAACCTTAAGTAATTCCCCAACATTACATGTGAGTTGGATTTAGATGATTTGTTTATGATGTGAGTTATCTTTAAGTTTACTGCATAAAGGAGTGTAGTTGGAAAGGTTTTTGAATAACATATAAGACATGAAAGTAAGGTACAATTGTAATACAGTTCTAAGATTGGGTGATATCATGTAATCATTACAACGTTTATGTTTTAATTTTGTTATGGCTTAAAAGAAATGGTATAGTGTTTCTTTTGGTAGTGGCAAAAAGAATAACATTTGAAGAAAATATTATTTATGTTAAGTTAATCAACTCTGAAGATTAATAAGATTAAAGTTATGGTTTAGGATAAGGTTTAAATGATTTTGAGTCATTATATACCTAGCTTATGATATGTTAGACCAAAGTTAACTATAAAGATATAATTGGTTTTGGGATATAATATTTATGGCATTAATAATAATTAGGGTTTTACTTAAGCATGATAAAACTTAGTCTTAAAGACTTAAAGATAGTATCCTAAATTATAATTATATGTTAGACTATTTTAGAGTTAAAAGATTGTGTTTTGAACATGATTATTTCTTACTTAGGAAATAATGTTAAATAATTAATAAAATAACTATCTCATTTTAATAATTAAAGATATATGATCTAAGAATTTTAAAATGTTTTTGGAATAATATATTTAGTATTATTCTAGTAAGTATTCTTTTTTAGAATCTTAAAATTGAATTTTATTTTATTTTAGGTATTATCTTGATTTTTTATAAAATTTCTCAATTATTGGATGTCTTTAAATATTTGTTTTAAGTTTTATTTGTAAAATTTTAAGTTAGTATTTTTATAAGAGATTTCTTTGTGTGTATGAAAGTGATTTTTATTTATTTTTAGGAATTATTCTGAATTTATTAAATTTCATTTAGTTACTTAAGGGTATTAATGTTTATCTCCATTTTATTAAACTTAAATAAATATGATTATATTTTTCTTAGGTGGAGATTATTTTGATAATCATTTAGATGTATTAAATATATTTTTAGGATTTTTCTACATTTTTCTAGAAATAAATAGAGTACACGTGTATTTTGGGTTATTTAATATTTAGCTTAACTTTATTTTTTTTCTTTTACTACCCTGGCTTGGTTCTTGGGCCAGCCCAACCTAATTCTAAGCCCAGCCCATCTCCCATTTGGGCTACACCCCTGGACCCGGTCGACCAAGTCGGTCAAACCTGATCCATTCGATCCCATCTCTATCTCTCGTGGCCTCCTTCTTCTCCATGACGTGGATGCTCCGCCGCCTTTGCTGTTTGATTCCGGTGAGCTCCGGCGTTCCCAGCCGATAGTGTTATGGTTGCCGACATAGTCGATGACGCAACATCGAATGGTCCAATTCGATTCACCGCTCGAGCCCTCCCCTGGTCATACTATCTTCTCTGAGGTGTCTAGGGTTTGTGGCTCCCTGGCGGTGCTGTGCTCCGGGGCTTCTCTGGTTGCTCTGCTGGCGCTTTGGCGGTGTGGTGTTGTCCAGCACCGTCGTGTTTCTCCTCTGGCTGCCCTGGTTGTGGCCTAGGCGCGGGTTGTAGCGCCTCTAGGTGCTCCTCGTGTCGTTGCCCTGGCTCCCATCACCTCTATGTCCCACCGTCTACTTCCTATTCTTGCTGTGCAAGGCCAATCGGGTAAGTTTTTTTCTCTAACCCACTCTCTCTAAGTATGAACCCTAGTTTGGGTTCCTCACTTTGGTTCATGATACACTACAATGGCTTTGCTACATAGTTTGCTCAGTGATTGGCTTGTAAATTTATCTATTAGTACTGGATTGCCACTGTTGCTTAGAATAGCTTCTGTAATATGACTATGCCTTTGGTTCAGGTGACTTGCTCCTATGACTGTCCTTTGAGCCAATGCAATGTTCTTGTATTATTTTGGAATTAAATTCTTGATAACTCTAGGATTGGGGCTGCTGGTTCTGTTTATGGCATATACGCAGGTGGCTCAATGTTAGTTAGTTTGCAAGTTGTGTGGGTGATCATGTATTAGCGATTTTGTTTTTTATTAGACTTTAATTATTATGCTGATGGTGGTAGATGCTCCTATTTCTTCAGGTGATTGTATCTAGTCTAAGTAGATTATACATCTACTATGCTTGTCATTTGTTTGCACAAATGATTAATTACAATATAGAGATGAGTTATAAGAGTGGTACAGATTATGGTAATATGCTAGAGCATGCATATGATTATGGTTAATTACTGTACAGCTAAATATGTATAAATGGAAGTAAGCATGTAATGCTTTTGATCTTGTTGTGTATGTGAAATGATTTGCTGTGTATTAGTTGTGATTTACTTGTAATTAAATGATGTAGTGCTTTAGGTACCTTTCTTAGTAGCTTGCTACTTGATTTGAATGGTCATAGACTATCTGATTATTGGCTTTAAAATATCTTGGATTGATTTGTGTTGGCAAGTGCAAAGTGTGCTTGTTTTTCATTTAAAATCTGTAGGTGTTATGCTTAAAGAATACACTTATCTTTGTTTTGGAATATATGGTATATGTGTTGTACATCAGTGTTGCTCTTCACACTACATCTTACTGTTATCTTCTTGTGTGGTTAGAGTGTGAGCTCCTGGCTACACAAGAGATCCCCAGTTCAACTTGTTAATCTGGTTCAAGTACTATATTTGACATGATGAACTAAACTTGGGATACATTATCTAAATTTATTTAGGTGGCTTCAGTTGTTGAGATCCTGTTACTGTGAGGCCTCTTTTGAGTGTACACAGTAAGATTACTTAATAGCATGAGTTGTTGCTATTTCTAGCCTATGATGCAGGTCTGAGGCTTTATTTCTATTGCTCATGGTCATATGCTGTTGTTGCCTCTTAGTTGGTCCTGCAACCTAGTTGGCTAATGTCCAACTACTGATAGTAAGACAGTGATCATATGATTCCTAGTTATTTTTAGCTAGGAAAAGGATTATGTGGTGCTATTCTTATGTGCTGTGTAGATTCACTAATGAGATATCACTGTGATGCCTCCCTTATGATGGAACACAGTGATCTCTATTACTGTATAAGCTAAGATTACCAAGTAGAGTATGGAAAAAATATATCACTCAGGTTGGATGATCTTGATGCAGAATCCTAATGTGTGATCTTGTTCAATGATGCATAAGGCCGAGACCAATTCTTTCTAAGATAAGAACAGATACTAAGATTTAGAAAGCCTTGTATGTCTCTATGATGATTTTGCAAATCAACACTTTGCAATTCTGAGAGTACCACTCAACCTAATCCTCCTATATATATTATAGTTGAAGGGTAGGTGGAATTTGTTGATTTGTAGAGTTCCCCTGGTATTTCTAGATCTATGTGTGGAATACAAGAATGTTTACTACATGATCCAGTAGTTGGTTCTGATGATTTTTACCTGATGTTGGTGAGTGACTTATGGACTGTTGTAGATCTTCTACTTGCTCTTGATCAGATGCTGGAGATCTTTATCCTCTTGAGTTACTATAACTTTCCTGCTACTAACAGCCTGCTTCTCATCAAGCTGCTGCTAATCTTGATCTCCTCCTTGTCCTAGCTCCTGGATGGCTCCACTGAGCAACCAGAGTTAGGGATGTGGTGGTGATCTAGGTGAGTCTTGTGGTGTTATGAGAGCAGTTTGTTCTTGAGGGTGATAAACATAAAGGGGGTAAGGAGATTGTTGATGTGCTAACCAGTGGTACTTGTGAGTGCTACGGTTGTGCTCTCTCTTTTTGGGCTCCATGTGAATGCTTCTTGTGTCGACAGCACATTACTTGCATGCTGTGACTGTGCTGCTGTCAAATGGGACCCCTGGGGTTCAAGTTTCAATAGTGGGATATTTATTAGGATGGATCAACTCGGCTGGTTGCTATTATCTCAAGTTTGTCTTTATTTCTGTGTTGCCAAGTGTAGTGGATTCCTTTACTATTCTTTCAAGGTGAAACTTGCCCCTTTTGTCCACTGCCAATGAGGTTGTTCTGAGGCAAAACATTCTGATAAGAACAGATATTCTTTTGGTGAAACTTGCCCCTATTTAAATATACTCAATGATGTGAATAGCAATGCATTTCATTGCCATACTGAGAGCAAAACTATTCAACACTAACTCTTTTTATTTTTATATTCTATTTGGTTTACTTTGTGCTTTTTCAGGAACAAGATCAGAAATTGGGAAGATGTAAAATAAAGATTAGTTTTTAGGTTATTATTTCATTTATAATTTGTAATATTCATAATTTTTGTAACATATTCCTGGGAATATATTTACTTGTACCTATTAGTTCTTATTGTAATACTCTCATCTGTTTGAGTAAATATAAGGACATTGTAATATTTTTTATTAATGTTATAAAGCATTCCTTTATTATAAAGGAACATTGTTACATATATTATTGTAATAAAGAATTATTTTTATTTATTTCATTCTTGTAATTTATTTTCCTGTTCTTTATTCATTTATTTGTTTCATTTTAACTTTCTTTTATTCTTTTATTTATAAAAGAATACTGTAATGTTGGTCTTAAATAATATTTATACTTTTATTATCATACTTGTATTAGTATTATTATGAATAATGATTCATAAGTCAAATTTCTCCCCTCATAACTCAACAAAACAATAGAGGTCATGTCAAAATTCATCCCACTCCCCTTTTGATGATACTAAACCTAATTCATCGGAGTAAGAATTCTGATCACTCTAGTCTTCTAATTTGGCATGCATGCTGATGCACAAAATCCTAAATCTACCCTTCGTTTGGTCCTAAATGCTGGGATGTTACATCTGATTAGGTCTGCTTTTACTCCTTACCCCTCTGCTATTCTCCTCTTATCTCGACGTGTTTTGAATATGCTCTCTTATCTTTTCTTCGAGTTCAGGAATTCTTGTGGTTGGGTTTCCGTCGCACCTTCAGGGTTTCGCTTCTGCCTCTTGTAACGGTGCTTCGACATCCGACCTTCATGCCATCTGATCAATCTTTCATCTGTTGTACCTTTCAGTGGACCAAAAATTCACTAAAAAATTTCTTTGCATCTTCCGGTGTTCTCCTTCACGATGACCTCTTCTACATCAGATCCGATGAGGAGCCTACATCATTCTTTTGTTTCCAAACCTCGAATGTCTAGATCTTCAGTCTGATTCTGAGAGTTGGTTGCATAATTATCCTATTCATGTGTAGAGTAATGCTTTGGGCGCGTGATGGACTGATCACCATCCGACTACTCTTATCATTCGCTTTTGTACATTGAATGGAGATCGATGCAATTCTACTCCTTCCACAGAAGTTAGAGGTGCCCTTATCTTTTGAGACCTCGACCTTCGTCTTTGTTTCTCTAGAGTGTTCTCTCGATGATCATGGACAATGACCCTTTGTTGGTGGTGTCGCCGCGAGGATCTACATGAAGCGAGAATGTCCAGACCGTCGGCCTTCTTCCTGTACCATTAGGCGGATCTCGAGGGCGAGATCCATTGTTAGTGGTGTCGAATTGTAGCACCCCGGGTAAAACCACTACTATAAAATCGCGTGTCTTCTCTATGTGCATCATCATACATCTATCTGTCTAAAATTATTTTGCTAAAAGCTCTATGTTGTTTTTTTACATTAATTCCTCCCTATTACTTCAAATCAAAACACCGGTGCTTCCGGATATCTCAGTTTGTCTAAAAACAATTTACAAAAGGCTTTTAAAATAAAATATAAAAACCCTAAATCTTTTGTCTGGGAGAGACAGACAACCGGCCAGTCCCAAAGGCCCAACCGGAGTCCACCTACAACCCTAGAAAAATAAATCCTAATCCTCAATCCCTACCAAACCCTAGAACCACCCTAACCCTACTCCCCATCTGCCGCCACCACCCCACACTCCACACACGCGCCCACCCTGTACACGCCTCGACCCCCACCCGCCCGCATAGTGCGCACACATCGCGGCCACGCACCCGCAGCCACTCGCCCCCTGCCGCATGGACAACCGGCCCCGCTCCTCACCACCCGTCCCGTCGGCCTTGGCCCCACCACGTGCTCGCCTCGCCCGCAATCCCCGCTCCTCTCTCGTTTCTCGCCTCCCTCACAACCCCTTCTGCCGCCGTCGCTCCTCGCATCTCCTGCTTGCCCCGCCTCTGGCCATCGTCATGCCTAGTCGGCGCCGCGCCTCGCGATTACTTCCCTCTCCTCTCATCTCTGCTCGACCCCGCCACCTCGTGCTCGTTATCTGCACCGCCGCCCCTATCCCTGCCGGCAACCGCCGCTGCGGGCACCCTCTGCCGTCGCCGACGGTCCTCCTCCCTCAACCGTCTCCCTGCCGTGACTGCAGGTGAAGCCCCAACCACCTCCTCGCTACCAACTTGTGGCTTGCGCGTCTCGCCGCAGAGCCCGTCCTCGAGCACCCTCGCCGGACCCAGCGTCGGCTCGTGTCGCCCTCTGCTGCCTCTCTCCTGCGCCACAGAGGTCGCGCCCGCCCGCGTCTGCCTTCCCGCCCGGATCTCATCCTGTCGCCAGGGTCGCGCGACCACCTGCCACGGTCGACCGTGCCCTGCTGCACGACCCCCATGTCCCCTGTATCCGCCTCACTCGGTCCCTGCAAGGCGTCGCCACCGCCATATTTTTTCCTTCGGACACCCAACGCCCTGTCGGCCTCCCCCCAAGCTGCATCCACCGATGATGCTTCCAGCGCCGCTTTAGGGCGACAGGATCCCTTCCGCTCGTGCTTCCCGAACCAAGTCGCTCTATCATGCCCCGTTCGCTCGGTGATGTGTAGATGTTGTGGCAGTGTAGTCGTGGTGCTGAGTTTGGTAAGGTGTGGCTAATTCTACCTTTTGCTCCTCCTCAAGTGTTCTGTTATGGCTTCGTGGTGGTGTGAAGCGTGGATGTGAGATGGAGGTGCCACGACTATGCAACTCCCTCTTGTGTCGTTGTGATACTACAAATCAAGACTATCTACACCGAAACAAGAACATCGACAAGGAATCAAGTTTTTCCCCGTCGACAAGACCGTCTCGATGACGATGTTTTTGAAGAATGTTCATGGCGTACCCCCGAAGGAACCGACGCCGTTTCCAAGTTCGCCACCGGTGAATAAGGAGAAACCTCAAGGTCTTCGACACGGAACGACGGGATCGCTGACACAAGTCCGAAGACCGATCCGGAGATCCTTGAACTCCCTCCGAGCCCCCAAGATCGTCGAACCCGATGTGTGACCCCTATCCAAGACCCCTATTTTTATAATATGATATTATAATTGTTGCATATAAATTATTCATGATTGCATACATATTTATTTGTTGGGGGTATTTTATCTACTCACCTAATAACTATATATGGAGACCATATGCGGGCTTTTCTAGTTAATATTGGTCCCATTTAAATTTGTGCATCGAACCGGTGAAATATTTTGCCTTGATAAAACAACATTTAAATTGTGGGGTATCTAAACAACATGAACTTAATAATTAATTGTCGAGACCCTGGTTTCTCTTAATATGGCCTAATTACATCGCATCTTTGCCATGTCATACATCATACATGCATCATGCCTGATCTTCTGTCGTTGTATTAAATAGTGCATCCGGTGATTCTTTTAGTGCTTTGCTTCTTCATGGATTAGGACGACGAGTTGATGCGAGTGTCGACCCGATCCCCAATGAATCTCGGCTATGTTTTCAGGCGAGCATTCTCCCCCTTTCTACCTATTTTACATTTCTAGTCTTTACTTCCTCTTGTTGATCTATTGCTATCTGTGTTGCGATGCTATAGATTTCATACCCCGTTATACTTTCCTGCAGCCCTTATATTGCCATGGACACATCCTATTACCTGTTGTTTGGTAGGTAGTCGGCCTTGCGAGTCGTAGTTGCTTGCGCAGGTGATGCGTCGCACCGTCGATCTTCTAAAATTGTTGGAGTAATGCCGCATGTTTAATGTTGGAGATGATCATGGCTTTAACTACAGTTTAACAACTAAAATTGAAAGTAGGTAAATAATGCTGAGGCACATGTGGGCAATAGATGTTATTTGGTTTTTAACCGTCCACTTGTGTCCCGTAGGACCCCGAGTACATGATACCTGTTCCTTGACTATTCGCACTATTTGCATGTGGGACCATGAATCCCCTTAGCCAGAGCTTGGGTCATATATTATTTCTTGGGGCCACAAACTAGTTTGGGGTTTTATTACTATCTTGTACTTATGCCATGCTTTACTGCTTTATTTATGATTGCGCGTGGAGCGCCTGTACTGTTTAGGTAAGCGGAGTGTTTTCGCGGTATCGACAAGACCAGTCACACTTTCGGGTTCCCAGTCGTTTAGAGCCATTGACGCAAACCTCTGGGTTCGTTCCGGAGCTGGCCAACTTCGTCGCGGGTAGCTTCGTGGGGTGGCCCCTGAAATATTATATGAATCTTGTAATTTCTCTGTCGTGATGCCTCATTGGGTTTCATTTGTTTTTTTTCGAGGTTGATCATGCGTGTGTTGCTATTTGTGCCTCCCCTACAGGGTAAAACTTTCTGAAAGTCGTGTCCGCGGTTATGGATGACTTGGAGCACAGTATCTCGATCATAGACAACTATAACTAAAGTAGTGCTATAAATTTGACTTTATAATGACTAGTAATCAGCTTCACTACAACGGAATGGCTAAATAAAAGTACCAACAACTGCTGGTTTTGGGATGCCTCATGTTATATGTATCTGACTAGTAAGTATTGCAACTACAACGAAATGGTTAACTAAAAACTGCACACTGTTTATAATATCAGGATGACTCATGCTATCTATATCTGACTAGTAATTGCCGCAACTATAACAGAATGAATAAAACTACCAACTGTGTGAGTTCCTCAGTTGACTTCCTCGTTTGGTCTCGAGGGGGAAATACCAGGATGGGTGTGCTTGGTGATAGTTTCAGGTTGGATCCGAATAGGTCTTTCTTATCCCTATCTGATAGCCGTCAGCTGTATTGAGTCTCTATAGGTTGTTTAGTGCAGGCTGCGCTGCCGCTTCAGTCCACCATACCTATGTAGGCGAGGACCAGCGAATTCTAGTCTCGCCGTGTACTGGCCTCAGTACTGACCACTCTCTTTTTCCGTTGCCCTTTGTCGGTACCCCTTTTGTTTAAGCAAGTTTTTGAGATCGACGTCGTTAGCAGGGTTACCCTTCCGGCTTGGCCTGGGCAGGGTTATGGACGCCATTGGTTATGCTTAAAGGATCTTAGCTCAATTTGCATCTTGTCCGTACTCGGACGCTGTATCGTTTTAAAGGTGATTTGGATCTTTGTATTGTATATCTGTATTCTTGACTCGTGGAGTCGTTGTTCTATATATATGTTCTGTGGGTTCCATCGTGGACTATTATGTAATGATATTACTTTGTTTTCCACCCGCACGGGCACCTTTGAATCGTTTCTATGCAGGTTTGGCGGGAATCGCTCAAACTTGCATAGGGCCGATCCGAGGGTGTTACACCTTCCGTCCCACATCACCAAATCCCAAATGCATGCATCGCTGCACCATGCGCTGCCTCGCTTCGCCATGCGCTGCCCAACCGTTCAACCGCCCTCCTGTTGCTCCTCGTCGGTGCGCCTAGCTGCGCCGTCACCACCGCCTCCACGCCTAGCTCGGACAGCTCATGGCCTCCACCCACCTCCCAGTCGGCACCGTTGTTGCCCGAGATACCGTCCGCCGCCGCCGTCGTTGCCCAAGATACGCGTCGTCGCCAACAAGGCCACGCGCCACCGCCTATCCTTTTCTCCTCCCGAGGCTACAAGGGACAGGTCGGCACTGCTGCGGGGGATACACATCTCTAGCCCACGAGCTCCATCTCCGACGTTGATACCCTTGGGCAGGCGGCCTTGCTACATGGGGTGGCAGGTTTTTCTATGCATACATCCGGTCTTTGCTACACGGACATCCGGCCTTTGCTACCTTGGGCGGCAGGCCTTCCTACAAGGCGCGACAGGTTTTGCTACATGGGCATCCAGCCTTTGCTACCTTGGGCGGCATGCCTTGCTACAAGACGCGATTGGCCTTGCTACAGTCGATGGCAGGCCTTGCTTAGGAGCTTCCAGTTCCTCCTAGACACCCACCCCCTTCACCCCGCCGACCGCAACACCTTCAAGGCTTCGACCCCTCATGCCGCCCGGATTTTTTGCTGCTGCAAGCACCGGTCGTTTTCCTGCTTCAATCGCCAGCCACCTCTGCTACAAACGTCGGTCCCAAGTGCTATATGGTCAATTGCCACTTGGCTCCTTAATGCAAATGCCATCCTCGCGAGTCGCGAGCTACAAACGGTGGTCTCTTCTGCTACAAACGCCGGCCAGCGCTGGTACAGAAGTCTGTCGCCGGTTATACATGGTTCGACAACAGCTTGGCTGCTTGCTGCGAAAGCCATCCGCTCGAGCTACAAATGTCGCTCTCTTCTGCGACAAACGTCGGCCGCTGCTGCTACCGAAGTCGCTGCCGGTGCTACATGGTCCGCTGTTGCTGCCGCTGCTTGCTGCAAACGCGCAAACGCTGGCCGGCGTTGCTACAAAAGCTGGTCGTCCATGCTACAAGGCATTGGCCACTGCTAAGTGCTAACAGCAGCCAAGGCGTTGCTATCTGCGATGGGTCGCTGGTGCTACTAAGTGCGAGCGACTCCGCTGCCTATGCAAGCGGCAACCTTAGTTCTGCCTAGTGGCCAGGGGCGGAGCCAAGGGGGGGGGGGGGGGGGCTAGCAGGGGCTAAACCCCCCCTAACCATCGGCCCCCCTCAATACATAGTTGTAGATTTTAGTATTAAACTAATGGCCTTATAGGCTTAATTAACACTAAGCCCAAATTTAATTGATTTGACATGCTTCTCTACACTAAAAGCCAAATGTATCCCATAAATTCGTTTTATTAGTCAACTGTAGTAACATGTCTCAACATTATTCGTTTGTGTAACTAGACCTAATAGATAGCACCATATGCAATCATTCAGATCAACTAACAGGATGCCTGCCACCATCGCTCTCTTCTACTCAGTAGCCAGACACCACGTGATGCCGCAGCCACGGCGCCATGCTTGCTAGCCATGTTGTCTGTCAGTTTCTACCTTTGTTAATCATGTCGCAACGCCAGCAACAAGCATGTTGTGCCATCGAATATATGAATCAATCTTCGTCACTTTGATTGAAGGTACCAAATCATTAGTATTTTGTCGATAGATTGTATAATCTATAGTCTAATTGATTAATTTACAAAAAAATATGTGTCTTTTGTTTGATGTTTGCTCGGTGATGACGATAACTTATTGCATAATGATTGGGAAATAATAATAGGAAGGTTACATGCAATAGAATTATCAGGCTTTATACTCGTAGAATAAAGTTAATCCAATATAAACTAATCTTTTGTTTTGTATTGTCTAAGATTTAGTGCTACATATTAATATCAATTCTATGTCGATACTTTGATATACTATTATGTTTTTTATCCAAACAGTTCTTCCAACACAAAATAATAGGTCGTTGTTGTCTTCATGAGAAAAAAATCTTATATATGATCATTAGTATCTTCGCCCCCTCAATGTCAAATCCTGGCTCCGTCCCTGCTAGTGGTGAGAAGTGCGACGAGCTGCGAGCGCCGCGACGAGTCGTGAGATAGCGGGTTCTGCGGGACGTGGCCGTTGTGCGTGGCGAGCTTTTACGGAAGTTTCGAGTAGTCCGTTTTGTGCGAGCCATCGTGTGGATGTAGGTTGTTTGATCAGACGGTTGTCGAAGCGGGGGGATCGTTTGTTTTGACCCGGGGGACGCTCAGCATGACCCTTAATCGTACAGTTACAGTTACGGATCTGGGGACTGGGGATCGGGAGATCAAATCATGGGCAGGGCCGGCGCTGAGGGGTCGCCACCATGGCATCCGCCAGGGGCCCACGGCCGGACAGGGGCCCAAAAAATTGTACTCATGTACTCTCTTTGTATGCAAATAAATGTACTTCTAAACTTGTTCTAAGTCAAAGTTAACAACGTTTGACTAATTTTTATAGAAAAATGTAGTGATACTTATGACTCTAAATTATTACCAATAGATGTGTTTTAAAATTTAGTTTCATGATATGTTAATTTGATGTACTCCCTCCAATCCATATTAGTTGACTTGGATTTATTAAAATTTGGATGAACCTATATACTAAATAGTGTCTAGATTCATTCAAATTTAGACAAAGTTGAGTCAACTAATATGGGTCGGAGGGAGTAATATATGTTGCTATATTTATCTATAAAGTTGGTTAAATTTAAGAAACTAACTTGGCTAAACGCTAGACATACACTTATTTGCGAACAGAGGAAGTATATATATACGGGTATACATCTGCTGCCCAGGACGCGAGAAACGAGTAGGGCCCTAGAAACCAGACACAACGCGTCGAGCAGGAAATAAAAAAGGCTCACTACGATACGAGGCACCGAGCTTACGAGTTACAACGCGTTACGACACTGGCCGCATGGGTTACAATGCGTCGCGAACTTGTGATCTCCCTTCTCTTCTCTTCTCCTCGACCCTTCGGAAATCGCCGGACTCTACGCCTCGATCTCTAGGGCCCTGCCTCCCTGACTCGATCGACGATCATAGATTCACAGGTCATCTATCGTCTATCGGAGATCACCAATTCACCAGCGGCAGGCTCTGATCCTCACTTCTGACTTATTATGATTGGAATTATTTCTTATTTGAGGTAATCAAACCAGCAACAAATACTATTTATTATATTTTGAGACTAAAATGTTTGGTTGGATGTTAACTTTTATTTTAAAAGTGCCAGTATATATATATATATATATATATATATATATATATGATATTTTTTTAATATGTCTATATATACATTAGCCTTAAAGGCCCATGCCGTCGACTTTGCCTGAAGCCCTGAAAAACATAGAGCCGGCCCTGATCATGGGGACGCTCGGTGCCCTCCGAAATGAAAAAGATCCAGCCCCTAGTAGCCCCCTACCAGGCATCGCCAAGCGCCGCAGGATTTGTGCCGTGCAGAAGGGGAAGTTGGATGCGTGCAGGTAAGGAATATCGCGTGATACCCACGGGCTCTCTCGCAGCGCGGACCACCTCTAGCCGCCCCGCGCCTTCCACTTCCTCGCCGACGAAGTCAACTAGCCACCCCTTCCCCTCCATCCACCCCGCGGTTCAATCCTTCTCTCGTCGAGCGGCGTTGCCCTCCTCGTCCGCCGCCCTGCTGGTGCTTCACTGCCGTCAAGTGGAGATCCATCCATCCAAGCTCGTATTCGACATCGGTAACAAATCCTACCGCGTACTTCATTAATTTTGTTCTTCTCCGCTGTGGCTGTGACCGAACGAATCCGAACCTTTCTCTTCCCTCTCTAGTTCGCTGCGGATTTTGTACTGACAGTATTTTTGCGGGGATTTTGTATGTACGGTTAAGGTTCTCAGCTGAACCTCCATGCCACACGTGAACGCCAAGGTGACGGCTGTGGCTGCGACCGCGCTGGGGATGTCGGCTGCGGCTACGGCACTGCCGAGGAAGTGGGAGGGGGTGGACTCGGCGCTGGAGAGGATGGTGCTGCGGGCGTGTCTGGACCAGGCCCCGGAGCGACGCCGCGTGCGCGAGGCCTTCAAGGACATGCAGCTCAACATTGACCACTGCCTCTTCAAGGTCTGTACTACGCCCTTCCCTTTCCTGAAAGGTGTTATTGTAATGTGTCAGCAAGGTCGTAACTCTCAAACCCATTCCGACCTCGATATATATTGTAAGGTGCACCATAAGTATTGAAATTGTTCGGGAGACATGGTCAAAGCCTGGAGAAAGAGCAAGAAAACTGGTCTTGATATGTGGTCTGGATGATTCTGATTTTTCTGGAGACATGTTCTTTTGGGAGGGCATGCTTGAGAATGATCTAGAGCTTGTAGGTGCATCAAGGTGGCCCACACTTGGTCAGTGTTTCCACGCAATGCTCTCTGACCGGTCTGTACAATCGCTGCTCTAGTTAAGTTAAATAGGATGGTCTAGACATAATACTGAGTTTTGCATTCTTGAAGGTTTAGAGCTAGTTTAGGCATCATCATATGGGTTCTGAGTACTTGATCTAAAACAAAGGGTATGTATGTGCCCGCAAAATATTGGGCGTCTGGAGCACTATTTGACAGAAAAATTAATTATGGTAGCAACAACAAATCAAACCTCAGCAAAGTGCCACTCCAATCTTCTGTTAAGTTTTTACATATAAGCAATACTCTTATAGTCAATTCCACTCCTACCTTTCTCTTAAGTTCTCTTAAGCAATACTCTTATAGTCAATTCCACTCCTACCTTTCTCTTAAGTTCTCTGATGAGATTGCACGCAAAGATGAGAGTGTTTGCGGTCATCAGCTATGGTTCCCCCCCTTGTCTTGGCTCTTGCCGCCACCTAATGTTTCCGCACGTGTATACGCTGCCTCATGTCTACCGCTTAGCACTGTAGTGTGTTATTAACATGCAGCACAATGGCAAGGGTACTTCTTATGTGCTAGGATTCTTACAGCAGCAATCACTTAGGCAACAATCATTTATTTCCTTCTATTAAACGAGGTTTGTTTGCATCTGTTAGATGATTCTTCCTACCTCCATTTTGTTAGAGAGGATGTGCTATGCGTCTAAATCTGAATGCTTCTTTTACTCCAGCTGCTGAAGATAGGAGCTACATATTGATAGAATTCCCCTGTTCTCACACTGGGTAGTTAATTTTCTGCTGCAATGCCTGCAGCTCATACACTGCATGCATATTTATATAGGGAGGAGTAGAATGATAGGCCGGTACAGAGGTATGACGGTTTGCACAGCAAACCTGGCAAAATTGAAATTAGCTACTGCTACTGCTACAGCAGTCTTAGTGCTTTACTGCTACTTGCTAGCCTGTCAGCCTTAGTACCTAAGGCTTACCTATCACTTATGTTGCTTGTTTGGTCCCTAAACTTGTTCAAGTCGGTAAAAAAATATAATATCAAAGCCTGAATTGGTGCTAAATGGTAAATATACATAGCATGACACAGTGACAGTTCAAACTGTTACTTTATCATGTGATAAATAAAATCAATGAAGAAGTGGTCCCCACTGATTTTACTTAGCCAGTGTATCAGTTGCTAATTACTAATTATGTCAGGTTTGAACTTCGGCTATGTTTGGGAACCTAATTGTACAAATTATAAAATTTGAGGTCTCAAGCAATACCCTTGCTAGTTCAGAACCAACACTGTACTTTACTAATTTGTGTTGTATATCTTAAAGATAGGTTATTTACTACTCCCTCTGTCTGAAAAGGATGTCACAGATTTGTCTAAATTTGCATGTATCTATACACTAAAATACGACTAGATACATGTAAATTTAGACAAATCTGCGACATACTTCTCAAGATGGAGGAAATACTATGTTAGGACTGACCTATATATACTTTTGTTACAAATATGTGTGGCTTTCATATGATTTTGTGTCTTTGTTTCCATAAGCTAAGAGTTAGTTATTTTGTTTTTGCAAATAGTTCTCTGTTCATCACTATATGTTGTTTATCAATCAAACTGTTTGCTGGTATACTTCCACAGTCATTATTTGGAGATCTCGACATATGTAATCATGCTTAAAAATTAAGTTTGCAAATTAACTTGTTTATAGGCTATTATTTATGTTCCAACGAATATGTTTGACAACTCTATTTGTATTGAAATAACACACTTAATTTTTTTTTGAAAAATGTAATGAAATATTCTAAACAATATGCACTGCAATTCTCACGTTCACCTTTTTTCTATTCTTGACTATCCTATGTTCTGAGTTTTGATACTTTTGTTAAAGCTAACTGCCTTTGATGTTTTTCGTGACATGGATGATATCTCTTAGCATTTTCTCTATGCTGTAGGCACAGTACAATGACATCAGAACAACGGAGGTACTATTTCAGTGTTGCCACAGCTGTGTATATTTTTTTAATAATAAGTATATCCCCTACTTACCTGCCATAATACATTAATTTATGTTACACATTTGTATGAAAGACTCTTTGAGTCATATTGAATTGGTCCATCTTTGCAGTAGTGTGTGTTCTTCCTTCAGTTAATAGAGAGATCTGAGAAGTTCAACTGTATATAAGGCAGCAGGCAGAATGATCTATTTTGCAAAGCATATCTGTGAAAATGAGCAGTATGCAAAATCATTGTCATCATATTGAATAATTCTGTTTAAAATGTATAAGCCAATGCAGTCTTGAAATACATTTGATATCCATTAGTTCCTCCTTTGAGTTGATAGAGAAGTTCTACAGTGAGGGATGAAATTACTGCTAGCCATGCTTAAAAGTTAAAACGATATTGGATAGACATTGTAAGATGGTATGCCAGGAATGTTAATTTGCTCAATGGTAGTTCTAACTCTTAAGCCATGACGTGCCATTTGATCCTTTGCTCTTGTTGATTATATGTTCTATAGGGTTTTACTGTGATATATTTTTACTCTTTGACAGTCATATGAGCTGAACTCCAGAGGTGTCGAGATATTTTCAAAATGTTGGTTTCCAGAGAATCGTCGCATGAAAGCAATTGTTTGTCTCTGCCACGGTTATGGGGACACCTGTACCTTTTTTCTTGATGGTAGTGTTCCCCTGTATGCTACTGATATTAAGTTTACTTTGATGTTTTGTTTTCGCTACGCTTACTATATTCATTGTTCTTGCAGGGATTGCTAGGAATATCGCTGCAGCTGGATATGGAGTATTTGCATTGGACTACCCTGGTTTTGGTCTTTCCGAAGGACTTCATGGATATATTCCAAGTTTTGATACTCTTGTCGATGATGTAGCTGAAACTTTTGCTAAGGTCAAAGGTATTTCATCATTTTATTGCTGGTTTCTTGTTTTGTTTCTTTCTATATACAAATTACTGGGAAACAGTTGGAATGTGCCATTTGTTTTTCTACCACATAGATAATATCTTATCTTTACGATTAAAATTACTATGTACATGGATTTTGTTTTCACCAAGATGAGTAACTTGGTCTTCTGCACAAGTAACGAACTGAAGTGTTTGCTAAGCAGCATACATATTGCCACAATGTAGTCAACTTTTGGTAAAGCTACTGCTAATTTTATTTTAGATATTTTATTACTGTTGTCTTTATTCTTTAATTTGAGGCGTTCTAGAAATTAACAAAAGTATGCTATTCTTACTCATGGTATAGGACATTGCTTTGGTTTTTGCATTAAGCTCTCATTTTTATCTATGTTTATGAAGGAAATAAGTACTCTCTCCATCTGATATTCTTCGTAACATTTTAGCTCTATGCACACAGAACAAGGTTACCCTAGAATTTTTTCATTATTTGCATACTTCACTTTGATTGATTTTATTACATGTAGCTCTAACACCACAATCCCCATTTGGTGGGAAAACACTTCTCAGGAAAACCAAATTGACAAGTATTTTCTACCAAATCTAAATAGACAAACCAACACATTTTTTGTACTAGAGGGACTACCTTTCTCTGGAGGAGCAACAGCAGTATAGCACTAATAATGTGGCACTGTTAAGTGTTACTTACAAAATCTTAAATTGATTCAAATATTTCCATATTAAGCGTTAATCAACTACTTGCATCAATACATGCTACTGATTGCGTTTGACTAAGTATGCACTGATTGCGTTTGACCAAGTATGCATTACATATACTCCTATAGCCTCCACATTGCCAAACTGCTGAAACATTAAGAAAAGTGAATCTTTTTTGTGATAAGAATAAATTGTCCTACGATGTTTTGTCATTACTACATAAGAAGTGAACTTGTCTTTCACTGCAATAAGTTATCTTTTATCATTCTAGTTCTAGACTGAGTTTGTATCTGGCCGTACTTCCTTGTTCTTAATTTGTGCTGTAAGGCAATCCATATAGTGTGAATATTACTTGTTTCACTGTAGAAGTGCAATTCATATGCTGGCAGGGAATCCTGATTATAGAGGTATCCCAAGCTTTCTGTTTGGCCAATCTATGGGTGGAGCAGTTGCATTGAAGATCCACTTTAAGCAACCAGATGAATGGAATGGTGCAATTCTTGTTGCACCCATGTGCAAGGTACTTTTACTGCGTGAGATCCTGTCTATGCTTGTTATATTTGGTCATTAATTCACAAACCCACTTTAATAGATCTCAGATGATGTGGTTCCAGCTTGGCCTGTTCAGCAAGTTCTAATTTTCTTGGCTAAACTCCTTCCAAAAGAGAAGCTTGTTCCACAGAAAGACTTGGCAGAATTGGCATTCAAAGAGGAGGAAAAGCGGGAGCAGGTCAGTACCTGTCATACTGTCGACTTCTCTTGGACTCATATTTATATTCCTTAATTTTTTTGTTGTCTTTATTTCTCTATTTTTACTATATCTGACATGGAACATAGTGACAACTGTTAAATTCATGTATATTTTGGAAAGAAGAAAAATGAAGGTTCATCTGATAATTTCTTCATCTCTAGAAGAAAGGGCATCCTCCTTTTTGTAGTCGAACACTAGACTTCTAAATTACAGATAATCGTTTTGAGTGTTGGGCACATTTATGCTAGTGTGTGTACTAAAACATAACTCAAAAGCAGGTGTTGTTAGGATTGTTACCGGTGCAACACTTTTGTGGTTACTATAGAGATTATTCGTTCCAGGGAGAACTTTTTTTTATAACTACTTGTGGCTTATGCCTAGTGTAAAGAATGTTTTTATTAATCGTTTCTTTATGCAGACTTCTTATAATGTGATTGCCTACAAGGATAAGCCACGTCTCCGGACAGCTCTGGAGATGCTGAGGACGACACAGGAGATAGAAAGTCGTCTAGAAGAAGTACGCGTTTTAAGTTCTAGTTTGTTCTGTTTATACATGTCATCGTAGTTTTATACTCCCTCCACCCAAATCAGTTGACGTAGATTTTCTAGATACACATAGATGCATACGAATCTACTCTCTTCGTCCTAAAAAGGATGTCTCAGATTTATCAAACTTTGGATGTATCTATATACTAAAACATGTCTAGATTCATGCAAATTTTGACAAATCTGCAACATCCTTTTTAGGATGGAGGGAGTAGACAAATCCGTGTCAACTAATTTGGGACGGAGGGAATACAAGACATTTCACATTCTGACGTCAATAGCCGTCGTAAATTCTTTGGTTCTCATGGCATAGTGAAGAATATTATCAAGAGAGATTTTAGTAAGGGGTTAAGAAATTCACTGAAGGGTTAAGGAACCTTGTTCTGGGGTCACCACCTAGCCATGCCGACGTTTCATTTTTTTCCTTGATAGACACTTGCTGGTAGACTTCAAATTAATGAGTTGTCCTACTTTTGGGAAGGATAGACTCCATCCATCCTAAGACATAAGGCACCCTTGACTTTTTCTGGTTATCACCGTACAACTTCGACCATAACTTCACCTATAATACGTCTACAAAATTAGTATAAAGAAACGGAATATAAGTATTTCACAAGACAAATACAACGATACCATTTATACCTGCCCAATCCATATATACTCTAGCACATATTAGTAGTCAAAGTTGTGCATCAAAGACCATGCGAAGTCAATTAAGCCTTCATTTTGGGGTGGAGGGAGTATGTGAGAAGTTCCTTTTTTTTTGAATGATAGCAGGAGAGCTGCTATGTTTCATTCATTAGGAAAAAAGCGGTCTTACAGGAAGAAGGTTAGGGATGCTCAAAGGAAACCTCATCATAGAAGTTCCTTTTTCACTATAAACGAATTTGGAAGGGCTGGGTACTAGGGAAGTGCTGTTTTTTCTTGTGGACATCGGCACTCTACCGAATCCTCATGGCTGACGCCCTCCTTAGCCGCGGTTGGGAGAATAGCAAATTCTGTCCCTTGTGCATGTGGAACCTCGAAACACCTTTCCACCTGCTTGTTGAATGTCCTTGGTATAGAGGGTTGGACTGCTTTGGGTGGCAGGGCCAAGCTGCCTTGGTTGCTTCCTTGTTCCTGGGAAGGAATTGACAGGGCCAAGCTGCCTTGGTTGCTTCCTTGTTCCTGGGAAGGAATTGACAGGGCCAAGCTGCCTTAGTTGCTTCCTTGTTCCTGGGAAAAAGGACTTCGGCAATGCTGCCCCACTGTACTGAATGATCAAAGGAAAAAGGGCGCAATAACTATTGCTATTGGGTTCATGGGAGATATGTTTGAAAGGAATCGGTGAATTTTCCACAACAAGGAGCTGTCCGCGGGCCGCAATAGTTCTCCGCATCTGCGACGAAGCTGTTCTATGGAACATGGCGGGTGCTTCCATTACATTCTATTTGGCTGAGTTCTTTATTTTTCTCCCTTTTTCGCACTAGTCATTTCTAGTGCCCCATTTTCCTTTGTTTGGTCTGTACCTTGCACTACTCCTTTCTAATCAATGAATTTAGCATCTCTCCTGACATGAAAATTGTATTACGCTGTAGGCCGATGCTCTGTCTTCCTGTTCCATTACTGTTAAAGTTCTGTGGTTTTTAAGTCTTCTTTCCCCCATCTAGGTTTCCCTGCCCATAATCATTTTGCATGGTGATGCTGATTTGGTCACTGACCCTGCCGTGAGTAAAGATCTTTATGAAAAAGCGAAGACATCAGACAAGACACTGCGGCTTTACAAAGATGCCTACCATTCCATCTTGGAAGGTGAACCGGATGAGGCGATTTTCCAAGTTCTTGATGATATAACCTCTTGGCTGGATCAACATTCTGCGAAGGAAGTATAGTCGTAATGTGCTCCACAGATCCCTTTTTGTCATCACATATCCAACAGTTGGGATTCTATCTTTTGGGTTTCCATGTACTCCCTCCATTCAGGAATATGAAATTTTAGCTTTGTGAAATGAATGTATCTAGACAACTTTTAGGGTATAGGTTCACTTCAAACCTCCATGAACCTATACACTAAAAGACATTTATATACATTCCATTCACAAAGCTAAAACGTTTTATATTTCTAAGGGAGTAGATTCGCAGCCTTGTTTTCTGCTGATTGCAAATGTATCTAGCGTTCATCCGTGGGATGTAACGTGCGTATGTGATCAGTTTGTATTTAACTCTAATAATTAATGAACTCAGATACTGCGTTTTTTTTCTTTATTTCCTTTACTCTTTTGAACATGTTCCCGATTTCTTCTATACCTATCTACATCTACACTAATATAAAAAGGAATAAACTGTCTTATCTCTCTTAATCCAACGACTAAACATATTAGAATGTTGTACTCCCTTCGTTCAGAAATAACTGATTTAAGTTAGTCTAGATTTGAGATTTTGAATGTATCTAAACATATTTTAGTACTCCCTCCGACCCATATTAGTTGACTTGGATTTGTCAAAATTTGGATGAACCTATGTACTAAATAGTGTCTAGATTCATCCAAATTTAGACAAATTTGAGTCAAGTAATATGGGTCGGAGGAGTATATAAATATATTTGAATCTAGACAAATAGAAGTCAGTTATTTGGAGGAAGTACGACGAACCCCCAATGAACAGTTCCGTAGTCCCCACTCCCACGCTCTAATCCCGCAATTATAGAGATGCAAGTGGCCTGTCCGGCGGACAGGGCTGACGTCTGTCAGCGCCTAGCACAAGGCTTGTGCGGACGTCCGTCAGCGCCTAGCACAAGCACACATACGAGTATACGCAGGCGGACGTCCCCGCATGCCTACGCAATTATCTCTCATCCTCTCCATTGAGAGGAAAACAAAGCATCTGCCAATCCCCCACCGGGCATAGTAAAGTTGGCTATAGTACTAAAATAGTATTTGTAGCCAACTTAGCAACGGGTGAAAAAGCAACTATACGATAAAGTTGGTTTATCGGACACAAAGTTAACTTATCGGATACCATATCAAAAAAGTATTTGTAGCCAACTTAGCAATGGTAAAAAAGCGACTAGTGCGATAAATTGGTTTGTCGGGTATCAAGTTGACTTGTCGAACACCGACTTTACCTTGTTGGGTTTTGAAGTTGTACGGTAGGCATCAAAGTTGCTCGTGTGCACCTAATCTTCACTCCATAATTAAACAACCATTTATTTACAATGAGCAACTAGTATATTAGTATGGAAGGTCATGACCGATATATGACATAATATTATTAAAAATATTGTATACAACAGGAATTTCAGATGAAAGCCACAATGATAGTGGTCCATTCAGCTCTAGATGAAGCCTAGGGTGCTAGTGGCCCTTTATTCCTAGACGTGAGCACTTTCTCCACATAAATATCTGCTCGATAGTGGATGGGCACGAGAAAAGGGGTAGCAATGCCGCGCGCCGCCTCTGCCCTTGGCAACTGGCCTTCAGCCCGCATGGAGTGAAGCTGCAGCGAGCGCATTGCCACACACACACGTGAAGCTTTTACGTGGTTTTACATGCGTTTACATTGATCAGTTCCAGCCCTCATGCATCGGTTCCAGGTTCTGTAGATGGCTCTTTCTTAGTTCGTGCCGTCACGTGAAGGAAAAAACTATGTAGAGGATGGAAGGTGCCCATCCTTACGACGTTTACGCTAAACTAGAGGGCCAAACTGAATTTAGTTTGGCTCTTTTTCACTACATTTAGGAAAATGCTATTCCCTCCGTTTCGGTTTATTAGGCATACACGTAGTTAAAAAAAAACTTTGGCCAATAATTTTGGTCAATAAATTATAGATAATATGTCACAAAAATTATATCATTGGATTCATCTTTAAAATTAGTTTAACAAATGTTTTTTAGACCTATATTGTATATTTTATTGGTCAAAATTGATGGTTAAAGATTTTTTTAAAACTACGCACGTACCTAACAAACTGGAGCAAAGGGAGTATGGTTCATCCTACGCCTCTTGCCATGCACACAGGGTCCACGGTGCCGCACGTCCAACCGAGCGAGATGACAAGGTGTCCACCCACGTTCTCATCCAGTCATCCCTATCTCTTCCTCCATCGCCTCCTTCCCTTCTTCCGATCCCTTTCTTTTTCTCCGCGTGTAGGTCAAGAACTCCGCAAGCCGCCTCCCCCTCTCTCGTCGCCGCTGCTCAGCCACACGTCCCCGTGCATAAATATCGCCCATCTCCTCCCAGACTACTGCATAATTGTTCTTGCCGGCTTCTCTCTTCCTGGTGTGGTCGCTCCCTGTATGCGGCTGGTGGGGGTGGCCATCTCCGTTGAGGCATCACTTCTGGTGCTGGAAGGTGGATGTCTTCGCTATACGCTGCTACAAGTGCATGTTGCCGTTGCTAAAAATCTGGCTGCGGTAAAATCCGGTGCTATTGGCGCCCTACTTCCAGTGTTTATTCACGTTGCTACAAACCATAATTTTCAAAATCGGACTGGTACGGTGCTTTAATCAGAAAAAAACACCGGTTTTTTAAGAGGCATATGTCCAAAGTGCCCTATATGGAAACGAGGGATAATAATCTGGATACCATAAGAAAATGGAAGTTAAGTTTTACATAGTAGAAAAGTCCATTTGGAACTACGAAAATTTTTAAAAAAAATTCAAATGACATAAATCTGGTAAAAAATACCAGATTTGCATCAAGAAGGTTTTCATTTTCCTTAACATAATGTCTCCATTCTCGAGCTGCTCGTTTAACATCAAATGGTGCCCTTGGAAAATCTTGCCGTCTTTATCTTTTGGCAAATAAGGACCATAGTCAAGAAGGTACTGCAAAAATAAGGAACACAGAAACAACCTATAAGAATAAAAAATCTAAAAAATGGAAGTTAACTACATGTAAACATTGAAAAGTTCAATATAATGAAAAACACAAAACAAAAAAGATACTATGAGATAAGGAAGTTCACTGTACACTAAAATATGGAAATTAACTTAGGGTAATAAGTGAGGTAGCAGAGATTACAGGGACAGTGAACGAGTTAAGCAAAACACGCTTCCCTGACTCAAACATTTTCTTTGCAACTGGATCATCCTTCCAGTAAAAGATTATATAGTCCATTGTTTTGGATTCCATCTCTTGACCGCAACAAAAAAGCTTGAACATTATTCCCAATAATTGCTACAGGGTCATCAAACGCATTTGTGAACATGACCAAAGTGGACCTACAAAACAAATAGATATGAAACACACATAGGATTAGAATGAAACCAAATGGGAGATGGAACTAGATATGAATGCAAAATATGAATAAAATCCCCATAATCCTGCAGGTACTCCTTACTTAAAATCACATGTGGGAATGGGAGAATGTAAGGAACAAAAGTGGGGACATTCTTCATAAGCTTCTTTGTGACTTTGGATGGCCTCTTATTAGAGAGTACAAGAGGATCAACTGGTTTGGATGCTTGAGCTGCTGTTTTTTTTACAATTTGAGTCATAAAGTCATCGCTGCTGGTAGCAAAACACACAACATCCTTCTGTACAGCTATCGTAGTTGACTTCTAAGATGGCCTCTTATTTGTGACTTCAGCTGGTTTGGATAATTGGGCTGCTGGTTTTTTCACTATCGGAGTCATAAAGTCACCGCTACTGGCAGCAGAAGGCACAACTTTTGTCTGAGCAGATCTCGTAGTTCGCTTCCGGGCAGACGAAGAGACAAAGTCATCATCGTTGTTATCGAGATCGACAATTTGGGGCCAAATTATTATGAGATGAAGAAGACCTGAAGCGGGTTGATTTATTTTCCATAGGATGAAGACGTGCCATAGTCCTATTTGCCACAATTGTTTCTAATTGAGATTCTGCTTCACGCAATGCTACTAACAAAGTTTATGGATTAGATCTAAACAGCCTTGATCTCAGCTGTGTTCCGTGTTGATTGTTATATAGTCGAGATTACACGAGAGAGGGGGAAGGGAGACCGACATCGGTAGAGAGAAGGAGTCCGTGCCCAGGTGGAGTACTTCCTCAACCCGTACGTGACATCCACTAGAGTCTAAACATTACAAAAAACCTATTACACATATTGTTTATCAGCCTCCCTTAATCACAACCTTGAGAAATGTTGATATTACGCTTAAATTCATCAAGCTCTCTAACTGGCAAGCCTTTGTAAAGCCGTCTGCAACTTGATCTCTGCTTGAAATGAATCTTATCTCTAATAACTTGTTTGCAACTCTTTCTCTAACAAAGTGAAAATCAATCTCAATGTGCTTAGTCCTTGCATGAAAAACAGGATTTGTAGACAAGTATGTAGCTCCCAGATTAGCACACCATAGACATGGTTTTTCTTTTAGTGTAACACCAAGCTCACCAAGGAGAGATTCAACCCATATTAACTCAGCTGTGGCATTTGCTAGAGCTTTATATTCTGCTTCAGTACTTGATCTAGACACTGTAGCTTGTTTTCTGGCACTCCAAGAGATCAAATTTGGTCCAAAAAATATAGCAAAACCTCCTATAGATCTCCTGTCATCAAAGCATCCTGTCCAGTCTGCATCAGAGAAAGCACTCAGAATACTAGAGTATGTCTTCTGAAAAGTAAGCCCAGTCTTCAGAGTACCCTGAATGTATCTCAAAATTCTTTTTGCAGCTGTCCAATGTGAAGTAGTTGGAACATGTAAAAACTGACAAACCTTGTTAACAGAGAAGGATATATCTGGCCGTGTCAATGTTAAGTATTGCAAAGCACCCACAATACTTCTATATTTTGTTGAGTCATCAGGTCCAAGAGGAGATCCCTCATCAAGAGACAACTTCTCACTTGAAGATAGAGGAGTAGGACAAGGTGTACATGATTTCATACCAACTTTTGTAAGCAAATCAGTAGCATACTTTTCCTAAGTGAGAAGTAGACCGTCATTGACCTTTTTTACCTCAATGCCCAAGAAATAGTGTAAATCTCCTAAATCCTTGAGTGCAAAATCATCCTTGAGATCATGCAGCAGAATAGTGATAGCTTGATCTGATGAGCTAGTAACTATTATATCATCAACATAGATTAGAACAAATACCATAACTCCTGACTTCTTATAAAGAAAAAGTGAGGTGTCAGCTATGGATGGAACAAAGCCAAGTGATTGTAGCTTTGTGCTTAACCTGGAGTACCATGCTCGAGGGGCTTGTTTTAGACCATAAAGAGCCTTGTCAAGTTTGCATATAAAGTGTGGGAATTGAGGATTTTCAAAACATGGGGGTTGCTTCATATATACCTCCTCTTCCAGAACACCATAAAGAAACGCGTTCTTGACATCTAGCTGCCTCAACTTCCAGCCTCTTGACACAGCCACAGACAGAACAAGTCTAATACTAGCTGCTTTGACAACAAGACTGAAAGTGTCTTCATAGTCTATGCCATATCGCTGCTTAAAACCTTTTGCAACCAGGCGAGCCTTGTATCTATCAACTGTACCATCTGCATTTTTCTTAACACGATATACCCATTTGCAGTCAATAAGATTTTTGGTAGAGTTGGGAGGAACAAGACTCTAGGTTTTATTTTCCATGAGAGCATGATATTCTTCTGTCATAGCTTTGTGCCACCGATCATCTAAGAGAGCTTTTGACAGGCTAGATGGTTCACCTGAGGTTGTAAAAAGACCATACCGAATAGTACCATCTGTGTATGTTTTTGTTTTCCGTATTCTTCTTTGAAGATGTGTAACCATCTGAGGTGCTGGTATTGAAGGAGCAGGTGAATCTGACCTGTCACTACTGTCACTGTTGTTCTCCTGTATGTTGTCACTGTTGGTCTCTTGTATCACATGCTCAGGTTGGGGTGACCGCAACGTAGCTGGCGATGCTGGCGACGTGGGTCGCGTGGGCGACAGCGACAAACGCCCATGTGGTGAGGAAAACCGAGTGGGGGATGCGGGCGACAGCGACAGACGCCCACGTGGCGAGGAGGGCTCGCTCCTGATTGGTGGCATGCTTCTGTGCCTGACCGGTGACAACGACGAGCGCGTGGGCCGGGAAGGCGACAAGGACGTGCGCCCACACCGAGGTGACCGCGTCAGGGATCCTGGCACCGTCAGACGAGGGCGGGAGACCCTCCTATTGGCAGCGTCAGGCACAGATTCCAGAGTAGATTGAGCCTCAGGATTAATATCTTGGCTTGTTTCATTTGCACCAATTTGAGTCACTGTTTCATCATTTGAGCCCAGATTTTCTTCTGCTATTTGCTGATCTTCAACAGAATCTGTAACCACAGCATTTTCTAGAGCAGTTTGATCAAGATTAGTAACATTAGGAATAATATGCAAATTCATATAATCATCAATGTGTGTCTCCCCAATGTCTTTAGGTAACAAAAGAATGTCTTGTTTAAGACAGGAGCCAGCATTTGGATGCAAATCAGCAAAAGGGAATATGTTTTCATCAAACACCACATCCCTAGAGATATAGACATGTCCTGTTTTGGTATCTAGGCATTTTACTCCTTTATACCGAGGACTATAGCCAAGGAACACACATTTAGTGAAACGGAAAGCAAGTTTCTTGTTGTTGTAGGGTCGGAGATTAGGCCAGCAAGCACAGCCAAAAATTCTAAGAGACTCATAGTTTGGTTTGGTATGAAGGAGACGTTCAACAGGAGTGTCAAAATTAATGACTTTACTGGGAAGCAAGTTAATAAGGAAGGTAGCTGTAAGGAAAGCTTCATCCCAAAACTTAAGAGGCATAGATGCATGGGAAAGTAATACAAGACCAACTTCAACAATATGACGATGCTTGCGCTCCGCGGAGCCATTTTGTTGTGCATGTGGACAAGAGACATGATGAGTAATGCCCACTTTTTGAAAGAAGCCATGAAGTTTTTCATATTCACCACCCCAATCAGTTTGCATAGTAATAATTTTCTTATCAAACTTTCTTTCAACAAGTTGCTGGAAATTAAGAAAAACTTGATAAACCTCAGGGCGCTTTTTGAGCAGGTAGATCCAAGTAAATTTACTAAAATCATCAATAAAGCTTACATAATACGAGTGTTTGCCAACAGAGGTAGGAGCTGGTCCCCATACATTAGAAAAGACTTGCTCCAATGGAACAGTGGATACACCAGTAGATATAGGGTATGGTAATTGGTGGCTCTTAGCTAGTTGGCAAGAATCACAAATGTAAGGATTTGTTTCTGGAGAATAAGAAGTATGATGTCTCCTAAGAATTTGCTGAACTACAAAAGAAGACGGATGTCCTAAACGACGATGCCAAGTAGAGGACGAAGGCTTTATTGTGATGAAAGCTTGCTTGGAAGATGACCCTGTAGACATGGGCACAAAAGGGTAGAGACCATCATTGCATGGACCTTTAAACATAATTCTCCTTGTGACCTGATCCTTAATCAAGAAAAAATGTGGGTGAAATTCAAGAAAGACATCATTATCTAGAGTGAGTTTATGAACATAAAGAAGATTTTTTGATGCATCTGGAACATGGAGAATGTTTTTAAGATGTAAAGAACTATGGGGAGTGTGCAACATTGAATGACCAATATGAGAGATTTTCATACCATTTCCATTAGCCGTGTGAACTTGATGACGTCCTGTATACCTTTCCTGGACAGAAAGCTTGCTCATATCATTTGCAACATGATTTGTGGCACCTGTGTCAGAGTACCAATTTGTGTCCACACCATAAGTAGCCATGGTGGCACCCTTGTCACCACGATCACCATCATCAGGACGATCAGAGTTGATTTGGAACCTCCACCATCAGTCACTAGCAGGATAACCATGAATCTTGCATATCTGACAAGTGACATTGACATACGGCGTAGGAGCATGACCACGGCGGCGACTGTCATCACGAGGTCCATTATCATCTCGGCGTCTGCCACCATCATCATCACGGCGACGGAAACGATCATCATAGCGACGATCACCACCACCATCTCGACGATCATCATACCTATCACGTCTGTCATCATATCCCCGGCGATCATCATATCCCCGACGATCATCATAGCGACGATCGTCATAGCCACGACGGGCACGATCATCCGGGCGAGCACGATCATCCTGGCGTACGTGATCCTCCTGACGAACACGGTCATCTGAGCACTGATCATCCTGGCGCATGCGTGGGAGTGGTCCACCACGCCATGCCATGTTGGAAGAGGAAGTAAACACCTCTCCACCATCATCCATCCTGTGAAGCTGATCAAAAGCTTGTAGCTGGCTAAACAGATCAGTAAGGGTGGTATTGGGATTGGCATTGACAACATTTTTCATTGTATTATAGGAATCACCAAGACCATGTAATATAGACCAAATGAGCTCATCATCATCCAGGGGCTTTCCGGCAGTGGCAGGCTCAAAAGCTATATTTTTACACTTAGCAACATAGTTTTCAGCAGAGAGATCACCTTTCTTTATGTCATTTAGGGCAGAACGAAGTTGTTGAGTTCGGGATCGTGAGGCCGTTGTTGTGAGATCCTCAAGAGCCTCCCACACTTCCGCAGAAGTTTCAAGACCAATAACATGTGATAAAATATCTGGTGATATGGAGTTTAAGATGTATCTCAGAACCTATTGGTCGCGGGTGATCCATGAAACATACTCAGGGCTTTCAACTATCACCTTCTTTCCATTGGGATCTTCAACTTCAATCTCCTCAGGCGGGGCTTTCTCTAAACCCTTGACGAGATTCAGAACTCGGGCACCACGCAAAGCTGGGATCACCAAGGCCTTCCAGATCAACGCATTGTCACGAGTAAGAAGCTACGTCGGAGGAGCTCCAAGAGCAACAGAGAGGGCCGCCACGGACGAAGCAGATGAAGCAGATGTTGTGGCCATTGTAGCAGGGTTTTTTGGTGTAGCGGCGGCGGTAGTGGACTATAGCGGCGACAAGTTGTGGTTTGTTTAGCGGCGGCGGTAGCAGGCTACGGCGGAGGCAGGTTGTAGTTTGTAGGGTTTTTGGTTGTAGGAGTTTTTGGGCTTGTGGCGGCAGCGATAGCAGCGGCGATTTGTTTGGGGTTTTTGGGTGTCTGGCAGCGACGGTAGTTGATCTACGGTAGCGGCATATTTTTGGCGGCGGCGGCAGGGAGGAGCTGCGGCGGCGAAATCGACAACTAGGTCAGGGAGAGGAGTGCTCTGATACCATGACAAAGTTTATGGATTAGATCTAAATAGCCTTGATCTCAGCTGTGTTCCGTGTTGATTGTTATATAGTCGAGATTACACGAGAGAGGGGGAAGGGAGACCGACATCTGTAGAGAGAAGGAGTCCGTGCCCAGTTGGAGTACTTCCTCAACCCGTACGTGACATCCACTAGAGTCTAAACATTACAAAAAACCTATTACACATATTGTTTAATAGCTACAACTTTTAGAGTGAAAGACTGAGTTGCAAACATCGCGTAGTTATCTTCCACCCAACCTAAATGCTCAAAAAAAATTCATAAGTTATGTTGTTACATAAGAAGGATTTAACACTTCACAAAAAAGGTAAAAACAAGCTATATCTATCTGTAAGGGATTAATAATCTGGGGGGCATAGATGAAAGGGAAGGTATCATGTAAGAGAGAAAAAATAAAGGCAGTTAGCATCAACACATGTGTGTAGTTAGCTTCATATTAAAAAAAGATCAATACATGGTTTATGAAACATGAAAAAGATAAATGTTCACATAAACAAGGGGAGTTAACTTGTCAAACTTTGAACAAAAAAAGGATAAGTTAACCTATGACAATGTGGAAGTTATTTATACACAATTATTGCTGATTTAATAAAAAAAGGCAAGTATCTTAACAGCTAAAAACGACAAAAAAAGAAGGTAGTTATCTTGAAAAAATGGAAAAAATAGGGAAGTTAAAATTACAAAAAAGTAGAAGCAGTTGTTGATAAAAAGGAGGAAGGGTACCTGGATCAACACCGAACATGGATTTTAGGTGGATGCTGAAATCACCTGCGGTCAGCCAGCTATATAGTGTAGTCATCCTTATATTCATAATATTTTTCTGATCGAAAAGTGCCAAGCTTTCTCCATCGAAAGAATTCAAGAACTGAAGCATGAAAAACCTACAGCAATGTCTGCATTGCAAAATTAGGAGAAGAAAAGAAAGAAATTAACAATAAAGAAAACAAAAAACAAAAAGTGTTTGAGGTCTATGAAAAACTAATGAGAACATGGGAAAAGTAGCTACTTACGTAGTTCCCTGTATTGGCACTCTGACGTAGTCCATGTTATAATCATCGATGTTTTGGGGATCAAACCTTTCACCTTTTCACCGCTTCCCTCCATAGTTTCTTGATATTATGAGCCATGACGTGTAATATCCTCTGAGCATCCGAGTCATTAGGACCGCGGAGAGAATCGAGTAGCTGGAACCGCTTGGTCTTGGTGTTGACACCAACAACACAGAAGTGGCCAACCACATCTTTGAATGGAGGTGGGTCAAATGTGGCAAAAAGAATCTGAAATATATTAAAAGAATACAAAGAGATATATGATAAAAAGATAACTTAAAAAACAATGATAGAGCAAACTCGCGTGAAAAAAAATGAAAAGAGGGAAAGAGGGTTGATATTTACAATATCTTTCTTGTCCAAACGTTCTTCTGAATCAACACTAAAAAGATTCCTCAAACGCCCGCTACCTAAATTTCTTTAAAGATATATCTTTGTTTTAAAGCGTGAAAGAGTATGAGTTTGACGGAATATGATGGTGTAGGGGTTCGTAGCATGGAAAACAAAAATTTTCTATCGCATACAAACAAACAAGCCAAGATCTATCTACTAGATTGTAGCAACGAGTCGATGGAATAACTTACCCTCGAAGATTCCAAAGCGTTTAACGAGAGCGGATTCTCGTGGGTGATGTAGTCGTACTCTTCCTGATCTCAAGATCGTGTAGACTATCCTTCCGGCGCTGCGTTCCGGCAGCGCTCCCGCAGTCGGTCACACGTTCGGTACTCGACGAAGACCTTCCTCTCCCTTGTTCCAGCAGGCAGCGGAGGTTGTAGCACTCTCCTCGCGATTCCGGCAGCACAACGGCGTGGTACCGGAAGTAGAGGGGAAATCCCGCAGGGCTTCGCCTTAAGCCGGAGCGAGTATGGTGGATTATGAGAGAGGGATATTAGTGGTCTAGAAATTAGACACACCAATTAGAAGGCTCTAAACCGCAGGCTAAAGCAATTAGAAGCTCTAAACCAAAACGGCTCTAAACCGGATATTAGAGGTAGAAACTTGTGTGTCTAGAGGAGGAGGCCCTGCCCCTCCTTTTATGGGTGGGAGGCGCGGCCAAGGGGAGGGGAGTCCCTCCCCAAGTCGGCCTTGGTTGGCGCGCCGGCTTGGGGAGGAGACTCCTCCCCCAAGTCGGTTCCCAACTCCTCTTGCTTGTTTTCCACAGTTTCTTGTTTTAGCCGTTTGACTTTCAAACTGGACATTTGACTTTTCTGTTTTAGGATTCAATTTAATCTTTTATTTGGAACAGCAAGAACACTTAGTACATGATGCAATCATTCCAATATGTAATGACACATTCATGTACCCCTCCCCCCTCCCGGAGTGCCGGACATTCCGGAACCTTCTAGAACATTCACCGGAATCATTTCCGAACTCCGAAACGGGACTTTCCTTATATGAATCTTATTCTCCGGACCATTCCGGATCACCTCGTGATATCCCGGATCCCATCCGAGACTCCGAACAACATTCGGTCTCTTTCTCATAATACCATAACTACTCAAAACAACGTCGAATCCTTAAGTGTGTCTCCCTACGGTTCGTGAATTATGCGGACATGATCGAGACACTTCTCCGAACAATAACCAATAGAGGAATCTGGAAATTCATATGGCTCCCACATATTTCTACGATTACTTTGCGATCGAATGAACCACTTACATACGATACCAATTTCCCTTTGTCTCACGATATGTTACTTATCCGAGGTTATGATCGTCGGTATCTCTGCATACCTAGTTCAACCTCGTTACTGATAAGTACTCTTTTCTCGTTCCCGTGATATGTGATCCCTTGTGAGCCAGTCACATGCTTGCAAGCTAATTGGATGACATTTCACTGAGAGGGCCCAGAGAATATCTATCCGTCATATGGATGGACAAATCCCACTCTTGATCCATGTGTCTCAACCAATACTTTCCGAACACTCAATGCCACCTTTATAGCCACCCAGTTACGGTGTGGTGTTTGATGTCATCAAAGCATCCATCCGGTAAAGGTGATATGCATGATCTCATGGTCGAAGGAATTAGGTTACTATGTATCAGAAAGCATATAGCATTTGAACTATTGAAATGACTTGATCTTTATGCTACGCTTATCTATAGGAGTATGTCCACCATATCATTCTCCTAATGATATGATCTTGTTGTTGATAACATCTCAATGTTCATGATAGGGAAACCACAATCATTTATCAACCAACAAGCTAGTGAAGTATAGAGGCTATACTAGGGACTTCAAATTAAGTTTACAAATCACACAAGTATTAATGTTTCCTTGTTAATACTATTATAGCATGAATGTAAACATTTATCATAAACACAAAGATATAATAATAACTACATTTATTATTGCCTCTAGGGCATATCTCCAACAGTCTCCCACTTGCACTAGAGTCATCTAATCTAGATTACATGGTAATATACCGAACACCCATGGCAGTTTGGTGTTGGTCATGTTTTGCCCTCGGGAGAGGTTTAGTCAACGGATCCGCCACATTCAGATCTGTGTGTACTTTGCAAATCTTTATATCCCCATCCTGGATATGTTCTCGAATAGCGTGAAAACGTAGCTTGATATGCTTCAGCTTCTTGTGTGACCTTGGTTCTTGCGCATTGGCTATGGCGCCCATGTTATCACAGTAGATAGACATTGGGTCCAGCGCACTAGGAACCACACCCAGCTCTGTAATGAACTCTTTCATCCATATCGCTTCTTGAGAAGCCTCCGAAGCAGCCATGTATTCCGATTCAGTTGAAGATCTCCCACAACGCTTTGCTTTGCACTCCTCCAGCTAACTGCTGCACCATTCAAAATAAATACGTATCCAGATTGTGATTTAGAATCATCCGGATCGGTGTTCCAACTAGCATCGGTGTAACCATTAACAACGAGCTGTTCATCACCTCCATAAGAAAGAACCATATCCTTAGTTCTTCTCAAGTACTTAAGGATGTTTTTGACCGCTGTCCAATGATCCACTCCTGGATCACTTTGATATCTGCTAGTTAGACTAACAACATATGCGATGTCGGGTCTAGTACATAGCATGGCATACATTAGAGATCCTATGGCTGATGCATAGGGAGTCTTACTCATCCTTTCTCTATCTTCTGCCGATGTCGGACTTTGAGTTTTACTCAAGGTCGTATTGGGCAACATGGGCAAGAACCCTTTCTTGCTTTCTTCCATTCCAAACCTCTTTAGAACTTTGTCCAAATATGTACTCTGTGACAATGATATTTGGCGTTTCGATCTATCTCTATAAATCTTTATGCCTAATATGTAAGCTGCTTCACCAAGATCCTTCATTGAAAAACTATTATTCAAATATTCTTTGACACTATTAAGAAGGTCTACATCATTCCCAATCAACAATATGTCATCCACATATAGTATTAAGAATGCTACAGAGCTCCCACTCACTTTCTTGTAAATACAAGCTTCTCCATAAGTTTGTATAAAACCAAAACTTTTGATTACCTTATCAAAACGTTGATTCCAACTTCGGGATGCTTGCTTCAATCCATAGATGGACCGTTGAAGTTTGCATACCTTGTTAGCATCTTTAGGATCGACAAAACCTTTGGGTTGCATCATATACAACTCTTCATCAATATCTCCATTGAGGAATGCTGTTTTGACATCCATCTGCCATATCTCATAATCATAATATGCAGTGATTGCTAACATAATCCTCACAGACTTTAGCTTCGCTACCGGTGAGAAAGTCTCATCGTAGTCAACTCCTTGAATTTGTCGAAACCCTTTTGCGACAAGTCGAGCTTTATAGACAGTAACATTACCATCAGCATCTGTTTTCTTCTTGAAAATCCATTTGTTCTCGACAGCCTTTCGGCCATCCGGTAAGTCCACCAAAGTCCATACTTGGTTTTCGTACATGGATCCAATCTCGGATTTCATGGCTTCTTGCCATTTATTGGAATCTGGGCTCATCATCGCTTCCTCATATGTCTCGGGGTCATCGGTGTTGTCCACCAACATGACACTCATAACGGGATCATACCAATCTGGAGTGGTACGAGTTCTCGTTGACCTCCGAGGCTCTGTAGCAACTTCAACCGAAGTTTCATGATCACCATCATTAGCTCCCTCTCTAATTGGTGCAGGCACCACAGGAACTTCTTCCGGTGCTGCGCTACTCGCAATTTCGAGAGAAGGTTCGACAACCTCGTCGAGTTCTACTTTCCTTCCAGTCACTTCTTTCGAGAGAAATTCCTTCTCTAGAAAGGATCCATTCTTGGCAACGAAGATTTTGCCTTCGGATCTATGATAGAAGGTATACCCAATAGTTTCCTTCGGGTATCCTATGAAGACACATTTTTCCGCTTTGGGTTCAAGCTTGTCCGGCTGTAACTTCTTTACATAGGCTTCGCATCCCCAAACTTTAAGGAACGACAATTTAGGTTTCTTCCCAAACCATAATTCATACGGTGTCGTTTCAACGGATTTAGATGGTGCCCTATTTAAAGTGAATGCGGCTGTTTCTAATGCATAACCCCAAAATGATAGCGGTAAATCTGTAAGTGACATCATAGAACGAATCATATCTAAGAGAGTTCGATTACGACGTTCGGACACACCATTACGCTGTGGTGTTCCCGGCGGTGTCAATTGTGAAAGTATTCCGCATTTCTTCAAATGCTCGCCAAACTCGTAACTTAGATATTCACCTCCACGATCAGAACGTAGAAATTTAATCTTCTTGTTACGTTGATTCTCTACCTCACTTTGAAACTCCTTAAACTTCTCGAAAGTTTCGGACTTATGTTTCATGAAATAGATATACCCATATCTACTCAAGTCATCCGTGAAGGTAAGAACATAACGATTACCACCGCGCGATGCTACACTCATTGGACCACACACATCGGTATGTATGATTTCCAATAAGTCCGTAGCTTGCTCCATCATACCAGAAAATGGAGTCTTAGTCATTTTTCCCATCAGACATGCTTCGCATCTTTCAAGTGATTCAAAATCAAGTGATTCAAGAAGTCCATCGGAATGGAGTTTCTTCATACGCTTCACTCCAATGTGACCAAGACGACAGTGCCACATATAGGTCGAATTATCGCTTGATTTCAAACGTTTAGCCTCAATGTTGTTGATATGTGTATTTCCACTATCGAGATTCAATAAGAATAGACCATCTATCAAAGGTGCATGTGCGTAAAACATATTACTCATATAAATCGAACAACCATTATTCTCGGACTTAAATAAGTAACCGTCTCGCAATAAACAAGATCCCGATATAATGTTCATGCTCAACGCAGGCACCAAATAACAATTATTTAAGTATAAAACTAATCCCGATGGTAGATGAAGGGGTAGCGTGCCGACCGCGATCACATCAACCTTTGATCCGTTTCCCACGCGCATCGTTACCTCGTTCTTCGCTAGCTTCCGTTTATTCTGCAGCACCTGTTTCGAGTTACAAATATGAGCAACCGAACCAGTATCAAATACCCAGGCACTACTACGAGTACTAGTGAGATACACATCAATAACATGTATATCAGATATACCTTTCTTCTTGATGTTGCCGTTATTCAAATCCGCCAAGTACTTTGGGCAATTCCGCTTCCAGTGACCTTCTCCCTTGCAGTAAAAGCACTCAGTATCAGGCTTAGGTCCAGCCTTGGTCTTCTTCGCCGGCGTGGTAACTTTCTTACCACCCTTCTTGAAGTGTCCCTTTTGCTTAGACTTGCCTTTTTTGAATTTGGTGGTCTTATTGACCAACAACACTTGGTGCTCTTTCTTAATCTCCACTTCTGCAGATTTCAACATGGCAAAGAGTTCTGGCAACGTCTTGTTCATGTTCTGCATGTTGTAGTTCATCACAAAGTTCTTGTAACTTGGTGGTAGTGATTGGAGGACACGGTAAATCCCCAAAGCATTAGGAATCACAATACCCAAGCTTTGAAGTTTGTTTGCGTGCCCAGACATCTTAAGCACATGCTCACTGACGAAGCTGCCCTCTTCCATCTTGCAGTTAAAGAACTTTTCAGAAGCCTCATAACTTTCAATTGCCGCATGAGTCTCAAAAATCAATTTGAGATCCTCGACAATATCATATGGGTCTGAATCCTCAAACCTTTTCTGAAGCTCCGATTCCAAACCATACAAGATAGCACACTGAACTATGGAGTACTGATTCTTCCGAGCGAGGTAAACATTCTTTACTTCATCGGGAACATCATCTGCAGGTGGGTCACCCAGCGGTGCATCCAGCACATAGGTCAAATTACCAGCTGTGAGGACAATCCTCAAATTGCGGAACCAATCCGCGAAGTTGCTTCCATTGTTTTTCAACTTTTCTTTCTCTAGGAATGCATTAAAATTGATGGTAGGGGCTCCCATTGATCTACAACATATTTGCAATAGTTTAGACTAAGTTTATGACAAATTGAGTTCAAATTAATAATGAAATTAAACTAGGTGAACTCCCACTCAAAACAATATCCCTCACATTGTTTTAGTGATCACACGAACCAAATCCACCATATCAACACCGATCATCACGAGAGTTGACATAGTTTCAATGGCGAACAATCGACATGTTCATCATATCTACTATATGATTCATGCTTTACCTTTCGGTGATCCGTGTTCCGAGACCATGTCTGTACATGCTAGGCTCGTCAAGATCAAACCTTAGTTTCCGCATGAGCAAATCTGGCTTGCTCACGTTGTATACACTTGCAGAATCTAACACACCCGATCATCACGTGGTGCTTCGAAACAACAAGCTTTAGCAACGGTGCTAACTAAGGGTGAACACTTTATGACTTGAAATTGATGTGCATGAGGGATCATCTTATAATGCTACCGTCGTCTACTAAGCAATACAAGATGCATAAAGGATTAACATCACATGCAATTTAATATATATGTGATATGATATGGCCTTTCTTCTTTGTGCTTCCGATCTCCATCTTCAAGCACGAACATGATCTCTATCATCACCGGCATTGCATCAAGGTCAATGACGCTTCTCCATGGTTGTCGTCCACCGGCTTCAACTATTACAACTACTTTGAATAGACACGCGGGTCTTAACATAAATTAAAGACAACCATATGGCTCCTGCCGGTTGCCAACTTACAATAAGGAACATTGCATACATCAAATATAATCACAATCATGGCCATATCACATCACTGCACACCCCTGCAAAACAAAGTTAGACGCCTCTACTTTCTTTGCATATTTTACGTGGTTTGGGGATTTCAATAAGTGTCGTTCTAACTTACGAACAAGAACCACAACATTGATACTAGCATTGTTGATCACCCGTTGTAAATTGGATCTTAACTATGCTAGGAGAAACAGGCACCCGCAAAGCCACTTATGCAATACAAGTTGCATGTCAAGCGTGGAGCAAGTCTCATGAACGATGTCATGTAAGGTTAGCCCGGGCCGCTTCATCCCAACATACCGCAAGATGCAAAGTACACAAGAAGTAATCGACAATAAAAGCATCAACGCCCACAATGACCATTGTGTTCTACTCGTGCAACAGATCTACATATAGACACGGCTCTGATACCACTGTAGGGGTTCGTAGCATGGAAAACAAAAATTTTCTATCGCATACAAGCAAACAAGCCAAGATCTATCTACTAGATTGTAGCAACGAGTCGATGGAATAACTTACCCTCGAAGATTCCAAAGCGTTTAACGAGAGCGGATTCTCGTGGGTGATGTAGTCGTACTCTTCCCGATCTCAAGATCGTGTAGACGATCCTTCCGGCGCTGCGTTCCGGCAGCGCTCCCGCAGTCGGTCACACGTTCGGTACTCGACGAATACCTTCCTCTCCCTTGTTCCAGCAGGCAGCGGAGGTTGTAGCACTCTCCTCGCGATTCCGGCAGCACAACGGCGTGGTACCGGAAGTAGAGGGGAAATCCCGCAGGGCTTCGCCTTAAGCCGGAGCGAGTATGGTGGATTATGAGAGAGGGCTATTAGTGGTCTAGAAATTAGACACACCAATTAGAAGGCTCTAAACCGCAGGCTAAAGCAATTAGAAGCTCTAAACCAAAACGGCTCTAAACCGGAGATTAGAGGTAGAAACTTGTGTGTCTAGAGGAGGAGGCCCTGCCCCTCCTTTTATGGGTGGGAGGCGCGGCCAAGGGGAGGGGAGTCCCTCCCCAAGTCGGCCTTGGTTGGCGCGCCGGCTTGGGGAGGAGACTCCTCCCCCAAGTCGGTTCCCAACTCCTCTTGCTTGTTTCCCACAGTTTCTTGTTTTAGCCGTTTGACTTTCAAACTGGACATTTGACTTTTCTGTTTTAGGATTCAATTTAATCCTTTATTTGGAACAGCAAGAACACTTAGTACATGATGCAATCATTCCAATATGTAATGACACATTCATGTATCCCTCCCCCCTCCCGGAGTGCCGGACATTCCGGAACCTTCTAGAACATTCACCGGAATCATTTCCGAACTCCGAAACGGGACTTTCCTTATATGAATCTTATTCTCCGGACCATTCCGGATCACCTCGTGATATCCCGGATCCCATCCGAGACTCCGAACAACATTCGGTCTCTTTCTCATAATACCATAACTACTCAAAACAACGTCGAATCCTTAAGTGTGTCTCCCTACGGTTCGTGAATTATGCGGACATGATCGAGACACTTCTCCGAACAATAACCAATAGAGGAATATGGAAATTCATATGGCTCCCACATATTTCTACGATTACTTTGCGATCGAATGAACCACTTACATACGATACCAATTTCCCTTTGTCTCACGATATGTTACTTATCCGAGGTTATGATCGTTGGTATCTCTGCATACCTAGTTCAACCTCGTTACTGATAAGTACTCTTTTCTCATTCCCGTGATATGTGATCCCTTGTGAGCCAGTCACATGCTTGCAAGCTAATTGGATGACATTTCACTGAGAGGGCCCAGAGAATATCTATCCGTCATATGGATGGACAAATCCCACTCTTGATCCATGTGTCTCAACCAATACTTTCCGAACACTCAATGCCACCTTTATAGCCACCCAGTTACGGTGTGGTGTTTGATGTCATCAAAGCATCCATCCGGTAAAGGTGATATGCATGATCTCATGGTCGAAGGAATTAGGTTACTATGTATCAGAAAGCATATAGCATTTGAACTATTGAAATGACTTGATCTTTATGCTATGCTTATCTATAGGAGTATGTCCACCATATCATTCTCCTAATTATATGATCTTGTTGTTGATAACATCTCAATGTTCATGATAGGGAAACCACAATCATTTATCAACCAACAAGCTAGTGAAGTATAGAGGCTATACTAGGGACTTCAAATTAAGTTTACAAATCACACAAGTATTAATGTTTCCTTGTTAATACTATTATAGCATGAATGTAAACATTTATCATAAACACAAAGATATAATAATAACTACATTTATTATTGCCTCTAGGGCATATCTCCAACAGATGGATGTATTATTGAGCCTCATGCGCGAATATATATAGAAATAAAGGGAATCATCTTGTAGTACAAGTCAAGTTAGGATTTGTATGTAAACAAATCCTAACTCTATTTCAACTACCATAATAACCGTATATGCCTAATACTCTAACAATTCCCCGCAGTCGTAGAGGTAGCGTCGTGAACAACAGAAACGTCGTCGACGGTCAGACTGGAGAGAAACCGAATTAGAATCCAGTAGGCTGATATCCCCCATAGTAGCAGCGGGAGTGTCGTAGACGGCGTGCCGTGGTGGGAATGCTTGGACTGTATAGGAAGTTGATGATGCTCAAGCGAGGTGATAACCCTTGTGCCGATGTTCAGGGAGCCGAGAGAGTGAGGCGGTGCCGAGGTCGGGTAGCCGTTGTGAGGGGTCGTCGTGGTCGATCTCGTGGTCGGGGATCCTGGTGTCGAGGTAGTCGCACGTGAAGCTGCATGCGCATAGTGCACGAGGAGGATGACAGAGACGCGTCGAGGGTCCGCAGAGGCTTGCCGAGGGTCCGCGGAGGTGTGCCGAGGGTACGCGGAGGCTTGCCAAGGGTCGATGCAGTCCGAGCCGTCGAGGCCGAGGTTCAGCCATAGTTTTGGTAGAACTAGGCGCACGTCGGGGACGAACGCACATTCCGGTTTTGCCAGAACCGAGTATGCAAAGAATAACTTTTCAGTGATGCGGTCGAGGTAGTCGAAGAGTAAGGTGTCGATGCCAAAGAAGACTTTGTCGAGGCTGACGAAGACGAAGCATCGATCCGAGATTGCCAGGCTTAGGGACGTGTTGGGGATGAAGAGACACACACCGGTGTTACCAATACCGGGCACGCAAGGGCAGGGACGAAGACATAGAAGGCGGCGAAACCAACGACGACCTAGAGTGGTCATGTTGGATGCCTAGATTGTCGCGACAGCGATACTCGAAGTTGGTGAATAAGAATTCGGTGTGACGAAGACCATGCGTAGACGGCGGTGATCCGTGCCGTAGGAGATGGCGCGGTGGAAAACCGAGGATGTCGGTGTGCACGGACGGCTAAGTAGACTGCATGTAGCGACGCTACGACTCGAGGGGACGACATAGCTGTAGGGCGCAAGTCGGTGCAATGGCTGGGAGACCACCATCGACGTACACACTAAGCAAGGCGCATTGGAAGCCGGTACCTTGGACCAAAGGCGGTGGCACTGAGGCCCGAAGAGGCGACGCAACGGCAACCCGTAGCTCGATCGGTGGTAGGCGCGTGCTCGAGGACGTGCTTGGCGTAGACATGTACAAGATCGGTTCAACAGACCGGCGCTGCGCCGTATGCGCCATGGTATGGACGAGGCGTAGATCATAGTTGATGGCAGTGTTGTTGGTGAAGTCCCAGACGATGACGACGAAGACGACCCGAGGGGGGCGGCCGCGGCAGCCTTCCAAAGAAGGCATAGCATCCATCCGAGATAGATCGTCGATGCTGATGGTCGGAGTAGAGGCGCGGCGATGACGACGACGGTGGGCGACTCAATCCGATCTATGATCGGTAAACCAAAAAAAAGAAGACCAGTTAAGCGATCGGTGGAGAGAAAAACCAATCTAGAGATTGGAAAAGGGCTAATTTTTTTTAAAATAATACATTTTTTTATTGAATTTCACAAATAATACACAAAACGGACAAATTGCAAATCTGTTGGTCGGTCGGCCATTCAACAGACGAAACACTGCCTTCGTCCGTTCAACGGACGAAACACTGCCTTCATCCGTTCAACGGACGACACGCAGCCTTCGTCCGTTCAACGGACGACACACCCCTCCTTTACCAAACAGCTGACAGCATGTGTGTCGTCCGTTGAACGGACGAAGGCTGCGTGTCGTCCGTTGAACGGACGAAGGCAGTGAACGGACGAAACGAGTCTGTCGTCTGTCGAACGGCCGACCGACCAACAGATTTGCAATTTGTCCGTTTTGTGTATTATTTGTGCAATTCAATAAAAAAATGTATTATTTAAAAAAAATTAGCTTGGAAAAGACTCACCAGGGCATCGGATCATAGATCAGCGGGCGAACCGTGCGACGGATCGCGCGACCCCCGACGGAGATCATGGAGATCGATCCGCCAGGGGCGGCGCAGCGGAAGCGCATCGGTGGCTAGGGTTTGAACCGGTTAGGCTGATACCATGAAAGAGTATGAGTTTGGCGGAATATGATGGATATATTATTGAGCCTCATGGACGAGTATATATAGGCGTACATGATATCATCTTGAAGTACAAGTCAAGTTAGAATTATACGTAAACAGATCCTAACTCTATTTAAACTATCATAACAACCGTACATGCATAATACTCTAACAAAGAGCACAATCCTGTATATGTATATAAAAAAGGGAAGTTAGGACATAGAATAAAAGTAAAATAGAATGAAAAGAAGGAAGTTATCATATTATAAGTCAGGGAGTTCATAATGACACAATTATATATAGACAAGTTATAAAACAACTAGATCGAAATATGAGAACATTAAAATTGAAAAGACTTGCGCATCAGATGTAAGGGACAACCATATTCTTTGAGCACTTGTACTTCTGCGACAAAGAGTAAGTGACAACTCACGCAGTATATGAGCACAGATAGCCAGTAGGTCGAAAAGCACTTGCAATATGATCATTGTGCACTCACATTCATTGTTTTTGAAAACAATAATATCCCTAGGAAAAGGCAAAAAAATATTAGAAAAGGACAAAAATAGTAGCACGTTACATAGTAGCGCGTTAAAAAAATGTATTTCATCGGATGTTTCCTCAGTTTGCAAACGGCATCATAAACTTCTTTGATTTTCTTCATATCTGGAGCAGTGAGCTGATCGGGAGTGCAGATTTCAGTAGACCCTGATAAAAAAGAAAAAAGAAGTTCTCATATGAACAGGATGGAAGTTAACTTAATTTATATGTAACAGTTTACAGCCTTACATTACCCATAACAGTTCAACCAGCAAAAAAAAATAAAAAAAATATACAAAGATTAAAACAGAAAAGTGTCAACACATATACACAAAAGGCTACATAAAAGCAAAAATAAAAAATAGGAGATAGTAGTTAAGAAATCCTTTAAATCACCTTGATCTTGTGTATCCAAATCTTCGAAAGATCCTGATACAGTAGCAGAGTCAAGAGTCAGCATATCTTCTTCAGATGCTGAAACAGCTGCAGCTGGTTCACTCTCTAAATCTTCTTTAGAAGCCGAAACAGCTGCAGTTGGTTGACTCTCTTCATCTTCAGTAGATTTTGAAATAGGTGCAGACTCTTCAGTCTACGAATCATCAGCAGATTTGGAAACAGCTGCACCTTGATGATGGGTTTCTTCTTCGGCAGGTTGCAAGATGGCTACATGCTCAGAAGTCTACAAGTCTTTCACAGATTCAGACATAGGCGCAGGCAACCCCGTGTTTGCATCTTTAGAAGATTCAGAAGGAGCTGTAGGACATCAGTAGCAGTAACAACATCATACTTCTCATCATTGTTGTCAGCTGAAATCTCCTCACCAACAACACCAAAAACACTCGACTCAGCTACATACAACAGTTTCTCCACATCTTCTTCTCTTTTAGCAACATTCTTATCAATAGCACATACTCCGGCGCCATCACCAGCGGGCTAATCAACAACATTACTGACAGGGCCTGATCTCTAGTAGAATCGCCGTGGGGGATTACCCTATCCACATCAGCATTATCGCCGTCTTTTTCAAAAAAACATTGGTTTAACACCTTCACTAAAATGATCTCCATCAATTTCTTCACCGGACTCGGCTACAGCATTCTCCTCAGCTTCTCTTGCTTCTTCCTGAAAAACATTGAAGAAAAAGTATATAAATAGTTAGGTGGCACTTTTATGAGAAAGTTCACTTCTGCAAATATGATAGTTAACTTTATTAAATTGTACGCATGAGAAAAATAAGTTAAAAAAGTCATAAGTTAATTTAGAGAGTATGTGAAAAAGTTAAGTACATAGTGAAAAGAAGTACACATGTGAATAGAAAAACAAAAAATGAATTGAAAAAGACAAGACATTATACCTCAGCTTCAGCTGCTGATTGCCCTAAATTTGTTTCATTGCTGGTGTTGGATTTGTGAACATGGCAGTCGACATTAGTATCATCTTGCATATTCATTTTCCTTGTTATCATATCAACATCTCTTTCATACCGCACGCATAACAGATCTTGCTTGGGACTAAAATCTGAAAACCCTTTTCGCAGGTACGTCACAACAGTGACCATGTCAGCAAGAAAACAGACTTCAAGATCTGACGCTTCTTTCATGGCTTCATCGGTTGGCGCATTCCTAACAGGGAAAAGACCTGCAATCCTACCAAGGCGATCCGCTGTGGTTGGGACAACTTTCACAACATCAGTAACTTTTTGTAGTAGCCCCACAATATCACTAATCGCCGTAGAAGACGTGGCTTTGATACTCTTTGGATATGATGGAACAATGACAGAATGATTCACAACTGGATCCTGTGTCTCCAATAATTCAGGCAGAGACTTATCTAGAGGCTGAGGGGAATCAATATTTCCACCGATGGAGCACACATGACTAGAATCCTTCTCCTCGGTGAATAATTCCTTTTCACGTAGAGAATATGAATAAGCAATATCGTTGTGACCCTTCCACTACAATAACGGAATAACACGGGAAACATAGAAGTTAGCTTATCAATAACTAGGTAGTTAACTAAACAAGGAAATTGCGGTTTGTGAATCATTTGGAGAAATTATTAAAAATAAGGAGTTACCACTAAAAATAGATGAAGTTAACTAAATGAATAATGGAAGTTAATTTTGAAAGTATACAAAAAATGGAAATATGAACAAAAAAAGATTTAGATTTCTTAAAGGAAATACAAATTACACAATATATTAAAAAAGGACTTAACTAATAAATCTAAAATATGTAGAAAATCAACCAAAAATATAGAAAAAATACATAATGGAAGTCAACTTTGTAAAAAAAAAATGGAACTTAACTATGCTTAATCATGGTAGTTAAATTTAGGGATAAAAAAGGATACAATCATTTGAACTAATAGAAAGTCAAAGATGACTAATTCCACTACTCAAAATAATTATAGAAGTTAACTTTGACACTAAAAAGGAATAGAAAAATATAAATAAACTAAAACATTGAAAGAAATTAAAAAAGGGGAGTTAACTTATTCATGTAAGGAAGGAAACGAACATAAAGTTAACTCACCAGCAGCTTCCCAAAAATATAGCTAGAAAGATCACTTCTGCCGTTTTTGATGCGGTCTAGAAGGAAAATGGCTTTAAGCGGCTTCTCAAGAAGATAATTAGCCCGAGGAGTCAAGCGGTGCATAACAGAATGTTTAACTGAATGACAGCTGTCCAAATACATTACAGGGGCAATGCCACATCCTTCAGGACCAGCCTGCGCTATTTCATCATTTTAGTATTTTTCCAATGCTCTATTCAGCTCATCAACAACCAGTTAGCAGAAATTACATCTGGCCATCTTATTGTAGTCCATGTTAACAAGCATTAAAGCCTCTCTTCCGAGACGAACTGCAGCACTAGGACAAATGATCTTGGTGAAAAGAATGGCAAAGAAAACCTTTACAGTTGCATCAACTTTTGTATCATCCTTTACTAATTTAGCAAGCATCTCATGGAGATCCTTGGTATCAATTGCAACATTGCTCTCAAAACCCCATTCTTCCTTAAGACTCGCCATTGCGGGATAATGCCTGCTTTCTGCTGGCCTTGGGACAGTTTCACCTCTAATGAGAAAACAAAAAATATAATGATTGCTTCCTGATTAACCACCAAAGTCCACCCAGAACCATAGTCTATCTTCATAGTCTTCATATCAATCTTCTTAAGCAGAAAACACATGAGCACGTGTGAGACATTGACCTCCAAAACCCAGTCAAACACATATCCAAAACTAGCTTCAATTACTTTTTCTCTATGAGAATCCTTGAGCAACTTCACAGCCTCGTGAACTTCTCCCAACAAACAATGAACAGTCTGTTGGAACCGACCTGAAGGTCCATCATCATCTACACTAGTTTTTTTACTGCCATGGGGCTTCCTCAACACGGCTGCTTTACTCTTCTTAGAAACATTTTCATCAACTGTTTTACTGCTGCGAGGTCTGCCCCTTTTCTTCCTGGTAGCCTAATAAAATATATTTCAAAGTAATCAAAGTCAGCATTCAGAAGTTAACATTACTACTTGCAGAAGTTAACAAAACATAATAAAAATAAAAAACATTTAGATGCTAACCTCCTCGGGACAAGCTCCAATAGCATTGCACATATCTTCTTCTTCTTCTTCTTCTTCTTCTTCTTCTTCTTCTGGCACATAAGTATCATCCACAATACAACGACGCTTAGAAGATGAACCTTTAACATGAGATATAGCAGGAATTCTTGTAGCAAAATGGGGGATACTCTGAGTAGGAGTAATAACAGAAGCTGGCCTTGTGCGAACAACTACCCTCTTCTTCTTGCCCGCTGTCAGATTTGGAATGGTCTCTCCATCTTCCTCATTAGAGATACATCCCTTATCATCGACTGAGTTCTTTGACTTTGATGAGTACTTTATATTTTAACCCTCTCATTGAAGGCAACAACCCTATCCCATTACTATGGAAAACCTTACAGCTGACGCACCAAAAAGGCTTACCGCCGACGAATTTCTATTTGCCGGCGGTAATGTGTTATCCCCGTTGTAACCCAGTTCATCGGCCATATCTTAAGATACCCCCGGCGAATAAGGCAAGTTCGCCAATGCTAGTATGGATTTACCCCTGGCACACATGCCATGTTCGCCGGCGGTATGTGTGTATAGGACTTTTTTAAAAAAGTAGCAGGCTCTGATTATTTTATTTAAAATGAATAGTTATTACAACACAGCAACACAAAGATCACCAGATCCATTTTATGTTGATACTCCTGGATTTGTTGCTTTCCTGACTCTATTTACCCCTTACAAGATCAATGCTTTGAGCTTCCTACACGCGACTTCCAAGCAAGTATCATAAATGTACTACCAAACTGAGAAAGACATGAGAAAGGATCGGATGTGCTGCAGCAGCTCAGCCTTCACTGCACCAGGCACCGAGGCTGTTCAAGAGAAAACAGGATAAAATGATAATCATGCAACAAGGACAATAAAAAATGAAATAAAAACTTGCTTAGGGTTGTAACATTGCATAGCATTGCACAAATCCATGACAAACATAAGAGGAGAAAAGCGAGTGTGGAAAAAGAAGTAAATTCTCCACTTATGGTCTGAGTCCTGTTACACTAATTAACTTATACATATGGAAAGAAGGAAATAAGCATTGTAACGATACTTCCAACACAAATCTCATAAGTAGTAGAACTAAGCAACCTGATATGCAGTGGAACTATAAGTAACTTACTTCTGCAAGAAGGAATAAAGAATCACTTACCTCTCCCTTTTGGAGCAATAACATGAATACGATCATCTAGTGTTACATGATTTCTTCCTTTTTTTCCTTGCATAGGACCTAGAAAAAATAAAATGAGACCAGTTAACAGCAACGATGGGGATATTCGGGATATTCTCCAGGGAAAACCATATAGTGTCTTAATTCTAGACAGATGGTGTGTGCAACATAACAAAACATTTAGAATGCTGTAATGTAACAGCTTAAGGCAGCAGACAGGTTAGTGATAAACTACAAACTGATGCTCGGGGTTTTTAGAGATTTACAATTATTTTGGAGCTATTCTAACTACTAGAAAACCCGAGAACTGCATAGCCATGTTTTCTGCAGAAACATAATAGAAGAAGTGTTCCTGTGCAACAAAGTTAAGAGCACTTTATAACACTCGATGAGTGTGCAATTTATTAAAGCACACATGGTGCTTGCTGATACGTCGTAAACGTATCTATAGTTTTTGATGCTCCATGCTTGCTTTGTGCCAACTATTTTATTTTTTGTCTACACTTTGAGACATTTTTATACATTTTCTAGAACTAACCTATTGATAAGATGCCGAAGTGCCAGTTGCCTGTTTTCTGCTGTTTTTGGTTTCAAAAAAGCTAGTAAAGAAATATTCTTGGAATTGGACGAAACAAAAGCGGAAGTTCCTATTTTTCCAGACGTAACACAGAGCCCGAAGGACAGACGAAGTGGAGCCACGAGGTGGCCACACCTAGGGCTAGCGCGGGTCCACCCTAGGCCGCGCCGCCCTATGGTGTGGGCCCCTCGGGCATCCACTGACCTTGCCCTTTCACCTATATATACGTCTTCCCGAGACGAAAACCCTACCCAGATGAGAAATGCACGAAAAGTTCTGCAGAGCCGCCTCCACCGAAGAGGAGATTCCGGGGACATAAGTCTTTGTTCCGGCACCCTGCCAGGACGAGGAATTTCCCCCGGAGCCATCTCCATCGCAGTTGCTGACTCCCATGATGAGGAGGGAGTAATTCTCCCTTGAGGCTAAGGGCTCTACTGGTAGCTATGTGTTCATCTGTAACTACCTCGGTGAATTACGCTCCTAGATACAAGCCTGGATGAGCAGTAGTGGTTGAAATAGTACGGTGGGGCCCCAAAAGCCACTCACGGGTAGACCTTTTGGCCGTCCCAACCACTACCAACTCAACGGGACCTGTACGGGCGGCGTAATCGGTAGGCGAAGGGATCAACTACATACACAAATGAGTATGTATGCAAGCCACCATACAAGAGTACATCAGAGCCATACCATCTAAAAGGAAAGGAAATATAGCAACGCCATACGGCAAGATTCAAATGACCTAGATAGATATAATATTTTAGGATAATTCCTCATACATCACACATCAGAGTATCAAGCGGAAGCGGCAAAACAAAGTCCGAGTACGGATAAGAAGCAAATCGGCATAATATGCCATAGAACTAAGCACATCCCGCCCACAGATCTCACGGATCCCCGTTCCCGGAATCTCTACACCGAACGATCGTTGCCCACATCATCAGCCTCTTCCACCCAGTATCCGTCCTGCGAGGGTACCTGTTCATCTGAACCAATAATTTATCGTGTGAGACCCTAAGGGTACTCAGCAAGTCTTTATGCCTCTAAAGGGGACACAACCTGGGGTGACGCAATTGCAACAAAAGATAAACCCTAGCAGTTCTATAGATAAACGCTAACCATCCGCCTAACCAGTGATAGACGGATGTCCGTGAATTAATGACCACAGTTATAACAGTAATACCATCAGATCCATCCTCCTCCTCGCTTACCAACGAGGAAGCGGACGAACAACCCCCCATCCGTTGGCAATTTTATTAACCATTCCATGAGTATTGCACTATTTACTAGTCATTTACTTAGTCAGATTAAAGCGGTACTTTAGTTATGCTTGTCTATGATCGAGAAACTGTGCTCCAAGTCGTCCATAACCGCGGACACGGCTTTCAGAAAAGTTTTACCCTGCAGTGGTGCATAAATAGCAACACACACTCGATCAACCTCGGAAAAAACCAAATCAAAACCCAACGAGGCCTTCACGACAAAGCAATCACAAGATTCAGAAATATTTCAGGGGGCCACCCCTTAAAGTAGACCCGCAACGAAGTTAGCTGACTTCGAGACGGACTCAAGGTTTGTGGGGCCGGCTGTAAACGACTGGGAACCCGAAAGTGTGACTGGGCTTGTCGATACCGCGAAAACGGGTCACAATTCCTAAACAGTACAGTGTGCTCCTCGCACAATCGTAAATAAACAGTAGCATGGCATAAGTACAGGATAGTAAAAAAAACCTCAAACTAGTTTGTGGCCCCAAGAAATAAGACGGAATCAAGCTCTGGCTCAGGGGGGTCCCATATACCTCCCGGATGTGGATAGCGCGATAAATCTTGGAACAGGAATCAAGTACTCGGGGTCTTACGGGACACCAGTGAGCAGGAAAAACCAAATAGCAGATATTGCTCACCGGTGCCACTTTCATTAGTTGTCCCATTACTACCCAGGTTAAGTTGTTTAGGTACCTCGTTATCCATCAGACACTCACAAACCCTACACATGCTGTTCTACGACTCGCATGGCTCAAACAACTCCTGTAGTAATGGCTCATGGGATGGAGGTACAGGCTTGGTGGGGTTTTAAAAGTAAAGGCTATGCAATACTTGGGATTCAGTTTAATGCAATCGCGACTCAATGATGCAAGAATAAGATAGAGGCAATAGGTACTGTATGTATGCAAGCATGTGGTAGTGCTTGCCTGGCAACTCAGTTGAAGCGAGGGACGGATCTGGGTAGTGCTCCTGGTTCTCTTGATATATCCCCTGCTCAGTGTCTATCCGAGAAAAAACCAAACAAACAAGGCCAACATGAATATAGAGCACAAGCATATGAATAAGATGCGTCAAGCAAACAATCATGCCATGATGAATGATGCACAAATTGCATGGCATTAAAGTAGCATGGCATGGGTGAGGTGGGGAAGACAAGAAATAGCATTTTAATGGGGTTTTGGATCATATTTGTTGCCATAAAAGTTGCTGTACACTATATTTTTATATGATGCATGCTGCAATTAAAGTCAAGGATAGCATAAACAGAAAGGTCTCGTCGAGCTGATCATTTTAGACATATCATTTGTTAAATTTGGAATTATAAATCAAAAGTTATTAATTATTTAAGTTCTAGTGGCATTTGTGGTAATTTAATTCAACTTGGAATTTTAAATGTGCAAACGGCAATTTGAATAGCATATTTGAAAACCTCTCATTTTTCTGGTCCAGAAACATATACCATATGTATTATTTGAGTTTGTTTTCCAAAAGTTATATTAAAACAGAAATTGAATTTGAATTTAAATAATTGGATTTAGTTTTTGAATTTAAACAGACAATCAGCCAAACTTTGTACCCAGGCTCAGCTAGCCCCAGACGCTGACAGGGGGACCGGCGCTCACCCGGACCCACATGCCAGTGGTTGGGAGGAAGGTGGACCGCGGGTTAAATAAACAAAACAAGAGGACCCTTTTTATAAAACGCACCCCGAGACTGACAGTGGGCTCCAAGGACCGCGGTTTGACAAAAAGGTTTGGGGGGGGGGGGGGGGTTTGTGCAAAGCGGACAGCGGTACTGTTTTTCTTCCTCTGAACCGAACAGGGCGTGCGCGACAGACGCTCGCGCGACGCGCGCGACGCGGTGGGGGTTCGATCCAGGGACCTGGGGCGCGCGCGCAGACGCGGCTACCGCTGCGGTGGCTGGGGCTAGGTGACGGAGAGGTGGGCGCGTGCTAGATAGGGCTAAGCGGCGCGTGTTAGCGGCAGACGTCGACGAACTCTGGCGCGCGGAGGCCGCTCGACAAAAAGATCGCCGCGTCCAGGAAGCAACTAAGAACGGGAGGATGTCTGGGAGGGCTAGGGGCTCACCGCGGGCTCGGTGGCGTGCTCGGATCGGGTCGGGGCGCAGAGGAGCGACGAGGACGCAGACGCGCTGGCGCTAGGGTTTGTCGGGCGGCGCAGCGCTGGTTCCGGCGGCTCCTGTTCTCCTCCTCCTTGGCGACGAAGGCAGGGCGATGCAGGGGATCTCCGGGGCTTCCTCGACGCCCGCAGCTTCCACGCCACCGGCTAGGTAGATGGGGGCAGGGGTAGACTGGCGGTGGACGGCGAGGCGAGGAGAGGAAGGGGAGAAGAGGGCGAAGCCCTGAGCAGATCTGGGGAGAGCAGAGGGGGGCTGGGGTGTAGATAAGAACGGGCAGGTGGGGTTTGCGTGGGGGAGGGGAAGGTGGCTTCGGTGCCACCTTTTCTCTCCTCACGTGCATGGCATGGGGCCAGGGGGTGGCGCGACAGGGCTGGGGAGGGAAGAGGGAGGCTGGCAGGTGGACCTGGGGGAAGCTCGTGGCCAGGCAGGTAGGAGGGGCCCTAGGCCAGGGAGAGAAGAGAGGGGGAGAGGGAGGCTGGCTCGGGTTCGGTCTCGGGAGAGCTAGGGTTTGGGGTGGTTGGTAGATAGGTGGGGCCAGGGTGGCCAGGTGGGTCCAGCAAGGGAGAGAGAGGGGTGGTGAGCTAGGGATAGCTAGAGAGGGAGGAACATGTTAGCTAGGTTTAGATAGATTAGGTGCATATTAGGGTTTAACCAAGATGGGACATGGGGTATGGGGGTAGGGGTTAGGGAGAGCTAGATTAGAGGATTAGAGAGAGAGAAGGATAAGATGGAATGGTACTTGACTTGATCATACATGTTCTAGACAAGTTCAAACAAAATCAAGACAAGACAAAGAGAGAGAGAGGGAGGATCCATTGTAAAATCCAAATAAAAACAAATGTCAAGCCAAAGGGGGTGCTTGCATGGGCCATGCATATTTAATTGGTACCATATTCATCTTTGTGAAAACAAGATTAATTACCTGGCATTTTCTTATGCGTTCCAAAGTGTGGAAAAAGGCCCAAGCAAAAGAAATTAGAAAGAATTCCAAGTGGGGTATGAGGAGATGATCACATTGGAATATATTTGGGACTTGCTAGTGTGTATATGCCACTAGATATTTAATAAGCCCACAAAATGTTCCCACATGATGATAACCCCAACAACACACATATGGAAGCTAGGGAGAAAGGGTCCCACTCACAAGGCATGCAAAGGTGGCCATGTGGCTCTCATGCATCAATAATGTGAAAACAAAATGATGCCAAGATGAGAACATGTGGAAAAGAAATGGATCCATCCCAACCCACATGAGCTAGAAGTAAAACTCAAAAATGCCAAGCTCATATTTAGTTGGATGGTGGAATTTATAAGGTGATGAAAAGAAAAGGTGGTGGAGTTAATAAGAGATATGCCCCCAAATCAACTTGGGCATGTAACAATATATCAAGAACCAAATACAATATCAAGAGGCAACTACAATTAATAATGCACATGAGATAAGAACCAAACAAGAAGGGGTTTTATATGATGCTCAAATGCAAGGTGGCATGATGACATGAGCATGACATGATGATGATGCAACAATTATATGTAGGAAGTGGCCCTTTTATTACTAGAACAAGTAGCATAACAGGTGTTAGACAACTGGGGTGCTACAACTCTCCCCCACTAAACAGGAATCTCGCCCCGAGATTCTAGGAAGAAGAAGAAGACACAAAGAGGGTAGGATAGTTGGCACGGAGTTCATCTTCACGCTCCCATGTGGCTTCATCAACAGAATGGTGTGACCACTGCACCTTGCAGAACTTGATGGACTTGTTGCGAGTCCTTCTTTCTGCGGTCTCAAGGATTTTGGTGGGGAGTTCTTGATAAGACAGGTCTTCCTGGAGATCGATTAGCTCATGATCCACGGTCCTGCCGGGATCTTTGAAGCACTTCTTGAGCTGAGAGATGTGGAAAACATCATGGACCTTGAGTTTTTCCGGGAGCTCCAGGGCATAAGCAACTTCTCCTCTTCTACCACGAATCTTGAATGGACCAATGTATCTAGGAGCCAGCTTTCCTTTGATACCAAAGCGGTGTGTGCCTTTCATAGGAGTGACACGAAGGTACACGAGATCACCAGGGGCATACACCATGTCCGTGTGCTTCCTGTCATAATTGCTCTTCTGACGACTTTGAGCAATCTTCAGGTTCTCAAGAATGATATGCACCTTCTCCTCTGCCTGAGTTACAATGTCAGGGCCAAACCAGATTCTTTCTCCTGCACCTGACCAACCAATCAGAGTTCTGCACTTGCGACCATAGAGAGCCTCAAATGGTGCCATCTTCAGACTCTTCTGGAAGCTGTTGTTGTACGAGAATTCAGCATATGGCAGACATTCCTCCCACTTCATGCCAAAAGAGATGACGCAAGCCCGAAGCATATCCTCCAGAATCTGATTGATCCTTTCCACTTGTCCTTGCGACTGAGGGTGGTAAGCAGTGCTGAAGTTCAACTTTGTTCCCAAAGCATTTTGGAAACTTTCCCAGAACTTTGAAGTGAAGATGCTTCCACGGTCTGAACTGATTTCAAGCGGAACCCCATACAGAGAGACAATTCTGTTGATATAGAGCTCAGCCAACTGAATTCCAGAAATTGTTTCCTTGACGGGGAAGAAATGAGCCACTTTAGAAAGCCTGTCGATGACAACAAAGATTGCATTGTTGCCCTTCTGCGACCTTGGAAAGCCAGTGATGAAGTCCATCTCTACTTTCTCCCATTTCCATTCCGGAGGTTTCAATGGCTGTAGAAGACCAAATGGTTTCTGATGGACAGCTTTCACTCTGCGGCAGACATCACACTCCGAGACATACTTTGCACAATATCGTTTCAAACCAGGCCACCAATACTGTGTTTTCAAGTCCATGTACATCTTTGTGCTGCCAGGATGGATAGAAAGAACCGAATCATGCGCCTCCTTGAGAACTTGGTCTCTCAAACCCGGGTAGTTTGGAACAAACATCCGGTGGTCGAAGAAAAGCGTGCCTTGATCATCGACGTGGAAGGACTCATACTTCGGAAGCTCAAGTTTAGAGATGATGTTTCTGGTGTGCGGATCACCCAGCTGACGAGAGCGAATCTTTTCTTCCAAGAGAGGAGTAGCCAGAAGGTTCAGGAGATGCCCTTGTTCCACAACTTCCAGGTTGAGCTGGCGGAATTCCTCGCACAAGAGGGGCTGCTGCTCTTCCATCATGAGGTTATTGACATAAGCTTTGCGGCTGAGAGCATCTGCCATGACATTAGCTTTGCTCGGTGTGTAGTTGATGGTCAAATCAAAGTCATTGATTGCTTCGATCCATCTCCTCTGCCGAATGTTGAGATCAGGCTGAGTGAAGATATACTTCAAACTTTTGTGGTCAGAAAAGATCTCACATCGGTTGCCAAGCAAGTAGTGCCTCCATAGCTTCAAAGCAAAGACAACTGCTGCGAGCTCAAGGTCATGTGTGGGATAGTTGATCTCATGCGTCTTCAACTGTCGAGAGGCATAAGCAACAACTTGTTTTTCTTGCATAAGGACCGCACCCAATCCTTGCAAAGAGGCGTCACAGAATATCTGGAAAGGCTTAGATGTATCCGGAGGAACCAAGACTGGTGTGGAAGTGAGCTTCTCTTTGAGTGTCTCAAAACTTGCTTGACACGCAGGAGTCCACAGGTATTTCTTGCCTTTCTTGAGGAGATCGGTAAGAGGCTTCGCTATCTTCGAGAAGTTCTGAACGAAGCGACGGCAATAACTAGCCAAACCGAGGAAACTCCTCACTTCTTTAACATTAACAGGAGGAAGCCATTCAACAATTGTCTTCACAGTTTCCGGGTTGACTGCAATGCCCTTGGCAGAGATAACATGACCAAGATAGGTTACTTCAGGCAGCCAAAACTCACACTTTGAGAACTTTGCATACAAGCGGTTCTCGCGCAGCTTGTTTAGGACACACCGCAGGTGTTCTTCATGCTCTTCCTTAGACTTGGAATAGACTAGGATATCATCCAGATAGACCACAACGAACTTATCTAGGTACTCCATGAAGACCGAGTTCATAAGCCTCGAGAAGGTAGCCAGTGCGTTGGTGAGACCGAAAGACATCACCGTGTACTCATACAGGCCATAGCGGGTGGTGAAAGCTGTTTTGGGCACATCTTCCTTGCGAATTTTGATTTGGTGATACCCACTTCTCAAGTCCAGCTTAGAGAATACCACAGCTCCAGCTAGCTGGTCAAAGAGATCATTAATCCGCGGAAGGGGATATTTGTTCTTGATGGTTTTAGCATTGAGAGCCCGATAATCAACACAAAGTCTATCAGTCCTGTCACACTTCTTCACAAAGATTGTTGGGCTACCCCAAGAAGAAGTACTGTGTTGAATGAAACCCAACTTCTCTTGTTCATCAAGCTGTCGTTTGAGTTCAGCCAACTCAGCAGGACCCATTTTATAAGGCCGCTTGGAGATAGGAGCCGTTCCAGGTTCAAGCTCAATTACGAACTCAACCTCACGATCCGGAGGCATACCCGGCAACTCTTCAGGAAAAACATCCGGAAACTCACATACCACTGGGACTCTCTGAATAGCTTCCATAGCATCATCATTCAGAGCCGCCAAAGAGAAAAGCTGGACAGCAGGCGTCAGACTTGGAGAAAAGACTATATGGCCTTCAGGAATCTTCAAAGAAACCGAGCGTTCCCCACAATCAATCACAGCTGCATTTGCCATCAACCAATCCATGCCCAAGATGACATCAATGTCAGAATTGCCCAGGAGAATTAAGGAAGCCGAGAACAAAGAGCCACCAATCTCAACCGGATTTCCATGGCTGATATGAGCAGCCCTCATGTTTGAACCAGGAGATAGCACCACCAGACAACGTGATAAAGGAACCCTATCCAGGTCATGCTCTTGTGCAAACTTATGCGAAACAAAAGAATGTGATGCACCAGAATCGAACAAAACTCGTGCAGGGACTGAGTTAACGGATAGCGTACCCATCACCACTCCAGGTGCATCCTCAGCTTGAGCGGCGTTGACACAATTGGCACGAGCAACCGTAGACCCAGGCTTGGTGTTGATGTTGAGAGCCCGGGGTGGTGGTGCACGAACCGTAGGAGAGCTTGCTGCAGATCTTGGCGGGGGTGGAGGGAGAGCTTTGTTCTTCAACGGACAGTTCCAGTTGGGATGTCCATGATCTCCACATGTGAAACAAGCACCATGTGGACGTGGAGCAACATAGCCAGGGACTCCGCCAGGCGCTCCAGGGTAGTGGTTGTTGTAGCCCCTGGGAGCCGCAGTGGTGAAGTTTGGTGGCCTTGACGCGTAGCTTGCAGGTCTTGGTGAAGCCGGGAGCGACGGTGGGGTGTTAGGAACCCAGACACGCCGCTTAGAAGGAGCTGCCATAACCGAAGAGCTTGATGCATCCCTGTTGTGTTTCTTGGACTCCTCGAACACTTGCCTGCTTGCTTCCTCTTGCAAAGCTGTGTGCTGTAGTTCCAGAAAAGATGCCGGCCTTGCATGTGTGATTGCATACTTGATCGATGCATTGAGCCCTTGCCTGAACCTCTTCTGCTTCTTCTTGTCATCAGATACCTCATCGCCACCATAACGAGAAAGATTCATGAAGTTCCTGATGTAGGTGTTGACGTTATCATTTCCTTGCTTCAGGTTGAGAAAAGCCTCCTTCATCCTTTCCATCACAATCTCTGACAGGAATTGCTCTTTGAACGCTCCAGAGAACTGTCCCCAGGTAGGCTGAAAACCAGTGCAGCTTGCCTTCAAGTAATTCTCCCACCAGAGAGCTGCATCTCCCTTTAGAAGGTGAGTAGCACACTTTACCCACTCCTGCTCAGGAACATCAGCAGTCTCAAGAAGCCTTGACGTCTCACGTAACCAATCATCCGCATCCAGTGGTCGATCGGAAACATCAAACTGACGAGGGTTGAATTTCAGGAAGCTCTTGATGTCGCCCCGCTTGGGAGGTGGAGGGAGTGGAGCAAACTCATTCCTTCTGACGCTCTCTTCCAAATGCTGCTGGTTCTGCTGCATCGCTGCCAAGGCATTAGCTATGTTTGACAATGCGGCCCCAAGCTCTGGTGGTATGTCCTCATCTGAACGGCGTGGTGGAGCCATCCTGAGATTGATATAAAACACAAGTCAGTACTATAATGGAGAATAATAATAATCCAAAATAGTACCAAAATGGAATTAACCAAGATTAAAGGGTACGATTTACTGAGATGATATTAAAATATCAACAAAGTTCAAAGCACCTAAAAGATATTAAGCATATCGCACACGACTGAAAAGGAGTGTGGTACACAAATATATCAAAGAAAAAAATTTTCCACAAATTTCGGCATTAAAATACCAATAGATGCGCAAAATTACTTAACGAATCAAGATTAGTGACTCTACCGATTCAATATACAAAAGCGAATGATAAGAGTAGTGGTATGGTCGCGACTCCATCCCGCACTCAAAGCATTACTCCGCACATGAATAAGTGGAACACATATCCTAACCCCTTCTACTCACGTTGAACCTAAGATTGGTAACTACGGAAACGAACAACCCAAACAAGATAGCGTCGGATACAAAGAGTAAGACAGATTGCGTCGGTTTGCAAAAGCCTGTCGGTATGGAATGTACCAACAGTTGATAACCAAAGGCTGATTAGATAACAACTTGGATGCAACAGATAGACAAAGGAATTACACACACACAAAACCTATGGTACTACGAAAACCCAGAACACGTGAATCCTAGTTTGAATTTTAAGAAGAGGATTGAAAACGTTACACTTCCTTACCAGAAAAGGGTGGGTGGGTGGGTAAGAAGAAAAATGGAAGCAGTCCTACTCTCTCGTTTTTGTTTTTCCCTAGTATACATAACTACCAAAATATTTGCTAGACTGACAATGACCGTTTGGCTGAAACCCTGAAGGTCGGGATGGCTCTGATACCAATTGTAACTACCTCGGTGAATTACGCTCCTAGATACAAGCCTGGATGAGCAGTAGTGGTTGAAATAGTACGGTGGGGCCCCAAAAGCCACTCACGGGTAGACCTTTCGGCCGTCCCAACCACTACCAACTCAACGGGACCTGTACGGGCGGCGTAATCGGCAGGCGAAGGGATCAACTACATACACAAATGAGTATGTATGCAAGCCACCATACAAGAGTACATCAGAGCCATACCATCTAAAAAGAAAGGAAATATAGCAACGCCATACGGCAAGATTCAAATGACCTAGATAGATATAATATTTTAGGATAATTCCTCATACATCACACATCAGAGTATCAAGCGGAAGCGGCAAAACAAAGTCCGAGTACGGATAAGAAGCAAATCGGCATAAGATGCCATAGAACTAAGCACATCCCGCCCACATATCTCACGGATCCCCGTTCCCGGAATCTCTACACCGAACGATCGTTGCCCACATCATCAGCCTCTTCCACCCAGTATCCGTCCTGCGAGGGTACCTGTTCATCTGAACCAATAATTTATCGTGTGAGACCCTAAGGGTACTCAGCAAGTCTTTATGCCTCTAAAGGGGACACAACCTGGGGTGACGCAATTGCAGCAAAAGATAAACCCTAGCAGTTCTATAGATAAACGCTAACCATCCGCCTAACCAGTGATAGACGGATGTCCGTGAATTAATGACCACAGTTATAACAGTAATACCATCAGATCCATCCTCCTCCTCGCTTACCAACGAGGAAGCGGACGAACAACCCCCCATCCGTTGGCAATTTTATTAACCATTCCATGAGTATTGCACTATTTACTAGTCATTTACTTAGTCAGATTAAAGCGGTACTTTAGTTATGCTTGTCTATGATCGAGAAACTGTGCTCCAAGTCGTCCATAACCGCGGACACGGCTTTCAGAAAAGTTTTACCCTGCAGGGGTGCACAAATAGCAACACACACTCGATCAACCTCGGAAAAAAACCAAATCAAAACCCAACGAGGCCTTCACGACAAAGGAATCACAAGATTCAGAAATATTTCAGGGGGCCACCCCTTAAAGTAGACCCGCAACGAAGTTAGCTGACTTTGAGACGGACTCAAGGTTTGTGGGGCCGGCTGTAAACGACTGGGAACCCGAAAGTGTGACTGGGCTTGTCGATACCGCGAAAACGGGTCACAATTCCTAAACAGTACAGTGTGCTCCTCGCACAATCGTAAATAAACAGTAGCATGGCATAAGTACAGGATAGTAAAAAAAACCTCAAACTAGTTTGTGGCCCCAAGAAATAAGACGGAATCAAGCTCTGGCTCAGGGGGGTCCCATATACCTCCCGGATGTGGATAGCGCGATAAATCTTGGAACAGGAATCAAGTACTCGGGGTCTTACGGGACACCAGTGAGCAGGAAAAACCAAATAGCAGATATTGCTCACCGGTGCCACTTTCATTAGTTGTCCCATTACTACTCAGGTTAAGTTGTTTAGGTACCTCGTTATCCATCAGACACTCACAAACCCTACACATGCTGTTCTACGACTCGCATGGCTCAAACAACTCCTGTAGTAATGGCTCATGGGATGGAGGTACATGCTTGGTGGGGTTTTAAAAGTAAAGGCTATGCAATACTTGGGATTCAGTTTAATGCAATCGCGACTCAATGATGCAAGAATAAGATAGAGGCAATAGGTACTGTATGTATGCAAGCATGTGGTAGTGCTTGCCTGGCAACTCAGTTGAAGCGAGGGACGGATCTGGGTAGTGCTCCTGGTTCTCTTGATATATCCCCTGCTCAGTGTCTATCCGAGAAAAAACCAAACAAACAAGGCCAACATGAATATAGAGCACAAGCATATGAATAAGATGCGTCAAGCAAACAATCATGCCATGATGAATGATGCACAAATTGCATGGCATTAAAGTAGCATGGCATGGGTGAGGTGGGGAAGACAAGAAATAGCATTTTAATGGGGTTTTGGATCATATTTGTTGCCATAAAAGTTGCTGTACACTATATTTTTATATGATGCATGCTGCAATTAAAGTCAAGGATAGCATAAACAGAAAGGTCTCGTCGAGCTGATCATTTTAGACATATCATTTGTTAAATTTGGAATTATAAATCAAAAGTTATTAATTATTTAAGTTCTAGTGGCATTTGTGGTAATTTAATTCAACTTGGAATTTTAAATGTGCAAACGGCAATTTGAATAGCATATTTGAAAACCTCTCATTTTTCTGGTCCAGAAACATATACCATATGTATTATTTGAGTTTGTTTTCCAAAAGTTATATTAAAACAGAAATTGAATTTGAATTTAAATAATTGGATTTAGTTTTTGAATTTAAACAGACAATCAGCCAAACTTTGTACCCAGGCTCAGCTAGCCCCAGACGCTGACAGGGGGACCGGCGCTCACGCGGACCCACATGCCAGTGGTTGGGAGGAAGGTGGACCGCGGGTTAAATAAACAAAACAAGAGGACCCTTTTTATAAAACACACCCCGAGACTGACAGTGGGCTCCAAGGACCGCGGTTTGACAAAAAGGTTTGGGGGGGGGGTTGTGCAAAGCGGACAGCGGTACTGTTTTTCTTCCTCTGAACCGAACAGGGCGTGCGCGACAGACGCTCGCGCGACGCGCGCGGCGCGGTGGGGGTTCGATCCAGGGACCTGGGGCGCGCGCGCAGACGCGGCTACCGCTGCGGTGGCTGGGGCTAGGTGACGGAGAGGTGGGCGCGTGCTAGATAGGGCTAAGCGGCGCGTGTTAGCGGCAGACGTCGACGAACTCTGGCGCGCGGAGGCCGCTCGACAAAAAGATCGCCGCGTCCAGGAAGCGACTAAGAACGGGAGGATGTGTGGGAGGGCTAGGGGCTCACCGCGGGCTCGGTGGCGTGCTCGGATCGGGTCGGGGCGCAGAGGAGCGACGAGGACGCAGACGCGCTGGCGCTAGGGTTTGTCGGGCGGCGCAGCGCTGGTTCCGGCGGCTCCTGTTCTCCTCCTCCTTGGCGACGAAGGCAGGGCGATGCAGGGGATCTCCGGGGCTTCCTCGACGCCCGCAGCTTCCACGCCACCGGCTAGGTAGATGGGGGCAGGGGTAGACTGGCGGTGGACGGCGAGGCGAGGAGAGGAAGGGGAGAAGAGGGCGAAGCCCTGAGCAGATCTGGGGAGAGCAGAGGGGGGCTGGGGTGTAGATAAGAACGGGCAGGTGGGGTTTGCTTGGGGGAGGGGAAGGTGGCTTCGGTGCCACCTTTTCTCTCCTCACGTGCATGGCATGGGGCCAGGGGGTGGCGCGGCAGGGCTGGGGAGGGAAGAGGGAGGCTGGCAGGTGGACCTGGGGGAAGCTCGTGGCCAGGCAGGTAGGAGGGGCCCTAGGCCAGGGAGAGAAGAGAGGGGGAGAGGGAGGCTGGCTCGGGTTCGGTCTCGGGAGAGCTAGGGTTTGGGGTGGTTGGTAGATAGGTGGGGCCAGGGTGGCCAGGTGGGTCCAGCAAGGGAGAGAGAGGGGTGGTGAGCTAGGGATAGCTAGAGAGGGAGGAACATGTTAGCTAGGTTTAGATAGATTAGGTGCGTCTTAGGGTTTAACCAAGATGGGACATGGGGTATGGGGGTAGGGGTTAGGGAGAGCTAGATTAGAGGATTAGAGAGAGAGAAGGATAAGATGGAATGGTACTTGACTTGATCATACATGTTCTAGACAAGTTCAAACAAAATCAAGACAAGACAAAGAGAGAGAGAGAGGGAGGATCCATTGTAAAATCCAAATAAAAACAAATGTCAAGCCAAAGGGGGTGCTTGCATGGGCCATGCATATTTAATTGGTACCATATTCATCTTTGTGAAAACAAGATTAATTACCTGGCATTTTCTTATGCGTTCCAAAGTGTGGAAAAAGGCCCAAGCAAAAGAAATTAGAAAGAATTCCAAGTGGGGTATGAGGAGATGATCACATTGGAATATATTTGGGACTTGCTAGTGTGTATATGCCACTAGATATTTAATAAGCCCACAAAATGTTCCCACATGATGATAACCCCAACAACACACATATGGAAGCTAGGGAGAAAGGGTCCCACTCACAAGGCATGCAAAGGTGGCCATGTGGCTCTCATGCATCAATAATGTGAAAACAAAATGATGCCAAGATGAGAACATGTGGAAAAGAAATGGATCCATCCCAACCCACATGAGCTAGAAGTAAAACTCAAAAATGCCAAGCTCATATTTAGTTGGATGGTGGAATTTATAAGGTGGTGAAAAGAAAAGGTGGTGCAGTTAATAAGAGATATGCCCCCAAATCAACTTGGGCATGTAACAATATATCAAGAACCAAATACAATATCAAGAGGCAACTACAATTAATAATGCACATGAGATAAGAACCAAACAAGAAGGGGTTTTATATGATGCTCAAATGCAAGGTGGAATGATGACATGAGCATGATATGATGATGATGCAACAATTATATGTAGGAAGTGGCCCTTTTATTACTAGAACAAGTAGCATAACAGGTGTTAGACAACTGGGGTGCTACATCATCATCTCTCTCTCTCTCTCTCTCTATATATATATATATATATATGCGTGATCTTATTGTGATCATGAGCTTTGTAATATAGTTGAATAAGTAGATCTACTCTGCTACTCAAGTGCTTTAATTATTGTAATCTCCGCTTATCCTCACGTGTGTGAAGTTGATAGTGTGCACACTGTGTGGCACTTAGGCTAAAGATTACAGAAATACTTATCATGAGTTATAATTTGAGTTGGATGTCTCTATGAGTTTGTGTTGTTTGTTGGAACCATCTAGTTCTCAAGGTGATAGTGTGGGGTTATCTAGCTGGGGAATGCAAACTTTGAGGTGTGCTGTTATAGCCCTATATCGTCCAACCAGAGAGTACTTCAGAGTAGCATAATGAAGAGAAGATATTTATATGAGAGTGTCCACTAGTGAAAGTATGATCCCTAGTGACGAGGTTTAATCTCGTCAATGCCCATTGTTATGGACTTGGCTTTTGGAGAAGATGCGGATGCTGGAGATCGTGGAATGACTAACAGACAAGCAACCAGTGGACACGAGATTTACCCAGGTTCAGGCCCCCGGAGGGAAAACCCTACTCCTGCATGTCTGCTCTTGATTACGGCGGAACCGAAGGTTACAGGGTGCACAGATTCGATCTGGCGTGAAGGTGCGTGTGCGGAAGTATGAGTCGACAAATCTAGGACGTGCCCTCCTGGCCTTTATATATACTTAGGTAGGTCCCGGGCATAGTCCTAGTCGGTTACAAGTTCTAGGGTTTTACCCCTTTGAATTTCCTATCTATGCTAGTCTTGCTCTTCAAGGATCCGAAGACGTCATGGGCCTTGGCCACCCGAAAATCTTCATGGGCCAGCGTATGTCTGCTGTGGGCCTTCCTTGGGCTGGACCAGGTATGCTGAAGTCACGTACCCGTAGGGTATAACCATGTCAGTAGCCCCTGAGTGATCAGTCGAATCGTAGATTCGGCTGAGGACTCTTCCATCCTTCGGGTGCAACTATGTATTAATAGTATATGTGTGTAGGGATTGTTGATGCGTGTGCCTGACTCACTCGACGGATCAGGGTCAGTTAACTGTCTTAGGACGAAACAACACGATCTTCTTCAGGTTCGAGTCCCTCAACTCGGACCTGGAACATATGCTGGCGTAATTCGACTCAGGCCGCGGAGGACTTACAGGAGTGGAATTCCAGTGATTTTAATTGATGTACCCAACGCGTCCGTCGGGATTTTTCATCGCACCTGCTGGCACGGATTCATACTAGCAGAGCGCAGTCGGGTGCGTTGCCAGGCCACCAGATGATATCTGTAGGTCTTATCTTTGCGTCACAGACGCAGCATCCGAACATTTGTCACCGCAGAGGTGTTTCGGGTGGCCAAGGAGATTGTCGCTCACTCAGCGTTTTGTTGGGGCAGAGTTGCCAAAAAGTTTTTGCGTGCTGATCCGAAAGATCGCAGTCGAAGATTTCATAGGGTGCGTGACCAGCGCTCCCTATGGGAGTAGCCCCCGCGTGTCTGTTCGAGTCGTAGACTCGAGCAGAGACTTTAGTTCAAGCATTGTTCAGTTGTTAAGTCCGTAGGGCTCAAATTTTTTTGGATGCTTAAATCCATCCTCCCTATGGGAGTAGCCCCCGAGTCCATAGTGGAGTCGTAGACTCGAAGTAGGATTCGAAGAAATACTTTGTCGTTATTCATCTTCCGGGTGCGCGGCCAACACTCCTGATAGGAGTAGCCCCCGAGTATTTAGTAGAATCGAAGATTCGAGTGAGTACTCTTAGCTGTGGAGCCGAAGAATTGTAGTTGGTGCTAGTATAGCTTTTGATGACATCAGTGCTGACGATCAATGACCTCAAGCGTCTGCTACGCCAGAGATGACTTGACTGGACGAACGTGGGTCCCACTTGCTGACTTTGAATTAACCGGTCACGCACGCCGTGGAGATAATTACGGCGTCTCCTCGATTTCCGCGCGTAGTGGACGGCGTGGTAACGACGGTTCGTTGTGATGTTGACACGTGTACGGTCAGATCTGCCGTTGGTGTTAGGTCTTCTGGACGGACGGCTGCCGTGCATCGTCTTCGCTGTTATAATCATTGGGGAAAGCCGCGGTTTGTTTTCATCGCATCAGTTCTTGTTTTCACTGCCTCCTTGTGCTCTAGCGATTCTTGCTGCGCGCTGAGATTTCCTTCCACATTTCCGTCGTTGTTTCTGCGTTTTCACCGCCGGCGCCGCCGTAGCGCCATGGGGAAACCAAAGAAATCGTCATCTGCGGTTGGGACCAGCGCCGCCGGAGGAAAGAAGGGTACCACCGCTACTCGTGTCACCGATGGTGTCTGGCGGCGATCAGAGACGCGGGAGAGCGATCTCCGCAAGCTTCGCGAGCGGGGGCTGATCCCGCAAGATAGGGAGGCCGTCAAACTCCCCGGCAATGAGGTAATCCCCCGTCCCCCATATGGGTATCGGGTTATGTTTCTCGCCTTCGTTATGCATGGGTTTTCTTTTCCAGTCCACAACTTCCTCCGTGGACTGCTCTTCTTCTATGGGATTCAGCTTCATCATCTGTCTCCCAATTCTCTTCTCCACATTGCTTGTTTTATCACTTTTTGTGAGTGCTGGCTTGGCATTGAGCCGCACTTTGGCCTCTTCCGGAAGCTCTATTCCGTGAAGAGGCAATCTGGTTCGGATGGTGTGTATCCCATTGGGGGTTGCATCATCTCCCTTAGTCCCAATCTTCTCTTCTTTTCTTTTTCCATGTCCGAATCTGTCCAGTACTGGCGGAGGCGATGGTTTTATATCCGCGACTCCGTAGTGCCCGGGCAAGATTTTGGTCTTGTTCCCTTTGACCCCTCCCAAATGATTGAGAAGAAAAGGTCTTGGAAAAACCAAATCTTGGATGGTGAGGTGGCGGAGATAGAGGCCCTTTACCGTCGGGTGGAGGATCTCCAGCTGATTCTAGAGAAGGAGGTGAACGGTGTGGACATCATCCGGACGTTTCTTGAGCGTCGGGTGCAGCCTCTCCAAGCGAGGGCGCACCCGATGTTTCTTTATTCTGGGCACCGTGATCCGACGAGGGTTTCGACTGAGAAAATCTCCGAGGGGGATCTTGACAGGGCCCTTCGCGCACTGCTGAAGTTCAAGGCCGGAGAAAAAATCCCGGGGAAGTCGCTAACTCCTCCATTTTCTTCGACGTTGGTCGTACCGCAGGTGTAGATTTGTGCACGTAGTGCTTTTTTGTCGGCTGTGTATTTATTTCCTTTGTTTGCTAACAAAGTTCCTTCTAATTTTGCAGAGCTTCAAAGTGCCGGGCATGGTACCGCCATTGCCCGAAAAGTATCCGAATGCCCCGTATAATGAAGTGGTTGAGTCCGTGTCCGAGCTGCCGTCGGCGCGATCTCCGGCGGAGGATGCTGACGAGTCGAGTGAGGACCATACGCGCAAACGAGCATGGAGCTCCAGCGAGTCTTCGGATGCCTCGACTCCTCCGACTCCCAGAAACCCTCTGGGCCTTGAGCGTCATAGTGACGGTCATGGAGGTACTTCCTCTCCCCTTCCTTCCATTCCTGTGCGGGCTGTAGCGCCGCACCCGCCAGCGAAGCGGAAGAAGGAAGAAAAGAAGGAGGAGAAAAAGGAAGAGAAGAAAGAGGAGAAGAGGGCCCGAAGGACTCCTCCTGTCTTCGACCTGAGCTCACTGGGCTCATAAGTTTCTTTGTTGTACTATTGTCCTTGTTCCTTCATGATTTTTGCACTTGTGCTGATTGGTTCGTATGTAGGCATTCCTCCCACGATTCCTCCAGTGATGGTGCGCGGGAGATGATGGGGGAGTCAAAAATTGCGTCTCCTCCTCCTCAGACAGTGGCGACTTCGGGTGGCGCGGCTCCGGATCCTCTGTTGCAGGAGGTGCAGGTGGTTGCGCCTCAGAATTTCGCAGGCGGGCCTTCGGAGTCGCCATCCGAGCATGTAAGTTTCTCTGCTTCATGTCACGGGGGGAAGCCCCCGAGTGTCTTCGTGTGCTAATTTTGTTTTTACTCTTTTGTGTTGGGCGTAGCACCCAAGTCCTTTTCTTACTGCTATTTCTTTTTCTGCAGCCTTTTGTGCAGGAGGCCAAGCGACTGGTGCAGGAGCGCCTAGCGCTGGAGGCTAGCCTTCGGCAGCTTCAAGGTACCTACTTGCTGTTTGGTGCTTTTTTCGTTTATTCTGGTCCTGCTTGCTGACGTTTGCTTGTTTTGAATGCAGAGGAGCACAATACTTCTCTCCGTGAGGTCGACGCTCTCAAGAAGATCCTTGGTCAATCGGAGCAGAAAGCCGAAGCCGCCGTTGGCGCGAAGGAACGCCTCGAGCTAGAGCTGACTAAAGCAGCCGAAGCGAAGGAGCGTCTGCAGCAGGAGGCCGCGGATCGTGAGGAGCAGCTGGCCACTGTTGCGGCTGCCCGTGAAAGAGAGGTAGCAGCGAAGCTCATGGCTGCTGCCAAGGCTATTTCGGGTGAGTGCTAGATTTGTGCTTTGTTTCTTCATGCCTCGTGTCTTCTTCTGTGCTGCTTTTCTTCATGTCTTCCTTCTTATTTTTTGTCTCAGATGCCGCTGGCATCGAGTTCGACCGCGGTGCTCTAGAGCACGGGAGTGCTCTAGATGATGCTACTGTGGCGGTCGAAGACCGCTGCAGCACCGTCGTCAGCTCCCTTGCCAAGGCGAAGGAGGTCCTTGGCCGCTTCTACAAGGAGCTTGTTCCTAAGGGCGCGGCCCTCGATGATGTGGATGCTCTGGCGGAGGCTCTGTCAGCCGAAGCGCCTGCAGTGTACAAGCGCAAGCAGAAGTGCATAGGCGCGTCCGTCGGGCTGGCGATGGCCTTGGCGGCTGGAGCCATGGTCAACCTAATGCAGGTCATGGCAGTCGAAGAAACTTGGACGCGACCATACCTCCAGTTCTTGATAAACGGAGAACTGCCTGACAGCCCGACAGATGCTCGGCGCATATCTCGTCGGTCAAAAGCCTTCACCATCATCAACGGCGAGCTGTACAAGCGCAGCATCACGGGTGTACTACAACGGTGCGTCACCATCGACGACGGCAAAGCCATACTCCAAGACATCCATGAGGGCATCTGCGGCCACCACGCAGGCAGCCGCTCCCTTGTCGCCAAAGCTCTACGAGTAGGATTCTACTGGCCAACGGCCATGAGCGACGCAAAGGACATCGTCCGAAGATGCAACGGATGCCAACGGTTCGCCGACAAACCGCACGCACCTGGGTCCGAGCTCAGACCCATACCCATAGCCTGGCCTTTTGCTCAATGGGGCCTCGACATGATCGGCAAACTGCCAAAATCCTCGAAAGGGGGACACGTCTTCCTCCTGGTTGCAGTCGACAAATTCACCAAGTGGATCGAGGCCATGCCGGTCACCAACCAGAAAGGCAAAACTGCCGTCAAGTTTTTCGAGTCCATTTTCTACAGGTTCGGCGTACCGCACACCATCATCACCGACAACGGATCGAACTTCATCTCCGAGGAATTCCAGGACTTCTGCGAAGGCCTTGGGATCAACATCACGTACGCCTCAGTGGCACACCCGCAAACAAATGGGCAAGTGGAAAAGGCCAACGGCCTAATCGGCGCCGGCATCAAGAAGCGCCTCATGAGTTCACTCGAACAAAAAGCTGGAGCCTGGACGAATGAGCTACCATCCGTCCTGTGGAGCTTACGGACTACGCCAAACAGCTCCACCGGCTACACACCGTTCTTCATGGTACACGGAGCCGAGGCCGTGCTACCAGCCGAAGTACGCCACCAGGCCCCACGGGTCGTCGCTTACAGCAAAGCCGAATCCACGATTGCACTCGAAGACGCTATCGACACACTCGACAAAGCACGGGATATAGCAGCAGCTCGATCAGTGGTGTACCAGCAGAGTCTCCGCAACTACCACAGCCGCCGGCTGCGCCCAAGGTCCTTCGTCGAAGGAGACCTCGTCTTGCGACTCAAGCAAAAGCGACCGAATAAATTCGAGTCACCATGGGAAGGACCCTACGTCATCACCGAAGTCATCCCAGGTGTCGCCTATCGCCTCAAGCACGTGGAGTCTGGAGTCGCATACTCCAACCCATGGAACATCGCGCACCTGTGATGATTCTATCCCTAGCTACCTACCCCTTTACTTTCAATAAGGCTTTCAGCCAAGGCTACTCAGCCGAACAATGTACCTCCTCCATTACGATATAAATAAAGCTAAGTGTCTCGCCCCAAAACTTCAGTTCGCTATTTTTGCAACTTTACTACATGCTACAAACGCACTCGAGGGCTCCCCCCACCTCACGATTTCATCGACTGAGGATCAAACGTGTACACCTGAGTAGCTGACAACATCAAGCAAACGAAAAGGACACATACTCAATCAAAGCACTGCGTGCTCACAAAAAACAAACCTTTACAACAAAGGGCACAACACGCCCAGCCGAAATATACAAATTTTACATCTATCTCTTTTTTCAGGTTCTACCTATTCTGAAGAATAACCTGAGCACGCTGCCCAAACAAATCCACGACATGTTCGGCATACTGCCTTACAGCTGCGTAATGCGGACGCATGTCCCACTCACCACCATCAGGGCGAAGAGGTGGCCCAGCGGCCACAACAGCCAAATCCACGTCAGGCCGGTGCAGCCTCACAAGAGACAAATCAGCCTTCACTCCTGCGACAAGCTATTGCCGCACCAACTCCTTGACATTGCTCATGTTCCGAAACTTTGACAGAAGACCCGCAAGGCTTGTCGGTACGGCATCCAAAGGGAACGTGACGTGCAGCACCGAGGCAAGCGACATTTGCACTTGGCGAAGCACTCGAGAAACCTGGTGCACACGATCCTGCACCGTCGCCAGAGCTACGGCACGGTCACGATCCATCCAAAAGAAGCCGCCAGCCTCCATGTCCTGTTGAGTCAAGCAATTGACCCGAACAGCGACACGCTCCTTCTCTTCCCTCGGAGCAAGATTGGCACCTGCGATAATCGCACAAAATAAGAGTAAGGCCAGCAGGCCCATCCGAAGAACTGAGCTACAGCTTAAACCAAAGAACAACTTACATTGCAGCTGCTCGGACAGCCGAACCAGCTCCGCCATCAAGTACTCCTCTCTGGCTGCACCACGATCCGCCTTGGACTTCCAAACGTCGGCATGACCGCGTAACCCGAGCAACTCCCTCTCCAGACTACGCACACGATCCCGAAGAAAAGTGAGTTGCGAGGAATCATCCAAAGATGGTCGCAGCGGCATTGCGGACGGAGTGTCAACAGGGTTAGCACCCGAAGGAACCTAGAGCAGCAGAAAAAGAAAGGGTCAAACACATTTCAGACAATGATAGAGCACAAATCAGAAGAATTCATTAAACATATAAGGCCACTACGTGGCACAAGGATGGTGTTCTTCAAGATATTTACAAAAAAAGTAGACTACAAACTATCCTACGTCTACAACGCCTAAGGCGCGGCACCCTGAGTCGCCTCGGAGCCAGACTGCCTAGCTTTGGCCCCGCCCTGCTGCCGCAGTGCATACTCAGACATCAAATCAATGAGCTTGGGCCCATATCGCTTGTAGCGAGCAGAGTAGGCAGCAAAGGCTACCTCGGATCCATCTGTAGCCGTCGGCATCCGGGAGGTGATCTGGGGCAGATCCAGCTCCGCTCCAGCCGCCAAGGCCATCGCCAGCCCGACGGACGCGCCTATGCCCTTCTTCTTGCGCTTGTACGCCGCAGGCGCTCCGGCTGACAGAGCCTCCGCCAGAGCATCCACATCATCGAGGGCTGCGCCCTTAGGAACAAGCTCCTTGTAGAAGCGACCAAGGACCTCTTTCGCCTTGGCAAGGGAGCTGACGACGGTGCTGCAGCGGTCTTCGACCACCACAGAAGCATCATCTAGAGCACTCCCGTGCTCTAGAGCACCGCGGTCGAACTCGATGCCAGCGGCATCTGAGACAAAAAATAAGAAGGAAGACATGAAGAAAAGCAGCACAGAAGAAGACACGAGGCATGAAGAAACAAGCACAAATCTAGCACTTACCCGAAATAGCCTTGGCAGCAGCCATGAGCTTCGCCGCCACCTCTCTCTCGCGCGCAGCCGCAACAGTGGCCAGCTGCTCCTCACGGTCCGCGGCCTCCTGCTGCAGACGCTCTTTCGCTTCGGCTGCCTTAGTCAGCTCTAGCTCAAGGCGTTCCTTCGCACCAACGGCGGCCTCGGCCTTCTGCTCCGATTGACCAAGGCTCTTCTTGAGAGCGTCGACCTCACGGAGAGAAGTGTTATGCTCCTCTGCATTCAAGACAAGCAAGTGTTAAAGAATAGGAACAGGATAAATAAGAGAGGCACTAAAAGGCAGATAGGTACCTTGAAGCTGCCGAAGGTTCTCTTCCAGCGCCAAGCGTTCCTGCACCAGCCGCTTGGCCTCCTGCACAAAAGGCTGAAGAAAAAGAAATAGCAGTAAGAAAATGACTATGGGGCTACGCCCCACATAAAGGAGTAAAAACAAAATTCGCACACGAAGACACTCGGGGGATCCCCCCGTGACATGAAGCAGAAAAACTTACATGCTCTGATGGCGACTCCGAAGGACCGCCTGCGAAATTCTGAGGCGCAACCACCTGCACCTCCTGCAACGAAGGACCCGAAGCCGCGCCACCCGAAGTCGCCACCGTCTGAGGCAGAGGAGACGCAATTTTCGACTCACCCATCATCTCCCGCGCACCATCACTGGAGGAATCGTGGGAGGAATGCCTGCATACGAACAAATCAGCACAAGTGCAAAAATCATGAAGAAACAAGGACAATAGTACAACAAGAAACTTACGAGCCCAGTGAGCTCAGGTCGAAGACAGGAGGAGTCCTTCGGGCCCTCTTCTCCTCCTTTTTCTCTTCCTTCTTATCCTCCTTCTTTTCTTCCTTCTTCCGCTTCGCTGGCGGGTGCGGCGCTACAGCCCGCACAGGAATGGCTGGAAGGGGAGAGGAAGAACCTCCATGACCGTCACTATGACGCTCAAGGCCCAGAGGGTTTCTGGGAGTCGGAGGAGTCGAGGCATCCGAAGGCTCGCTGGAGCTCCGTGATCGTTTGCGCGTATGGTCCTCACTCGACTCGTCAGCATCCTCCGCCGGAGATCGTGCCGACGGCAGCTCGGACACGGACTCAACCACTTCATCATCCGGGGCATTCAGATACTTTTCGGGCAATGGCGGTACCATGCCCGGCACTTTGAAGCTCTGCAAAATCTGAAGGAACTTTGTTAGCAAACAAAGGAAATAAATACACAGCCGACAAAAAAGCACTACGTGCACAAATCTACACCTGCGGTACGACCAACGTCGAAGAAAATGGAGGATTTAGCGACTTCCCCGGGATTTCTTCTCCGGCCTTAAACTTCAGCAGTGCGCGAAGGGCCCTGTCAAGATCCCCCTCGGAGATTTTCTCAGTCGAAACCCTCGTCGGATCACGGCGCCCAGAATAAAGAAACATCGGGTGCGCCCTCGCTTGGAGAGGCTGCACCCGACGCTCAAGAAACGTCCGGATGATGTCCACACCGTTCACCTCCTTCTCCGGAATCAGCTGGAGATCCTCCACCCGACGGTAAAGGGCCTCTATCTCCGCCACCTCACCATCCAATATTTGGTTTTTCCAAGACCTTTTCTTCTCAATCATTTGGGAGGGGTCAAAGGGAACAAGACCAAAATCTTGCCCGGGCACTACGGAGTCGCGGATATAAAACCATCGCCTCCGCCAGTACTGGACAGATTCGGACATGGAAAAGAAAAGAAGAGAAGATTGGGACTAAGGGAGATGATGCAACTCCCAATGGGATACACACCATCCGAACCAGATTGCCTCTTCACGGAATAGAGCTTCCGGAAGAGGCCAAAGTGTGGCTCAATGCCAAGCCAGCACTCGCAAAAAGTGATAAAACAAGCAATGTGGAGAAGAGAATTGGGAGACAGATGATGAAGCTGAATCCCATAGAAGAAGAGCAGTCCACGGAGGAAGTTGTGGACTGGAAAAGAAAACCCACGCATAACGAAGGCGAGAAACATAACCCGATACCCAGATGGGGGACGGGGGATTACCTCATTGCCGGGGAGTTTGACGGCCTCCCTATCTTGCGGGATCAGGCCCCGCTCGCGAAGCTTGCGGAGATCGCTCTCCCGCGTCTCTGATCGCCGCCAGCCACCATCGGTGACACAAGTAGCGGTGGTACCCTTCTTTCCTCCGGCGGCGCTGGTCCCAACCGCAGATGACGATTTCTTTGGTTTCCCCATGGCGCTACGGCGGCGCCGGCGGTGAAAACGCAGAAACAACGACGAAAATGTGGAAGGAAATCCCAGCGCGCAGCAAGAATTGCTAGAGCACAAGGAGGCAGTGAAAACAAGAACTGATGCGGTGAAAACAAACCGCGGCTTTCCCTAATGATTATAACAGCGAAGACGACGCACGGCAGCCGTCCATCCAGAAGACCTAACGCCAACGGCAGATCTGACCGTACACGTGTCAACATCACAACGAACCGTCGTTACCACGCCGTCCACTACGCGCGGAAATCGAGGAGACGCTGTAATTATCTCCACGCCGTGCATGATCGGTCAATTCAAAGTCAGCAAGTGGGACCCACGTTCGTCCAGTCAAGTCATCTCTGGCGTAGCAGACGCTTGAGGTCATTGATCATCAGCACTGATGTCATCAAAAGCTATACTAGCACCAACTACAATTCTTTGGCTCCACAGCTAAAGAGTACTCACTCGAATCTTCGATTCGACTAAATACTCGGGGGCTACTCCTATCAGGAGCGCTGGCTGCGCACCCGGAAGATGAATAAGGACAAAGTATTTCTTCGAGTCCTACATCGAGTCTACGACTCCACTACGGACTCGGGGGCTACTTCCATAGGGAGGATGGATTTAAGCATCCGAATTTTTTTGAGTCCTACGGACTTAACAACTGAACAATGCTTGAACTAAAGTCTCTGCTCGAGTCTACGACTCGAACAGACACTCAGGGGCTACTCCCGTAGGGAGCGCTGGTCGCGCACCCTATGAAATCTTTGACTGCGATCTTTCGGATCAGCACACAAAAACTTTTTGGCAACTCTGCCGCAACAAAACGCTGAGTGAGCGACAATCTCCTTGGCCACCCGAAACACCTCTGCGGTGACAAATGTTCGGATGCTGCGTCTGTGACGCAAAGATAAGACCTACAGATATCATCTGGTGGCCTGGCAACGCACCCGACTGCGCTCTGCTAGTATGAGTCCATGCCAGCAGGTGCGATGAAAAATCCCGACGGATGCGTTGGGTACATCAATTAAAATCACTGGAATTCCACTCCTGTAAGTCCTCCGCGGCCTGAGTCGAATTACGCCAGCATATGTTCCAGGTCCGAGTTGAGGGACTCGAACCTGAAGAAGATCGTGTTGTTTCGTCCTAAGATAGTTAACTGACCCTGATCCGTCGGGTGAGTCAGGCACACGCATCAACAATCCCTACACACATATACTATTAATACATAGTTGCACCCGAAGGATGGAAGAGTCCTCAGCCGAATCTACGATTCGACTGATCACTCGGGGGCTACTGACATGGTTATACCCTACGGGTACGTGACTTCAGCATACCTGGTCCAGCCCAAGGAAGGCCCACAGCAGACATACGCTGGCCCATGAAGATTTTCGGGTGGCCAAGGCCCATGACGCCTTCGGATTCTTGGAGAGCAAGACTAGCATAGATAGGAAATTCAAAGGGGTAAAACCCTAGAACTTGTAACCGACTAGGACTATGCCCGGGACCTGCCTAAGTCTATATAAAGGCCAGGAGGGCACGTCCTAGATTTGTCGACTCATACTTCCGCACACGCACCTTCACGCCAGATCGAATCTGTGCACCCTGTAACCTTCGGTTCCGCCGTAATCAAGATCAGACATGCAGGAGTAGGGTTTTCCCTCCGGGGGCCTGAACCTGGGTAAATCTCGTGTCCCCTGGTTGCTTGTCTGTTAGCCGTTCCACGATCTCCAGCATCCCCATCTTCTCCAAAAGCCAAGTCCATAACAATGGGCATTGACGAGATTAAACCTCGTCACTAGGGATCATACTTTCACTAGTGGACACTCTCATATAAATATCTTCTCTTCATTATGCTACTCTGAAGTACTCTCTGGTTGGACGATATAGGGCTATAACAACACACCTCAAAGTTTGCATTCCCTAGCTAGATAACCCCACACTATCACCTTGAGAACTAGATGGTTCCAACAAACACCACAAACTCATAGAGACATCCAACTCAAATTATAACTCATGATAAGTATTTCTGTAATCTTTAGCCTAAGTGCCACACAGTGTGCACACTATCAACTTCACACACGTGAGGATAAGCGGAGATTACAATAATTAAAGCACTTGAGTAGCAGAGTAGATCTACTTATTCAACTATATTACAAAGATCATGATCACAATAAGATCACACACACACACACACACACACATATATATATATATATATATATATATATATAGAGAGAGAGAGAGAGAGAGAGAGAGAGAGATGAACACATAGCTACCAGTAGAGCCCTTAGCCTCAAGGGAGAACTACTCCCTCCTCATCATGGGAGTCAGCAACTGTGATGGAGATGGCTCCGGGGGAAATTCCTCGTCCTGGCAGGGTGCCGGAACAAAGACTTATGTCCCCGGAATCTCCTCTTCGGTGGAGGCGGCTCTGCAGAACTTTTCGTGCATTTCTCATCTGGGTAGGGTTTTCGTCTCGGGAAGACGTATATATAGGTGAAAGGGCAAGGTCAGTGGATGCCCGAGGGGCCCATCTTCTACAAAACCCAAGTCCCTAACAATGGGCATTGATGAGATTAAACCTCGTCACTTGTGAAAAGAATCAAATCGAAGAAGAATATTGTATCAACCACATCAATGAAAAAACTAGAACGTGGTATAGGGCTCTAAATGATCTCGGTAAAAAAGTTTGTGCCCTCTATCCTTTTATTTGTGAACTTTGCTTTAAAGTGGGTCATTTAAATTTTCAATGCGCAGGCCATAATAATGACCTTTCTAATCCAATAAGTACTGCAAGTTTGTATTGTGATAACATGATCACTCTTAATCAGCATGATGAACTTACATTATTTTTGGGGTGTGAAGAGCTATCAATAAAAACTTCTTTGGTAGGTATGAGTACTTTTGATATGAATAGCGTCCTGCATGGTTGTCATCTTTACTATGTTGATAATTGCCACACAAATACTTACATACAAAATATTATAAAAGATGAGATTTTACCAAAATATGACAGGACTAATGTGTGTTTTACTCTTATTAATGAAAAGGAGGAATCCTCCAAAGTTTCTTCTATTGTCTCTAACAATAAACCAGGGTATATGGAGAAGCTTCCTTTCAAGCCTCTCCCTCCTAAAAAGAAGAAGAAAAAGAATAGGAGGAGTAAAAGGAGGGAGGACACGGTATTTCCCCTAAGCATATTGCTCCTATTATAGTTTTTGCTGATGAGTCTGAACTCGATGATGATCCTATGCTTGTTACCTATAGTAGTGATCATGATTGGGAAAAGCACACTACTTTTGATATTGAAAATCTCTTTGGTACCAATTCTAAAAATGATGATATTAATAATTGTTGTACTATTAGTACTATCCATGTTCCTTCCAATGATGATATTTTTACAAATGAACACACTTTAGAAGATAGCTATTCTATTGCTTATGATGATACTATACCTCCAATGTATGATGATTACAATGATGAATATGATATTTTCAGTCCAGCTACTATTGAGGAAAAAATTAATTATGATTACAATATGCCTCCTATATTTGATGATTATGGTGATGAGAATAATAATGATAGCTATTTTGTTGAATTTGCTCCCACTAAAATTAATAAGAATGACTATGCTTATGTGGAGAGTAATAATTATTATATGCATGTGGTTCATGATAAGAATGTTTTATGTGATAGTTATATTATTAATTTTATTCATGATGATACTGAAAGTTATTATGAGAGAGGGAAACATGGTTTTATGAATCTCAAAAATATTAAGTTTCCCCTCTTTGTGTTGAAAGTTTTGATGGTGCACTTGTTTTGCCTTCCTATGCTAGTAGCCTCTTGTTTCAATAATTTGTTTTCTTACAAAATTGCTTTGCATAGGAAGTGGGTTAGACTTAAATTTGTTTTATATTTGCTTCTTGATGCTCTCTTTTACTTCAATTCATATTTCTTATGTGAGCATCATCGAAATTATCATGCCTATCTTGATCGCTATAAAGAAAGAGCTTTTGGAAGACAACCCATTATATTTTTACTTTCAATTTATTTTTATTTTATTGAGTCTTGGAAGTTATTACCTCTGTAATAACCTCTCCTTATTCTTTTATTTTTGTGTTTTTTTGCCAAGAATAACCTCTAATGAGAGATAAGTAATATATGGGGAAGTTGCTGTCCTAAAACAAATTTTTCTGCTTTATTATAAAAAATCGTGAAAAAACCCAGTACCTAGGATTGAGCTGTAATTTTTTGAGTGCATGCCCCAGGTTATTATCTAATTTTTGTTAGTTTTGCAATATCTTGATCCCAGCTATCAATGCTTTACAATATCTTGAGCAACGGCTCCTTGGGGTGGATCTTCAACTCATTCATGTATGGGTTGAGGATGTCCGCGAAGGAATCCTCCTTGGGTGATCCAGAGGAAGACATGGCAGCTCCGAAATTGAGAACTTTCCTGAAAGAAACAGATCGAAATGAGAACACGACGAGAACATGATATACGAACCTTGGGAGGTCCGGAGGATTATATATTGCAAAGTTTAACGACATAAGGAAGGTACTGGGAGAAAATGGGTCGGAGACGATCTTGGGGGTGGCCACACCCCCTGGTGGCGCGGCCAGCTGGGTCCTCGCCACGGGGTGGTGTGAGCCCCCTGGACTCCATCTTCGTCCCTCTTTTGACTCATTATCTTCCATATTAAATAAAAACTGCAAAAGTATTAATTGGAAAGTTTTTCGCGAACCTTTTCTTACCAGAACTGTTACCTATTCAAAAACGGACTCTGCAGGTTCCTGAATTTGGTCTTTAATAAATTCTTTCGGAGTCACCACTTGAATAATATCAATATATTCATTATAATAATCTACATAAATATAATGTTTGAGTCTTTGACCATGCTTCATCTCATTGCATCATTCTCTCCCAACACTTGAAAATTTCTTTTATATAAAACTTCACACAATCTTCAGTAGCAACATTAGTTTATGCAAGATAATAAACCTTTGATGAGCATTTTAAAATTAATGATATAACTATCACATGAAACATTCTTATCATCAAAATGAGCATATTTAAAATCGTTAAATAGAGGTTTAAGGTCAAAAACTGGATCAATAGAAGCAGGTTGTTCAACTCTAAAATCCTCATTAGGCAATTCATTTTCATAAGGAGCTTTAGCAAATTTGGAAAAATTAAACTCATAAGATTCTCATCAAATTTAGGTAAAATTTTCTCCTTCTTACAATCTATAATAGCTCCACAAGTGTTCAAGAAAGGTCTACCAAAAATGATAGGACAAGTTTTACTAGCAGCTAAACCAAGTACTAGAAAATCAGCAGGATATTTAATCTTACCACAAAGAACTTCCACATCTCTTACAATACCAATTGGAGAGATAGTCTGTCTATTAGAAAGGTGAATAACCACATCAATTTCTTCTAGTTCACAAGGACCAATTTCATGCATAATTTATTTGTAAAGCTCATAAGGAATAACACTTGAACTTGCACCAATATCACATAAAGCATAATAGCAATGATCACCAATTCTAACAGAAAGCACAGGGACACTAGTTTTCCTAGTTCTACTAGGATGTGAGACAATATTAGAAGCATCTTCACAAAATAGAATGTCCATCTTCTACATTTTTAGTGACAAGGTCTTTCACAATTGCTACTCCAGGTTCAACATTTATTTGTTCATCAGGTTCTATAGCTTTCTTTGTACTCTTGTTAACCACACTAGTTACCATAGAATGTTCCTTTACCTTAGCAGGGAAAGGCATTTTCTCAATATAAGGTTCAAGAAAAATATGATCAACAGTACAAACTTCGGTATTTCTAGCAGGAACACAATCAACAATATCTTTATATGGCTCATGATACTTGTCCCATTCATTTTTGGGGATTTCAATATAAGAGGAAAAGACCTTAAAACGATTATCAATACTTTGGGAATCAAGACCATAAGCAGTACTAATATTATGAAAGTCATCAGTTCCCAGAAAAGATTTAATGCATTCATAATCATAATTTATACCTCACTTTCTTCCTTTGTCATTCTCCCATGCTTCAATATTTTCTTGAATACAGTCTAGAAGATCCCATTTAGCTTCTTCTTTCATACGTGTAAATGATCCAGAACAAGAAGCATCCAATATATCCTTATCATGAAGAGAAAGCCTTGCATAAAAGTTATTAATAATAATATTATTGGGGAGCTCATGAATGGGACATTTTAGCATTAGTAACTTCAATGTACCCCAAGCTTGGGCAGTACTCTCTCCATCACGAGTCCAAAAGTTATATATTTGATTCCGATCTCTATGAATCTCACTAGGAGGATAGAATTTAGATTAAAAGAGAGGTACAATTTCCTCCCATTCCATAGATTGGCCATTCTTCAGCAGCTTATACCATTCCTCAGCTCTACCTTTCAATGATAAAGAGAATAAATTTTACTTAACTTGATCTGTTGTAATACCTACACACTTGAACAACCCGCATAATTCATGTATATAAATCAAATGATCACGAGGATGGACAGTTCCATCTCCAAAATAGTAGTTATCCATAACACGTTTAACAATTTTTGTAGGTATTTTAAAAGGATCTTCAGCAGGTGGTGGTTCATCTACTACCTTACAGTGGTAGTAGCTTTCCCAAATAGGAAGCTAAGTGAGTTATCCATATTGAAATAAAGTAACAAACAAAAGTAAACAATAATCACAGTAGAAATTTACTTTTACCAGTTCCACTCTTTAATAGCGCTTCACTTCCCGGCAACGGCGCCAGAAAATAGTCTTGATGACCCACAAGTATAGGGGGTGTATCGTAGTACTTTTGATAAATAAGAGTGTCGAACCCAACGAGGAGCAGAAGGTGTTGACAAGTGGTTTGGATTAGGAATTCACTATAAAAACTAGCAAACGGATTTTTAGGGTTTTTTGATAATGCAGATAAATAAAGTGCGAGTAAATAAAAGACAATAATAATTGCATCAAGTTGCCCAATCCTTTCTTCAGCAAATGACAAGCCGGTTGTATTACTTAAGAAGACCAAACGTTCTCGAGGACACATGGGAATACTATCAAGTGCTTTCGCTTCATATAGTTGATTAATCTTCTTTGGTTGGATAATTGTTGTGTGGGTGAACCTATGCTAATGTACCGACCTTACTTGGACTAATACATACTTGTGATTATACCGCTTGCAAGCATCCACAACTATAAGAAAGTAATTAAGATAGAAACCTAACCACAACATTGAACTCTAAGATCCTACACTCCCTTGTGCAAAGGTTTCCTAACGGGGGTTTAGGTTTCTGTCACTTCGGCAACCCCAAAATTAGTAGACAAATACACAATGCATTCCCCTAGGCCCATAAAGGTGAAGTATCATGTAGTCGACGTTCACATGACACCACTATAAGAATAACACCACAACTTAAATATCAAACCATTGAATATTTCTCAACACAATTCCACTACTAACAACATGACTCCTCCCATGTCCTCAAGAACTAAAAGAACTACTCACGAGACATCATATGGATCAAGATCAGAGATGATATAATGATAAGTAACAATCTGAACATGAATAATAATTCAATGGTTCCACTCAATAGCATCAACTACAACAAGTAATCAACACCAGGAAAGTTTCCCCTAAGAACTATGCAAGATTCAACCCAATTGTTACAACAGGATGGCGTGGTGGTGATGGTGCTGGTGGCGATGATGGTGATCCCGATGAAGTCTAGCTTGATGACGGTGTTGATGGCGACGATCTCCCCTCTATGGGAAGGAATTTCCCCGGCAGAAATCTGCCTGCCGAAGAGCTCTTTCTCTCTCTGTAGTTTCCGCCCCGCAGAGGCGGCATAATATTTCTATGGTCCCTCATCGAGTCCTAGGGTTTCAAGGGGATTAAATATGCCAAAGGGCGATGCCAGAGGTGGGCCAGGGTGGCCACACCACCTGGTGGCACAGCCTAGAGGGGGCCCGCTCCAGGAGGTGGTGTGGGCCCCCTATAGCCCATCTCTACTCCTTCTGGCTTCCTTCGTCTTCTGGAAAAATAGTAATTTCCGTATATTTTCCTGGATTTTCTAATCTTCGCAAATATTGCATCCGGACAACGCTTTTTTCATCAGAATCCTGACTCCGAAGGTTCATCCTCCAAAATTCATCAATCATGCAAAATAGATGAAATAACATAAGTATCATCTTTTGATATGAAATATATCAATGAATAACAGCAAATTATGATATAAAATAGTGATGCAAAATGGACGTATCACATGTCCCTCATGGGTGGATCTGTTCAAAATTATCCCTGGCGAATTTGGGTCTCAGTTCGCCTACGGTAAGTTGATTATCACCGGCGCGTTTACAGTATGTCTGCCGGCGGTAGCGCACGGCGGGCTTAGAAGGCCTTACACCCGGCGACTTTGCCCAAGTTCGCCGGCTGTAAGGAATGCTGCTATAAGGTTTTCTCTACTAGTGTACCTATGTTCCTTCTCATATAATTCACACTGTGATTGTACATTGTGCTCCTGAGTAACATCCTATGTACCATCAACGGTCTGGGATGGCGTGTCGTGCCATACAGGAGTTGGGCTTTCAACATCCTCCCGCTGCTGATGAGGTGTATTATCAAAAATAGGTACACTGTATTCTCACCAGAACAATCAGTAACATGCATGGAAGCAAGCTGGTTGTGGACTGGCGTATGGACATCACCACAAGATGGAGCAATTACGGTATCAGAGCCAATGTCATTGGCAGACACATTACCAGACGGAGAAGCATCTTTCTTTGAAGAATGAAATAAGACATCCTGGGGAGAATCACCTGGACCGAAATCAGCATTCACTATATCCAATGTCTACCTAATAGTTTCATCAACTGCCAATAAAAAATCAAAACCATATAAGTAAAAATAATATAAGTTAACAAAACAAAACCAGAAAGTTAACATACAAAAAAGAAGAGGTTATGATGCAAATGAACATACTATAGGAATTATACAAACAAACAATTTAGGGAAAGTTATGATCACTATAAAAAAGGAAGTTAACATAACATAAACTACACAAGTTAGTTGAATAATACAATAATGTGGACAAAAAATGTTAGAAAGTAAAAAAATGGTAATAAAGACAATGCAAAAAGCCTTAACACACAAAAAAGTTGGGAAATGTTAATAAAATAAACAAAAGGAGTTATACAAGCACAAAAGAGATAGAGAGTTGAACTCCTACAAAATTAGAAAGTTAACATAAAATAAACTAGGAGTTAACAAAGAGTTAATAATGAGGAAGTTACACCTAACAAAATACAAGTTCAAAAGGAAAAATGCTGAAAAAGTAATAAACACTGTACTCGATGGAGACACGGGTTTTTCGAGAGGATCAGCCACATCATGATCATCCTTTGCCATATCCTGCGTCTGCCCAACAACTTCATCATATGAAGAAACAAGAGGATACATGCACACTTCTGAAACACCATCAGTAATAAGGGGTATAGGGATGCCAGCATGTAGACTCAGTTTGGCATTGACACCACCAAATTTCGCTTTCCTAACTACCCCGACCATGATTGAGCTTTGAGGAGCCTCACTAGGGCAAATAGTAGCTACCACACTTCTAGATCCTAAAGAGACACACAATTACCATTACATTAAAAAAGCTATAAAACATTAAACACAAAAACTAGCAAAGTTAAAAAATATCAAAAATGGGTTAACTCTACCAATATGTTGGAGTTAACTCTAGTAAAATCTAGGAGTTATCTACATTAAATTATGGGATTTAGCTACATCCAAAATGTGGTAGTAACATCTGAGAGTTAGATTTGTAAAGAAAGAAGCTATCTCATTAGAAATAGGTAGCTAGACATTTGCATGAAAACATCTTATAAGTTTGCTTTACAAAAAAATTCAAAGTTGTCTTTAGAATATAATCAAAGAATACTCTAATAAAAATTGAAAAGTTAACTAGTAGAGGAGAATACAAAAGAAAGGTTCACTGGTTTATATCTAGGAGTTAACTCTGCTAGATATAGGGGCTTACATGTCAAGAGATAGAAGTTAACAAAAAATAAAGATGAAATGCAGCTATGAGCAAACCTTTTGAACCAGTAGAAGAAGGAATATCCATCTAACAATCTACTACCACCACAATCTGATGAATGCTCTACTTGACATAGAGAAAAAATTGCAAACTATCAGCAAAAGAAGTAAAAAGAAAATACACGCAATAAAACATGAAATTGGAGCATACGGGAGAGGGGTTCGAACCAGCGGAATCATATTAGCAGTTCATTGGCACAAATGAACTGAATCCTGTATGCGTCGGCCGATCGGGAGACATGACGAACAACAGCAACGACGAAGCAACCGCTCCAACCCTAAATGATACAGATTGTTTGGCCCGATCTTTCATGATGCACCTCCTGATCCAAATGGGTCTGATAGATCTCCCAATCACGTGAGCGGAACATGTAACCCATAGATTGGGGAACGCCAATCCTGCGAGTAACTCGATGATGAACGACAAACCTCAAGCCGGGATAGACACGCCAAAGATCGACAACCCTCGACAATTCGAGGACCTTCGTGCACACACAATTACTCTTGACAATTCAAGAACTCTCTTGTCTTTATTCATGGATAACTAGATGAATGATAATATGAACTTCAAGTTCTACATTATTCTAAATAAACTCAAAGCTAACCTGAACCCTAGAATGGCTAGCTCCTTATATAAGGGTTGGGGCGGTGAGACCCAACCTAGTCATTTTGGATAGGCCCAAACCGAACACACAAATAAAAACCCTAATTGGACTCAAACTGATACAATCAAACCAAATAGGTTTTGGATCAGGCACAACGGAGACTTCGGTGTACATAGGCTGGAGACTCCGGTCAGGATAGATACTCCGGGGCTAGGTCTTTATCATCCCCCCTTCAAAAGGCGATGATGTTAACGCCAGAGTGTTGACTTGGTGTTAGATGAGCAACATCGCCAGTCTTTGTTTTCAAGCCTCGCCGGTCTTCCACACCTCATCCTCCCGCTCGACTGGCTATCTTCAAGTCTTGCTTGCCTTCCACGCCTCATCCTCCCTCTCGGCTTGCTTGACTTGATACTTCCCTTGTCACTCTTTGGTCTTTGACACCATCAACCTGAACGACACACAAGCATCCTCCAACTGCAACTGACGGTATACCATGCATATCACCCACAAAAGATAGAACAAATTCCTGTATGCCACGGATCCAAATAAGCTGAATATACCTGAGTATGAACTCAACTAAAACAAGTGTCTGTATACTGTTTGACAATATCTGTAGACTATTACATGACCTGGCACAAAAAATATTCGTCGTCCACGTACTTCCTCTCCTGCAGCTTGGTCTGCTGGAACCGATCGATGCTGACCCAACTTAGGCCCACTGGATAATCCGGTTGGTAGACATCGTAGATTTTGGACTAGGCCAGGTTGATCGGAATGATCGTGAATTTGTCGATCGTGTTTTTCCTACTGGACTCTCCACGCGCTGCCACAGAAACCAATCTGAAACGAATGCCTTCTTCTTCCCTTGATGCTACTGGCCACCTCTGCACGAACGAAGGACTCCTCGATCTTCACCAACAGTATGGAGACGGATTACCCAATGGCATCCACAACAATTCAAGCAAGAACAACTGACAACAAATCAATCTGCACCATGATCAACTTCGAGCTCTAATACCAATATGATACGGATTGTTTGGCCCGATCTTTCAAAATGCACCTCCTGATTCAATGGATCTGATAGTGACATAGTTATACCCCACATGTACACAACATCAGCATACCTAGTACAGCTCGAAGGAAGGCCCACTTCAAGATATGCGGCCTGCAGAAATTTCGGGTGGCCCAAGCCCATGACGCCTTCGGATGCTTGGAGAACAAGATTAGAGTAGATAGAATTTTAAAGGGCAACCCTAATATGTAACCGACTCGACCTATGCCCGGGACCTTCCTATCTATATAAAGGCTAGGAGGGCACAGCGAGGAGGGCACCTCTCACCGCATACACACCTCGACGCCTGATTGCATCTGCGCACCCCTATAACTTTCGGTTCCGCCGTAATCAAGAGCAGACAAGCAGGAGTAAGGTTTTCCCTACGTGGTCCTGAACCTGGGTAAACTTCGTGTCCCCGTGTTGCTTGTTTTCTAACCGTTCCGCGATCTCCAGCATCCCCACCTTCTCCAAAACCCAAGCTCATAATAATGGGCATTGACGAGATTAAACCTCGTCAATTGGCGCCGTCTGTGGGAAGCGGGGATGCTGATTGTGAGATCGTGACGGTTCCATACAAAGCGATATACAACTCCTCGGCGACGGAGAGCCACCTCCTCTTCAGCGCTTTCTACTTCACCTCCCACTCGCCGGCCACCATGAAGGATTTCGAGCCCGTAGGCGACGGGCTCGAGATTCTATTCGGGAGCTTCTGCTTCCAGGTGGGGCAGACTGGCACCTCCGCCTTCCAGAGCGGGTGCCGCCACCATCCATCAGGCCCACTTCGTGGGTCCCACCCATCGGCGTGCTATGCACGTCGATGTGGAAATATGAGTCCTATGACAGTAGCAGCTGCAACTCAGATCTGTGCGACCCTCCATCAGATGAAGGAACCTACGGTTCTGGATCCGAAAGCTGCGGTAGCAGCGATTCAATCCGCAGGCGCTACTAGTGCGCCATGGTCATCCATGGTGAATCGGAACTGCCACCAGGTTCGAGCATGCCCAACCCATCACCAAATCCACCGCCCAACCCGTAGGCTGGGAACGGAGGAAACGGAGGGAAGCCGCCCCTCCAGCCCAACGAGGGCGAGGCTGCCTCCTATAAGAGGATCAACCTCAACAAGGACGAATGGCGCCAGGCACGCGAAGCTGTGGCAGGCAACAAGATCCTACGTGTGAATTATTCACGGGACCTGCTGATGGCATACCACCTCCTCCTCATCGGCGAGCACAACAGGCAGGTGAAGCTGCAGGAGGAGCTCGACAAACGCAAGCAGGCAACCTCAGAGTTTAGCGTGCGGCGAGCTGCGCTCTCCGCCGCTGGTGGCTCTAGCTCGCACGGCAATCACGCCAACAATCATCGCTCTCGCACAGATAACATGGACCCTGCCGCGCGACATGAGGTCACCAAAACCCTCAACACGTCCTTCATGAAGATGGACGTCAATGGCAACGTCATACCGAAGACGCCGCAGGATGCGATCATGGCATCCACCACGTACCTCGCATCCCATCCACCTCAGGTGGGGGATCCGAAGAGTGCCATGCACAAGTCCACACTAGCCGGACTCGGACTCATCGGAGCTACGCTCCACGAAGAAGCTCCTACGGAGCCAAAGAAAAAAGGCTACGGTCAGATTCAACTGTAGCCCCACACCCTCATCCGTCGAGGAAGAGGACGGGCACGATCTACCTCGACGACGCAAGAGCCCAAGACGTCGCAGGCGCGACTATGACACTCAAAACAACCTCGCCCAGCGCAAGGTCGACAAGGCACGCGCCAAACGCATGTGCTCAACCGAATCCGAAGAGGAAGACGACGGAAAACTGTGCGGAGCTTGATGCTTCAGCAGATCTGTTTGGCACACGCGGAAGCCGAAAAATTTCAAGCTTCCTTCGGACACTCCGAAGTTTGACGGCACGCAGGATCCGAAGGCCTGGCTCAGCGACCAACTCTCGTCCATCAAGCTGGACGGTGACAACAAGAACACCGCCCTGCAATGCCTTCAGCTGCAGCTGATAGGCGCAGCCCGGATCTGGCTCAGTAGCCTGTCCTTAGGCTCCATCCGAAGCTGGGAGGAGCTGGCGTACAGTTTCATCCGAAACTTCAAGGGCACCAGCAAGAGGCCAGCCTCGATCGAGGAACTGCGGGCCTGCACTCAACGTACGGGTGAATCCATTCGCTCGTACATCTTACGCTGGTCCAACATCAAGAACTCCGCAACACACATCCTCGAGGAGAAGACGATCAACTCCTTCAAGGATGGCGTCAAGCGCCCGGACTTCAAGGAAGAACTTGGGCGCGTCAAGCCCAAGACACTCGACCACCTCATGGACATCGCCAACAGGTGGGCAGATGGCGAGGATTCCCTCCACCGAGCACATTCGGATGAGGAGGATGAATATGTGTCAATACCCAGATTTTTAATCCCAGATGCCTGTTATGCCATACATCGCAATCCCAGGATTACCATTTTTGCGAGACATAACAGATTTGGATACCATAGTACATCATCCATTACAAACCATACATAAGGTCTTACACAAATAAGGATCTCATGATCCAGTTCTTAATACAACTCAAGCAGCGGAAATACGTAATAATAAAGGTAGCGTAGGCGAGGCTCCATCTTCGGGATCACAGGCAATGCTGATGATGGGAGATGATCCTAGTTGTCGTAACCTTCCTGGGTTCCATCCTCCTGGTACTCCTCTTCATAGTCTGGCCATGGGAATAGCCAGGGACAAAGCCATGAGTACTCTTTAAGTACTCGCAAAATAATACTAACAAGTGAAGGGGGTTTTTGTAATAGGACACTAATCTCTAGGGTTGTTTTGCAAAAAGCCAGATTTACCTCTACTAAGGTCGTGTTCGGTAGTTCTCCGGCTTCCGGCTTCTCCAATTTTGTGATAGATTTGCACCGAACACTCAAGCTTCGGGAAGCCAGATCCGCGAAGCTGGGTCATTTTTGTGCATAAACCGCGAACTTGGTCTTTCGCCGATTCCCGAAACAGCAAAGCGTGGAGCAGCATGTATTTATGGCCAGTTGCCACCGCCAAGTGAAACTTAACTAGTTACATTACTAGAATTTTTGCTTCGTCCTCCTCCGACCGCAGGTACCATCCTCCTCTGACTGCTGATGTTCTCTCTACCCCCTCCTACCGCCGCTGCTGGGACCTTCCTCTCCCCAGTCGTGGATCCTGGGGACCACAGCTCCAACCGCATCCCCAGCAACACAATAGCGAGAACAAGGTGAACGTGGCCACGAGGAGAGCTTTTGGCGGCGTCGACGAGGGACATCTCGGCTACATGCAGCAAACTGTCTGGACTATGAAGGTTCCTTCGTAGTTTACTGGTCGTGGTCATCCCCCTCCACCTCAGGCTGATTGATTTCTGTTCCAAAAAACAAAGGTACGAACCCAAATCGGCTCGATCTGTCGTCCCTATGAGCCCGGATTCAATTACTCGCGTAGGAAGGATCCCCTCCTTCCTAATGATTGTTTTCTGTTTCCAATTTCAGCAATTTGTGGCCACCGGCGAGATCCTCCATTGGGCACTGCCGCTGTTATATAAGCCTTCCTTTTTTGTGTGCAATATATTGGCCTGACTTGCCTTGGAACAGCCCGCATCGGCTATAAATGGGCTCCTAGCCCACCCGAAATACAAGAAGCTGCGCCGAACGTTTTCTACTCCGAATGAGAAGCCGGATTTGGGTTTGTAGAGCTGGATTTGAGGATCTGGGGAAGCTGGGCTACTACCGAACACACCTTAAGTTCAGAAGCAAGAAAAGCTAGTTGAAATTTTATAACACCTAAGTGGGAACTTGTATTTCATACCACAACTCTGTTGTGGTCAAGTCAAAGTCTCAATTCATTTCACAAGTCATTTTGAAAACATCTGACGGGGGAACAATATGGCCACTCCAACTGTCCATAACCGCGGACGTGGCTATTCGAATAGTTTGACACTCTACAGAGATTGTACACTTTCACCACAACATTCGATATGTCCGTCAGGAACAAATCCTGAATTCACCATACTCAGTATGCGGATAATCAATCCTAACCTTTCGATTACACGCCCTAGTATAGGCACCTCTCCTGTGAGTTTGGCCTCCCAACCATGACCAACTGACATCTTGGGTACTGCACAGGTGGACAGTCTTCACAAGGTAGCCTCAGCTCAGACCTTAGCCGTGAGGGAACCAATACTAAGGTATATAAGTTTCCAGTCAAGCCCTACCCAATTCTCGGGTATTGTGGTTGTACGATAAAATTGGAATGGTATCGCATCCAGACAACCATCATTTTTATAAAGGGCTAAGGCTCATGCCTCAACATTTTCATCATCAAAATCATCTAGTGTTCGGAAACACATGTCAAAACATCTCAGTAGAATGACTCATCATTCTAAGGTTTTCTTAACTATTTTTACCAAGTATTCCCATCTGAAGTTGATCAAGTTTTATGCTTTGCACTAGCATCTACAAATGGGATAAGTACTAATGAGGGATGGTAAACAAGTGGAGTTTCAACTAAGTACAATCTCATGCCTTAGGGTGACATCAAGATTATCTAGCTTAGGCCAAATTTTATGCTCTTTATGCAACCTTCAATTATCTTTCTAGTATCTACAATTTACTCAAGTAAACTCTAAGTAATAGCCTTGATAAAGAAATAAAGTAGAAAGCTTGTAAGTAAAACTAGGATTGGGGTTATCAAGTGGGTATGATCACATATGCTTCAGGCATATAGTTGGCATGGTAACAAGCAAGTTTTAGCTTGTATCAGTATCAGTATAGGCTTGCTAAAGTAGAGTATCTTGCAAGTGTTAGCTTGCCTTGTGCAGAGCAGTGGTTGAAGTTCTCCTCGGCTTCTTTGTAGTATCCTCCTTCCTCCTCGTATCCTTGGTCGGTACTAGCGTCTATAAATAAATACGAGGTACACAATCACCAAACAATACTTAACTACTTTCAATCATCACACATAAGGGTTCTATAGATGATCTAGCATCATCACTAATATTACAAGATTAAAGCTTTGTCTTATTTCTTTTATTTTTAGAAAAGTAATTTCTACTCATTGAAAAACTACTTAAGATTTAATATTCTCAAAACCAAACATGGGATCATATTGACACATGTCATCACCACATATTTCAGTACATGGGAATGTGATTTAAAGTAGTGTCACAATTTAATAAGATTTAACCTTTTATTTTAAATAAAAATAAGTGACTATAAATGCCTATGTGGCATTCTTTTATTACTTGAACATTATTTCTGTAAGTAAACCCATATGTTTTTATATATTCTGAAAGGTATGATCAAATGTGATTTTTGAGAGTTGGAATCAACTCAAAATCTATTATGGTTGAAATTTGAAAATTGTTTGAATTGAGAAAAGCTTCTGACTTGTTATTTTTACCAAGGGTGATCCATAGATCCAAATTATTTGAATCCAACGCGCTTGGATTGAGCATTTCAATACCTTTCTCACAAAAATTGGTTTCATTCAATTTGGTTCACTGAATCGAGCTGGGTTGATTTTTGAAATTAGGTACAGAACTGAGTTTGAATATAAATAGAAAAAGCTAATTTCAAACAGGTGGGCTGCGCGAGAATTGCTAATGGGCCGGTCCAGTGTCACTCCACAGCGCGGGGCACAACTGACAGGGGGTCTACTGGTCAGCGAATCTTAACACGCGAAGCAGTACGGGGCAATCTCATCCGCGCGATCTAAGTCTAATCGAACGGCTGCTACTCATCGTCTACGTCGGGCGGCGCCGGTGAGACAGAAACCTAACGCGGCAGGTGGGGGTCATGGGAGGCTCACCGGGGGTCATGCGAGGGTCGGCGATGCGGGCGAACGACGAAGTCGACGACGATGATTCTCCTGGCACCGGCAGCTCCTCCTGGGGTGGATGAAATTGACGGATCCTCTTCTCCTCTGCAGCGGCAAGCCCCGGCCAAATTCCGGTGATGCGCTGCTCGCCTTGCTCCAGCTAAGGGGTGGAACGATCAGTGAGGTGAGGGGAGTGAGATGGTGTGCTTCAATCCACTGGGGGTGGCCTCCTTTTATAGGCCCGACGGTGGGACCAAGAGGGATGGGCAGGCGACGGTGGCGACACGGCTACGGGCGTCTAGAGGCATGGCCGAGGGTGGCGATCGATCGGTGGTCGCCTGGCGATGCTCTAGGGCTTTAATGCGCATGTAGGGGCAGTGGCAAATGGTCGGGAACGTGCGGTGCTCTGCGAGGCAGAGGCGGCGAACTCTGCGGCGAGCGGTGGCTACGGGGCACATGCGGTGAAATGGGCATGTCTGGCGGTCTCCTGGGATGGTGGGGTGCATGCTGGCGGGCGGCGAGGGCTCGAGGTGGTCGGGTTGCGTGGGAACGGAGCGTGCTCTGCGGCGCGCGTCGGCATGGTCGACAGCGGCACGTGCACGACGTTCCTGGCGGTTCTGGGCATTGTCTTCGATCTAGGGCTGGTCGAGAGGGGGCAGTGAGGCATGGGCTACCTCCCAGACAAGGTTGGCACGGCTAGTTCTTCTCCTAGCTTGTTGTCTACACTGGGTGACATGGGTGCTCTCGGCCTGTTCACCATTGATGACATTGGCGAGTTTATAGTGGTGCTAGAGCTTAGTTAAGTTTGCTAGATGATCTACTGAGGCTAGTGTAACCAGAGAGGGAACAAGGTTGGCTCAAATCACTGTTCCAAATAGTGTTTTGATTTTGTTTGATTTGCATCTACAACCTGTTTGATGAAATGGCCGCATGAACTCAAGTATTGAATTTTGAAAAGATTTTTGGTGGCTGTGCTAGGCATGTGCTGGTGATACTGTGGATGCTTGGGTTTTGCAAATTGAGCTTGTTTGAGTGGTTTTTGAAAAAGTGGGATCTTCCCATATGAAATAGATTCAATTTTAAACTGTCATTTAAACTATGCATTTAAAAGTTTCTGGATGATCACAAAGTGGGCCTTGATACCTTGTTATGAGTACTATCAAGGGGTGCAAAGATCCATACATGTTTCTGTTAAGTTCTGAAAGTTAGAGATAGCCAAAGTAGGCATGGGAGTTAAATTGGCCAAAGTGACCATTCACTTAAATTGTTTGTCTTTGGGAAAAGTTTGGGGATTGTTTAGATGATGTTTATTTCACCTAAGAATCATTTCACAAGCAAAGAAACACATAATCATGGAAATTCAAAGTAATCCAAATTTTAATGCACACACATATGAATGCTTGAAAAAGTTTTTGTTAACCCTATTTTTGGTGATTAGAGTTTGATGATCCAAGTTTAATATTTTTGGGATGTTACAAACCTTACCCCCTTAAACAAAATCTCGTCCCGAGATTTGAAAAAGGACGAAAAAGATTACCTAGGATTTGAAGAGATCGAGAAACTCCGTCCTGATGTGATCTTCGCGCTCCCAGGTAGCTTCCTATTCTATGTGGTTGCTCCACTGAATATTGAGAAACTTGATGCTTCGGGTTCTGGTAGTTCTGAAAGCTTATTCCAAAATATGGATGGGTACTTCGGGATAGGTCAGGTCATCGTTGATCTCTATGGTCCTATGATCAATGTTCTTGAACACTTACGTCTTCTCCGGAACTTCTAGGCACTTGCGAAGTAATGAGATATGGAACACATTGTGCACGGTTGACATCTCTTCGGGTAGTTCCAATTGATACGACACTTCTCCTCGATGGTTCAAAATCTTGAAGGGGCCGATATATCTGGGGGCTAACTTTCCCTTGAGTTGGAAACGCTACATTCCTTTCAATGGCGACACTTTTAGGTATACGAAATCTCCTATGTTGAAGGCAAGGTCTCGACGTCTCTTGTCGGCGTAACTCTTCTGTCTGGATTGGGCGGTCTTGAGGTGCTCACGAATCTTGTGAACCTTCTCTTCTGTTTCTCGTAGGATGTCAGGTCCGAAAATCCGACTCTCTCCTACTTCCGACCAGTTCAAAGGGGTGCGACACTTCCTTCCATACATGAATTCAAATGGGGCCAGTTGCAAACTAGCTTGATAACTGTTGTTGTAAGAAAATTCTGCGAACGGCAGACAGTCTTCCCATTTAGATCCATACTCTAGCACACATGCTCTCAACATGTCTTCGAGTATTTGATTTACTCGCTCTGTTTGTCTGTCGGTGTGAGGGTGATAAGTGGTGCTGAAATCTAGTCGGGTTCCTAAACCTTCTTGGACTTTCTTCCAGAATCTCGAGGTAAACTGAGTTCCTCGATCCTATACGATGTTCTTAGGGACTCCATGCAAACTAACGATTCTAGCGATGTATAACTCTACTAGCTTCGAACTCTGATATGTGGTCTTGACTGGTAAGAAATGGGCGACTTTGGACAATCGGTCCACTATGACCCAGATAGAGTCATTTCCCCTACTAGAAGTAGGCAATCCAGTGATAAAGTCCATTCCAACTGAATCCCATTTCCATTCCGGAATCTGCAATGGTTGCAACAATCCTGCGGGTGTTTGATGTCCCGCCTTGACTCGCTGACATATATCACACTTGGCGATATAGCTTCCGATTTCTCTCTTCATCTTATGCCACCAAAATTGCTCCTTCAAGTCTTGATACATCTTTGTTCCTCCGGGGTGGATAGAATAAAGAGTATCATGAGCTTCCTTCAGAATTACTTCTTTCAACTCAGAATCTGCGGGTACACAAAGCCGTCCTTTCTACCACAGAACTCCTTCTTCGTCTTCGGTGAATCCGAGTACTCTGCCTGTACCAATACGACGCTTGATTCCATCGATACTAGCATTTCCTTTCTGCGCCTCTTTGATCTGGCTGATCAAAGTGGGTTGAAGTTCTATGCTAGCCAAAAATCCTTCACTTACTAATTCCATTCGAAAATCGTCCATCTCCTTGTGCAAACTTGGTTGCTCCTTCAAAATCATGAAGTTCAAGCGGCACGGCAGTCTGCTAAGGGCATCTGCTACCCCGTTGTCTTTACTAGGGTGATAGTGAATGTCCAGGTCATAATCCTTGATTAGCTCAATCCATCTTATTTGTCTCATATTCAGCTCCTTCTGAGTGAATATATACTTAAGACTCTTGTGATCCAAATAAATCTCGCAACGATTTCCCATCAGGTAGTGCCTCCATGTCTTCAGGGCTAGAACTACGGCTGCGAGTTCGAGGTCATGGGTTGGGTAATTCTGCTCATGTTGTTTCAGTTGTCGAGATAGATAAGAGATAACTTTGCCTTCTTGCATTAGCACACATCCGAGACCGATCTTGGATGCATCACAATACACGTCAAAGGGCTTTGTGATATCCGGCATGATTAAGATTGGGGCTGAAATCAATCTTCTCTTGAGTTCTTGAAAACTCGCTTCACATTTGTCCGTCCATTCAAACTTCTTGTCCTTCTTCAGCAATTGGGTCATGGGTATGGCGATGCTCGAGAATCCTTCTACGAACTTGTAGTAGTATCCCACCAATCCGAGAAATGCACGAACTTGGGTTTGGGTGGTTGGGGCTTGCCAATCTTCGACATCTTTCACTTTCGCAGGGTCAACGGCAATTCCTCCGGCTGATACAATGTGGCCGAGGAATCCTACCTCCTGTAACCAGAATTCACATTTGCTAAACTTGGCATACAACTGATGCTGTCTAAGGGTTCCAAGAATGGTCCTTAGGTGTAGCTCATGTTCTTCTTCTAATTTGGAATAAATCAGAATGTCATCGATGAAAACAACGACAAACTTATCCAGGAAGTCCATAAAAATCTTATTCATGAGATTCATGAAATAAGCGGGGGCATTGGTTAATCCAAAAGACATGACAGTATACTCGTATAATCCATATCTGGTGGTAAAGGCAGTATTGGGAATATCCTCTGCGCGAATCTTGAGTTGATGATAGCCTATTCTAAGATCAATCTTAGAAAACACCTTGGCACCGGTCAACTGATCAAACAAATCTTCTATCTTGGTCAATGGGTACTTGTTCTTGATAGTGACATCATTCAACTTCCGATAATCCGTACACAGACGGTTACCTCCATCCTTCTTGTCCACAAATAAGATAGGTGATCTCCATGGTGACGCACTTGGTTGAATCAATCCAAATTCCAACATGGCATCCAGTTTCTTCTTCAGTTCTGCTAGTTCGGACGGGTTCATACTATATGGTCTCTGTGCTATGGGTCCGGTTCCGGGGATTAGTTCAATGATAAACTCGATATCCCGATCTGGGGGCATACATGGCAAAACATCTGGAAATACATCGGGGTATCACAGACTATCCGGACTTGGTCAATGGTAGGTTGGGCTATACTCTTGTTGCACTTGAATTGACGAGGTAAGGTTTCAGATATATGCTCGACTGATACTCCGGCTGTACTGGTCATGGTTATGGCTTTCTTGGCACAGTCAATTAATCCTTTATGTTTGGACATCCAATCCATTCCTAGTACTACTTCCAAACCTTTAGTTCCAAGTACTATCAGATTAGCATAAAATTCTATGCCATGGATTCAGATAGGGACTGCTTTGCAAATTTGCCTAGCCTAGGTGGTTGAACTGGGGATTTGAATAATCATAACATGCTTCAGTTTGGTTGGTTGAATCTTACTAGTGCAGGAAAATTCTTCAGTGACAAATGAATGCGATGCACCAGAATCAAACAACACTCTAGCAAGTATTGAATTAACATAAAACATACCCAGCACGACGTCTGGCGCTTCCTGAGCTTCTTCAGCATGCATGAGAAAAAGACGACCGTTGCGGTTGAGTGAATTCCCAGGGGCAAACCTTATTCCAGGCTGAACACGACGCTGCTGCTGAGCTGGGGCATTTGCATTGGGGGTTGCGGCATTATTCTTGTTGGGGCACTCGTTGGAGTAGTGACCCTTATTTCCACAGTCATAACAAGTCACTTGCGACTTGTCCTTTGCTGCAATAGGCACAACATTGCTTCCAGTCCTCGGGGCAGTGTTGGTGTTGGTGGCAGCATTGTTGTTGTTGAACTTGGGTGGGGCACGGTTGAAATTCCCAGAGTTCCCGGGGTTGTTGTGATTTCCTCCGGGCCTTGGGTTTCCACGGTTGGGATAGGTCGGACGGTTCATCGGGGGTCTGTTGGTTCTTGGGGAAAATCCTGGAGATGGGTTAGGGCGATACTTTGGGGTCTGATGGGTTCCTGGCTGATGCATCATACGACACTTGCGGTTCTCATTGGATTGGTTGATCTTTCCTTCCATCTGGATGGCCGAGTCAACAAGGGCTTCAATATCAACAAAGGGGATATTGACCAACACAGTCTGCATCTCATCGTGCAGACCATTCAAGAATCTCTCCTTCTTCTTGGCTTCAGTGTCGATCTCATCCGGGGCATACCTAGCTAATGACAAGAATTTTTCATGGTATTCCACTACTGTCATCCTTCCTTGCTTCAGTTCTCTGAACTCATCTCTCATTCTCTTGATCAAACCCGGTGGCACATGTGTTCTGCTGAACTTGACCTTGAATTCCTCCCAGGTCATCATCTGTCCTCCGGTCATTGCACGAACGCTGTTCCACCATGCTCTGGCATCTCCGGCTAGATAGTGGGTGGCGAATATAACTTTCTCGTTAGCTTCCACTCCGGCGACTTCTAGGTTATTTTCCATGGTTTGTAACCAATCGTCTGCGTCTAAAGGTTCTTCCGACTTAGTGAAAACAGGTGGGTTGGTGTTCTGGAAATTCTTGATCTTAGATCCATGATTGTCCTGGTTTCCTTGGCCTTGATTGTTGTTGGCCATCTGAGCTATCTGCTGAAGGGTGGCTAAGTTGGCTTGACGTTCGGCTCTTTCAGCTTCGCGGTCAGAAACCAACATTTGCAGGATCTGCAACATCGGGTCCGGGGATGAACCACTTCCTCCGCGAGGCATCTGAAGATTGAGATAGATCATGAGAAAAGAGGGAAATTTCTAAGGTTCAGGGACTTTGAAAAGTTTTTAAAGTTTGACTCTGATTTTATAGCAACTTGCTTTTCATTCATTCATTCATAGCACACGATACAAACACACACCAAAAAACAAGAAAAATAGATGGTTTTAAGAACCATTCTAGAAACTACGATACAGTGGGACCGAATACAACTCACTACGCTAGTGCTCAAGTGCTACTACTCCTTGGAGTCAGTGTAGTCGTCATCCTCATCGTCATCGATGAAGGCGAAATCCTCCCCGTCGGTGAAGAAGTCCATAGCCTGATCCTCCAGAAAATCATCGTCATCGCTGAGATAGGAGTAGGGGTCTCCACGAAGATCTTCTCCGGCATTCTCCCTTTCCTCCAACTGCATGTCTCTCTCGTGGATGGTCTCCTCCAAATCCGAGATACGGTAGCGAAGACGGGCAATGATGCGCTCCTTCTTGTCGAGCTGACGACGGCGAGACTTGCGATCCTTCGCTAGCATGGCGATGGTCTAATACTTGGTCTTGATGATGGCGGACTTGTGGTTGCAGTAGTCACGGCAATTGTCCAATTCCTGCTGACGATCATACATCATGAAGCTAAGGTGGTCCAACTGAGTCTTCAGCTCGGGGTGGTATGGGGCTTCTAGTGGCTATCCCATAGCATCACGCCTTGGACAAAACTCAAAGCGGGTACCCTTGATCTGGTTAATACTTTGCCCACACAGACGGGCAAGAGCTTCCTGCATGGCCCTGACAAGTCCATTGAGCCAGTTGTTTTCTCTTAAGGTGAACTAAATTCCCTCGGCAGTGGGAGGTTCAATCTTTCCTCGGAGACTTGCAACAATTAGCCACTGCAGATCTTATCCTCCTTGATCATTGAGCTGAGCTCCGAAGAACTTGGGGTGCGGACGCTCCATAAGTTCCGAAAGCTGGTCCAAATCCCGCTCAAAGATGAGGTCTCCTCCATTCCCCAACTAGTAAAACTTGCTGTACTTCACGTCCATCTATAAGAATATAGGATGAGTAAGTTAGTAGAGTGATCAAGTGTGTCAAATTTTATGTATTTTGCAAGAGTTGTTGAGGAACATGAATTTTATGAAAGAAACAAGGTGATAAGAATGGGAATAAGTTTTTGTAAATATTTGCTTCCTTTGGTTTTGAAACTAAGTTTTTGAGTCAAACGTCCAGTCTAACTAGGGTCTCCTATGGTCAGGATGGCTCTGATACCAACTGGTCAACACCCGGATTTTTAATCCCAGATGCCCGTTATGCCATACATCGCAATCCCAGGATTACCATTTTTGCGAGACATAACAGATTTGGATACCATAGTACATCATCCATTACAAACCATACATAAGGTCTTACACAAATAAGGATCTCATGATCCAATTCTTAATACAACTCAAGTAGCGGAAATACGTAATAATAAAGGTAGCGTAGGCGAGGCTCCATCTTCGTGATCACAGGCAATGCTGACGATGGGAGATGATCCTAGTTGTCATAACCTTCTTGGGTTCCATCCTCCTGGTACTCCTCTTCATAGTCTGGCCACGGGAATAGCCAGGGACAAAGCCATGAGTACTCTTTAAGTACTCGCAAACTAATACTAACAAGTGAAGGGGTTTTTTGTAGTATGACACTAAGCCCTAGGGTTGTTTTGCAAAAAGCCAGATTTACCTCTACTAAGTTCAGAAGCAAGAAAAGCTAGTTAAAATTTTATAACACCTAAGTGGGAACTTGTATTTCATATCACAACTTTGTTGTGGTCAAGTCAAAGTCTCAATTCATTTCACAAGTCATTTTGAAAACATCTGACAGGGGGAATAGTATGGCCACTCCGACTGTCCATAACCGCGGATGTGGCTATTCGAATAGTTTGACACTCTGCAGAGATTGTACACTTTCAGCACAACATTCGATACGTCCGTCAGGAACAAATCCTGAATTCACCATACTCAATATGCGGATAATAAATCCTAACCTTTCGATTACACGCCGTAGTATAGGCACCTCTCCTGTGAGTTTGGCCTCCCAACCATGACCAACTGTCATCTTGGGTACTGCACAGGTGGAGAATCTTCACAAGGTAGCCTCAGCTCAGACCTTGGCCGTGAGGGAACCAATACTAAGGAATATAAGTTTCCAGTCAAGCCCTACCCAATTCTCGGGTATTGTGGTTGTACGGCAAAATTGGAATGGTATCGCATCCAGACAACCATCAGTTTTATAAAGTACTAAGGCTCATGCCTCAACATTTTCATCATCAAAATCATCTAGTGTTCGGAAACACATGTCAAAACATCTCAGTAGAATGACTCATCATTGTAAGGTTTTCTTAACCATTTTTACCAAGTATTCCCATCTGAAGTTGATCAAGTTTTATGCTTAGCACTAGCATCTAAAAATGGGATAAGTACTAATGAGGGATGGTAAACAAGTGGAGTTTAAACTAAGTACAATCTCATGCCTTAGGGTGACATCAAGATTATCTAGCTTAGGCAAAATTTTATGCTCTTTATGCAACCTTCAATTATCTTTCTAGTATCTACAATTTACTCAAGTAAACTCTAAGTAATAGCCTTGATAAAGAAATAAAGTAGAAAGCTTGTAAGTAAAACTAGGATTGGGGTTATCAAGTGGGTATGATCACATATGCTTCAGGCATATAGTTGGCATGGTAACAAGCAAGTTTTAGCTTGTATCAGTATCAGTATAGGCTTGATAAAGTAGAGTATCTTGCAAGTGTTAGCTTGCCTTGTGCAGAGCAGTGGTTGAAGTTCTCCTCGGCTTCTTCTTCATAGTATCCTCCTTCCTCCTCGTATCCTTGGTCGGTACTAGCGTCTATAAATAAATACGAGGTACACAATCACCAAACAATACTTAACTACTTTCAATCATCACACACAAGGGTTCTATAGATGATCTAGCATCATCACTAATACTACAAGATTAAATCTTTGTCTTATTTCTTTTATTTTTAGAAAAGTAATTTCTACTCATTGAAAAACTACTTAAGATTTAATATTCTCCAAACCAAACATGGGATCATATTGACACATGTCATCACCACATATTTCAGTACATGGGAATGTGATTTAAAGTGGTGTCACAATTTAATAAGATTTAACCTTTTATTTTAAATAAAAATAAGTGACTATAAATGCCTATGTGGCATTCTTTTATTACTCGAACATTATTTCTGTAAGTAAACCCATATGTTTTTATATATTATGAAAGGTATGATCAAATGTGATTTTTGAGAGTTGGAATCAACTCAAAAGCTATTATGGTTGAAATTTGAAAAATGTTTGAATGCAAAAAAGCTTCTGACTTGTTATTTTTACCAAGGGTGATCCATAGATCCAAATTATTGGAATCCAACGCGCTTGGATTCAGCATTTCAATACCTTTCTCACAAAAATTGGTTTCATTCAATTTGGTTCACTGAATCGAGCTGGGTTGATTTTTAAAATTAGGTATAGAACTGAGTTTGAATATAAATAGAAAAAGCTAATTTCAAACAGGTGGGCTGCGCGGGAACTGCTAATGGGCCGGTCCAGTGTCACTCTGCAGCGCGGGGCACAACTGACAGGGGGGCTCTACTGGTCAGCGACTCTTAACTCGCGAAGCGGTACGGGGCAATCTCATCTGCACGATCTAAGTCTAATCGAACGGCTGCTACTCATCGTCCACGTCGGGTGGCGCCGGCGAGACAGAAACCTAAGGCGGCAGGTGGGGGTCGTGGGAGGCTCACCGGGGCTCATGCGAGGGTCGGCGATGCGGGCGAACGACGAAGTCGACGACGGCGATTCTCCTAGGACCGGCAGCTCCTCCTGGGGTGGATGAAATCGACGGATCCTCTTCTCCTCTGCAGCAGCGAGCTCCGGCCAAATTCCGGCGATGCGCTGCTCGCCTTGCTCCAGCTAAGGGGTGGAACGATCAGTGAGGTGAGGGGAGTGAGATGGTGTGCTTCAATCGGCTGGGGGTGGCCTCCTTTTATAGGCCCGACGGTGAGACGGAGAGGGATGGGCAGGCGACGGTGGCGACACGGCTACGGGCGGCTAGAGGCATGACCGAGGGTGGCGATCGATCAGTGGTCGCCTGGCGATGCTCTAGGGCTTTAATGCGCATGTAGGGGCGGTGGCAAATGGTCGGGAACGTGCGGTGCTCTGCGAGGCAGAGGCGGCGAACTCTGCGGCGAGCGGTGGCTACGGGGCACGGGCGGTGAAATGGGCATGTCTGGCGGTCTCCTGGGATGGTGGGGTGCATGCTGGCAGGCGGCGAGGGCTCGAGGTGGTCGGGTTGCATGGGAACGGAGCGTGATCTGCGGCGCGCGTCGGCATGGTCGACAGCGGCACGGGCGCAGCGTTCCTGGCGGTTCTGGGCGTTGTCTTCGAGCTAGGGCTGGTCGAGAGGGGGTGGTGAGGCATGGGCTACCTCCCAGACAAGGTTGGCACGACTAGTTCTTCTCCTAGCTTGTTGTCTACACTGGGGTGACATGGGTGCTCTCGGCTTGTTCACCATTGATGATATTGGCGAGTTTACAGTGGTGCTAGAGCTTAGTTAAGTTTGCTAGATGATCTAATGAGGCTAGTGTAACCAGAGAGGGAACAAGGTTGGCTCAAATCACTGCTCCAAATAGTGTTTTTGATTTTGTTTGATTTGCATCTGCAACCTGTTTGATGAAATGGCCGCATGAACTCAAGTTTTAAATTTTGAAAAGATTTTTGGTGGGTGTGCTAGGCATGTGCTGGTGATACTGTCGATGCTTGGGTTTTGCAAATTGAGCTTGTTTGAGTGGTTTTTTGAAAAAGAGGGATCTTCCCATATGAAATAGTTTCAATTTTAAACTGTCATTTAAACTATGCATTTAAATGTTTCTGGATGATCACAAAGTGGGCCTTGATACCTTGTTATGAGTACTATCAAGGGGTGCAAAGATCCATACATGTTTTTGCTAAGCTTTGAAAGTTAGATATAGCCAAAGTAGGCATGGGAGTTAAATTGGCCAAAGTGACCATTCACTTAATTTGTTTGTTTTGATTTGTTTGTCTTTGGGAAAAGTTTGGGGATTGTTTAGATGATGTTTATTTCACCTAAGAATCATTTCACAAGCAAAGAAACACATAATCATGGCAATTCAAAGTAATCCAAATTTTAATGCACACACATATGGATGCTTTCATATTTTTAATTGGAAAAGTTTTTGTTAACCCTAATTTTGGTGATTAGAGTTTGATGATCCAAGTTTAATATTTTTGGGATGTTACAATATGGCTGCAGATGCAAATGCCATAGCAAACGAAGATCACGCATCTACGACGATCGCGACATACCCGACATGGTTGAGGCTGGCTACGCCGAACGCCGCCATGACAATAACCACAACAGCGGAGGATACCACGGAGGCAACTTCCATGATGGAGGACGCCCAACACAAACATGGCAGCGTCGCGGCCGTGAGGATGAACCCTCGGCATACGACAAGTTGTCGGGTTCCTGCACCATCCACTTCTACATCGACAAGAAGGATGGCAAAAAGAAGGTCAGCCACATGCTCAAGGATTGTCGCGAGTTCCAGAAACTCAGCGAGGGCCTCACCGAAATGCGACGCTAGATCGTGAACCCTGGGTTTGGACCCGCACCAGGTGACATCGCACATGGATCTCCTTGTAGAACCCCGGGTAAAACCACTACTAGAAAACCACATGTGTTTTACTTTGTGCATCATCATGACATCATCAACATGCATATCTGTAAAACCATATATTGTTTTCTACTTTACATCTTCTCTTTACATTCAAATTATATCTCTTACTATTTAAATCATGTAAAGATGTTTTCCAAAATAATTTAAACAAAAGAACATAAAACAGAAAATATTTTAAATATATATAAAAAAACCAGACCTAAACTGGCCAGGCCCAAAAGGCCCAACCGGTGGAAACCCTAGACCAACCAAACCCAACCCTATCTACTCCCCACTGCCGCCGCCACCCGTGGACCCGGCCCCATCGCCCTTAACCCGACGCTCCCAGTCAACCACCTTCCGCGTACACCAAGCCTCTACCGATAGATCCCTGGCCCCACCCGCGTCCCCGTCCTCCTATCGATCCCCACCCCGCACCCCGTGCCTTCCTCGTCGCTCTCCTCTGTTTCCCGAGCCAAGCCCCGCCGCCACGAGTGACGCGCGCCCACCGTTGCCGAGTTCATAGACCGCCACCGTGATGCCGATCTCCGTCGCCCCGCCTTCCTGTCTGCCCGAACTCGATCACCGCCATGGCTCTCTCTCCGGTGCCCTCGCCTCACCGACCCCGCCGCCGAGCCGGCCACCTCAGCTTCGTCGTCGCGGGCTTCGTCCCCTCCCTCTGGCAGCAGCGGGAATTCTCTTCAGGCCGCGCCCGCGAGCAAGCACCGCGCCCCTCCTCTGCCCTGCAATCCTCTGAGCGCTGCCGTCCTCTGCTTCGTCTCCGGTGCCGCTTGATCTGCCTCCATATATCTCCCGCATGCGCGTGCCGCCGCTCTCCGCCAGGCCGAGCCGCCTCCCCGAGCTCCCTCGTCTCCCTGCTTCCCCCGCTCGATGCTGCAGCACCGGCCGCCTCATTCCGTCCTCTGACTCCTTTCGCTGTTGACTGTTCCTCTCCTAGGAGCCTCCCAGTCCTTTGCCTACGACCGCCGCCTTCCGCATGGTCGCCGCTAACCATCGGGCTTGCCAGGTTGTTTCTGGCATGGCCCTTGCAGTCGACTCCCAGGCCCCCAGAAGGTGTTTGGTAAAATGTTTGTACAGAACCTGTTCACTCACGGCATTTTATCCCTGTGTCTTGCACTCGCGTTTTGATGATGTGTTGTACTGAAGATGGCACATCGGCCCTCCAAGATCTGTCCTGATGATGTACGCGCATGGTGTGGCGTGGACGGCGATCGTGTAAAGTTGCACGATGCCACCCGAAGAGTACCGGAGCGCGTGAATATCTTTGTTCCCAATTTTCGCCAATATCCTGTGAAGACTACCGACACCGAAACCGAGTACACCTTCGCTAGTTGAAGTTGGAGACCTCCAAGGTCTTCTTCCCAGAACCGTCAAGCACTCCTACACGGATCGAAGGCCGAACCCGAATGCCGTCCTCGGAGTTCGAGCCCAACCCCGAACCCCCAAGATCGTCGAGCCCCCATATGTGTGATCCTCTTTTCCGAGACCCCTATTTTATAAATGAGATATACTTGTTGCATTTGATTTGTTCATGCTTGCATACATATGTTGTGGTTTGGGGACATTATGTCGATTCACTTCATAATTAATTATGGAGACCATATGTGGATTTTTCTAGTCTTATATTGGCCCCATTTAAATTTGTGTAGCGAACCAAGTGCTATATTTTGCGTTGTTAATACAACATTTAAAATGCGGGGTATCTAAACAACATGAACCATCTAAATAAATGTCGAGACCTCGGTTGCATTTAATATTGCCTAATCGCATCGCATCTTTGCCATGTCATACATGATACATGCATCATGCCCGATCTTCTGTCGTAGTATTACATAGTGCATCCATTGTTTCTTCTAGTGCTTTGATTCTTCACTGATTAGGCCGATGAGTTGATGCGAGTGTGGACCTGATCTTCAGATGAACCTTCAGAAATGTTTTTAAGGCGAGTATTCTCCACAAAGTAGTTTGGGGCTTTATTACTATCCTGTACTTATGCCATGTTTTACTGCTTTATTTACTATTGCGCGTGGAGCGCTTGTACTTTTTTGGATCGCGACATGATTTCACGGTATCGACAAGCCTAGTCACACTTTTGGGTTCCCAGTCGTTTACAACCGCTCTCGCAAACCTCTGGGTCCGTCTCGGAGCCGGCGAACTTCGTAGAGGGTAGCTTGGTGGGGTGGCCCCCTGAAATATTATATGAATCTTGCGATTTCTTTGTCATGATGCCTCGTTGGGTTTTCATTTGGTTTTTCCGAGGTTGATCGTGCGTGTGTTGCTATTTGTGCCCCCTGCAGGGTAAAACTTTCTGAAAGCCGTGTCCGCAATTATGGATGACTTGGAGCACAGTATCTCGATCATAGACAACTATAACTAAAGTAGTGCTATAAATTTGACTTTATAATGACTAGTAATCAGCTTCACTACAACGGAATGGCTAAATAAAAGTATCAACAACTGCTGGGTTTGGGATATCTCATGCTATTTGTATCTGACTAGTAAGTGTCGCAACTACAACGGAATGGTTAACTAAAACTGCCTACTGCTTATTATACCAGGATGACTCATGCTACCTATATCTGACTAGTAATTGTTGCAACTATAATGGAATGAATGAATAAAATTGCCAATTGTGTGAGTTCCTCGGTTGACTTCCTCGTTTGGTATCGAGGGAGAAATACCAGGATGGGTATGTTTGGTGGTAGTATCAGGATGGTTTTGAATAGGTCTTTCTTATCTCTCTCTGATAGCCGACAGTTGTATCGAGTCTTTATTGGTTTTTTAGCGCATGCTTCGCTGCCGCTTCAGTCCACCATACCTATGTAGGTGAGGACCGCCGAATTCTAGTCACGCCGTGTACTGGCCTCAGTACCGACCGCTCTCTTTTTTCCTTTGCCCTTTGACGACACCCCTTTTTTTTAGCAGGTTTTTAGATCGACGTCGTTAGCAGGGTTACCCTTCCGTCTTGGCCTGTGCAGGGTTATGGACGTCATTGGTTATTCTTCAGGGATCTTAGCTCAATTTTCATCTTGTCCATACTCGGACGCTGTATTGTTTCAAGGTGATTTGGATCTTTGTACTGTATATTTGTATTCTTGACTCATGGAGTCGTTGTTGTATATATCCGTTCTATGGGTTCCATCGTGGACTATTGTGTAATGATATTACTTCGTTTTCCACCCACACGCAAGTGCCTGGTGGGCACCTCTGAATCCTTTCTATGCGGGTTTGGCGGGAATCGCTAAAACTTGCATAGGGCCGATCCGTGGGTGTTACACTCCTCCACCACCACCCGTGGAACCGTCGAGTCCAGCAATCGCACCAGCGCCAAACAATGGCAACAGGCGGATACCCACCGCCAAAAGGATCCCTCATGATCCATAAGGGACGTCCTACCAATAGGGTGCAAAAGAAGATCACTCGACAGGTCAGCCTCGCTGTAACCGCTCCGCCCGCCATCCCTGAGTACCTCGGTGGCTCGGAGTCCTGCATCACATTCGACCGTTCAGATCATCCCTGCCAGATCCCTCGCCTAGGCCATGCTGCCCTGGTGCTCGAGGAGCAGATCGGAGGATTCGAGATGAGCCGCGTCTTCATGGACGGCAGCAGCAGCATCAGTCTGATGTTCACCAGCACCCTCGTAGAGATGCGGATCCCGCTATGCAGCCTGGAACAATCCGATACAACGTTCCACAGCATAGTCCTAGGGAAGGGCATATATCCCCTGGGAAATGGCTCGACGTCATCTTCGGCAATCCCAAAAACTTTCGGTGTGAGCGGCTCGAGTTCGAAGTGGTGGATTGGCCATCACAGTACCACGCCATCCTCGGGCGTGTGGCGTTCGCAAGATTTCTAGCAGTACCGCACTACGCGTACCTTCTGCTCAAGATGCCAGGGCCCAAGGGCGTCATCACAGTCCAGGGGAGCTTCACCCGATGGGACCACTGCGATAGAGACTTCAACAGAATCTCCCAGTCGTTCGGTATGCAAGAGGAGATCACGAGGCTCCGAGAGGTGACAGACAATGGGGAACCCCCAGCCGCCAGGCAAAACTCACCTGACATGTCATTTAACTCCACAGTCAACAGAAAAAAGGTGTAGGTCCACCCAACCGATGCCTCCAAGACGGCGCTGATCGCCAACGACCTTAGCCCCGCATAGGAAAGCGCGCTTGTCGAATTCCTCCGTGAGCGCTGGGAAATCTTCGCCTGGTGTCCTGCGGACATGCCAGGAGTTCCCAGGGAATTCACTAAGCACGCACTCAATCTGTTCCCGGACGCAAGGCCGGTCAAGCAGTCGATCCGATGACTATCCGAACCACGAGCAGAAGCAGTTGAATCTAAGTCAACAGACTCCTCGACGCCAACTTCATCTGAGAAATCAAGGAGAGCGAGTGGTTAGCCAACACTGCGCTAGTCCCCAAAAAGGACACGGACATCCTTCGGATGTGCGTAGACTTCACGTTGCTTAACAAGCACTGCCTCAAGGACCACTTCCCTCTACCACGGATCGATCAGATCATCGATTCGACTGCATGTTGCAAGAAGCTCTCCTTCCTCGACGCCTACTCAGGCTACAACCAGATTCGACTAAAGGTCGAAGATCAGGAGAAAACGACGTTTATCACGCAGTTCGGGGTGTTCTGCTACAACACCATGCCCTTCGGGCTAAAGAACGCAGGCGCCACGTACCAGAGGTGCATGCAGGTGAATCTGAAGAACCAGATCGGTCGCAACATCCAAGTCTATGTCGATGACATAGTCATCAAGACCAGGGAATCCAAGACGCTGATCAACGATCTCCACGAGACGTTCGATAATCTTGATCACTACAAGATCAAGCTGAATACAGAAAAGTGTGCCTTCGGCGTCCCATCTGGTCAACTACTCGGCTACTTCATCTCCCAGCGAGGAATCAAAGAAAATCCGAAGAAAATCCGGGCCATACTGACCATGGAGAAGCCGAAGAACATCAAAGGTGTCCAGCAACTAGATAGGCGCATCGCGACGCTGAGCAGATTCATCAGCCGCATGGGAGAGAAGGCCCTACCTTTCTACCAGCTGCTATGAAAAACTCATAAGTTCGAGTGGACACCCGAAGTAGATGAAGCATTCGAAGCACTCAAGCGGCTGCTCTCCACCTCGCCTGTCCTGGTCACGCCCAAGGAGCGAGAACCACTGCTGCTATACATCACAGCCACACACCAGGTGGTAAGTACCATAATCGTGGTCAAACGACCCAAAGATGGCAAGACCCATGGGTTCCAACGCCCAATCAACTACCTCAGCGAGGTACTGATGCCAACAAAACATAGGTACCCTTACTACCAGAAGCTCGCCTACGACGTGTTCATGACGGCTCGTCGGCTGAGCCACTACTTCCAGGAGCATCAGATAATGGTTGTCAACGAGGCACCACTGTCCAACATCTTGAATAACCCCGAAGCCACGGGACGCGTAGCCCTGTGGGGTATCGAGCTATCCCCTCTAGACATAGTCTACAAGGGCGCAAGACGATCAAATCTCAGGTCCTCCCCGACTTCCTCGTCCACTGGATGGAGCTCCAGCTGCCAGACACCCCGGACATGACGCAGTCATGGACGATGCACTTTGACGGCTCCAAGCGTGAGGCCGGAGCAGGAGCTGGCGTCATACCGACGACCCCGCAAGGCGATAAGATGAAATACGTCCTTCAGATGAAATTTCGCGCCTCCAACAACGAGGCCGAATACGAGGCCCTCATCCACGACATGAGGATGGCAAAGATCTACGGCGCAATGCGCCTAATCATTTACGGTGACTCAAACCTCGTTGTCTAGAAGACAATGAACGAATGCGACGCTCACGCCACCAACATGATCGCGTACCAGGCGCTCTACAACTCACTCGAAGGAGACTTCGACGGTTGCGAGCTTTGGCACGTTGGACGGGAAAGCAACGGGGAAGCTGACAGGCTCGCCAACATCAGCTCCACATGCGCACGTGTGCCACCAGGTGTGTTCCTCGAACAAATCTGCGTACCCTCTATCAAAAGAAAATTCCCCAAGGGATCAGCCGAAGAGGCAGAACACTCCGGGGCTGCGCCACCCTAAGGAAAGGAAGGGCCCGAAAAGATCGACACAGAGGCCGAGCTCGTCAGCCTGATGCAGGTCATGGCGACGAGGAGACATGGACGCAGCCGTACCTTCGGTACCTTCTAAACAAGGAACTGCCTGACGACCCGACAGATGCCTGACACATATCTTGCCGGTCCAAGGAATTCACTCTCCACAATGGAGAGCTGTACAAGCGCAGCATTTCGGGTGTGATCCAAAGATGTGTCACCATCGGTGATGGCAAAACCATCCTCCAAGACATCCACGAAGGCATCTGCGGTCACCACACAGGCAGCCGTGCCCTCGTCGCCAAAGCTTTGCGAGCTGGATTCTACTGGCCAACGGCCATGAACTATGATAAGGACATCGTCCGAAGGTGCAACGACTGCCAAAGGTTCACGGACAAGCCACACGCACCAGGATCGGAACTCAGGCCCATACCACTGGCCTGGCCCTTTTCTCAATGGGGCCTCGACATAATCGGAAAACTGCCAAAGTCCTCACTAGGAGGCCACGTCTTCCTCCTGGTCGCAGTCGACAAATTCACCAAGTGGATCAAGGCCATGCCCGTCACCAACCAAAGCGGCAAAACGGCCGTTAAGTTCTTCGAGTCCATAGTCTACAGTTTTGGCGTACCGCACAACATCATCACGAACAATGGATCGAACTTCATCTCGAGCGAATTCCAGGACTTCTGCGAGGGCCTCGGAATCAACATATCATACGCCTCGGTGGCGCACCGGCAGACCAACAGGCAGGTCAAAAAGGCCAACGGCCTCATAGGTGGAGGCATCAAGAAACGCCTGCTCATCCCACTCGAAAGGCTTGCGGGAGCCTGGGCATAGGAACTACCCTCTGTCCTCTAGAGCTTACGCACAACGCCGAACAGCGCAACTGGCTTCACACCTTTCTTCATGGTGCACGGAGCCGAAGCTGTACTACCTGCCGAGGTACGCCACAAGGCTCCATGGATCGTCGCCTACAACGAAGCCAAATCAATGGCCGCACTCGAAGACGCCGTCGACACACTCGACGAGGCACGCGATATTGCCGCGGTTCGCTTAGCGGTCTACCAGCAGAGCCTCCTCAACTATCACTGCTGATGGCTGCGACCAAGGTCCTTCGTCGAAGGAGACCTCGTCCTACGACTCAAGCAAGAGCGGCTGAAAAAGCTCGAGTCACCCTGGGAAGGACCCTACATCGTCACAGAAGTCATCCCAGGCGGCGCCTATCTCCTAAAGGACATCGCGTCAGGAGTCGAATACTCCAACCCCTGGAACGTCGCGCGTCTGCGACGCTTCTACCCCTAGTTATCCCTTTACTTTCAATAAGGCTACTCAGCCAAGGCTACTCAGCCGAACAATGTACCTCCTCGATTATGATATGAATAAAAGCTAAGTGTCCTGCCTGAATATCTCTTTTACCTTACATTACTTTTTGCTATAACACACTCGGGCACTGAGAATAACGCATGTAACCTGAGTAGCCGACCATGTCAGGCTAACGAAAAGGACATGCATACAACAAAAGCACCACGTGCTAGCACAAATAAACTTTACAGAAAAGGGCATAACAAGCCCACTCGAATATATACAAGTTTTACATCTATATTTTTACAGGGTCTATCTATTCTGAAGAATCACGTGCACCCGATGCTCGAAAAGATCCACGATCTCTTCGACATATTGCCTAATAGCCGCATAATGCGGGCGCATGTCCCAAAGGCCACCATCTGGTCGAAGAGGCAGCCCAGCCGCCCCCGCCGCAAGATCGACATCAGGGTCATGCAGCCGAACAAGTGAAAGGGCAGCTTTCGCCCCTTCCACCAGCTAGTGACGCACCAACTCCCTCATGTGACTCACGTGTCGAAATTTCGACAACAAACCCCAAAGGATGGACGGTGCCTCTTATAGAGGGAACATGGCGTACAAAATCGACGGGAGGGAAGTCTTCACCTGCCTCAACACCCGCGACACCTGATGAATGTGATCCTGCATTGTCGCAAGGACGGTGGCCCGGTCACGGTCCATCCAGAAAAAACCTCCAGCTTCCATGTTCTGCTGGGTCAAGAAGTTGATCCAAACCACAACGCGCTCCTTCTCGTCCCTCGGAACAAGGTTGGCACCTGCAGAAAACTCAGAATAAGGTGACGCGACAACAAGGTGCATCGGAAAACGAGCGGTAGCTCAAGAAAACTCACACTGAAGTTGCTCGCTCAACTACCGTAGCTCCCCCATCAGATACTCCTCCCTGGCGGTAGCCCGCTCAGCCTTTGACTTCCACACGTCCGCGTGGCCTAGAACGCCAAGGATCTCCTTCTCCAAGCTACGGACGTGGTCACAAAGAAAAACAAGCTGCAACGCATCATCCAACAATGGTCGTGGATCTGGAGCAGTCGAAGTACCAACGAGTGCACCACCCGAAGGACCCTAGAAAGCAAACAAGCAAGGAGATAAACATCACAAACATATCTGAAGATAGCTAGAAAAAGTAACTTATATACATTAATGGCCACTGCGTGGCACAAAGAAAGATGGTTCAGCAGCAAAAGTACATATTACAAAAGGAAGAAGATATACTATCCTAAACTACAGCAACAAAGCCAAGACAACCGCATCTGGAGTGGCCTCAGAGCCAGACTGCCTGCTCCTGGCCTCCTCCTGCTGCTTCGCCGCGTATCGCGCCAGTAGATCAATAAGCTTTGGCCCATACCGCTTACAGCGGGAAGCGAAGGGAGCGAAGACTACCTCTGAGCCGTCTAGAGCCACTGGCATCTGGGAGGTGACGTGCGGCAGATCCAGCTCTACTCCGGACGCCATAGCCATGGCCAGACCCATGGAGGCGCCGATGCCTTTCTGCTTACGCTTGTAGGCCACAGGAGCATCCACTGACAGCGCATCCGCTAGAGCATCGACATCCTCAAGAGAAGCGCCCTTGGGAACGATCTCCTTGTAGAAGCGCTGGAGCACCTCTTTGGGCTTCACCAGAGAACCACCAGCAGTGCCGCAACGATCTTCGACTGCTGTGGCGGCATCATCCAGAATGCTCCCATGCTCCAGTGCACCATGATCAAACGCGATGCCTGAGCATCTGAGAAAAGAAGAGAAAACAAGAGACGCATAAGAACGAGATATGGAGCAGCCGAAAAGCAAGGAAAAATCAAATAAACTAACCAGAGAAAGCCTTGGCTGCAGCCATCAGCATGTCGGCCATCTCCTTCTCACGAGAGGCAGCTGTAGCAGCTAGCTCCCTCTCGTGATCAGCAGACTCCTTCCGCAGGCGCTCTTGATCCTCGGCGGCACCAGCCACCTCCTTCTCCAGCCGCTCCTTCGCCTCAGCAGCATCTGCAGCCTTCTGCTCCGCTCGACCGAGGCTCTTGTAGAGAGCGTCTAGCCGACGAAGGGCCATATTATTTTCATCTGCACATGCCAAGAACAAAGGGTCAATCGAAGCAAAGAAACAACCAAAACAAGCAACAGATGATCAAACTACATACCTCAAAGCTGCTGCATACTGGCTTCTAGCGCCAGATGCTGCTGGATGAGAAGGTTCGCGCTGTGCACAAAGGGATGTAAGAAGAAGCAGAATCAAACAATCAAGAAAACATTATAAAAAGGGCTCGGGGGATGTGCCCCGAAAAGAGAGAAAGATCCGACAAAACAATCCGAAAAGGGCTCGGGGGATCCCCCTACAAAAAAAGGAGCAGAAAACTTACGTGCTTAGATGGAGACTCCGAAGGTCCACCATGAGTCTTCTGAGTAACAACCACCCGAGCCTCTTACGGAGAGGGATTCAGAGCGCCATCCTCAGAGTCGGCCACCATCTGAAAGGTAGGGGCCGTCGGCTTCAATTCCCCTATGGCCTCCTGAGTGCCCTCATCAAGAGAGCCCTCCGAGGAGTGGCTGCAAGAAAAGTATTGATCAAGAACTGGCGGCTGCGGCTCCATCACTCGAAGGGTCACAGCCGGATACGGTGCGGATGAAGCACCATCATCCTCGCCATGCCGCTCAAGGAAGGACCGGCCCTTCGGAGTTGGCGGGGTAGACGCGTCTGACGATTATCTACGCGATCGCTTTCGGGTCTGACTCTCGCTCGCCTCAGGAGCATCCGCAGTTGACGACTGAGCGGGAGGAAGCTCAGACTCAGAGTCCACCCCTCATTGTCTGATGCCTCCCTATATTTCTCAGGCAGAGGAGGTGTAGAACCCGTAACTGGATGCGCTGCAAGCAAAGATGACAAACAAGACGTGAGAAACCATAACAAACAAGAAGCACACAGAAAAGCACATCGCGCACGGACAATCTTCACCTTCGATGCCCCCGGCAGGTCCTCACCAGCATTGTACTTCAGCACAGGACGAAGGGCCCTATCAAGATCACCCGAAGATAATTCTTCGGATGACACTCTGGTGGGATCACTGGGGCCGGCGTAGAGAAACATCGGGTGCGCCCTGGCTTGGAACGGCTGCACCCGACGCTTGAGGAAGGTGCGGATGATGTCGACTCCGTTGACCTCCTTGCCTGGCACCAGTTGGAGAGCCTCCACTCACTTGTAGAGCATCTCCACCTCCACCACTTCGCCCTCCAAGATGTGGTTCTTCCACGATCTCTTCAGAACAATCTTCTGCTCGGAGTTGAAGGGATCAAGGCCAAATTTCTGACCTTCCAGCTTGACATCGCAGATCTAAAACCACTAGCGACGCCAATACTAAACGGACTCACAAATGGAGAAGGAGAAAAACTTGATAAAGGGATGAACAGAAATGCTGCAGCCGCCGAGTGGATAGAATCCGCAGGTGCCGGACTGCCTCTTCACGGAATAGAGTTTCCGAGGAGACCAAAGTGTGGCTCGATGCCAAGCCAGCACTCGCAAAGCTTGATGAAACACGCAATGTTAAGAAGGTAATTGGGAGACAGATGATGAATCTAAATCCCATAGAGGAAAAGGATCCCACGAAGGAACTCGTGGGCACAAAGCAAAAAATTGCGAAGAATAAAGGCAACGAAGTTCACCAGAAAACCCACGGGTGGGCGAGGGATTACCTCATCGCCGGGGATCTTGATGTCCTCCTTGTTTTGCCAATATGTGTAAGGGCATCACTTCATTAAGGGGTCATGAAACTCGACACAACCTCTTAGCATTAAAGAGTGTGATACTTTAAGTGGAACAGATAGAAGTTAATTAATGCCTCTTGATCTGCAGATTACAACACTTTGACCTGGTCCTAGATATGACGAAGTACTGGAGTTTGTTTCTCCTAGACATTTCTAAATGGTTTGTCTTGACGGACCACAAGAGTATCTTGCATCGGAAGACACCAATGCAGATAACTACTTGGCTACCAATTGGTAGTCAAAGGTCAGAAAAGAACAAGGGGAGAAGAACATGCTCAGGATGGAATCCCAAGATGTGGGTACATAAGTCAACAACCTTCCTAAAACAAATGCATAGAAGAGGTAAGGTGTGGCAGAGTCATGAATATAGATGTGAGACTCTCGAGGAGTACTCTTGTCGTGATCTTTTTGGTTCCATTAAAGAACATCTGCCATGACATGTGGTAGGGGAAGTCCTTCATTGTCACAATTCAATCGCAACAAAGACCACAAGCTTGAAGGCTATACTAGAAGGTACTAGCCATCCTGAGGTAATGTATGAACATTAACGACAGAGGTCAACAAAAGGGATCTTGGGTTAAAGGTCAGCTTCATGTACAAGATTCACAACACTAGAATCCAGCACAATCAGGGATCTTTGGTTCAAGTCCAAAGGTTAAAACCCGAGAAAGAAGTAACTACTACTTGAGTGACATGACGTACACTGCAAGATAGCAATCACGAGGTAGCTTCCAAAAGAAGAAACGACTTCTGAAGTACCCAAACAAACAAAAAGGAGGCACACGAGGCGAAAGGAAACCTCAAAGCCTAGAACAGAAAACTAAAGATCCAACAATATAATATTGTGGTTCCAAAAGATAGGTGAGTTCATGATAGAAAGGAATCTCTCAGATGAACAAGAGCAAAGAGGAACAAGGGATACACAACACACACAACTCTAGAGAACTCAACACTAGGTCAACTGGTTAAGAAACGTCATGCCCAGAAGGCACCTAAGCTTTGAAAGACTAGAAGAGATATCAAAAGTTTTCCAAAATCAACACCAGATAAGATAACCTAGAGTTAGAGCAAAACTATATAAGAAGAAAAGAAGCATACTAGAGTTTTCGCAAATACTTTTCAGCTTTTAAAATAGTTTTCACAAACACTAGACTCAACATCGACCAATAGCAAGGTTTTCCTACGGTCGGTACTGCTCTGATACCAAGAACTGTGACACCCCCGGGATCAGGGCTAAACAAATCCCAGACCTCCGTCTGAAATAAGCTTAACCTTGAGCTCGAGAATATCCAGTGAAGAATCGGTAACACAGAAGTGACCCTACGACACAAAATTTAGTACAGCAAGCTCATATCTAAGCAGAGAACCAAATTATTACAAGCAGAGGTCACTGACCAAAAACACCAAACAACGGAAGGCAAATTATGCTATTAAGTATAGCAAACTTAACAACTGGCCTAAGAGGCCTGAAGCATAACGATGACGTCCCAGCCCATAGATTCCAGGCTGCCGGCCGGGAACCCCAAGCTACTCGTCGATGTCGATGTACTATAGAACTCGTCTTCAGGTGAACACTTACTCTGCCAAAAGTATCAACAAAGCAAGGGTGAGTACAGGGTGTACTCTGCATGACTTATGGCTGGTGGAGCTGTTTTGCATAAAGCCATCTTTGTTTATAAACAAGATAGAGGAGAAGCTCGTCTAATCAGAGTATTTTCAAAGGGGATAAGAGAGATAGACATCTTCAAAAATATTGATCATCATCTTTTGATATCCACAAATCATCATCATCTGAACCCTATCTAGGATCACCCCCTCGTACCCATGAGGAAGCATCCTTAAGCACACGTTGATCTGACAAGTTTTATGATTAGGTTCAAGTTCTATATGATCTTAGAATCTAGTCACCAAGCGTTCATAACCGTGAACACGACTTTTTGAAAATATTATTACCCTGCAGGGGTGTACAACTTTACCCACACGTACCAACCGACTCTTAATGCCAAGCTATTAGCCCTCTTCCTTGAAAGACTGGCAGAAGGTGGTTGGCCACGACCTTTACCTTGCTTTCGCCGAGACCATGAGTCACGCAATAAGTATGGTTCCGCCGTAACAGGTCAAATCCTGAAGTCGGTACTTAAAGATGTGGGGCGAGGTTGGTTAACAAGGGCTCCATCGACCCCAAGCAACCCTGGCCACGCTTACCTACCTGTTATGAATGCACCAACTTTACCCGGCAAATCTTTCAAAAGATTGTCTATGCATATGTCTAATGGAACGCCCGAACTATGTGACTCATGGAATCTACTAGGCAAGTTAATCAGGCGAGGGGTTCCCAAGCCCCGTGTGGTTGTACGCTCGTCTCGGTTCCAAAGGCAAGAACTCAGTTCCTAGTGGTGGCGAGCATGGGACTAGAAAAAACACATCCCACCGTGGCCTCCCATACAAGCCTTAGCATATTTAATCTGATATCACCTCTGATATCATCTCATCACGTTCTCCTGTCATACTAGATTCCCTGCATCTGATACATCATCTGGATGGACCAGAACTGATAGCTATGCATGGCTAAGCAGACACAGATATAAGCTCGAGCAATGCACACACGCCGAACCTAGTTATTCTAGGAGCAGTGGATCAGGTAAAGTAAGCTCAGGGAGTAATGCAATAGATAGGATACTCTATCTATCGATAAAATACCACCGTAGAATCATATGCAACATGGCAAGAGTAGAAATGCTTTCGAAATCATAGGATTATATCATGGTGGGGCTATGCTTGCCTTTGCCAGTTGATAGCAGATAAGCAGATCTTTGAAAGCCTTCGTCTTGACTTGATTATTGTTGGTCAAGTATTATTCGTCGATCTTTGATCTTCGATGGTTTGGATCTTTGGCTTCGATCTCGATCTCGATCTCGTATTCTACCGAGAAGAACCAAACACCGGAAAGAAAGGGAAACAATCAACAATGGCATCGATTCAATGCTCAAACAAGAATGATGATATGTCAAGTTGAATTGCATTGAATTGAAACCCTAAAACATGCTCAGAAATTTAATCGGGGTTTCGAGGGGCGCAAACCCTAATTCGGGAAAACTCTGGAGGCATATGAGAGGGGTTGATTAGTGTTCTAATTAAACTTGTCATTTAAGTTGTTGAACAATGCATGATTATAGCTTAAATAGCTAGGTTTTATTTTTCTGAACATTTTGATATATTATTCATATTTTTCTGACTTATAAATCATTAAATATTGAATTTACAAGTTTATAATAATTTCTGAAATTAAAACAAAAAGGGCAATTACTTTTTACACCGGGGCAATGCAAACCCACATTGGCTGACAGAGGGGCCCGGAGCCACCTCAGCAGCCACACACACAAAGTAGCTCAGGGGCATTTTGTTACCGGGGCAGAGGCTGCCCACTCCTACTGACGGGTGGGGCCAAGGCAACGTTGGCATGCCACGCAGGCGCCACGCGGGCCTCGCCGGTGAGCTCTGCAGGCGGAGGCGGGGAATGGCGCAGGAGGGAGCGGGCAAGCAAGCGAAGCAGCGCTTTCGAAGCAGCACTTCAGGATGAGCCAGAAACGGGCGGCGCCGCTACAGGAGGGTCGTCGGGGCTTGCAGGTGACTGTGGAGGAGGGTAAACAGAGCGAGAGAGGGAAAGGGAGAGGGCGCACGGGGACCAGGAGCTCACCGTGATGCTAACGGAGGTGGCGGTGAGGCCGGATGTGGTCCAGAACAGCCGGAATCAACGTCAATGGCGACGGAGCTTGTCGGGGACAAAGGGTCGATTGCGTCGCTTCGGTCCTCTCCAACTTACGGGAATAGGGGAGAACGGATGAGGAGGATCAGAGGGTTGCAACGGCGCGCTCAGACGGGCAGGAGGTGGACGGGAACGACGGGGCACCGGAGCTCGTGGGATCTAGGTTTTCGGCCGAAAGAGAAATGGGGAAAAGAGGGAGAAGATAAGGCTCTCCGGCGGCGGCAAGGGATCTTATAGGCGGCAAGAGCGGTGGCCGCACGCATCTTGGCGAGGGGGTCATCGCGGCGACAGCGGACGGCTCCGACAGCGACACACAGGAGGTTGCCGGCGTCCTTCTGGCTGGAGGTTGAAGAAAAGAGAAAGAAAGGCGAAGGGGTACCGGGCCAGGGGATTGGGCAAGGTGGGCCACGGCGGTTGCTGGCGGCTGCGCAGGTGGGCAGCAGAGAGGAGAGGAGAGTTGGGCCGACCTGTTAAGCGCTGACTGCTCTTTTTTATTCTGAAAACCCTTTTCCAATTTTGTTTTCATTTCTCTCCTTTGTAAAATGATTTGAAATATGTTTTAGGATATTCCAAAAATACCAGAAACTTTGTAAGTATATATAAAATAGTAGGGGGCCCTTTTAATCCATTTGGGCTCCAATTATTTTTGTACTTTTCAAATTCAAACCATTTTGAATGGATTTCAAGAGAGGGGAGAAACTAGGGTTTTAGGGTTTTGTGTATTTCTCTTTGCATGCATTTTTTTAGAGTGATGCTAATGATGCACAATCAACCCCTAATGTATAATTATCTAAAAGTGGGGTGTTACACAGGGGCAGCAACTTTCATGCCACCAGCAGCAGCGCTCGAGCCCGCTCCGGCAGAGGCCTTCTTCGACTTAACCATGGCGAGGCGTCGACGACGGCGATGTGCATGCAGGAACAAGGAGGGAAAGGATAGGAGAATGTCAAGTGCGCGCGAGGAAGAGCTCGTGAAAATGGAAGCAGCGGAGAAAGAAAATGGCAAAGGGTGAAAAAATCACCGTTTTCCCCCACGGTTATAAGGATGAAGACGATGACCAGGAGCCGTTCATCCAGAATCCCTAACGCCAGGGACATATCCAACTGTCCACGTGTCAACACAGCAGTGAACCGTCGCCCGCATGCCATCCACTATGCACGGAAACCGAGGGGACGCCATAATTCTCACCACATCGCACATGACTAGTCAACTCCAAGTCAGGAAATGGGACCCATGCTCGTCCTGTTACGTCACCTCTGGCGCCGCAGACGGTTGAGGTCATTGATCATCAGCACTGACGTCATCAAGCAGCCTAGCAACGACTAGAATTTTTTTGACTGATCAAACAAGTACTTCCTTGAATCTATGATTTGAACAACTACTCGGGGGCTACTCCTATCAGGAGCGCTGGCCGCGCACCCGAAAGACGATTCAAGAACTATAACTCTCCATTATCTTCGAGTCCCACGTTGAGACTACGACTCCACTACGGACTCGGGGGCTACTCCCATAGGGAGGATTAATCAAGCATCCGAACTAAAAGTCTCTGCTCGAGTCTACGACTCGAACAGACACTCGGGGGCTACTCCCATAGGGAGCGCTGGTCGCGCACCCTATGAATTCTTCGACTGCGATCCTTCAGATCAAAATACAAAAATCTTTCTGGCAACTTTTCCCAAACCAACGCTTAGTGAGAAGCAATCTCCTCGTGCACCCAAAACACCTCCGCGGTGGTAAAATTTTGGATGCTGTGTCTACGACACAAATATAAGACCTACAGATACCATCTGATGGCCTGGTAACGCACCTGACTGCGCTCTGCCAGTAAAATGCCGTGTCAACAGAAATGATGAAAATCCTGACGGACGCGTTGGGTACATCACTCGAAAACTACTGGGATTTGACTCCCATAAGACCTCAGCGGCCTGAGTCGAATTACACCAGCATCCGTTCCAGGTTTGAGTCTAGGGACTCGAATATGAAGAAGATCGTGTTGTTTTGTCCTATGATAGTTAACTGACCCTGTCCCGTCAGGAAATTCTGGCACACGCATCAACAATACCTACAAACTAAAACCATTCTCTCGTAAACAGGCATAAAACTGCAGCCGGAAGACTAAGGAGTCCTCAGCCGATTTTGCGATTCAACTGAGCACTCAGGGGATACTGACATGGTTATACCCCATGGGTACACACCATCAGCATACCTAGTCCAGCCCGAAGGAAGGCCCACTGCAAGATATGCGGCCTGCGGAAATTCCGAGTGTCCCAAGCCCCTGACGCCTTCGGATGCTTGGAGAACAAGACTAGAGTAGATAGAATTTTATAGGGCAAACCCTAATCTGTAAATGACTCGACCTATGCCCGGGACCTGCCTATCTATATAAAGGCTAGGAGGGCACAGCGAGGAGGGCACCTCTCACTGCATACACACCTCCACGCAAGATTGCATCTGCACACCCTTGTAACTTTTGGTTCCCCCGTAATCAAGAGGAGACAAGCAGGAGTAGGGTTTTCCCTCCGGGGGCCTGAACCTGGGTAAACTTCGTGTCCCTGTGTTGCTTGTTTGCTATCCGTTCCGCGATCTCTAGCATCCCCAACTTCTCCAAAACCCAAGCTCATAACAATGGGCATTGACGAGATTAAACCTCGTCAGATAGATCTCGTAATCACGTGAGAAGAACATGTAACCTGGAGATTAGGGAACACCAATCATGCGAGCATCTCGACAATGAACGACGAACATCACGTCGGGATAGAAATGCCAGAGCTTGATAACCCTCCACAATTCGAGGACCTTCATGCACACACAATTACTCTTAACAATTCAAGAACTCTCTTGTATTTTGTATCACCCTGGGTAAAACCCCTACTAGAAATCGCTGTTGTTTATACTTGCGCATCATCATGACATCATCATGCATGTTTGTTCATAAAAGCATTTAGCAAAAACCCTATTTTGTTTGACATTACCCCCCTCGTTTATTTCAAATCAAAATCGCATGATTTTCTGTAATATTTTATTTGTCAAAATCTGTTTGCCAAACTCTATTAAAAATAATCTAAATAAAAATAAATTGTTTTGTTTTGTGGGGGAGGCCGCCACCGGCCAGGCCCAAAGGCCCAACCAGCAGCTACCTACAACCCCACCAAACCCTAAATGTACCCAACCCCTGGAAACCTAACCCTAATCCTGCCAATCCCCACCCAACTAAACCCTCCTACCCCTCCCCATATACCGCCAACACACCCAACTCCCCTCGCGCGCGCATACCAGTCCAACCGCCTGCGTCACACCCACCAACCATGGTCAACCAACGCGTCCCCGCTCCTGTACCCAAAACACCCCTGGACCACCACTCGTCCGACAAACTCGCCATGTTTCCGTCGCTCCCCGACCCACCCCGACTCGAACACACCCACATGCACTCACGCGCCCTCCCGATCAAACCAAGACCTACCCCTCCTGTCCCCATGCCCACGCGATCCCCGCTCCGCTCCCCAACCCTGCCTACACCCAGAGACGCAGCTGCCTGGCTCTCCTCCCGTCGCCGTCTCCCTCCCTCTGTCGCGTCTTCCCTCGCCTCACCTTGTCGCCGCTCTCTCCTGGAAAGTCTCCAGTGGGCGCCCTCCTCCCCATCGTGCCACCGCCTTCCACCGTGTCGTCGGCCCTCCCCTACTCCGGTTGGAGCGCCATGTCGGTCGCCGCCTCTGCTTCGACCTCGATGCCATAGCTAGGTTCCCCTCCTCTATAGTGAGCCCCGCATATAGCGCTGCCCTGTTGCCATCTGCCACTCTGCCCGCGCTCACCTCCTTCCGGGAACGACTCCCCACACGCCGGTCGAGCTCCTCCAAATGATCATCCTCGTCGGCCACTCCCTCCTCCGTGCCCCCATCCTCAACCTATCCGGGCCCCAGGCGCCGCCACCACTCGGGTCCCCTGCTGCCCGACTCCATGCCGTGGGCCTCCATGGTCCTCGTCTGCTGCCGCTCATGGTGCAGAGGTATCCCAGTCGCCTTCGTCCGCCGCCACTGACCCCGCCACCCGAGCTCCTCCCCCTGCACCTCCCGCCCCGAACATCGCCATCCGTCGAGTCCCGTCGTCCTCCACGTGGTCGTTCAAGTTCACGTGCGTCGCGCGTGTGTGCCCGTCCAGCACCGGTGTTGTGCTTGCATGCTGTTTGATTCTATGTGATGGATCGTGCTCATATGTTTGTGGTTTCGTGTGGGTACGCCGAGTGTTCCGCCGCAAGCCATTTTTTGGAAAGGATCGCCAAGATCTTGTCGAAGTCGATCCAAGTCCGAACCCGAAGGCCATCGGCACCGAATTTCGAGACCTTCGACATGGAATCCGAACACGGCGAGGCCTACTACCAAGATCTTCTTCACGGACCAGAGACCGAACCCTGAAGACCGATCCCGGAACACCGAGACCCTGTTCCCGGATCCGAAGGCCGATCCCGCCGAGCCCCAACCCCTCCGTGACCAAGACGCCGCTAACTGATGTGTGACCCTATCCGAGACCCCTATATTTTATAATATTGACATATACTTATTGCATATTAATCATTCAGGCTTGTATACATGTTTATGGTTTGGGGGTACTTTGTCGATTCACCTAATAATTAAATATGGAGACTATATGCGGGCGAATCTAGTCTAATATTGTCTCCATTTAAATTTGCGTAGCGAACCGATGCCACATTTTGCCTTATTAAGCCAACATTTAAATTGCGGGGTATCTAAATAATATGAACCTACTAAGTAATTGTCGGGACCCTGGTTCCGCTTAATATTGTCTAATTGCATCGCATCTTTTTCATGTCATATATCATACATGCATCATGTCCGATCCTCTGCAGTAGTATTAAATAGTGCATCAAGTGTTTCTTATAGTGCTTTTCTTCTTCACGGATTAGGCCAATTTTATTTCCTCCTATTGATCTATTTCTATCTGTGACGCGATGCTTTAGTTTTTGTACCCATGACATCCCTTGCAGCCACTATGTTTGCCATGGACACCTCCTATTACCTGTTGTTTGGTAGATAATCGGCCTTGCGAGTCGTAGTTGCTTGTGCAGGTATCGCTTTGTTCCATCGATGTTCCTCAGTTGTTGGAGGAATGCCTCATGTTTAATGTTGGAGATGATCATGACTCAAATTACAACTTGATATTAAATTGCTCGGAATAGATATAACTAATGCAGAGGCACCGGTGGGCAATATATGTCATTTGGTTTTTAACCGCTTACTAGTGTCCCATAGGAACCCGAGTACTTGATACCTGTTCCTTGACTACTCGCACTATCCGCATGTGGGACCATGAATCCCCTTAGCGAGAGCTTGAATCATATCTTATTTCTTGGGGCCACAAACTAGTTTGGGGTTTTATTACTATCCTTTACTTATGCCATGTTTACTGCTTTATTTACTACTGTTGCTCGTGGAGAGTATTTAGTACTGTACTTTTTAGGTAAGCGGAGTGTTTTCGTGGTATGGACAAGCCCAGTCACACTTTCGGATTCCTAGTCGTTTACAGCCATTGACGCAAACCTCTGGGTCGGTCCCAGAGCCGACCAACTTCGTCACGGGTAGCTTGGTGGGGTGCCCACCTGAAATATCATATGAATCTTGTGATTGCTTTGTCGTGATGCCTAGTTGGGTTTTCATCTGGTTTTTCTGAGGTTGATAATGCGTGTGTTTCTATTTGTGCCCCCTGCAGGGTAAAACTTTCTAAAAGTCGTGTCCACGGTTATGGACGACTTGGAGCACAGTATTTCGATCATAGACAACTATAACTAAAGTAGTGTCATAAATATGACTTTCAAATGACTAGTAATCAACTTTCACTACAACGAAATGGCTAAATAGAAGTACCAAAAACTACTGGAATTGGGATGCCTCATGCTATATGTATCTGACTAGTAAGTATTGCAACTACAACATTATGGTTAACTAAAACTGCCCATTGCTTATGATATCAGGATGACACATGCTATCTATATCTGACTAGTAATTGCTACAACTTTAATGAAATGATAAAATTTCCAACTGTGTGAGTTTCCTCGGTATGACTTCTTCATTTGGTCTCAAGGGGGAATACCAAGATGGGTATGCTCGGTGATAGTATCAGGTTTGTTCCGAAAAGGTCTTTCTTATCCCTCTCTGATAGCCGCCAGTTGTATTGAGTCTCTATAGGTTTTTTAACGCATGTTGCACTGCAGCTTCAGTCCACCAAACCTATGTAGACGAGGAACGCCGAATTCTAAGACTCGCGGTGTACTGGCCTTAGTACTGACCGCTCACTTTTTCCTTTTCCCTTTGTCGGTGCCCCTTTTGTTTAGAAGGTTTTAGATCGACGTTGTTAGCAGGGTTACCCTTCCATCTTGGCCTGGGTTGGGTTATGGAAGACATTGATTATTCTTCAGGGCTCTTAGCTCAATTTTCATACTATCCATACTCGGATGTTACATCGTTTTCAAGGTGATTTGGATCTTTGTACTTTATATCTGTATTCTCGACTCATGGAGTCATTGTTGTATATATATATATCTGTTCTATGAGTTCCATCGTGGACTATTGTGCAATGATATTACTTCGTTTTCCACCCGCTCACAAGTGCCTGGAGGGCACCCTTGAATCGTTTCTATGCGGGTTCAGCGAGAATCGCTAAAAATTGCATAGGGCCAATCCGAGGGTGTTATAGAGTGGTATCAGAGCTCAGCAGTTGCGATACCCCACTGGTCCAGCCTGTAGGATAACCTAGCTAATGGACGATGTAGAGTGTCAAAACTACTTTTGGAAAATCGGTTGGATAGATCTAATTAGGTCTGCTTTTACTCCTTACCCCTCTGCTATTCTCCTGTTACCTCTGCGTGTTTTGAGTCCACCCTCTTATCTTTTCTTGAGTTCAGGAATTCTCGTGGTTGGGTTTCCGTCGCACCTTCAGGGTTTCGCTTCCTTCCTATTGTAATGGTGCTTCTACATCCGGTCTTCATGCTATCTGATGAACCTTTCATCTGTTGTACCTTTCAGTGAACCAAAAATTTACTAAAAATTTTCTTTGTATCTTTTGGTGTTTTCTGACACGACAACATCATCTGCATCAGATCTGATGAAGGGTCTACATCACTCCTTTGTTTCTGAGCATCGCTTGTCGAGATCTCCAGTCTGAATTCCGAGAGTTGGTTGCATAATTCTCCTATTCATGTGTCGAGTAATTCTTTGGGTGCGCGATGGACTGATCACCATCCGACTACTCTCATCATTCGCTCGTGTACACTGAATCGGCGGATCAAGCAATTTTACTCCTTCCACAGAAGTTAGAGGTGGCCTTATTTTTTGATGCCTTTACCTTCGTCTTTTTTTATTTGGAGTGCTCTCTCAACGAACGTGAGCAACACCCCTTGTTAGAGGTGTCACGAGGATCTACATGAAGCGAGAAGATTCAGATTGTCGGCCTTATTCCCCATATCATGAGGCGGATCTCGAGGGCGAGATCCATTGTTAGTGCTGTCAAATTGTAGCACCCCGAGTAAAACCGCTACTAGAAATCGATGTTTTTTATACTTGCGCATCATCATGACATCATCATGCATGTTTGTTCATAAAAGTATTTAGAGAAAACCCTATTTTGTTTGACATTACTCCCCTCCTTTATTTCAAATCAAAACCGCAGGCTTTTCTTAAATATTTTATTTGTCAAAATCTGTTTGCCAAATACTAATAAAAATAATCTAAATAGAAATAAAACATTTTGTTTTATGGGGGAGGCCAGCACCATCAGGCCCAAAGGCCCAACCAGCCGCTACCTACAACCCCACCAAACCCTAAATCTACCCAACCCCTGGAACACTAACCTTAATCCTGCGAATCCCCACCCAACAAAACCCTCCTACCCTTCCCCACCTGTCGCCGTTACACCCAACTCCCCCCGCGCACGCATACCGCTCCAACCGCCTGCGTCACAACCACCCACCACGGTCAACCAATGCGTCCCCACCCCTGTACCCAAAACACCCCTGGCCCACCACTCGACCGACAACCCCGCCAAGTTTCCGTCGCTCTCCGACCCACCCCGACTCGAACACACCCGCATGAACTCATGCGCCCCCCTAATCGAACCAGGCCCTACCCCTCCTGGCTCCACGCCCACTTGATACCCTCTCTGCTCGCACCTTCCTCTCCCCAACCCTGTCTACACCCAGCGCCACCGACACCTGACACTCCTCCCGTCACCGTCTCCCTCCCTCTGTCGCGTCTTCCCTCGCATCACCTCGTCGCCGATCTCTCCTGGCAAGCTCTCTAATGGGAACCCTCCTCCCCATCGCGCTACTTCCGTCCAAAGTGTCGTTGGCTCTTCCCTGCTCCGGCCGTAGCGTCACGTCGGTCGCCACCTCCTCTTCAACCAATCGACCTGGATGCCACCGCCGGGTCCCCTTCTCTGCAGCGAGCCCCTCTTACAGCGCTGCCCCGTAGCCGTCTGCTGCTCTCCCCGCGCTCGCATCCTTCCGAGCATGACTCCCCGCACACCAGCCGAGCTCCTCCTGATGCGCATCCCCGTCGGCCACTCCCTCCTCCGCGCCCCCGTCCTCAATGTCACCGGGCCCCAGGCGCCTCCACCACCCGCGTCCCCTGCTGCCCAACTCCATGTTGTGCGCCTCCAAGGTCCCCGTCTGCTGCCGCTGATAGTGCATAGGTCTCCCACTCGCCTTCGTTCGCTGCCATCTGACCCTGCCGCCCGAGCTCCTCGGCCCCTGCGCCTCCCTGCCCGAACATCGTCATCCACAGCGTCCCGTCGTCCTCCACGCAGTCGTTCAATTTTGCCTACGTCTCGCATGTGTGCGCGTCCAGAACCGTTGGCATGCTCGCATGCTATTTGATTCGACGTGCTGGACCATTCTCATATAGTGGTGAGTACTGCTCCCCTATGAGATATAATCAACAACCGCGAAGCTACATGACGTGTCGCAAAGTGGGGAATAGAGCTTGCAGCTTTTGACATCGAGTACAAGCCACGAACAACAATCAAATCCCAGATACTTGCCGATATCGTCACTGATTGGACAGAGGCGGCAGAAAAATACAAGTCCTCCAGACTCGTATTGTTGGACCCTACATTTTTACGGGTCAAAAGAACGAGGAAACTCAGGGGCTGGTGTGGTGCTCAAGTCACCCCAAGGAGATAAGATGTTCTATGTGTTACAGATACACTTCATGGCAACCAATAATATTGCCGAGTATGAAGCACCGTTACATTGAATATGCATGGCCAAAAATATTGGCATAACTAGACTCATATGTTACGGAGACACCGATTTAGTTTCTCAGCAAGTATTTGATATCAACAATGCAAACAAACACATGGAAGCTTACAAAGCTGTTGTGGATGAATTATCTAAATCGTTCGAGGGTTTTGAGGTTCAACACATCCCTCGAGCAGAAAATGAGGAAGCATATTCTCTATCAAGAATAGGCTCTTCTCGGAAACAAGTCTCGGATGGCGCTTTCCTAGAGCACCTAAAAGTTCCCTCTATCATAGGAGTTGATGAGGACTATCCGATGAAATCCGACTCACCTTTAGTAGCAGTTCTGGCTGTAATTCCTAGCTGGAAAAAAACCCTAACTTGATTTCCTGATAGACGGAAAATTACCCAAAGACGAAGTTTTGTGCCGGAAGATCGTCCGACGAGAAAAATCCTATATGATAATCAACGGTTAGCTATATAAGCGGAGTGTTACTGGGGTTTTCCAGCATTGTATCTCTCGAGAAGAAGGAGAGGAAATCTTATCAGAAATCCATGAAGGCGAGTATGGTCACCATGCTGCAGCCAAATCTTTAGTGGCAAAAGCTTTTAGACACGGATTATTTTGGCGATGCCGAGAAACTGGTCAAAACATGTAGAGGCTACCAAAACTACGCCCGTTATGCACACGCTCTGGCTGATCAGCTGCAAACAATCCCTATTACATGGCCATTTGCGGTCTGGGGGCTTGATATGGTAGGTCCGTTCCAAACAGTAAAGTGTGGATTTACTCACCTACTAGTTCTGGTGGATAAATTTACCAAGTATATTGAGGCTAAACCCGTAACAAATTGCGATGGACCCACAACAAGAAAGTTCGTCGAGGATGTGATCATCAGATTCGGATATCCACATAGTATGATTACTGACAATGGGAGCAACTTTTCCATGGGGAATTGGACAAATTCTGCAAAGAACAAGGGATTCGACTGGATATTGCATCAGTCGCACATCCACAAGCTAATGGACAAGTCGAAAGAGCAAACAGTATCATTTTACAAGGACTCCGACCTCATCTCGAGGCACCACTTCATCGTGCCATGGGGGCTTGGGCGGAAGAATTACCGTCTATGATATGGAGCTTGCATACAAGTACTAACAGATCAACCAGATATACTCCTTTCTTCTTGGTCTATGGTGCAGAAGTAGTTCTTCCGAGTGATTTAATTCATGAGTCTCCTAGAGTCAAAGTGTATATTGAAGAAGATGCAGAAGTGTCTCGTCAAGATGATCTTGACATAGTCGAAGAAGTTTGTGTCGTTGCTGAGCAGAGATCTATAGCCTATCAGCAGAAGTTACGCAAGTATCATAGTCAAACACTAAAAAATCGTTTTTCCGGAAGGGCGATTTGGTTCTTCGACTCATGCAAAAAATAAAGAACAAGCTTTCCCCGATTTGGGAAGGACCTTTTATGATCATCCGTAACAACCCTAGTTTTATTAAATAGTAATTAGGGTTTGTATGTGCATTCATTATCATCATCTTAAAATGTGTGCAAAAAATAATCACAAAATCCTAAACCCTAATACCCCTCTCTCTTTGTAAACCCATTCACAATGATTTTAAATTTTGAAAAGAATAAAAAATTTGGAAACCCAAATGGTTATAAGGGGTCTCCATAGTATTTTAAATGTTTACAAAAGTTCTGGTATTTTGAAATTATTCAAAATAAAATTACAATTGAAAATACAAAATAGAAAGTATAAAAACAGAAAAAGAAAATGATTTTAGAAAGAAAAACATTCCCCTAACCCTACTAGGCCGCATCCTAGCTCCTCCCTTCCTTTCCCGCGCCTACCTGCCACACACGCGCGCAGCAAGCAGCCAACCACGGCCCACTCGGCCGATCCGGCACGTGCCTCTTCGTGCACTCACCTGTCACCTTCGTCCCCAACGCAAAGCAGCTGCCTGGCAGCTCCTCCGCCGCTTGCTGGCGCCACGATGTGCGCTGCGTGCCAAGATGAGAGTCACCGCCCGCCGGTGCCTATAAGAGGTCCAGCGTCGCCGTAGACAAACCTATCCTCTCTTTTTACCCTCTCACTTTCTCCCTCGCCCCGAGGCCGAAACCCTAGGTATAGACCCTGTTGGTGCCCCATCGTCTGCAGCCACCACTCGCCCAGCCGTTGCCACTGTTGGACTCGCCTCAGCCTACTCTTTCTCCTCGCCGAAGGATTCCGTTGCCGCCAGAATCAACGCTGCCATCAACATCGTATCCGCCTCTGCCGTAGCTCGCCGGTGACCATGCCATCGCTCCCGACCCCGTCCTTCCTTGACGCACCCTCCATCGCGCTCAGGGTGAGCCACTGGTCCTCATGGACCCTCTCCCTTGCCGCCTCTTGCCCTGGTTCATCCCCTCCACGACCACCTGCCACCACCACCGCTCGCCGTCGTCGTACCGCCGTCTTCGGTGACTAAATAGGAGCGGCGCCACCACTATTAGGACCACCTCCCTCCCCTCTTTCCAGCGTGCCCCCTCTCGCAGTCTCGCGCGTTTGCAATCCCCAGCCCCGCGCCTGATCTGGGAGATCGCCATTGTTGACGTCAGGCTGACGTCAGCAAGACACAGTAATCCCCATTTCCTTTTTATTTTAAATGTTTTAGTAAATAATTTCTATAATTATTTTGTAACAGATAATTACATGACATGTGGGCCCTTTTGTAATTCAAATAAATATTTTCAGAAATGTTTTCTGATTAATAAAAATGTAAAAGTAATTCCAAAATATAAATTGTTTTATAATATTACAAAAATGACTTAAAATGAATTAAAATTGGAGAAATTCATTACTAATTAATTTTAAATTAGAAAAATACAAAAAATATATCAAAATTATCAGAAAAATAAGATATACACAATAGAGCTATCCTCATGCATTGTTAAACAACTTAAATTGCAAGTTAATTAGAGAACTAAATGTACCCCTCTCATATGAATCTGGGGTTTCTCCGAATTAGGGTTTGGACCCCTCGGACCCTGTTTAAAATGACCGAGCATGTTTTAGGGTTCATTTCAATAACTAATTTTATCATATCATCATTCTTGTTTGAGCATTGCGTTGATGCCATGTGTTGATTGTTTCCGTTTCTTTTTTGGTGTTTCTGCTTTTTCTCGATAGTCCCCGGAGTTGGATGTGAGCAACGACTCGAGATCAAGGTAAAAGATGGAGATTAGCATCATTGAATTTTATTGACGAACAAGTCAAGATGATGAACCCTGAAGATCTGTTCTTGGGTATCAACAGGAAAAGCCAAGCGAAGGCCCACACATACATATGAATTCTATGTTTTCAAAGTATTTAAATTCTTGCCATGTGCATATGATTCTAAAGTATTTTATCGGTAGATAGAGTAATCCTCTCTGATGCATGTTACCTTTGAAACCTATAATCCCAGATCCACTACACCTAGCATAACTAGGGTTTGGCTTGTGAAGCATTGCTAGAGCTGTTATATTTGTTGTGCTTAGCCATGCTTAGATGTTTTGCTAGTCCATCCGGTTGATGAATCGGAGATACGAATGAACGTAGTTTGACAGTATGACGTGGTATGATCAAATATCAAAGATAAACATGCTAAGGATTGCTTGCCACTACTAGGACCTGAGTTCTTGCCTCTTGAACCAAGACGAGCATGCAAACACACGGGGGCCTGGAAACCCCCTCGACTAACTAACTTTCCTAGTATAGTCCATGAGTCACATAGTTCGGGCATTCATTCGACATACTCATTCTGGTTCTTCTCGAAGGAGGTGAAGGAGGTGCATTCATACAGGTAGGTAAGCATGGCAGGGAATGGGATAGGCCTGGCCTCCGTAATCTCAAACCCTATTCACATTGCTAGGGACTGGCTTCGAGACTGGACCCATTACAGCGGCATCTCCCTAGTGCGTGACTCATGGTATCGGCGAAAGCAAGGTAAAGGTTGTGTCCAACCACCCTCTGCCAGTATTCCAAGGAAGAGGGATAATTTATAGTGGCATTAAGAGTCGGTTGGTATGTGTGGGTAAAGTTGTACACCCCTACAGGGTATTCATCTTTTAGAAAATCCGTGTCCACGGTTATGGATGACTTGGTAATGGATTCTAGGATCATAGAGAACTTTAACCTAATCGTTAAACTTGGTAAGTAATGTGTGCTTAAGGATGCTTCCTCATGAGTTTGTGAAAACTATTTGAAAGTTGAAAATTATGTGCAAAAAATCTAGTATGCTTCTTTTTTTCTTATCCAGTATCGCTCTAACTCTGGGTCATCTTATCTTGTCTTAATTTAGAAAAGTTTTGTTATCTCGTCTTTCAAAGCATAGGTGCCTTTTGGCATGTCGTTTCTCAACCAGTTGATATAGTGTTAAGTTCTCAAGAGTTCGTGTGTTGTGTGTTTCTTGCTCCCCTTGTTCCGTTTCACCTGAGAGATTTCTTTCCATCATGATCTCTTTGTCTGATGGTCCCACAGTGTTCTGTTCTGGGCTTCAAGGTTTCCTTTCGCCTCGTGTGCCTTCTCTTTATTTGTTTGGGTACTTCAGAAGTTGTTCCTTATTTTGGAAGCTACCTCGTGATTACTACCTTGTTGTGTACGCTGTGACACTCAAGTAGTAGTTACTCCTTTCTATGGGTTTTAACCCTTGGACTTGAACTGAAGATCCCCGATTGTGCTAGATTCTGGTGATGTGAATCTTGTACACGAAGCTGACATTTAACCCAAGATCCATTTCTTTGACCCATGCGCTTAATGCTTACACATTACCTCATGATGGCTAGAACCTTCTAGTATAGCCTTCAAGTTTGTGGCAAGTGTCCTGATTGAGTTTCAACAACTAAGGAATTCCCCTACCATATGCTATGGCAGATGTTCTCCAATGGAACGAAATAGATCACGACAAGAGTTCTCTTAGTGATTCTCGCTTCTATATTCGTGACTCTACCACACCTTTACTTCTCTGCATTGGTTTTCAGAAGATTGTTGACCTATGCATCCACATCTCGGGATTCTATCCTGAGAATGTTCCTTACCCTTGTTGTTTTCTGACCATTGTCTACCAGTTGGTAGCCAAGTAGTAAATGTGCATTGGTATCCTCCAATGCAATACACTCTTTTGGGCCGTCGAGACAAACCATTTCGGGATGTTAGGAGAAACAAACTCTAATACCTCGTCATTTCTAAGACCAGGTGAAAGAGCTTGAATCCGCATATCAAGTAGCATTGATTAGCTTTTGTTCTGTTCTACCTTAGAGTATCACACTCCTTTATATCAAGAGGTCCTGCTAAGATTCATGACCCTCTTGATGAAGTGATGCTCTTACACATATATATCCACCCTTCCTCTGAGTTGTTTGCGCTCATGAATATTGTGCGTGCGTAATGATGTGGCAATATATGATTCTTAGCAATTCTTATTGCTTTGAAATTCAAGGACATTTGTGTCATTCTTAGCGATGGTTAATCCTATCACTAAGCGAAGTTTGATTGTTCTACCAAGTCCGCTATTCTAGTGCATTCTTGTAACACCTCAAAAAATATGAAATAAAGATATCAATTTCCAGCCAACTAAAATTAGGATTAACAAAAGCTTTTAATTTTAAAACTATAAATGCAAGTGTGAGTTTATGAATGATGGTGAATGCTTGGTATTCCATGATTCGTTTTTTGTAAATGATGAGTTTTGGGTTTAAAGATCAAAACAATATCATCTAGGTCAAATCCAAACCAAATCAAATCAAAAGAAAATCAAATGGGAAAGCATATGACCTAATGGTAATTTTTGCCAAAGTTAACACTTAGATCACTTTGAGCATCTCTAGTAAATGATTTCAAACAGAAACAATTCCATTTCTTTTCTCACCTTGCTAGACCAAGTAACAATGAACACAAGTGAGCTTTCAAAACTTACAGAAACAAATTCAAATTCATTTGAGGGACTTTTAAAAATTGAATCTATCATAGGCATCAAGATGGCCACTTCTCAAAAACCATCCAAACTTTCTACATTTGACCAATCCTTGCAACCAGAGACTCCCAAGCACATGACCAATCAACCCATCAAATGTTTTTATCTTGCGGCCATTTAATCAAACACTTAGTAGGAACAGTACAAAGCTACCAACTACACACAGTTTGGAGCAATGTTGTGATTATCTTGGTACCTCACCGAGATTCCACAACTCGCCCACACTCGCCCCAGTACCAACCGTGCAGTTGAGCCTCTCTCACTCGACCAATTAACTAGTGCCGACCATACCCGAGCTCGCCCATGCCACCCCGATAGGGACTCGCTGCTACATGCCGCACCGCCCTCGCCCACGATGTCTAGAAGCTAGCCGTGACCTCACTGCAACTACCCATGTACGCCTCGACCAACGCCAGCCCGTGGAAACGCCAGCACGGCCGTGCCCATTTCTCTGCCGACCATGCCGAGCACCGCGCCAGAGCGCCGAGCAATCCCACGCGACCATGCCGCGCCTCGCTCTCCCCTTGCATCAATGCGTTTTCGGCATCGCCAGCAACCTCCCATACATGCCCGTTTGACCCCGCACGACGAGTACACGCCATACGCCATGAAAAACACTTGCGATACCTGAGCAGAGCATGGAGTCCCCGACCGACGGAGACCACGCCTCGCCGTGCCACTGTGCGCATGACAATCACCAAGGAGCCCTGTGTTGGCCTACACCCTTCGCCATGTCGATAGCGCCCTGTAACGACGTCACCGACGAGCCCGAGCCATGCCCCAATGGTTCCCTCGCTGGGGTATAAATAGACCTTGCCCCTTGCCTCAAAACACACCCCACCCGACTCACCTCTCAACCATCAACCTCTGCGACCCACCCTCGGAGCAAGCCGAAGCGTGCAGCACCGGAATTTCACCGGAGCCCACCGCCGAAGTGGTGGAACAGAGCCAGCACTAGGAGCCACCCCAAGAGTTGCCACGACCACCATTTGAACCGCCGTTGTCTACCAGTTCATTCGCTCGCACCACCGTACTTAGCTGGAGCCCTGGTAAGCCCCCGACAACCCTCACCATAGAGCTAGGGTTGAATCCCACGCGCGCCATGCGAGGGAGACGATGACGCTGAGCCGTTGATCGTGCTCTAATCATGCGGATAGGATTAGCGCATACCGCTTCGTGTTAGAACAGCTGCTGACATGTGGGACCAGCACAAGTGCAGCCTGATTCGCGCGCGCCGTGTAGTTGGGCCAGCCCAGTAACGTTCCCTCGCATGCCCAACAATTCAAATGTAGAATTTTCTTTTAATTCAAAACCCTATTATGTAGGTGACTTTGAAATTGAATTCAAGAAGATTCACTAAACCAAATTACATGATTCCAATTTTGTTAGAAAGGGAATGAAAATATTTAGACACCCCCGTTGGATTCAAACAGTTTGAAATTATATATCATCCACATTAAAAATAACAAGACAGTAACTTTTCCAACTTCAAACATTTTTATAAAATCAACCATAAATGCTTTTGAGTTGATTCCAACTGTTGAAAATCACATTTTCCATGACCAAGATGAATATGTAAAAATATATAATTTTACATGCAGTAGTCCTAGACTAGTATTAAAAGAATGCTATATAGTCATTTCTAGTCATTTTAATATTATTAAATAACAATGTTAAACTTTGTAATGTTTGCCATCCACTTTAAATCACATTCCAAAGTAGTAGAATATGTGGTGATGACATGAGTTAAGATGATCCCATATTTTATAATTGGAGAATATTAAATCTTAAGTATTTTTCAATGAGTAGAAATTGCATTTCCAAAATAAGATGAATAAGGCATGTCAATATTTCATGTAGTGATTGAGATGATGCTAGATCATCTAGTGTGGATCTTTGTGTGCTAAATAGAAGTAGTTAAGTATTGTTTGGTGATTGTGTACCTTGTATTTATTTATAGACGCTAGTATTAACCCGAGGTACGGGGAAGAGGAGTTCTACGAGGAAGAAGAGGAGAACTTCGACAACTTCACCAACCAAGGCAAGATAAAACTATGCAAGCTATTGTGATGCAACCATGACTATACCAATCCCAAGTTTTACCTGCAAACTTTATCTTTTATTCCTTTTATCAAAGTTTCTCAATTAGTTAATTAATTGGTGATTAGTGAAGAAATAGGAAAGATTCAAGAGCATAGAACTAGGTGTAGGTAGTTACACTTGATTAGTACCCCTCAATAGTGACACCCTCATTGATAGATGCTAGTGCTAAACCAATCTTGATCACTGTAGTTGGGAACACTTGGAGAAAATGATTATGAAAACCTTGGGATGATGAGTCATTCTATTGAAATGTTTTGAAATGTGTTATGGAACACAATAAGTTGAAGATGATACTGAATGAAGCATGTGCCCTGACTTCGATAAAAACTAATGGTTGAGTTTGGATGCGATACCATTCCAACTTTACCGTACAACCATAATACTTGAGTTGGGTAGGGATTGACTGGAAGTTTATGTGTCTTAGTATGGGTGTCACATCCCAAGATTTTCCAAATCTTGTAATGTGAAAATAAATTAATAAAATAAAACTTTGTTTGATTTTCAGAGCCAGAAGAAACTTTTTGAATTTAAATGGAACCTCAAACCCATTTGAATCAAATAAAATCCTAGAAAGATTTATAAAGTTAAACATTTATTAAAGGAAATTAAAATGTCTTAAATTTGTTATTTTGAATCTTTGAATAAAAATATTTGGTTTTCAAAAGAAAAGATAGATTTATAAATAAAGATTATTTTGTAAAGACAAATTAAACCTTGGCCAAGCTTTGGATTTAAAACATTTTGATTTGAATAAAATAGCAAAAGTTTGTTTAAAAATAATAAAGGATTGCTAAATAAAATAATAAGGAATTAATATCCAAACTTTATTTTAAATAAAAGGTTTTACCAATTTGAGTGAAACATCAAAACTTGTTAAATTATTTAAAGTAAGTTTTCCAAATAATTGATATTCCAAATAAAACCTACTGAATTGGTTTTGAAAAATATTGGAGTTTTAAATGAAGATCTTATTAATAAACCAAACCCTATTTTATTAATAAACCATGATCCATTTATTTAAATTATAAATGGAACCTTTAACAAAATTGTTATTTATTTTAAACAAAGCTTTTTAAATATACCTTATTTCAAATACAACCCACTATTTTGGTTTTGGAAAATATATGGATTTAAATTGAGGTTGAAATAAATAAAACCCAAAGTTGATAATTAGCAATGGTCATTTATTATAACTAATAATGGACTTTATTATTTAAAAATTATGGAGTTTAGATTTAGGTTCAGACTACTGAACAGAACCAAATCAAATTTACAAAGTATGGGTGTTGTTTGAATTTATTTGAACCATGTTTGTTTGATAGAGAATTCAAACAGAAATTCAGAAATAGAAAAGAAAAAGAACACAGAGTAAAAAAAAAGGAAAAGGGCCAACCCAACCCAGGCAGCCCACTAAGCCCACCAACCAGCCTAGCTTCTTTCCCCGCAGAAAACGATTCGCACAAATTAACTTACCCACCGAGGGACTGACTACTGGCCCCATCTCCACTCCCTTTTTCTCACTGCCAGAGGACCCCACTCCACACCCCTTCTTCCCCACCCGCGAACCACGCCTCTTCCCCCTCGCTGCCGTTGCAGGCCTTGATTCCGCGCGTTTAATTCGCCTTAACGCCGCGTTAATTCCTCGTCGCGGCCACGTACATTTAACCGCCTGCTCCTCCTCCTCTTTTCCCCTCACTCGCCACTCCCTCTCTGCCCCGAGGCTGCTACAATTTGAGCTCGCACCGCTGCCGTCTCCGAAGAGCTGTCGCAGCAATTCCGGCAGCCCCTCACCGCCCCTTGCCTCCTCGACCATCCTCTCGTGATCCCCACCTCCTGGCGATCATCCCCGTAACACCAGCTTGCCCCCGAGCGTCGACAACCACGATGACCACCATCGCCACCGTCTGCCTCTTTCTCCGACGAGCCCCACAGGTAGATTCTGTTCGCCCCTCTCCTCCCCGAGAACACAATGATGATCTCCAAGCACATACGAACCTAACGGCACTTCCCGTTTGTCTTAGGGCGCCCCCAATCCTCGCCATCGTCAAGCACAGAGCGCCGCCGTGTCTGCTTCTTCTCCGGCGACGTCTCCCAGGTGAACCAGACCGCCCCGCGCCTTCTCGTTCACGCACACACCTTCGCCGTGTCCTTGCGCTCCTGACTATGTGTTTTGTTTACCTCCTGGTGATCTGCAGCATCGTCCTCGACAGCAACCCGAGAGCACCGCCGCCCGCAGCTTCTCCGGCGAGCAATTAGCAGCAACCCCTTGCGCCCCTCGAGTAGCCAACCCTGGCCTTAGTTTTGAAAATAGTATCTGTTAGCTTGATTGAATTTGCAGAAACATTTGTGTACTTGTTAGAGTATAAAAATTGTTTAAAATTGATTTAAGGATTAAATCTTTTGCAAAATGGATTTGTGTGACCTTACTGACCCTAGGAACCAACCCATAGTGTTAAAAATGATTTTGGTGAAATTCAAGTTGAATTATTTAACCTAGCCATTTTCTAGCCAAATAAACTCATTGATTTTATTATGGAAATGTTTTTGCAAAGAAAACTTTGGAAAAATGTTATGGACCAAATTTACTGATCCAAAACACCAAGCCTTGCCAAAGGCAACTTACTTGGTGAAAAACATAAAGTTTTGCTTTGAAAAGAATAATTTTCACCACATAAAATGTTGAATGGATTTTAAAATATACTTTGAGCAAAACCCTCTAACCAATGACTTTGCCATTTTGGTAAATGACCAATGTGGACCTTACAAAGTTTATAAACCTAGTAGAGACCAACCTTGCAATAGAACCCTCTTCTGCATGAGATAGGATCCATTGCTTTGTGTATGTGAAATAATGTTTGAATGTTGGTATGGAATGCTACTTGATACCATGCTTGTTTGATTGTAGTGAAATTAGCACAGTGAGAGACTAGCAAGATCAAGGAGTGACTATCATTCCCTAACAAAAAGGCAAGTTACACTATCATACAAAAGTCCTACTATTTTTATTATACTTAGTGGATTTTGAAAATATGCATGAAAAGATATTTCTGTACTTATGCTATGCTAAAATCCTAATAGGATTCCCTATACACTCCTTAGTGAAAATATTGAAGTTGTACATGCTTAGCCATGCTATATGCTATAATTTGAAAAGAGATACATGTTGAGATTTTACAAAGGTTGAGAAAAGAACTTGTGTTTTACATAATAAAACAAGGACTCAATGAACCACCTAGGTGGAGGATACTTTAAGTTTTGGAGAAGGTGGCAACAAAAGGGAACCATGTCTATGGCAATCACTTTGTGTTGTGCTCCAAAAGAAAACCACCTAGGAAACTTAGAGATCAAACATGCTTCTCCAATTGTGGCTTTCGTGTGCAACCACATGCTATTATGGCTCTGGCTTAGTCAATTACATTAGGAAGACCCATACATTGTCTTTAGTTACTGGACATGGGGATCTGGAATGCTTCATGGGGGCTGAAGACAAAGCTAGCAATGATGTATGGGAGGACCTTTTGGAAAGACTTCGTCACATTCTCAATCTGCCAGTACTCCATCTTGGTGAGCACTAATCCAGTAGGCCACTGGTGGCAAAAGGATGGGATTGTGACATGTGGGTAAAGTGTACTCCTTCTGCAGAAGTTATTAAAATCTAAGTACTTAGCCGTGTCCCCGGTTATGGACAATACTGAGCAACTAAAGTTTGAACTATGGGAGATCTCGACATTCCAACTTCTAATATAAAAACTTGATGCCCTTGTGTGTCTACCAAGGAATTCAAAGAGATTTTGTAAAACTTGTTGCACTTGGGGTTACCAAGGTGCTCAAGAGCATGATGTACTTGGGGTTACCAAGGAACTCATGAGATTTCATAAAACTTGTTGCACTTGGGGTTACCAAGTAGCTCAAGGGATTTTTTTTTGACAAGGACTTGAACACTTGAGTTTCTACCAAGGAGTTCAAGGAACTTGGAAAAGAAATTTGACAAAGGACTTTAAAACCCTTTCGAAAAGATAGGATAAAATATTGCTTTATGCAAATAAGCCTTAAACTCTACTTAGCCAAATATGCATATAATGATAGGATCCACTCTTATATATAAAAGTGAAGCTTGCCAATACAATTCAAAATGTATTGACCCTTGTGGCTGTAACTTGTAATGTTGCAGGATGATTGTTTTTGAATGAAGATTGTTTGATTGACTAGGACTACAAAGTCTACAACCAACACCTGCCTGTGGCACCTTGAAGATGAAGGACCCATGACTATAATTATTCCGCTGCAATGTATTGTAATAGCCAAATGAGCTATGTTTGATGTAATAAACTTATGTTATTCCTGGTTATAAAGTTATATTATGACCTTTGTTTCCTGATATTACATCTTAACTGTGGATGCTAGCTATTGATCCAGGGACTAGCATTGTAAAACACAGGAGGGATCAACCTTATTAGGTTGGGACCCCTACAGATGGTATCAGAGCATTGTGTTGCCTGTAGGATTTGTAAACCCTAGGATTGGACAAAAACCCTTAGAAAAATAGGAGTTTTACTTGTTCCAAAAACTTATTTACAAAAACACTTGTAAACTCTTTCCTCAATCATTTTGGTTTTAACACTACAACTCTTCTACTTCAACTTGATGGAAAACCTACCCCAAGACCAGAGACTTCATCATATGCAAAGGCCTTCTTCAACATCTTCAACTCTAATGACTTCAACGTCTTCAACTCTAAAGACTTCAACATCTTCAGCTCTAATGACTTCAACATCTTCAGCATGTTCACCAAGGACTTCCAACTTGGAAACTACTAAGAACCACAAGTGAAACAAGGAAATCTTACTCAAGATTTAGAGACTGAGGGAATGCAAAATAAGAAGGAACCATCAACAACTTTGAAGTATTACAACCAAGAGTTTTTCTCAAGGAAACCAAGATCTCAAGTAAGAAGAATCATGAAGGAAGGAAAGATCACAAGTGAACCATGTAGATGGACCACCATTTATAGTTAAGTCAAACACACCAACTTATGTGGTGTAACAAAAATATTTTGTTGCCTAAGAAAGTGCTTGAACCTTGTTGTTTGAGTGCAAAAGTTGATTGTGAATGTTTGGTTTGTGATTGCATGCACATTGTTTGTGTGATTTGTGATGTGTGTGTTTAGAAATAATTCCTTAGAAATATCTTGCCTATTCTAAACTCCCTTCAACCCAAACAGATGACTACTCCAAAAGACTCCAAGGTTGATGACACCAACACCAACCAAGCTGATAGCATGAAAGAACTCATAGCAACCCAACACCAGTTGAACCAACTAACAGCTCAGTTCCTAGTCAACAATAGTGATAAGGATCCAGCACTGCAAAGGTTTTTGGAAGAGCAGTCTCAACTGATGCTTAAGGTGACTAATCAAATGATTAGCATGGAAGAAAACTATCCAATGAGAATGTATGATAACAAGGATGAAAAGAATATTGTTCTAGATGGAGCCCCAGCTTGCATTATTTGTGGAGACAAGGATCATACCTCCAAGGAGCATGAAGGACAATGCCCCAATTGTGAAGAAGATCATCCTGTTGGACAATGTCCTACCTCTCAAGCTACTTGCTACCTTTGTGAAGGAAGTGATCATACTCCAGGCCTATGTCCTATCTATGCCATGGTGGAACAAAGGAAACAAGAAGGATCCAAGTCTACCAAAGGAAAAGGACCACTCCTACATCCAAACAAGACAACCCAATTCAAAGGATCAAAGAAAATCAAGAAGCCCAAGCAAGACATGAGCCTTGTGCAATGTCGTAAATGTAAAGAAATGGGACACTACTCCAGTGGATGCCCAAAGAACAAGAAGAATAAAGAGATTGACCAAGTGTGGTGCAACAACTGCAAAGAACCAGGCCATTATGTAGCAACTTGTCCACAAGAACAACGCAAAGAACTCAAGGACATTCATTGCTTCAACTGCAAGAATCCAGGACACTATGCAAGCAACTGTCCAGAAAGGATGAAAAACAAGTTGAACAAGCCTATGGAGAAACTCAACCTTGGCCCATGAGTCAAGTGTGGAAATAAAACAAAAGATTGCTTAGAGAAGTTTTCCAGGACCCAAGAAGACCAAAATGTAATTTTGTTTGAAAATTTTTAAGGGTGGTAGTACCCTAGTTGTTTTGAACTTGCTTGTAACCCCAGCCTTCCCAAATCTCGGGACGAGATTTATTTTAAGGGTGGTAGCCTGTCACATCCCAAGATTTTCCAAATCTTGTAATGTGAAAATAAATTAATAAAATAAAACTTTGTTTGATTTTCAGAGCCAGAAGAAACTTTTTGAATTTAAATGGAACCTCAAACCCATTTGAATCAAATAAAATCCTAAAAAGATTTATAAAGTTAAACATTTATTAAAGGAAATTAAAATGTCTTAAATTTGTTATTTTGAATCTTTGAATAAAAATATTTGGTTTTCAAAAGAAAAGATAGATTTATAAATAAAGATTATTTTGTAAGGACAAATTAAACCTTGGCCAAGCTTTGGATTTAAAACATTTTGATTTGAATAAAATAGCAAAAGTTTGTTTAAAAATAATAAAGGATTGCTAAATAAAATAATAAGGAATTAATATCCAAACTTTATTTTAAATAAAAGGTTTTACCAATTTGAGTGAAACATCAAAACTTGTTAAATTATTTAAAGTAAGTTTTCCAAATAATTGATATTCCAAATAAAACCTACTGAATTGGTTTTGAAAAATATTGGAGTTTTAAATGAAGATCTTATTAATAAACCAAACCCTATTTTATTAATAAACCATGATCCATTTATTTAAATTATAAATGGAACCTTTAACAAAATTGTTATTTATTTTAAACAAAGCTTTTTAAATATACCTTATTTCAAATACAACCCACTATTTTGGTTTTGGAAAATATATGGATTTAAATTGAGGTTGAAATAAATCAAACCCAAAGTTGATAATTAGCAATGGTCATTTATTATAACTAATAATGGACTTTATTATTTAAAAATTATGGAGTTTAGATTTAGGTTCAGACTACTGAACATAACCAAATCAAATTTACAAAGTATGGGTGTTGTTTGAATTTATTTGAACCATGTTTGTTTGATAGAGAATTCAAACAGAAATTCAGAAATAGAAAAGAAAAAGAACACAGAGTAAAAAAAAAAGGAAACGGGCCAACCCAACCCAGGCAGCCCACTAAGCCCACCAACCAGCCCAGCTTCTTTCCCCGCAGAAAACGATTCGCACAAATTAACTTACCCACCGAGGGACTGACTACTGGCCCCATCTCCACTCCCTTTTTCTCACTGCCAGAGGACCCCACTCCACACCCCTTCTTCCCCACCCGCGAACCACGCCTCTTCCCCCTCGCTGCCGTTGCAGGCCTTGATTCCGCGCGTTTAATTCGCCTTAACGCCGCGTTAATTCCTCATCGCGGCCACGTCCATTTAACCGCCTGCTCCTCCTCCTCTTTTCCCCTCACTCGCCACTCCCTCTCTGCCCCGAGGCTGCTACAATTTGAGCTCGCACCGCCGCCGTCTCCGAAGAGCTGTCGCAGCAATTCCGGCAGCCCCTCACCGCCCCTTGCCTCCTCGACCATCCTCTCGTGATCCCCACCTCCTGGCGATCATCCCCGTAACACCAGCTTGCCCCCGAGCGATCCAGAGCGTCGACAACCACGACGACCACCGTCGCCACCGTCTGCCTCTTTCTCCGACGAGCCCCACAGGTAGATTCTGTTCGCCCCTCTCCTCCCCGAGAACACAATGATGATCTCCAAGCACATACGAACCTAACGGCACTTCCCGTTTGTCTTAGGGCGCCCCCAATCCTCGCCATCGTCAAGCACAGAGCGCCGCCGTGTCTGCTTCTTCTCCGGCGACGTCTCCCAGGTGAACCAGACCGCCCCGCGCCTTCTCGTTCACGCACACACCTTCGCCGTGTCCTTGCGCTCCTGACTATGTGTTTTGTTTACCTCCTGGTGATCTGCAGCATCGTCCTCGACAGCAACCCGAGAGCACCGCCGCCCGCAGCTTCTCCGACGAGCAATTAGCAGCAACCCCTTGCGCCCCTCGAGTAGCCAACCCCACCTCGAGCATCAGCAGGTCTCTGCGAGCCTGGTAAGCCCTGCCAGCCTCTCCCTCGCTTCCTGCAACGCCAGCTCTGCCGCTAGCAGAGCGTCGCCGCCGCACGCTGCCGCTAAGCGCCGCCAGAATTAGGTCAGGCCATCCACAGCCGTCAGATCTAGTTTGAACGAGCGAGATTAGATCACTTACCGCGAAGAGGTACGCGTTCTGTGCCGCACGATCCAACTTAAATCCAACGCTCCGCAGCACACGATCCACCCGAACCGGTATCGTCCAGTTAAAACACGCCGCGTGTCACCTAATTCGTTTTAAAAAGAAATTTGAAAACAGATTTATTTGCAAACTTCAAACCCTTGTAACTTTCAAACCACACGTCCAAAAATTGCAAATTTTATGTCATTGGATTCAGGAGAACAAGCCCTAGCTAACCATGGCCTTAGTTTTGAAAATAGTATCTGTTAGCTTGATTGAATTTGCAGAAACATTTGTGTACTTGTTTAGAGTATAAAAATTGTTTAAAATTGATTTAAGGATTAAATCTTTTGCAAAATGGATTTGTGTGACCTTACTGACCCTAGGAACCAACCCATAGTGTTAAAAATGATTTTGGTGAAATTCAAGTTGAATTATTTAACCTAGCCATTTTCTAGCCAAATAAACTCATTGATTTTATTATGGAAATGTTTTTGCAAAGAAAACTTTGGAAAAATGTTATGGACCAAATTTACTGATCCAAAACACCAAGCCTTGCCAAAGGCAACTTACTTGGTGAAAAACATAAAGTTTTGCTTTGAAAAGAATAATTTTCACCACATAAAATGTTGAATGGATTTTAAAATATACTTTGAGCAAAACCCTCTAACCAATGACTTTGCCATTTTGGTAAATGACCAATGTGGACCTTACAAAGTTTATAAACCTAGTAGAGACCAACCTTGCAATAGAACCCTCTTCTGCATGAGATAGGATCCATTGCTTTGTGTATGTGAAATAATGTTTGAATGTTGGTATGGAATGCTACTTGATACCATGCTTGTTTGATTGTAGTGAAATTAGCACAGTGAGAGACTAGCAAGATCAAGGAGTGACTATCATTCCCTAACAAAAAGGCAAGTTACACTATCATACAAAAGTCCTACTATTTTTATTATACTTAGTGGATTTTGAAAATATGCATGAAAAGATATTTCTGTACTTATGCTATGCTAAAATCCTAATAGGATTCCCTATACACTCCTTAGTGAAAATATTGAAGTTGTACATGCTTAGCCATGCTATATGCTATAATTTGAAAAGAGATACATGTTGAGATTTTACAAAGGTTGAGAAAAGAATTTGTGTTTTACATAATAAAACAAGGACTCAATGAACCACCTAGGTGGAGGATACTTTAAGTTTTGGAGAAGGTGGCAACAAAAGGGAACCATGTCTATGGCAATCACTTTGTGTTGTGCTCCAAAAGAAAACCACCTAGGAAACTTAGAGATCAAACATGCTTCTCCAATTGTGGCTTTCATGTGCAACCACATGCTATTATGGCTCTGGCTTAGTCAATTACATTAGGAAGACCCATACATTGTCTTTAGTTACTGGACATGGGGATCTGGAATGCTTCATGGGGGCTGAAGACAAAGCTAGCAATGATGTATGGGAGGACCTTTTGGAAAGACTTCGTCACATTCTCAATCTGCCAGTACTCCATCTTGGTGAGCACTAATCCAGTAGGCCACTGGTGGCAAAAGGATGGGATTGTGACATGTGGGTAAAGTGTACTCCTTCTGCAGAAGTTATTAAAATCTAAGTACTTAGCCGTGTCCCCGGTTATGGACAATACTAAGCAACTAAAGTTTGAACTATGGGAGATCTCGACATTCCAACTTCTAATATAAAAACTTGATGCCCTTGTGTGTCTACCAAGGAATTCAAAGAGATTTTGTAAAACTTGTTGCACTTGGGGTTACCAAGGTGCTCAAGAGCATGATGTACTTGGGGTTACCAAGGAACTCATGAGATTTCATAAAACTTGTTGCACTTGGGGTTACCAAGTAGCTCAAGGGATTTTTTTTTGACAAGGACTTGAACACTTGAGTTTCTACCAAGGAGTTCAAGGAACTTGGAAAAGAAATTTGACAAAGGACTTTAAAACCCTTTTGAAAAGATAGGATAAAATATTGCTTTATGCAAATAAGCCTTAAACTCTACTTAGCCAAATATGCATATAATGATAGGATCCACTCTTATATATAAAAGTGAAGCTTGCCAATACAATTCAAAATGTATTGACCCTTGTGGCTGTAACTTGTAATGTTGCAGGATGATTGTTTTTGAATGAAGATTGTTTGATTGACTAGGACTACAAAGTCTACAACCAACACCTGCCTGTGGCACCTTGAAGATGAAGGACCCATGACTATAATTATTCCGCTGCAATGTATTGTAATAGCCAAATGAGCTATGTTTGATGTAATAAACTTATGTTATTCCTGGTTATAAAGTTATATTACCTTTGTTTCCTGATATTACATCTTAACTGTGGATGCTAGCTATTGATCCAGGGACTAGCATTGTAAAACACAGGAGGGATCAACCTTATTAGGTTGGGACCCTACAATGGGTTCCCTCGCGGAAAGAGGTTGAGCTAATGGTACCTCGTGAATGTGAATGTCCACCTATGAAGTGCCCAGGATGGCTGATGGCCATGGATGGGAGGCCAAACTCATAGGGGAGGTTCCTATACTAGGGTGATTAATGGAAAGGTTAGGATTGATTATCCGCATACGAAGTATGATGATTCAGGGTTATCCCTGACGGATGTATCGAATGTTGTGGTGAAAGTGTACCACCTTTATAGAGTGTCAAACTATTCGAATAGCCGCATACGCGGTCATGGACAGTTGCATGGCCATACTGTTCCGTTGTCAGATGTTTTCGAAATGACTTATGACTTGAACTATGAATTTGACTGATCACCACAAGGTTGTGGAAGTGAAAACTTTGTTTCAACTTGGGTAATTGATGCGGCTCAGATCAATGTAGAGCTTCATTGGGAAACCACAATAGGAAGGTATGATGAGTACAACAACAAGTTTTTCCCTCAGTAAGAAACCAAGGTTATCGAACCAGTAGGAGGAAGGAAACGACTCAAAGGTGTTGCTAGCAACTGGAAACCTGCACAACACAAACTCAAGACTTTGCCCCAACGAACAATGAGATTGTCAATCTCGCCGGTTTGCTGAAAACAATAGATTAACCGTATGGTGTGAAAGTTAATGGTGGCTTGCAGAAATTAAACAGTAACAGTGGAAGATGTATCAATGGTAAAGATTGGACCGGGGTCATACTTCACTAGAGGTGTTCTCCTTGATATAAACAACAAAACATGCTGGGTAAAAAATTACAGCAGGGCAATTGACAGGACAGAGCAAGTCATAACAATGCAATACTAGACATTCATGATCCTATGAGATTTGATTGGGCATTACAGCAATATACAGAGACCGCCATCCAACTGCATCTATGACTAGTAAACCACCTTCAGGTTATCATCCGGACCCCCTCCAGTATTAAGTTGCAAGCAACGAATAACTTCTTTAAGCAAGGTGTGTAAAGTCAACAATACAATTGTTACATGAACAAGAGATTGTTGTTTTCTCCCTAGTAGCAATAGCACATCTACAACCTTAGAGATTTCTGTCACTTCCCCAGATTAAATAGAGGCATGAACCCACTATCGAGCATAAATACCCCCTCTTGGAGTCACTAGCATCTACTTGGCCAATATAGCTACTAGAAACAGAGAGCATGCAAGATCTCAAACAACACAGACATGATAGAATCAATAAGATAGAATCATTAACCAATCTGACATAGTAATCTCAATATCCATCGGATCCCCGCAAACACAACATGCATGATCACAAATAGATGATCTTGATCATGAACGGAGCTCACAAGATCTAAACATGCTAGCACAAAGGAGGAGAAACAACCATCAAGCTACTACATGGACCCATAGTCCAAGGTGGAACTACTCACGCATCATACCGAAGGTTGGAATGGTGATGAAGAATGCCTCCGGGATGATCTCTCCCCTCCAGCAGGGTGCCGGGAAGAGCTTCAGATCCCCCTATCTAGGTCTGATGGTGGCGGCGGCTACAGACTGTTTCGTGGAACATTGATCGGGTCCTTAGGGTTTAGGTATCGGGGGCTTCTTATAGGCGAAGAGGGAGGCCGAGGGGGTGCCCGAGACGTTTGCACCCCCTAGGCGCGGGCCAGACTAGGCCGCCCGGCTAGGGGGTGTGGCCCCCTCGAGGCCCTCCTCTATCTCGTATTCTGGCTCCGTGTTCCCCATGGTAAAATATTGACTTTGGCTTTTGTCCCGTCTAATTTCGAGAGTATTCATTTTATGACTTTTCTGGAACCAAAAACAACAGAAAACATGCAACTGACACTTTGGCATCTTGTTAATAGGTTTGTCCCAGAAAACATATAAAAATACCTCAAAGTGTAGACAAAGCAAAGCAAAGTAGATACTAAACAAGCATGGAAGATAAAAAATTATAGATACGTTTACGACGTATCAAGCATCCCCAAGCTTAACTACTGCTTGTCCTCAAGTAGGAAAGTGATAAAAAGAATAATTTTTGAGGCGACATGCACCATCAAAATAAAGATCAAACCATTTGCAAGCATTGAAAGCTGGGATCAAAGTACTCGAAACATGAGCATGAAAGAAGAAGTTATAACAATAAGACAAAGTAACTATGCTTCAACATGAAAGGATACAAACAAAGATTCATGAATAACAATGCGTTGAAAGATGTTTGTTTGTTTCACATATAGAAAACATAGCATAGTGGCATTCATATTGTCCCTCATGGAGTAGCAATAAATGCATAGGACACCTTCAAAGTTCATAACAGTGACTAGATACAAATAGTTCAAGAGCAAGCAATATCAATAATATGAATCAATCAATAAGTTTTGGGACAATGCATATAGAACTAAGAATGGCAACTATGCTCTCTTAATTGGTGCCTAAGGATAGAAGGTGGAGACTCAATATAATAGTGGAAGAAAGGCCCTTCATAAAGGGAAGCAGGGATTTCAAGTCTCATAAAGAGCTTCCAAAAATTATGGTACTTGTTAGCTTTCAGCTCTCATTTCCCCTATCATAAGCATCCTGAAGTGATTAAGGTTAAAGTGAACAAACTATGGAGTATCTGCTTGAAAAAGTATACGTTGGCAATCTCATGTCCCTTGAGTATGAGGGCCGCTCCTCATGCTACTCAACTTTAGTCAACGGTAAGTTCTTGTCATAATAAGTACATGTGTATCATAGAGAACCGCCAAGGGGTACCTCTTGCACATGATACAGGAGCTATCCCATATCAAAATGACAAGGCAAGCAGACAATGAGAATCTCAACAATCTTCTTATTTACTATGGGAAACTGGTGCTTTTTTTCTCTTTCCTCTTTTCAATATGTCTCTCTTTTTTTATAAGAAGAAATCTTCATAGATTGCTCACTATGGTGATGCTGCAACTTCTCTACCCAAGATATGAATCTACTAAAAAGGTAAAAGATAAAAGATATGATGTGATACTGCGGCACTCCCCGAAGCTTGGAACAAGCCAAGGGGATGCCAAACCTGATGACGAATTACTCCTTCGGCGGTGGTGATGTTCCCTTGTTATCGTCAGACTTCCAAGGTAAAGGCTCTCCATCCACAAAGGATGTCTTGGTCTCAAATATCCTGAAACTAGCAGCAGAGCTTATGTGTTTAAACCTAGCCTCATACTCACAGTTTTGATTTTGTATGTCGTAGAGCTGTGCTTGGAATTTATTGGTGGTCTGATGAAGTGAGAGGATTTCGTCTTGAAGCTCAGCAACCTCCTCCTTGTGCTTGCCAATGAGTTCTGAACTCATCTTATGGATGACGTCCACTTCGCGTTCCGCCATCTTCTTGTACCTAAAAACTTCCTTCTCCAGTGCTTCCATCCTATCTTCCAGGATGCCTTCTCCTTTAGGGCCCTGTACTTCTTTAATCTATACCAGCCCATCCTTGAGCAACGACTTCTTGGGATGAACCTTCAACTCATACATGTACGGGTTGATGGCATCCATGGGCGATCCAGAGGAAGATATTGTGGCTCCAAGACTGAGAATCTTCCTGACAAAAACAGATCAAAACAAAAACGCGATGAGAACACGATATACGAACCTTGGGGGATCCGGGGGGGTATATATTACGAATTTTCACTGCATAAGGAAAGTACCGTGCGAAAACGAGGCGAAGACGGACTCCAGGGGCTCACACCCCTGGTGGCGCGGCTAACTGGGGCCCGCGCCACTGGTGGGTGTGGCCCACCTGAGCTTCGTTTCCTCCTTTGTTTCGTCTCGTAACCTTCCATATGTAATAAAAACATAAAAAATATAAAAGATAAGGTTTTCACGAACCTTCAGTTTGCAGCACTTTTACCTATTCAAAGACGGACTCTGCAGATTCTGGAGTTTGGTTTCTAATAAATTCTTCCATGGTTACCATTTGAATAATATCAACTTCTTCATTGTAAGAATCTCCAGAAATATAATGTTTGAGCCTTTGACCGTTCACCACCGGTGCAGTGTTGTCCTTTAAGGAAGATATTTTAATAGCCCCTGAACGATACACCTCCTCAATAACAAAAGGTCCTTCCCATTTTGAGAGTAGTTTCCCTGCAAAAAACTGAGACGAGACCTATACAAAAGAACTTTCTCACAAACATGGAACTCCCTTTTGAGAATTCTCCTATCATGCCATCTTTTTACTTTTTCCTTAAAGAGTCTAGCACTTTCATAAGATTCACTTCTCCACTCATCTAAAGTACTCAAGTCAAACAATCTTTTCTCACCAGCAAGTTTAAAATCTCTATTCAGTTCTTTCACTGCCCAATAAGCTTTGTGTTCTAATTCTAGAGGCAAGTGACAAGCTTTCCCATAAACCATTTTGTAAGGAGACATTCCCATAGGATTTTTATAAGCAGTTCTACAAGCCCATAAAGCGTCATTCAACTTTTTAGCCCAATTTTTCCTAGATATATTAACAGTCTTTTGCAAGACAGATTTAATTTCTCTATTAGAAAGTTCTACTTGCCCACTGGTTTGGGGGTAATAAGCTGAAGCAATTATATGGTTAACATCATATTTAGCAAGAGTCTTCCTAAAACCACCATGTATAAAATGAGAACCGCCATCAGTCATGAGATATCTAGGCACACCAAACCTAGGAAAAATAACATCTTTAAGCATTTTTAAAGAGGTCTTACCATCAGCGCTATTTGTAGGTATGGCTTCCACCCACTTTGTAACATAATCAATAGCAACAAGAATATGAGTATACCCTTTTGAAGGAGGAAAAGGACCCATAAAGTTAAATCCTCAGCAATCAAAAGGTTCAATAACAAGAGAATAATTCATAGTCATTTCATCGTGTCTAGAAATGTTACCAACTCTTTGACATTCGTCACATGATAAAATAAACTTCCTTGCATCCTTGAAAAGAGTAGGCCAATAAAAACCAGATTGTAAAACTTTTTGTGCAGTCCAGTCCCCAGCATGATGTCCTCCATAAGCACTGCCATGACATTTTCTCAATATATCTTGTTGTTCATATTCTGGGATACACCTTCGCATAATACCATCTACTCCTTTATATAAATATGGGTCATCCCAAAAGTTATGCCTTAGATCATAAAGGAATTTCCTTCTTTGCTAGGCTATAAAGGTTGGAGGTAAATACTTGGAAACAATAAATTTAGCATAATCAGCATACCAAGGACTCTCATGCGGGCTTACCCTTATTGCAGCCAACCGTTCATTTGGAAAACTATCATTAACAGGCATAGGGTCAAAAGAAATGTTTTCCAAACGAGATAAGTTATCAGCAACAGGATTTTCAGCACCTTTCCTATCTACAATATGCAGATCAAACTCTTGTAAAAGCAACACCCATCTAATAAGCCTAGGATTAGCGTCTTTATTTGTCATAAGGTACTTAATAGCAGCATGATCAATATGAAAAGTAACCTTTGAATCAACAATATAAGGTCTAAACTTATCACAAGCAAAGATTACAGCTAAGAACTCCTTTTCAGTAGTAGCATAATTCTTCTGATCAGCATCTAGAGTCTTGCTAGCATAATGAATAACATTCAACTTTTATCTACTCGTTGCCCAAGAACAGCACCCACATAAAATCAGTATCATCACACATAATTTCAAAGGGTAAATTCCAATAAGGTGGTTGAACAATAGGATCAATAGTCAAATCTTTCTTCAAAGTTTCAAAAGCTTCCTTACAATCATCATCAAAAACAAAAGGTACATCTTTTTGAAGAAGGTTAGTAAGGGGCTTTGAAATTTTGGAGAAATCTTTAATAATCCTCCTATAGAAACCAACATGACCAAGGATACTACGAATACCTTTTATATCTCTAGGGCAAGGCATTTTCTCAATTGCTTCAATTTTGGCTATGTCTACTTCAATACCTCTTTCAGAAATTTTGTGTCCAAGAACAATCCCGTCATTAACCATGAAATGGCATTTCTCCCAATTCAGAACAAGGTTAGTTTCTTCGCATCTCTGCAAAACTTTATCAAGGTTGTGCAAAAAATTATCAAAAGAAGTTCCATAGAAGGAGAAATCATCCATGAAAACTTTCACAATTTCTTCACAAAAACCATGAAAGATAGCAGACATACATCTCTGAAAAGTAGCAGGAGCATTACATAAACCAGAAGGCATACACCTATAAGCATAAGTTCCATAGGGACAAGTGAAGGTGGTTTTCTCTTGGTCTTGCGCTCTCACAGCAATTTGAGAGAAACCAAAATAACCATCAAGGAAACAAAAGTGAGTCTTTTTAGATAATATTTCTAGCATTTGATGAATAAAAGGAAGAGGATAATGATCTTTCTTAGTAACTTTATTAACCTTTCTAAAATCAATGCACATCCTATACCCAACCACTACTCTTTGAGGTATAAGCTCATTATTTTCAATAGGCACAACAGTGATTCCCCCTTTCTTTGGGACACAATGAACAGGACTAACCCATTGACTAGCAGCAATAGGGCAAATAATACCAGCATCAAGGAGTTTTAATACCTCATTTCTTACCACATCCTTCATCTTAGGATTTAGACAGCATTGATGTTCAACAACTGGCTTTGCATCAGGTTCTATATTAATAGCATGCTGACATATGGTAGGATAAATCCCTTTTAAATCATCAAGAGTATACCCCATAGCTCCTCGGTGTTTCTTCAATATTTCTAATAATATTTCCTCTTCCTTCCCTGAAAGTTTAGAACTAATAATAAAATTATATATTTTCTTATCATCTAGATAAGCATATTTAAGATCATCAGGTAGAGGTTTTAATTCGAAAACAGGGCCCCCTTTAGGTCGTAGTGTGGTACCCAAATCTTCCACAGGTAGGTTATGTTTAAGTAATTCGGTTTGACGAAGGAAAACCTCATCAATCTCATTTCTTTCCTTCACGAAGACCTCACTTTCATGATCTTCCATATACTGCTGCAAGGCATTGTTAGGAGCAAGAGAAATAGTATAAAGTTGTTCAACACTGAAATCCTCATTAGGCAATTCATTTTCATAAGGAGTTTTAGCAAATTTGGAAAAATTAAACTCATAAGACTCTCCATCAAGCTTAGTCAAAATTTTCTCCTTCTTACAATCTATGATAGCCCCACAAGTATTCAAGAAAGGTCTACCAAAGATAATAGGATAGGTTTTACTAGCTTCTGAACCAAGCACTAGAAAATGAACAGGATACTTAATACCACAAAGAACCTCCACATCTCTTACAATGCCGATTGGACAGACTGTCCCTCTATTAGCAAGGTGAGCAACCACATCTATGTCCTCAAGTTCACAAGGACCAATTTCATGCATAATTTCCCTGTAAAGCTCATAAGGAATAGCACTAGAACTAGCACCAATATCACATAAGCCATAGTAGCAATGATCACCAATTCGAACAGAAAGCACAGGGACACTAGTTTTCCTAACTTTTCTAGGATGAGAGACAATATTAGAAGCGTCTTACAGAAGACGATGTGCTCATCCTCTATATTTCTAGTGACAAGATCTTTCACAAGGGCTACTACAGGTTCAATGTTTATTTGCTCATCAGGTTCCATATTTTTCTTTGTACCTTTGTTATCCGCACTAATTATCATAGAATACTCCTTTACCTTAGCTGGGAAAGGTGTTTTCTCAACATAAGGTTTAGGCAAAATAAGATCAGTAGTACAAACTTCAGTATTTCTAGCAGGAACATAATTAACAACATCTTTATAAGGTGCATGGTACTTATTCCACTTCTTTTTAGTAATTTTCTATATAAGAGGAAAAAGCCTTAAAACATTTGACAATACTTTGAGAATCAAGACCATACTCAGTACTAATATCACGGAAGTCACCAGTTCCCATAAAAGATTTAATGCATTCATAATCATAATTTATACCTGACTTTCTTCCTTTGTCATTCTCCCATGCTTCAGTGTTCTCTTGAATACGGTCTAGGAGATCCATTTTGCTTCTTCCTTCATACATGTGAATGATCCAGCACAGGAAGCATATAGTAAATCTTTATCATGAATAGAAAGCCTTGCATAAAAGTTACTGATAATAATATTGTTAGGGAGTTCATGAATAGGACATTTAAGCATGAGTAACTTCAATCTCCCCCAAGCTTGAGCTGCACTCTCTCCATCATGAGGCCATCTTACTAGGAGGATAGAATTTAGAATAAAAGAGAGGTACTATTTCCTCCCATTCCATGGATTGTTCATCCTTTAGTAGCTTATACCATTCTCCAGCTCTTCCTTTCAATGATATAGAGAGTAACTTCTTCTTCACATATTCAGTTGTGATACCTGCACACTTAAAAAACCCGCATAATTCATCGATAAAAAAGCAAGTGATCACAAGGATGGACAGTTCCATCCTCTAAATAATAATTATCCATAACAGGATCAACAATACTTGTAGGTATCTTAAAAGGATCTATCTCAAAAGCTGGTGGTTCATCTACTACCCTAACAGTGGTAGTAGTTTTCTCAAACAGAAAACCAAGTGGGTTATCCATATTGTAAACAAAGTAACAAACAAAAATAAAAAGCAATACTCAAAGTAGAAGTTTCCTTTACCAGTTCCACTCTTCAATAGCGCTTCACTCCCCGGCAACGGTGCCAGAAAATAGTCTTGATAACCCACAAGTATAGGGGGTGTATCGTAGTACTTTCGATAAATAGGAGTGTCGATCCCAACGAGGAGCAAAAGGTGTTAACTAGTGGTATGGACCAGAAAATCTCTATAAATACTTAACAAACGGATTTTAGGGGTTTTCTGATAAAGCAAGGAAATAAAGTGCAAGTAAATGAAGACAACAAATAATTGCAGCAAGTGGCCCAATCCTTTCTGAGCAAAGGACAAGCCGGTGGAAATACTAATGAGGACCAAACGTTCTCGAGGACACATGGGAATACTGTCAAGTGCTTTCGTTTCATATAGCTGATTAATCTTGTTTAGTTTTATAAGTGTTGTGTGGGTGAACCTGTTCTAATGTACCGACCTTACTTGGACTAATACATACTTGTGATTAAACCCCTTGCAAGCATCCGCAACTACAAGAAAGCAATTAAGATATAAACCTAACCACAACCTTAAACTCTAAGATCCTACACTCCCTTGTGCAATGGTTTCCTAACGGGGGTTCAGGTTTCTGTCACTCCGGCAACCCCACAATTAGTAGCCAAATACACAATGCATTCCCCTAGGCCCATAAATGGTGAAGTATCATGTAGTCGACGTTCACATGACACCACTAAAAGAATAGCACCACAACTTAAATATTAAACCATTGAATAATACCTCAACACTCCACTACTAACAACATGAATTCTCCCATGTCCTCAAGAACTAAATGAACTACTTACGAGACATCATATGGATCAAGATCAGAGATGATATAATGATGGATAACAATCTGAACATAAACAATAATTCAACGGTTCCACTCACAAGCATCAATTACAATAGTAATCAACACCGAGAAAGTTTCCTCTAAGAACTATGCAAGATTCAACACAATTGTTACAGCAGGATGGAGTGGTGATGATGGTGCTGGTGGAGATGATGGTGTGGATGATGATAATGCTGATCCCGACGAAGTCTAGCTTGATGATGATGTTGATGGCGAAAATCTCCCCTCTCCGGGAAGGAATTTTCCCGACAGAAATCTGTCTGCCGGAGAGCTCTTTCTGTCTCGGTGTTTTTCGCCCCGCAGAGGCGGCAGAATCTTTCTGTGGTCTCCCCTCGTGTATTAGGGTTTCGAGGAGAAGCTATAGGCGAGAGGGCGGAGCTAGAGGTGGGCTAGGGTGGCCACACCCCCTGTAGGCGCGACCTAGGGTGGCCCGCGCCTAGGGGGAGTGTGGGCCCCTTGTGGACCAACTCCGCCTCCCCTTCTGGCTTCCTTCATCCTCTGGGAAAATATAATTTCCTGTAGTTTTTTTTGGTATTTTTCTGATCTTCGTGAAATTGCATCAAAACACCACTTTTTTCCATCAGAATCCTGACTCTGGCAGTTCATCCTCCAATAATCATCCAACATGCAAAAATAGATGAAAATACATAAGTAATACGTTTTAATATGAAATATATCAATGAATAGAGGTTATTATGATATAGAATGGTGATGCAAATTGGATGTATCAGCCCGCTGCCTGATGGCGCGTGGTAGCGCTTCGTTGGGAGACACCAAGAGCAAGGTGTGATGAGCATAGCAGCAAGTCTTCCCTAAGAAAGAAACCGAGGTTATCAAACCGGTAGGAGGAAGGAAACATATCAAAGGTGTTGCTAGCAACTTTGGAGACCTGCACAACATAAACTCAAGACTTTGCCCTAACAAACAGTGAGGTTTTCAATCTCACCGGTTGCTATAACAAACAATTAACTGTATGGTGTGGAAGGTAATAGTGGTTTGCAAAATGTAAACAGTAAAAGTGGAAGATGTATCAATGGTAAATATTGGACCGGGGTCCATAGTTCACTAGAGATGTTATCCTTAAGATAAACAAACATGGCATGCTGGGTAAACAAATTACAGCAGGGCAATTGGCATGACTGATCAAGGCATAACAATGCAATACTATACATTCATGATCCGATGATATTCGATTGGGCAATACAACAAGATACATAGACCGTCATCCAACTGCATCTATGACTAGAAATCCACCTTCAGGTTATCATCCGAACCCCCTCTAGTATTAAGTTGCAAGCAACAGATAACTGCTTTAAGCAAAGTGTGTAAGGTAAACAATCCACTTGTTCCATGAACAAGAGACTGTTGTTTTCTCCCTAGTGGCAACATCACATCTAGAACCTTAGAGATTTCTGTCACTTCCCTTAGATTAAATAGAGGCATGAACCCACTATCTAGCATAAATACCCCCCTTTTGGAGTCACTAGCATCTACTTGGCCAAGATAGCTACTAGAAACGGAGAGCATGCAAGATCATAAACAACACAAACATGATAGAATCAATAAGATAAAACCATTAATCAATCTGACATAGTAATCTCAATATCCATCGGATCCCTGCAAACACAACATGCATGATTACAAATAGATGATCTTGATCATGAACGGAGCTCACAAGATCGAAACATGGTAGCACAAAGGAGGAGATACAACCATCTAGCTACTACATGGACCCGTAGTCCAAGGTGTAATTACTCACAATTCATACCGGTGGCTGGCATGATGAAGAAGAAAGCCTCCAAGATGATCTCCCCTTCGACAGGGTGCTAGGAAGAGCTTCAGATCCCGCCGATCTAGGGACGATGGTGCGGAGTCTACAGATGGTTTCGTGGAATATTGATTGGGTCCTTAGGGTTTCTGCATCGAGGGGTCTTTATAGGCGAAGAGGCGAGGCAGGGGGGTGTCCAGGGTGGTCACACTCCCAGGCGCGGCTTAGCCCGCGCCGCCAGGGTGTGTGGCCCCCTGGTGCCTCCCATCCATCTCGTATTCTGTCTCCGTGTTCCCCATGGTAAAATATTGACTCTGGCTTTTGTCCCGTCCAATTCCGAGAATATTGATTTTCTGCCTTTCTGGAACCAAAAACAGAAGAAAACATGCAACTGGCACTGTGGCATCTTGTTAATAGGTTAGTCGAAAAACATATAAAAACACATCAAAGTGTAAACAAAGCAAAGCAAACTAAATACTAAACAAGCATGGAACATAAAAAATTATAGATACGTTTCCGACGTATCACTGCCCGTGAACTGTCTTCCGCCCGACCTCCTCCCTGTCTACCTCCGGCCCCGGTGCCTGATACGTCGTAAACGTATCTATAATTTTTGATGTTCCATGCTTGTTTAGTATCAACTTTGCTTTGCTTTTCCTACACTTTGAGGTATTTTTATAAATTTTCTAGGACTAACCTATTAAAAAGATGCCCAAGTGCCAGTTGCCTATTTTCTGCTGTTTTTGGTTTTAGAAAAGCTAGTAAGGAAATATTCTCGGAATTGCACGGGATAAAAGCCAAAGTCAATATTTCACCGAGAAGAACACAGAGTCTAGAGGAGAGACGGAGGGGCGCCACAGGGCGGCCGCACCCCCTAGGCGCGGGCCCACCCTAGGCCGTGCACCCGATCAGATCTCCACGAAACAGCCCGTAGCCTCTGCCACCATCGTCCCTAGATCGGGGGGGGGATCTGAAGCTCTTCCCGGCACCCTGTCGGAGGGAATAGATCATCCCGGAGGCCTTTGTCATCACGATGACAGCCTCCGGTATGATGCGTGAGTAGTTCACCCTTGGACTATGGGTCCATACAGTAGCTAGATGGTGGTTTCTCCTCCTTTGTGCTACCATGTTTATATCTTATGAGCTCCGTTCATGATCAAGATCATCTATTTGTAATCATGCATGTTGTGTTTGCGGGGATCCGATGGATATTGAGATACTATGTCAGATTGATTATTGATTCTATCATGTCTTATTGATTATTGATTTTATCATGTCTATGTTGTTTGTGATCTTGCATGCTCTTAATTGCTAGTAAGTATCTTGGCCAAATAGATGCTAGTGACTCCAAGAGGGAGTATTTATGCTCGATAGTGGGTTCATGCCTTTATTAAATCTGGGGAAGTGACAAGAATCTCTAAGGTTATAGATGTGCTGCTGCTACTAGGGAGAAAACAACAATCTTTTGTTCATCGAACAATTGTGTTGTTTACTTTACACACATTGCTTAATGCAGTTATTCGTTGCTTGCAACTTAATACTAGAGGGGGTGGATGATAACCTGAAGGTGGATTATTAGTCATAGATGCAGTTGGATGGCGGTCTATGTATATTGTTGTAATGCCCAATCAAATCTCATAGGAATCATGAATGTCTAGTATTTGCATTGTTATGCCTTGCTTGGTCCTGTCAATTTCCCCACTGTAATTTGTTCACCCGTCATGTTATGTTATTTATCTTAAGGAGAGCACCTCTAGTGAACTATGGACCCCGGTCCAATCTTTACCATTGTTATATCATCTACTATTACCGTTAACTTTCTACAAGCAACCATTACCTTCCACACTGTATGTTTAATCCTTTGTTTTCAGCAAACAAGTGAGATTGACAACCTCACTGTAAGTTGGGGCAAAGTCTTGAGTTTGTGTTGTGCAGGATTCCAAGTTGCTAGCAACACCTTGGAGTTGTTTCCTTGCTCCTAATGGTTCGATAACCTTGGTTTCATAACTGAGGGAAAATGTAACATCCCAAAAATATTGATCAAGGTTATCAAATTCCAATCACCAAAATTAGGGTTAACAAAAAACTTTTGTTAATAAAAATCAATATGAATGCATGTGTGTATGTGATGATTGTATGAATGCATGAATGGACTTGTGTGATTGATGTGAATAGCAAAGAATGGTTTAAAGATGAAAACAACATCATCTAAATCAAATCCAAGTAGAAACAAATCAAGAGAAATTCCAAAACAAACAAAATGAGCTAATGGTCATTTTTGCCAATCTTGCTCACTAGACCACTTTCAGTGTTTCTAGTCCAAGATTTCAAACAGAAACAATTCCATTTCTTTTCACCCATTGCTAGACCAAGTAAAAGTGAACCCAAGCCCACCTTTAAAACTCACAGAAACATTTGGCAACTTGATTCAAATGACAATTCAAAATTGAATATATATCATATGAGAAGATCACCAATTCTCAAAAACCAACCAAACCAGTGCACCTTGACAAAACCAACTAACCGGAGACTACCTAGCATGTGACTAGTACACCCACTAATTCTCATCCAACAATTCAAATTCAACTATCTTTCGGCCATTTCATCAAACACATTGCAAACAAAAATCTAACAAAACATCAAACACTATAGTGAGCAGTGTTTGTGCCTAACTTGTTCCCTCTCTAGCTCACAACACCCTCTCAGTAGATGATCAAACTAAATTAACTAGCCCTAGCTCACTGTGAGCTTTCCATTGTCATCAATGGTGAGCATGCCGAGCCCCAAATGGCCACCCCATTGTCGATAGCAAGCTAGGAGCAGCTCTAGCCTCGCCAACCTTGTCCGGGACACTCACCACCGTCCATCACCACCCCCTGTCCAGATCCCAAGCACTGCCAGCCCCTGGACTACTCAGCCCGAGTGTGCCCAGCTTCTCTGCAAGAATGCCGAGAGTGCGCTAGAGCGCCGCACTCGACACGCGAGCACAGACCGCGCGCCGCCCTCACCACTTGCGTTCGTGATGACCACCGCCCCAGGAACCTCCAAGACATGCCCGTTCGTCACCGCGTAACCAGGACAGCCCGTGCGCCATTAAAACCTCCATCGGACCTGCCCAGAGCACCGCCCCACGCCTCGCAACCACCCGCGCCCTTTGGTCCCCACTTGGCACTACAAATAGGGGCAACCCCCATTCGATTTTAGCACACCATCACACTCCCCTCTCTCAGAACCACCCCACCTCATCCCGGGAGCAAGGCGAGCAACAGGACGCCAGAATTTCACCGGAGTCTGCCGTGGAGGAGGAGAAGAGGAGCCAGCGATTGGAGCCGCCCCAGGAGGAGCTGCCGGTACCAGGAGGTTCGCCGTCGTTGTCTTCGTCGTTCGCCCCCATTGCCGACCCTCGGCTGAGCCCCGGTGAGCCTCACACGACCCCCACTGGCCGCGCTAGGGTTTAGTCTCGCCGGCGTTGCCCGACGGAGACGACAAGCCCCAACCGTTAGATTAGATGTTGATCCTATGGACCAAATCACCCGGTACCCCTTCGCACCCTCCTGTCTCGCTGACTGGTGGGGCCAACCACTAAAACCCACCCGCCCGTGTTGTGCACTGTGGTCCGGCCCGGTTACACTCCCGCGCGACCCAGTAATTCAAATTTAGGTTTATTAATTTAGTTTCAAACTTAGTTCTGTACCTAGATTCAAAAATCAATCCAGAGAGACTCATTGAACCAAATTGCATGAAACTAATTTTGCTAGAAAGGTACTGAAATTCTTAATCCAAGACCATTGGATTCAAACTAGTTAGATTTGTAGATCACCTATAGTAAAAATAACAAGGCAGAAGCTTTTCTGCATTCAAACATTTTTCAAAATTCAACCATAAAACCTTTTGAGTTGATTCCAACTCTCATAAATCACATTTAACAAGACCTTTCTGAATATATAACAATATCTTGGTTTACTTGCATAAATAATGGTTAAGCAATAAAAGAATGCCCCATAGGCAATTCTAGTCACTTTATCTATTTAACATAAAAAGGTTAAACCTTATTAAATTGTGACACCACTTTAAATCACATTCCCATGTACTGAAATATGTGGTGATGACATGTGTCAACATGATCCCATGTTTTAGTTGGAGAATATTAAATCTTAAGTAGTTTTTCAATGAGTAGAAATTACTTTTCTAAAATAATATAAATAAGACAAGTGCTTTGATCTTTGTGATAATAGTGATGATGCTAAATCATCTAGTGTGAACCTTTGTGTTCTAAATAGAGTAGTTAAGAATTGTTTGGTGATTTTGTACCTCGTATTTATTTATAGACTCTAGTACCAAACAAGGATACGAGGAGGAAGGAGAATACTACGAGGAAGAAGCCGAGGAGAACTTCAACCACTGCTTTGCACAAGGAAAGCTAACACTTGCAATTTTCTTAACCATGCAAGCCATCTTAGCAAGCTTACACTTGCAATTATGCAAGATATCCTAGCAAGCCTTACTATATAAGTTAACTTAGCAAGATACAACCTTAGCAAGCTAAGCTAAACCATGCAAGTTTACTTGCAAGCTTACACCACTTGATACCCAATTCCTAGTTTTATTTGCAAGCTTAGTTATTTTATTTATTTATCAAAGCTTTCTATTGGAGTTACTTAGTGACTTGTAGATTTTAGAAAGATATTTAAAGGTAGCATAAAGAGCATAAAACTTGGCCTAAGTTAGATAATCTTGATGTCATCCTGAGACATGAGATTGAACTTAGATCATTCCCATTTGTTTAACACCCCTCATTAGTGTTTACCACCACATGTAGATGCTAGTGATAAGCATAAAACTTGATCACTTTAGATGGGAATACTTGGTGAAAATGGTTATGAAAACCTTAGAATGATGAGACATTCTACTGAAATGTTTTGACATGTGTTCTTGAACACCAGATGATTTTGGTGATGAAAATGTTGAGGCATGAGCCGCATCCCTTTATAAAACTGATGGTTGTCTGGATGCAATACCATTCCAATTTTACCGTACAACCACAATACCCGAAATTTGGGTAGGGCTTGACTGGAAGTTCATATACCTTAGTATGGGTTCCCTTGCGGCCAAGGTTTGATCTGAGGCTACCTTGTGAAGATTGTCCACCCGTGCAGTTCCCAAGATGACAGTTGGTCATGGTTGGGAGGCCAAACTCATAGGAGATGTGCCTATACTAGGGCGTGTAATTGAAAGGTTAAGATTGATTATCCGCATACTAAGTATGGTGAATTCAGGATTGTTCCTGACGGATGTATCAAATATTGTGGTGAAAGTGTACCACCTCTGCAGAGTGTCAAACTATTCGAATTGCCGCGTCCGCGGCTATGGACAGTTGGAGTGGCCATATTGTTCTGTCGTCAGATGTTTTCAAAATGAATTGTGAAATGAATCATGACTTTGACTTGACCACAACAGGGTTGTGCTATGAAACTCAAGTTCCCACTTAGGTGTTATAAAACTTTCAACTAGCTTTCTTTGTTTCCGAACTCAGTAGAGATAAATCTGGCTTTTTGCAAAACAACCTAGAGCCTAGTATCTCATAATCAAAACCCACTTCACTTGCTCGTATTAGTTTGCGAGTACTTAAAGAGTATCATGGCTTTGTCCTTGGCTATTCCCGTGGCCAGACTATGAAGAGGACTATCAGGATGATGGAACGCAGGAAGGTTACGAAAACTAGGATCATCTCCCATCATCAGCATTGCCTGTGACCATGAAGATGGAGCTTCGCCCATGCTACCATTATCATTACATTATTCCGCTGCTATGATTGTATTAAGACTGGATCATGAGATCCTTTATTTGTTGTAAGACCTTATGTATGGTTTGTAATGGATGATGTATTGTGATATCCAATCTGTTATGTCTCACAAAAATGGTAATCCTGGGATTGCGATGTATGGCATAACAGGCATCTGGGATTAAAAATCTGGGTGTTGACAAGTTGGTATCAGAGCCATCCTGACCATAGGATATCTTAGTTTAGAATGGACGTTTGAATCAAAAACTTAGTTTCAAAACCAAGGAAGTGAGTATTTACTAAAACTTATTCTCATTCTTATCACTTAGACTCTTTCATGAAAATTCATGTTCCTCAAAAATTCTTGCAAACTTACCTAAAATTTGACACACTTGATCACTCTACTAACTTACTCATCCTATATTCTTATAGATGGACGTGAACTATAGCAAGATCTATTAGTTGGGGAATGGAGGAGATCTCATCTTTGAGCGTGACCTGGACCAGCTTTCGGAACTTCTGGAGCGCCCGCACCCCAAGTTCTTCGGAGCTCAGCTCAACGATCGGGAAGGAGAGGAACTGTAATGGGTGATTGTTGCAAGTCTCCGAGGAAAGATTGAAGCCCCCACCTTAGAGGGAATACAATTCACCATTAGAGAGAACAACTGAAGGGAATATGCCCGAGAGGCAATAATAAAGTGGTTATTATCATATTCCTTATTTATGATAAATGTTTATTTTGCATGCTATAATTGTATTAATACGGAAATGTTAATACATGTGTGTTTAATAAACAAAAAGAAAGTTCCTAGTTATGCCTCTCTTATAAACTAGCTCGTTGATTAACAAGATGATCAAAGGTTTCCTGATCATGGACATTGGATGTTGTTAATAATGAGGTTACAACATTATTGGAATGGTGTGATGAGCATTCATCCGAAGTATAGCATTACGACCAAAGTCATTGTGTTTATATTGCTATAACATCATACAAAGTAATCTTAGTCCTTAGACAATGAGATCATGCCAATCACTAACACCGGAAGAGTATCTTGATAACATCAAACATCACACCATAACAGGGTGACTATAAAGATGGATTCAGTGCTATGAAGGTGTTATGTTGAGGCTCATGGATCAAGAGTGGAATTTGTCCATCCCGATGACGGAGAGATATACTCTGGGCCCTCTCGGTGATATCACATTAGTTAGCTTGCAAGCAAGTGATTTGATCACTAGAATGTTATATCACGGAAACGAGAATGTCTGTGACTTATCGTCTCTGTCGGGCAACGCCGGCGAGACAGAACCCTAGCGCGGCCAGTGGGGGTCTACGGGAGCTCACCGGGGCTCAGGCGAGGGTTGACGATGGGGGCGAACGACGAAGTCGACAACGGATAACCTCCTAGTACCGGTGGCTTCTCCTGGGGTGGCTCCAATCGCTGGCTCCTCTTATCCTCCTCCACGGCAGACTTCGGCAAAATTCCGGCGATCTGCTGCTCGCCTTGCTCCAGGGATGAGGTGGGGTGGTTCTGAGAGAGAGGGGAGTGTGTTGGTGTGAAGAAATCGAACGGGGGTGGCCTCTATTTATAGTGCAAAGAGAGACCGAAGGGTGCGGGTGAAGCTCGTCGTGGTCATCGTCACAGTGGGCTAATGGCATGGGCGATGGTAGGGGCAGTGCTCAGCTCCCTGGCCCAGCTCAACAGCATGGTCGCGAGGCGTGGGGTGGTGCGAGATGGTCAGAACGCTGCGGTGCTCTAGGCGGGTCCGACGGACATTTTAATGGCGCACGGCTCTCCTGGTCGCACAGCGACAAACGGTCATGTCCGGGAGGTTCCTAGGGCAGTGTTGATCATGCACGCAAGCGGCGAGGGAGGTGCGCGGTCTGTGGTCGCGTGTCGAGTGTGGCGCTCTGGCGCGCTCTCGGCATGACACATAGGCATAGGGCACGGCAGTTCTAGAGTGGTCCAGAGGCTGGATGTGCGTTGGCGCTGGACAGGGGGTGGCGGTGGATGGTGGTCAATGTCCCAGACAAGGTTGGCGAGGCTAGGCCTCTCCTAGCTTGCTGTCGACACTAGGGTGGAAGGTGAGGCTCGGCATGCTCACCATTGATGGAAATGTCAAGCTCAGAGTGAGCTAGAACTTGATAAATCAGCTAGATGATCTACTAAGTGCATGCTGTGAGCTAGAGAGGGAACAAGGTTGGGCAAAAACACTACTCACTATAGTGTTTGATGTTTGTTTGATTTCTGTTTGCAAGGTGTTTGAGGAAATGGCCGAAAGAGATTTGAATTTGAACTTTTGAATGAAAATTGGTGGGTGTACTAGTCACGTACTAGGTAGTCTCTAGTTAGTTGAAAAGGTCAAGGTGCACTGGTTTGGTTGGGTTTTGAGAAATGGTGATCTTCACACATGTTAAAGATTCAATTTTGAATTGTCATTTGAATCAAGTTGCCAAATGTTTCTATAAGTTTGAAAGGTGGGGTTTGATTCACTTTTACTTGGTCTAGAAAGGGGTGAAAAGATTTGGGATTGTTTCTGTTTGAAATCTTGGACTAGAAACACTCAAAGTGGTCTAGTGAGCAAGATTGGCAAAAATGACCATTAGCTCATTTTGTTTGTTTTTGAATTTCTCTTGATTTGTTTATGCTTGAATTATATTTAGATGATGTTGTTTTCATCTTTAAACCATTCATTGCTAATCACATCAATCACACAAGTCCATTCATGCATTCATACAATCATCACATACACACATGCATTCATATGATTTAATTAACAAATTTTTTTGTTAACCCTAATTTTGGTGATTAGAAATTGATAATCATGATCAATATTTTTGGGATGTTACAAACCTTCCCTCCTTAAACAAAATCTCGTCCCGATATTTGATAAAGAAGAAAAAGAAAAACTAGGATTTAAAGAGATCGGGAAACTCCATCTTGATGTAATCTTCTCGTTCCTAGGTAGCTTCTTCTTTAGTATGGTTGCTCCACTAGATCTTGAGAAACTTGATGCTTCGGGTCCTGGTGGTTCTGAAAGCTTCCTCCAAGATACAGATGGGTACTTCATGATACATTAGGTTATTGTTGATCTCTATTGTTTGGTGATCAATGTTCTTGAAAACTTCAGTCTTCTCTGGGACTTCTAGGCATTTGCGAAGTAACGATATATGCAACACATTATGCACGGTTGACATTTCCTTTGGCAGTTCCAGTTGGTACGATACTTCTCCTCGATGATTCAGAATCTTGAAGGGTCCGATATATCTGGGGGCTAACTTTCCTTTGAGCTGGAAATGTTGCATTCCTTTCAAAGGCGACACTTTGAGGTACACAAAATCTCCGATATTGAAAGCGAGGTCTTGACGTCTCTTGTCGGCATAACTCTTTTGTCTGGATTGGGCAGTCTTAAGGTGCTCACGGATCGTGTGAACTTTCTCTTCTTCTTCTTGTAGGATGTCAGGTTAGAAAATCTGACTCTCCTACTTCTGACCAATTCAAAGGGGTACGATACGTCCTTCCATACATGAATTCAAATGGGGCCATTTGCGAACTAGCTTGATAACTATTGTTGTAAGAAAATTCTGCGAAAGGCAGACAGTCTTCCCATTTAGATCCATACTCTAGCACACAGGCTCTCAACATATCTTCGAGTATTTGATTTTCTCGCTCCGTTTGTCCATCGGTCTGAGGGTGATACGCTGTGCTGAAATCCAGTCGGGTTCCCAATCCTTATTGGACTTTCTTCCAAAATCTCAGGTAAACTGAGTTCCTCGATCCGACACAATGTTCTTGGGGATTCCGTGAAAATTGACGATTCTAGCGATGTACAACTCCGCTAGCTTCGAACTCTGATAAGTGGTCTTGACTGGTAAGAAATGGGCGACTTTGGAAAGTCTATCAACTATGACCCAAATAGAGTCATTCCCCTACTAGATGTAGGCAATCCGGCAATAAAGTCCGTTCCAACTGAATACCATTTCCATTCCAGAATCTGTAATGGTTGCAACAGTCCTGCGGGTGACGAATGTCTACGCACAGCCTGTTGGGAACCCCAAGAGAAAGGTGTGAAGCAGCAAGTAGCAAGTTTTCCCTCAGTTGAGACCGAGGTTATCGAACCAGAAGGAGGAAGGAAACGTCACACAGGTGTTGCAAGCAATGCGGAGACCTGCACAACACAAACTCAAGACTTTGCTCCAACGAACAATGATGTTGTCAAGCTCACCGGTTTGCTGTAACAAAGGATTAAACATATGGTGTGGAAGGTAATGGTTTGCAGCAAGTAAACAAGTAACAGTGGAAGATGTATCAATGTTGGACCGGGATCCATAGTTCACTAGAGGTGCTCTCCTTAGATAAACAACATGGAATGAAGGGTAAACAAATTACAGCAGGGCAATTGACAGGAACTGAGCAACGCATAACAATGCAATTACTAGTCAGAAAGATCCTATGAGGTTGATTGGGAAATAAAACAAGATACATAGACCGCCATCCAACTGCATCTATGACTAGAAGTCCACCTTCAGGTTATCATCCGAAACCCCTCCAGTATTAAGTTGCAAGAAATAGACAACTGCTTTAAGCAAAGTGTGTAAGGTAAATAGTCCACATGTTACATGAACAAGAGACCGATGTTTTCTCCCTACTGGCAACAACACATCTACAACCGAAGAGATTTCTGTCACTTCCCTTGGAAACTAGAGGCATGAACCCACTATCGAGCATAAATACCCCCTCTTGGAGTCACTAGCAACTACTTGGCCAAGATAGCTACTAACAAGGAAGAGCATGCAAGATCACAAACAACACAGACATGATAGAATCATAAAGACAAAACCATAATCAAACCAACATAATAGTATCAATATCCATCGGATCCCCGCAAACACAACATGCATGATTACAAATAGATTAGATTTTGATCATGAACGGAGCTCACAAGATCTATACATGAAAGAACAAAGGAGGAGATACAACCATCTAGCTACTACATGGACCCATAGTCCAAGCTAGAACTACTCACACATCATACAGGAGAGAAGTCCTCCGGTATGATCTCCCCTCAGGCAGGGTGCCGGGAAGAACTTCAGATCCCCCCGATCTAGGGAGGATGGTGGCGGCGGCTAGACAGTTTCGTGGATATTTGATCGGGTACTCAGGTTTTCTTCATCGGGAGCTTCTTATAGGTGAAGGGGGAGGCCAAGGAGGCAGCCAGGGGCTGCAAACCCTAGCTAGGCACGGGGCTGGGCCCACCCGCCCCTGGGGTGGGTCTGGCCCCCCTGGCTGGCCCCTCCGGCTCTCCTATAGACTTCTTATTCCCCACGGAAAATAATTTACTTTGTCCTTTGTCCCGTCCAATTCCGAGAATATTTCATTACTAACTTTTCTGAAACCAAAAACAGCAGAAAACAGGCATCTGGCACTGTTGCAACTTGTTAATAGGTTAGTACCAGAAAATATGTAAAAAGCACCTCAAAGTGTGGACAAGTAAAGCAAAGTAGATACTAAACAAGCATAGAGCATAAAAAATTATAGATACATTTCCAACATGAAAAGCTACAAGCAAAGATCATGAATAATATGCATTGAAAAACGTTTGTTTGTTTCACATGCAGAAAACATAGCATAGTGGCAATCAGCTTGTCGCTCATAGAGTAGCAAATAGATGCATTGGACACCTGCAAAGTTCACAAGGGTGACTAGAAACAAAATAGAACAAGAACAAGTAATAACACAAGATGCATCAATTAATAAGCTTTGGAACACTGCACACAGAATGACAACTATGCTCTCTTAATGGTGCCTAAAGGTAGAAGGTGGAGACTCAATAATGGTGGAAGAAAGGCCTTTTTGTAAAGGAAGCAGGGATTACAAGTTTCAAAAAGAGCTTCCAAAAATTATGGTACTTGTTAGCTTTCAGCCCTCATTGCCCCTATCATAAGCATCTTGAAGTGGTTAAGGTTAAAGTGGCAAAGCTGGAGTATATGCTTGACGAAGTATAAGTTGGCAATCTCATGTCCCTTAAATACGAGGGCCACACCTCATGCATACTCAACTTTGGGTCCAGGTAAGTTCTTGTCACTGTAAGTATTTGCATATCATTGCGAACCGCCAATGGTGTACCCCTTGCACATGGTACAAGAGCTTTCCCATAACCAAAATGACAAGACAAGCAGACAATGAGCATCTTAGCAATTCTTCTTATGTACCATGGGAATATGGTGTTTTTTTCTCTCTTTCCTCTTTTCTCAATGTGTCTCTTTTTTTATAAGAATAATGCTTCATAGATGTCACTATGGTGATGCTGCAAGTTTCCACCATGATTAGGCATGGCTTAGGCTAGCGGCCCAGGCGTTTCTCTAAAACAGGATACAAACTCCATGGACTTACAAGTTCCCTCTTTATTTCACACCGGTGACATCCATAGACAAAAGAACATTATATCAACTGAGTACAACAAGGTACAAGTGCAATGTTGAAAACGTTCCCGTGACAACACGGTTCTGCTAATTCCAACTTATAAGTGCAAGCATATACAACAAAGTTGTCACAATGGTTCAAGTTTATTAGGGGCAAGAATAAAGTGTGCCATCAAGTTCGTGAGGGCTTTAATCACTAAGTTTTCACATAATAAAATAGTTTTTAATTGGAAGATAGTTGAAAACAAGAATATACTTGGAATGTTGTCGCACACCATGCATAGGAGTTTATAGTGGACACTTTGGAATAACTTGGGTTCTTGGGAGTTGGAGGCATGAGTAGAACTTACTCACACAAGTGGATGCTAGCAAAAGACTGGGAGCAACCAACTAAGAGAGCAATAATTGCCATAATCATGCAGTGCAACAAAGCATACTAATAAAAGCAAAGAGTGGTACTACAAGTCAAGGACTAAATGATCATAGAGGCTAATGGTGACTTGTCATATTCATAACATGGTGTGAGCATGTGCCAAGCCAACCCAAGCAAAGCATCAGAGGAGAATACCACAATTCTATGATTTTGCATGCTAAAACAACGCATAATTTCTTCAAGGCACACTAAGAAATCCCAATTGTTTGGAACAAGACATGCTACTGCAATAATCACTAAGCATAAGGTCAAAACAACACCTAGCATGTCATGCTAAAGTCTAAGTCACAGTCAATGCAAGCTCCTCTTGCACTTCAAGCAAGAACTTACTACTCCTTTCCAACACCAAGCAAACTTATTTGCAAAACAACACAACGAGAATGGAGGTCCAAACTATTGAAGCAAACTAAACAAACTAATAAAAGCAAACAAAAACTAAGACGCTCCAAGAACAACACAACTGTGCATGAAACAATAAAAACGAAGTGTCTAGACAGACCTGAGCTTTTTATTGATGAAGAAGGGGATGCCTTGGGAATCCCCAAGCTTTGACGCTTGTACCTCTTGGATATTTCTTGGGGTGACACCAAGGTGTAATCCCCAAGCTTGAGATTTTGTCCACTCTTCATCTCATTGCATCATTCTCTCTTTACACCTGAAATTTTTCCTTCATACAAAACTTCACACAATCTTCATTAGCAACATTAGTGTATTCAAAAGATATTAGACCCCTGGCAAAGCTTTGGAACAGCAAGGCTTTTCACCAAAAACACAAGATACTGCAGTAACTCCTTCAAGAAGCTCAATTCACCTAAAGAGAACTCAAAAAGGAATCAATAAGAAGCAAATGCAAATAATGGCAGAAATCTGTCAAAACAGACCAGAAGGTAGAAACCGATTTTTTCGAACATCTTCTTTTGCTCAAATAAAAAAGTGTTGAACTAACGAAAGTTAGCTAACATACTGGGGGATTTGTTCGTAAATTTTGATCTCAATCCGAGTTACAGATACTCCTCACAAAGGTTTTTGGTGGAGGACAGAAATCTGCTTCGGGACAGCAACTCCCCAAATCTTACTTCCCTCTCATTAGAGGTCATTCTTGGCCCAAAAAGCAAACAAAAAGGATAAGGAGAGGTAATTACTGAAGTAATAACTTCCAAGACTCAAGGAATCTCTTGGGTTATCTCCCAACAAGTACTTTTCTTTAACGCCTTTAAGTTAGGCATGAAAGCTTGAGAAGATGCTCACATAAGAAATATGAATTGAAGTCAAAAAGAGCATCAAGAAGAAAATTCAAAACACATTTAAGTCTAACTCACTTCCTATGCATGTAAATCTTGTAATAAATAAATTCACAAAGAACAACGTGACATGCATAGGAAGATAAAACAAGAGTAACTTCAAGACTTTCAGCACATAGGGAGGTGTTTCAGTACCATGAAAAATTCTACAAACCATACTTTCCTCTCTCATAATAATTTTCAGTAGCCTCATGAATAAACTCAACAATATAGCTATCACATAAAGAATGCTTTTCATGATCTACAAAAACATAATTTCTATCAAGCTCAAAAATAGTGGGATTAAAACCTCTACAGGTTTTATCCAAAGTAGATATTTCAAAAGGATCCATAGGAACATAACATTCATCCTCTTTTGGTAAGCATGGGGGGACAATAAAATAATGTAAGGGATAAAGATTTACTCTCATTATAAGGTAGGCATGGGTAGATAATCCATTCTTCCTCCTTTTGTTCATCACTCTCCTCCTCTTTTTCATCTAATGAGCTTCCAGTTTCAACAATTTCTTCTTCCATAGGCTCCTGCAAGGCATTAGACTCTTCCATGGTGTGGAAAGCATCTATTAAAATATTCAAGAATATAGCCATTTGCTTCCTTGTAATTATTAAAGCAAAATTTAAGTATCTCATAAACCTCAGATTCATAAGGTGAATCGTCAGTATTTTCTAGCAAACTGGCAAGTTCAAATGCACCCTTGAAACCAATAAATTCTTCAATTTGTTCCACATCATAAAATTCATAATTTCCATTAACATAAGAAGATATGGTAACATTATCACTATACTCACATTGAAAGGGTAGGTGTTTATACCTCCTGCAACAACAAGCTTGATCAAAGCAATAACTAATATTATAAGTAGAGTACACGTCTCTAGTAATAGTATTCAACTTATCAATTTGTTCCCATAAGTGTTTTCCTTTTTTTTTAACAAACAATGTTCCTTATAATAATACTTTTGTACTTTCGTGAACCCATGTTGCCAATAAGAACTAGTTTCAAAGAAACCATCCATTAATAGAAAGCATGACCAAGCAAGGAAAAGACAGACAAGCAACTAGAGGAGGAACTAATTATTTTGTGTTTTTGAAATAAGCAAGCAAACCAAACTAGACTATTTTTTTGGTTTTTTTTTGGAAAGAGGCAAACAAAACCAGGAAAAAGAAACAAAGCAAACTAAAAACCAAGTAAAGAGAAAGGAAGTGAATGACTCCCCTTGTGAAGACGTCCTTGGCCTCCTCGGCAACGGCGCCAGAAAAGCTTGACGATTGTCTACACACAGGCTGTTGGGAACCCCAAGAGCAAGGTGTGAAGCAGCAAGCAGCAAGTTTTCCCTCAGTTGAGACCGAGGTTATCGAACCAGAAGGAGGAAGAAAATGTCACACATGTGTTGCAACCAACGCGGAGACCTGCACAACACAAACTCAAGACTTTGCCCCAACGAACAGTGAGGTTGTCAAGCTCACCGGTTTGCTATAACAAAGGATTAAACGTATGGTGTGGAAGGTAATGGTTTGCAGCAAGTGAACAAGTAACAGTGGAAGATGTATCAATGGTAAAGATTGGACCGGGGTCCATAGTTCACTAGAGGTGCTCTCCTTAGATAAACAACATGGCATGAAGGGTAAACAAATTACAACAGGGCAATTGACAGGAACTGAGCAAGGCATAACAATGCAATTACTAGTAAGAAAGATAATATGAGGTTGATTGGGCAATACAACAAGATACATAGACCGCCATCCAACTACATCTATGACTAGAAGTCCACCTTCAGGTTATTATCTGAACCCCCTCCAGTATTAAGTTGCAAGCAACAGACAACTGCTTTAAGCAAAGTGTGTAAGGTAAACAGTCCACATGTTCCAAGAACAAGAGACCGTTGTTTTCTCCCTAGTGGCAAAAACACATCTACAAACGAAGAGATTTCTGTCACTTCCCTTGGAAACTAGAGGCATGAACCCACTATCGAGCATAAATACCCCCTCTTGGAGTCACTAGCAACTACTTGGCCAAGATAGCTACTAACAACGGAGAGCATGCAAGATCACAAACAACATAGACATGATAGAATCATAAAGAGAAAAACATTAATCAAACCAACTTAATAATCTCAATATCCATCGGATCCCCGCAAACACAACATGCATGATTACAAATAGATTAGATCTTGATCATGAACGGAGCTCACAAGATCTATACATGAAAGAACAAAGGAGGAGATACAACCATCTAGCTACTACATGGACCCATAGTCCAAGGTGGAACTACTCACGCATCATACCGGAGAGAAGTCCTCCGGGATGATCTCCCCTCCGGCAGGGTGCCGGGAAGAACTTCAGATCCCCCCGATCTAGGGACGATGGTGGTGGCGACTACAGACGGTTTCGTGGATATTTGATCGGGTACTCAGGGTTTCTGCATCGGGGGCTTCTTATAGGTGAAGGGGGAGGCCAAGGAGGCAGCCAGGGGCTGTAAACCCCATCCAGGCGCGGGGCTAGGCCCACCTACGCCCGGGGTGGGTTTGGCCCCCCTAGCTAGCCCCTCCGGCTCTCCTCTAGACTTCTTGTTCCCCACGGAAAGAAATTTACTTTGTCCTTTGTCCCGTCCAATTCTGAGAATATTTCTTTACTAACTTTGCTGAAACCAAAAACATTAGAAAACAGGCATCTGGCACTGTTGCAACTTGTTAATAGGTTAGTACCAGAAAACATGTAAAAAGCACCTCAAAGTATGGACAAGTAAAGTAAAGTAGATACTAAACAAGCATGGAGCATCAAAAATAATAGATACGTTTCGAACGTATCAGTGGGTCTGATGTCCCGCCTTAACTCTTTGACAAATATCACATTTGGCGATGTAGCTTCCGATTTCTCTCTTCATCTTATGCCACCAAAATTGCTCCTTCAAATCTTGATACACTTCGTTCCTCTGAGGTGGATAGAATAAAGGGTATCATGGGCTTCCTTCAAAATAGCTTGCTTCAACTCTGAGTCTGCTGGCACACAGATACGTCCTTTGTACCACAAAACTCCTTCTTCATCTTCGGTGAATCCGGGTACCTTGCCTGTACATATACGACGTTTGATTCCGTCGATACTAGCATTTCCTTTCTGCACCTCCTTGATCTGACTAACCAAAGTGGGTTGAAGTTCTATGCTAGTCAAAAATCCTTCATTTACTAATTCCATTCTAAATCTTCCATCTCCTTGTGCAATCTTGGTTGCTCCTTCAGAATTATAGAGTTCAAGCGACACGGCAATCTGCTACCACATTGTATATACCGGGGTGATAGTGAATGTCCAGATCATAGTCCTTGATTAGCTCTATCCATCTCCTCTGCCTCATATTCAGCTCCTTTTGAGTGAATATATACTTGAGGCTCTTGTGATCCGAATAAATCTCACAACGGTTTCCCATAAGGTAATGCCGCCATGTCTTCAGGGCTAGAACTACAGCTGCTAGTTCAAGGTCATGGGTAGGATAATTTTGTTCATGTTGCTTCAGTTGTCACGATAGATAAGATATAACTTTGCCTTCTTGCATTATCACACATGTGAGACCAATCTTGGATGCGTCACAATACACATCAAAAGGCTTCGTGATATCCGGCATGATCAAGATTGGGGCTGAAATCAATCTCCTCTTGAGTTCTTGAAAACTCGCTTCACATTTATCCGTCCATTCAAACTTCTTATCCTTCTTCAACAATTGGGTCATGGGTCTGGTGATACTCTAGAATACTTCTACGAACTTGCGGTAATATCCCGCTAATCCGAGACATGCACGAACTTGGGTTTGAGTGGTTGGGGCTTGCCAATCTTCAACATCCTTCACCTTTATAGGGTCAACGGCAATTCCTCTGGCTGATACGATATGTCTAAGGAATCCTACTTCTTGTAACCAGAATTCACATTTGCTAAACTTGGTATACAACTGATGCTCCCTAAGGGTCCCAAGGATGGTCCTCAGGTGTAGCTCATGTTCTTCTTCTGATTTGGAATAGATCAGAATGTCATCGATGAAAACAATGACAAACTTGTCCAGGAAGTCCATAAAAATCTTATTCATGAGGTTCATGAAATTAGCTGGGGCATTGGCTAATCCAAAAGACATGACAGTGTACTCATACAATCCATATCTGCTGGTAAAGGCAGTCTTCGGGATATCCTCTGCGCGAATCTTGAGTTGATGATAGCCAGTTCTAAGATCAATCTTAGAAAACACTTTGGCACCAGTAAACTGGTCAAACAGGTCTTCTATCTTTGGCAATGGGTACTTGTTCTTGATAGTGACATCACTCAGCTTCCAATAATCCGTACACAAACGATTACCTCCATCTTTCTTATCCACAAACAAGACAGGTGATATCCATGGCGACGCACTTGGTTGGATCAATCATATCTCCAGCATAGCATCCAGTTGCTTCTTTAGCTCCACTAGTTTAGATGGGTTCATACCATATGGTGTCTGGGCTATGGGTCCGGTTCCAGGGATTAGTTCAATGATAAACTCGATATCCCGATCTGGGGGCATACCGGGAAAAACATCTAGAAATACGTCGGGGTATTCACAGAATACTCTTGTTGCACTTGAATTGACAGGGCAAGGTTTCAAATACATGCTCTACTGATATTCTGGCTGTACTGGTCATGGTTATGTCTTTCTTGGCACAGTCGATTAATCCTTTATGTTTCGACATCCAATCCATTCCTAGTACTACTTCCAAACCTTTAGTTCCAAGTACTATTAGATTAGCATAAAAATCTATGCCATGGATTCGGATAGGTACGGCCTTGCAAATTTGTCTAGCTTTGGTGGTTGAACCAGGTATTTGAACTATCATAACATGCTTCAATTTGGTTGGTTGAATCTTACTAGTGCATGCAAATTCTTCGGTAACAAACGAGTGCGATGTTCCAAAATCAAACAACACTTTTGCAAGTACCAAGTTAACATAAAACATACCCAACACGACATCTGGTGCTTCTTGGGCTTCTTCAGCATTCATGATAAAGAGATGGCCGTTGCGGTTGAGCGAATTCCCTGGGGCAAATCTTCTTTTGGGCTGAACACGACGCTGCCGCTGAGCTGGGGCATTTGCATTCGGGGCTGCGTCAATCTTTTTGGGGCACTCATTGGAATAGTGACCCTTGGTTCCACATTCATAACAAGTCACCTGAGACTTGTCCTTTGCTGCAACAGGCACAACATTGCTTCCAATCCTTGGGGCAGTATTGGTGTTGGTGGCGACATTGTTGTTGTTGAACTTGGGGGGGGGGCACGATTGAAATTGATAGGTTTGCCGGGGTTGTTGTGATTTCCTTCGGGCCTTGGGTTTCCTCCTCCACGGTTGGTATAGGTTGGACAGTTCATCGGGGGTCTACTGGTTCTTGTGCAAATATTGGAGATGGGTTGGGGCGATACTTTGGGTTATGGTGGGTTCCTGGTTGATGCATCATTCTACGCTTGCAGTTCTCATTGGCTTGGTTGATCTTGCCTTCCATCTAAATGGCAGAATCCACTATGGCTTCAATATCAGCAAATGGGATATTTACTAACACTGTCTGCATCTCATCATGCAGACCATTTACGAATCTCTCCTTCTTCTTGGCTTCAGTGTCAATCTCATATGGTGCATACCTAGCCAATCACAAAAAAATTTCACGGTACTCAACTACTGTCATCTTCCCTTGCTTCAGTTCTCTGAATTCATCTCTCATCCTCTTGATCAAACCCGGTGGCACATGGGTTCTCCTAAACTTGACTTTGAATTCATCCCAAGTCATCATTTGTCCTCCATTGACGGCACGAACGCTGTTCCACCATGCTCTTGCATCTCCGGCCAGATAATGGGTGGAAAATAGTACCTTCTCGTTGGCTTCCACTCTGGCTACTTCTAGGTTGTTCTCCATGGTTTGTAGCCAGTCATCTGCATCTAGGGGCTCTTCAGACTTAGTGAAGATAGGTGGATTGGTGTTCTGGAAATTCTTGAGTTTGGATCCATGGTTGTCCTGATTTCCATGGCCTTGGTTGTTGTTGTTGGCCATTTGAGCTATGTGCTTAAGGGTGGCTAAGTTGGCTTGACGTTTGGCTCTTTCAGCTTCGCGGTTAGAAACCAACATTTGCAAGATTTGCAACATTGGGTCCGGGGATGAAGTGCTTCCTCCGCGAGGCATCTGAAGATTGAGATAGATCATGAGAAAACAGGGAAATTTCTAAGGTTCAGGGGTTTTGTTTTTGAAAGCTTTTCAATGTTTGACTCAGATTTTGCTAGCAACTTGCTTTTCATTCATTCATTCATAGCACATGATACAAACACACACCACAACAAGGAAAAACAGATGGTTTTAAGAACCATTCTGGGAAACTACGATACAGTGGGACCGGATACAACTCACTAACGCTAGTGCTCAAGTGATACTACTCCTCGGAGTCGGTGTCCTCATCATCCTCATCCTCATCGGTGAAGAATTCCATGGCCTGATCCTCTAGAAAATCATCATGATTGCTAAGGTAGGAGTAGGGGTCTCCACAAAGGTCTTCCCCTGCATTCTCCCTCTCCTCAAGCTGCATGTCCCTCTCGTGAACGGTCTCCTCCAAGTCGGTGATCCTGTGGCGAAGACGGGCAATGATGCGCTCCTTCTTGTCAAGCTGATGACAACGATATTGGCGATCCTTCACTAGCATGGAAATGGTCTGATCCTTCTGGGTAGCGATGGCGTAGTTGTGGTTGGCGTAGGAGAGGGCATTGTCTAACTCCTTATGCCTGTCATACATCATGAAGCTGAGGTGGTCCACTTGGTTCTTCAGCTCAGGGTGATATGGTGCCTCCAGTGGCTGTCCCATAACATCACGCCTTTGTCCAGAACTCAAAGTGGGTACCCTTGATCTGATTGATACTCTACCCACACAGACGGGGAAGAGCTTCCTACATGGCCCTGGAAAGTCCATATGGCCAGTTGTTCTCTCTGATGGTGAACTAAATTCCCTCTGAGGTGGGGGATTCAATATTTCCTCGGAGTCTTGCAACAATCACCCATTGCAGTTCCTCTCCTTCCTGATCATTGAGCTAAGCTCCGAGGAACTCGAGGTGCGGACGCTCTAGAAGTTCCGAGAGTTGGTCCAAATCACGCTCAAAGATGAGGTCCCCTCCATTCCCCAACTGATAGAACTTTCTATACTTCACGTCCATCTATAAGAATATTGGATGAGTAAGTTAGTAGAGTGATCAAGTGTGTCAAATTTTATGTAAGTTTGCAAGAATTTTTTGAGGAACATGAATTTTCATGAAAGAGTCTAAGTGATAAGAATGATAATAAGTTTTCATAAATACTCACTTCCTTGGTTTTGAAACTAAGTTTTTGATTCAATGTCCATTCTAAACTCGGGTCTCCTATGGTCAGGATGTGCTCTGATACCAACTTGTCAACACCCGGATTTTTAATCCCAGATGCCTGTTATGCCATACATCGCAATCCCAGGATTACCATTTTTGCGAGACATAACAGATTGGAATAACGGTAGCATAGGCGAGGCTCCATCTTCATGGTCACAGGCAATGCTGACGATGGGAGATGATCCTAGTTGTCATAACCTTCCTGCGGCCCATCCTCCTGATAGTCTTCTTCATAGTCTGGCCACGGGAATAGCCAGGGACAAAGCCATGAGTACTCTTTAAGTACTCACAAACTAGTACTAACAAGTGAAGTGGTTTTGAGTAGGGATACTAAGCTCTAGGTTGTTTTGAAAAAGCCAGATTTATCTCTACTGAGTTCAGAAGCAAAGAAAGCTATTTGAAAGTTTTACAACACCTAAGTGGGAACTTGAATTTGATATCACAACCCTATTGTGGTCAAGTCAAGTCATGAATCATTTCACAAGTCATTTTGAAAACATCTAACGACGGAACAGTATGGCCACTCCAACTGTCCATAACCGCGGACGCGGCTATTCGAATAGTTTGACACTCTACAGAGGTGGTACACTTTCACTACAACATTCGATACATCCTTCAGGAACAATCCTGAATTCACCATACTCAGTATGCGGATAATAAATCCTAACCTTTCAATTACACGCCCTAGTATAGACACCTACCCTATGAGTTTGGACTCCCAACCATGACCAACTTTCATCTTAGGAACTGCACATGTGGACAATCTACACAAGGTAGCCTCATCTCAAACCTTGGCCGCAAAGGAATCCATACTAAGGTATATAAATTTTCAGTCAAGCCCTAGCCAAATTTCGAGTATTGTGGTTGTACGGTAAAATTGGAATGGTATCGCATCCAGAAAACCATCAGTTTTATAAAGGGCTAAGGCTCATGCCTCAACATTTTCATCAAAATCATCTGGTGTTCAAGAACACATGTCAAAACATTTCAGTAGAATGACTCATCATTCTAAGGTTTTCATAACTATATTCATCAAGTATTCCCATCTAAAGTGATCAAGTTTTATGCTTAGCACTAGCATCTACAAGTGGGGGTAAACTCTAATGAGGGGTGATAATCAAGGGTGAAATGATCTAAGTTCAATCTCATGCCTCAGGATGACATCAAGATTTATCTAACTTAGGACAAGTTTTATGCTCTTTATGCTACCTTTAAATATCTTTCTAAGATCTACAAGTCACTAAGTAAACTCCAAACGAAAGCTTTGATAAAGAATTAAAATAACTAAGGTTGCAAATAAAACTAGGAGTGTGTATCTAACCAAGCATGCTTAATGCATTGCATAAGTTATCTAACTTTCACAGTGGCATGTTTTAGGTTGCATAGGTAACATGCAAGTGGTAGCTTGCAAATATTATCTTGCCTTGTGAAGAGCATTGGTTGAAGTTGTCCTCGGCTTCTTCCTCGTAGTATTCTCCTTCCTCCTTGTATCCTTGGTTGGTACTAGCGTCTATAAATAATACGAGGTACACAATCGCCAAACAATACTTAACTACTTTTATTTATCACCCCAAGGTTTTCACTAGATGATCTAGCATCATCACAAACATTACAATCATCAAAGCACTTGTCTTATTTATTTTATTTTGGAAAAGTAATTTCTACTCATTGAAAAACTACTTAAGATTTAATATTCTCCAACTAAAACATGGGATCATGTTGACACATGTCATCACCACATATTTCAGTACTTGGGAATGTGATTTAAAGTGGTGTCACAATTTAATAAGGTTTAACCTTTTTATTTTAATTAAATAAAGTGACTAGAAATGCCTATGGGGCATTATTTTATTGCTTGTTCAATATTTCTGCAAGTAAACCTAGATATTTTTATATATTCCGAAAGGTCTTGTTAAATGTGATTTTTGAGAGTTGGAATCAACTCAAAATCTTTTGTGGTCAAATTTTTAAAAATGTTTGAATGCAGAAAAGATACTACCTTGTTATTTTTACTATAGGTGATCTACAAATCTAAATGGTTTGAATCCAACGGGCTTGGATTAAGAATTCCAATACCTTTCTAACAAAATTGGTTTCATGCAATTTGGTTTAGTGAATCTACCTGGGTTGATTTTTGAATTTAGGCACAGAACTAAGTTTGAAACTAAATGGAAAAACCTAAATTCAAACTAATGGGTTGCGCGGGAGTGTAACTGGGCCGGCCCACGGCGCACAGCACACGCGAGTGAGTTTAAGTGGATGTCCCCACCTGTCAGCGAGACAGGGGGTGCGAAGCGGTATGGGGCAATCTAAACCACACGATCAACTTGTAATCGAACGACTGTGACTTATCGTCTCCGTCGGGCAACGCCGGCAAGACAGAACCCTAGAACGGCCAGTGGGGGTCTACGGGGGCTCACCGGGGCTCAGGCGAGGGTCGGTGATGGGGGCTAACGGAAAATTTGATGACGGCGAACCTCCTGGTACCGGTGTCTTCTCCTGGGGCGGATCCAATCACTGGCTCCTCTTCTCCTCCTCCGCGGTAGACTCCAGCAAAATTCCGGCGACCCTCTCCTCGCCTTGCTCCGGGGATGAGGTAGGGTGGTTCTGAGAGAGAGGGGAGTGTGTTGGTGTGAATAAATCGAATGAGGGTGGCCTCTATTTATAGTGCCAAGAGTGGACCGAAGGGCGCGGGTGAAGCTCACCGTGGTTGTCGTCACATTGGGATAATGGCATGGGCGACAGTAGGGGGCGGTGCTGTGCTCCCTGGCGAAGCTCAATGACATGGTCGAAATGCTGCGGTGCTCTGGGCGGGTCCGACGGACATTTTAATGGCGCACGGGCTCTCCTGGTCGCACGGTGACGAACGGGCATGTCCAGGCGGTTCCTGGGGCGATGGTGATCACGCACGCAAGTGGCGAGGGCGGCGCGGTTTGTGGTCGCGTGTAGAGTGTGGCGCTTTGGCGCCCTCTCGGCATGACATAGAGGCATAGGGCACAGAGGTTCTAGAGTGGTCCAGAGGCTGACTGTGCGTTGGCGCTGGACAGGGGGTGGCGATGGATGGTGGTAAATGTCCCAGACAAGGTTGGCGAGGCGAGGGCTTCTCCTAGCTTGCTATCGACACTAGGGTGGCAAGGTGAGGCTCGACATGCTCACCATTGATGGCAATGGAAAGCTCACAGTGAGCTAAAAATTGATAAATGAGCTAGATGATCTACTAAGAGCATGCTGTGAGCTAGAGAGGGAACAAGGTTGGCCAAAAACACTGCTCACTATAGTGTTTGATGTTTTTTTATTTCTATTTTCAAGGTGTTTGAGGAAATGGCCGAAAGAGATTTGAATATGAATTTTTGAATGAAAATTGGTGGGTGTACTAGTCACATACTAGGTAGTCTCTAGTTAGTTGGAAAGGTCAAGGTGCCCTAGTTTGGTTGGGTTTTGAGAAATGGTGATCTTCACACATGTTAAAGATTCAATTTATGTCATTTGAATCAAGTTGCCAAATCTTTCTATATGTTTGAAAGGTGGGCTTTGATTCAATTTTACTTGTTCTAGCAAGGGTGAAAATATTTGGGATTGTTTCTGTTTGAAATCTTGGACTAGTTCAAAGTGGCCTAGTGAGCAAGATTGGCAAAAATGACCATTAGCTCATTTTGTTTGTTTTTGAAATTCTCTTGATTTGTTTCTGCTTGGATTTGATTTAGATGATGTTGTTTTCATCTTTAAACCATTCCTTGCTAATCACATAAATCACACAAGTCTATTCACGCAATCATACAATCATCACATACACACATGCATTCATACAATCATCACATACACACATCACACAAGAGCATTGAGTACCGTGACAAATTTTTGTCATTGGCTAGGTATGCACCTGATGAGATTGACACTAAAGCCAAGAAGAAGGAGAGATTCTTGAATGGTCTGCATGATGAGATGCAGACAGTTTTAGTCAACATTCCTTTTGCTGACATTGAAGCCTTAGTGGATTCTGCCATTCAGATGGAAGGCAGGATAAACCAAGCCAATGAGAACCGCAAGCGTAGAATGATGCATCAACCAAGAACCCATCATACCCCAAAGTATTGCCCCAACCCATCTCCAGGATTTTCCCCAAGAACCAATAGACCCCCGATGAACCGTCCTACCTATCCAAACCGTGGAGGAGGAAACCCAAGGGTCACTATTCCAATGAGTTCCCCAAGAAGACTGCAGTAGCCCCCAATGCAGATGCCCCAGCTTAGCAGCAGCGTCGTGTTCAGCCCGGAAGAAGGTTTGCCCCAAGGAATTCGCTCAACCGCAATGGCCGTCTGTTTCTCATGAATGCTGAAGAAGCCCAAGAAGCGCCAGATGTTGTGTTGGGTATGTTTTATGTTAACTCAGTACTTGCAAGAGTGTTGTTTGATTCTGGAGCATCGCACTCGTTTGTTACTGAAGAATTTGCATGCACTAGTAAGATTCAACCAACGAAATTGAAGCATGTTATGATAGTTCAAATACCTGGTTCAACCACCAAAGCTAGACAAATTTGCAAGGCCGTACCTATCCGAATACATGGCATAGATTTTTATGCTAATCTAATAGTACATGGAACTAAAGGTTTGGAAGTAGTACTATGAATGGATTGGATGTCTAAACATAAATGATTAATCGATTGTGCCAAAAAAGCCATAACCATAACCAGTACAGCCGAAATGTCAATAGAGCATGTATCTGAAAACTTGCTGTAACACCCTAGTTTTAGTTAATCTATATTTATGGTTGATTGTGCATCCATGAGCATCAAATCAAAATTTGCATGCATTAAGAAATAAAATGCAAACCCTAATCCCTAATATTCCCCCTCTCTATTTGAAAACCAACTCAAATGGTTTTGAAATATCTTTAAAGTATCAAAATGTATAGATCCAAAATGTATTAAAAGGGGACCCTAATTATTTCCTATCTGTTTTGTAAACCTTCTAGTATTTTTGGAATGTTTAAAACAGTATTTGGATTCAAAATACAAAAAAGAAATTTAAAACAGTAAAAGGAAAAGGTTTTGGAAATAAAAAAACAGAAACCAGAGAGCAGCCAGGCCCAGCCTAGTAGCCACTCTCTTCCTCTCCCCTTCTCTCTCCCACTCTCCACAGCAGACTGCAGCCGCAGACGGCCCACAAGCGGCCCATCCGGCCCAGTACCTCTTCGCTGTCATCTTCCTCGCGAGGAAGCTCCTCTGTGTCATCTCCGCCGCCGTCCCCCACCGCCGCGATGCGCGCCCCGCGCCGTGATGCTCGCCGCTGCTCTAGTACGAGGATAAGACCCCCCTAGTTGCCCTACCTCTCCCTTATCTCCTCCCTCCCTCGTGCTCTCTCCCTCTCTCGCACGGACCCGAACCCTAGAACCCAGGTTCTGCCGGTCGCCATCATACCGCGCCTCCCCGTGCTCGTTCAAGCATGCCACCGAAACCACCATTCTCCCCTGTCTCTTCTCGTCGAAGGAATCGATCCGGGAAGGTCTCAGTCGCCCGAATCAACTCCTCGTCCCCGACTCCGGCAACCACCGCCCGCTATCGATGCAGAGCTCTATCGACCTCCCCGACCATGCTAGTCGAATCAGGGTGAGCTCACCATTCTCGCAGACCCCTCCAATCCCTCCCTCCTTCTCTCTACCGTCTTAGCCATGAGCACCTGTGCGGGCTGCCGCCAGAGCTCCGGTGACCTTCTTTGAGCGAAGCCGCCAGTTTATTGCTTGCCTCGCTGCGCTGCTTCGAATGCGCCCAACCCCGCTTGCCCGCACGCCCTCTGGCGCCGTCCCCGCCATCGTCTAGTGTGGCGCTGACGTGGTCCAGCGTGGCGTCCACGTGGGCCTTGAGAAAGCCCCGCCAGCTTGGCATGTTGACCTGACTCAGGGCCCAACAGTCAATGAATGGGGCTAGGTAGTGCCCTAGTGAGGAAAGCCCCACCCCTCTGGTGACGTCAGCCTGCCTCAGTGCTGACGCAGTAAAACTATTTAACTGATTTAAATAATTCTAGAAATTAGTATAATCTTATAAAATCAATATCTTATTATTTATAAGTCAAAAAATATGTATAATATACCAAAATGTTTAGAAAAATGAGACCTATCTATTTAAGCTATAATCATGCATTGTTAAGCAACTTACATGACAAGTTTAATTATAACACTAATCAACCCCTCTCATATGATTACGGAGTTTTCCCGAATTAGGGTTTTCACCCCTCGGAACCCCGATTAATTTGTCGAGCATGCTTTAGGATTTCAATTCAATGCAATTCAACTTGTCATATCATCATTCTTGTTTGAGCATTGCATCGATACCATGTGTTGATTGTTTCCCCTTTATTTCCGGTGTTTGGTTCTTCCCGGTATAATACGATATCGAGATCAAGATCGAAGACCGAGGTCAACACCGTCGAAGTTAGAAGATCGAAGCACAATACTTGACCAACTGTAACCAAGTCAAGTTCAAGGCTCCCGAGGATCTGCTTATCTGTTATCAACTGGCAAAGGCAAGCATAGCCCCACCATGATATAAGCCTATGATTTCGAAAGCATTTCTACTCTTGCCATGTTGCAGATGATTCTACTATGGTATTTTATCGATATATAGAGTATCTAACTATTGCATTACTCCCTTTTGAGATTATATTACCTGATCCACTGCTCCTAGCATAACTAGGTTTGGCTTGTGTGCACTGCTAGAACTCTTATTCGTGTCTGATTAGCCATGCATAGCTTTTGAGTCTGGTCCATCCAGAGGATGTATCAGATGCAAAGAATCTAATATGACAGGAGAACATGATGAGATGAGATGAGCATATACCCACACGGGATGAACCACTGCTAGTTCTTTCCTTTGGAACCAAGATGAGCGTATACCCACACGGGGCTGGGGAACCCCTCACCCAATTAACTTGCCTAGTAGATTCCACGAGTCACATAGTTTGGGCGTTCCATTCTACATATGCATAGAAAATCTTTTGAAAGATTTGCCGGGTGAAGTTGGTGCATTCATAACAGGTAGGTAAGCGTGGACCGGGTTGCTTGGGGTAGATGGCCCCCCTGTTAACCAACCTCGCCTCACATCTTTAAGTACCGGCTTAGGGATTTGACCCGTTACGACGAAACCATACTTATTGCGTGACTCATGGTCTCGGCGAAAGCGAGGTAAAGGTCGTGGCCAACCACCCTCTGCCAGCCTTCCAAGGAAGAGGGATAATAGCTTGGCATTAAGAGTTGGTTGGTACGTGTGGGTAAAGTTGTACATCCCTGCAGGGTTAAATCTTTTCGAAAAGCCGTGTTCACGGTTATGAACGCTTGGTGACCAGATTCTAAGATCATAGAGAACTTGAACCTAATCGTAAAACTTGGCAGATCAATGTGTGCTTAAGGATGCTTCCTCATGGGTACGAGGGGTGATCCTAGATTGTAGATGGTGACGATTTGGTGAATATCAAAAGATGATGATCAATATTTTCGGAGACGTCGCTCTCTTATCCCCTTTTAAAATACTCTGACTAGAGGAGGTTCTTCTCTCTCTCTCTCTCTCTCTCTCTCTCTCTCTCTCTCTCTCTCTCTCTCTCTCTCTCTCTCTCTCTCTCTTGTTTTATAAAAAAAAGTGGCTTTATGCAAAACAGCTCCACCAGCCATAAGTCTTGCGGAGTACACCTTGTACTCACCCTTGCTTTGTTGATACTTTTGGCAGAGTAAGTGTTCCCTGAAGATCAGTTTGGTACTACATCGACATCGACGAGTAGCTTGGGGTTCCCGGCCGGTAGCCTGGAATCTATGGGCTGGGACGTCACCGTTATGCTTCAGGCCTCTTAGGCCATTTGTTAAGTTTGCTATACTTAATAGCATAATTTGCCTTCCATTATTTGATGTTTGTGGTCATTGACCTCTGCTTGTAATAATTTGGTTCTCTGCTCAGTTATGAGCTTTGCTATAATAAATTTTGAGTCGTAGGGTCACTATTGTGTTACCGATTCTTCACTGGATATTCTCGAGCTCAAGGTTAAGCTTATGTCAGACGGAGGTCTGGGATTTGCTTAGCCCTGATCCCGGGGGTGTCACACTTGCCCCTTCAACAAGATTCTAGCCCAACCAACCATTGACCAAGTCAGAATAGTCTGCGAATACCCTGATGTATTTCCAGATGTTTTGCACGGTATGCACCAGATCGGGATATCGAGTTTATCATCAAACTAATCCCTGGAACCAGACCCATAGCCCAGAGATAGTATAGTATGAACCCGTCTGAATTAGTGGAGCTGAAGAAGCAACTAGATGCTATGTTGGAGATAGGATTGATTCAACCAAGTGCGTCGGCATGGAGATCACTTGTCTTGTTTGTGGATAAGAAGGATGGAGGTAACCGTTTGTGTACAGATTATCGGAAGTTGAACGATGTCACCATCAAGAACAAGTACCCACTACAAAAGATAGAAGATCTGTTTGACCAGTTGACTGGTGCCAAAGTGTTTTCTAAGATTGATCATAGAACATGCTATCATCAACTCAATATTCGCGCAAAGGATATTCCAAAAACAACCTTTACCACCAGATATGGACTGTATGAGTACACCATCACGTCTTTTGGATTAACCAATGCCCCCACTTATTTCATGAACCTCATAAATAAGAGTTTTATGGACTTCTTGGATATGTTTGTCGTTGTTTTTATCGATGACATTATGATCTATTCCAAATCAGAAGAAGAACATGAGCTACACCTAAGGACCATCATTGGAACCCTTAGGGAGCATCAGTTGTATGCCAAGTTTAGCAAATGTGAATTCTGGTTACATGAAGTAGGATTCCTCGGACATATTGTTTCAGCCGGAGGAATTGCCGTTGACCCCACAAAGGTGAAGGATGTTGAAGATTGGCAAGCCCCAACCACTCAAACCCAAGTTCATGCATTTCTCGGATTAGCGGGATATTACCGCAATTTCATAGAAGGATTCTCGAGCATCACAAGACCCATGACCCAATTATTGAATAAGGATAATAAGTTTGAATGGACGGACAAATGCGAAGCGAGTTTTCAAGAACTCAAGAGGAGATTGATATCAGTCCCAATCTTGATCATGCCAGATATCACGAAGTCTTTTGATGTGTATTGTGACGCATCCAAGATCGGTCTCGGATGTGTGTTAATGCAAGAGGGCAAAGTAATATCCTATCTATCCCGAAAACTGAAGCAGTATGAGCAGAATTATCCTACCCATGGCCTTGAACTAGCAGCTGTAGTTCTAGCCTTGAAGACATGGAGGCATTACCTTATGGGAAACCGCTGTGAGATTTATTAGGATCATAAGAGCCTGAAATATATTTTCACTCAGAAGGAGCTGAATATGAGGCAAAGAAGATGGATAGAGCTAATCAAGGAATATGATCTGGACATTCACTATCACCCCGGTAAACCAATGTGGTAGCATATGCCCTTAGTAGATTGCCGTGCCGCTTGAACTCCATGATTCTGAAGGAGCAACCAAGTTTGCACAAAGAGATGGAAGCTTTTAGAATGGAATTAGTAAGTGAAGGATTTTTGGCTAGCATAGCACTTCAACCCACTTTGATCAGTCAGATCAAGGAGGCGCAGAAAGGAAATGCTAGTACCGACGGAATCAAACATCGTATCGGTACATGCAAAGTACTCGGATTCACTGAAGATGAAGGAGTTTTGTGGTACAAAGGACATATCTGTGTGCCAATAGACTCAGAATTGAAGCAAGCTATTTTAAAGGAAGATCATGATACTCTTTATTCTATCCACCCTGGAGGAACGAAGATGTATCAGGATTTGAAGGAGCAATTTTGGTGGCATAAGATGAAGAGAGAAATCGGAAGCTACATAGCCAAGTGTGATATTTTTCAGAGAGTTAAGGCGAGACATCAGAGACCCACAAGACTATTGCAACCATTACAGATTCCAGAATGGAAATGGGATTCTGTTGGAATGGACTTTATCACCGGTTTGCCTACATCTAGTAGGGGAGATGACTCTATTTGGTTCATAGTTGATAGATTGTCCAAAGTCGCCCATTTCTTACCAGTCAAGGCCACTTACCAGAGTTTGAAGCTAGCAGAGTTGTATATTGCTAGAATCGTCAGTTTGCATGGAGTCCCCAAGAACATTGTATCGGATCGAGGAACTCAGTTTACCTCGAGATTTTGGAAGAAAGTTTAAGAAGGATGAGGAACCCGACTGGATTTTAGCACAGCTTATCACCCTTAGACTGATGGACAAACGGAGCGAGTAAATCAAATACTCGAAGATATTTTGAGAGCATGTGTGCTAGAGTATGGATCAAAATGGGTTGATTGTCTGTCGTTCGCAGAATTTTCATACAACAATAGTTATCAAGCTAGTTTGCAAATGGCCCCATTTGAATTCATGTATGGAAGGAAGTGTCGTACCCCTTTGAATTGGTCGGAAGTGGGAGAGAGTCAGATTTTCGGACCTGACATCCTACGAGAAGCAGAAGAGAAAGTTCACAAGATCCGTGAGCACCTCAAGGCCACCCAATCCAGACAGAAGAGTTATGCCGACAAGAGACGTCGAGACCTCTCTTTCAATATAGGAGATTTTGTGTATCTCAAAGTGTCGCCTTTGAAGGGAATGCAACGTTTCCAGCTCAAAGGAAAGTTATCCCCCAGATATATCAGACCTTTCAAGATTCTGAATCGTCAAGGAGAAGTATCGTATCAATTGGAACTGCTAGAAACGATGTCAGCCGTGCATAATGTGTTCCATATATCGTTTCTTCGCAAATGCCTAGAAGTCCCGGAGAAGACTCAAGTTTTCAAGAACATTGATCACCGAACCATAGAGATCAACGATGACCTGACATATCCCGAAGTACCCATTCATATTTTGGAGGAAGATTTCAGAACCACCAGGACCCAGAGTATCAATTTTCTCAAGATCCAGGGGAGCAACCACACTGAGGAAGAAGCTACCTGGGAGCGAGAAGATTACATCAAGACGGAGTTTCCTGATCTATTTAAATCCTAGTTTTCCTTTTCTTCTTTCTCAAATCTTGGGACGAGATTTTGTTTAAGGGGGGAAGGTTTGTAACATCCCAAAAATATTGATCAAGGTTATCAAATTCCAATCACCAAAATTAGGGTTAACAAAAAACTTTTGTTAATAAAAATCAATATGAATGCATGTGTGTATGTGATGATTGTATGAATGCATGAATGGACTTGTGTGATTGATGTGAATAGCAAGGAATGGTTTAAAGATGAAAAAAACATCATCTAAATCAAATCCAAGCAGAAACAAATGAAGGGAAATTCAAAAACAAACAAAATGAGCTAATGGACATTTTTGCCAATCTTGCTCACTAAACCACTTTGAGTGTTTCTAGTCTAATATTTCAAACAGAAACAATTCCATTTATTTTCACCCCTTGCTAGACCAAGTAAAAGTGAACCCAAGCCCACCTTTCAAACTCACAAAAACATTTGGAAACTTGATTCGAATAACAATTCAAAATTGAATCTATATCATATGAGAAGATCACCAATTCTCAAAAACTAACCAGACCAGTGCACCTTGACAAAACCAAACAACTAGATAATACCTAGCATGTGACTAGTTACCCACCAATTTTCATCCAAAAATTCAAATTCAAATCTCTTTCGGCCATTTCATCAAACACCGTGCAAACACAAATCAAACAAAACATCAAACACTATAGTGAGCAGTGTTTGTGCCTAACTTGTTCCCTCTCTAGCTCGCATCACCCACTCAGTAGATTATCAAACTAAATTAACTAGCCCTAGCTCACTGTGAGCTTGCCATTGTCATCAATGGTGAGCATGCCGAGCCCCAAATGGCCACCCCATTGTCGACAACAAGCTAGGAGCAGTTGTATCCTCGCCAAACTTGTCTGGAACACTGACCACCGTCCACCGCCACCCCCTGTCAAGAGCCCAAGCACTTCCAGCCCTTGGATAACTCATCCCAAAGGTGCGCAGCTTCTCTGCAAGCATGCCGAGAGCGCGCCAGAGCGCCGCACTCGACGCACGAGCACAGACCGCGCGCCGCCCTTGCCGCTTGTGTGCGTGATCACCACCGTCCCAGGAACTGTCAGGATATGCCTGTTCGTCGCCGCGCTACCAGGACAGCCCGTGCGCCATTAAAACCTCCGTCGGACCCGCCCAGAGAACCACAACGTTCTGACCGCATCGCACCACCCCAGGCCTCGCAACCATGTCGTTGAGCTTCGTCAGGAGGCATAGCACTGTCCCCTACCATTGCCCATGCCACTAGCTCACTGTGACGACGACCACGACGAGCTCCACCCGCGCCCTTCGGTCCCCTCTTCGCACTATAATAGAAGCCACCCCCATTCGATTTCAGCACACCATCACACTCCCCTCTCTCTCTCAGAACCACCCCACCTCATCCCCAGAGCAAGGCGAGTAGCAGGTCGCCGAAATTTCGCCGGAGTCTGCCGCAGAGGAGGAGAAGAGGAGCCAGCAATTGGAGCCGCACTAGGAGAATCTACCGGTACCAGGAGGTTCTACGTCGTCCACTTCGTCGTTCGCCCCCATCGTCGACCCTCGCTTGAGCCCCGGTGAGCCTCACACAACCCCCACTAGCCGAGATAGGTTTTAGTATTGCCGGTGTTGCCCGACAAAGACGACAAGCCCCAGCCGTAAGATTATATGTTGATCCTACGGCCAAAATCACCTCGTACCACTTCGCACCCCCCTGTCTCGCTGACTGGTGGGGACAACCACTTAAACCCACCTGCACGCGTGTTGTGCGCCATGGGCCGGTCCAGTTACACTCCCGCGTGACCCAGTAATTCAAATTTAGGTTTATTAATTTAGTTTCAAACATAGTTCTGTACCTAGATTCAAAAATCAATCCAGAGAGATTCACTGAACCAAATTGCATGAAACTAATTTTGCTAGAAAGGTACTAAAATTATTAATCCAAGCCCGTTGGATTCAAACCATTTAGATTTTTAGACCACCTATAGTAAAAATAACAAGGCCGAAGCTTTTCTGCATTCAAACATTTTTCAAAATTCAACCATAAAATCTTTTGAGTTGATTCCAACTCTCAAAAATCATATTTAACAAGTAATTTCTGAATAGGTTTACTTGCAGAAATAATGTTCAAGCAATAAAAGAATGCCCCATAGGCAATTCTAGTCACTTTATCTAATTAAAATAAAAAGCTTAAACCTTATTAAATTGTGACATCACTTTAAATCACATTCCCATGTACTGAAATATGTGGTGATGACATGTGTAAACATGATCCCATGTTTTAGTTAGAGAATATTAAATCTTAAGTAGTTTTTCAATGAGTAGAAATTACTTTTCTAAAATAAAATAAATAAGACAAGTGCTTTAATCTTTGTGATAATAGTGATGATGCTAGATCATCTAGTGTGAACTTTTGTTTGCTAAATAGAGTAGTTAAGAATTGTTTGGTGATTGTGTACCTCGTATTTATTTATAGACGCTAGTACCGAACAAGGATACGAGGAGGAAGGAGAATACTACGAGGAAGAAGCCGAGGAGAACTTTAACCACTGCTCTGCACAAGGAAAGCTACCACTTGCAAGTTTCTTAACCATGCAATACATCTTAGCAAGCTTACACTTGCAATTATGCAAGCTATCCTAGCAAGCCTTACTATACAAGTTAACTTAGCAAGCTACTATCTTAGCAAGCTAAGCTAAACCATGCAAGTTTACTTGCAAGATTACACCACTTGATACCCAATTCCTAGTTTTATTTACAAGCTTAGTTATTTTATTTCTTTATCAATGATTTCTATTGGAGTTACTTAGTGACTTGTAGATTTTAGAAAGATATTTAAAGGTAGCATAAAGAGCATAAAACTTTCCCTAAGTTAGATAATCTTGATGTCATCCTGAGGGATGAGAGTGAACTTAGATCATTCCCATTTGTTTACCACCCCTCATTAGTGTTTACCACCACTTGTAGATGCTAGTGATAAGCATAAAACTTGATCAATTTAGATGGGAATACTTGGTGAAAATGGTTATGAAAACCTTAGAATGATGAGTCATTCTATTGAAATGTTTTGACATGTGTTCTTGAACACCAGATGATTTTGATGATGAAAATGTTGAGGCATGAGCCTTAGCCCTTTATAAAACTGATGGTTGTCTGGATGCGATACCATTCCAATTTTACCGTATAATCACAATACCCCAAATTTGGTTAGGGCTTGACTAGAAGTTTATATACCTTAGTATGGGTTCCGTTGCGACCAAGGTTTGAGCTGAGGCTACCTTGTGAAGATTGTCCACCTGTGCAGTTCCCAAGATGACAGTTGGTCATGGTTGGGAGGCCAAACTTACAGGAGAGGTTCCTATACTATGGTGTGTAATTGAAAGGTTAGGATTGATTATCCGCATACTGAGTATGGTGAATTTAGGATTGTTCCTAACGGATGTATCGAATATTGTGGTGAAAGTGTACCACCTCTGCAGAGTGTCAAACTATTCGAATAGCCGCGTCCGCGGTTATGGACAGTTGGAGTGGCCATACTGTTATTTCGTCAGATGTTTTCAAAATGAATTGTGAAATGAATAATGACTTTGACTTGACCACAACAAGGTTGTGCTATGAAACTCAAGTTCCCACTTAGGTGTTATAAAACTTTCAACTAGCTTTCTTTGTTTCCGAACTAAGTAGAGATAAATCTGGCTTTTTGCAAAACAACCTAGAGCGTAGTATCTCCTAATCAAAACCCACTTCACTTGCTAGTATTAGTTTGCGAGTACTCAAAGAGTACTCATGGCTTTGTCCCTGGCTATTATCGTTGGCTTCCACTCCGGCGACTTCTAGGTTATTTTCCATGGTTTGCAGCCAATTGTCGGCATCTAGGTATTGTGCTGACTTAGTGAAAACAGGTGGGTTGGTGTTCTGTAAATTCTTGAGCTTAGATCCATGGTTGTCCTGATTTCCGTGGCCTTGATTGTTGTGGGCTAGCTGAGCTATCTGTTGTAGGGTGGCTAGGTTGGCTTGACGTTCGGCTCTTTCAGCTTCACGGTCAGAAACCAACATTTGCAGGATCTGCAACATCGGGTCCGGGGATGAACCACTTCCTCTGCGTGGCATCTGAAGATTGAGATAGATCATGAGAAAAGAGGGAAATTTCTAAGGTTTCAGGACTTTGAATTTTTTTAAAGTTTGACTCAGATTTTCTAGCAACTTGCTTTTCATTCATTCATTCACACGATACAACACACACCACAACAAAGGTAAACAGATGGTTTTAGGAATCATTCTGGAAACTACGATACAGTGGGACTGAATACTACTCACTACGCTAGTTCTCAAGTGCTACTACTCCTCGGAGTCGGTGTAGTCGTCATCCTCATCATCATCGTCGTCATTGATGAAGGCGAAATCCTCCTCATCGGTGAAGAAGTCCATAGCCTGATCCTCCATAAAATCATCATCATCTCTGAGATAGGAGTAGGGGTCTCCACGAAGATCCTCTCCGGCATTCTCCCTTTCCTCCAACTGCATATCTCTCTCGTGGATGGTCTCCTCCAAAGACGAGATACGGTGGCGAAGACGGGCAATGATGCGCTCCTTCTTATCGAGCTGACGGCGACAAGACTTGCGATCCTTTCCTAGGATGGCGATGGTCTGATCCTTCGTCTTGATGATGGCGGACTTGTGGTTGGAGTAGTCACGACAATTATCCAACTCTTGCTGACGATCGTACATCATGAAGCTAAGGTGGTCCAATTGGGTCTTCAGCTCGTGGTGGTATGGGGCCTCCAGTGGCTGTCCATTAGCATCACGCCTTAGGCAAAACTCAAAGCGGGTACCCTTGATCCGGTTGATACTTTGCCCACACAGACGGGCAAGAGCTTCCTGCATGGCCCTGGCAAGTCCATCGAGCCAGTTGTTCTCTCTTAAGGTAAACTGAATTCCCTCAGCAGTGGGAGGTTCAATATTTCCTCGGAGACTTGCAACAATTATCCACTGCAGCTCTTCTCCTCCTTGATCATTGAGCTGAGCTCCGAAGAACTCGGGGTGCGGACGCTCCAGAAGTTCCAAAAGCTGGTCCAAATCCCGCTCAAAGATAAGGTCTACTCCATTCCCCAACTGATAAAACTTGCTGTACTTCACGTCCATCTATAAGAATATAGGATGAGTAAGTTAGTAGAGTGATCAAGTGTGTCAAATTTTATGTATGTTGCAAGAGTTTTTGAGGAACATGAATTTTTATGAAAGAATCAAGGTGATAAGAATGGGAATAAGTTTTTGTAAATATTTGCTTCCTTTGGTTTTGAAACTAAGTTTTTGGTTCAAACGTCCGGTCTAACTAGGGTCTCCTATGATCAGGATGGCTCTGATACCAACTTGTCAACACCCGGATTTTTAATCCCAGATTCCTGTTATGCCATACATCGCAATCCTTGGATTACCATTTTTGCGAGACATAACAGATTTGGATACCACAGTACATGATCCATTACAAACCATACATAAGGTCTTACACAAATACGGATCTCATGATCCAGTTCTCAATACAACTCAAGCATCGGAAATACGTAATAATAACGGTAGCGTAGGCGAAGATCCATCTTCGGGGTCACAGGCAATGCTGACAATGGGAGATGATCCTAGTTGTCGTAACCTTCCTGGGGTCCATCCTCCAGGTACTGATCTTCATAGTCTGGCCACGGGAATAGCCAGGGACAAAGCCATGAGTACTCTTTAAGTACTCGCAAACTAATACTAACAAGTGAAGGGGGGTTTTGTAATAGGACACTAAGCTCTAGGGTTGTTTTGCAAAAGGCTAGATTTACCTCTACTAAGTTTAGAAGCAAGGAATGCTAGTTGAAGTTTTATAACACCTAAGTGGGAACTTGTATTTCATATCACAACTCTGTTGTGGTCAAGTCAAAATCTCAATCCATTTCACAAGTCATTTTGAAAACATCTGACGGGGGAACAGTATGGCCACTCCAACTGTCCATAACTGCGGATGCGGATATTCGAATAGTTTGACACTCTGCAGATATTATACACTTTCACCACAACATGACCAACTGTCATCTTGGGTACTGCACAGGTGGACAATCTTCACAAGGTAGCCTCAGCTCAAACCTTGGCCGTGAGGGAACCAGTACTAAGGTATATAAGTTTCCAGTCAAGCCCTACCCAATTCTCGGGTATTGTGGTTGTACAGTAACATTGGAATGGTATCGCATCCAGACAACCATCAGTTTTATAAAGGGCTAAGGCTCATTCCTCAAAATTTTCATCACCAAAATCATCTGGTGTTCAAAAACACATGTCAAAACATCTGAATAGAATGATCCATCATTCCAAGGTTTTCATAACCATTTTTCCACCAATTATTCCCATCTAAAGTTGATCAAGTTTTATGCTTAGAACTATCCTCTACAAATGGGGGTAATTACTAATGAGGGGTGATAAACTAGTGGAGTTTAACTAAGTTCAGTCTCATGCCTTAGGATGACATAAAGATTATCTAGCTTAGGCCAAATTTTTTGCTCTTTATGCAACCTTCAATTATCTTTCTAGTATCTATCATTTACTCAAGTAAACTCTAATCAAGAGCTTTGATAAAGAAAATAAAGTATAAAGCTTGCAAGTAAAACTAGGATTGGTTTATCAAGTGGGTATGATCACATATGCTTAAGGCATATAGTTGGCATGGTAACAAGCAAGTATTTGCTTGCATAGGTCAACTTGATTAGTAAGGCTTGCTAAAGTAGATTATCTTGCAAGTGTTAGCTTGCCTTGTGCAGAGCAGTGGTTGAAGTTATCCTCGGCTTCTTCTTCGTAGTATCCTCCTTCTTCCTCGTATCCTTGGTTGGTACTAGCGTCTATAAATAAATACGAGGTACACAATCACCAAACAATACTTAACTACTTTCAATCATCACACACAAGGGTTCTATAGATGATCTAGCATCATCACTAACATCACAAGAATAAGGCATTTGTCTTAATTATTTTATTTTCGAAAAGTAATTTCTACTCATTGAAAAACTACTTAAGATTTAATATTCTCCAAACCAAACATGGGATCATGTTGACACATGTCATCACCACACATTTCAGTACATGAGAATGTGATTTAAAGTGGTGTCACAATTTAATAAGGTTTAACCTTTTATTTTAATTAAATAATGTGACTAGAAATGCCTATGTGGCATTCTTTTATTACTTGAACATTATTTCTGTAAGTAATCCCATATATTTTTATATATTCTGAAAGGTATGGTTAAATGTGATTTTTGAGAGTTGGAATCAACTCAAAAGCTATTGTGGTTTAAATTTGAAAAATGTTTGAATGCAGAAAAGCTTCTGCCTTGTTATTTTTACCAAGGGTGATCTGCAGATCCAAATGATTTCAATCCAATGGGCTTCGATTCAGCATTTCAAGACCTTTCTAATAAAATTGGTTTCATTCAATTTGGTTCACTAAATCGAGATGGGTTGATTTTTGAAACTAGGTACAGAACTGTGATTGAATGAAAATGGAAAAATCCAAATTCAAACGACTGGGCTACGCGGGAACTGCTAATGGGCTGGTTAAGTTGCTGTCCCCACGCGTCAGTGAGACAGGGGGGGTGCGAAGCAGTACGGGGCAACGTGGTGCGTTGGATTAGAAGTAAGATCAACGGCTGAGGGTCGTCGTCGACGATGAACTAGTCACCGGTGAGCTCGAACCCTAGCGGCGCAATGGGGGTCGTGGGAGGCTCACCGGGGCTCAGGCGAGGGTCGGCGATGCGGGCGAACGATGAAGTCGACGACAGCGAACCTCCTGGTACCGGCAGCTTCTCCTGGGGTGGACGAAATCGACGGCGCCCTTCTTCTCCAGAGGCGGCATGACCAGGCGCAATTCCGGCGATGCGCTTCTTGCCTTGCTCCGGTAACGAGGTGGAACGATCAGTGAGGAGAGGGGAGTGTGTGAAGAGTTTGAGTGGGGGAGGCCTCTATTTATAGTCTCGACGACGAGACCGAACGGGATGGGAAGGCGACGGTGGCGACATGGCTACGAGCTGCTAGAGGCATGGCCAGCGGTGGCGATCGATCGGTGGTCTCCTGGCGATGCTCTATGGCTTTAATGCACGTGTAGGGGCGATGGCAAACATTCTGGAACATGCGATGCTCTACGCGGCAGAGGCCGCGTCTTTGACGACGAGTGGTGGCTGTGAGGCATGGGCGACAAACGGGGATGTCTGGCGGTCTCCTGGGACGGTGGTGATCGCGTATGCACGCGGCGAGGGCGGCGCGCGTCGAGGTGGCGCTCTGGCGCACTCTCGGCATGCGCTCAGTGAAGCTTGGCATGGTCTAAGGCGTGTGGTCCAGTGGCTGGCAGGGTTCCAGTGCTGGACAGGGGTGGCGGTGGATGGTGGGCTGTGTCCTAGACATGCTGTTTAGGCTTGGTGCTTGCTCTGTCTAGCTAGCCATGGTCGGCTGGCAAGGGGGTTCTCGGGTTGGCATGGCATGGGGCAAAGGGTAGGGGCTAGGGTTTGTCCAAGCACTGGTTGGTAGTAAGCGAGACAAGGGTGATCAATGGTGAACATTGCTTAGCCAAATTACTGCTCAAAACAGTGAAGTTTGGCCAGATTGATTTGTTGCCTCCAAGTGTTTGATGAAATGGCCGCAAGAACTCAAGTTTTGAATTTTGAAAATATTTTAGGTGGGTGTGCTAGGCATGTGCTGGTGAGTCTGTGGATGCTTCGGTTTTGAAAGTTGAGCTTGTTTGAGTGGTTTTTGGAAAAGTGGGATCTTCCCATATGATATAGATTCAATTTTAAACTGTCCTTTAAACTATGCATTCAAATGTTTTTGGATGATCACAAAGTGGGCCTTGATACTTTGTTATGAGTACTATCAAGGGGTGTAAAGATCCAAACAAGTTTCTGTTAAGTTCTGACAGTTAGAGACAGCCAAAGTAGGCATGGGAGTTAAATTGGCCAAAATGACCATTCCCTTATTTTGTTTGTTTTGATTTATGTCTTTGGGAAAAGTGTGGGGATTTTTTAGATGATGTTTATTTCACCTAAGAATCCCTTTACAAGCAAAGAAACACATAAACAAGGCAATTCAAAAGAATTAAAAATGGGATGCATACACACATGCATGCTTTCATATTTTTTATTTTGAAGATTAGAGTTTGATGATTCTAGTTTAATATTTATGGGATGTTACAGCTACCATTATCATTACATTATTCCGCTGCTATGATTGTATTAAGACTGTATCATGATATCCTTTATTTGTTGTAAGACCTTATGTATGGTTTGTAATGGATGATGTACTGTGATATCCAATCTGTTATGTCTCACAAAAATGGTAATCCTGGGATTGTGATGTATGGCATAACAGGCATCTGGGATTAAAAATATGGGTGTTGACAAGTTGGTATCAGAGCCAGCCTGAGCATAGGATATCCTAGTTTAGAATGGACGTTTGAATCAAAAACTTAGTTTAAAAACCAAGGAAGTGAGTATTTACTAAAACCTATTCTCATTCTTATCACTTAGACTCTTTCATGAAAATTCATGTTCCTCAAAAATTCTTGCAAACTTACCTAAAATTTGACACACTTCATCACTCTACTAACTTACTCATCCTATATTCTTATAGATGGACGTGAAATATAGCAAGTTATATCAGTTGGGGAATGGAGGAGATCTCATCTTTGAGCGTGACCTAGACCAGCTTTCGGAAGTTCTGGAGCGCCCGCACCCCGAGTTCTTCGGAGCTCAGCTCAACGATCAGGAAGGAGAGGAACTGCAATGGGTGATTATTGCATGTCTCCGAGGAAAGATTGAAGCCCCCACCTTAGAGGGAATCCAGTTCACCATTAGAGAGAACAACTGAAGGGAATATGCCCGAGAGGCAATAATAAAGTGGTTATTATCATATTCCTTATTTATGATCAATGTTTATTTTGCATGCTATAATTGTATTAATATGGAAACGTTAATACATGTGTATTTAATAAAAAAAAGTAAGTTCCTAGTTATGCCTCTCTTATAAACTAGCTCGTTGATTAACAAGATGATCAAGGTTTCCTGATCATGGACATTGGATGTTGTTAATAACAAGGTCACAACATTATTGGAATGGTGTGATGAACATTCATCCGAAGTATAGCATTACGATCAAATTCATTGTGTTTATGTTGCTATAACATCATATGAAGTAATCTTAGTCCTTAGACCATGAGATCATGTCAATCACTAACACCGGAAGAGTATCTTGATAACATCAAACATCACACCGTAACAGGGTGACTATAAAGATGGGTTCAGTGCTACGAAGGTGTTATGTTGAGGCTCATGGATCAAGAGTGGAATTTGTCCATCCCGATGACAGAGAGATATACTTTGGGCCCTCTCGGTGATACCACATTAGTTAGCTTGCAAGCAAGTGATTTGATCACTAGAATGTTATATCATGGGAACAAGAAAAGAGTACATGTCGGTAACGAGATCAAACTAGGTATGGAGATACCGATGATCAAATCTCAGAAATGTAATATATCGCGAGACAAAGGGATTGAGTTACATGCGTATAAGGTTCACACGATCACATAAGTCATCGTTGAATATGTGGGAGTCAGTACGGATCTCTAGGTCCCGCTGCTGATTATTGATCGAAGAGGGGTCTCGATCATGTCTACATTATTCGCGAACCATAGGGTGGCACACTTAAGGGATACCGACACCATTTCGAGAAAATAATATGCCAGAGAAAGAAAAGAAAGCGCATGAATTTATTTCACTAGACACCGAAATTGTTTCGGTTGAAATTGCTGAAACTTGTTCTGCAGGTGAAATTGAATACTAGCAAGGGGTTAACAAAATTCTGAATATATAAATAAAAGAGTTTTATTTAAACGAGAGCTTGCATTAAATTTGGTGGAAATTTAATGCATGTGAGTGGATTTTTGAGTGGAAGCTCTTTTATGGGACTGGAGGCTTTTCATTTTGAGTGGGAGCTCCACCCACATGAATGTGGAAGAGGTGGGGGCAGCCACCATGGCTGGGCGCCATGCCCCTTGGGGTGCCCACATTTCCCTATAAAAGGCCCCCATCTCCTCCTCTCAAAGTATACCTCCTCATGAAGGATCTCCCCCTTTAGAATTTCCCCATGGTCTCGGATCAGCGAGATACAGGTTCCCAGTGGATTTTTTTGGAAGGATTTGTTGCTTCCGCTGCTTTGCTGGAGAGAGGGCGCGGAGGTTGTCGGGGTACTCGGACATGTGTGCAATCATGGATGCACCACTTCTTTGCGGTGCTGGACTTGATGGTGCTGGACTGGCTGGGCCATATGGACTTCTTCTCGATCTTGAGATCGGCAAGCGTTCGACTACATAATCCATGAGTACAACCTTGTTAACACTATTCGGTCTTCGAGGGTATGTATTCTATGGATGTATATCCACCCGTTGCTTGTATCTAGTAGATAGATCTTGGTACATAGTTGTTCCCATCATAGGAATTTTTTTTATATGTTGCGATCCCTACAGTGGTATTAGAGCCGAATCTATGTGTAGATGCTTTGCACGGGTAGTACACATATGTATATGTGGGTGATGATGATCATTTTATAGCTTCTTAGTTGTACTTTGGATATTGGTGGCATAGTGGGATGAAGCGGCCCAGACAAACTTTACATGTCCTCGCACATGAGACTTATTCCACGCTTGACATGCAACTAGTTTTGCATAAGTGTCTAGCGGGTGTCTGTCTCTCCTACTATAGTCAATATCTAATTTTCAACGAGCTATCAACAATTTGGTTATCCTCGTCGTGGTTCATGTTCGTAGGTAAGAACGGTTCTATCTTCGAAATACCTAAGCCACGTAAAACTTGCAATGGATAAATTAGAGGCATCTAGTTTAGATTGTTGCTAGGATAGTGTCATGATATGGTGATGTTGTAAGTAGAAATATAAGTCGATACTCTTACAACACACATAACATGTAAGTTCCATAGACCTTGGCCTTACACATAGAGGTATGATAGTGATCATACCATGATGCACATGATGGAGATCAGGTGCAAGAGCCATATCATTTCACTTATTCACATGTGATGTTTGATTGCATCTTATATTGCTAGTTTAGTGTTTTATTATCATAATAAGATGATCTCTCATTTAGATATCAAGATAAAAATGTGTTCTCCCTTAAGTATGCACTGATTATGTTTCGTCGCTCCAAGACATCACGTGATGATCGGGTGTTCTTGGATCCACGATCATATTTCGCTCCAAGACATCACGTGATGATCGGGTGTTTCGTCGCTCCAAGACACACACACGAATACTAAGGTTCTTACTTGGCGAGCCTAGCATGTATAGACATGGCCTCGGAACACGGACCGAAAGGTTAATCATGAGTCATATGAAAGATATGATGCCCATTTGATGCTCGCCTTTGAAGCTACACCGACTCACGTGATGATCGGACTTGGTGTAGTGGATTTGGTTCATGTAATCACTAAAAAGACACGAGGGACGTCGTTTTTGAGTGGGAGTTTATTTCTAATTTGGATTAGTAGAACTCAATTTATCATAAATTAAATCAAAGTGAATTTGCATAATTGAGATAATAGAACTATAGAATTCTAGATATTTACTTTACGAACTGGTATCATATTGTGTTGAGTGTCAATCTAAAGTTTAAAGTCCTATTTCAAACTTTCATCAAACTCTATTTACTCCGTGAAATTTAATAATTGGTATTAAATCGAGAGTAACAGTTCCAGTGTTAGTATCTTAAGTATCATGTTTGCCTCCATGATTCTTGATTGTTTTAATATCAAGTTTATCTAGGAGCTGAAAGAATTATTTCAGAAACCATCATGTGTGGCAGATATAGCGATATCTAAAACAATGTTTTGGTTGCAATATGATAGAGTATAATATATGTTAGACATCCTAATCATCCAAAAAGGTTTTGGATAGTAATTTTATACTCACAATTCTCCATTATAAGCTACATTAGCTTGATCATGAAAGTCGTCATGATAAGGGTGAATAGAAGATGTATGTAAAGTGTTTACTACACTAAAAGATTACTAAAGAATGTATTTTGAAAGAATGCTGATCATTTGATGATGGTGATCTACTTCAAAGTGCAAGTCCAAAGGTATTAGTATTTGAATATACACGCTTTGTACTATGTGTCATGTATATGGCTCCACTGTTGATGTTGATAGATTCTTTTAAAAATGAAAAGGAAATGCTGAAAGAGAATCTATAAAATATATTTGGTAGAAAAGAAAAAGACTGGAAATATCCAGCTTAGGTATATAGATGATATACTTGTTATGGTTGTATTCTTTGCTTGTTAAACAATGTGGTTCTTGGGTATTGGATACCGAATTGGTTGGTATGAAATTTCATACAGAACGATGCAATTCATAAACTACAATGGCCTGAGCAACTAGCAAGATAATATGTGACGATGTTCATTGAAAACAAACAAACCGTTGTTTGTATTTATCGTTGACATCAAAGCTTGCCTTCAATATTTTTTTTAATAATAGTTATTTAAATCAGGTATTATGAGAACAAAGATTGTTCAAATAATTACCGTATTCCATATAAGATGGATGATTTACAAATCTAGTTGGAGAAATCACATCCATAAAACTAATGCTAAAATGTCGCAAGACAAATGATTGGAAGATCACTTACGAAGTGACATCGCCATTTAAATTATATTGGAAATAAAACATGAAGAACCTCCATTTTTATGGATTTTTGGAGTCTTTGATTTGATCAAAAGAAGCTTGTGAGACTTTCCTCGGGATAATTAAAACTTCGTTCAAAGGCCAAAGAAGAACGAACGACTAAAATATTGGAATTTATACATATCGATGTATGTAGTCCATTATGTGTAGTCATGAGCGATGGATGTCAACTTCATATGCTTTGTCCGGAAATTTAAGTGAATATTCACTTAATGAGAAAGAAGTATGAAATATTTGAAAATGTTCAAAGACTTTCAAGATGAAGTGGAAAATCATTGTAACAAGAAAATAAATGATTTATGATTTTATCATAAAGGGATTTATTTGAGTTGCAGTGTAGCAAGAAAATAAATGATTTATGATTTTATCATAAAGGGATTTATTTGAGTTGCAAGTTTAGAGAAACACCTAGATTTACATCTCCCGAAACACCATAGGAATATGGAGTGTTTGAGATTTGTTATGAAACCTTGTTTGACATGGTTGGATTAAAGGTGTTATTTATAAAACTGCCATTATGGTTTAAAATATTAAAGATTTAGAGACTACCACTATTACACTGAAAAGAGCTCCATCTTGATCCGTTGAAATGACACCATGTAAGTTATGGTTTGGGGTAAAACCCAAGTTGTCCTTTCTTAAATTTTGGTATGCTAAGCATAAGTAAGATGTTTACAACCAAAGTCGGATGAGCATTTCTTTGTAGGTTATTTCGAATAACCATTGGGTATTCCTCCATAACACAGATGACAAAAGGGTTTGTCGCTTGAAAGGTGAAGTTTCACAAAAAGTTAAGTGGGAGGACAATAGAACTTTGATAAGGTTAACAAATCTTAGCTATATGTGCTGAGTTGCGTGGCACCAGAAAACGTTCCAGAGGCAGCTAGAATGCTCATGGATCATGTGCCTCAAAGGTTGTGGTCACGAAGGTCTAAGTTCCTATTGAACCAAGTAGGTCGGATAAACAATCAAATGCTAAGATTTGAGAGTAAATCATTATTGTTTGACAATGATGAACCGACTACTTGAAAAGAAGGGATGATGGGCCCTGACTCCGTCAAATGGCTTGAAGCCATAAAATCCGTGATAATTCCATACACGAGAAATCAAGTTTTGAACTTGGAAGACCCTCCAGAAATGTTTAAAAACCTATCAGTCGTATTTGGATCTATAAAGAAACAAACATGGATGTTTCACATCTATGAAATAGTCGACATGTCTTAAAGTATTTTATGACAATATTCAAGGAGTTGACTATGACAAGATTGGATCTTTCATACCGATATTTAGTCTGGACGGATTAATGTGAAGGGATACAGGTAGGCTACACTAGCGCAAATCAAAATTTTCTACCACGTAAACCAGGAATACTGTTGTCATAGATCACGGGATTACCACTAGACGCGCAGTTGCGGAATTGATGAAGCTCGTCGAGGCAGTGCAGACGTTCCGCGTCTCATCCTTGTCCTCGTCCCACGAGAAGATCCCCTTACGCGGCTCGTCCAAGTGCCACAGATGCAGCACCTCCGAGGTATCCACACGTGCGGGGTGGAAGCGTCAGACGCCGGACTGCTAGGTCCGCGCGTGCAACACATGCGTGAGGTGTGGTGGCTGGGTGGAATGGTCTAACCCTGGTTAGCTCGCCCCACCCTCTCTTATATAGGTGTCCCTAGTGGGCTTCTACATTAGCAGCCCATTAGTAGCCTAAGCCTGGTCTAATTCGGATCCAATCCTCATTAGGCTTCCAGCCCCTTAAGTGTGTGACCCTATAGGTTCATATACGTATAGAAATGACACGAATACACTTATTCTGCCAATAGTTGGTAGTGGCCTCTAGCAAGACGTGCCAAATCCTAAATGTGGCATCCCGCAAAACCACTACTAGAAAATCGCGTTGTTTTTGTGCATTGCATCATCATGACCGCATGCTCATGTCATCATGCCACATTGCATTTGAGCATCGTCATCATCTTGCATTTGCTTGCATAAAACTATTTGCAGAAAAACCTATTTTGTGTTTTCTAAAACGCCCCGTCTTTGTTCAAACGCAAAACCCGGGTCTCCAGATTATTTTGTTTTGTCTGCTATCGGTTTGCAAAAGCCCTGTTTGAAATAAATAAAATATTTAATTATTTTTAGTGGGGCAGTCGAACGGGCCGATTCGACCCAGTCGACCACCTCCAGTATTAAAACGGTCCACCTAAACCAGATGCCCTAATTCCTATTCCTACCTAGTCCTAACCTACCCACCAATCGGTGCCCTCCACCTCACCGTCCCTCCACCTCATCCTCAGCTCCGCCACCTCATCAATCAGCCACCCAGAAGTCTTTTCTTACCTAGTCCTAGTCTACCCCAAACCCTCCACATCACCCCAACCAATAGCCGGTCGCCACCTCATCACCTCCCTTCCCCTAACCTATCCCTGGCTGCCACCTCATCCTCACCCCACTCCCTCTCTCACACAGCCACTCCCTCACCCTCTCTCTCTGCCCCTGGGTCCCACCCGCACCTGGCCTACCCTGCAGGCCCGCAGTCCCTCTCTCCCTCACCCACCCACCGCCAGGCCCACCTCTCCCTTCACGCGGGCCCCGCCTGACCCAACACGCCACCCACGTCCCGGCCCCGACCCCCACCTCCTGCCCCGACGCTCCTCTCCCCGCGCCTCTCCTCCCCTCGTTCCCCAACCCCCGCCGCCTCCCTCTGCTTTTCCCCGCCGCCTTGGCCTCCAGGGAGACCGGCGTCGCCGCCGCGCTTCCCCGTGGGTGGTCCCCGCCGTCGGATGCCCTCCTCGTCACCAACCCGTTGGCCTCCTCGACGGTGCTCCTCCGCCGCCGCGTGGCCCCAAGCACCGACGCCGCCGCGCACCCGCCGGCCTCCTCCGGCCTCCTCCGCGCCTCCCCGCCCCGCCGACCCCGACCGCGAGCTCCCCGCCGGCCTCAGCGCCTCGTCCCGCACCCTCTGGCCCGGGCGCCGCCGCACCCTCCGGCCCGGTCCCTTCCCCGAGCTTCTCCGACCACCGCCCCCGCTCGAGTTCCCCGGCCGCCGCCCTCTCCCTCGGTGCCCCGCGCGACCGCGCCCCACCCCGGCCCGCCGGCCCCGGCCGCCTCTGCACCGCCCTGTCGCCTTCCCCGACCCTCCCTCGCCGGTAGCCCCTCCGCCAAGCTCGTCAGCGCTGCCCCGACCCGCGTGCCGCTCGTGGCCGACCCCAAGCTCCCCTCGCAGAGCGCCTCCTCTCTGTGCCTCCCTGCGCCGGACTCCATCCCGCCACCGTGCCGGCCCCGCGACCCTGTCGGCCTCCGTCGCCGTCCTGTTGTTTGTCTGAGCGTGTGCCCTGGCGCCGTGTGCCCCTACGGTTGGTTCTGCTTGCAGAGCTGCTGCGTGTATGCGATGGAAAGAACAATGGTGGTGTTATTCTAGTGTGGTTGGAGGATAAGTGGCGTTGCTCTCGGGTATTTCAGAGCATCCGCCGCAACTTGCGGATGTCGTTTGAGATATCGAGATCGACCCGAGACGAAGACCCGCAGATCCGCACAAGGACTTTGTGCCTAATTCAAGTTCGTCGTCGGCAAGGAAACCGGGAACCTCAAGATCTTCTCCGCAAGACCGAACCCGGCACGCCTAGTTCTTCCTCTCGGATCCGAGGACGCCGAGACCCCGGCGCGACAAGTACCCTTCTCCGGATTTCAAGACCCCGACATCGAAACGACAAGATCATCGTCATGGAACCCGAAGACCACATGTGCGTCAAGTACTCCCTCGAGGACGCCGAGTACTTCACCCGGACACTGAGACCCTGGACGACAAGTTCTCCTTCCCGGAAGCATTGACACTCGCGCGACAAGAACTACTTCCCAGGTCCGAAGACCCTAAATCCCAGAGTCCGAGAACGATCCCGTCGAACCCTGAACCCTGTCGGACCCCGAACCCCCGGAACCCCAAGATCGTCCGAACCCTAATGTGTGACCCCTTTTCTCGAGCCCTATTTTATAAATGTATTAACAAATTGATGCATATTAAATTGCCATACTTGCATGCATATTTGTCTGTGGTTTGGGGGCCTTATGCCGATTCACCTCATAATTAAATATGGGGCCCATATGCGGGCAAATCTAGTCTTATATTGGTCCCATTTAAATTTGTGTAGCGAACCGGTGCTATCTTTTGCCATGTTAAGACAACATTTAAATTGCGGGGGTTCTAAATAACTTGAACCGTTTAATTATTTGTCGGGACCCCGGTTCCACTTAATATGGCCTAATTGCACCGCACTTTTGCCATGCCATGCATCATATCATAAGCATGCCCGATCTTTGCCATAGTATTAAATATTGCATCCGGTGTTTATTCTAGTGTTTTGCTTCTTCGCGGATAAGGCCGTTGAGTTGATGCGAGTGTTGACCCGATCTTCGGTTGAACCTTCGGCAATGTTTTTCAGGCGAGCATCTCCCCCCCTTTCTACCTATCTTACTTTTATAGTATGTATTCCCTCCTGTTGATCTATTGCTATCTGTGTTGCGATGCTCTAGCTTTCGTACCCGTGATATCCCTCGCAGCCTTATATTGCCTTGGACACTTCCTATTACCTGTTGTTTGGTAGATAGCTGGACTTGCGCGTCGTAGTCGCTTGCTCAAGTGCTGTTGCGTGTCGTCAAGTACCACAGTTGTTGGAGCATTGCCGCATGTTTAATGTTGGAGACGGTTATGGCTTTATTTATTGCTCACTTTAATTATTGTTTAACAACTAAAATTGAAGTAGGTAAGCAGAGGCACAGGTGGGCAATAGATGTTATTTGGTTGTTAACCGTCCACTTGTGTCCCGTAGGACCCCGAGTGCTTGATACCTGTTCCTTGATTTATCGCGCTATCCACATACGGGGAATTATGGGCCCCCCTGAGCCAGATCTTGATTCATTCTTATTTCTTGGGGCCACAAACTAGTTTGAGGTTTTATTTACTATACTGTACTTATGCCATGCCTTACTGCTTTATTACGATTGTGCGATGGATAGCACCTGTACTGTTTAGGATCGGGACACGTTTTCGCGGTGTCGACAAGCCCAGTTTTGGGTTCCTAGTCGTTCACAGCCGTCCACCCAAACCTCGGGTCCGTCTCGGAGTCATCTAACTTCGTTGCGGGTGTACTCCAAGGGGTGGCCCCCTGAAATATTTCTGAATCCTGTGATTGCTTTGTCGTGAAGGCCTCGTTGGGTTTTGATTTGGTTTTTCCGAGGTTGATCGTGTGTGTGTTGCTATTGGTGCACCCCGGCCGGGTAAAACTTTCTGAAAGTCGTGTCCACGGTTATGGATGACTTGGAGCACAGTATCTCGATCATAGACAACTATAACTAAAGTAGTGCTATAAATTTGACTTTATACTGACTAGTAATCAACTTCACTATAATGGAATGGCTAAATAAAACTGCCAACAATTGCTTGTTTGGGTTGTCGCTGGCGACCATTGTATCTGACTAGTAAGTGTTGCAACTACAACGGAATGGCTAAATAAAAGTGCCAACAACTGCTGGGTTTTTGGGATATCTCATGCTATTTGTATCTGACTAGTAAGTGTCGCAACTACAACGGAATGGTTAACTAAAATGGCCCACTGCTTATTTTATCAGGATGATTATCTATACCTGACTAGTAATTGCTGCAACGGTAACTGAATAAATAAAACTGCCAACTGTGTGAGTTCCTCGGTTGACTTCCTCGTTTGGTATCGAGGGGGAAACACCAGGATGGGTTTGTTTGGTGTTAGCTTCAGGTTGGATCCGGATAGGTCATTCTTATCCCTCTCTGATAACCGCAAGTTGTACCGAGTCTCTATAGGTTGATTAGTGCATGCTGCCGCAGCCGCTTCAGTCCACCATACCTATGTAGGCGAGGACCGCCGAATTCTAGTCTCGCCGTGTACTGGCCTCAGTACTGACGCTCCTCTTTTTTCCTTTGCCCTTTGTCGGCACCCCTTTTGTGTAAGCAGGTTTTGAGATCGACGTCGTTAGCAGGGTTACCCTTCCGGCTTGGCCTGGGCAGGGTTATGGACGCCATTGGTTATTCTTCAGGGCTCTTAGCTCAATTTGCATCTTGTCCGTACTCGGACGCCGTAATGTTTCAAGGTGATTTGGATCTTTGTATTGTATATCTGTATTCTTGACTCTTTGAGTCGCTGCTGTATATATATCTGTCCTGTGGGTCCCATCGAGGACTGTTGTGTAATGTTATTACTTCGTTTTCCACCCGCACGAAAGTGCCTGGTGGGCACCTTTGAATCGTTTCTATGCAGGTTTGGCGGGAATCGCTGAAACTTGCATAGGGTCGATTCTGAGGGTGTTACACTAAACGCATACAAAGATCATATCAGAGGAACCATCACAAGGTTTAGTACATGTCTTTCCCTTGGCCTCACGATATTTGGTCTAGCTCCAAGCTGACCTCTCTTTCTCGATACCGTAACTCGGAATCCCTTTACTAGGTTAACTCTTAACCTTATGTAGCACAACCATGCATTTCTGGATCTGATCACTCGAGGGGCCCAGAGATATCTCTCTCAAGTAGAGAGGGGCTAATCCCATCTTGATTGACCATATATTGCAGCATGTTTCAGGACAAACCCGAAAGCTACCTTTATAACTACCCAGTTACGGAGTAGCGTCTGATAGCCCCAAAGTAGGTCGATGCACATCTCAAGTACATGCGACAAAACTCAGGTCTAAGGACAAAACATACATGATGTGTAGAGAGAGCTGTAAGTCTAATTGCCAGTCTCATGTTGGGTCAGTCCAACCCCATGTTCATAACATGTGTCCACATCATTGGTTCGACATCTCCATGTCTATGACTTATGAAACATAGTCATCAACCAATCGATGTGCTAGTCTAATATTCACGTGTGTCTTCACATGAACTCCGACTAGGGACAACTATTAAATAACCATACAAGTAAAGAGTTTAACAAAAATTCACATAATTGCCAATCAATACAAGTTGCCTGATATGGATATTCAAGGAACATTACAATAACTCATGGATACATATGAAATATAATCATCTCTATGATTGCCTCTAGGGCATATTTCCTTTAGTCTCCCACTTGCACTAGAGTTAATCTAAAATGTATCTAATACCAATTTCTCTTGTGTGCGCTTCATGCGCGGGCTGCGGGAGAGGCTTAGTCAAGGGATCATCAACATTTGAGTCCGTATGTATTTTGCATATCATGACACTACCATCCTCAACGAACTCATGAATCTGATGGTAACGCATGCGAATATGTTTGTTCTTCTGGTGCTGTCTAGGTTCCTTGGCTTGTGCAATAGCACCATTGTTGTCACAAAAAACGTCCAAGGGATTGGACGCGCCTTGAACCACACCGAGAGCGATCAGGAAATTCCTAATCCAAATAGCTTCCTTTACGGCCTCCGAGGCAGCAATATATTCAACTTTTTTTGAAGAGGAGGTCAGCGTATCTTGCCTGGAACTTTTCTAGCTCACATCACCACCATTCAAGACAAACACATAACCTGATTGCGATTTCGAATCATCTGAGTCGTTAAGGTAACTCACATCTGTGTAACCCTTTACACAGATTTCATCCTCACCTCCATAAACTAGGAACACATCCTTAGTCTTTTTCAAGTACTTAAGGATGTTCTTTATCGCTGTCCAGTGACCTTCAACTGGATCAACCTGGTATCTGCTCGTAACACTTAGAGCATAGGAAACATCTGGGCGAGTACATATAATTGCATAAATGATGGATCCAATAGCCGAAGCATATGGAACCCTACTCATGCGCTCACGCTCATTAGTAGTCGAAGGACACTGAGTCTTGCTGAGTTTTATGCCGTGAGACATGGGCAAGAACCCCTTCTTAGCCTCTTCCATGCTGAACTGTTTCAACACTTTGTCAATGTATGTTACTCTGGCTTAATCCAATTAGCCTCCTTGATCTATCTCTATAGATCTTGATGCCCAAAATATATGTTTCTTCTCCCAAGTCCTTCATCGAAAAACTATGTTGGGGATATGCTATATGGGTATCCTCATAGCATCTCTCTTATCCGACTAACCCGGGTGGCCCATAGTCGGTAGCATGGCCTATGGCCTGCTGGGCGGCCCAGTTAGATGGATCCAGAAGGGAGGCCCATGCCGGATAAAGGAAGGCTACGGTGGAGTCACCAGCGTACCCGGAGCCTTGGAGTGCAAGATACACAAGACTAGTAATAGACGATGTAGAACTCTGTAACCTGTCCGGCTAGGACTTTTCCCTGTAACCCTAGGACCTGGCGACTATATAAGTCGGGCCTATGGGAGCCTTTAGGGCATCGCTTTACACACACCTCGCACAGCGAACCTATCTTTGTAACTCGGCGTATTGCCATTATAGTGATTTATAGAAGGAGTAGGATTCCGCCACCGTTGTGGGATCTGAACCTGGGTAAGCTATGTTACCTCGTACCCGTCAACCGTCCGCCTTACCCCACGTCTCTAAACACGCACTATGAGGACCCCTCCATGGCGTAATCGTCGGCAATACCACGACAGTTGGCGCCCACCGTGGGGCAAGAGGCGCTTCAGGCTCTTCAGCGGGCGAGGACAAAGATCTTCGCGGGAATCGGCAAAACCGTAGCCATCAGTCGCGTTCTCTTCTCCGGAAACGTTCCGATCGTCCCTCTCGACGAGTTATGGATCCCGGCGAAGACGAACCCTACGCGGTGTTCAATCGTTCCTATCAGAGACATCCACCTCTTCATCGGCGAAACCGACTCGGGCACTAGTTCCCTGGGAGTCGGAGGAGCGTCAAGACCCGCACGGACCGCCTATGGGCAGGATACGTTCGCGGAAGGATTGATGTCGGATATCTCCTCAGATTTTGCCAGCAAAGATCAGAAAAATTCAAGACCCACCCAAACCGCCCCTGTGCAGGATATAAAGGTGGAAGATCACTGCAAATCCACCAGCTTTGTCCGTGCATCTGGACAGCAGAGATCCAAGTTCGTCGGCGTGGTTACCATCTTCGATCTGGCGCGCTGCGTTCAGAGAGAGGGCGAAAACCCCCGCGATTACCTGGCCAGGTGGCTCCATATACGAGCCGTTCTGGCCCACTACCCCAATGATGATGCTATCTATCACTTTGTGGAAGGACTGGACCATGGCACGCTCCTCCGACATTCTCTAAGGCGGCAGCAGGCGTCAGGACGCCTTACCTTCGAAGGCATGGTGAACACCGTCAACAACTGCGCGGAGGCCGAAGCGGCAGCTCAGACAGCACTTGCGCTCATTGACGGAGCCCCTCCGATTCAGCCACCACCACCTCCGGTCGCCATCGTCGCAGCAGCACCACTACCTCCAGTCATCGTCGATCCCGTTTCACCTCCACCGCCCGTCATCGAGGAAGTCCTGGCACCCTCTGACTCTGTCATTGACGCGCTTTATGATGATTTCAGTGCAGATTCAGAGGAAATAGACTTCAGTCCAGAAGAGCTAGACTCCGCTATGCAGGAGATGGAGGAGGAGTACTCGCGCGACGAGCAAGCCAACAACGCCGTCGCGTCCCGAGGGGTGTTTGTCACCATTGGGACGGCAATGGATGAAGATCAACCCGGACGAGCTCCACCTACGGCGCTGGAAAAGGGGAAGGGGCCACTTATTGCTGCCGACAATGATCGCGCAAAGGTCATGCCTCCTCCGCCTAACACAGTGCAGCAGCCGCAGTAACTCGGCACCAGTCCGAGCAATAACAACACCACAAACTTGCCGCCTCTAGCGTCCACGTCGGCAGCAACCCATGTTACTCCAGCTGATAGAGTGATGTATGGCAATCTCCTCGTTGAGCCACTAACCGTTCATCATATCCGGAACGTGACTCAGCTTGACGAGAAGCGCCAGCAGCTGCTGGAGGAGGCGCAAGCCATCACGGAGCAAGGCGCTAAACTAGATCGAGATCTGGTCAACGCGCGGAAATCCATAGAGAAAGCTAGAGCAATGGAAGCCGAGTACAAGACTCTGCTGCAGCAGCAGAAGGCTAAGAAAGCTCCGGCTCGCGTCATCAACGATCCTGGTGTGTGGCGCAACCTAGGATGGGCTCCCTCGAAGCCGGCACAGGCCAAGCCATACATTGATAGTGAAGGAAAGCAGGTGATGCCCACCCTACTCCTTAACCTCGCGGTCGCCAAGACCCTTCTAGAGCAGGATAGATCGCCTGAGGCAGTAGAACAGGTCTATGGCCTAGTGGCCAAGGCGGTAAAGCAGCAGGAAAAGGCCACCTCCCAGAGGCTTGAGTCTGACCCAGCGCTCTGCCGATCTAGCCAGTACAAACCGCCAAGGGATAGATCTCCTCAGGATGTCGGATCACAAACGGGTTCATCAGAACGAAGACGGAGGGATGCGCGCAACAGGAAGGATGCTATCCCCATATCCTCCGACCACGGAGAAAGAGCCCAACCTCGCCGCCCATCGCCACCTCCCCGATCCCCCCGACATCAGGAAGACTACAAGGCTCACCATCGCACGAATATGCCCCCACCAAAGCAGTGCGGCATCGTCATCCGCGACAATGCGGCACAGACCCTTCATGATGAAGAGCGCCACCAAGGACATAAGAGCATGTCACACCACGACCCTCCGCGTCCGATAAGCAACCGTGACAGGCATGGGGTGTCGCAGGAGGGTAACAACAAGAAGGCTAACCCACCACCACCCCCGCCTCCGTCGCCGCCAAGCAGTCACCATGGCGGAAGAGGCCCACGTCATTCACGCAGCCCGTCCCCTGTTGACAACAAGAAGAAGAACCTGCAGCCATACGATGCACGTTCGCGGATCGATAAGATCCACGAAGCCTGCGAAGGACCATACCTGGGACCATGTTGCTTTGGACCTGCAATACGGTCCGCAACTTACCCCAAAGGTTTCCGGATTGACAAGACCATCAAGCCCTATGACGGCACCGCCAAGCCCGCCACCTGGTTGCAGGACTACGGCAACGCGGTGGAGATTGCCGGAGGCAACCCCAACGTCGCCGTCAAGTACCTCCCGTTAATGTTGGCGGGCACGGCCCGTCAATGGATCGACGACTTGCCGGAGAAATCTATCTACAACTGGCCGGACAAGCAAGAAGCATTCACCAAGAACTTTGAGGGTACATATAAGCGTCCCTGCATTGTGGGCGATCTACAGCGGTGCGTGCAAGAGAAAGACGAGACATCTCGCGCCTACCTTTCCCGCTGGCTGGATATGAAGAATTCCTGCGCAGGAGTGCACCCCTAGACCGCCATGGCCGCCTTCATCGATGGGTTGGAAAGGGGCACGTTGCTCCGACATAAGCTGAAGCGCTTGCAGGAAAATCATCAGCTTGACTTGAATTACATGATTTAGTTAGCTAGTGAGTTCGCAGCTGCCGACGACGATGCTCGTGGCTCTTTTCCGGCAACGTCCGTTCCAACTCAAGCTCGGAGGAACAGCAGTACAAAGTGGAAAACCGCTCCAGAAGAAAAGCAATCTACCGATATGGTCGCCATGACTTTTGCAGGACGAGGACAAGGCGGACAACGTGGCCGAGGAAGGGGAGCAGGCCGCGGGCAGCAACGAGGAAGTGAATCCAACTCGGCGCCGCTCCGCGTTCCCCAAACGTACGAGGAGTACCGCGATATGCCGTGCCTCGTACACCTCGATGTCAACGGCAAGGCCACCCATACCAATCGACACTTCAAGTTCGTCAACGACCTCAAGGAGGACCCGGAGTCCGGCCACAAGCGAAGTCGGAAGAACAGAGCGCGAGGCAAGGGCAAGGGGAAGAAGAAGGAGGAGGAGTCCAAGGATTCAAGTGACATGGACGAGGACGTTGACCCAAAGCACGCCGCCAAGAGCGACGACAAGGGCAAGAACCCCTTCGCAAAGAAGGCCCCAGTCTACCACACTTTCATTGGCACCCCCACCGTCCGACAACAGAAGACCTCTCTAAGGATCCTGATGGCCACTCTCCCCCCAGTTCCCCAATACCTGCGCTGGTCGGAGGTTCCAATCACTTGGGATAGGACGGACCACCCAGACCTTGTGCCCACGGAGAACCAGTACGCCATGGTCATCAACCCATTGATTGACGGCGTGGAGTTCACCAAGTGCATGGTGGATAGTGGAAGCAGCATCAACATCATGTACCTGGATACACTGCAGAAGATGAACTTGACGGAGGTAAACCTAAGGCAGACCAACACCTTGTTCCATGGCGTAGTTCCTGGTCAGGAGCTCGGTCCCTTGGGTGCATTACACTTCTGGTAGCCTTTGGCGACGTTAATAATTACCGCCAAGAGCGCATGACTTTTGAGGTGGTCCCCTTCAAGAGCGTGTACCACGTCATATTCGGCTGCGACATATTCCACACGTTCATGGCCAAGCCATGCTTCGTCTACAACAAACTCAAGATACCCGGACCAAACGGTGTCATCACCGTATCCGAAAGCTTTACCAAGGCAAGGGACTGCGAGATCAATGAAGCAGCCGTTGCAGAAGCTGTCCTCTATAGCGAAGAATTCAAGGAGATCCAGAGCAAGGTCTATGACTCAGAGATGCCCGTGTCGAAGAAGCAGATCTCCGACTCCGCTCCTGCGTTCAAGGCCGCCATCGAGACCAAGCCGGTGGAACTTGTGGTCGGCGATGCCTCCAACATCGTCACCATTGGGATGAACCTGGATCCCAAATAGGAAAGCGCGCTCGTCGAGTTCCTCCGTGAGAATATAGGCATCTTTGCCTGGCAACCTGCCGACATGAAAGGTGTACCTAGGGAACTTGCCGAGCATAGATTAAACATAGATCCAAAATGTAAACCAGTGAAACAACCTCTACGACGCTTCGGAGATGAGAAGTGACGCGCCATTGGCAAAGAGATAGCTAGGTTACTTAAGGCTGATTTTATCCGAGAAGTCCTTCACACCCGATGGGTGGCCAATCCTGTACTTGTCCCCAAAAAGGGAACCAATGAATTAAGAATGTGCGTTGATTACACCGGCTTGAACAAAGCATGTCCCAAAGATCCGTTTGCTTTGCCTCGCATTGACCAAGTCATTGACTCGACGGCTAGCTCGAAACTTTTTTGTTTTCTCGATGCATACTCAGGATACCACCAAATCAAGATGAGGAAGTCGGACCAATTGGCCACTTCGTTCACTACCCCATACGGCACGTTTTGCTATGTCACGATGCCCTTTGGCCTGAAAAACGAAGGTGCTACCTACCAGCGGACAATGCAACGTTTCCTTCACGACCAAATTGGTCGGAACGTCCACGCCTATGTGGACGATATCGCGGTGATGTCTAAAAAGTCAAACGACTTAATATCCGACTTAAAAGAAACCTTTGATAATCTTCGGAAATACAACATGATGCTCAACCCTAAGAAGTGCGTCTTCGGGGTTCCAGCCGGCAAACTGTTGGGCTTCATCGTTTCCCAGCGTGGAATCAAGGTCAACCCGGAGAAAATCAAGGCCATCTTAAACATAAATCGTTTGACATGCCTAAAGTACATCCAACGACTAACAGGTTGTGTTGCAGCAGTTAGTCGGTTTGTCAGCCGACTTGGAGAGAAGGCTCTGCCGCTGTACAAGTTTTTGAAGAAGGCGGACAAATTCACATGGACAGACGAAGCAGACGTAGCATTGAATCAGTTCAAGGAGATTCTTTCCTCAGCACCTATCCTTGCAGCACCCGAGACTGGGGAGCCCTTGTTAATTTACATGGCGGCAACCAACCGGGTTATTAGCATAGTCGTCGTGGTAGAGCGGAAGAAACCAGGCTACGAGCATGGAGTCCAACGACCATTTTACTACGTAAGCGAGGTCTTGACGGAGTCCAAGCAGCGTTACCCGCACTACCAAAATATAGCTTATGGAGTATTCCTCGCTTCGTGGAAGCTGAGGCATTACTTTCAGGAGCACCCAATCACAGTAGTGAGCAAGACTCCACTGTCCGACATTATCAACAACAGCGACGCTACAGGAAGGGTCGCGAAGTGGGGCATTGAACTTGCCACCTTCGAGATCACCTACAAGAGACGCGACGCTATCAAGTCACAAGCCTTGGCGGATTTTATTGCAGATTGGACGGAGATGCCAGATGCCACTCCGTTGCCAGAACCAGAGTACTGGGTGATGCACTTTGACGGATCAAAGCTGCTCAACGGTTCGGGGGCTGGTGTATTGCTGCAGTCACCAAAAGGAGACAAGCTACACTACGTTCTATAGATCCACTTCGAGGCTACAAACAACATGGAGGAGTATTAAGCACTCATTCACGGACTACGTGTAGCCAAGGATATTGGCATCAAACGCATAGTTTGCTGTGGAGATTCCAACTTGGTTGCCCAGCAGGTGGCTGGCACCTGGAATGCGCGGAACCCTATGATGGCGGCATATCGAGACGAAGTGGACGAGATAGCTAAGAGCTTCTTGGGCTACGAAGTCAAGTATGTGCCTAGGGTGCAAAACGAGGCGGCTGATCTACTGTCTAAACTTGGATCAGGGCGCAAGCAAATTCCGCCAGGAGTTTTCCTAGAGCATCTACGCACACCATCCGTGAAGGGCGCCGACATCGACAACCCGGATAGAGCTGACTCTTTCGTCAACACGGTGACAAAGATCCCTCCGGCTTGGACAAAACCGTTCATGGAATATCTCGAACACGGAACTTTGCCCAACGACAAGGTCGAACGATGACAAATAGTACGACGAGCAAAGGGTTATACCATAATCAGTGGGCAACTCTTCAAAAGGAGCACTACTGGTGTATACCTAAAGTGTGTTTCCCAGCTAGAAGGTATGGAAATCCTACGCGAAATCCATCTGGGAGATTGCGGGCATCACGCCGCTCCTCGATCGTTGGTCGCGAAAGCCTTCCGGCAAGGATTCTACTGGCTGACCGCGAAGGCGGACGCCGACAAGCTGGTTGAGACATGCACAGGATGCCAGTATTATGCCCGAGAACCACATGTTCCTGCTGAAGAATTGCGAACAATACCAATAACTTGGCCATTTGCAGTCTGGGGGCTAGACATGGTGGGGCCGTTACAAACAACACCGTGTGGATTTACTCATCTTCTTGTAGCAGTTGACAAATTCACCAAATGGATAGAAGCTAAACCCATTAGAAAGCTTGATGGGGCAACTGCCCTAAGGTTTGTCTGGGATCTAGTGGTGAGATTTGGTCTCCCACATAGCATCATCACCGACAACGGAAGCAACTTGTCACTCGGAGAAGTGGAGGCCTATTGCTGGGACAAAGGCATCCGACTTGACCTTGCATCTGTGGCACACCCACAATCCAATGGTCAAGTTGAGCGAGCCAATGGATTAATTCTGCAGGGAATCAAGACACGTCTTGAGGCACCGCTACATAGAGCAGCTGGAGCCTGGGAGGAAGAATTGCCATCTGTGCTATGGATGTTGGAGATATACCCTAGAGGCAATAATAAATGTAGTTATTATTATATCTTTGTGTTTATGATAAATGTTTACATTCATGCTATAATAGTATTAATGAGGTAACATTAATACTTGTGTGATTTGTAAACTAAAATAGAGTCCCTAGTAAAGCCTCTTTATAATACTAGCTTGTTGGTTAATAAATGATTGTGGTTTCCCTATCATGAACATTGAGATGTTATTAACAACAAGATCATATCGTTAGGAGAATGATATGGTGGACATACTCCTATAGATAAGCGTAGCATAAAGATCAAGTCATTTTAATAGTTCAATTGCTATATGCTTTCTGATACATAGTAACCTAATTCCTTCGACCATGAGATCATGCATATCACCTTTACCGGATGGATGCTTTGATGACATCAAACACCACACCGTAACTGGGTGGCTATAAAGGTGGCACTGAGTGTTCGGAAAGTATTGGTTGAGACACATGGATCAAGAGTGGGATTTGTCCATCCATATGACGGATAGATATACTCTGGGCCCTCTCGGTGAAATGTCATCCAATTAGCTTGCAAGCATGTGACTAGCTCACAAGGGATCACATATCACGGGAACGAGAAAAGAGTACTTATCGGTAACGAGGTTGAACTAGGTATGTAGAGATACCGACGATCATAACCTCGGATAAGTAAACTATCGTGAGACAAAGGGAAATTGGTATCGTATGTAAGTGGTTCATTCGATCGCAAAGTAATCGTAGAAATATGTGGGAGCCATATGAATTTCCAGATTCCTCTATTGGTTATTGTTCGGAGAAGTGTCTCGATCATGTCCGCATAATTCACGAACCGTAGGGAGACACACTTAAGGATTCAACGTTGTTTGAGTAGTTATGGAATGATGAGAAAGAGTCCGAATGTTGTTTGGAGTCTCGAATGGGATTCAGGATATCATGAGGAGATCCGGAATGGTCCGGAGAATAAGATTCATATAAGGAAAGTCCTGTTTCGGAGTTTGGGAATGGTTCCGGTGTTTTCATCGGGAATGTTCTAGAAGGTTCCGGAATGTCCGGCATTCCGGAGGGGAAGGGTACATGAATGTGTTATATCAAGTTGGTATGATTGCATCATGTACTAGGTGTCATCGCTGAACAAAATAAAGGGTTTAATCAAATCCTAGTTTGAAAAAGTTAAACGCCAATTTGAAAGTCAAAACGGCTAATTTTGGGAAGTGGAGAGGGAGGTGGAAACCGAGTTGGGGGAGGATTTCCTCCCTCCACCGCCGGCCCACCTCCAAGACGAGTTGGGAAGGGACTCCCCTCCCCTTGGCTGGCCCCTCCACCTATAAAAGGAGGGGCAGGGCTCCCCTCCTAGACACCCAACACCTCCACCTCTAAACCCTAGCCGTCGGCGCCGCCACCTCCACTGCCGTCGCTGCTGCCCTAGGGCAAACCGCCGCCGCCACCCGCCGCCTAGCTAACCCTAGCCGCCGGCTTGCCCCTCCTCGGCGTGTCTAAACCCTAGATCGTCGAGGGCTCTCTCATAGTCCACCATACTCGCTCCGGCTTAAGGCGAAGCCCTGCGAGATCTCCCCTCTACTTCCGGTACCACGCCGTTTTGCTGCTAGAATCGCGAGGAGAGTGCTACAACCTCCGCTGCCTGCTGGAACAAGGGAGAGGAAGGTCTTCGTCGAGTACCGAACGTGTGACCGACTGCGCGAGTGCTGCCGGAACGCAGCGCCAGAAGGATCGTCTACGCGATCTTGAGATCGGGAAGAGTACGACTACATCACCCACGAGAATCCGCTCTCGTTAAACACTTTGGAATCTTCGAGGGTGAGTTATTCCATCGAGTCGTTGCTACAATCTAGTAGATAGATCTTGGCTTGTTTGTTTGTATGCGGTAGAAATTTTTTGTTTTCCATGCTACGAAACCCTACAGTGGTATCAGAGCCGTGTCTATATGTAGATCTGTTGCACGAGTAGAACACAATGGTCATTGTGGGCGTTGATGCTTTTATTGTCGATTGCTTCTTGTGTACTTTGCATCTTGCGGGATGTTGGGATGAAGCGGCCCGGGCTAACCTTACATGACATAGTTCATGATACTTGCTCCACGCTTGACATGCAACTTGTATTGCATAAGTGGCTTTGCGGGTGCCTGTTTCTCCTAGCATAGTTAAGATCCAATTTACAACGGGTGATTAAGAATACTAGTATCAATGTTGTGGTTCATGTTCGTAAGTTAGAACGACACTTATTGAAAGCCCCAAACCACGTAAAACATGCAAAGAAAGTAGAGGCGTCTAACTTTGTTTTGCAGGGGTGTGCAGTGATGTGATATGGCCATGATTGTGATTATATTTGATGTATGCAATGTTCCTTATTGTAAGTTGGCAACCGGTAGGAGCCATATGGTTGTCTTTAATTTATGTTTAGACACGCGTGTCTATTCAAAGTAGTTGTAATAGTTGAAGCCAGTGGACGACAACCATGAAGAAGCGTCATTGACCTTGATGCAATGCCGGTGATGATGGAGATCATGTTCGTGCTTGAAGATGGAGATCGGAAGCACAAAGAAGAAAGGCCATATCATATCACATATTATGAATTGCATGTGATGTTAATCCTTTATGCATCTTGTATTGCTTAGTAGAAGACGGTAACATTATAAGATGATCCCTCATGCACATGAATTTCAAGTCATAAAGTGTTCACCCTTAGTTAGCACCGTTGATAAAGCTTGTTGTTTTGAAGCACCACGTGATGATCGGGTGTGTTAGATTCCACAAGTGTATACAACGTGAGCAAGACAGATTTGCTCATGCGGAAGCTAAGGTTTGATCTTGACGAGCCTAGCATGTACAGACATGGTCTCGGAACACGGATCACCGAAAGGTAAAGCATGAATCATATAGTAGATATGATGAACATGTCGATTTTTCTCCATTGAAGCTATATCAACTCTCGTGATGATCGGTGTTGATGTGGTGGATTTGGTTCGTGTGATCACTAAAACAATGTGAGGGATATTGTTTTGAGTGGGAGTTCACCTAGATTAATTTAACTATTAATTAGAACTCAAATTTGTCATAAAATTAGTCTAAACTATTGCAAATATGTTGTAGATCAATGGCGGCCCCTACCATCAATTTTAATGCGTTCCTAGAGAAAGAAAAGTTGAAAAACAATGGAAGCAACTTCGCGGATTGGTTCCTCAATTTGAGGATTGTCCTCATAGCTGGTAATTTGACCTATGTGCTGGACACCGCTGGGTGACCCGCCTGCAGCTGATGCTGTCGACGAAGTAAAGAATGTTTACCTCGCTCAGAAGACTCAGTACTCCACAGTTCAGTGTGCTATCTTGTATGGTTTAGAATCGGAGCTTCAGAAAAGGTTTGAGAATTCAGACCCACATGAAATTGTCCGTGATCTCAAATTGATCTTTGAGACTCACGCGGCGATTGAGAGCTATGAGGCATCTGAAAAGTTCTTTAACTGCAAGATGGAAGAGGGCAGCTCCGTCAGTGAGCATGTGCTTAATATGTCTGGGCACGCAAAAAAACTTCAAAGCTTGGGTATAGTGATTCCTAATTCTTTGGGGATTTATCGTGTCCTCCAATCACTACCACCAAGTTACAAGAACTTTGTGATGAACTACAATATGCAAAACATGAACAAGCAGTTGCTAGAACTGTTTGCTATGTTGAAGTCTGCAGAAGTGGAGATCAAGAAAGAGCACCAAGTGTTGATGGTCAATAAGACCACCAAATTCAAGAAAGGCAAGTCTAAGCAAAAGGGACACTTCAAGAAGGGTGGTAAGAAAGTTACCGCGCCGACGAAGAAGACCAAGGCTGGACCCAAGCCTGATACTGAGTGCTTTTGCTGCAAGGGAGAAGGTCACTGGAAGCGGAATTGCCCAAAGTACTCGGCGGATTTGAAGAATGGCAACATCAAGAAGAAAGGTATATCCGATATACATGTTATTGATGTGTATCTCACTAGTACTCGTAGTAGTGCCTGGGTATTTGATACTGGTTCGGTTGCTCATATTTGTAACTCAAAACAGGTGCTGCAGAATAAACGGAAGCTAGCGAAGAACGAGGTGACGATGCGCGTGGGAAACGGATCAAAGGTTGATGTGATCGCGGTCGGCACGCTACCCCTTCATCTACCATCGGGATTAGTTTTATACTTAAATAATTGTTATTTGGTGCCTGCGTTAAGCATGAACATTATATCGGTATCTTGTTTATTGCGAGACGGTTACTTGTTTAAGTCCGAGAATAATGGTTGTTCGATTTATATGAGTAATATGTTTTATGCACATGCACCTTTGATAGATGGTCTATTCTTATTGAATCTCGATAGTGGAAATACACATATTAATAACATTGAGGCTAAACGTTTGAAATCGAGCGATAACTCGACCTATATGTGGCATTGTCGTCTTGGTCACATTGGAGTGAAGCGTATGAAGAAACTCCATTCCGATGGACTTCTTGAATCACTTGATTTCGAATCACTTGAAAGATGCGAAGCATGTCTGATGGGTAAAATGACTAAGACTCCATTTTCTGGTATGATGGAGCGAGCTACGGACTTATTGGAAATCATACATACCGATGTGTGTGGTCCAATGAGTGTAGCATCGCGCGGTGGTTATCGTTATGTTCTTACCTTAACGGATGACTTGAGTAGATATGGGTATATCTATTTCATGAAACATAATTCCGAAACTTTCGAGAAGTTTAAGGAATTTCAAAGTGAGGTAGAGAATCAACGTAACAAGAAGATTAAATTTCTACGTTCTGATCGTGGAGGTGAATATCTAACTTACGAGTTTGGCGAGCATTTGAAGAAATGCGGAATACTTTCACAATTGACACCGCCAGGAACACCACAGCGTAATGGTGTGTCCGAACGTCGTAATCGAACTCTCTTAGATATGGTTCGTTCTATGATGTCACTTACAGATTTACCGCTATCATTTTGCGGTTATGCATTAGAAACAGCCGCATTCACTTTAAATAGGGCACCATCTAAATCCGTTGGAACGACACCTTATGAATTATGGTTTGGGAAGAAACCTAGATTGTCGTTCCTTAAAGTTTGGGGTTGCGAAGCCTATGTAAAGAAGTTACAGCTGGACAAGCTTGAACCCAAAGCGGAAAAATGCGTCTTCATAGGATACCCGAAGGGAACTATTGGGTATACCTTCTATCATAGATCCAAAGGCAAAATCTTTGTTGCCAAGAATGGATCCTTTCTTGAGAAGGAATTTCTCTCGAAAGAAGTGACTGGAAGGAAAGTAGAACTCGACGAGGATGTCGAACCTTCTCTCAAAATTGCGAGTAGCGCAACGCCGGAAGAAGTTCCTGTGGTGCCTGCACCAATAAGAGAGGAAGCTAATGATGATGATCATGAAACTTCGGTTGTAGTTGCTACAGAGCCTCGCAGGTCAACGAGAACTCGTACCACTCCAGATTGGTATGATCCCGTTATGAGTGTCATGTTGGTGGACAACACCGATGACCCTGCGACATATGAGGAAGCGATGATGACCCCAGATTCCAACAAATGGCAAGAAGCCATGAAATCCGAGATTGGATCCATGTATGAAAACCAAGTATGGACTTTGGTGGACTTACCGGATGGCCGGAAGGCTGTCAAGAACAAATGGATTTTCAAGAAGAAAACAGATGATGATGGTAATGTTACTGTCTATAAAGCTTGACTTGTCGCAAAGGGGTTTCGACAAATTCAAGGAGTTGACTACGATGGGACTTTCTCACCAGTAGCGAAGCTAAAGTCTGTGAGGATTATGTTAGCAATCGCTGCATATTATGATTATGAGATATGGCAGATGGATGTCAAAACAGCATTCCTCAATGGAGACATTAATGAAGAGTTGTATATGATGCAACCCAAAGGTTTTTGTCAATCCTAAAGATGCTAACAAGGTATGCAAACTTCAACGGTCCATCTATGGATTGAAGCAAGCATCCCGAAGTTGGAATCAACGTTTTGATAAGGTGATCAAAAGTTTTGGTTTTATACAAACTTATGGAGAAGCTTGTATTTAGAAGAAAGTGAGTGGGAGCTCTGTAGCATTCTTAATACTATATGTAGATGACATATTGTTGATTGGGAATGATGTAGACCTTCTTAATAGTGTCAAGGAATATTTGAATAATAGTTTTTCAATGAAAGATCTTGGCGAAGCAGCTTACATATTAGGCATAAAGATTTATAGAGATAGATCAAGATGCCAAATATCATTGTCACAAAGTACATATTTGGACAAAGTTCTAAAGAGGTTTGGAATGGAAGATAGCAAGAAAGGGTTCTGGCCCATGTTGCCCAATACGACCTTGAGTAAGTCCGACATCGGCAGAAGATAGAGAAAGGATGAGTAAGACTCCCTATGCCTCAGCCATAGGATCTCTAGTGTATGCCATGCTATGTACTAGACCCGACATTGCATATGCTGTTAGTTTAACTAGCAGATATCAAAGTGATCCAGGAGTGGATCATTGGACAGCGGTCAAAAACATCCTTAAGTACTTGAGAAGAACTAAGGATATGGTTCTTTCTTATGGAGGTGATGAACAACTCGTTGTTAATGGTTACACCGATGCTAGTTGGAACACCGATCCAGATGATTCTAAATCACAATCTGGATACGTATTTATTTTGAATGGTGCAGCAGTTAGCTGGAGGAGTGCAAAGCAAAGCGTTGTGGTGAGATCTTCAACTGAATCGGAATACATGGCTGCTTTGGAAGCTTCACAAGAAGCGATATGGATTAAAGAGTTCATTACAGAGCTGGGTGTGGTTCCTAGTGCGCTGGACCCAATGTCTATCTACTGTGATAACATGGGCGCCATAGCCAATGTGCAAGAACCAAGGTCACACAAGAAGCTGAAGCACATCAAGCTACGTTTTCACGCTATTCGAGAACATGTCCAAGATGGGGACATAAAGATTTGCAAAGTACAGACATATCTGAATGTGGCGGATCCGTTGACTAAACCTCTCCCGAGGGCAAAACATGACCAGTACCAAACTGCCATGGGTGTTCGGTATATTACCATGTAATCTAGATTAGATGACTCTAGTGCAAGTGGGAGACTGTTGGAGATATGCCCTAGAGGCAATAATAAATGTAATTATTATTATATCTTTGTGTTTATGATAAATGTTTACATTCATGCTATAATAGTATTAACGAGGAAACATTAATACTTGTGTGGTTTGTAAACTAAAATAGAGTCCCTAGTAAAGCCTCTTTATAATACTAGATTGTTGGTTAATAAATGATTGTGGTTTCCCTATCATGAACATTGAGATGTTATTAACAACAAGATCATATCGTTAGGAGAATGATATGGTGGACATACTCCTATAGATAAGCGTAGCATAAAGATCAAGTCATTTTAATAGTTCAATTGCTATATGCTTTCTGATACATAGTAACCTAATTCCTTCGACCATGAGATCATGCATATCACCTTTACCGTATGGATGCTTTGATGACATCAAACACCACACCGTAACTGGGTGGCTATAAAGGTGGCATTGAGTGTTCAGAAAGTAGTGGTTGAGACACATGGATCAAGAGTGGGATTTGTCCATCCATATGACGGATAGATATACTCTGGGCCCTCTCGGTGAAATGTCATCCAATTAGCTTGCAAGCATGTGACTAGCTCACAAGGGATCACATATCACGGGAACGAGAAAAGAGTACTTATCGGTAACGAGGTTGAACTAGGTATGCAGAGATACCGACGATCATAACCTCGGATAAGTAAACTATCGTGAGACAAAGGGAAATTGGTATCGTATGTAAGTGGTTCATTCGATCACAAAGTAATCGTAGAAATATGTGGGAGACATATGAATTTCCAGATTCCTCTATTGGTTATTGTTCGGAGAAGTGTCTCGATCATGTCCGCATAATTCACGAACCGTAGGGAGACACACTTAAGGATTCGACGTTGTTTGAGTAGTTATGGAATGATGAGAAAGATTCCGAATGTTGTTCGGAGTCTCGAATGGGATTCGGTATATCACGAGGAGATCTGGAATGATCCGGAGAATAAGATTCATATAAGGAAAGTCTTGTTTCGGAGTTTGGGAATGGTTCCGGTGTTTTCATCGGGAATGTTCTAGAAGGTTCCAGAATGTCCGGCACTCCGGAGGGGAAGGGTACATGAATGTGTTATATCAAGTTGGTATGATTGCATCATGTAAAGGGTTTAATCAAATCCTAGTTTGAAAAAGTCAAACGCCAATTTGAAAGTCAAAACGGCTAATTTTGGGAAGTGGAGAGGGAGGTGGAAACCGAGTTGGGAGAGGAGTTCCTCCCTCCACCGCTGGCCCACCTCCAAGCCGAGTTGGAGAGGGACTCCCCTCCCCTTGGCCGGCCCCTCCACCTATAAAATGAGGGGCAGGGCTCCCCTCCTAGACACCCAACACCTCCACCTCTAAACCCTAGCCGCCGGCGCCGCCACCTCCACTACCGCCGCCGCCCTAGGGCAAACCGCCGTCGCCGCCTAGCTAACCCTAGCCGCCGGCTTGCCCCCTCCTCGGCGTTTCTAAACCCTATATCGTCGAGGGCTCTCTCATAGTCCACCATACTCGCTCCGGCTTATGGTGAAGACCTACGAGATCTCCCCTCTACTTCCGGTACCACGCCGTTTTGCTGCCGGAATCGCGAGGAGAGTGCTACAACCTCCGCTGCCTGCTGGAACAAGTGAGAGGAAGGTCTTCATCGAGTACCAAACGTGTGACCGACTGCGGGAGCGCTGCCGGAACGCAGTGCCAGAAGGATCGTCTACGCGATCTTGAGATCGGGAAGAGTACGACTACATCACCCACGAGAATCCGCTCTCGTTAAACACTTTGGAATCTTCGAGGGTGAGTTATTCCATCGACTCGTTGCTACAATCTAGTAGATAGATCCTGGATTGTTTGTTTGTATGCGGTAGAAATTTTTTGTTTTCCATGCTACGAAACCCTTAAGTGGAGTTTACGAACTACACCCAACAGATCCATCGGCTACACCCCATATTTCATGGTATATGGAGCAGAAGCCATCCTACCCTCCGACATCCTCCACGACGCACCAAGAGTTGCCGCCTACAACGAAGATGACGCTGAAGAATCCAGACGCCTAGATGTGGACCTTCTCGAGGAGGAGCGCATCTTGGCATGCCAAAGATCCGCCATCTACCAGAAGAAGCTACGCAGCTACCATAGTCGCCGCGTTCGGCATCGCTCGTTTAAAGAGGGGGATTTAGTGCCCGACTTAAGCAGAAGAAGTCACACAAACTATCCCGCCATGGGAAGGACCGTTCATCATAAGCAAGGCGCTGCTCAATGAGTCTTACTACCTTGTCGACAATCCTGAACTCAAGGACAGACCCAACGAGCATCATCAGCGTAAGCGACATGACCCGGATGATGACTACCCGGATCTTGATCGGCCATGGAACATAGCACAGCTACGTCCTTTCTACACTTAGCATTTTTTATCTAATCGTGTACCTCTTATATGATAAATGAAATAAAGCTCTTTGGTTCACTCATATTGCTGAGTCTTTTACCTCCTTTAGTGTTCATTTTTGGATCATATAAAACTTTTATGCACAAGTCTTGTGAAAATTCGGCCTACGGGTGTTAGCTTAAGTTTTCTGGTCTACACGTTCTTTGTTGTTTTTATGTGGATTCTGGAGTAGTGACTTTCGGCACTTATTGTCGGCGATTTTGTGCTCAGGTTATTGACGGTGCCATTGGGCATCATCACCTAAGCGCATGGTTCTGACAACGAGTCTTCCGACTCAGGAAAAGTCAAGCATAAAAACCAAAGTAATGGATAAGCCAGCACTTGCTTAAAAATATATACATGCTGGGAATTAATTCTTAAGTAGCAGGATACGACAACCACTATTTTCCGCCTTAAGATTACATCACCAAGTTTTTTCAATGCACACGTCAAGGGTGAAACAAGAATTACAAAGTGTTTTTCACTCTTTGGGTGCAGGGGACTTGGAAGTCGCATCATCACCAGCTGGAGAATCACCCTAAGCGTCGGCACTGTGATGAGACTCGGAGGAATTCGGGTTGGCGTTGTCAAGATAATTCCTGGGCACGAAGACGTCAACGTCCACCAACTCGGCAACCCTGGTGTCATAACCCGCGAGTGATGACAGGATGGCTTCATGATCGATCTCCTTGCCGTCATCATCCACGTCGGGGATACCAGATGTCACCGTGTCGATGTCGGCACCTTCATAGTGTGCCTTCACCATGGACAACGCCATCCTTGCGCCGGCCCGTGCGCATGAAGCTTTCCATCTTGCGACACGCTCGGGAGCTCGGCGCAGAATCTCCGAGTACTTCTCCACGGAGTCCGAGGCCTTGATATAAATCTGAAGGGTCTTGGCAATCTCCTTGGCTTGGGCGATGGCGGTGTTGATGAAGTTGCCGGCCAGAATCATACACTTCTTGTCCGAAGGAGGCGAGCGGGTTAAACCCATAGGCGCTGCAAATTCCGACAAGGATTGCATGAGTTCAATAAACTCCAAGTATCCAGACTAGAGAACTATAAGGCGGATGACACTTACTGAAGATGCTGGCCTTAGCCTGCCAGACGGTGTCCACCAAGGTTTCCTTCTCTTGTTGGAGGAGCTTAAACGCCTCGCTATGGCGAAGGTTTTGCTCATCGGCAGCTTGCTTCTGATCCTTTAGGATCGCAAGCTCCTCCTTCAAGCGATTGATCTCCACGGAGGCGGAGTCCTACAAGGCTTTCATGGAATCCTCGTGCATCTTCAACATTTCTTCTCTCTCCTTCTTAAGGATTTTGTTCTCGCTGTCCAGCTATTGGATATGCTTGGACTGCTCAACGATGTCCTTGGCCTTGGCGACATGTTCTGCAAGTCGGAGAAAGAAAAGTGCACAGTGAGTACTCGGAGATTGTGGGCACCGAAGTAAGACGGAAATGCGCAAAAAGAAAACAGACTCTTGTTTTTCATGATTTGTTCCTTCAAGATGGCAGTTTTACCCTTTTCGGCTTCAAGGTCTGCGCGCATCTTCTGGTACTTGTCGTTGGCCATGCCCCTCCGAGCATTCTTGTTTTGTGGTAACAAATACAAAGTCAAGTCGTTGTTTAGTCTTCTTGGAGCTTCTAGTCGGAAATTTTCCACCTAGATGCTCGGGGCTACAGCGAGAGTTTTTAACTTAGCAATATACTTAGCTTTTCTTTAAGCATCTAGTCGGAGCTAATTGAGTTCTCGACTAGAGGCTTGGGGGCTATAGTATAAAGTTTTTAACTCAGAAAATGCTTAGCTTTTCTTTAAAGCATCTAGTCGGAGCTAAATTCAGTTACAACTAGAAGCTTGGGGCTACAGCACTGAAAAATATGAACACTGTGTATGCTACTCTTAAAGCATCTAGTCGGAATAATTTCTTCCATCTAAATGCTTGGGCGCTACAGTGAGAGTTTTTTCTAACTTAGTCACTCTTAGAGCATATAGATGCAAAACCTATGGTTTTCCGTCTACATCCTCGGGGGCTACAGTAGGATACTCATACGAAATGCAAAAGGCAAAGTAAAAACTTAGAAGTGCGATGATCTTGAGGCTTGTAGCGCTCTCGGCCAGGAGCTTGTCAAAGGCAATGCCGTTTCCTCCAGGAACCATAATTGTGTTACTCGTCATGAGCGCTGGGTAAACAATTTTCGGGAACTTGAAGGGTTTCTGAGGAGCAGAGGCACCGCCTACGGCAAAAGTACCAGCTCCCACCGCCGCCTTGCCGCTACCGATGGCATCCTTAGCCGGAGCATCAGCCATTTGAAGAGCAGCACTCTCCTGCGTCGCCTGCTCACCGACGACAGCTAGTTCGGTAGAGGCGCCAGAGTCCACTTCCATGACGGAAGGGCCTGGTGCCTCCTGGACTTGGGAGCATGTCGGAGTAGAGGAGGGCTTGACGGCAGGAGTAGCAGGGGAAATGGTGGGGGAGGAGTCGCGATGCAGCATATCTTTAATATTTCTAGAAGCCCCAAGAGTCTTGGAGGACTTCTTGAGGCTAGTTGTGGCTTTCTTCCTGAAACGTGCAAAGTGCATAAGTACAGGAATAAGACAGATAAATAAGACAATGTCGGAGAATCAGAAGCTTACACTAGGGGGGCGCTTTGGCAAACATCCCGGTGGCTTTCTTCTTTTCCGCCTCCAGGGAGGCAGTACTCTTTTTGGAGGCTCCACCCTCCATCTTCTTCTTCTTACCTCCGTCGGCAGCGTCAGAGGTGGAGCTCTTCCGCTTTCATGCCAACGGGGCATCGTCGTCGGACACGACCGTGACTTCCTTCATCTTTGGATCATAGATTTGGGCAGCCAGGTTGCCCTCCTCTAGATCGCTAAGCTGTTAAGTGAGAAATCATCATGTTAGACAAGATGGTATTGGCAAGACGGAAAACTGGAGCAATGTCATACACGGAAAATAAATATCTACCTTTGGGCACTTTCCGTCTACGAACATGTCGTAGGTGAGGGTGAAGCCACGCTTCTTATCCTTCACCTTAACGATGTCCTTAAGGCGGAACTTGACGAAGTCGCTCGAGAAGTTGTCCTCGGAGATCCGGAGGGTATCCCTTCGTTCGCCGGTGTACTCGTGCATAACCTTCGTGCGGTGCTGCAGAGGTTGGATCCGCCTGATGAACCAGCACATGGCTAGGTCCAAGCCGGTTAGACCCGTCTCTATGAACCACTCGATCTGCCTTATTGCGTGAGAAGCATCGAGGTCAGAGGGAAGGGAGGCATGGGACCGCCATGTGGAGACTTCAGCGGCGGCTCCATCCACGAAGTCCGGGTACGTTACTTCTCGGCCCGCCAAAGGAATGTCGGTCCCGTAGAAGTACGTATGCTGCCAGTTTTTACACGACTCGTGGCCGACGATTTCGGGGAACTGCCGGCCAGGACGGATCTTGAAGCTTATGGTGCTGCAGTTCCTAAGATCCTCCCTACTGTGTCCGGCTTCACGTTTGACGGTGAAGAATTATACAAACAAGTCTAACCTAGGCCTAATCCCTAGGTAACCCTCACAAAGTGCCGCGAAGTTCCTAAGCACTAAGATACTATTAGGGGAGAGGTTATGGGGTTGGACCTTGAAGTGATTCAAGACGGACAGAAAGAAGTGAGAGATGGGCAGAGAAACGCCGCGTACCAATTGCACCTTGAGGTACACTTTCTCTCCGGCTTGGGGAGAAGGGGTCACCTCGTCGTCCGGCGCCGCCCGCTAGGCGCCGGTGGTTTCAATCACCACCGAAGCGGGGATGACCAGGCCCTCTGGGGGCACGACAACGGAGCTCGCCGGCTTCACCGTGGCTTCGCTCGACGCCTCCATCGACGGGAAGGAGCTGCTGCTAGCCATGGAAGGAATGGAAGGAAGCGACTGGTGTAGAGAGAGGCTAGGGTTTCCCGAGGTTTTCCCGGAGAGCTCGAGGAGGCGTGCGGCTGGAGGAAGAAGACGATGACGCGAGAGAATGGGGTGAAAAAGTGGCAAGTGTCCCACGGTTACTATTTATCTTACTCTGCGTCAAGATTCATGCAGCTAATCAGACGGTTGCCGCGTAGACGACGTGTTCGTGAGCGTGCGCGGTAATTTTGCCACGTCTCCAACCGTCGCCGCCAACGGTTCGTATCACTCGCGCGGGAAAATTGGATATGATTACGTTCTCTGCATGTGTGAGTTACGAGGCGTCTCTGACCTACATCCTACGTCGTCATAACTAACATGGTAGATGAGCCGTCCCATCGAAGATTCCAGCATGGACGGATTTAATCCGACAACGGGAGCGTACGATGGAAGATTCAACATTTCTCCGACTTACTCATATAAGACGGAGAAACCTTTGCAGGGTTCTTTGGGAGGACTACAAGATATTGCTTAACGATTTGCCAACATCCACCTAGACGGAGCATTCCACGGGAAGAGGCAAGATGGCGCAAGATCTCGGAGTTCTCCGGGGGCTATTGTTGGGGATATGCTATATGTGTATCCTCATAGCATGTCTCTTATCCGACTAACCCGGGTGGCCCATAGTCGGTAGCATGGCTTATGGCCTGCTGGGCGGCCCAGTTAGATGGATCCATAAGGGAGGCCCATGCCGGATAAAGGAAGGCTACAGTGGAGTCACCAGCATACCCGGAGCCTTGGAGTGCAAGATACACAAGACTAGTAATAGATGGTGTAGAACTCTGTAACCTGGCCGGCTAGGACTTTTCCCTGTAACCCTAGGACCTGGCGACTATATAAGTCGGGCCTATGGGAGCCTTTAGGGCATCGCTTTACACACACCTCGCACAGCGAACATATCTCTGTAACTCGGCGTATTGCCATTATAGTGATTTATAGCAGGAGTAGGATTCCGCCACCGTTGTGGGATCTGAACCTGTGTAAGCTGTGTTACCTTTTCCCGTCAACCGTCCGCCTTACCCCACGTCTCTAAACACGCACTGTGAGGACCCCTCCATGGCGTACTCGTCGGCAATACCACGACAAACTATTTTTCAATGAGGTCTTAACAGACTCGAGCATAGTAATGTCATTTCCAATCAGCAATATGTCATCTACATATAAGATTAGAAATACCAGCGCTCTCCCACTTTCCTTCTTGTAAACACAAGGTTCTTGTTTGTTTTTTGATGAAGCCAAACTCCTTTACAACTTCATCAAATCGAATGTTCCAACTCCGAGATGCTTGCTTCAGCCCATAAATGGACTTCAGAAGTTTGCATACCTTTCCAGCATTGTTTGGATCGACAAAACCTTCGGGCTGCATCATATACATGTCCTCAGTTAGGATTCCATTTAGGAAAGCCGTCTTGACATCCATCTACCATATTTCATAGTCGAAATGTACAACAATGGCTAGAATTATCCGTATAGATTTAAGCATCGCTACGGGCGAGAAAGTTTCGTCGTAGTCAACTCCTTGAACTTGTCAAAAACCTTTTGCAACAAGTCGAGCTTTATGGATGTGAACATTTCCATCCATATCAATCTTCTTCTTATAGAACCATTTGCACTAGATTGCTTTAAAACCATCAGGCAGGTCAACTAAGTTCCAAACTTGATTGTCTCCCATGGACTCTATCTCGAATCTCATGGCGATCAGCCATTTCTCAGAGTCTGGGTCCACCATCGCTTCTGCATAGGTCGCAGGCTCATCATTGTCTAACAATAATAATTCACGTGCTTCGTGGAGCCTCGCCGACCTTCATGGTTGTGGTGCTTCTGTTGCCACGGGTTCCTCAACTTGTTTTGCTACAATAGCATCACTCGTAGAAGCATCCCCAACTGTCTCATCTTGAACTTCTTCAAGTCGCACCGACCTTCCACTTGTTCCCTTTGTGAGAAACTCTTTCTCTAGGAAAACACCGCTACGAGCGACAAACACTTTGCCCTCTTCTCGGTTGTAGAAGTAATACCCTAAGGTTCCCCCCGGATATCCCACGAATATGCACTTATCCGATTTGGGTGTTAACTTGTCCGACTGAAGTCGCTTGACAAAAGCATCACAACCCCTAATCTTTAGAAAAGACAAACTGGGATTCTTTCCATTCCACATCTCATATGGTGTCTTCTCTACGGATTTAGAAGGTACCCTATTAAGTGTGAAAGCTGTCGTTTCTAGAGCGTAACCCCAAAATGATAATGGTAAATCCGACTGGCTCATCATCGATCGAACCATGTCCAACAAAGTTCGATTGCGCCATTCAAAGACCCCGTTTCTTTGAGGAGTTCCGGGCGGCGTGAGTTGTGGAACAATTCTGCAACTCTTAAGATGATTGCTAAATTCGTGAATCCAATATTCACCTCCACGATCAGATCGCAAGGCCTTTATTTTCTTTCCATGTTGATTCTCTACCTCACTCTAAAACTCCTTGAACTTGTCAAAAGTTTCAGACTTATTCCTCATCAAGTAGACATAACCATATCTACTAAAATCATCAGTGAAAGTAATGAAGTAGTGATATTCACCTCTGGCTTTCGTGCTCATTGGTCCACATACATCAGTATGTATGAGTTCCAACAAGTCTGTCGCTCTCTCGCGTAAACCCAAAAAAGGTGACTTGGTCATCTTTCCAAGTAAAAAAGCTTGACATGTCTCGTATGGTTCAAAATCAAATGAAGTTAGAAGACCATCACCATGGAGCTTCTTCATGCGCTTTTCACTTATATGCCCCAAACGACAATGCCATAAATAGGTAGGACTCAAATCATTAGGCCGAAGCCTTTTAGCACTAACATTGTAAACAGATGCATCATCAAGATTTAAAATAAATAACCCATTCAGAATGGGAGCATCAACCATAAACATAGCATTCTTAGATATTACACAACCATTGTTTGCACTCGCGAATGTATAACCATCCCTCATCAAACATGAAGGTGATAAAATGTTTCGACCCATACTAGGAATGTAATAACAATTTTTCAACTCCATAATAAATCCTGACGGAAGGTGAAGTTGCATGACATCGACAAACAATGCAGCAACCCTTGCTTTATTTCTGACGCGAAAATCCACTTCGCCTTTTTGCACTTCTCTAGTCCTTATTAGCCCCTGCATCGAATTGCAAATATGAGCAACCGATCCGGTATCAAATACCCAAGAGTTAACATAGGAATCAGCGAGAAGAATGTCCACAACATTTACAACAAGTGTACCTGAGTGGTAAGTACTCTTACTTCCACTCTTCTTCAAAGAAGCCTGGTACTTGCTGCAGTTTCTCTTCCAGTGGCCATGTTCATGACAAAAGAAGCACTCAGTGTCATCTGCAGGTCCAGCCTTTTGCTTGGGTGTAGAATTAGGAATCGTATCCTTAGCCTTGCCCTTCTTCTTCCAAGAAGTACCATTTTTCTTGAGGCTAGGATTGTTCTACACAGCCATCACATGGCTATTCCCTGCACACTTCTTCATGTCACTTTCTGCTATTTTAAGCATCCCACATAATTCATTAAGGCCCTTCTCCACCCCATGCATATGGTAGTTAGAAATGCTGCCCATAGCAGATGCATTGTCGGCTGGTTCATCGGGGATTGGGGTATCCAGAACCGTTTCCTTTTTATGAGACCTGAGAACAATTCTCAGGTTACAGACCCAGTCTGAATAGTTTGTTCCATTTAGTTTATCTTTATCAAGAATCGAATACAAAGAGAAAGGTGATGTAGTGTTCGGTGCCATTGATCTACAATAGAAAACATGCAAAATATTAAGCCATGTAACCATGAAAGAGTAAAACATATTAAACAATTTAATATCATATACTCCCACTTAAATCATTATCCCTCTATTGATACTAAGTGATTAAAGATCCACAATTAACAAGTCGACTAGTGAGCTTTAGCATAACTTCTAGAATACAAGGTAAATCGGTAAGCAACACTTTCTAATCATATCACATATGACTCTTGTTGTTGGGTGACATCTCTATGTCAAAACTAGGCGCCCAACCTTTATGCCCTAAGGTCCTTAACTGTTAAGATGACCTTGTCAAGGTCACCAACCCTTATGCGTGTAGGTATCCGATACAAACCCATCCAGCCAAGGAAAACCGCGGCACCCTGATTTCATAGGCCCACCAACGATTGTACAAGACATAGGATGGTGCACGGTTTGGTTGGGAGGGCATGGTTTAACTTAAACTTTGTGAGGGATCATTCTACTTCTATCATCTAAGCATGCATAGTAGTAAAACGCATAAGAATAGCATTCACATATGATGCGACACAGTATGGCCCATTTTCTCATGGTGATCTCCATCGCCATAGAACCTGTCCACCATGATGATCTCCATCTTCATGTTCCATGTGAGCCATCTTCCAAGTGATGAGTCCTCCAAGCACTAATACAAGCTATTACTCCTAACAGCTAGTAATCAAAATTACATAGTGATGAGTCCTCCAAGTGATGAGTCCTCGGATCATCACAAGTTGGCACATAGGCCATTACAAAAAAATGACAACACATATGGCTCCAGCCGTGTTGCCCTACTCACAACACGCAGGTCATGCAAAATTTCATACATGCATCACATACATATATGGGCCATACTGATCACATACATCCTGCAAAAACAAGTTATGCATAGAATCACATTCTATCGGATCATGTGACATCGCAGCACCTAGTTACCTTAATGAGATACAAAAGGGGCTACGATTAAGGGGGGTCTAGGGGGTCTCCCCCTGCGGAGTTCGAAGGGGTAGCGCCCCTCGCGGTATGCAAAAATGAGAGATCGAATATTCACAATTTTCTTTAAGGATTTTGATCGGCAAATCAAATTTACCATAAACCGACTCCTGTCCCGATTCAATCAAACTCCTTTGATCATGGTACATCGATTTTAGATCTAGGTTCCAATTCGATCAATCATATTGATCTTCGTGTGATTCTACAGGATTTATGTGTCACTATCTACCCAGATGGCGGAAACCGACCGATAGGGGTAAGTCGTTCGACAACCTCAGAATCACGATCACGGAAAGCAAGATCATAGATCAATCCTGAACCACCGCCATATAAACGATGACATCATTCATATCAATCTGCATATCACCATATGCAAACATCCCGAACCTATAACTGAACAACATCGGCTCTGATACCACTGAAGGGATACGGGTAGGCTACACTAGCGCAAATCAAAATTTTCTACCGCGTAAACCAGGAATACTGTTGTCATAGATCACGGGATTACCACTAGACGCGCGGTTGTGGAATTGATGAAGCGCATCGAGGCAGTGCAGACGTTTCACGTCTCCTCCTTGTCCTCGTCCCACGAGAAGCTCCCCTTGCGCGGCTCGTCCAAGTGCCACAGATGCAGCACCTCCGAGGTATCCACATGTGTGGGGTGGAAGCGTTAGACGCCGGACTTCTAGGTCCGCAAGTGCAACACAGGCGTGAGGTGTGGCGGCTGGGTGGAATGGTCTAACCCTGGTCAGCTCGCCCCACCCTCTCTTATATAGGCGTCCCTAGTGGGCTTCAACATTAGCATCCCATTAGTAGCCTAAGCCTGGTCTAATTCGGATCCAATCCTCATTAGGCTTCCAGCCCCTTAAGTGTGTGACCCTATAGGTTCATATACGTATAGACATGACACGAATACACTTATTCTTCCAATAGTTGGTAGTGGCCTCTATCAAGACGTGCCAACTCCTAAACGCATACAAAGATCATATCGGACGAACCATCACAAGGTTTAGTACATGTCTTTCCCTTTGCCTCACGATATTTGGTCTAGCTCCAAGCTGACCTCTCTTTCTCGATACCATAACTCAGAATCCCTTTACTAGGTTAACTCTTAACCTTATGTAGCATGGCCATGCATTTCTGGATCCGATCACTCGAGGGGCCCAGAGATATCTCTCTCAAGTAGAGAGGGGCAAATCTCATCTTGATTGACCATGCCTTGCAACATGTTTCAGGACAAACCCGAAAGCTACCTTTATAACTACCCAGTTACAGAGTAGCGTCTGATAGCCCCAAAGTAGGTCGATGCACATATCAAGTACATGCGACAATCTTAGGTCTAAGGACAAAACGTACACGATGTGTAGAGAAAGCTGTAAATCTAATTGCCAGTCTCAAGTTGGGTCAGTCCAACCCCATGTTCATAACATGTGTCCACATCATTGGTTTGACATCTCCATGTCTATGACTTGCGAAACATAGTCATCAACCAATTGATGTGCTAGTCTAATATTCACGTGTGTCCTCACAGAACTCCGACTAGGGACAACTATTAAATAACCATACAAGTAAAGAGTTTCACAAACAATTCACATAATTTCCAATCAATACAAGTTGCCTTCTATGGATATTCAAGGAACATTACAATAACTCATGGATACATATGAAATATAATCATCTCTATGATTGCCTCTAGGGCATATTTCCTTCATAATGTAGCAACCACTACATAAAATTTGGTATATGGTAGAAGAATAAAAAAACAAAGTTATTCTAAAAGAATGGTTACCTAGGACGTGTGCATGACACGGTCCAAAGGGTTTTGTTAATTCAAAGAATGCTAAAAGGGCATGCAAACTTCAATGGTTGAAGTAAGCATCACAGAGTTGGAATCTTCACCGTGATGAAACTGTTAAAGAAGTTTAATTTCATCAGGAGACGATGAAGATGCTTGCATTTGCAAGAAATTAAGTGGGAGCACTAAGACATATTTCTATAAATTATGTGGAGGACATCTTGTTGATTGGAAATGATGTATGTTTTATTGACAAAAGGTTAATAATTTCATTTCGATGAAAGACTTAGGCAAAACCCGAATATTTAGCATGAATGTCTACATGGATAGACTGTGACGCTAATATGGTTATGTCAAACGTACATATATGAGATATTGAAGGAGTTCAATATAGAAACGACGAGAAACGGTTGTTGTCGCATGGAAAAGAATTGAATCAAGATTCAATTGTATCGACACTTGAAAAGTGAAACAAGATTCAAGTGCTTTGACACATGATGAGTGAAATCACAAGAATGTTTTGATCAATCATACCATGATATGTACACATCCAGATATGTCCTATGCTCTTAGTGTTATGATCATATACTAGAATGAATCATAAAATGATCATTGGACGATAGTGAGGATATTCTTATGATATTTTCGAAGAACTAAGAATATATATCTATAGAGGTGACAAATAATTACAAATAGTTCATTATAAAGCATTACATTGATACTAGTTTTGTCACAAGATACAAATTAAGTTTATCTCAATTTAAACTATGGGTGGCACAATGCAATGGAAAGGAGATTCCATGATGGATTTGGATGAATTCCAAAGTTAAGACATTGTGACGGATACTACAAGAAAATGCTAAGTATATGACTGCTGCAGTAGCAACAAAGGAGGGAATTTGTGTCAAGTAGTTTGTTATCAAACTAAGGTGTGGTTCGCAACGGGCTAACACTAAACATATATTGTATGACAATAGTATCGAGATGATTTAACCCCAAGGAACTAAAGGTCTCACCAAAAGACCAAATTTATATAATGCCATCTCATTGGATAATGAGTGATGCGTGAAGACGCAAAGACATGCAAATACACACGGACCTGAAAGTGTCAGATCCGTAGATTATGTTAACCACTTGCAATCGCGTATATGGAACACCAGAAAGCCATAGGTGTTCAATACGCAAAGTTTTCAAACTAGATTATTGTCTCTAGTGCAAGTGGGAGACTGAAGGGAATATGCCCAAGATGCAATAATAAAGTGGTTATTATCGTATTCCTGCTTTACGATAAATGTTTATTTTGCATGCTATAATTGTATTAATACGGAAACATTAATATATATGTGTTTAATAAACAAAAAGAAAGTTCATAGTTATGCCTCTCTTACAAACTAGCTCGTTGATTAACAAGATGATCAAAGGTTTCCTGATCATGGACATTGGATGTTGTTAATAAGGAGGTCACGACATTATTGGAATGGTGTGATGAACATTCATCCGAAGTATAGCATTACGATCAAAATCATTGTGTTTATATTGCTATAACATCATACGAAGTAATCTTAGTCCTTCGACCATGAGATCATGTCAATCACTAACACCGGAAGAGTATCTTGATAACATCAAACGTCACACCATATCAGGGTGAATAAAAAGATGGGTTCAGTGCTACGAAGGTGTTATGTTGAGGCTCATGGATCAAGAGTGGAATTTGTCCATCCCGATGACGGAGATATATACTCTGGGCCCTCTCGGTGATATCACATTAGTTAGCTTGCAAGCATGTGATTTGATCACTAGAATGTTATATCATGGGAACGAGAACGTCTGTGACTTATCGTCTCTGTCGGGCAATGCCGGCGAGACATCACCCTCGCCGACCCTCGCGATGGGGGCGAACGACGAAGTCGACGACGGCGAACCTCCTGGTACCGATGGCTTCTCCTGGGGCGGCTCCAATCGCTGGCTCCTCCTCTCCTCCTCCGCGGCAGACTTCGGCAAAGTTTTGGCGACCTGCTGCTCGCCTTGCTCCAGGGATGAGGTGGGGTGGTTCTGAGAGAGAGGGGAGTGTGTTGGTGTGAAGAAATCGAACGGGGGTGGCCTCTATTTATAGTGCCAATAGGGACCGAAGGGCGCGGGTGAAGCTCGTCGTGGTCATCGTCACAGTGGGCTAATGGCATGGGCGACGGTAGGGGGCAGTGCTCTGCTCCCTGGCAAAGATCAACAGCATGGTCGCGAGGCATGGGGCGGTGCGAGATGGTGGGAACGCTGTGGTGCTCTGGGCAGGTCCGACGGAGATTTTAATGGCGCACGGGCTCTCCTGGTCGCGCAGTGACGAACGGGCATGTCCAGGCGGTTCCTAGGGAAGTGGTGATCACACACGCAAGCGGCGATGGCAGTGCACGGTCTGTGGTCACGTGTCGAGTGTGGCCCTCTAGCGCGCTCTCGGCATGGCACAGAGGCATAGGGCGCGGCGGTTCTAGAGTGGTCCAGAGGCTGGCTGTGCGTTGGCGCTGGACAGGGGGTGGCGGTGGACGGTGGTTAATGTCCCAGACAAGGTTGGCGAGGCTAGGGATTCTCCTAGCTTGCTGTCGACACTGGTTGGCAAGGTGAGGATCGACATGCTCACGATTTATGGCAATGGAAAGCTCACAGTGAGCTAAAACTTGATAAATCAGCTAGATGATATACTAAGAGCATGCTGTGAGCTAGAGAGGGAACAAGGTTGGCCAAAACCACTGCTCACTATAGTGTTTGATGTTTGTTTGATTTCTGTTTGCTAGGTGTTTGAGGAAATGGCCGAAAGAGATTTGAATTTGAACTTTTTAATAAAAATTTGGGTTTACTAGTCACGTACTAGGTAGTCTCTAGTTAGTTGGAAAGGTCAAGGTGCACTGGTTTGGTTGGGTTTTGAGAAATGGTGATCTTCACACATGTTAAAGATTCAATTTTGAATTGTCATTTGAATCAAGTTGACAAATGTTTCTGTAAGTTTGAAAGGTGGGTTTTGAAAAGATTTGGGATTGTTTCTGTTTGAAATCTTGGACTAGAAACACTCAAAGTGGTCTAGTGAGCAAGATTGGAAAAAATGACCATTAGCTCATTTTGTTTGTTTTGAAATTCTCTTGATTTGTTTCTGCTTGGATTTGATTTAGATGATGTTGTTTTCATATTTAAACCATTCCTTGCTAATCACATCAATCACACAAGTCCATCCATGCATTCATACAATCATCACATACACACATGCATTCATATGATTTAATTAACAAAAGTTTTTTGTTAACCCTAATTTTGGTGATTGGAAATTGATAATCATGATCAATATTTTTGGGATGTTACAAACCTTCCCTCCTTAAACAAAATTTTATCCCGAGATTTGAGAAAGAAGAAAAAGAAAAACTAGGATTTAAAGAGATCGGGAAACTCCGTCTTGATGTAATATTCTCGTTCCCAGGTAGCTTCTTCTTCAGTATGGTTGCTCCACTAAATCTTGAGAAACTTGATGCTTCGGGTCCTGGTGGTTCTGAAAGCTTCCTCCAAGATACGGATGGGTACTTCAGGATACGTTAGGTCATCGTTGATCTCTATGGTTTGGTGATCAATGTTCTGGAAAACTTCAGTCTTCTATGGGACTTCTAGGCATTTGCGAAGTAATGATATATGGAACACATTATGCATAGTTGACATCTCCTCTGGCAGTTCCAGTTGATACGATACTTCTCCTTGACGATTCAGAATCTTAAAGGGTCCGATATATCTGGGGGCTAACTTTCCTTTGAGCTGGCATTCCTTTCAAAGGAGACACTTTGAGGTACACAAAATCTCCGATATTGAAAGCGAGGTCTCAACGTCTCTTGTTGGTATAACTCTTCTGTCTGGATTGGGCGGTCTTAAGGTGCTCACGGATCTTGTGAACTTTCTCTTCTACTTCTTGTAGGATGTCAGGTCCGAAAATCTGACTCTCCTACTTTTGACCAATTCAAAGGGGTACGATACTTCCTTCCATACATGAATTCAAACAGGGCCATTTGCAAACTAGCTTGATAACTATTGTTGTAAGAAAATTCTGCGAAAGGTAGACAGTCTTCCCATTTAGATCCATACTCTAGCACACATGCTCTCAACATATCTTCGAGTATTTGATTTACTCGCTCCGTTTGTCCATCGGTCTGAGGGTGATACGTTGTGCTGAAATCCAGTCGGGTTCCCAATCTTTATTGGACTTTCTTCCAAAATCTCGAGGTAAACTCAGTTCCTCGATCCGACACAATGTTCTTGGGGATTCCGTGCAAACTGATGATTCTAGCGATGTACAACTCCGCTAGCTTCGAACTCTGATAAGTGGTCTTGACTGGTAAGAAATGGGCGACTTTGGACAGTTTATCAACTATGAACCAAATAGAGTCATTTCCCCTACTAGATGTAGGCAATCCGATAATAAATCCATTCAAACTGAATACCATTTCCATTCCGGAATCTGTAATGGTTGCAACTGTCCTACGGGTGACGACTGTCTACGCACAGCCTGTTGGGAACCCCAAGAGCAAGGTGTGAAGCAGCAAGCAACAAGTTTTCCCTCAGTTGAGACCGAGGTTATCGAACCATAAGGAGGAAGGAAACGTCACACAGGTGTTGCAAGCAATGCGGAGACCTGCACAACACAAACTCAAGACTTTGCCCAACGAACAGTGAGGTTGTCATGCTCATCGGTTTGTTGTAACAAAGGATTAAACGTATGGTGTGGAAGGTAATGGTTTGCAGCAAGTAAACAAGTAACAGTTGAAGATGTATCAATGTTGGACCGGGGTCCATAGTTCACTAGAGGTTCTCTCCTTAGATAAACAACATGGCATGAAGGGTAAACAAATTATAGCAGGGCAATTGATAGGAACTGAGCAAGGCATAACAATGCAATTACTAGTCAGAAAGATCCTATGAGGTTGATTGGGCAATACAACGAGATACATAGACCGCCATCCAACTGCATCTATGACTAGAAGTCCACCTACAGGTTATCATTTGAACCCCCTCCAGTATTAAGTTGCAAGCAACAGACAACTGCTTTAAGCAAAGTGTGTAAGGTAAACAGTCCACATGTTCCATGATCAAGAGACTGTTGTTTTCTCCCTAGTGGCAACAACACATCTGTCACTTCCCTTGGAAACTAGAGGCATGAACCCACAATAGAGAATAAATACCCCCTCTTGGAGTCACTAGCAACTACTTGGCCAAGATAGCTACTAACAACGAAAAGCATGCAAGATCACAAACAACACAGACATGATAGAATCATGAAGACAAAACCATAATCAAACCAACATAATAATCTCAATATCCATCGGATCCCCACAAACACAACATGCATGATTACAAATAGATTAGATCTTGATCATGGAGCTCACAAGATCTATACATGAAAGCACAAAGGAGGAGATACAACCATCTAGCTACTACATGGACCCATAGTCCAAGCTGGAACTACTCACGCATCATACCGGAGAGAAGTCCTCCGGGATGATCTCCCCTCCGGCAGGGTGCTACGAAGAACTTCAGATCCCCCCGGTCTAGGGAGGATGGTGGCAGTGGCTACAGACGGTTTCGTGGATATTTGATCGGGTACTCAGGGTTTCTACATCAGGAGCTTCTTATAGGCGAAGGGGGAGGCCGAGGAGGCGGCCAGGGGCTGCAAACCCTAGCCAGGCGCGGGGCTGGGCCCACCCGTGCCTGGGGTGGGTCTGGCCCCCCTGGATGGCCCCTCCGGATCTCCTCTATACTTCTTGTTCCCCATGTAAAATAATTGACTTTGTCCTTTGTCCCGTCCAATTCCGAGAATATTTCATTACTAACTTTTCTGAAACCAAAAACAACAGAAAACAAGCATCTGGCACTCTTGCAACTTGTTAATAGGTTAGTACCAGAAAACATGTAAAAAGCACCTCAAAGTGTGTACAAGTAAAGCAAAGTAGATACTAAACAAGCATGGAGCATAAAAAAATATAGATACGTTTCCAACGTATCAGCATCCCCAAGATTAACTCCTGCTTGTCCTCGAGTAGGTATGTGATAAACAGTGACATGCACCCTCACAATAAAGATCCAACCATTTGAAAGCATTGAAAGCTGGGATCAAAGAACTCTAAACATGTGCATGAAAGATGGAGTTCTAACAATATGACATAGTAACTATGCATGCAACATGAAAAGCTACAAGCAAAGATCATGAATAATATGCATTGAAAAACGTTTGTTTGTTTCACATGCAGAAAACATAGCATAGTGGCAATCAGCTTGTCGCTCATAGAGTAGCAAATAGATGCATTAGACACCTGCAAAGTTCACAAGGGTGACTAGAAACAAATAGCACAAGAACAAGTAATAACACAATATGCATCAATTAATAAGCTTTGGAACACTGCATTCAGAATGACAACTATGCTCTCTTAATGGTGCCTAAAGGTAGAAGGTGGAGACTCAATAATGGTGGAAGAAAGGCCTTTTTGTAAAGGAAGCAGGGATTACAAGTTTCAAAAAGAGCTTCCAAAAATTATGGTACTTGTTAGCTTTCAGACCTCATTGCCCCTATCATAAGCATCTTGAAGTGGCAAAGCTGGAGTATATGCTTGACGAAGTATAAGTTGGCAATCTCATGTCCCTTGAATACGAGGGCCACACCTCATGCATACTCAACTTTGGGTCCAGGTAAGTTCTTGTCACTGTAAGTATTTGCATATCATTGAGAACCGCCAATGGTGTACCCCTTGCACATGGTACAGGAGCTTTCCCATAAGCAAAATGACAAGGTAAGCAGAGAGTGAGCATCTCAGCAAGTCTTCTTATGTACCATGGGAATATGGTGCTTTTTTCTCTCTTTCCTCTTTTCTCAATGTGTCTCTTTTTTTATAAGAAGAATGCTTCATATATGTCACTATGGTGATGCTGCAAGTTTCCACCATGATTAGGCATGGCTTAGGCTAGCGGCCCAGGCGTTTCTGATACAAACTCCATGGACTTACAAGTTCCCTCTTTATTTCACACCGGTGACATCCATAGACAAAAGAACATGATATCAACTAAGTACAACAAGGTACAAGTGCAATGTTGAAAACGTTCCCCGTGAAAGCACGGTTATGCTAATTCCAACTTATAAGTGCAAGCATATACAACAAAGTTGTCACAATGGTTCAAGTTTATTAGGGGCAAGAATAAAGTGTGCCATCAAGTTCGTGAGGGCTTTAATCACTAAGTTTTCACATAACAAAATAGTTTTTAATTGGAAGATAGTTGAAAACAAGAATATACTTGGAATGTTGTAACACACCATGCATAGGAGTTTATAGTGGATACTTTGGAATAACTTGGGTTCTTGGGAGTTGGAGGCAGGAGTAGAACTTACTCACACAAGTGGAGGGTAGCAAAAGACTGGGATCAACCAACTAAGAGAGCAATAATGGCCATAATCATGCAGTGCAACAAAGCATACTAATCAAAGGAAAGAGTGGTACTACACCTCAAGGACTAAATGATCATAGAGGCTAATGGTGACTTGTCATATTCATAACATGGTGTGAGCATGTGCCAAGTCAACCCAAGCAAAGCATCAAAGGAGAATACCACAATACTATGCTTTTGCATGCTAAAACAACGCATAATTTCTTCAAGGCACACTAAGCAATCCCAATTGTTTGGAACAAGACATGCTACAACAATAATCACTAAGCATAAGGTCAAAACAACACCTAGCATTTCATGCTAAAGTCTAAGTCACAGTCAATGCAAGCTCCTCTTGCACTTCAAGCAAGAACTTACTACTCCTTTCCAACACCAAGCAAACTTATTTGCAAAACAACACAGCGAGAACGGGGGTCCAAACTATTGAAGCAAACTAAATAAACTAAGCAAAGCAAACGAAAACTAAGACGCTCCAAGAACAACACAACTGTGCATGAAACAATAAAAACGAAGTGTCTAGACAGACCTGAGCTTTTTATTTATGAAGAAGGGGATGCCTTGGGCATCCCCAAGATTTGACGCTTGTACCTCTTGGATATTTCTTGGGGTGACACCATGGTGGAATACCCAAGCTTGAGATTTTGTCCATTCTTCATCTCATTGCACCATGCTCTCTTTACACCTGAAATTTTTCCTTCATACAAAACTTCACACAATCTTCATTAGCAACATTAGTGTATTCAAAAGATATTAGACCCCTAGCAAAGCTTTGGAACAGCAAGGCTTTTCACTAAAAACATAAGCTACTATAATAACTCCTTCAAGAAGCTCAATTCACTTAAAGAGAACTCAAAAAGGAATCAACAAGAAGTAAATGCAAATAATGGCAAAAATCTGTCAAAACAGATCAGCTGGTAGAAACCGATTTTTTCGAACATCTTCTGTTGCTCAAATCAAAAAGTGTTGAACTAACGAAAGTTAGCAAACATACTGGGGATTTATTCATAAATGTTGAGCTCAATCCGAGTTACAGAGACTCCTCACAAAGTTTTTTGGTGGAGGACAGAAATCTGCTTCGGGACAGTAACTCCCCAAATCTTACTTCCCTCTCATTAGAGGTCATTCTTGGCACAAAAAGCAAACAAAAAGGATAAGGAGAGGTCATTACTGAAGTAATAACTTCTAATACTCAAGGAAGTTCTTGGGTTATCTCCCAACAAGTACTTTTCTTTAACGATTTTAAGTTAGGCATGAAATCTTGAGAAGATGCTCACATAAGAAATATGAATTGAAGTGAAAGAGAGCATCAAGACGCAAATTCAAAACACATTTAAGTATAACTCACTTCCTATGCATGTGAATCTTGTAAGAAAATAAATTCACAAAGAACAAAGTGACATGCATAGGAAGATAAAGCAAGATTAACTTCAAGACTTTCAGCACATGAGAGGTGTTTCAGTACCATAAAAAATTCTACAACCATACTTTCCTCTCTCATAATAATTTTCAGTAGCCTCATGAATAAAATCAACAATATAGCTATCACATAAAGCATGCTTTTCATGATCTACAAACACATAATTTCTATCAAGCTCAAAAATAGTGGGATTAAAACCTCTACAAATTTTATCCAAAGTAGATATTTCAAAAGGATCCATAGGAACATAACATTCATCCTCTTTTGGTAAGCATGGGGGACAATCAAATAATGTAAGGGATAAATACTCTCATTAGAAGGTAGGAATCGGTACATAATCCATTCTTCCTCCTTTTGTTCATCACTGTCCTCCTCCTTTTCATCTAATGAGCTTCCAGTTTCAACAATTTCTTCTTCCATAGGCTCCTGCAAGGCATTAGACTCTTCCATGTGTGGAAAGCATCTATTAAAATATTCAAGAATATAGCCATTTGCTTCCTTTTAATTATTAAAGAAAAATTTAACTATATCATAAACCTCAGATTCATAAGGTGAATCGTCAGTATTTTCTAGCAAACTGGCAAGTTCAAATGCACCCTTGAAAGCAATAAATTCTTTAATTTGTTCCACATCATAAAAGTCATAATTTCCCTTAACATAAGAAGATATAGTAACATTATCACTATACTCACATTGAAAGGGTAGGTGTTTATACCTCCTGCAACAACAAGCTTGATCAAAGCAATAACTAACATTATAAGTAGAGCACACGTCTCTAGCAATAGTATTCAACTTATCAATTTGTTCCCATGAGTGTTTTCCTTTTTGTGACAAACGATGTTCCTGATAATAATACTTTTGTATTTCCATGAACCCACATTTCCAATAAGAACTAGTTTCAAAGAAACCATCCATTGATAGAAAGCATGACCAAGCAAGGCAAAGACAGACAAGCAACTAGAGCAGGAACTAATTTTTTTGTGTTTTTGAAACAAGCAAGCAAACCAAACTGACTATTTTTTTGGTTTTTTTTGGAAAGAGGCAAACAAAACAAGGCAAAAAAACAAAGCAAACTAAAAACAAAGTAAAGAGAAAGGAAGTGAAGGACTCCCCTTGTGAAGACGTCCTTGGCCTCCCCGGCAATGGCGCTAGAAAATCTTGACGACTATCTACGCACAGCCTGTTGGGAACCCCAAGAGCAAGGTGTGAAGCAGCAAGCATCAAGTTTTCCCTCAGTTGAGACCGAGGTTATCGAACCAGAAGGAGGAAGGAAATGTCAGACATGTGTTTCAAGCAACACAGAGACCTGCACAACACAAACTCAAGACTTTGCCCCAACAAACAGTGAGGTTGTCAAGCTCACCGGTTTGTTGTAACAAAGGATTAAACGTACGGTGTGGAAGGTAATGGTTTGCAACAAGTAAACAAGTAACAGTGGAAGATGTATCAATGGTAAATATTGGACCGGGGTCCATAGTTCACTAGAGGTGCTCTTCTTAGATAAACAACATGGCATGTAGGGTAAACAAATTACAGCAGGGCAATTGACAGGAACTGAGCAAGGCAGAACAATGCAATTACTAGTCAGAAAGATCCTATGAGGTTGATTGGGCAATACAACAAGATACATAGACCGCCATCCAACTGCATCTATGACTAGAAGTCCACCTTCAGGTTATCATCCGAACCCCCTCCAGTATTAAGTTGCAAGCAACAGACAACTGCTTTAAGCAAAGTTTGTAAGGTAAACAGTCCACATGTTCCATGAACAAGAGACCGTTGTTTTCTCCCTAGTGGAAACAGCACATCTACAACCGAAGAGATTTCTCTCACTTCCCTTGGAAACTAGAGGTGTGAACTCACTATCGAGCATAAATACTCCCTCTTGGAGTCACTAGAAACTACTTGGCCAAGATAGCTACTAACAACGGAGAGCATGCAAGCTCACAAACAACACAGACATGATATAATCATAAACACAAAACCATTAATCAAACCAACATAATAATCTCAATATCCATCGGATCCCCGCAAAGACATCATGCATGATTACAAATAGATTAGATCTTGATCATGAACGGAGCTCACAAGATCTATACATGAAAAGCACAAAGGAGGAGATACAACCATCTAGCTACTACATGGACCCATAGTCCAAGCTGGAACTACTCACGCATCATACCGAAGAGAAGGCCTCCGGGATGATCTCCCCTCCAGCAGGGTGCCAGGAAGAACTTCAGATCCCCCTGATCTAGGGACGCTGGTGGTGGCGACTACAGACGATTTCGTGGATATTTGATTGGGTACTCAGGATTTCTGCATCGGGGGCTTATTATAGGCGAAGGGGGAGGCCGAGGATGCGGCCAAGGGCTGTAAACCCTAGCCAGGCGCGGGGCTGGGCCCACCCCGTCTGGGGTGGGTCTGGCCCCCCTGGCTAGCCCCTCCGGCTCTCCTCTGGACTTCTTGTTCTCCATGGAAAGTAATTGACTTTGTCCTTTATCCCGTCCAATTCCGAGAATATTTCTTTACTAACTTTTCTTAAACCAAAAATAGAAGAAAATAGGCATCTGGCACTATTGCAACTTGTTAATAGTTTAGTACCAGAAAACATATAAAAAGCACCTCAAAGTGTGGACAAGTAAAGCAAAGTAGATACTAAATAAGCATGGAGCATCAAAAATAATAGATACGTTGATGTACCGCCTTAACTCTTTGACAAATATCACATTTGGCGATGTAGCTTCTGAGATGTCTCTTCATCTTATGCCACCAAAATTGCTCCTTCAAATCTTGATACATCTTCGTTCCTGCGGGGTGGATAGAATAAAGGGTATCATGGGCTTCCTTCAAAATATCTTGCTTCAACCCTGAGTATGCTGGCACACAGATACGTCCTTTGTACCACAAAACTCCTTCTTCATCTTTGGTGAATCCGGGTACCTTGCCTGTACCGATACAATGTTTGATTCCGTTGATACTAGCATTTCCTTTCTGCGCCTCCTTGATCTGACTGATCAAAGTGGGTTGAAGTTCTATGCTAGTCAAAACTCCTTCACTTACTAATTCCATTCTAAAATCTTCCATATCCTTGTGCAAACTTTGTTGCTCCTTCAGAATTATAGAGTTCAAGCGGCACGGCAATCTGCTACCACATTGGATCATAGTCCTTGATTAGCTCTATCCATCTCCTCTGCCTCATATTCAGATCCTTCTGAGTGAATATATACTTCAGGCTCTTGTGATCCGAATAAATCTCACAACGGTTTCCCATAAGGTAATCCCGCCATGTCTTCAGTGCTAGAACTATAGCTGCTAGTTCAAGGTCATGGGTAGGATAATTTTGTTCATGTTGCTTCAGTTGTCGTGATAGATAAGATATAACTTTTCCTTCTTGCATTAGCACACATTCGAGACCGATCTTGGATGCGTCACAATACACATCAAAAGGCTTCGTGATATCCGGCATGATCAAGATTGGGGCTGAAATCAATCTCCTCTTGAGTTCTTGAAAACTCGCTTGACATTTATCCGTCCATTCAAACTTCTTATCCTTCTTCAACAATTGGGACATGGGTCTGGCGATACTCGAGAATCCTTCTACGAACTTGCGGTAATATCCCGCTAATCCGAGAAATGCACGAACTTGGGTTTGAGTGGTTGGGGCTTGCCAATCTTCAACATGCTTCACCTTTGTAAGGTCAACGGCAATTCCTCCGGTTGATACGATATGTCCGAGGAATCCTACTTACTATAACTAGAATTCACATTGGCTAAAGTTCGCATACAACAGATGCTCCCTAAGGGTTCCAAGGATGGTCCTCAGGTGTAGCTCATGTTCTTCTTCTGATTTGGAATAGATCAGAATGTCATCGATGAAAACAATGAAAAACTTGTACAGGAAGTCCATAAAAATCTTATTCATGAGGTTCATGAAATAAGAGGGGGCATTGGTTAATCCAAAAGACATGACAGTGTACTCAGACAATCCATATCTACTGGTAAAGGCAGTCTTCGGGATTTCCTCTACGCGAGTATCTTGAGTTGATGATAGCCAGTTCTAAGATCAATCTTAGAAAACACTTTGGCACCAGTAAACTGGTCAAACAGGTCTTCTATATTTGGCAATGGGTACTTGTTCTTGATAGTGACATCATTCAGCTTCCGATAATCCGTACACAAACTGTTACCTCCATCTTTCTTGTCCACAAACAAGACATGTGATCTCCATGGCGACGCACTTGGTTGGATCAATCCTATCTCCAGCATAGCATCCAGTTGCTTCTTTAGCTCCACTAGTTCAGATGGGTTCATACTATATGGTGTCTGGGTTATGGGTCCGGTTACAGGGATTAGTTCAATGATAAACTCGATATCTCGATCTGGGGGCATACCAAGAAAAACATCTGGAAATACGTCGGGGTATTCACAGACTACTTTGACTTGGTCAATGGTTGGTTGGGCTAGACTCTTTTTGCAATTGAATTGACGGATCAAGGTTTCAGATACATGCTCAACTGATATTCCGGCTGTACTAGTCATGGTTATGGCTTTCTTGGCACAGTCGATTAATCCTTTATGTTTTGTCGTGGGAATGGCCATGGAAGATGCTGTATTCGGCAGCGAGTAGTAGAACATGGGGCAAGGGCAGTCAGTCATCTGCGGTGCAAGATGAGGGCGGAGACACAAGGGTTTACCCAGGTTCGCCCCCTCGGAGGGTAAAGACCTACTCCTCCTAGATTGTATTATGGTGAGAGTACAAGGGAGAGCTCAATGAATAGGCGGCGAGTTGCTGGGGTGTATGATAGAATGTGTCCTCTATGTGTACCCTAGGGACGTTTATATAGGCTCACCTCGCTAGGGTTAACAAATCTACAACCGAATTGGTTAAGGATTCGGAGGGTCTTTGACCTAGTCCGAATGGGCCTAGCTACGCTTCTGGGCCTCTAGCTTCCAGTTACCTGAGTCCTCGCCAAGTCTCAATCCAATCGCCGTCCTGCAGGCCCACTCGCTGGCAGCTTAGGCCAATAGGAAACGTCCTGCTGGGCATACCCTGGTAGGCATATCCCCATCAGTAGTCCCCGAGGCCTTCATTGATTCGTTGTAGGTGTTCGTTGGCAGTCGGAGTATGCGGGTCCAATGCGGACGCCCAATCGAATTGGTGGTGGACTCCTGAACAAAGGAAAGATATAGTCATTTTAGTCACAATAACGGCGACCAATAAGATCGCAGCTTGGCGAACGGGTCGGCGAATAATCAAGTCACTGTTATAGTGATCGGGTCGGCAAATCGTCGAGTCGCTAAAGATAGCGAATCGAGCGGACGAAATTGGACCATCATTTTTGTCAAACTAGCCGTTGGGTAATCCAACGGTAATATCGGCGTAATTACCACGTGGTAACGGCTCCCCGAAAATGGCGGGTAACAACCACTATATACGGAGAGCGACGGGTGAGGGGAAAATGCTTCCCTCACTTCCTCCGAACTTGCGCATTCTCGTTCCTCCATTCCGCATAGCGACCAAAGTGATTCACATCCCTCGATCCCCCATCCGATGGCCCCTCCTGCGGAACCATGGGGCAGATCCAAGTGCATGAAGGCGCTGCTGAGATCGTTCGAGGAGGCAGGGATCCTCCACGCCGGGAGATGGCGCATCCCCGCGGCCGGAGAAGTGATTCCAGATCCGCACGAAGCGGAATTCATTTGATTCACCAGTCATCTGGAGCGGGGGCTCGGATTCCCCACTTCCCTCTTCTTCCGGCGCTTCTGCGCCTACTATGACATCCAGCCGTCAGACCTGGGACCGCATAGCATCGAGCAGCTCACCATCTTCGTGGCGTTCTGCGAGTGCTACCTGGGCTGCAGGACCTACTTTCCCCTATGGCAAGACCTATTCCATGGGAGGATCAGCCGCGAAGAGGCAGGCGGCCCAATGCTAGCCGCGGGCGGCTTGACTTTCCAGCTGAAGTCGAAGGCGTCATTCTTCGATCTGATGCTGCCCGCCAAAGCAGCGAACGAGTGGAAGAAGAGCTGGTTCTACGTGACCGAGTCGACGCCCGGCGACGAGGTGGCGCTTCCAAGGTACTCCGCCGACCGGCCCGAGCCGCATCGGCTCCAAGTCACCAAACTTCCGCTGGAACATCGGATGGTCGTCGACGAGATGCTGCAGACCATCCGCATCTTGAACAAGAAAGGCCTCCAAACCATCAACCTCTACAATTGCTGGCTCGGGCGATGGCTCGTGCCCCTGGTCAGCCGTGCCCACTATATGCACGAATACACGGGCAAGCACGACCCGACAAAGTCCTGTCACGACGAGTGGAGACTCAATGACTACACCCTGGCCCTGAAAAAGATCACCCAGGCGGTGTATCTTGACGCAAAGGCCGGGGTCGCACGTTATACCGCAAGGCGTCCAGCTCCAACGGTGCGTTTTTATTTCCCTTGCACTCGCATTTTGTGCATTCGCGGTCATGCTAATGTTGTTTGATTGTTGCATTTATTCCAAGTGGTGGAAGGTTGGCTTCCACCCGCAGATGACGAAACCCGAACTCGTCCGCCGAGGACGAGAGCGAGTCATTGCCTAATAAGGGCGATGTCAGGAGTGACAAGGGTGGCGACGGTGATGACGACGACTGAGACGAAGCCATGGAGGTTGCTGCCCCCACGGTCCGCAATACTCGCGAGCAGCACCAGCACGAGCTCGAGGCCAGTAAAAGCCTCAAGGCCCATGACGACAACGAGATCCCTGAGCATACCTCACAGCATGAGGCCATGCCGTCGAAGAAGAAGAAGCAGCCGCCACCCAAGAAGAAGACAAAGCTGGCCAAGCCGGCGTCTCCGCCTCGGTCCGCGAGTAGCTCTGACGCTACCAGCGCGGCCGAAGAAACAGCAGCACACGCGGCTGCAGCGACTGGTGTGACTGGAGGACGAGGCGCCGCTGGCATCATTGCCGCCGCCGTTCGCCCCAGTCACCGGGTTGGTGGCCGCTGCGACCGCGGGGGCCTCGCCATCGAGAGGAGCTCACACGGCGATTGCCACTCAACCTCCTTCCGCGGCCTCATCCTCGAAGAAGCCGTCAGTGTCTTGGGCAGAAAGCGTGTTCGAAACGGGCCTCAGTCGGAAACTGGGGCCAGAGCTGGAAAAGCCGGCTAGCATTCGCACCTGCCTACGATTTATCCCAGTCGCCAAGTGAGTATTCCTCAACCTTTTAATTGTCTGTTTGAATCGTGTTTCGATTGTCATGTGTTATTAACGGAGTCGTCTGGCAGGACCGAAGTAAAGAAGATAGGTCACCCTTCGGTGGCCAAGGTTCCATCGGTCGCCGCAGAGGTGCCGGCTGATCCCTCGAAGAAGAGGAAGGGCGAAGATATCGAGGCTCCTACTGAAGGCACCAAGAGACCAAAAGGCGATGAAGTCATCACGGTCTCGGACAATCCAGCGGCTGCCCTGAGCGACACCCTGGTTGGGGTGGACGCAGCCCTGAAGGCGTCGGAGGACGCGGGGTCGCAGCAGGTAGGCCCTATGGTTTCGGCTGAGGCGACTGGGCCGCCTTCGGGTGGCGCGGGGGCCGCGGTGGCGATGTTCCCTCGCTTTGTAGCGAGGGCTGCCACGGAGAGTGCCTCAGTGCCATCGAGCCAATTCCCTAGGGCCGCCGGTATGGAGGTCGAACCGCGTCGTGGGACGGATTCACGACATGCTAGGTGCCGCCATCCAGGTATGTCCAGTCCCCGAGGATCTGGCCACTGAATTTCAGTGGTCGGATTCTTACTATTTTTGGTCATCCAGTCCCCGAGTGCCTAGTCACTGAATTTCAGTGGCTGGGCACTTAGGAATTTTTGGTTGCTGACGTTGTGATTGTTTCACAGTGCTTGCAGCGCGAGTTGGCCGATCGGCTTGCTGCCAAGTGCCGCGTGGAGAAGGAGCTTCTCGCTGTCCAGGGTACGAATGAGGAGCTTCGAGCGACTACGGGTGAGTGTTTGTCTTGTTTGGCGCTTGTCACGAACTGCTTGAGGTGTTGACTGTTTTGTTTTGGAAACAGAGAATAGTGTGTCCACAGTGAAGGAGGCTCGCCAGGGCCTTGTTCCGGCGAGTGAGTTGGCGGCGGCGCAGTCTTCCTTGAGCATCGCGGAGAAGCGAATCGCCGAACTGGAGCGTGAGCTCAAGGAGGCAAAGGCGGAAGCAAGCTCGGCGGAAGGACGAGCTAAGGCGGCCGTCACTTCTGATGCTGAGGAGCGGAAGGTATCGGACGCACTCGTCGCCGGGTTGCAGAATGACCTCTCGGCTCTTCAGCATTTCATCACGGACCTTTGCCGCCCGCTGATTCGTGAGCTTTCCTTTAGCCACTTTCCGAGCTTGCGTACCGCATTTTAATTTTAGTGCTTCGCTCAATGTTTGCTTGTGTGTTGGAGGCCTCATCGCTGATAATGCCGAAGAGGCGCAGTCGTACGATGCGCGGCAATGCGTGACCACCCTGGTCGATTCGGCCGCACTGTCAGCGACTTTCCTACGGGCATATCTTTAGGAAATCTCGCCTACGGAGGTGATCCCCAGCGACCTCGTCGAGGTATGGCGCTATCTGGAGAAGGCTCCATCGGTCGTGGAGTTCATGACGCGGTCGGCCTTCCGTCGTGGAGCGGCGACTGCGCTGAGCCTTGGGCTCGCGCATTTTCCCGACGATTTGACCTCGACGACGTCACGAGCGGGTACCCCTCGTTGACGGGCTCGATCGAGATTGCCAAGGTGTTGAAGCTGACGGAGCGAGCCGCGGTGTACTCCGACCGCGTGTGGGCGATGGGCGACTTTATTCCTTACCAGGAAACAGTCGTCGCCCCAAATGACCCCGAACTGGCGCACCGTGACTTCAAAGTGGAGCAACCATTTCGTGCGGCGATGGCGGGTGAGCTCACGATGTACCCGTCGAATCCCTAGGTTCCCTTTATCCGCAGCTGCAAAGAAGGTGGCGCCTCTTCTTCAAAGCCTGCGGAATAGGGTGTTGTGCCATTCAGCGTTAGCATAAGATAACCATGTAATTCTCCTTCTACGCGAAACAAAATTTTCTGCTATGAAGGAATGCTCGGGTTATTTTCTCATTGCTTTTGTGATTTGAATGTTGGTTGTACGAGTCCCCGAGCGCGTCCGCCCTTTTTATGGGGTTAACCTCGTTTTTATATGTTGTGTGAACTATTAGTGAGTTAGGGTTGACTCGCCATGGCTCGGGAAGCCAGTCGCATAGCGACTCCCAGGGGTGCTCTTTACTTGACCGTTTTCCCGAGCGCGAACGGGGTCGGGTCGCCGAGTCCCCGAGCGTGGTACTTGGTCGTTCTAGTCGCATGCCCAAGGTAGGTGAGGACTTAGCGCGTTGTGTTAGGCGCGTCGCTCCGCCTGATCCGTAAGATCAGTCGCATGGCGAGTCCTGGGCGTGCTCTCTTACTTGGCGTTTTTCCCTAGCCGCTCTTTTTGGGCTGGTGTCAGTCCCCGAGCGTGGTACTTTGCCGTTCGAGTCGCTGCGCCGAGGATGTGGAGGACTGGGTCGCTGTGGGAAGCGAGTGCAGTCGTCTTGGCTCGGGGAGACAGTCGAGCTAGGCGACTCCAATGGGCTCCAGGTTAGCTTTTTTCATGGACGGTACGAGGCCAAAATGTTTCTAGTGCCCTCGTACCGCACTACTTGTCCGTACCGGTCGCGTTACCAAAGGTTGACTACTGTGAATAGTGTAATGCTGTTATTACGAGTGCGAGTGGCACAAGGCATGGAGAGTAGACGCAATTTGCGGGAATCAATCTGCTTTATTTCATAGAGGGTAGGAGCTACATGTCTGGAGTTCTAAGAGTAGAACTTTCGTAGGAGGTTTACATTCCATGGCCGCTTGACGTCGAGTTTTTCGTTGCCTCGGACGTCGGTGAGGTAGTAGGCGTCGTTGCCCAGGACTCGCCCGATGGCGAATGGTCCCTCCCAAGGGGGGGGAGAGCTTGTGCATGCCTTTCTTGTATTGGATTAGACGTAGTACCAGGTCGCCTTCCTGGAAAGTGTGAGTCCGTACTCGCCGGCTGTGGTAGCGGCGAAGCCCTTGCTGGTAGATGGCGGTGCGGGAGCAAGCTACGTCGCGTGCTTCGTCGAGCTGGTCGACTCCGTCTTGGCGTGCGATCTCGTTGTCATCCTCCGTGTAGTTGACCACCCTAGGTGAGTCGTGCTCGAGGCCGGTTGGCATGACTGCCTCGGCACCGTACACCATGAAGAAGGGGGTGAACCCCGTCGACCTGTTGACGGAGGTGCGGATGCCCCAGATGACAGAGGAGGGTTCTTCGACCCAGCACCTGGCGGTGCGCTCGAGTGGGACTTGTAGCCGTGGCTTCAGGCCATGGAGGATGCTCTAGTTGGCGCATTCCGCCTGGCCATTGGACTCCGGGTGGGCGACTAAGGCGAGGTCGAGTCGGAAGTTGTGCTCCTCGCAGAACTCGGCCATGGCTCCCTTGGCGAAGTTGGTGCCGTTGTCCGTGATGATGCTGTTTGGGAACCCGTAGAGATAGATAAGCTCGCGTAGGAATTTTGTAGCGGTCTTCCCGTCGCACTTGCGGACTGGCTTGGACTCCACCCATTTTGTGAATTTGTCGACTGCGACTAGGAGGTGGGTAAAGGTGGAGGGGGACTTCTAGAAGGGGCCTATCATATCCATGCCCCATAGGGCGAACAACCAGGTGATGGGGATTGTCTTGAGCGCCGAGCTCGGTATGTGAGTCTGGTTGGCATACTTCTGGAACCCGATGCATCGCTGGATGATGTCGACCGCGTCGGCATGTGCGGTGAGCCAGTAGAAGCCGTGTCGCAAGGCCTTGGCGACCAGAGAGCGGGCGCTGGTGTGGTGGCCGAAGTCGCCGGAGTGGATGTCCTGGAGGATCTTGCGTCCTTCAGCGGGTTGGACGCAGCGTTGGAACACGTCGGTCACGCTGCGCTTGTGGAGCTCGCCGTTGATGATGACGAAGGATTTGCAGCGGCGTGCTATCATCCGGGTCTCCGTTTCATCTACTGATAGGGTGCCTCCCTCCAGGAAAGCGACGTATGGCACGGTCCAGTCATTTGGCTCGACGATTAGTGCGACCAGGGACGCGTCTGGTTACAGTGGAATTCCGATGTCGATCTTCCTTGGGGGAGAGACGGAGGGCTTGGTGATGGTGTGGAGGAAGATGCCGGAGGGTGGTGCAAGTCGAGCTGATCCGATGCGAGAGAGTGCGTCGGCCTCCTTGTTCTTCTGCCTTCGATCCACTCGACAGAGTAGCCTACGAAGTGGCCTCCCAGCTAGTCCACTGCTTGACGGTATGCCGTCATGGTGGGGAAGACTGTGTCGCAGGTGCCGGCGACTTGCCCGGCGATGAGGTCAGAGTCTCCGTAGCTGCGCAGGCGATTGATGTTCATCTCCTTGGCTGCCCACATGTCGTGGAGTAGCGCCTCGTACTCGGCCATGTTGTTGGTGCAGGGGGTGAAGTCGAGGTAGAGGATGTAGCGTAGCTTGTCGCCCTTTGGATATGTTAGCACGATCCCTGCTCCTGCGCCATCTGCGTTCTTGGAGTCGTCGAAGTGTAGGCTCCAGTAATGGAGGTATGGCAGCTTCTCTGGCTGCTGGGCCTCTTCCCAGTCGGCGAGGAAGTCTGCGAGATCCTGAGAATTTGATCGCTTTGCACGGCTCGTACCTGATGTTGTGGACGCCAATCTCGACGGCCCATTTGGCGACTCGCCCTGTCGCCTCACGGTTTTTGATGATGTCCTGCAACGGTGCTGAGGGACGACCGTTATTGGGTGCTCCTGAAAGTAGTGTGGCAGTCGCCGCTGTGCTCTGAAGACCACATATACACATTTTTGGTACTGCAGGTAGCGCTGGCGCGACTCGATGAGGACTTCGCTGATGTAGTATACGGGTCGCTGCACCGTGCGCTCCTTTCCTTCCTCTGGTCGTTCGATGGCCATGACGGCGCTCGGAAGCCGCGACGTAGAGGAGCATGGGTTCCTTGTTGACGGGGGCGGCGAGTAGCGGTGCCGCGAGTAGCACCTCCTTGAGAGCGTGGAGCGCGTCGTCGGACTCCTTGTCCCACTGGAAGGTGGGGTTCTTGCACATTAGGCGGTAGAGGGGCATCGCCTTCTCGCCTAGCCGAGGGATGAAGCGACTGAGAGCCGCGACTCGCTCGACCAACTTCTGGACGATCGTGTTGATCTAGGTGGGGTTCGCCTCGATCCCACGCTTGGAGACGACGTATCCCAGCAGCTTTCTAGTGGGTACACCGAAGGTGCACTTTCCTGGGTTTAACTTTATATTGTACCTTCGCAGGTTGGCGAAGGTTTCCGCTAGGTCGGTGACTAGATCGCCTGGTGAGTGTATTTTACCACCACGTCGTCGATGTAGACGTGGATGTTGCAGCCAATTTGGCTCGCAAGGCACTCCTGCATGCACCTCTGGTAGGTCGCCCCGACATTCTTGAGTCCAAAGTTCATGGCGGTGTAGCAGAAGGCGCCGAATGGCGTGATGAACGCCATCTTCTCTTCGTCCTCAACTACCATTTTGATCTGGTTGTACCCAGAGTAGGCATCGAGGAAGCAGAGAAACTTCGAACCCGCGGTTGAGTCGATGATTTAGTCGATCCGCAGGAGGACGAACTGCTCCTTCGGGCATGTGCTGTTGAGGTTTGTGTAGTCAATACACATTCTCCAGGTCCCGTTTTTCTTCTCGACCAGGACTGGGTTTGCCAGCCATTTGGAGTATTTAATTGGCCGGATGAAGCCTCCAGCGAGTAGATGCTGCACCTCCTCGGCGATTGCTCGGCGGCGCTCTTCATTGAAGGGCCGCAACCACTGCTTGACAAGTCGCACTTTGGGGTCGGTGTTGAGTTTGTGCTCAGCGAGTTCCCTCGGGACACCAGGCATGTCGAATGGCTTCCATGCGAAGATATCGCGATTCTCACGTTGGAACTCGATGAGCGCGCCTTCCTATGCTGGGCTCATGCCCGTCCCGATCATCACCGTCTGGCTGGAGTCGCCTGGGACCAGCTCGACGGTGCGAGTGTGCATTGTTGCCTCGAAGGCGGTGGAGCTGCTACCCTCCGAGTTGGGCTTCTTGTGTATGGTGGGGTCGTCATCGTTTACCCTTTTCGCGTACTTGGCGAGCTCCTCGGCGTGGTTGGCCTTCGCCGCGATGACGGCGTCAGCGAGTTCGGCGCCTTTGGCCTTGCATTCTGCGGCCTTTTCGGGATTGCCATGGACAGTGATGATGCCACACGGCCCGGGGAGCTTCATTGCGTTGTATGCGTAGTGGGGCGCTGCCATGAATTTTGCGAACGCCTGGCGCCCAAGGACGCAGTGATAGGGGCTGTTGAACGGCACCAACTCGAAGATGATCCGCTCAGTGCGGAAGTTTGCTGGTGTGCCGAAGGTGACTGGCAGCGTCACCTTGCCGATTGGGTACGCCTTCTGTCCAGGGACGATGTCGTGGAAGGTGGTGTATGTCGTCTAGATCATCGACTGCGGGAGCCGCAGTCGCCTGAATGTGTCTAGGTATAGGATGTTGATGGAGTTGTCGCCGTCCATCAGCATCTTGGGGATAAAATAGTCCCCCACCTTGGGCTTGACCACCAAGGCGACTCGGCCCGGATATTCGATCCGTGGCGAGTGGTCCTCGCGGCTGCAGGTGATTGGTTGCTCGAACCAGTTGAGGAACTGGGGGATGTCTATCTGGGACACCGCGTTGACTGCGACGGCGCGGGCGATAACCTTCTTCTCGCGCTTCGTGTTGAAGCCTGTGAAGGTGTGGAGCGAGCCGGCGACGCTGCCGAATTTTCCGCCGTTTGGCGGGTTGTTGTCTGGGTCTTCCCGTGCGTGTCGTGCCTTCTCAATCTCCTTGAGGGAGTGGCAATCGGCAGTCGTGTGCGTGGCGGGGTTCCCTTCCCTAATGTGAAACACATAGGGTTGATTGAGGAGAGCCGTGGGGTCGAACCTCGGCTTCGCCTTGTAGATGCCGCCGTCGCGGCGCTGGCCTTCGTCGCAGCGGAAGCTCTTGGCTTCGCGCGGCGCGTATCCGGCGTTGGCAACGAAATCGACTCGCCCATCACCGTGGTGCTTGCCGGTGAGGCGAGTATTGCTGTAGCGTAGCTCGGGTCGCCTCCCGTTGTCGTGGCCGCTCGTGCGGCGATTCCCTCCCGACTCATCGTCGGTTTCTTGGTTTGGGTCCTCTTCCGCGTACCGCTTGGCGATCTCTAGGAGGTCCGGTATGTTGTCGAGTGTTCTGTACACTCGCTTGAGCTTGGCGACCAGGGGCTCGTAGCGGCACGAGGTCTTGAAGCAGTGGATTGCGGTGTCCGGGTGGATTCCGGCCACGTTATACCACAGGTCTTGCCACCGTTGGACCCAACAGCGGGTTGACTCGTGGGGTCCCTGGACGCATCGCTCCAGGTCCTCGATGGTGGTGGCGCGGGTGTAGGAACCCTCGAAGTGCCTGACGAAGGCGTCGCGCATTTCCTCCCAGGAGTCGATGCTATCCACAGGGAGGGTGTTGATCCATTGCCTACACGCTCCCTACATCATTAGGGGGAGGTAGCGTGCGGCAAGCAGGTCGGTGTGGCCAGCGATCCCAATTGCCATGAGGTAGGTATCCAGCCATACGGATGGGTCGTACGAGGGATCATACTTCTCGATCTCCTTCGGCGCCTTGAAGTTTGCCGGGTATTTTTTGCCTCAGATCATTGGTTCGAGGCACTGGGTCTGACTCGACTCAGCGATCCCCTTGGTTCGTCATCGCGGAGGTTGGTGAGGGTATGCCGCAGGTCATCGGGCTGGCATGCGCGCCAGCTCTGGTTGTTGATGATGTGGGTGCACGCGTCGACTGGCTGCCCGTTGGCGGCGACGAAGTTGTTCGCCGGCCGTGGATCATTGGTGGAGAGTGCCGCGTGCGCGGGTCGATGTTGGAGCTGCAGGGCCTCGGGTGGTGGGCAATTGAGGGTGTTCGCCACCATTAGGCGGCCGCTCGAGGCTGCCATGCTGCCTGACGAACGCGAGTACATCCGACCCTCTGAGTCAGCACCCGCGTTTTGTTGCTCGACTGCCTTAGGGAGTAGAGCCTTGGCATACTAGATATGCAGGGCGCCTTCCACGGTTACGTTTATGTTGTCGACCGCTACTCGGATCGTGACGACATTGTCCATCGGAGTGGAGAACAGCGGGAGGCCGTTTGCATCTCGTTCCCGCGAGGATACCATGATTCTTGGTTGGTCCCTAGGGGGCGCGCGGTTGGGTGGTGGTGGGGCACCGTTGGCCGTCGCGCCTGGTGGGGGCCGGGAGCTCCCTCCTGGTGGCGTATTCTCGCAGATCACGCGCTCGACTGCAAGAGCCGAGTCGTTCTCGTCGTCGAAGTTCAGGGCGCGTCCCTGAATGGTGGGGTGCAGGCGCGACCTGATTCAGTGTTGGTGGTAACGCGAGAGCTCCTGCGCTGTCACCTGCTCGAGGTGAATTTTTTCGCGCTCGACTTGTTCTTTGCGGACCGCCTCCTCCAGCCGCAGGCGGAGTTCCTCGACCTTCATTGCTGTTGTGTTTGGTGGGATCGGCGTGGAGAACGGGTCTTGCGGGGGGTCGGCGCCAGTCGCCATGTAGGTCGCGACATGGTGACCAGACCCATCATGGAGGTCGGCGGAGTTCTCCGACCCGGAGTCGAAGTCGAAGATCCCAAGGATGGAGGGATCCTCGAAGTCTCCTATGTTGGAGACTTGGGTGATGGATCCCGTGGGTGATGCAGCGACGTTGGATCCGGCAGCCGATGCCGGGGTCGCCGAGTCGGCGTCGTCGTTGAGGGTCGCGTCGTCCACGACCATGGCGGTTTCGGCCATGTTGCTGTGGGCTGAGTCGTACTCAAAGGCGAGGCGGTGGATCATGCGGACCTGGCTCTCAGAGAGTTCGTCGCATCGTGGTGACTCGTGGATGCGAGCTGAGTCCATCGACACGATGACGTCGGTGAAGCCGACGAAGAGGCTGATCGTGCCGACAGGCATGATCACGCTGTGCGTGACGGGGCGTGCCACCGGGATGTAGCTGCTCGGCAAGATCTGGAGGATCTCGCCGATCGCGATCATGTGGCCGGTGACGATCGTCTCGTTGATCGGTATATTGGATCTCGCCGCAGAACATCGGCCTGACCGGCCAGGCCCCACGGTGGGCGCCACTGCCATGGGAATGTCCACGGCAGATGCTGCAATCGGCAGCGAGTATTAGAACATGGGGAAAGGGCGGCCAGCCATCTGCGGTGTGAGATGAGTGCGGAGACATAAGGGTTTACCCAGGTTCGTCCCCCGGAGGGTAAATACCTACTCCTGCTAGATTGTATTATGGTGAGAGTACAAGGGCTAGCTCGATGACTAGGCGGCGAGTTGCTGGGGTTTATATAGGCTCACCTCGCTAGGGTTTACAGATCTACAACCGAATTGGTGAAGGATTCAGAGGGTATTTGACCTAGTCCGACTAGGCCTAGCTACGCTTTTGGGCCTCCAACTTCCAGTCGCCTGAGTCCTCTCCAAGTCTCGATCCAGTCGGGCCGTCCTACAGGCCCACTCGCTGGTAGCTTGGGCCAATAGGAAACGTCCTGCTGGGCATACCCCGGTAGGCATATCCCCATCATGTTTCGACATCCAATCCATTCCTAATACTACTTCCAAACCTTTAGTTCCAAGTACTATTAGATTAGCATAAAAATCTATGCTATGTATTCGGATAGGTACGGCCTTGCAAATTTGTCTAGCTTTGGTGGTTGAACCAGGTATTTGAACTATCATAACATGATTCAATTTGGTTGGTTGAATCTTACTAGTGCATGCAAATTCTTCAGTAACAAACGAGTGCGATGCTCCAGAATCAAACAACACTCTTGCAAGTACTGAGTTAACATAAAACATACCCAACACGACATCTGGCGCTTCTTGGGCTTCTTCAGCATTCATGAGAAAGAGATGGCCGTTGCGGTTGAGTGAATTCCCTGGGGCAAACCTTCTTCCGGGCTAAACACAACGTTGTTGCTGAGCTGGGGCATTTGCATTGGGTGCTACGGCAATATTTTGGGGGCAATCATTGGAATAGTGACCCTTGGTTCCACATTCATAACAATTCACCTGAGACTTGTCCTTTGCTGCAACAGGCGCAACATGCCTTCCAGTCCTTGGGGAAGTATTGGTGTTGGTGGCGACATTGTTGTTGTTGAACTTGGACGGGGCATGATTGAAATTGCTGGGGTTGCCGGGGTTGTTGTGATTTCCTCTGGGCCATTGGTTTCCTCCTCCACGGTTGGGATAGGTCGGACGGTTCATCGGGGGTCTACAGGTTCTTAGGGCAAATCCTAGAGATGGGTTGGGGCAATACTTTGGGTTATGGTGGGTTGCTGGTTGATGCATCATTCTACGCTTGCGGTTCTCATTGGCTTGTTTGATCTTGCCTTCCATCTGAATGGAAGAATCCACTAAGGCTTCAATATCAGCAAATGGGATATTGACTAACATTGTCTGCATCTCTTCTTGGCTTCAGTGTCAATCTCATCTGGTGCATACCTAGCCAATGACAAAAATTTGTCACAGTACTCAACTATTGTCATCTTCCCTTGCTTCAGTTCTCTGAATTCATCTCTCATCCTCTTGATCAAACCCGGTGGCACATGGTTTCTGCTAAACTTGACTTTGAATTCATCCCAAGTCATCATCTGTCCTCCATTGATGGCACGAACATTGTTCCACCATGCTCTTGCATCTCCGGCTAGATAGTGGGTGGCAAATAGTACCTTCTCGTTGTCTTCCACTCTGGCTACTTCTAGGTTGTTCTCCATGGTGTGCAGCCAGTCATCTGCATCTAGGGGCTCTTCAGACTTAGTGAAGATAGGTGGATTGGTGTTCTGGAAATTCTTGAGTTTGGATCCATGGTTGTCCTGATTTCCATGGCCTTGGTTGTTTTTGTTGGCCATTTGAGCTATGTGCTTAAGGGTGGCTAAGTTGGCTTGACGTTCGGCTCTTCAGCTTTGCGGTCAAAAACCAACATTTGCAAGATTTGCAACATTGGGTCTGGGGATGAAGTGCTTCCTCCGCGAGGCATCTGAAGATTGAGATAGATCATGAGAAAAGAGGGAAATTTCTAAGGTTCCGAGGTTTTGTTTTTGAAAGCTTTTCAATGTTTGACTCAGATTTTGCTAGCAACTTGCTTTTCATTCATTCATTCATAGCACACAATACAAATACACACCACAACAAGTAAAAATAGATTGTTTTAAGAACCACTCTTGGAAACTACGATACAGTGGGACCGGATACAACTCACTAATGCTAGTGCTCAAGTGTTACTACTCCTCGGAGTCGGTGTCATCATCATCATCATCAATGAAGGCGAAGTCATCCTCATCGGTGAAGAATTCCATGGCCTGATCCTCTAGAAAGTCATCATCATCACTAAGGTAGGAGTAGGGGTCTCCACAAAGGTCTTCCCCTGCATTCTCCCTCTTCTCAAGCTGCATGTCCCTCCCGTGAATAGTCTCATCTAAGTAGGTGATCCTGTGGAGAAGAAGGGCAATGATGCGCTCCTTCTTGTCAAGCTGACGACGACGAGATTGGTGATTCTTCACTAGCATGGAAATGGTCTGATCCTTCTGGGCAGCGATGGCGTAGTTGTGGTTGGCGTAGGAGCGGGCATTGTCTAACTCCTTCTGTCTATCATACATCATGAAGCTGAGGTGGTCCACTTGGTTCTTCAGATCAGGTTGATATGGTGCCTCCAGTGGTTGTCCCATAACATCACGCCTTGGGCAGAACTCAAAGCGGGTACCTTTGATCTGATTGATACTCTGCCCACACAGACGGGCAAGAGCTTCCTGCATGGCCTTGCAAAGTCCATCTAGCCAGTTGTTCTCTCTGATGGTGAGCTCAATTCCCTCTGAGGTGGGGGCTTCGATCTTTCCTCGGAGACTTGCAACAATCAGCCATTGCAGTTCCTCTCCTTCCTGATCGTTGAGCTGAGCTCCGAAGAACTCGGGGTGCGGACGCTCCAGAAGTTCCAAGAGTTGGTCCAAATCACGTTCAAAGATGAGGTCCCCTCCATTCCCCAACTGATAGAACTTGCTATACTTCACGTCCATCTATAAGAATATTGGATGAGTAAGTTAGTAGAGTGATCAAGTGTGTCAAATTTTATGTAAGTTTGCAAGAATTTTTTGAGGAACATGAATTTTCATGAAAGTGTCTAAGTGATAAGAATGAGAATAAGTTTTCATAAATACTCAATTCCTTGGTTTTGAAACTAAGGTTTTGATTCAACGTCCATTCTAAACTAGGGTCTCCTATGGTAAGGATGTGCTCTGATACCAACTTGTCAACACCCGGATTTTTAATCCCAGATGCCTGTTATGCCATACATCACAATCCCAGGATTACCATTTTTGCGAGACATAACATATTGGATATCACAGTACATCATCCATTACAAACCATACATAAGGTCTTACAACAATTAAAGGATCACATGATCCAGTCTTAATACAATTATAACAACGGAATAACGTAATAATAATGGTAGCGTAGGCGAGGCTCTATCTTCATGGTCACAGGCAATGCTGACGATGGGAGATGATCCTAGTTGTCGTAATCTTCCTGCGGCCCATCCTCCTATAGTCTTCTTCATAGTATAGCCACGGGAATAGCCAGGGACAATGCCATGAGTACTCTTTAAGTACTCAAAAACTAGTACTAACAAGTGAAGTGGTTTTGAGTAGGGATACTAAGCTCTAGGTTGTTTTGAAAAAGCCAGATTTATATCTACTGAGTTCAGAAGCAAAGAAAGCTATTTGAATGTTTTATAACACCTAAGTGGGAACTTGAATTTCATATCACAACCCTATTGTGGTCAAGTCAAGTCATGAATCATTTCACAAGTCATTTTGAAAACATCTAACAATGGAACAATATTGCCACTCCAACTGTCCATAACTGCGGACGCTGTTATTTGAATAGTTTGACACTCTACAGAGGTGGTACACTTTCACCACAACATTCGATACGTCCGTCAGGAAAACTCCTGAATTTACCATACTCAGTATGCGTATAATCAATCCTAACCTTTCAATTACACGCCCTAGTATAGACACCTCTCCTGTGAGTTTGGACTCCCAACCATGACCAACTATCATCTTGGGAACTACACAGGTGGACAATCTTCACAAGGTAGCCTCAGCTCAAACTGTCACATCCCAAATTTAGATTTGGTACTGCATAGCATACATGTCATTGCATCATGAACATCATTGCAAAAAAAATCAGTTTGAAAAGGTTTTGGCAAATACCCTCACTTGAGTTCTCGGTTTCTACCTTGCATCTTCTAAAATGGTATATTTTAGTTGTTTGGAAGGCACAGGTGTGTGGAGGGTTCCGACACGAACCCGTAGACTTTGAATCGCCTAAATAGGATCTTCAGAGCAAAATCTACAACAATCTAAATTTCTACTTATCTAAAGACAGTTTCAGACAGACAAAATTGAGTTAAGAATTGCCCAGGAAAAAAAATAAAAATAAAAAAAAAGAGGAGGAGTAGCGCCGGCGTAGCCAGCCAGCCCGCGGCCTAGCCGGCCCAGCCAGGGCGTGCGACGCGCTGTAGCCGATGCAGCTAGCAGCCGCAACCGCGCGGGCGACAGATAGAGCCTGCCGCCATAGCTAACCCAGCATCCAGCACCGCTGACGTGTGGGCCCCGCCCGTCAGCCGCCGCCTATCACCGCCATGCGGGCCTCGCCCCGTATCCCTCAAAGCGACGAACTCGCCAATGTTCCTGTCGAACAGGAGCGCAAAATCCGTCGATTCCGTTAGGATTTTGGCACTCCTAACGCTCACACCCCCTTTAAACCTCCCCCTCTCCTCGCCCCCGTTCGATTTTCTCCGTTTCCGCTACCCTAGCCATCTCCCCACCTCGCCACCATTGATGCCGCCGGCGAGCTTGTTGGACGAGGTAGGAGACGACCGCCCCGCGCTCTCCCTTTGGCCCTGTGGTGTTCCCCTCGTTGGACTGATTCACCTAGCACCGTTTTCCCCTTCTACAGACCGTCGTCCACCGTTGAATCGCTCGTCGGAGCTCGAGCATCGCCGCCGCCTCCATCCACCTACTGCCGCCGCCCGCGGACGAGAGGGCCCACGCCGTCGCCCCCACGAACTCTGCTGCCTCGCCCCGCACGCCGTACGCCGCACAACCCCCGACATTCCTCGCTGGAGATGCCCCCCCCCCCTCGCGCCGACCGACGCCGCCGGTGAGCCACCCTCCTCCACGCGCCCACCTGCCCTTCGATCTGAGATGGACGGTCCAGATGGACCATGGACCGCTGGTTGACTGCTGACTGGTCAGGGCTGCGCCACGTCAGCGTAGACCAGTCAACAGACAGTTGACTGTTTATTTTAAAATCAATTTATTTTGGCAGAAAATAGAGGAAACTTGTAAAATCAATAGAAAATAATATACTGGGCCAAAATTTGCAAATAAGATATGTATGGATTCAGTGTTTCATGTAGAATATTGGTGTACAATGTTTCATACTTTTGCAGCAAGGTTTTTCCGTGATTAATGAAATAGTTTAATGTCCTTTTTAGAGTAATAAATTCATAGTAAAAGTTCTACAACTCCAAAAATTGGAAATGAGATGTCCCTGGAATCAGTAGAACAAGGGGAATCTAATAGTGAATTAAAAAGGTAGACTTACAGTACTAGAAATTGCAGAATCTATATAAAGGCTTACCGGAGTATTTTAATTGCTCATGAAATTCTATAAATCCTTTTTGAGTGATTCCAGTTGGTACTAGTTCTATTTTAGGTTGCCTACAGAGTAGCTATTTTTCCAACATTTTATAAATCGTTCAATAGCAGTGGCTTAATAATTGGGTTATAGCTCAATTGTTTGGTCATTTAAAATTGCATGCTTTATTTCCAATGCATTTAAAATGTTTTCCATGCATGCATACAGTAGGTATACTGAATAAGGTTATATAAATCTACTATAGCACTTTTCAACTTGTCATGCATGCATCTTACATCGTCATGTTTGTATATGGTTGTGTTTGGTTTGTTTATGTGATTGCAATTGTATCGTGTAGATTGTGATGAGTGCAACGCTTGCTCGTGTGAGGATTGTTCGTTCGACCGCTACAGCCAAGGCAAGTAGATGATAATTCGTTCATGATGTTGTCCTACTATTTCAATGCATTGTCGTGTATTTTGTAGATGCATGTGTAGGAAATTACTATCGCTATCCTATGTCCTATTATGTGGTAGGGCTTTCCTGTAGATGAGCCACCGTTGGTAGATGTGCTTAGCCATGCTATGATGAACGAGGGCTCGGTTACATCACTGAAAGTTGTTTCTAAATGTGTTGGTTTGCGAAAACTAAAAACAACTTAATCAATGAATCTCCTGGGTGTGATGGGATTGATAATTTTTGGTGGTATCATTGCGGAAAGGCACCTAGGTATCAAGAGAAAATGATTGGCTTCTTTACTTTGTAGCTTACGTGTACAACCATGTGCCAATAATGGAATGGGCGGTTGGTTGGGCTCAGTAGGTTATGGTACCTCAAACCCACGTATCCATAGATGTAGAATTTTGGTAGGTTGGACCGGTGCGTGTCGGGTTTGGGGAGCTACTTCTCGAGCGGTCCCTTCTTGGAATTCTCCCTATCATCACCCAATATGAGAGTGGTGGTATGAGCTGGGCTGTCCAAGTCACATGGGTAAAGTGTACTAACCCCTGCAGGGTGTATGAACTAATCGATTAGCCGTGTCCCCGGTTCTGGACATCTGAGTTGCTTGATATTGAGTTCATGACATGTTTCTCGCTCATTCTAATTTCCTAATTACTTTAATGTTGATGGGTTAATCTATTTGGGATATTTTCAAAGAAAATCAAAATTGTTTATGAAAGTAGGACAAAGGTATTTGCAAATGCAAGCAAGCCACAGCTCCACTTGCCAAATATGCATGTAGATGTTATCTCTATTGTCTCCTTTAATAGATCTACTTGCCATACATTCCTTGTATTGACCCTTCGGGGCTGCTACGTTTCATTTTGCAGGATATTCAGACTCTGAGTGATGATTTAGGCCACGGTACTCCACTCGGCACATGTTCACTTGTGGGAAATTTGATGAATGGAGGAGTTACTTTATTTATGTTGCTACTTGAATAAGCTGAGCTAGCCTAGAGCTAAGCCCTTTATTGTAATAATATTACTCTGGATCTTTGTTATTTATGATACACGGATATTTTGTTATGTTATTCATCTTTATTCTATTGTGGGCCAATGAACCGATCCAGGGATTGGCATGTCACATAGAAGCTAGGGTCTTTTCAGAACCGTAGTGTTACAAGATGGTATCAGAGCCCGTGTGTCGACTGTAGGATCGTGACCTAGGATTGGATTAGGAAGCCATAGAATTATTAAAGCTTATATTAACTCTGTCTTTCATCTTATGCCTTTCGCTCTCGTAAATCTTTACCATGTGCTATTCTCACACTTTCCTCTTTTCATTGATAGATGGGAGAAGTCATGACTGAGTATGCTAGGATGGAGTCACCAAGGCCCTTTGCAAGATAGTTGGCACAGCTCTAACAGTCATTGGGATTGCCAGTTCCCATGTTCAAGGGAAGAAGGATATACACCTATGGATATGGCGAGGACGCCTGGGAGATCACCACTTTCATCTTCAGGGATATCGCCTTGCCAAACCCTGTGCATCTGGTCTACACCAAGACATATTGCAACTGGGGGCTTGGAATAAAATTGGCCCTGCATGAAGCCCTGTCATGCCAGTGCCATCTTGTTCGACACCTGCTGCCAGAAGACTCACCTTACCATGATTACGGAAGGCGTGATGAGAACGGGAACGTAGTGGTTACCCCAGGCGACAGGAACAATATGCCGCCCCGTCGGAGGCACATAGAGGATATGGAGAGGGAGAATGGAGCCCTAGCTAAGAAAGTGATGATGGTAAAGGAGATAGCAGATTTTGCCAGCAACGATATGTTGGTCCAGGGACAGGAGATTGAGACCTTGCATGAAGCTGTGGATGTTCTAAACCATGCACTGATTGGCAGGGACGCAACAATGGCACAGCTGAATGGGACCGTCCAGGAAAACAATCAAGCCATAGAGCAGCTGCAAGGGACTGTCCAGGAAAGAGACGAGACTACTGTTGATATGGCAGCCCAGATTGCCACTCTCCAAGCACAGTTGAATCCACCCCCTGATGACAACAATGGAGATGATGGCAACGATGATGATGATGATGGTGGGAACAATAATGATGATGAGGACGAAGATGATGATGATGATGATGATGGAGACGACGATGGTGGAGGAGTTGAAGTTGTTGCTGCAGTAGTGGATGAAGAAGAAGAGGAGGATCCAGAAGAGGTGGAATTTGGGGTTTCAAGTGATGATTTAGGAGAAGTGTACACACCACCGCCATGGATGGTCAGTGGACAGAAGCTCCAACGCATGAACGCAAGGACCTACTGCAACCTCTTCATGAAGTAGTTAGATGTCCACCAATTAGTCTTCGTTAGGATACATCGTTAGCTTAAGGTCTCGATCAATGTAAACCTTAGTTTCTGTTAGTTTAAAGCATTCAGTTGCTACTACGTGTACTCTAAAGTTCTAGGATTATTTGTGCGAATTTTATAAATGGGTTATGACAAGTTTTGGTTGATATTCGAGTTTTCCCTGCTGCAGTTTTCCGTTGACCATGCTGTACTGTACGATTTTTCATATTTTATTGGTAAATGGGAAAAAATCTGAAAAAATAGGGTCTTCTTCGAAACTCTCTATACTGTATACACAAAAATAAGCAAAAATTCCGGACGAGCTTAATTCAGGTAGAAAAATTCGTGAATACTGCTGGACTATTCTGGCATATTCCTGTTTTAATGCTTTGTTGGCCAATTTATGTTGATAGCTGTTGCCAACGCTTCTAAAACTATTTCAGTAGATATATACTACTAGGATAACCCCTGGAACCTTGCTGGATCGTTTTTTTGCTGATGTGTTGCTTGCTCATGATTGTGTGTGATTGTCTTGTTGTTGTTTGATCATAATGCATGGGTAGAATCCTATTTTTGTAACCGATTCTTTCTAAGCTTACATGTGCTGAACAGAAGATGGCTCCCCGCCGTCAACCCACTGAGATGGAGCAGCTTATGGCAGATCAAGCACAGCTAACCCAAGTGATGACCCAGTACATGGAAGCTCAGAACAACAATAACAACAATGGGAACAACCAGCCCGAGGGAGATGCACTTACAAGGTTCCTGAGGCTAAGGCCAGCGAAGTTCTCTACTGCAAATGAGCCGATGGTTGCTCTCGACTGGTTGCGTTTAGTGAATAAGGATCTGGTAACTGTTGGGTGCACAAATGCTGAGAAGGTGAGATTTGTCGCTCACCTACTGGAGGGACCAGCCGCTTCGTGGTGGGACACTTTTCAGATCACCCACCCGCTGGACACTATGACTTGGGCCATGTTTGAGGAAGGTTTCAGGACTAACCACGTTTCTTCAGGAGTTCTGAGCCTGAAGAGGAAGGAGTTTCGCAACTTGCGCCAAACCAACCGCACCAAGGCTGAATATATAGAGGAGTTCAACAACCTATCGCGTTATGCCCCCGAGGATGTTGACACTGATGCCAAAAGGAGAGAGAGGTTCCTGGATGGCCTCAGTGATGAGCTTTCTGTACAGATGCTAGTGGTTTATTGTCCCACTTTCTAGCAGCTTATGGACAAGGCCAGAATCTTGGAGGGGAAGCACAAGCAGGTGGAAAACCGCAAGTGAAAGAGCAACAATCACCACTCTGCCTCTCACCACAAGTCCCGCACTTCTTATGATGGATAATCCAAGCATGGGGGAAGTGACCATGGGCGCCATGGAAGCCATGACCGCCACAGCCATGGAAGCGATGGGCATCACCATGAGAGCCACAAGAGAAACCGCCACAGCCACAAGGGAGGACACACTCACCATTCTAGAGGACACAATGGGCATGACCGCAACCGTGATCGCAACTTTGTGAAGAAGGACCTGAGTGAGGTGACATGTTTCAAGTGCGGCCAGAAAGGGCATTATGCAGACAACTGTCCGGATAAGAAGGGACTGAAGCCAGGCAACAACCAGAAGGCCACAGTGAACCACATGAATGTGGAGGAGATCCCAGATGATCCTGAGCTTGTGGTTGGTAAGTTTCCAATCAACACTCACCCTGCACTTATTCTTTTCGATAATGGTGCATCACATTCATTCATATCAAGGGCATTTGTGGATAAGTATAAGCTACCTATGGAGTCTCTAAAATGGTCTACTAGAGTAAGCTCACCTGGAGGGGAAATGATAGCTAGCCCGGGATGCCGCGATTTAACTGTGAGAATTGGAGCACACAATTTTATTGCACATCTGGTAATATTGGAATCACAAGGTTTAGATGTAATACTAGGCATGGATTGGATGTCTATGCATGAGGAACACATAGATTGTGCACAGCGAGCGGTTTCGCTCAAAACCCCGGATGGTAAGAGAATTAGGTTCAAGTCGTCGGTGCAACTGGGAAGGTGTAAGCTGAATTCTCTTAAGGGGGTTAGAATGGATATTGTGCCTGTAATAAATGAGTACATCGACGTGTTTCCGGAGGAGCTGCCAGGGATGCCACCTGACAGGGATGTGGATTTTCTCATCGATCTGATGCCGGGAACAGGACCTATAGCGAAGAGGCCATACAAGATGGATGTGGATGAGCTGAAGGAATCAAAGAAACAACTAAGGGAGCAGTTGTACAAGGGATTTATTCAGCCCAGTTCGTCGTCTTGGGGAGGACATGTTCTGTTTGTGGAAAAGAAGGACAATAGCAAGAGGTTAGTGGTGGACTATCGCTCGCTGAATGAAGTGACCATCAAGAACAAATACCCCCTGCCGAACATAAATGATTTGTTTGATCAACTGGAAGGGGCAAAGGTGTTTAGCAAAATTGATCTGCGATCAGGCTATTTCCAATTGAAGATTCGGGAGGAGGACATACCAAAAACTGCTTTCACCACTAGTTATGGTTTATATGAGTATACAGTTATGTCTTTTGGACTAACGAATGCTCCGGCATATTTCATGACCATGATGAACAAGGTGTTTATGGAGTACCTGGACAAGTTCGTGGTTGTGTTCATCGATGACATACTGATATATTCCAAGAATGATGTTGAACATGAGAGACATCTGCGACTGATTATGGAGAAGCTGAGGGAACATAAGCTGTATGCCAAATTCAGCAAGTGTGAATTCTGGCTCAACACTGTTGGATTTCTTGGACACGTGGTGTCAGGAGATGGAGTCGCTGTTGATCCAAGCAAAGTGATGGCAGTTACTGAATGGGAAGCGCCCAAGAATGTGGGCGATATTTAGAGCTTTTTGGGACTTGCTGGATATTACAGGAGGTTCATAGAGAATTTCTCCAAGATTGCTAAGCCGATGATGGAACTTCTGAAGAAGGAGAAGAAGTTTGAGTGGACAAATGTGTGTGAAGCTAGATTTCAGGAACTGAAGCGTCGTCTAGTGACCGCAGCTGTTCTGTGTTTACCTGATCTTCAGAAGGATTTCCAAGTGTACTGTGATGCATCTCGACAGGTACTTGGAAGTGTGCTGATGCAAGATGGGAGAGTGGTGTCATATGCCTCACAGCAACTTAAACACCATGAGAGGAATTACCCCACGCACGATTTGGAATTAGCATCGGTTGTGCATGCGCTCAAGGTATGGAGGCACTACCTAATGGGAAAACACTGCGATGTGTACACCGACCACAAGAGCCTGAAGTACATATTTACACAGAAGGAGCTGAACATGAGGCAAAGAAGATGGTTGGAGATTATCAAGGATTATGATATGAATTTGCAATACCACCCAGGAAAAGCGAATGTGGTAGGAGATGCTCTAAGCCGGAAGGTCTATGCCAATGGATTGACTGTTGGATAATTGCCCGAGGATTTGTGCAAGCAATTCAAGGAGCTTAGACTGGAGGTAGTGTTAGAAGGATATTTGGCAGCAATGAAAGTCCAACTAACGCTACAGGACATGATCAGTAAGGCTCAAGTAGGAGACAAGGAGATAGAGGAGATAAAGGAAAAGATGAAGGAGAATCGAGAAAAAGAAATCCACGAGGATGAGCAAGGAACCATGTGGTATGGAGATCGTTTGTATGTGCCCAACGACCCGGAGATAAGGAAGCTAATTCTGCAGGAAGCTCATGACTCGCCATAATCCATAAATTCGGGCAATACAAAGATGTATATAGATCTAAAGGACAGATTTTGGTGGAACAACATGAAGGGAGACATCGCCAAGCATATTGCCCTATGTGATGTATGCAGCCGAGTGAAAGTGGAACACCAGAAGCCAGCTGGATTACTACAGCCGTTGCCCGTGCCGGAATGGAAGTGGGATAGAGTGGGAATGGATTTTATCACAGGATTGCCCAGGACCACGTCGGGATACGACTCTATTTGGGTAGTGGTCGACCATTTGACCAAGGTAGCCCACTTTATACCGTTGAAGACAACCTACACGAGTGCAAGGTTGGCCAAGATTTATATGGACAAGATTGTGTGCCTACATGGAGTTCCCAAGAGCATTGTATCAGATAGAGGCACCCAATTTACATCGCATTTTTGGCGCCAGCTGCACGAGTCATTGGGAACTAGGTTGGAGTTTAGCACAACATTCCACCCTCAGACAGATGGACAGACCGAGAGGGTAAATCAGATTTTGGAGGATATGTTGAGAGCATGCGCTTTGGCTCATGGCTCTAGTTGGGATGAGAATTTGCCATATGCCGAGTTTTCCTACAACAACAGCTACCAAACCAGCATCAAGACGTCGTCGTTTGAATTGCTATATGAGAAAAGATGCAGGACACCATTGCTATGGGATGGAGTAGGAGAGCGTCAGCTATTTGGACCTGATTTGATCATGGATGCCGAGGAGAAGGTCTCCTTGATTAGGGACAGACTAAAGGTAGCACAATCGAGACAGAAGAGCTATGCTGACGCCAAGCGCAAGGAAGTGGTGTATGAGATAGGTGATAGAGCATACCTCAGAGTATCGCCACTGCGTGGAATTAAGAGATTTGGAATCAAGGGTAAGCTGACACCTCGGTTTATAGGACCATACCGGGTCTTATCACGCAAGGGAGAGGTTGCATATCAGTTGGAGTTGCCAGAGGCTCTGTCCGCCGTCCACAATATGTTCCACGTGTCCCAGCTGAAGAAGTGCCATCCGGAGATGGTGGATACACCATTGAGAGACACGGTGCCACTAGAGGAGGTTCAGCTGGAGAGTGACTTGACATATGAGGAGAAACCGGTCAATATACTGGAGACAGCGGAGATGATTACCCGTACCAAGACGATAAGGTTTCTCAAGGTGCAATGGAGCCACCACACCGAAGAGGAAGCCACTTGGGAGCGTGAGGATGACATCCGAGAGGACCACCCACACCTATTTGCTAGCCACGCCGAATCTCGGGGACGAGATTCATCTTAAGGGGGTTAGTCTTGTCACATCCCAAGTTTAGATTTGGCACTGCATAGCATACATGTCATTGCATCATGAACATCATTGCAAAAAAATTCAGTTTGAAAAGGTTTTGGCAAAACCCCTCACTTGCAATCGCATTTTGTCACCCACACTTGAGTGCTCGGTTTCTACCTTGCATCTGCTAAAATGGTATATTTTAGTTGTTTGGAAGGCATAGGTGCGTAGAGGGTTCCGACATGAACCCGTAGCACTTTGAATCGCCTAAATCAGAGCTTCGGAGCAAAATCTATAACAATCTAAATTTCTGCTTATCTAAAGACAGTTTCAGACAGACAAAATTCAATTAAGAATTGCCTAGGAAAAAGAAAAAGAAAAATCAAAAAAAAAGGAGGAGCAGCGCCGGTGCAGCCAGCCAGCCCGCGCCCCAGCCGGGGCCTTCGACGCGGTGCAGCCGACGCAGCTAGCAGCCACAACCGCGCGAGCGGCAGATAGAGCCTGCCGCCGTAGCCAACCCAGCGCCCAGCGCCGCTGACATGCGGGCCCCGCCCATCAGCCGCCGCCTGTCACCGCCATGCGGGCCCTGCCCCGTCTCCCTCACAGCGACGAACTTGCCAGTGTTCCTGTAGAACACAAGCGCAAAATCTGTCGATTCCGTTAGGATTTTGTCCCTCCCAACGCTCACACCCCCTTTAAACCTCCCCCTCTCCTCGCCCCCGTTCGATTTTCCCCGTTTCCGCTACCCTAGCCATCTCCCCACCTCGCCGCCATTGACGCCACCGGCGAGCTCGCTGGACGAGGTAGAAGACGACTGCCCCGCGCTCTCCCTTTGGCCCTGTGGTGTTCCCCTCGTTGGACTTATTCGCCTAGCACCGTTTTCCCCTTCTACAGACCACCTTCCACCGTTGAATCGCTCGCCGGAGCTCGAGCGTCACCGCCACCTCCATCCGCCTACTGCCGCCACCCGCAGATGAGAGGGCCCATGCCGTCACCCCCACGAGCTCCGCCGCCTCGCCCCGCACGCCGTACGCCGCACAGCCCCCGTCGTTCCTCGCCAGAGACGCCCCCCCCCCCCCCCCGCCGCCGACCGACGCCGCCGGTGAGCCACCCTCCTCGACTCGCCCCCTGCCCTTCGATCTGAGATGGACGGTCCAGATGGACCGTGGACCGTTGGTTGACTGTTGACTGGTCAGCGCTGCGCCACGTCAGCGTAGACCAGTCAACAGACAGTTGACTGTTTATATTTAAATCAATTTATTTTGGCAGAAAATAGAGGAAACTTGTAAAATCAATAGAAAATAATATACTGGGCCAAAAATTGCAAATAAGATATGTATGAATTCAGTGTTTCACGTAGAATATTGCTGTACAATTGTTTCATACTTTTGCAGGAAGTTTTTGCAAGGATTAATTAAATAGTTTAATGTCTTTTTTAGAGTAATAAATTCATAGTAAAAGTTCTACAACTCCAAAAATTGCAAAAGATATGTCCCCGGAATCAGTAGAACAAGGGGAATCTAATAGTGAATTAAGAAGGTAGACTGATAGTACAGGAAATTGTAGAATCTATATAAAGGCTTACTGGAGTATTTTAATTGCTCAGGAAATTCTATAAATCATTTTTGAGTGATTCTAGTTGGTACTGGTTCTATTTTTGGTTGCCTACACAGTAGCTATTTTCCAAGATTTTAAAAACTATTCAATAGAAGTGGCTTAATAATTGGGTTATAGCTCAATTGTTTGGTCATTTAAAATTGCATGCTTTGTTTCCAATGCATTTAGAATGTTTTCCATGCATGCATACAGTAGGTATACTGAATAAGGTTATATAAAGCTACTGTACAATTGTTCAACTTGTCATGCATTCATCTTGCATCGTCATGTTTGTATATGGTTGTGTTTGGTTTGTTTATGTGATTGCAATTGTATCGTGTAGATTGTGACGAGTGCAACGCTTGCTCGTGTGAGGATTGTTCATTCGACCGCTACAGCCAAGGCAAGTAGATGCTACTTTGTTCATGATGTTGTCCTACTATTTCAATGCATTGTCGTGTATTTTGTAGGTGCATGTGTAGGAAATTACTATCGCTATGCTATGTCCTATTATGTGGTAGGGCTTTCCTGTAGATGAGCCACCGTTGGTAGATGTGCTTAGCCATGCTATGATGAACGAGGGCTCGGTTACATCACTGAAAGTTGTTTCTAAATGTGTTGGTTTGCGAAAATTAAAAACAACTTAATCAATGAATCTCCTGGGTGTGATGGGATTGATAATTTTTGGTGGTATCATTGCGGAAAGGCACCCAGGTATTAAGAGAAAATGATTGGCTTCTTTACTTTGTAGCTTACGTGTATAACCATGTGCCAATAATGGAATGGGCGGTTGGCTGAACTCAATCGGTTGTGGTAACTCGAACCCACGTATCCATAGATGTAGAATTTTGGTAGGTTGGACCGGTGCGTGTCGGGTTTGGGGAGCTACTTCCCGAACGGTCCCTTCTTGGACTTCTCCCTATCATCACCCAATATGAGAGTGGTGGTACGAGATGGGATGGCCAAGTCACATGGGTAAAGTGTACTAACTCCTGCAGGGTGTATAAACTAATTGATTAGCCGTGTCCCCGGTTATGGACATCTGAGTTGCTTGATATCGAGTTCATGACATTTTTCTCGCTCATTCTAATTTCCTAATTGCTTTAATGTTGATGGGTTAATCTATTTGGGATCTTTTCAAAAAAAATCAAAACTGTTTATGAAAGTAGGACAAAGGTATTTGCAAATGCAAGCTAGCCACAGCTCAACTTGCCAAATATGCATGTAGATGTTAGCTCTATTGTCTCCTTTAATAGCTCTACTTGCCATACATTCCATGTATTGACCCTTCGAGGCTGCTATGTTTCATGTTGCAGGATATTCAGACTCTGAGTGATCAATTCAGGCCACGGTACTCCACTCGGCACTTGTTCACTTGTGGGCAATTTGAAGAATGGAGGAGTTACTTTATTTATGTTGCTACTTGAATAAGCTGAGATAGCCTAGAGCTAAGCCCTTTATTGTAATAATGTTACTCTGGATCTTCGTTATTTAAGATACACGAATATTTTGCTATGTTATTCATCTTTATTCTATTGTGGGCCAATGAACCGATCCAGGGATTGGCATGTCACATAGAAGCTACGGTCTTTTCAGAACCGTAGTGTTACACAAACCTTGGCCACATAGGAATCCATACTAAGGTATATAAATTTCCAGTCAAGCCCTACCCAAATTTCGGGTATTGTGGTTGTACGGTAAAATTGGAATGCTATCGCATCCAGACAACCATTAGTTTTATAAAGGGCTAAGGCTCATGCCTCAACATTTTCATCAAAATCATCTGGTGTTCAAGAACACATGTCAAAACATTTCAGTAGAATGACTCATCAATCTAATGTTTTCATAACTATTTTTTATCAAGTATTGCATCTAAAGTGATCAAGTTTTATCCTTAGAACTAGCATCTATAAGTGGGGGTAAACTCTAATGAAGGGTGATAATCAAGGGTGAAATGATCTAAGTTCAGTCTCATGCCTCAGGATGACATCAAGATTTATCTAACTTAGGCCAAGTTTTATGCTCTTTATGCTACCTTTAAATATCTTTCTAAGATCTACAAGTCACTAAGTAAACTCCAAACGAAAGCTTTTATAAAGAATTAAAACAACAAACTTGCAAATAAAACTAGGAGTGGGTATAATTGAATTTATCTAACCAAGCATGCTTAATGCATTGCATAGGTTATCTAACCAAACAAAATTGAAGCATGTTATGATAGTTCAAATACCTGGTTCAACCACCAAAGCTAGACAAATTTGCAAGGCCGTACCTATCCGAATCCATGGCATATATTTTTATGCTAATCTAATAGTACTTGGAACTAAAGGTTTGAAAGTAGTACTAGGAATGGATTGGATGTCGAAACATAAAGGATTAATCGATTGTGCCAAGAAAGCCATAACCATGACCAGTACAGCCGAAATATCAGTAGAGCATGTATCTGAAACCTTGCCCCTTCAATTCAAGTGCAACAAGATTCTAGCCCAACCAACCATTGACCTAGTCAGAATAGTCTGTGAATACCCTGATGTATTTCCAAATGTTTTGCACGATATGCCCCCAGATCGGGATATTGAGTTTATCATCGAACTAATCCCTGGAACCGGACCCATAGCCCAGAGACCGTATAGTATGAACCCGTCTGAATTAGTGGAGCTGAAGAAGCAACTAGATGCTATGCTTGAGATAGGATTGATTCAACCAAGTGTGTCGCCATGGAGATCACTTGTCTTGTTTGTGGATAAGAAGGATGGAGGTAACCGTTTGTGTACGGATTATCGGAAGTTGAACGATGTCACCATCAAGAACAAGTACCCACTGCCAAAGATAGAAGATCTGTTTGACCAGTGGACTGGTGCCAAAGTGTTTTCTAAGATTGATCTTAGAACATGCTATCATCAACTCAAGATTCGAACAGAGGATATTCCAAAAACTGCCTTTACCACCAGATATGGACTATATGAGTACGCCATCATGTGTTTTGGATTAACCAATGCCCCCGCTTATTTCATGAAGCTCATGAATTAAGATTTTTCTGGACTTCTTGGATATGTTTGTCGTTGTTTTTATCGACGACATTATGATGTATTCCAAATCAGAAGAAGAACATGAGCTACACCTAAGGACCATCCTTGGAACCCTTAGGGAGCATCAGTTGTATGCCAAGTTTAGCAAATGTGAATTCTGGTTACAGGAAGTAGGATTCCTCGGACCTATTGTATCAGCCAGAGGAATTGCCGTTGACCCCACAAAGGTGAAGGATGTTAAAGATTGGCAAGCCCCGACCACTCAAACCCAAGTTCATGCATTTCTCGGATTTGCGGGATATTACCGCAATTTCGTAGAAGGATTCTCGAGCATCACAAGACCCATGACCCAATTATTGAAGAAGGATAATAAGTTTGAATGGACGGACAAATGCGAAGCGAGTTTTCAAGAACTCAAGAGGAGATTGATATCAGCCCCAATCTTGATCATGCCGGATATCACGAAGCCTTTTGATGTGTATTGTGACGCATCCAAGATCAGTCTTGGATGTGTGTTAATGCAAGAGGGAAAAGTAATATCCTATCTATCCCGACAACTGAAGCAGCATGATCAGAATTATCCTACCCATGACCTTGAACTAGCAGCTGTAGTTCTAGCCTTGAAGACATGGAGGCATTACCTTATGGGAAACCGTTGTGAGATTTATTCGAATCATAAGAGCCTGAAATATATATTCACTTAGAAGGAGCTGAATATGAGGCAAAGAATATGGATAGAGCTAATCAAGGACTATGATCTGGACATTCACTATCACCCCGGTAAAGCCAATGTGGTAGCAGATGCCCTTAGTAGATTGCCGTGCCGCTTGAACTCCATGATTATGAAGGAGAAACCAAGTTTGCACAAAGAGATGGAAGATTTTAGAATGGAATTAGTAAGTGAAGAATTTTTGGCTAGCATAGCACTTCAACCCACTTTGATCAGTCAGATCAAGGAGGCGCAGAAAGGAAATGCTAGTACCGACAGAATCAAACGTCGTATCAGTACAGGCAAATTAACCGGATTCACTGAAGATGAAGAAGGATTTTTGTGGTACAAAGGGCGTATCTGTGTGCCAACAGACTCAGAATTGAAGCAAGCTATTTTGAAGGAAGCTCATGATACTCTTTATTGTATCCACCCTGGAGGAACAAAGATGTATCAGGATTTGAAGGAGCAATTTTGGTGGCATAAGATGAAGAGAGAAATCGGAAGCTACATAGCCAAGTGTGATATTTGTCAGAGAGTTAAGGCGGGACATAAAAGACCCACAGAACTGTTGCAATCATAACAGATTCCAGAATGGAAATGGGATTCTGTTGGAATGGAATTTATCACCGGTTTGCCTACATCTAGTAGGGGAAATGACTCTATTTGGTTCATAGTTGATAGATTGTCCAAAGTCGCCCATTTCTTACCAGTCAAGACCACTTACCAGAGTTTGAAGCTAGTAGAGTTGTATATTGCTAGAATCGTTAGTTTGCATGGAGTCCCCAAGAACATTGTATCGGATCGAGGAACTCAGTTTGCCTCGGGATTTTGGAAGAAAGTTCAAGAAGGATTAGGAACCCGACTAGATTTTAGCACAGCTTATCACCCTCAGACTGATGGACAAACAGAGCGAGTAAATCAAATACTCGAAGATATGTTGAGAGCCTATGTGCTAGAGTATGGAACAAAATGGGATGATTGTCTGTCGTTCGCAGAATTTTCATACAACAATAGTTATCAAGCTAGTTTGCAAATGGCCCCATTTGAATTCATGTATGGAAGGAAGTGTCGTACCCCTTTGAATTGGTTGGAAGTAGGAGAGAGTCAGATTTTCGGACCTAACATCCTACGAGAACCAGAAGAGAAAGTTCACAAGATTCGTGAGCACCTCAAGGCCGCCCAATCCAGACAGAAGAGTTATGCTGACAAGAGACGTCGATACCTCACTTTCAATATAGGAGATTTTGCGTATCTCAAAGTGTCGCCTTTGAAGGGGATGCAACATTTCCAGCTCAAAGGAAAGTTAGCCACCAGATATATCGTACCTTTCAAGATTCTGAATCGTTGAGGAGAAGTATCGTATCAATTGGAACTGCCAGAAACGATGTCAGCCGTGCAGAATGTTCCATATATCGTTGCTTCGCAAATGCCTAGAAGTCCCGAAGAAGACTAAAGTTTTCAAGAAAATTGATCACCAAACCATAGAGATCAACGATGACCTGACATATTCCGAAGTACCCATTCATATTTTGGAGGAGGCTTTCAGAACCACCAGGACCCGTAGTATCAATTTTCTCAAGATCCAGTGGAGCAACCACACTGAGGAAGAAGCTACCTGGGAGCGAGAAGATTACATCAAGACAGAGTTTCCCGATCTCTTTAAAACCTAGTTTTCCTTTTCTTCTTTCTCAAATCTCGGGATGAGATTTTGTTTAAGGGGGGAAGTTTTGTAACATCCCAAAAATATTGATCAAGGTTATCAAATTCCAATCACCAAAATTAGGGTTAACAAAAAACTTTTGTTAATAAAAATCAATATGAATGCATGTGTGTATGTGATGATTGTATGAATGCATGAATGGACTTGTGTGATTGATGTGAATAGCAATGAATGGTTTAAAGATGAAAACAACATCATCTAAATCAAATCCAAGCAGAAACAAATCAAGAGAAATTAAAAAACAAACAAAATGAGCTAATGGTCATTTTTTTCAAATCTTGCTTAGTAGACCACTTTGAGTGTTTCTAGTCTAAGATTTCAAACAGAAAAAATTCCATTTATTTTCACCCCTTGCTAGACCAAGTAAAAGTGAACCCAAGCCCACCTTTCAAACTCACAGAAACATTTGGCAACTTGATTCAAATGACAATTCAAAATTGAATCTATATCATATGAGAAGATCACCAATTCTCAAAAACTAACAAAAACAGTGCACCTTGACGAAACCAAAAAACCAGAGACTACCTAGCATGTGACTAGTAACCCACCAATTTTCATCCAAAAATTCAAATTCAAATCTCTTTCGGCCATTTCATCAAACACCTTGCAAACACAAATCAAACAAAACATCAAACACTATAGTGAGCAGTGTTTGTGCCTAACTTGTTCCCTCTCTAGCTCACATCACCCGCTCAGTAGATGATCAAACTAAATTAACTATCCCTAGCTCACTGTGAGCTTGCCATTGTCATCAATGGTGAGCATGTCGGGCCCCAAATGGCCACCCCATTATCGACAGCAAGCTAGGAGCAGCTCTAGCCTCGTCAACCTTGTTTGGGACACTGACCACCGTCCACCGCCACCCCCTATCAAGAGCCCAAGCACTGCCATCCCTTGGACCACTCATCCCAAGCGTGCCTAGCTTCTCTGCAAGCAAGCCGAGAGCGCGCCAGAGCGCCACACTCGACACGCGAGCACACACCGCACGACGCCCTTGCCGCTTGCGTGCGTGATCACCACCACCACAGGAACCGCCAGGACATGCCCGTTCATCGCTGCGCGACCAGGACACCTGAAAGAACATGTGGGCCCCCATGTGTGGTTTTGGTAATTAATGACAATCTTTATGGACTAATTTGTGTATTAAGTTGTACTTGTAGGAATTGTCCATTGGCATCTCTTGGAGCATGTGTTGGCTTCAAGGTCGATGAAATGAGAAGAAGATGTTGTGCAAGCTCAAAATGCTCCATCTATAGAAGATATCATGTTTGATGCTTGCCATCCTCGGTGATCATGGATCAATGATGAGGAATCAGGAAAGGTGTCCATCTTGACAAGGACAAGATCATCTACATCAAGATCAAGTGTATTTCTCAAGGCAAAGGTATAATATTGATCGGTTTTACCTTTTGCCGGTCTCATGTTTGTTGGGAGACCAGGTTTAGGATAGATAACCGTACTATCAAGAGGGGCTCTCAAATGAGTAACTCGGTCACATAATTCGTAGAGAGCTCAAACCTTTGCATACTTGCATCATAATATTTGGTAGTTATTTGGTCTTATCCATGTGAGGATATAGAGCTTGTGGTAATATCCATAACAAGCTCTAGTTCATCAAAAACGGATTTCCCTTTTATATCTTATTGCGTTTTGATCTTGGAGGTTTTACCGGTTTGTATTTTAGAGATAGGTAAAACTTTCCATTATTTGTTTCTTACTCAAGTGAGGATTTAGAGCTTGTTTTAATCTCCATGACAAGCTCTAGTTCATCGAAAACGGATTTCATCTGCATTTTCTATTACGTTTTCGATGTTGGCGGTTTTATCGGTTCGTCTTTTTGAGAGAGGTTAAACCTTTCGTCATTTTGAACTATCCTCCCTTACTGGACTATGATTTTTCTTTTCATGATCTTGTAGAGCTTGTTGTCCTCTTCGAAACTAGCCCAAGATCATCAAAATCGGAGTCCGGATTAAAAAGTTATGGTCGTTTTCGTTCAGGGATGACCGGTAGTACCTGAGGTCCGGTAGTACCGGCCCTTAGTACCGAGTGGTACTAAATAAGGTGCGTTTGGCAACCTGGGATCCTCAGGGAATGTCCGGTAGTACCGGGAATGTCCGGTAGTACCGGGATTCGCGTTTTTGGGCTTCAACGGTTGTATTTGGGGGGACCTATTTAAGGGGCTTTCTTCCCCAATGGTTACCCAACCATTCTTGCAAGTTTTCCCCTCCATTGTTGACCTTCTTGAGCTTGCTTACCCTCAATCCCTTCTATGATTCTTGCATATTCTTGAGGGATTTGAAATAGGAGATCTAGATCTACAATCCCACCAATCAATATCTCCTCTAAGTGAGGGGAACATCTTAGGATCTAGATCTTGGAGTCTTTTGCGGATTTAATCTATTGTTCTTCCTCTCTTATTCCCCATAAGATTTTGTAGCTTTGGTGGAATTTAGGAGAGAAGGATTTGAGCACTTCTTGTGTTCTTGCCATTGCATTTGGTGCATCGGTTTGAGTTCTCCTTGGAGGATTTGGTGAGTGAAAGTCGAGAAGCTTTTTACTCTTGGGTTCTTGGAACCCTAGACGGTTTGTTGGTGTTGGTGGCGTTTGTTGGGATCCTCCAATTAAGTTGTGGAGAAGTGCCCCAACCTTGTGAGAGGCTCCGGTTGCCACCGACAAGTGCACCGATAGTGAAAGTGCGGATCGATCCCGTTGGGGTGAGATTCACCGGAGAATAAGGGAGGGCTTTTGTGGCGTAGGTGGTTAGATACCACCCCCTCTCCAAACGAGACGTACTCCATGTTGGGAGGAACTCGGTAAGATATCATCGTCCCCGCGTGCCTCGGTTATCTTGATAACCGAGCTCTTTACTTATGCACTTTACATTGTGATAGCCTTCGTGCTTGAAGTAATCTATATCTTGCTATCACATTGTTGCTTGTATTGCTTAGCATAAGTTTTTGGTGCACATAAGTGAACCCTAGTTGTTATAGGTTGTGCTTGTCAAAGTAAACGCTAGTTTAATTCCGCCTTTGTCGAGCCACTCTTGGAAAAGTTTTAATCGCCTATTCACCCCCCTCTAGGTGACATCTGTATCCTTTCAACAGCCCGTGCGCCATTAAAACCTCCGTCGGACCCGCCCAGAGTACCACAACGTTCTGACCGCATAGCTCCGCCCCACGCCTCGCAACCATGCCGTTGACCTTCGCTAGGAGGCATAGCACCGTCCCCTACCATCGCCCATGCCACTAGCTCACTATGACGACGACCACGACGAGCTCCACCCGCGCCCTTCGGTCCCCTCTTGGCACTATAGATAGAGTCCACCCCCATTCGATTTCAGCACACCATCACACTCCCCTCTCTCTCAGAACCACCCCACCTCATCCCCAGAGCAAGGCGAGCAGCAGGTCGCCGGAATTTCGCCGGAGTCTGCCGCGGAGGAGGAGAAGAGGAGCCAGCGATTGGAGTCGCACCAGGAGGAGCTGCCAGTACCAGGAGGTTCGCCGTCGTCCACTTCGTCGTTAGCCCCCATCGCCGACCCTCTCTTGAGCCCCGGTGAGCCTCACACGACCCCCACTGGCCGAGATAGGGTTTAGTCCCACCGGCGTTGCCCGACGAAGACGACAAGCCCCAGCCGTAAGATTAGATGTTGATCCTACGGCCAAAATCACCCCGTACCACTTCGCACCCCCTGTCTCGCTGACTGGTGGGGAAAACCACTTAAACCCACCTGCACGCGTGCTGTGCGACATGGGCCGGCCCAGTTACACTCCCGCGCAACCCAGTAATTCAAATTTAGGTTTATTAATTTAGTTTCAAACTTAGTTCTGTACCTAGATTCAAAAATCAATCCAGAGATATTCACTGAACCAATTTGCATGAAACTAATTTTTCTAGAAAGGTACTAAAATTCTTAATCCAAGCCCGTAGGATTCAAACCATTTAAATTTTCAGATCACCTATAGTAAAAATAACAAGGCAGAAGCTTTTCTGCATTCAAACATTTTTGAAAATTCAACCATAAAATCTTTTGAGTTGATTCCAACTCTCAAAAATCATACTTAACAAGTCCTTTATTAATATATAAAAATATCTTGGTTTACTTGCAGAAATAATGGTCAAGCAATAAAAGAATGCCCCATAGGCAATTCTAGTCACTTTATCTAATTAAAATAAAAGGCTTAAACCTTATTAAATTGTGACACCACTTTAAATCACATTCCCATGTACTGAAATATGTGGTGATGACATGTGTCAACATGATCCCATGTTTTAGTTAGTGAATATTAAATCTTAAGTAGTTTTTCAATGAGCAGAAATTACTTTTCTAAAATAAAATAAATAAGACAAGTTATTTAATCTTTGTGATAATAGTGATGATGCTAGATCATCTACTGTGAACCTTTGTGTGCTAAATAGAGTAGTTAAGAATTGTTTGGTGATTGTGTACCTCGTATTTATTTATAGACGCTAGTACCGAACAAGGATACGAGGAGGAAGGAGAATACTACGAGGAAGAAGCCGAGGAGAACTTAAACCACTGCTCTGCATAAGGAAAGCTACCAATTGCAAGTTTCTTAACCATGCAATCCATCTTAGCAAGCTTACACGTGCAATTATGCAAGCTATCCTAGCAAGCCTTACTATACAAGTTAACTTAGCAAGCTACTATCTTAGCAAGCTAAGCTAAACCATGCAAGTTTACTTGCAAGCTTACACCACTTGATACCCAATTCCTAGTTTTATTTGCAATCTTAGTTATTTTATTTCTTTATCAAAGCTTTCTATTGGAGTTACTTAGTAACTTGTAGATTTTAGAAAGATATTTAAAGGTAGCATAAAGAGCATAAAACTTGGCCTAAGTTAGATAATCTTGATGTCATCCTAAGGCATGAGATTGAACTTAGATCATTCCCATTTGTTTACCACCCCTCATTAATGTTTACCACCACTTGTAGATGCTAGTGATAAGCATAAAACTTGATCACTTTAGATGAGAATACTTGGTGAAAATGGTTATGAAAACCTTAGAATGATGAGTCATTCTACTGAAATGTTTTGACATGTGTTCTTGAACACCAGATGATTTTGATGATGAAAATGTTGAGGCATGAGGCTTAGCCCTTTATAAAACTGATGGTTGTCTGGATGCGATACCATTCCAATTTTACCGTACAACCACAATACCCAAAATTTGGGTAGGGCTTGACTAGAAGTTTATATACCTTAGTATGGGTTCCCTTGGGACCAAGGTTTGAGCTGAGGCTACCTTGTGAAGATTGTCCACCTGTGCAGTTCCCAGGATGACAGTTGGTCATGGTTAGGAGGCCAAACTCACTGGAGAGGTGCCTATACTAGGGCATGTAATTGAAAGGTTAGGATTGATTATCCGCATACTGAGTATGGTGAATTCAGGATTGTTCCTGACGGATGTATCGAATATTGTGGTGAAAGTGTACCACCTCTGCAGAGTGTCAAACTATTCGAATAGCCGCGTCCGCGGTTATGGACAGTTGGAGTGGCCATACTGTTCCGTCGTCAGATGTGTTGAAAATGAATTGTGAAATGAATCATGACTTTGACTTGACTACAACAGGGTTGTGCTATGAAACTCAAGTTCCCACTTAGGTGTTATAAAACTTTCAACTAGCTTTCTTTGTTTCCGAACTCAGTAGAGATAAATCTGGCTTTTTGCAAAACAACCTAGAGCCTAGTATCTCCTAATCAAAACCCGCTTCACTTGCTAGTATTAGTTTGCGAGTACTTAAAGAGTACTCATGGATTTGTCCCTGGCTATTCCCGTGGCCAGACTATGAAGAGGACTATCCGGAGGATGGACCGCAGGAAGGTTACGAAAACTAGGACCATCTCCCATCGTCAGCATTGCCTGTGACCATGAAGATGGAGCTTCGCCCATGCTACCATTATCTTTACATTATTCTGCTGCTATGATTGTATTAAGACTAGATCATGAGATCGTTTATTTGTTGTAAGACCTTATGTATGGTTTGTAATGGATGATGTACTGTGATATCCAATCTGTTATGTCTCACAAAAATGGTAATCCTGGGATTGCGATGTATGGCATAACAGGCATCTGGGATTAAAAATCTGGGTGTTGACAAGTTGGTATCAGAGCCATCCTGACCATAGGAGATCCTAGTTTAGAATGGACGTTTGAATCAAAAACTTAGTTTCAAAACCAAGGAAGTGAGTATTTACTAAAACTTATTCTCATTCTTACCACTTAGACTCTTTCATGAAAATTCATGTTCCTCAAAAATTCTTGCAAACTTACCTAAAATTTGACACACTTGATCACTCTACTAACTTACTCATCCTATATTCTTATAGATGGACGTGAAGTATAGCAAGTTCTATCAGTTGGGGAATGGAGGAGATCTCATCTTTGAGTGTGACCTGGACCAGCTTTCGAAACATCTAGAGCGCCCGCACCCCGAGTTCTTCGGAGCTCAGCTCAATTATCAGGAAGGAGAGGAACTGCAATGGGTGATTGTTGCAAGTCTCCGAGGAAAGATTGAATCCCCCACCTTAGAGGGAATCCAGTTCACCATTAGAGAGAACAACTGAAGGGGATATGCCCGAGAGGCAATAATAAAGTGGTTATTATCGTATTCCTTATTTATGATAAATGTTTATTTTGCATGCTATAATTGTATTAATACGGAAACGTTAATACATGTGTGTTTAATAAAAAAAATAAAGTTCCTAGGTATGCCTCTATTATAAACTAGCTCATTGATTAACAAGATGATCAAAGGTTTCCTGATCATGGACATTAGATGTTATTAATAACGAGGTCACAACATTATTGGAATGGTGTGATGAACATTCATCAGAAGTATAGCATTACGACCAAAGTCATTGTGTTTATATTGCTATAACATCATACGAAGTAATCTTAGTCCTTAGACCATGAGATCGTGTCAATCACTAACACCGGAATAGTATCTTGATAACATCAAACATCACACTATAACAGGGTGACTATAAAGATGGTTCAGTGCTAGGAAGGTGTTATGTTGAGGGTCATGGATCAAGAGTGGAATTTGTCCATCCCGATGACGGAGAGATATACTCTGGGCCCTCTCGGTGATATCACATTAGTTAGCTTGCAAGCAAGTGATTTGATCACTAGAATGTTATATCACGGGAACGAGAAAAGAGTACATGTCGGTAACGAGATCAAACTAGGTATGGAGATATCGATGATCAAATCTCGTAAATGTAATATATCGCGAGACAAAGGGATTGAGTTACATGCGTATAAGGTTCACACGATCACAGAAGTCATCGTTGAATATGTGGGAGTCAGTATGGATCTCTAGGTCCCGCTGCTGATTATTGATCGGAGAGGGGTCTCGATCATGTATACATTATTCGCGAACCGTAGGGTGACACACTTAAGGGATACCGACACCATTTGGAGCAAACAATATGCCAGAGAAAGAAAAGGAAAGCGCGGGAATTTATTTCACTAGACACCAAAATTGTTTCGGTTGAAATTGCTAAAACTGGTTCTGCATGTGAAATTGAATACTAACAAGGGGTTAACAAAATTCTGAATAAATAAATAAAAGAGTTTCATTTAAATGAGAGATTGTATTAAATTTGGTGGAAATTTAATGCATGTGAGTGGAGTTTTTAGTGGAACCTCTTTTATGGAAGTGGAGGCTTTTCATTTTGAGTGGGAGCTCCACCCACATGAATGTGGAAGAGGTGGGGGCAGCCACCATGGCTGGGTGCCATGCCCCTTGGGGTGCCCTCCTCTCCCTATAAAAGTCCCCCATCTCCTCCTCTCAAAGTATACCTCCTCGTGAAGGATCTCTCTCCCCCCTTTAGAATTTCCCCATGGTCTCGGATCAGCGAGATACATGTTCCCGGTGGATTTTTCTGGAAGGATTTGTTGCTTCCGCTACTTTGTTGGAGCGAGGGTGCGGAGGTTGTCGGGGTACCCGACGTGTGTGCGATCACGGATGCACCACTGCTTTGCGGTGTTGGACTTGATGGTGCTGGACCAGCTGGACCAGATGGACTTCTTCTCGATCTTGAGATCGACAAGCATTCGACTACATCATCCATGAGTACAACCTTGTTAACGCTATTCGGTCTTCGAGGGTATGTATTCTATGGATGTATATCCACCCGTTGCTTGTATATAATAGATAGATCTTGGTACATAGTTGTTCTCATCATAGGAAATTTTTTCTATGCTGCGAACCCTATAGTGGTATCAGAGCCAGATCTATGTGTAGATGCTTTGCATGGGTAGTACACATATGTATATGTGGGTGATGATGATCATTTTATTGCTCCTTAGTTGTACTTTGGATATTGGTGGCATAGTGGGATGAAGCGGCCCGGACAAACTTTACATGTCCTCACACATGAGACCTGTTCCACGCTTGACATGCAACTAGTTTTGCATAAGTGGCTAACGGGTGTCTGTCTCTCCTACTATAGTCAATATCTAATTTGAAACGAGTTGTCAACAATTTGGTTATCCTCGTCGTGGTTCATGTTCGTAGGTAAGAACGGTTCTATCTTCGAAAGCCCTAAGCCACGTAAAACTTGCAATGGATAAATTAGAGGCGTCTAGTTTAGATTGTTGCTGGGATAGTGTCATGACATGGTGATGCTGTAAGTATAAGTATAAGTCGATACTCTTACAACACACATAACGTGTAAGTTCCATAGACCTTGGCCTTAAACATAGAGGTATGATAGTGATCATATCATGATGCACATGATGGAGATCAAGTGCAAGAACCATATCATTTCACTTATTCACATGTGATGTTTGATTGCATCTTATATTGCTAGTTTAGCGTTTTATTAACATAATAAGATGATCTCTCATTTAGATATTAAGGTAAAAATGTGTTCTCCCTTAAGTATGCACCGATTATGTTTCGTCGCTCCAAGACATCATGTGATGATCGGGTGTTCTTGGATCCACGATCATATTTCGGGTGTAAGACAGTTACACACGCGAATACTAAGGTTCTTACTTGGCGAGCCTAGCATGTATAGACATGGCCTCGGAACACGGACCGAAAGGTTGATCATGAGTCATATGAAAGATATGATGCCCATTTGATGCTCGCCGTTGAAGCTACACCGACTCACGTGATGATCGGACTTGGTGTAGTGGATTTGGTTCATGTAATCACCAAAAAGACACGAGGGATGTCGTTTTTGAGTGGGAGTTCATTTCTAATTTGGATTAGTAGAACTCAATTTATCATAAATTAAATCAAAGTTAATTTGCATAATTTGTTGTAGTCATTGGCATCTGTTCACCACCTTATGCTTAGTTGTAATTGAGATAATAGAACTATAGAATTCTAGATATTTACTTTACGAACTGGTATCATATTGTGTTGAGTGTCAATCTAAAGTTTAAAGTTCTATTGCAAACTTTCATCAAACTCTGTTTACTCCGTGAAATTTAATAATTGGTATTAAATCGAGAGTAACAAGTCCAGTGTTAGTATCTTAAGTATCATGTTTGCCTCCATGATTCTTGATTTTTTTTAATATCAAATTTATCTAGGAGCTGAAAGAATTATTTCAGAAACCATCATGTGTGGCAGATATAACGATATCTGAAACAATGTTTTGGTTGCAATATGATAGAGTATAATATATGTTCTCATATTGGATGAGAATTTGCGAAGGTTGGAGATGCTAGACATCCTAATCAGCCAAAAAAGATTTTGGAAAGTAATATTATACTCACGATTCGCCATTATAAGCTACATTAGCTTGATCATGAAAGTCGTCATGATAAGGGTGAATAGAAGATGTATGTAAAGTGTTTACTACACTAAAAGATTACTAAAGAATGGATTTTGAAAGAATGCCGATCATTTGATGATGGTGATCTACTTCAAAGTGCAAGTCCAAAGGTATTAGTATTTGAATATACACGCTTTATACTATGTGTCATGTATATGGCGCCACTTTTGATGTTGATAGATTCTTTTAAAAAGGAAAAGGAAATGCTGAAAGAGAATCTATAAAATATATTTGGCAGAAAAGAAAAAGATTGGAAATATCAAGTTTAGGTATATAGATGATATACATGTTCTGGTTGTATTCTTTGCTTGCTAAACAATGTGGTTCTTGGGTATTGGATACCGAATTTGTTGGTATGAAATTTCATACAGAACGACGCAATTCATGAACTAGAATGGCCTAAGTAACTAGCAAGAGAATATGTGATGATGTTCATTGAAAACAAACAAACCGTTGTTTGTATTTCTCGTTGACATCAAAGCTTGCCTTCAAGATTTCTTTGAATAATATTTATTTAAATCAGCTATTATGAGAACAAAGATTGTTCAAATAATTACCGTATTCCATAAAAGATGGATGATTTACAAACCTAGTTGGAGAAATCACATCCATAAAACTAATGCTAAAATGTCGCAAGACAAATCATTGGAAGATCACTTACAAAGTGACATCGCAGTTTAAATTATATTGGAAATAAAACATGAAGAAAATCCATTTTTATGGAGTTTTGGAGTCTTTGATTTGATCAAAAGACGCTTGTGATACTTTCCCCGGGATAATTAAAATTTTGTTCAAAGGCGAAAGAAGAACGAACGACTAAAATATTGGAATTTATACATATCGATGTATGTAGTCCATGATGTGTAGTCGTGAGCGATGGATGTCAACTTCATATGCTTTCTCCGGAAATTTAAGTGAATATTCACTTAATGAGAAAGAAGTATGAAATATTTGAAAATGTTCAAAGACTTTCAAGATGAAGTGGAAAATCATTGTAACAAGAAAATAAATGATTTATGATTTTATCATAAAGGGATTTATTTGATTTGCAAGTGTAGCAAGAAAATAAATGATTTATGATTTTATCATAAAGGGATTTATTTGAGTTGCAAGTTTAGCAAAACACCTAGATTTACATCTCCTGAAACACCATAGGAATATGGAGTGTTTGAGATTTGTAATGAAACCTTGTTTGACATGGTTGGACTAAAGGTGTTATTTATAAAACTGCCATTATGTTTTAAAAGATTAAAGCTTTAGAGACTACCGCTTTTACACTGAAAATATCTCCATCTTGATCTGTTGAAATGACACCATGTAATTTATGGTTTGGGGTAAAACCCAAGTTGTCCTTTCTTAAATTTTGGTATGCTAAGGATAAGTAAGATGTTTACAACCAAAGTCTGATGAGCATGTCTTTGTAGGTTATTTTGAATAACCATTGGGTATTCCTCCATAACACCGATGACAAAAGGGTTTGTCGCTTGAAAGGTGAAGTTTCTTGAAAACGGAATTTTTCACAAAAAGTTAAGTGGGAGGACAATAGAACTTTGATAAGGTTAACAAACCTTAGCTATATGTGCTGAGTTGCGCGGCATCGGAAAACGTTCTGGAGGCATCCAGAATGCTCATGGCACATGTGCCTCAAAGGTTGTGGTCACGAAGGTCTAAGTTCCTATTGAACCAAGTAGGTCGGATAAACAATCAAATGCTAAGATTTGAGAGTAAATCATTATTGTTTGACAATGATGAACCGACTACTTGAAAAGAAGCGATGATGGGCCATGACTCCGTCAAATGGCCCGAATCCATAAAATTCGTGATAGTTCCATACACGAGAAATCAAGTTTTGAACTTGGAAGACCCTCCGGAAAGGTGTAAAAACCTATCAATCTATTTGGATCTATAAAGAAACGGACATGGGTGTTTCACATCTATGAAATAGTCGACATGTCGAGTATTTTATGACAATGTTCAAGGAGTTGACTATGACAAGATTGGATCTTTCATACCGATATTTAATCTGGACGGATTAATGTAGCAACCACTACATAAAATTTGGTTTATGGTAGAAGAATAAACAAAACAAAGTTCTTCTAAAGAATGGTTACCTAGGATGTGTGCATGACAAGGTCCAAAGGGTTTTGTTAATTCAAAGGATGCTAAAAGGGCATGAAAACTTCAATGGTTGAAGTAAGCATCGCAGAGTTGGAATCTTCAGCATGATGAAACTGTTAAAGAAGTTTAATTTCATCAGGATACGATGAAGATGCTTGCATTTGCAAGAAATTAAGTGGGAGCCGTAAGACATATTTCTAATAAATTATGTGGAGGACATCTTATTGATTGGAAATGATGTATCTTTTATTGACAAAAGGTTAAGAATTTCATTTCGATGAAAGACTTAGGCAAAACCCGAATATTTAGCATGAATGTATACATGGATAAACTGTGACGCTAATATGGTTGTGCCAAACGTACATATATGATATATTGAAGGAGTTCAATATAGAAACGACGAGAAACGATTGTTGTCGCATGGAAAAGAATTGAATCAAGATTCAAGTGTATCAACACTTGATAAGTGAAAAAAGATTCAAGTGCTTTGACACTTGATGAGTGAAATCACAAGAATGTTTTGATCAATCATACCATGATATGTACACATCCGGATATGTCCTATGCTCTAAGTGTTATGAGCATATACTAGAACGAATCATATGATCATTGGACGATAGTGAGGATATTCTTATGATCTTTTGGAATAACTAAGAATATATATGTGTAGAGGTGACAAACAATTACAAATAGTTCATTGTAATGCGTTACATTGATACTAGTTTTGTTACAAGATACAAATTAAGTTTATCTCAATTTATACTATGGGTAGCACAATGCAATGGAAAGGATATTCCATGATGGATTTGGATGAATCCAAAGTTAATACATTGTGACGGATACTACAACAAAATGCTAAGTATATGACTGCTATAGTAGCAGCAAAGGAGGGAATTTGTGTCAAGTAGTTTGTTATCAAACTAAGGTGTGGTTCACAACGGGCTAACACTAAACATATATTGTATGACAATAGTATCGACATGATTTAACCCCAAGGAACTAAAGGTCTCACCAAAAGACCAAATTTATATAATGCCATCTCATTGGAGAATGAGTGATGCGTGAAGACGCAAAGACATACAAATACACACGGACCTGAAAGTGTCAGATTCGTAGATTATGTTAACCACTTGCAATCGCGTATATAGAACACCAGAAATCCATAGGTGTTCAATACGCAAAGTTTTCAAACTAGATTATTGTCTCTAGTGTAAGTGGGAGACTGAAGGGAATATGCCCGAGAGGCAATAATAAAGTGGTTATTATCATATTCCTTATTTACGATAAATGTTTATTTTGCATGCTATAATTGTATTAATACGGAAACATTAATATATGTGTGTTTAATAAACAAAAAGAAAGTTCCTAGTTATGCCTCTCTTATAAACTAGCTCGATGATTAACAAGATGATCAAAGGTTTCCTGATCATGGACATTGGATGTTGTTAATAACAAGGTCACGACATTATTGGAATGGTGTGATGAACATTCATCCGAAGTATAGCATTACAATCAAAGTCATTGTGTTTATATTGCTATAACATCATACGAAGTAATCTTAGTCCTTAGACCATGAGATCATGTCAATCACTAACACCGGAAGAGTATCTTGATAACATCAAACGTCACACCGTAACAGGGTGACTAAAAAGATGGGTTCAGTGCTACGAAGGTGTTATGTTGAGGATCATGGATCAAGAGTGGAATTTGCCCATCCCGATGACGGAGAGATATAATCTGGGCCCTCTCGGTCATATCACATTAGTTAGCTTGCAAGCAAGTGATTTGATCACTAGAATGTTATATCACGGGAACGAGAACGTCTATGACTTATCGTCTCTTTCTGGCAACACCGGCGAGACAGAACCCTAGCGCGGCCAGTGGGGGTCTACGGGGGCTCACTGGGGCTCAGGTGAGGGTCGGAAATGGGGGCGAACGACGAAGTCGACGACGGCGAACCTCCTGGTACCGGTATCTTCTCCTGGGGCGGCTCCAATCGCTGGCTCCTCTTCTCCTCCTCCGCAGTAGACTCCGGCAAAATTCCGGTGACCTGCTGCTCGCCTTGCTCCTGGGATTAGGTGGGGTGGTTTTGAGAGAGAGGGGAGTGTGTTGGTGTGAATAAATCAAACGGGGGTGGCCTCTATTTATACTGCCAGGAGGGACCAAAGGGTGCGGGTCAAGCTCGGCGTGGTCATCGTCAGTGTGGGCTAATGGCATGGGCGACGGTAGGGGCAGTGCTCTACTCCTGGCGAAGCTCAACAGCATGGTCGCGAGGCGTGGGGCGGTGCGAGATGGTCTGAACGCTGTGGTGCTCTGGGCGGGTCTGACGGACATTTTAATGGCGCACGGGCTCTCCTGGTTACACGGCGACGAACGGGCATGTCCGGGCGGTTCCTAGGGCAGTGGTAATCACGCACGCAAGCGGCGAGGGCAGCGCGCGGTCTGTGGACGCGTGTCGAGTGTGGCGCTCTGGCGCGCTCTTGGCATGGCGCAGAGGCATAGGGCGCGGCGGTTCTAGAGTGGTCCAGAGGCTGGCTGTGCGTTGGCGCTGGACAGGGGGTGGCGGTGGACGGTGGTCAATGTCCCAGACAAGGTTGTCGAGGCTAGGGCTTCTCCTAGCTTGCTGTCGTCACTGGGGTGGCAAGGTGAGGCTCGGCATGCTCACCATTGATGGAAATGGCAAGCTCACGGTGAGCTAAAACTTGATAAATCAGCTAGATGATCTACTAAGAGCATGTTGTGAGCTAGTGAGGGAACAAGTTTGGCCAAAAACACTGCTCACTATAGTTTTTGATGTTTGTTTGATTTCTGTTTGCAAGGTGTTTGAGGAAATGTCCGAAAGAGATTTGAATTTGAACTTTTGAATAAAAATTGGTGGGTGTACTAGTCACGTACTAGGTAGTATCTAGTTAGTTGGAAAGGTCAAGGTGCACTGTTTTGTTTGGGTTTTGAGAAATTGTGATCTTCACACATGTTAAAGATACAATTTTGAATTGTCATTTGAATCAAGTTGCCAAATGTTTCTGTAATTTTGAAAGGTGGGTTTTGATTCACTTTTATTTGGTCTAGCAAGGGGTGAAAAGATTTGGGATTGTTTCTGTTTGAAATCTTGGACTAGAAACACTCAAAGTGGTCTTTTTTTAGTGAGCAAGATTGGCAAAAATGACCATTAGGTCACTTTGTTTGTTTTTGAATTTCTCTTGATTTGTTTCTGCTTGGATTTGATTTAGATGATGTTGTTTTCATCTTTAAACCATTCCTTGCTAATCACATCAATCACACAAGTCCATTCATGCATTCATACAATCATCACATACACACATGCATTCATATGATTTAATTAACAAAAGTTTTTGTTAACCCTAATTTTGGTGATTGGAAATTGATAATCATGATCAATATTTTTGGGATGTTACAAACCTTCCCTCCTTAAACAAAATCTCGTCCCGAGATTTGAGAAAGAAGAAAAAGAAAAACAAGGATTTAAAGAGATCGGGAAACTCTGTCTTGATGTAATATTCTCGTTCCCAGGTAGCTTCTTCTTCAGTATGGTTGCTCCACTAGATCTTGATAAACTTGATGCTTCGGGTCCTGGTGGTTCTGAAATCTTCCTCCAAGATACAGATGGGTACTTCAGGATACGTTAGGTCATCATTGATCTCTATGGTTTGGTGATCAATGTTCTTGAAAACATCAGTCTTCTATGGGACTTCTAGTCATTTGCGAAGTAACGATATATGAAACACATTATGCACGGTTGACATCTCCTCTGTCAGTTATAGTTGATACGATACTTCTCCTCGACGATTCAGAATCTTGAAGGGTCCGATATATCTGGGGGCTAACTTTCTTTGAGCTGGAAACGTTGCATTCCTTTCAAAGGCGACACTTTGAGGTACACAAAATCTTCGATATTGAAAGCGAGGTCTCGACGTCTCTTGTCGGCATAACTCTTCTGTCTGGATTGGGCGGTCTTAAGGTGCTCATGGATCTTGTGAACTTTCTCTTCTACTTCTTGTAGGATGTCAGGTCCAAAAATCCGACTCTCCTATTTCTGACCAATTCAAAGGAGTACGATATTTCCTTCCATATATGAATTCAAATAGGGCCATTTGCAAACTAGATTGATAACTATTGTTGTACGAAAATTCTGCGAAAGGTAGACAGTCTTCCCATTTAGATCCATACTCTAGCACACAGGCTCTCAACATATCTTCGAGTATTTATTTACTCGCTCCGTTTGTCCATCGGTATGAGGGTGATACGCTGTGCTGAAATCCAGTCGGGTTCCCAATCCTTGTTGTACTTTCTTCCAAAATCTCGAGGTAAACTGAGTTCCTCGATCCGACACAATGTTCTTGGGGATTCCGTGCAAACTGACGATTCTAGCGATGTATAACTCCGCTAGCTTCGAACTCTGATAAGTGGTCTTGACTGGTAAGAAATGGGCGACTTTGGACAGTCTATCAACTATGACCCAAATAGAGTCATTTCCCCTACTAGATGTAGGCAATCCGGTGATCAAGTCCATTCCAACTGAATACCATTTCGATTCTGGAATCTGTAATGGTTGGAACAGTCCTGCGGGTGACGACTGTCTAAGCATAGCCTGTTGGGAACCCCAAGAGCAAGGTGTGAAGCAGCAAACAACAAGTTTTCCCTCAGTTGAGACCGAGGTTATCGAACCAGAAGGAGGAAGGAAACGTCACACAGGTGTTTCAAGAAACGCGGAGACCTGCACAACACAAACTCAAGACTTTGCCCCAACGAACAGTGAGGTTGTCAAGCTGACCGGTTTGCTGTAACAAAGGATTAAACGTATGGTGTGGAAGGTAATGGTTTGTAGCAAGTAAACAAGTAACAGTGGAAGATGTGTCCATGTTGGACCGGGGTCCATAGTTCACTAGAGGTGCTCTCCTTAGATAAACAACATGGCATGAAGGGTAAACAAATTACAGCAGGGCAATTGACAGGACCTGAGCAAGGCATAACAATGCAATTACTAGTCAGAAAGATCCTATGAGGTTGATTGGGCAATACAACAAGATACATAGACCGCCATCCAACTGCATCTATGACTAGAAGTCCACCTTCAGGTATCATCCGAACCCCCTCCAGTATTAAGTTGCAAGCAACAGACAACTGCTTTAAGCAAAGTTTGCAAGCAACAGACAACTGCTTTAAACAGACAACATACTCAACTTTGGGTCTAGGTAAGTTCTTGTCACTGTAAGTATTTGCATATCATTGATAACCGCCAATGGGGTACCCCTTGCACATGGTACATGAGCTTTCCCATAACCAAAATTACAACGCAAGCAGACAATGAGCAACTCAGCAATTCTTCTTATGTACCATGGGAATATGGTGCTTTTTTCTTTCTTTCCTCTTTTCTCAATGTGTCTCTTTTTTTATAAGAAGAATGCTTCATAGATGTCACTATGGTGATGCTGCAAGTTTCCACCATGATTAGGCATGGCTTAGGCTAGCGGCCCAGGCGTTTCTCTAACATAGGATACAAGCTCCATGGACTTACAAGTTCCCTCTTTATTTCACACCGGTGACATCCATAGACAAAAGAACATGATATCAACTGAGTACAACAAGGTACAAGTGCAATGTTGAAAACGTTCCCCGTGACAACACGGTTCTGCTAATTCCAACTTATAAGTTCAAGCATATACAACAAAGTTGTCACAATGGTTCAAGTTTATTAGGGGCAAGAATAAAGTGTGCCATCATGTTCGTGAGGGCTTTAATCACTAAGTTTTCACATAACAAAATAGTTTTTAATTGGAAGATAGTTGAAAACAAGAATATACTTGGAATGTTGTAACACACCATGCATAGGAGTTTATAGTGGACACTTTGGAATAACTTGGGTTCTTGGGAGTTGGAGGCATGAGTAGAACTTACTCACACAAGTGGAGGCTAGCAAAAGACTGGGAGCAACCAACTAAGAGAGCAATAATGGCCATAATCATGCAGTGCAACAAAGCATACTAATCAAAGCAAAGAGTGGTACTACAAGTCAAGGACTAAATGATCATAGAGGCTAATGGTGACTTGTCATATTCATAACATGGTGTGAGCATGTGCCAAGTTAACCCAAGCAAAGCATCAAAGGAGAATACCACAATACTATGCTTTTGCATGCTAAACAACGCATAATTTCTTCGAGGCACACTAAGCAATCCCAATTTTTGGAACAAGACATGCTATAGAAATAATCACTAAGCATAAGGTCAAAACAACACCTAGCATGTCATGCTAAAGTCTAAGTCACAGTCAATGCAAGCTCCTCTTGCACTTCAAGCAAGAACTTACTACTCCTTTCCAACACCAAGCAAACTTATTTGCAAAACAACACAGCGAGAATGGGGGTCCAAACTACTGAAGCAAACTAAACAAACTAAGAAAATCAAACGAAAACTAAGAAGCTCCAAGAACAACACAACTGTGCATGAAACAATAAAAACGAAGTGTCTAGACAGACCTGAGATTTTTATTGATGAAGAAGGGCATCCCCAAGCTTTGACGCTTGTACCTCTTGGATATTTCTTGGGGTGACACCATGGTGGAATACCCAAGCTTGAGCTTTTGTCCACTCTTCATCTCATTGCATCATTCTCTCTTTACACCTGAATTTTTTCCTTCATACAAAACTTCACACAATCTTCATTAGCAACATTAGTGTATTCAAAAGATATTAGACCCCTGGAAAAGCTTTGGAACAGCAAGGCTTTTCACTAAAAACACAAGATACTATAGTAACTCCTTCAAGAAGATCAATTCACCTAAAGAGAACTCAAAAAGGAATCAATAAGAAGCAAATGCAAATAATGGCAGAAATCTGTCAAAACAGACCAGCAGGTAGAAACCGATTTTTCCGAACATCTTCTGTTGCTCAAATCAAAAAGTGTTGAACTAACGAAAGTTAGCTAACATACTAGGGTATTTGTTTGTTAATTTTGAGCTCAATACGATTTACAGAGACTCCTCACGAAGGTTTTTGGTGGAGGACAGAAATCTGCTTCGGGACAGCAACTCCCCAAATCTTACTTCCCTCTCATTAGAGGTCATTCTTGGCACAAAAAGCAAACAAAAAGGATACGGAGATGTCATTACTGAAGTAATAACTTTCAAGACTCAAGGAAGCTCTTGGGTTATCTTCCAACAAGTACTTTTCTTTAACGCCTTTAAATTAGGCATGAAAGCTTGAGAAGATGCTCACATAAGAAATATGAATTGAAGTCAAAGAGATCATCAAGAAGCAAAGTCAAAGCACATTTAAGTATAACTCACTTCCTATGCATGTGAATCTTGTAAGAAAATAAATTCACAAAGAACAAAGTGACATGCATAGGAATATAAAACAAGAGTAACTTCAAGACTTTCAGCACATAGAGAGGTGTTTTAGTACCATGAAAAATTCTACAACCATACTTTCCTCTCTCATAATAATTTTCAGTAGCCTCATGAATAAACTCCACAATATAGCTATCCCATAAAGCATGCTTTTCATGATCTACAAACACATAATATCTATCAAGCTCAAAAGTAGTGGGATTAAAACCTCTACAGATTTTATCCAAAGTAGATATTTCAAAAGGATCCATAGGAACATAACATTCATCCTCTTTTGGTAAGAATGGGGGACAATAAAATAATGTAAGGGAGAAAGATTTACTCTCATTAGAAGGTAGGAATGGGTAGATAATCCATTCTTCCTCCTTTTGTTCATCACTCTCCTCCTCTTTTTCATCTAATGAGCTTCCAGTTTCAACAATTTCTTCTTCCATAGGCTCCTGCAAGGCATTAGACTCTTCCATGTGTGGAAAGCATCTATTAAAATATTCAAGAATATAGCCATTTTCTTCCTTGTAATTATTAAAGCAAAATTTAAGTATCTCATAAACCTCAGATTCATAAGGTGAATCGTCAGTATTTTTTAGCAAACTGGCAAGTTCAAATGCACCCTTGAAAGCAATAAATTCTTCAATTTGTTCCACATCATAAAAGTCATAATTTCCCTTAACATAAGAAGATATGGTAACATTATCACTATACTCACATTGAAAGGGTAGGTGTTTATACCTCCTGCAACAACAAGCTTGATCAAAGAAATAACTAACATTATAAGTAGAGAACACGTCTCTAGCAATAGTATTCAACTGATCGATTTGTTCCCATAAGTGTTTTCCTTGTTGTGACAAACGGTGTTCCTTATAATAATACTTTCGTATTTCCGTGAACCCACGTTGCCTGTCACATCCCAAGATTTTCCAAATCTTGTAATGTGAAAAATAAATGAATAAAATAAAACTTTGTTGATTTTCAGAGTGAGAAGAAACTTTTTGAATCCAATTGGAAACTTTCAAAACCTATTTGGATCAAATAAAATCCTAAAGGGATTTAAAAGGTTAAATAAACAATAAACTTCAAAATATTTAAAATTACTATTTTTGGATCTTTTAATAAAAGATTTGGTTTTCAAAAGAAAAGGTGGATTTATAAATAAAGATTATTTTATGGAGCCAAATTAAACCTTGGCCAAGCTTTTGAAATAAAAGGTTTTGCTTTGATTAAAAGAGTAAAAGTTTATTTAATAAAATAATGAGGATTTATTAATATCCAATTTTATTAAAACAAAGGTTTTACTATTTTAATAAAACATTAAAACTTATTAATTTACTTTAAATAAGTTTTTCAAGTGTTTATTATTTTCAAATAAAACCTACTGAATGGTTTGGTACTATTTTTTAGATTTCAAAAAGATAAAGATTTTATTAAAGCAAATTCTATTTGATTTAATAACTAAGGTCCATTTATTTAATTATTAATGGGTCCTAAAAAGAATAAAATTATTTTATTTTTGTCTTTGGACTTTGGTTTATGTTGTTAAACAGAACCAAAAACGCAATACAAGTGTGGTGAATGTTTGAATTGTTTGGAATGTTTGTTTTTTTGTTTGAATTTCCAAAACAGAAAATAGAATTAGAAAAAGGAAAAGCTTTCAGAAAGAAAAAAAATGGAATCAGCAGCAGCCCAGCCGGCCAGCCCAGTCTAGGCCCAACTCTAGCCCACCAACACTACCCAGCGAAACGTTTTCTACACACAGTCTCGCACCCGCACAGACGCTGACCGGTGGACCCTCCCCCTCACTCCCTTTCTTGCTGACAAGCATGCCCCACCCCTCCAGCTCATCTTCTTCCCCACCCGCGGACTACGCCCTCCCCTCGCCGGCTGTTGCAGGCGAATAAAGTCCGGCGTAATACGCGTTAACCACGCCATTAATCGGCCCCTTGACCACGCACATTAAAGCGTCTGCCCTCCTCTCTCTTTCCCCTCTCTCGCCCGACCCTCTCTGCCCTCAGGCTGCCCTCATTGCTGGCAACAACCTCCCTGTCTCTGACGGATAACCACGGCAATTCCGGCCAGCCCACGCCCCCCTTTGCTCTCTGGCACACCCGAGCTTTCTCCCCACCTCCAGGCGAACCTCCCCATAGCGCAAGCTTGCCCGCACATGCCTTGCAGCCTCGACTCTGTCCATGTCTGAGCGCCACCGATGATAAGCCCAACTCCGGTGAGCCATAGCCGACGACCTCGTGCGCCCCTTGCTCACTGGTGAGTGTTTTCGTGAACCTTGAACTCGTGCGTATCTTCCTGATGCGTTGTTTCTCTCGCTTGCGCCCCAGACGTTCACCTCCGACAACATCTGACCGCACCCGAGGAGAAGTACAACTCCGGCGAGCGATTCAGGACTACCCTGTGCGCCCCTCGTCGAACCAACAACACGTTGAGCTTCCCCACGCTACTGCGAACACGGTGAGCATACTACCTTCCTTCCTCGCTTCCTGCATCGCCAGTTTCTCCGTCGTCTGACCGTCGCCGCCGCGCGCAGCCGTCGAGCGCCGCCAGAGCTTGGTCAATGCGACGATAGCCGTTAGATGACGATCCAAGCGCCACGATAGATCCACTGATCGAAAGGGTACGAATAGCTCTGTGCCACACGATCTGACTTGATCCAACGCACCAGAGAACATGATCCGGCCGAAGAGGTATGGACGAATCAGAACACGCCGCGTGGCATAGATCGATTTAAAACAGAATTTGTAATCTGATTTAGATGCAGATTTGAAAACCTTATAACTTTAGTTCTACACGTCCAAAATTTGCAAACTTTATATCAATGGAATCAGTGGAACAAGCCCTAGCCAACCTTGCCATTTGTTTAGTAAAAAGCATCTGGAAAAATGTTTGTTTTTGCAGTAACATTTGTATGCTTGTTTAGATTGTAAAAATTGTTCAAAAATGATTTTGGGGATAAAATCTTTTGCAAATGGTGTGATTTGAACCTACTGACCATAGGAAACACTTTGTGGTTACAAAAATGTATTTGGTGAAACAAAGGAATGATTCTTTGATTTAAAACCAATTCTAGCCAAATAAAAATATGGTTTATTTATTAAAAATGGTTTTGGAAGAAAACTTTTGGGAAAGGTTTTGTTTTAAACTCTCTGACCCCAAACACCAATTTTTATGATTTGAAAATGAATTTTGTGAACCCTATAGATTAATGCCTTAGTAAAAAACATTTCTACACCACATAAAATGATACTTTGTTTTGAAAATGGTTTAGAAAGTGAAATCCCTTGCAAATGACTTTTGCCACTTTATAAAATGACCAATAGGTGTTTTCAAATGTTTATGACCCATTAGGAACCACTTTTTCAAACAAAAACAAGCTTGGCATGATTGCATGCATTACTTTGACTTTATCATTTTATGTGATTGATTTGCTTGAATGGTAGATTGAAATATTGTTTGCTTGATTGATTTGTAGTGACTTGAAGTGTGTGAACATTGCAAAGATCAAGGAGTGAACCTATACTCTACGAAAAAGGCAAGTGATGCTTCATACTTTTGTCCCTTTACTTTCACTATGCATTAGTGATTTTTTTTCTAAGTAAAAACTTGCATGGAATTTTTGCTAAGTATAAAATTTGCTATAGGAAACCTAGTAGATGAAACCTTAGTAAAATTTCCTAAGTTAAGACTCCTACTACTATCATGATTAGCTTTGCTAATAGAAAACAAGGGTGGAAATATATTCACACTATGGAAAATTTCTAAGTCTTTGGACTTATGTTTTTCTTAATAAAACAACTAAGTCAATGAATCACCTGGGTGGAATGGGACTTGATTGGCGGTTTTTGGTTGAGTGGTTACACAAGGCCCATGTTTATGGTTGACCTTGTGTATCTCACTTGTGGATGGCCACCCAGGAACAAAGAGATTTGAGATGTCAAATGTTGAGAAGCTTCAAGTGCAGCCACTTGGCATTATGGGCTCTGCCTGGATCATATAGGTTGCAAGAACTTAGCCATATGGACAGTTGGTGGTAGAGTTTGATAGGTTGGAACGCGTCCATTTTGGTCTAAGGGAAGGCTTTTGAAAGATCTTGTCTTGGTGAAACCAAGTCTTGTGGGGAAAGTGCACCACCTCTGCAGAGTGTAAAATCTAAGTACTTAGCCATGTCCCTGGTAAAGGACAATTTGAGCATCAAGACATGGAAGCAATCAAGAATCTCATCATCGAAATTTCTAAGTTAAAAACTTGTGGTTGAACAAGGGTTAAAGGATCTTCAATCTTTGATTGGGAGAAATGATTTTGTCAAGCAAAAACTTAGTGTTTTCAAAAGTTAAGGAAAAATCTATTTTGAGCAATGCAAGCCTCAACTCCACTTAGCCAAATGCATATAGATGATAGACTCCACCATACTACCATAGTATCACTTGCCAATACAATTCAAATGAATTGACCCTTGTGGCTGTAACTTGTATGTTGCAGGTTTGATTGATTTAGTGAAGTGTGTTGATTAGGATTACAAAGCCTACAACCAACATGTCTGCCTGTGGCACTTTGAAGATGAAGGACCCCATGCTTATAGATATTCTGCTGCAATGTAATGTAATAGCCAAATGAGCTATGTAAGATGTAATAAAATTATGTTATTCCTGGTTATAAAGTTGTATTATGACCTTTGTTTCTTGATATTACATCTTAACTGTGGATGCTAGCTATTGATCCAGGGACTAGCATTGTAAACACAGGGGACTCTACCTTATTAAAGGTTGGGACCCTTACAGATGGTATCAGAGCATTGTGTTGCCTGTAGGATTTGTAAACCTAGGATTGGACAAAACCCTTAGAAAAATAGGAGTTGTATTTGTTCCAAAACTTATTTACAAACAATCTTGTAAACTCTTTCCTCAACCATTTTGGTTTCAACTCTACATCTCTTCTATTTCAACTTGATGGAAAAACCTACCCCATGGCCAAAGATTTTACCATGTGCCAAGGACTTCTTCAACTCTAATGACTTCAACATCTTCAACTCTAATGACTTCAACTTCTTCAACTCTAATGACTTCAACATCTTCAGCATACTCACCAAGGACTTCAATCTTGGTTATCACTAAGGAAAAGTGAGACAAGCAATCTTGCTCAAGATTTGGAGACTAAGGAAACACAAGTTAGAAAGAGCCCACATCATTGGAGTTTTGTGTACAAAAGTTTTCTCAAGGAAACCATGATCTCATGTAAGAAGAATCAACCAAGAATGATGGAAAGATCACAAGTGGACCATATAGATGGACCACCATATTTAGTTTAAGTTAAAGCCACCAATTTATGTGGTGTAACAAAAAATATTTTTGTTTGCCTAAAAATATGCTTGAAACTTGTTGTTTGAGTGGAATGTTTGTTTGTGATTGCTTGCACATTGCTTGAGTGAATTGTGATGTGTGTGATTAGAATTATTTCCTTAGAAATATTTTGCCTATTCTAATCCCTACCCTACCCAAACAGATGACTTCTCCAAGAGACTCCAACATCAAGGATGGTGACACCAACAACAACCAAGAGGACAACATGAAAGAACTTATAGCAACCCAAAACCAGTCGAGCCAAGAGACAACTCAACTTTTAGCCAACAACAATGGACTAGACCCAGCCATACAAAGGATTTTGAAACTTCAATCCCAATTGTTGCAAGGATTGGTTACGCAAATGATCAACATGAGAGAAAGCTTTTTCCAAGGAGCTAATGATAACAAGGATGACAAAGATATTATTTTAGAAGACACCAAAGCTTGCAATATTTGTGGAGACAAGGATCATGCATCTAAGGAGCATGAAGATCAATTCCCTAATGGTGAAGAAGAAGGTCATATCTTTAGTAACTGCCCCAAGAAGAGAGAAAGATTTCCCACCTTTGAGGAGCATGAACTAAAAGAACTCCTAGCTTTGGAGAGACCCAAAAAGAAGAAGAAGGCCATAAGCCAGTTGCAATGTTACAATTGCAAAGAGATGGGACACTATGCCAGTGAATGCCCGGAAAAGAAGAAGAACCAAAGAAACAAACATGAGGCAATGATACCAAAGGAAAAGAAAGATATTAGCCAAGTGTGGTGCAACAACTGCAAAGAGCTAGGACATTATGCAAGCAACTGTCCAGAAAAGATGAAACACAAGATAAATAAGCCTATGAGGGATCTCAGCCTTGTCACATGTTTCAAATGCAAGGAACTAGGCCACTATGCAAACTTCTGTCCAGGAAAGATACATCAAGATTCCAAGCAAGCCAATATGTAATCTAGTTGGAAATTTTTTAAGGGTGGTAGTACCCTAGAGGCTTTGAGCCAACTTGTAACCCCTAGCCTCCCCAAATCTCGGGACGAGATTTATTTTAAGGGTGGTAGCCTGTCACATCCCAAGATTTTCCAAATCTTGTAATGTGAAAAATAAATGAATAAAATAAAACTTTGTTGATTTTCAGAGTGAGAAGAAACTTTTTGAATCCAATTGGAAACTTTGAAAACCTATTTGGATCAAATAAAACCCTAAAGGGATTTAAAAGGTTAAATAAACAATAAACTTCAAAATATTTAAAATTACTATTTTTGGATCTTTTAATAAAAGATTTGGTTTTCAAAAGAAAAGGTGGATTTATAAATAAAGATTATTTTATGGAGCCAAATTAAACCTTGGCCAAGCTTTTGAAATAAAAGGTTTTGCTTTGATTAAAAGAGTAAAAGTTTATTTAATAAAATAATGAGGATTTATTAATATCCAATTCTATTAAAACAAAGGTTTTACTATTTTAATAAAACATTAAAACTTATTAATTTACTTTAAATAAGTTTTCCAAGTGTTTATTATTTTCAAATAAAACCTACTGAATGGTTTGGTACTATTTTTTAGATTTCAAAAAGATAAATATTTTATTAAAGCAAATTCTACTTGATTTAATAACTAAGGTCCATTTATTTAATTATTAACGGGTCCTAAAAAGAATAAAATTATTTTATTTTTGTCTTTGGACTTTGGTTTATGTTGTTAAACAGAAGCAAAAACTCAATACAAGTGTGGTGAATGTTTGAATTGTTTGGAATGTTTGTTTTGTTGTTTGAATTTCCAAAACAGAAAATACAATTAGAAAAAGGAAAAGCTTTCAGAAAGAAAAAAAATGGAATCAACAGCAGCCCAGCCGGCCAGCCCAGTCTAGGCCTAACTCCAGCCCACCAACACTACCCAGCGAAACGTTTTCTACACACAGTCTCGCACCCGCACAGACGCTGACCGGTGGACCCTCCCCCTCACTCCCTTTCTCGCTGACAAGCATGCCCCACCCCTCCAGCTCATCTTCTTCCCCACCCGCGGACTACGCCCTCCCCTCGTCGGCTGTTGCAGGTGAATAAAGTCCGGCGTAATACGCGTTAACCACGCCATTAATCGGCCCCTTGAACACGCACGTTAAAGCGTCCGCCCCTCCTCTCTCTTTCCCCTCTCTCGCCCGACCCTCTCTGCCCTCAGGCTGCCCTCATTGCTGGCAACAACCTCCCTATCTCCGACGGACAACCACGGCAATTCCGGCCAGCCCACGCCCCCCTTTGATCTCTGGCGCAGCCGAGCTTTCTCCCCACCTCCAGGCGAACCTCCCCATAGCGCCAGCTTGCCCGCACATGCCTTGCAGCCTCGACTCTGTGCATGTCTGAGCGCCACCGATGATAAGCCCAACTCCGGTGAGCCATAGCCGACGACCTCGTGCGCCCCTTGCTCACTGGTGAGTGTTTTCGTGAACCTTGAACTCGTGTGTATCTTCCTGATGCGTTGTTTCTCTCGCTTGCGCCCCAGACACTCACCTCCGACAACATCTGACCGCACCCGAGGAGAAGTACAACTCCGGCGAGCGATTCAGGACTACCATGTGTGCCCCTCGTCGAACCAACAACACGTTGAGCTTCCCCATGCTACTGCGAACACGGTGAGCATACTCCCTTCCTTCCTCGCTTCCTGCATCGCTAGTTTCGCCGTCGTCTGACCGTCGCCGCCGCGCGCAGTCGTCGAGCGCCACCAGAGCTTGGTCAATGCGACGATAGCCGTTAGATGACGATCCAAGCGCCACGATAGATCCACTGATCGAAAGGGTACAAATAGCTCTATGCCGTACGATCTAACTTGATCCAACGCACCAGAGAACGTGATCCGGCCGAAGCGGTATGGACGAATCAGAACACGCCGCGTGGCATAGATCGATTTAAAACAGAATTTGTAATCTGATTTAGATGCATATTTGAAAACCTTATAACTTTAGTTCTACACGTCCAAAATTTGCAAACTTTATATCGGTGGAATCAGTGGAACAAGACCTAGCCAACCATGCCATTTTTTTAGTAAAAAGCATCTGGAAAAATGTTTGTTTTTGCAGAAACATTTGTATGCTTGTTTAGATTGTAAAAATTGTTCAAAAATGATTTTGGGGATAAAATCTTTTGCAAATGGTGTGATTTGAACCTACTGACCATAGGAAACACTTTGTGGTTACAAAAATGTATTTTGTGAAACAAAGGAATGATTCTTTGATTTAAAACCAATTCTAGCCAAATAAAAATATGGTTTATTTATTAAAAATGGTTTTGGAAGAAAACTTTTGGGAAAGGTTTTGTTTTAAACTCTCTGACCCCAAACACCAAGTTTTATGATTTGAAAATGAATTTTGTGAACCGTATAGATTAATGCCTTAGTAAAAAACATTTCTACACCACATAAAATGATACTTTGTTTTGAAAATGGTTTAGGAAGTGAAATCCCTTGCAAATGACTTTTGCCACTTTATAAAATGACCAATAGGTGTTTTCAAATGTTTATGACCCATTAGTAACCGTTTTTTCAAACAAAACAAAGCTTGGCATGATTGCATGCATTACTTTGACTTTATCATTTTATGTGATTGATTTCCTTGAATGGTAGATTGAAATATTGTTTGCTTGATTGATTTGTAGTGACTTGAAGTGTGTGAACATTGCAAAGATCAAGAAGTGAACCTATTGTAACACCACGGTTCTGAAAAGACCGAGGCTTCTATGTGACATGGCAATCCCTGGATCGGTTCATTGGCCCACAATAGAATGAGATGAATAACATAGCAAAATATCCGTGTATCATAAATAACGATGATCCAGAGTACCATTATTACAATAAAAGCTTAGCCCAAAGCTAGCTCAAATTATTCAGGTAGCAACATACATAAAGTAAATCCTCCATTCTTCAAATTGCCCACAAGTGAACAAGTGCCGAGTGGAGTACCGTGGCCTATATCGATTACTCAGAATCGGAATAACCTGCAACATAAAACGTAGCAGCCCCGAAGGGTCAATACATGGAATGTATGTCAAGTAGAGCTAGTAAAGGAGACAATAGAACTAACATCTACATGCATATTTGGCAAGTGGAGCTGTGTCTGGCTTGCATTTGCAAATACATTTGTCCTACTTTCATAAATAGTTTTTGATTTTCTTTGAAAAGATCCCAATTAAGTTAACCCAACAACATTAAAACAATTATGAAAATTAGAATGAGCGAGAAACATGTCATGGAATCAATATCAAGCAACTCAGATGTCCATAACCGGGGACACGGGTAATCGATTAGATTATACACCCTGCAGGGGTTAGTACACTTTACCCATGTGACTTGGTTAGCCCAGCTCGTACCATCACTCTCATTTTGGGTGATGATAGGGAGAAGTCCAAGAAGAGACTGTTCGGGAAGTAGCACCCCAATCCCGACGCGCACCGGTCCAACCTACCAAAATTCTACATCTCTGGATACGCGGGTTCGAGTTACCACAACCTACTAAGTCCAACCAACCTCCCATTCCATTATTGGCACATGGTTGTACACGTAAGCTACACAATAAAGAAGCCAATCATTCTCTCTTGATACCTGGGTGCCTTTCCGCAATGAAACCACCAAAAATTATCAATACCATCACACCCAGGGAATTCATTGATTAAGTTGTTTTAGTTTTCACAAACCAATACTTTTAGAAACAAGTCTAAATGATGTAACCTAGCCCTCGTTCAACATAGCTTGGCTAAGCACATCTACCAACGGTGGTTCATCTACAAGGAAGGTCCTACCACATAATAGGACATAGCATAGCGATAGTATCATCCTACACATGCATCTACAAAATACACGACAATGCATTGAAAATAGTAGGACGATATCATGAACAAAGTAGCATCTACTTGCCTTGGTTTTAGCGGTCGGAAGAACAATCCACACACGAGCAAGCGTTGCACTCGTCACAATCTACACGATACAATTGCAACCATAAACAAACAATCCACAAGCATATGCAACAAATATGATGCATGAAGGTATGCAAGGCAAGTGAATTGGTGCTACAGCTGCACCACATAATAGAAATCAGTAGAGGTACTGATTGCATGCATGGAAAATAGTTTTAGCGCAAGGAAAACTATTACGCAAAAAGTAATACTCGAAACTAGAGCTAGAACTCAAATAATTCACTACCGGTAGTATACTGTTTGTAAAATCTTGGGAAAATTCTACCGCATAGGCATCGCTGAATAGAAACAGTACCAACTGGAATTACTCAAAAAAGAATTATAAAACTCCCCGAGTAATTAAAACACTGCAGAAAGCCACTAGACAGTTTTTGCAGAAGTTTTCACTGTAAGCCTATCCTTTTAATTCACGATGCGATTCTCCTCATTCCACTGAATCCAGGGACATATCACACGCGATTTTTGGAGCTACGGATCTTTTTCTACGAATTAATTACTCCGAAAAGGCCATTAACTCATTTGATTAAACTGTACTAAATCTTGCTGCAAAAGTCTGAACCAAAGGTACAGCAATATTCTACACGACTCACTGAATCTACACATATTTTATTTGCAATTTTTGGCCAAGCGGTTTAATTTCTACGCAATTTACAAGTTTCTACTGAAATCTGTCAACTAAAACGATTAACGAAATTAACCAGTCAACTGTGTCTGTTGACTGGTCAACACGTCTGCTGACTGGACGCTGACTGGGCGTCTGACTAGTCAACGCCTGAGTCTGACCGGTCAACGGCTGATCTGAACCTCTGATCTGGGATCTAACGGTGGCTGCAGACTTACCGGAGACAAACGGCGAAACGAACTCCGGACGGTGCGGCGATTGGTTCCGGCGACGACGGTTACCTGCGCAGTAGGGGAAATGATCAGCGCACGGGTCAAGGTTGTAAACGCGGCGCGCAAGACGGCGCGCGAGGCGGCGTGCACGCGAGCGAGCGGCTCGGTATGCGCGCGGCGCGGCGCGGCGCAGCGGGCAGCGCGCGCGTGTGCGTGCAGCAGCAGCTAGCGCGCGCAGGCGCGCAGCGGCGCGGCAGGGCGGCGTGCGCTGCAGCGGCAGCGGCAGCAGCGCTGCAGGCAAGCGCGCGCACAAGCAGCGGCGGGGTGTGGGTATGTCGGGTGGGCGGAGGCGGCAGGCGGCGCACTGCGAGGCGGGCGGCGACGGCGCTGCGGAGCGGCGGTGGCGGCGAGTGGCAGGCGGCGGGGCGGGACATGGCGCCGGCGGCGGGGAAGAGAGGAGGCGGCGGCGCAGTACCTGGGCGGCGGGGTCGGCGACAAGGCGGCGGGCAGAGCCCTGGCGGCGGCGGCGCGAGGCCGAAGGGGAGGCGGGGTCGGCGGGTGCGAGAACCGAGGAGGAGGCGGCGCTGGGCGCGATCTACGAGGCGGCGGGGTCGGTTCCCGAGATCGAGGCGGCGGGGTCCTTTTTGTGGGGCCCCCTTGCGGGTCCTACGCGGATTCGGCGCGGAGTTGGTTACGGACTCGGAAATCGGCCCGAAATTGGGACAGTTTTTCCGATGTTTCATAAAACGGCGATAACTTTTCCGTACGAGCTCCGAATCGAGCGGTTCTTGCTCCTACGGTTTTGTAAAATCGAGGGGAACAATCTAGGGTCAATGGTTGAGCGAAAACACTAGGCTACAAGGGTGGACAACACTAGTCCTACTGAAGCCTCCCGCAGGAGCCTCGTAGCAAAATAGAATAGGGTTTCGAAAATAGCGTTTCGTCGATTCTTTTCAATCGACGGTTTTGCATGGAAAGGCATGATGCAATGATATGAATGATATGCAGAACCAAATCTAAAATCTGGGATGTGACAAGTCTAACCCCCTTAAGATGAATCTCGTCCCCGAGATTCGGCGCGGCTAGCAAATAGGTGTGGATAGTCCTCTCGGATGTCATCCTCACGCTCCCAAGTGGCTTCCTCTTCGGTGTGGTGGCTCCACTATACCTTGCAAAACCTGATCGTCTTGGTACGGGTAATCCTCTCCGCTGTTTCCAGAATCTTGACCGGTTTCTCCTCATAGGTCAAGTCATTCTCAAGCTGAACCTCCTCTAGCGGTACAGTGTCTCTCAATGGTGTATCCACCATCTCCGGATGGCACTTCTTCAGCTGGGATACGTGGAACACATTGTGAACAGCGGACAGAGCCTCTGGCAACTCCAACTGATAAGCAACTTCTCCCTTGCGTGCTAAGACCCGATACGGTCCAATAAATCGAGGTGCCAGCTTACCCTTAATTCCAAATCTCTTGATTCCACGAAGCGGCGATACTCTGAGGTATGCTCTATCACCTATCTCATACACCACTTCCTTGCGCTTGGCGTCAGCGTAGATCTTTTGCCTTGATTGTGCTACCTTCAGCCTGTCCCTAATCAAGGCGACCTTCTCCTCAGCGTCCTTGATCAAATCAGGTCCAAACAACTGGCGTTCTCCTACTCCATCCCATAGCAATGGTGTTCGGCACCGTTTCCCCTATAGCACATCGAACGGTGACGTCTTGATGCTGGTTTGATAGCTGTTGTTGTAGGAAAACTCCGCATACGGCAAATTCTCATCCCAGCTAGGGCCATGAGCTAAGGCGCAAGCTCTCAGCATGTCCTCCAAAATCTGATTCACCCTCTCGGTCTGTCCATCGGTCTGTGGGTGAAACGATGTGCTAAACTCCAATCTAGTACCAAGTGACTCGTGCAGCTGGCGCCAGAAGTGTGAGGTAAATTGGGTGCCTCTATCAGATACGATACTCTTGGGAACTCCGTGTAGGCACACAATCCTGTCCATGTAAATCTTGGCCAACTTTGCACTCGTATAGGTCGTCTTCACCGGTATAAAGTGGGCTACCTTGGTCAAATGGTCGACCATTACCCAAATAGAGTCATATCCTGACCTGGTCCTGGGCAATCCTGTGATAAAGTCCATTCCCACTCTATCCCACTTCCAATCCGGCACAGGCAATGGCTGTAGCAGTCCTGCTGGCTTCTGTTGTTCCGCCTTCACTCGGCTGCACACATCACATAGGGCAATATGCTTGGCGATATCTCCCTTCATGTTGTTCCACCAAAATCTGCTCTTCAAATCCATATACATCTTTGTGTTGCCCGGATGTATGGAGTATGGCGAGTTATGAGCCTCCTGCAGAATCAACTCCCTTATCTCCGGGTCGCTGGGCACACACAAAATGATCTCCATACCACAAGGTACCATGCTCATCCTCGCGAATATCCTTTTCCCGATTCTCCTTCATCTTTTCCTTTATCTCCTCTATTTCCTTGTCTCCTACCTGAGCCTTCATGATCCTGTCCTGTAACGTCGGTTGGACTTCCATTGTAGCCAAGTATCCTTCAGACACTACTTCCAGTCTAAGGTCCTTGAATTGCTTGCACAAATCCTCAGGCAATTCACCAATTGTCAATCCATTGGCATAAACCTTCCGGCTCAGAGCATCCTCTACTACATTGGCCTTTCCTGGGTGGTATTGTAGATTCATATCATAATCCTTGATAAGTTCCAACCATCTCCTTTGTCTCATGTTCAGTTCCTTCTGTGTAAATATGTACTTCAGGCTCTTGTGGTCGGTGTACACATCACAGTGTTTCCCCATTAGGTAATGCCTCCATACCTTGAGCGCATGAACCACTGACGCTAACTCCAAGTCGTGCGTGGGGTAATTCCGCTCATGGTGCTTGAGTTGTCGCGAGGCATATGACACTACTCTCCCATCTTGCATCAGCACACTCCCAAGTCCCTGTCGAGAAGCGTCGCAGTACACTTGGAAATCCTTCTGAAGATCTGGTAAACACAGAACAGGCGCGGTCACTAGTCGACGCTTCAGTTCCTGAAAGCTGGCTTCACATACGTCTGACCATTCAAACTTCCTCTCTTTCTTCAGAAGTTCAGTCATCGGCTTAGCAATCTTGGAAAAGTTTTCTATGAACCTCCTGTAATATCCAGCAAGTCCCAAAAAGCTTCGTATCTCTCCAGCATTCTTGGGCGCTTCCCACTCTGTCACTGCAGTCACTTTGCTTGGATCAACAACGACTCCTTCTCCTAACACTACGTGTCCAAGAAACCCAACGGTGTTAAGCCAGAATTCACACTTGCTGAATTTGGCATACAGCTTGTGTTCCCTCAGCTTCTCCATAATCAGTCTCAGATGCTTCTCATGCTCAGCATCATCCTTGGAATATATCAGTATGTCATCAATAAACACCACCACGAACTTGTCCAAGTACTCCATGAATACCTTGTTCATCATGGTCATGAAATATGCCGGGGCATTCGTTAGTCCAAATGACATAACTGTATACTCATATAAACCATACCTAGTGGTGAAGGCGGTTTTTGGTACGTCCTCCTCTCGGATCTTCAATTGGAAGTCGCCTGATCGCAGATCAATCTTGCTGAACACCTTCGCTCCTTCCAGTTGATCAAACAAGTCATTTATGTTTGGCAGAGGGTACTTGTTCTTGATGGTTACTTCATTCAGCGAGCGATAGTCCACTACTAATCTCTTGCTGCTGTCTTTCTTCTCCACAAACAGAACAGGTGCTCCCCATGACGACGAACTAGGCTGAATGAATCCCTTTTCCAGCTGCTCTTTCAACTGCTTCTTCAATTCCTTAAGCTCATCCACATCCATCTTATATGGTTTCTTTTCTATTGGTCCTGTTCCCGGCATCGGGTCGATAAGAAACTCTACATCCCTGTCAGGTGGCATCCCTGGCAGCTCTTCCGGAAACACGTCGGGATAATCCCTAATCACTGGCACAGTATCCATGCTAACCCCCTTAAGAGAATTCAACTTACACCTTCCTGGTCGTACAGCTGACTTGAATCTAATCCTCTTACCATCCGGGGTTTTGAGTGAAACAGCTCGCTGTGTACAATCTATGTGTCCCCCATGCATAGACATCCAATCCATACCCAGAATAACATCTAATCCCTGTGATTCCAACACTACTAGATGTGCAATGAAGTTGTGTGCTCCAATCCTCACAGTTAAGTCGCGGCATCCCGCGCTAGCTATCATATCTCCTCCAGGTGAACTCACTCTAATAGACCTTTTAATAGACTCAGTAGGTAACTTATACTTATCCACAAATGCCCTTGATATGAATGAATGAGATGCACCAGTATCGAAAAGTATAAGTGCAGGGTAAGTGTTGATTGGAAACTTACCAATCACAAGGTCAGGCTCATCTGGAATCTCCTCCACATTCATGTGGTTCACTGTGGCCTTCTCGTTGTTGGTTGACTTCAGTCCTTTCCTCTCCGGACAGTTGTCAGCATAGTGTCCCTTCTGCTTACACTTGAAGCATGTCACCTCACTCAGATCCTTCTTCACAAAGCTGCGATCACGGTTGCGGTCATGTCCACCGTGTCCTCTAGAGTGGTGAGAGTGTCCTCCCTTGTGGCTGTGGTGGTTGCTCCTATGGTTGTCATGACGATGCCCATCGCCTCCATGGTGGTGGCGGTCATGGCTCCCATGGTCACTCCCTCCATGCTTGGAGTATCCATCATATGAAGTGCGAGACTTGTGGTGTGAACCAGAGTGGTGATTGTTGTTCTTTCTCTTGCGGTTCTCCACCTGCTTGTGCTTCCCTTCCAAGATCCTGGCCTTGTCCATAAGCTCCTGGAAAGTGGGGCAGTAAACCACCAGTAGCTGTACTGAAAGCTCATCACTGAGGCCATTCAGGAATCTCTCCCTCCTTTTTGCATCAGTGTCAACATCCTCAGGTGCATAACGGGACAGGTTGTTGAACTCCTCAATGTACTCAGCCACGGTGCGATTGGTTTGGCGCAAGTTGCGGAACTCCTTCCTCTTTAGGCTCAGAACTCCTGAAGACACGTGGTTGGTCCTGAAACCTTCCTCAAACATTGCCCAAGTCACGGTATCCAGCGGGTGGGTGATCTGAAAAGTGTCCCACCAAGAAGCGGCTGGTCCCTCCAGTAGGTGAGCGGCAAACCTCACCTTCTCAGCATCAGTGCATCCAACGGTTACCAGATCCTTGTTGACTGAACGCAACCAGTCGAGAGCAACCATTGGTTCCGTTGCAGTAGAGAACTTAGCTGGCCTTAACCTCAGAAATCTGGTGAGAGCATCTCCCTGAGGCTGATTGTTTCCATTGTTGTTGTTCTGATTTGCCATGAACCGAGTCATCACTTGGGTCAGCTGTGCCTGAGCTGCCATGAGCTGCTCCAACTCAGTGGGGTGATGGCGGGGAGGCATCTGCGGTTCAGCACAGGTAAGTTTATAAAGAATCAACTACGACAATTGGATTCTACCCATGCATATGATCATTCAACAACAAACAACAGCAGACAATCACAAGCAAGCAACACATCAACAAACAAGTGATCCAGCAACATCCCAGGGGTTATACTAGCAGTATATACCTACTGAAATAGTTTTACAAGAGTTGGCAATGGTTAACTAAACAGTTGATCAACTAAACAGCAAAACAGCAATCTGCCAGAACAGTCCAGCAGCGTTCGCGAATTTTTCCGCCTGACTTAAACTCGTCAGAAAATTTAGCTGATTTTTGCACATATAGTACAGAGAGTTTCGCATCAGCCCAATTATTTTCAGATTTTTACAAGTTACCAGAAAAATATGAAAAATCGTACAGTACTGCTGTATCAGCAGAAAACTGCAGCGAAAATAACACAGATAGTAACCAAACTTGCCATAACTCTTTCATAAAATTTAGCACAAATAATTCCTGGGATATTGGAGTACACAAATAAGCAACTAAACACTCTTGAAATAATATGAACTAAGCTTCACATCGATTGAGACTAATCCTAACGAATTTGCCTAACGTGGACTAATTGGTGGACTTCTATCTACTTCTTGAAGAGGTTGCAGTAGGTCCTTGCTGTCATGCGTTGACGCTTCGGCTCGCGGTACAACCATGGCGGCGGAGTGTACACCTCTCCTGAATCATCACTTGAGATCTCAAACTCCACCTCTTCTGGATCCTCCTCTTCTTCTTCACTTTCAGCTGCAACTGCAACTGCTTCATCTCCTCCACCATCATCGTCTCCATCATCATCATCCTCGTCCTCATCATCATCGTCGTCTCCACTGTCATCATCATCCCCATTGTTGCCATCATCTCCATTGTCATCATCAGAGGGTGGATTCAGCTGCGCTTGGAGAGCGGCAATCTAGGATGTCATAGCTTCAATAGTCTGATCCCTTTCCTGGACGGTCCCCTGCAACTGTTGTATGTTCTGGGTGTTCTCTTGCACAGTACCATGAAGATAAGCTATGGTTGCATCTCTGGCTATCAGGGCATTCTCCAGAACTCCCACAGCTTCATGCAGGGTGTCAATCTCCTGTCCTTGGACCACCATACCATTGCTAGCAAAGTCTGCAATCTCCTTTATCATCATCACTTTATCAGCTAGAGCTCCATTCTCCCTTTCCATGTCCTCTATGTGTCACATCCCAAGATTTTCCAAATCTTGTAATGTGAAAATTATTGAATAAAATAAAATTTTGTTTGATTTTTAGGGCCAGAAGAAACTTTTTAAATTCAATTGGAACTTCAAACCTATTTGGATTAAATAAAATCCTAAAGGGATTTAAAAAGATAAACATTTTAAATAAAGGAAAATAAAATATTTTGGAAATACTATTTTGGATCTTTTAAATAAAAGGATTTGGTTTTCAAAAGAAATAGAAGTTTTATAAATAAGGATTATTTTATAGAGCCAAATTAAACCTTGGCCAAGCTTTTGAAATAAAACATTTTGATTTGATAAAAATGGTAAAGGTTTATTTAAAATAAATTAATAAGGATTTAATATCCAAGTTTTGTTAATAAAGGTTTTACTATTTCCAAAATATCAAAACTTATTTATTTATTTAAAAATAAGTTTTCCAAGTATTTTATATTCCCAAATAAAACCTACTGATTTGGTTTTGAAAATAATTAGATTTCAAAATGGAGTTTTAAAATAAACATGAAATTCTAATTTTGATTTAATAACAAGGGTCTATTTATTTAATTAATAATGGACCTAAAATAAAATTATTATTTGGGTTTTGGAATTTTGGTTTATGTTACTGAACAGTACCAAATTCATACTTGCAAAGTTTGGTGATTGTTTGAATTCATTTGAGTGTGATTTGTTTGCTTGAAATTCAAAAACAGAAATTAGTTTTGGAAAAAGAAAAGGTTTCAGGAAGAAAAAAAATGGAATCTGGACTCAGCCCAACCGGCCAAGCCCACTAAGCCCAGCAAACAGCCCAGCTCCCCCTCCCCGAAGAAAAACGCTTCGCACTCGTTTCCTGACCCGTGCAGTGAATGACTGGTGGACCCTCCCCTCACTCTTTTTCCCACTGACCAGCAGACCCCACTTTTCCTATTCATCGTCCTCACCGCAACGACCTGTTCTTCCTCCCCCTCGTCACCGTTGCTGCCTCTAATTACTCGCATCAATTCGAGTAAATGGCTGAATGAATTCTCCTAGTAACCTCACACATTTAATCGCCCACGCTCCCTCCTCCTTTCCCCTCAGAACTCATTCGACCAGAGCCACCAGGCTGCTCGGAATTTCTCCGATACCACCCTCTGCTCCGACGAGGTCCGGTGCCGATTCCGGCGACTCAACACCGCCTCGTGCCTCCCTGAGCACACTAGGAGACTCCCCACTCCCAGACGCTTCTTCCTGTACCACCCATACGACCGCGGGCGCCCCAGAGCAACGTCTGCAACAAGCTCTGAACGACGCCGTCGTCCGCTCCAACTCCGACGAGCCCCACAGGTAGTTTCCGGCCGCCCCTCTTCCTCTCGTTCACGCACACACCTACACCATGTCCTAGCGCGTCTAACCGTACCCTCGGTTTGCTTCCTTGCGATCTGTAGCACCCACCCCGACCACGAGCAGGACCATCTGGCGCCAGGAGCAACTCCGGCGAGTGATTCAAGACTACCCCGAGCGCCCCTTCGACGGAGACGACCACGTTGAGCACCAGCATTCCACGGCGAATCTGGTGAGCATTTTCCCCACTCCTCTCGCTTCATGTTATCGCCGTAGCCAGAGCACCGCCGCCGCGCGCCGCCGTCGTCGCGCCGCCAGTTCTTGGCCAGGCATTAACAGCCGTCCGATCCAGATCCGAGGCACGCGATTGAATGACTTATCGAAAGGGTAAGATCGATCCTATGCCGCACGATACGCTTCAGATCCTACGGTCCATGTTGCCGATCCGGCCGAACCGGTATCATCCAACCAGAACGCGCCGCGTGGCCAGGTTTCGTTTTAAAAACAGATTTGAATCTGTTTTAGATTCAATTTTCAAACCTTTGTAACTTTTGATCCACACGTCCAAAAATTACAAATTTTATATCGTTGGAATCAGTGGAACAAGCCCTAGCCAACCATTCCTTTGGTTTAGTAAATAGTATCTGTTAGTTTGCTTGTTTTTGCAGATACTTTTGTGTGCTTGTTTAGATTAGAAAAATTGTTTAAAAATGTTTTTAGGGTTAAAACCTTTGCAAAATGGTTTGTTGTAAACTCACTGACTCTAGGAACCAACCCATAGTTTGGAAAATGGATTTGGTAAAGTTTAGGATGGAAAACTTGATTTAGTCATTTCTAGCCAAATGAAAATAATGGTTTTTGTTATGAAAATGATTTTGAGTAAAAACTTTGGGAAAATGCCTTGGATCAAACCTACTGACCCAAAACACCAAGTTTTGTGGATTAGCAACTCATTTGGTGAAAGACTTAAAAAGTTTGAGAGGATAAAAACATTTTTTTCACCACATAAAATGATGAATGGATTTAAAAATGATTTTTGAATAAAACCCTTTTGCAAATGACTTTGCCACTTAGGAAATGACCACTTTTGACCTTGTAAAGTTTAGAAGACTAGTGGAGACCATCTTTGCAAATAGAACCATCTCTTGCATGCTTGCATGCATAACTTAGATCCCATTGTTTTGTGTGTGTGAAATTGTTTAATTGAATATTGGTTTGGAATGCTAGTTGATATTGTGTTTACTTGATTGATTGTAGTGAAATTAGAAAAGTGTGAGACTAGAAAGATCAAGGAGTTAACCATCATTCCCTACCAAAAAGGCAAGTGACACTATCATCTAAAGTCCTACTATTTTCATTATACTTAGTGGATTTTTGAAAACATGCATGAAAAGAATTTCTATACTTATGCTATGCTAAATCCTAATAGGATACCCTATACACTCCTTAGTGAAAATAATGTAGTTGATACATGCTTAGCCATGCTATATTTTGAAAAGAGTTACATGTTGATATTTATGAGATTGAGAACAGACTTATGTTTAATATAATAAAACAAGGACTCAATGAACCACCTGGGTGGCCAAGGATACTTTGAGTTTTTGGAGAAGGTGGCAACAAAAGGAACCATGTCTATGGCAATCTCTTTGTGTTGTGCTCCAAAGGAAAACCACCCAGGAAACTTAGAGATTGAACATGTTTCTCGTACAGTGGCTTCAGTGTACAGCCACATGCTAAATGGGCTCTGGCTTAGTCAACTACATAGTGGAAGTCCCATGCATTGACATCTTCAGGTTAACTAGATTTGTGTAAGGGAGTAACCCTACATTTGTGCCTGGTAGACAAGCTAGCATTTTGTATTGGGAGGACTCCTATGGAAAGACTTTGTCACATTCTCGATCTGCCGGTACTCCATTTTGGTGAGTACTTATCCAGCGGTCACTGGTGGCGTCAAGACGAGATTGTGTCATGTGGGTAAAGTGTACAACTTCTGCAGAAGATAATAAAATCTAAGTATCTTAGCCGTGTTCCCGGTTATGGACATTACTGAGCAACTAAGGCCTGAAGCTATGGAAGATCTCGACACTCTAATTTCTAAAAGAAAACTTTTTAAAACTTGATGCACTTGGGGTTACCAAGGTGCTCAAGAGATTTTGACAAGGACTTGAACACTTGAGTTTTTACCAAGGAGTTCAAGGGATTTTTGAAAGGAGATTTGACAAAGGACCAAAACCATTTTGAAAAGATAGGACAAAATATTTCTTTATGCAAATGAGCCTAAAACTCTACTTAGCCAAATTTGCATGTAATGATAGGATCCACTTATATTATACTTAGTAGTGAAACTTGCCAATACAATTCAAATGTATTGACCCTTGTGGCTGTAACTTGTAATGTTGTAGGTTTGATTGATTTTAGTGAAGATTGTTTGATTAGGATTACAAAGTCTACAACCAACATCTGCCTGTGACACTTTGAAGATGAAGGACCCCATGACTATAGTTATTCCACTGCAATGTAATGTAATAGCCAAATGAGCTATGTATGATGTAATAAAATTATGTTATTCCTGGTTATAAAGTTATGTTATGACCTTTGTTTCTTGATATTACATCTTGGATGCTAGCTATTGATCCAGGGACTAGCATTGTAAACACAAGGGATACCACCTTATATTGTGTAAAGGTTGGGACACTCCCTCTACAGATGGTATCAGAGCATTGTGTTTCCTGTAGGATTTGTAAACCCTAGGATTGGACAAAAACCCTTAGAAGAATAGGAGTTATATTTTGATCCAAAACTTATTTACAAAAACACTTGTAAACTCTTTCCTCAACCATTTTGGTTTCAACTCTACATCTCTTCTATTTCAACTTGATGGAAAAACCTACCCCATGGCCAAAGACTACACCATGTGCAAAGGACTTCTTCAACATTTTCAACTCTAATGACTTCAACTTCTTCAACTCTAATGACTTCAACATCTTCAGCATATTCACCAAGGACTTCCGACTTGGACATCACTAAGGATTACTAGTGAAAACCAAGAGACATTAGATTGCCTACCAAAGACATTGATATCAAGTTAGAGTATGGATCATATTGTCCTATGAGGTATGATTATACTAAGTTGTTATTTTCAAGAAAACTTGATGTTACCTTCAACTCATGAGTTAAGCTCATAAGTTGTTAAGTGATTGGTTGCTTGTTGAATGTTTGATGGTTTGATTGTTTGATTGAACTTGATTGTTTTGAGTTGTGTGTTAGGACTTCTTAAAAAAATCCTATCCACCAATACTTATCCCTAACAAACCAACAGATGCCTCCCCGTCGTGCCAACCCCAACCAAAACAACAACATCACCCCTGAGATGCAGCAGATGATGGCAGCTCAGACACAGTTGATGCAGCAGATGACCACATTCATACAGAATTTGAATAACAATAACAACAACAACAACAAAAACAACAATCAGAATAATCCTCCAGCACTAGACATGCTCACCAAATTTCTGAAACTTAGGCCTGCAAGGTTCTCTGGAACAACTGATCCAATGGAAGCTGATGATTGGTTACGTTCAGTAAACAAAGACTTAGTGACTGTTGGTTGCACCGATGAAGAAAAAGTAAGGTTTGCAGCATTTCTTCTTGAAGGACCAGCAGCAACATGGTGGGACAACTTTCAAATCACCACTCCCCTTGAAGAGGTGACTTGGGCTATTTTTGAAGATGGATTCAGAACCACTCACATCTCACCTGGAGTAATGTACTTGAAGAAAAAGGAGTTTCACAATCTGAAACAACGTCACCTCAGTGTGGCTGAGTATATTGAAGAATTCAACAATCTGGCACGCTATGCACCGGATGAAGTTGATACAGATGCTAAGAGAAAGGATAAATTTCTTGAAGGACTTAATGATGAGTTGAACCTGCAGCTAGCTGTTGCCTATGTCCCAACTTATCAATCACTCTGTGACAAAGCCACAATATTGGAAAACAAGATGAATCAAGTTGAGAACAGAAAGAGGAAACATAAACTCAAGAACTATTCAGGATCATCAAAGAAGAAGCATTCATACAGAAAGAGCAATGAAGATTCTGAACCATATCAGTATCACCACAACAACAATGAAAGTGAGAATAATGGAAATGATACTGACAATGGAGATGACCTTGGTCAGGACCAACATGACACATACAGGAAAAAGGACATTAGCCAGTTGCAATGCTATAATTGTAAGGAACTTGGACACTATGCATCAGACTGTCCAGAGAAGAAAAAGAAAAAGGATGCCAGAAGAGCCAATGGAAATGACTCCAATGTGACCCAAAAAGGACATGTGAACCACATTGACCTGAATGGAAACTTTGAAGAGATAGAAGAAGTGGATGTCAGGATTTAGAAAACTCAGAAGAGTCAAATAAGGATTCCTTGTCTGATTATTGAGTTGAACTTTTAGCCAAGAGAGTCATCAATGTAACCCTATGAGACTTTATTTTAAGGGTAGTAGTACCCTAGTTATTTTAAGCCTACTTGTAACCCCAGCCTTCCCAAATCTCGGGACGAGATTTATTTTAAGGGTGGTAGCCTGTCACATCCCAAGATTTTCCAAATCTTGTAATGTGAAAATTATTGAATAAAATAAAATTTTGTTTGATTTTCAGGGCCAGAAGAAACTTTTTGAATTCAATTGGAACTTCAAACCTATTTGGATTAAATAAAATCCTAAAGGGATTTAAAAAGATAAACATTTTAAATAAAGGAAAATAAAATATTTTGGAAATACTATTTTGGATCTTTTAAATAAAAGGATTTGGTTTTCAAAAGAAATAGAAGTTTTATAAATAAGGATTATTTTATAGAGCCAAATTAAACCTTGGCCAAGCTTTTGAAATAAAACATTTTGATTTGATAAAAATGGTAAAGGTTTATTTAAAATAAATTAATAAGGATTTAATATCCAAGTTTTGTTAATAAAGGTTTTACTATTTCCAAAATATCAAAACTTATTTATTTATTTAAAAATAAGTTTTCCAAGTATTTTATATTCCCAAATAAAACCTACTGATTTGGTTTTGAAAATAATTAGATTTCAAAATGGAGTTTTAAAATAAACATCAAATTCTAATTTTGATTTAATAACAAGGGTCTATTTATTTAATTAATAATGGACCTAAAATAAAATTATTATTTGGGTTTTGGAATTTTGGTTTATGTTACTGAACAGAACCAAATTCATAGTTGCAAAGTTTGGTGATTGTTTGAATTCATTTGAGTGTGATTTGTTTGCTTGAAATTCAAAAACAGAAATTAGTTTTGGAAAAAGAAAAGGTTTCAGGAAGAAAAAAAATGGAATCTGGACTCAGCCCAACCGACCAAGCCCATTAAGCCCAGCAAACAGCCCAGCTCCCCCTCCCCGAAGAAAAACGCTTCGCACTCGTTTCCTGACCCGTGCAGTGAATGACTGGTGGACCCTCCCCTCACTCTTTTTCCCACTGACCAGCAGACCCCACTTTTCCTATTCATCGTCCTCACCGCAACGACCTGTTCTTCCTCCCCCTCGTCACCGTTGCTGCCTCTAATTACTCGCATCAATTCGAGTAAATGGCTGAATGAATTCTCCTAGTAACCTCACACATTTAATCGCCCACGCTCCCTCCTCCTTTCCCCTCAGAACTCATTCGACCAGAGCCACCAGGCTGCTCGGAATTTCTCCGACACCACCCTTTGCTCCGACGAGGTCCGGTGCCGATTCCGACGACTCAACACCGCCCCGTGCCTCCCTGAGCACACTAGGAGACTCCCCACTCCCAGACGCTTCTTCCCGTACCACCCATACGACCGCGGGCGCCCCAGAGCAACGTCTGCAACAAGCTCTGAACGACGCCGCCGTCCGCTCCAACTCCGACGAGCCCCACAGGTAGTTTCCGGCCGCCCCTCTTCCTCTCGTTCACGCACACACCTACACCATGTCCTAGCGCGTCTAACCGTACCCTCGGTTTGCTTCCTTGCGATCTGTAGCACCCACCCCGACCACGAGCAGGACCATCTAGCGCCAGGAGCAACTCCGGCGAGTGATTCAAGACTACCCCGAGCGCCCCTTCGACGGAGACGACCACGTTGAGCACCAGCATTCCACGGCGAATCTGGTGAGCATTTTCCCCACACCTCTCGCTTCCTGTTATCGCCGTTACGCCGTAGCCAGAGCACCGCCGCGCGCCGCCGTCGTCGCGCCGCCAGTTCTTGGCCAGGCATTAACAGCCGTCCGATCCAGATCCGAGGCACGCGATTGAATGACTTATCGAAAGGGTAAGATCGATCCTGTGCCGCATGATACGCTTCAGATCCTACGGTCCACGTTGTCGATCCGGCCGAACCGGTATGATCCAACCAGAACGCGCCGCGTGGCCAGGTTTCGTTTTAAAAACAGATTTGAATCTGTTTTAGATTCCATTTTCAAACCTTTGTAACTTTTGATCCACACGTCCAAAAATTACAAATTTTATATCATTGGAATCAGTGGAACAAGCCCTAGCCAACCATGCCTTTGGTTTAGTAAATAGTATTTGTTAGTTTGCTTGTTTTTGCAGATACTTTTGTGTGCTTGTTTAGATTAGAAAAATTGTTTAAAAATGTTTTTAGGGTTAAAACCTTTGCAAAATGGTTTGTTGTAAACTCACTGACCCTAGGAACCAACCCATAGTTTGGAAAATGGATTTGGTAAAGTTTAGGATGGAAAACTTGATTTAGTCATTTCTAGCCAAATGAAAATAATGGTTTTTGTTATGAAAATGATTTTGAATGGATTTAAAAATGATTTTTGAATAAAACCCTTTTGCAAATGACTTTGCCACTTAGGAAAATGACCACTTTTGACCTTGTAAAGTTTAGAAGCCTAGTGGAGACCATCTTTGCAAATAGAACCATCTCTTGCATGCTTGCATGCATAACTTAGATCCCATTGTTTTGTGTGTGTGAAATTGTTTGATTGAATATTGGTTTGGAATGCTAGTTGATATTGTGTTTACTTGATTGATTGTAGTGAAATTAGAAAAGTGTGAGACTAGCAAGATCAAGGAGTGAACCATCATTCCCTACCAAAAAGGCAAGTGACACTATCATCTAAAGTCCTACTATTTTCATTATACTTAGTGGATTTTTGAAAACATGCATGAAAAGAATTTCTATACTTATGCTATGCTAAATCCTAATAGGATACCCTATACACTCCTTAGTGAAAATAATGTAGGTGATACATGCTTACCCATGCTATATTTTGAAAAGAGTTACATGTTGAGATTTTATGAGATTGAGAAAAGACTTATGTTTTATATAATAAAAAAAGGACTCAATGAACCACCTGGGTGGCCAAGGATACTTTGAGTTTTTGGAGAAGGTGGCAACAAAAGGAACCATGTCTATGGCAATCTCTTTGTGTTGTGCTCCAAAGGAAAACCACCCAGGAAACTTAGAGATTGAACTTGTTTCTCGTACAGTGGCTTCCGTGTACAGCCACATGCTAAATGGGCTCTGGCTTAGTCAACTACATAGTGGAAGTCCCATGCATTGGCGTCTTTAGGTTAACTAGATTTGTGTAAGGGATTAACCCTACATTTGTGCCTGGTAGACAAGCTAGCATTTTGTATTGGGAGGACTCCTATGGAAAGACTTTGTCACATTCTCGATCTGCCGGTACTCCATTTTGGTGAGTACTTATCCAGCGGCCACTGGTGGCGTCAAGACGAGATTGTGTCATGTGGGAAAAGTGTACAATTTCTGCAGAAGATAATAAAATCTAAGTACTTAGCCGTGTCCCCGGTTATGGAAATTACTGAGCAACTAAGGCCTGAAGCTATGGAAGATCTCGACACTCTAATTTCTAAAAGAAAACTTTTTAAAACTTGATGCACTTGGGGTTACCAAGGTGCTCAAGAGATTTTGACAAGGACTTGAACACTTGAGTTTTTACCAAGCAGTTCAAGGGATTTTTGAAAGGAGATTTGACAAAGGACCAAAACCATTTTTAAAAGATAGGATAAAATATTGCTTTATGCAAATGAGCCTAAAACTCTACTTAGCCAAATTTGCATGTAATGATAGGATCCACTTATATTATACTTAGTAGTGAAACTTTCCAATACAATTCAAATGTATTGACCCTTGTGGCTGTAACTTGTAATGTTGCAGGTTTGATTGATTTTAGTGAAGATTGTTTGATTAGGATTACAAAGTCTACAACCAACATCTGCCTGTGACACTTTGAAGATGAAGGACCCCATGACTATAGTTATTCCGCTGCAATGTAATGTAATAGCCAAATGAGCTATGTATGATGTAATAAAATTATGTTATTCCTGGTTATAAAGTTATGTTATGACCTTTGTTTCTTGATATTACATCTTAACTGTGGATGCTAGCTATTGATCCAGGGACTAGCATTGTAAACACAGGGGATACCACCTTATATTGTGTAAAGGTTGGGACACTCCCTCTACACTATGTGTCTCCGATGGGTCGGCATGTTGTTCCTATTGCCCGGGGTAACCACAACGTGCCCATCTTCATAACGCCTCCCATAGTCACGGTAGGGTGAATCGGCTGGCAGTAGGTGTCGGACTTGATGGCACTGGCGAGACAAGGCTTAATGTATGGCCAAGTTGATTCCAAGTCCCCAGTTGCAGTATGTCTTGGTGTAGATCAAGTGCACAGGGTTTGGCAAGGCGGCATCTCTGAATATGAAGGTAGTGATCTCCCATGCATCCTCTCCATATCCATAGGTGTACAGCCTTCTTCCCTTGAACATGGGCAGTGGCAATCCCAATGACTGCGAGAGCTGAGCTAACTTCCTTGCAAAGGGCCTTGGTGACTCCATGGTGGCATACTCAATCCTGACTTCTCCCATCTATCAAGTAAAAGAGGAAAGTGTGAGAATAGCATATGGTAAGAATTTACGAGGGTGAAAGGCATAAGATGAAAGACAGAGTTAATATAGGCTTTAATAATTCTATCGCTTCCTAATCCAATCATAGGTCACGATCCTACAGTCGACACACGGGCTCTGATACCATCCTGTAACACCGCGGTTCTGAAAAGACCGAGGTTCTATGTGACATGGCAATCCCTGGATCGGTTCATTGGCCCACAATAGAATGAGATAAATAACATAGCAAAATATCCGTGTATCATAAATAACGATGATCCAGAGTACCATTATTACAATAAAAGCTTAGCCCAAAGCTAGCTCAAATTATTCAGGTAGCAACATACATAAAGTAAATCCTCCATTCTTCAAATTGCCCATAAGTGAACAAGTGCCGAGTGGAGTACCGTGGCCTATATCGATTACTCAGAATCGGAATAACCTGCAACATGAAACGTAGCAGCCCCGAAGGGTCAATACATGGAATGTATGGCAAGTAGAGCTAGTAAAGGAGACAATAGAACTAACATCTACATGCATATTTGGCAAGTGGAGCTATGTCTGGCTTGCATTTGCAAATACATTTGTCCTACTTTCATAAACAGTTTTTGATTTTCTTTGAAAAGATCCCAATTAAGTTAACCCAACAACATTAAAAAAATTATGAAAATTAGAATGAGCGAGAAACATGTCATGGAATCAATATCAAGCAACTCAGATGTCCATAATCAGGGACACGGCTAATAGATTAGATTATACACCCTGCAGGGATTAGTACACTTTACCCATGTGACTTGGCCAGCCCAGCTCGTACCATCACTCTCATTTTGGGTGATGATAGGGAGAAGTCCAAGAAGAGACTGTTCGGGAAGTAGCACCCCAATCCCGACGCGCACCGGTCCAACCTACCAAAATTCTACATCTCTGGATACGCGGGTTCGAGTTACCACAACCTACTAAGTCCAACCAACCGCCCATTCCATTATTGGCACATGGTTGTACACGTAAGCTACACAATAAAGAAGCCAATCATTCTCTCTTGATACCTGGGTGCCTTTCCGCAATGAAACCACCAAAAATTATCAATACCATCACACCCAGGGGATTCATTGATTAAGTTGTTTTAGTTTTCACAAACCAATACTTTTAGAAACAAGTCTCAATGATGTAACCTAGCCCTCGTTCAACATAGCTTGGCTAAGCACATCTACCAACGGTGGTTCATCTACAAGGAAGGTCCTACCACATAATAGGACATAGCATAGCGATAGTATCATCCTACACATGCATCTTCAAAATACACGAGAATGCATTGAAAATAGTAGGACGATATCATGAACAAAGTAGCATCTACTTGCCTTGGTTGTAGCGGTCGGAAGAACAATCCACACACGAGCAAGCGTTGCACTCGTCACAATCCACACGATACAATTGCAACCATAAACAAACAATCCACAAGCATATGCAACAAATATGATGCATGAAGGTATGCAAGGCAAGTGAATTGGTGCTACAGCTGCACCACATAATAGAAATCAGTAGAGGTACTGATTGCATGCATGGAAAATAGTTTTAGCGCAAGGAAAACTATTACGCAAAAAGTAATACTCGAAACTAGAGCTAGAACTCAAATAATTCACTACTGGTAGTATACTGTTTGTAAAATCTTGGGAAAATTCTACCGCATAGGCATCTCTGAATAGAAACAGTACCAACTGGAATTACTCAAAAAGGAATTATAAAACTCCCCGAGTAATTAAAACACTGCAGAAAGCCACTAGACAGTTTCTGCAGAAATTTTCACTGTAAGCCTATCCTTTTAATTCACGGTGACATTCCCCTCGTTTCACTGAATGCAGGGACATATCACACGCGATTTTTGGAGCTACGGATCTTTTTCTACGAATTAATTACTCCGAAAAGGCCATTAACTCATTTGATTAAAATGTACTAAATCTTGCTGCAAAAGTCTGAACCAAAGGTACAACAAGATTCTACACAACTCACTGAATCTACACATATTTTATTTGCAATTTTTGGCCAAGCGGTTTAATTTCTACGCAATTTACAAGTTTCTACTAAAATCTGTCAACTAAAACGATTAACGAAATTAACCAGTCAACTGTGTCTGTTGACTGGTCAACACGTCTGCTGACTGGGCGTTGACTGGGCATCTGACTAGTCAACGCCTAAGTCTAACCGGTTAACGGCTGATCTGAACCTCTGATCTGGGATCTAACGGTGGCTGCAGACTTACCGGAGACAAACGACGAAACGAACTCCGGACGGTGCGGCGATCGGTTCCGGCGACGACGGTTACCTGCGCGGTAGGGGAAACGATCAGCGCACGGGTCAAGGTTGTCAACGCGGCACGCAAGACGGCACGCGAGGCGGCGTGCACGCGAGCGAGCGGCTCGGTATGCGCGCGGCGCGGCGCAGCGGCAGCGCGCGCGGGAGCAGCGCGGCGCGGCGCAGCGGGCAGCGCGCGCGCGTGTGCGTGCAGCAGCAGCTAGGGGGCGCAGGCGCGCAGCGGCGCGGCAGGGCGGCGCGCGCTGCAGCGGCAGCAGCACTGCAGGCGAGCGCGCGCGCAAGCAGCGGCGGGGTGCGGGGCTGGCGGATGGGCGGAGGCGGCAGGCGGCGCACTGCGAGGCGGGCGGCGACGGCGCTGCGGAGCGGCGGTGGCGGCGAGTGGCAGGCGGCGGGGCGGGACATGGCGCCGGAGGCGGGGAAGAGAGGAGGCGGCGGCGCAGTACCTGGGCGGCGGGGTCGGCGACAAGGCGGCGGGCAGAGCCCTGGCGGCGGCGGCGCGAGGCCGAAGGGGAGGCGGGGTCGGCGGGTGCGAGAACCGAGGAGGAGGCGGCGCTGGGCGCGATCTACGAGGCGGCGGGGTCGGTTCCCGAGATCGAGGCGGCGGGGTCCTTTTTGTGGGGCCCCCTTGCGGGTCCTACGCGGATTCGGCGCGGAGTTGGTTACGGACTCGGAAATCGGCCCGAAATTGGGACAGTTTTTCCGATGTTTCATAAAACGGCGATAACTTTTCCGTACGAGCTCCGAATCGAGCGGTTCTTGCTCCTACGGTTTTGTAAAATCGAGGGGAACAATCTAGGGTCAATGGTTGAGCGAAAACACTAGGCTACAAGGGTGGACAACGCTAGTCCTACTAAAGCCTCCCGCAGGAGCCTCGTAGCAAAATAGAATAGAGTTTCGAAAATAGCGTTTCGTCGATTCTTTTCAATCGACGGTTTTGCATGGAAAGGCATGATGCAATGATATGAATGATATGCAGAACCAAATCTAAAATCTGGGATGTGACACCTATACTCTACCAAAAAGGCAAGTGATGCTTCATACTTTTGTCCCATTACTTTCACTATGCATTAGTGATTTTTTTCTAAGTAAAAACTTGCATGGAATTTTTGCTAAGTATAAACTTTGCTATAGGAAACCTAGTAGATGAAACCTTAGTAAAATTTCCTAAGTTAAGACTCCTACTACTATCATGCTTAGCTTTGCTAATAGAAAACAAGGGTGGAAATATATTCACACTATGGAAAATTTCCAAGTCTTTGGACTTATGTTTTTCTTAATAAAACAACTAAGTCAATGAATCACCTCGGTGGAATGGGACTTGATTGGTGGTTTTTGGTTGAGTGGTTACACAAGGCCCATGTTTATGGTTGACCTTGTGTATCTCACTTGTGGATGGCCACCCAGGAACAAAGAGATTTGAGATGTCAAATGTTGAGAAGCTTCAAGTGCAGCCACTTGGCATTATGGGCTCTGCCTGGATCATATAGGTGCAAGAACTTAGCCATATGGACAGTTGGTGGTAGAGTTTGATAGGTTGGAACGCGTCCATTTTGGTCTAAGGGAAGGCCTTCTGAAAGATCTTATCTTGGTGAAACCAAGTCTTGTGGGGAATGTGCACCACCTCTGCAGAGTGTAAAATCTAAGTACTTAGCCATGTCCCTGGTAAAGGACAATTTGAGCATCAAGACATGGAAGCAATCAAGAATCTCATCATCCAAATTTCTAAGTTAAAAACTTGTGGTTGAACAAGGGTTAAAGGATCTTCAATCTTTGATTGGGAGAAATGATTTTGTCAAGCAAAAACTTAGTGTTTTCAAAAGTTAAGGAAAAATCTATTTTGAGCAATGCAAGCCTCAACTCCACTTAGCCAAATGCATATAGATGATAGACTCCACCATACTACCATAGTATCACTTGCCAATACAATTCGAATGAATTGATCCTTGTGGCTGTAACTTGTATGTTGCAGGTTTGATTGATTTAGTGAAGTGTGTTGATTAGGATTACAAAGCCTACAACCAACATGTCTGCCTGTGGCACTTTGAAGATCAAGGACCCCATGCTTATAGATATTCTGCTGCAATGTAATGTAATAGCCAAATGAGCTATGTAAGATGTAATAAAATTATGTTATTCCTGGTTATAAAGTTGTATTATGACCTTTGTTTCTTGATATTACATCTTAACTGTGGATGCTAGCTATTGATCCAGGGACTAGCATTGTAAACACAGGGGACTCTACCTTATTAAAGGTTGGGACCCTTACATTGCCAATAATAACTGGTTTCGAAGAAACCATCCATTGATAGAAATCATGACCAAGCAAGGCAAAGACAGACAAGCAACTAGAGCAGGAACTAATTTTTTGTGTTTTTGAAGTAAGCAAGCAAACAAAACTAGACTATTTTTTTTGGAAAGAGGCAAACAAAACCAGGCAAAAGAATCAAAGCAAACTAAAAACAAAGTAAAGAGAAAGGAAGTGTAGGACTCCCCTTGTGAAGACGTCTTTGGACTCCCCGGCAACGGCGCCAGAAAAGATTGACGACTGTCTACGCACAGCCTGTTGGGAAACCCAAGAGCAAGGTGTGAAGCAGCAAGCAGCAAGTTTTCCCTCAGTTGAGACCGAGGTTATCGAACCGGAAGGAGGAAGGAAATGTCACACATGTGTTGCAAGCAACGCGGAGACCTGCACAACACAAACTCAAGACTTTGCCCCAACGAACAGTGAGGTTGTCAAGCTCATTGGTTTGTTGTAACAATGATTAAATGTATGGTGTGGAAGGTAATGGTTTGTAGCTAGTAAACAAGTAACAGTGGAAGATGTATCAATGTTGGACCGGGGTCCATAGTTCACTAGAGGTTCTCTCTTTAGATAAACAACATGGCATGAAGGGTAAACAAATTACAGCAGGGCAAATGACAAGAACTGAGCAAGGCATAACAATGCAATTACTAGTCAGAAAGATCCTATGAGGTTGATTGGGCAATAAAACAAGATACATAGACTGCCATCCAACTACATCTATGACTAGAATTCCACCTTCAGGTTATCATCCGAACCCTCTCCAATATTAAGTTGCAAGCAACAGACAACTGCTTTAAGCAAAGTGTGTAAGGTAAACAGTCCACATGTTCCATGAACAAGAGACCGTTGTTTTCTCCCTAGTGGCAACAACAGATCTACAACCGAAGAGAATTTTGTCACTTCCCTTGGAACTAGAGGCATGAACCCACTATCGAGCATAAATACCCCCTCTTGGAGTCACTAGCAACTACTTGGCCAAGATAGCTACTAACAACGGAGAGCATGCAAGATCACAAACAACACAGACATTATAGAATCATAAAGACAAAACCATTAATCAAACCAACATAATAATATTAATATCCATCAGATCCCTGCAAACACAACATGCATGATTACAAATAGATTAGATCTTGATCATGAACGGAGCTCACAAGATCTATACATGAAAGCACAAAGGAGGAGATACAACCATCTAGCTACTACATGGACCCATAGTCCAAGGTGGAACTACTCACGCATCATACCGGAGAGAAGGCCTCCAGGATGATCTCCCCTCTGGCAGGATGCCGGGAAGAACTTCAGATCCCCCCGATCTAGGGACGATGGTGGTGGCGACTACAGACAGTTTCGTGGATATTTGATCGGGTACTCAGGTTTTCTGCATCGGGGTCTTCTTATAGGCGAAGGGGAGGCCGAGGAGGCGGCCAGGGGCTGTAAACCCTAGCCAGGCGCGGGGCTCGGCCCACCCGCGCCTGGGGTGGGTCTGGCCCCCCTGGCTGGCCCCATCGGCTCTCCACTGGACTTCTTGTTCCCCACGGAAAGTAATTGACTTTGTCCTTTGTCCCGTCCAATTCCGAGAATATATCTTTACTAACTTTTCTGAAACCAAAAATAGCAGAAAACAACCATCTGGCACTGTTGCAACTTGTTAATAGGTTAATACCAGAAAACATGTAAAAAGCACCTCAAAGTGTGGACAAGTAAAGCAAAGTAGATACTAAACAAGCATGGAGCATCAAAAATAATAGATACGTTTCCAACGTATCAGCGGGTCTCTGATGTCCCGCCTTAACTCTTTGATAAATATCACGTTTGGCGATGTAGCTTCTGATTTATCTCTTCATCTTATGCCACCAAAATTGCTCCTTCAAATCTTGATACATCTTCGTTCCTCCGGGGTGGATAGAATAAAGGTTATCATGGGCTTCCTTCAAAATAGATTGCTTCAACTCTGAGTATGCTGGCACACAGATATGTCCTTTGTACCACAAAACTCCTTTTTCATCTTCGGTGAATCCGGGTACCTTGCATGTACCGATCCGACGTTTGATTTCGTCGATACTAGCATTTCCTTTCTGCGCCTCCTTGATCTGACTGATGAAAGTGGGTTGAAGTTCTATGCCAGTCAAAAATCCTTCACTTACTAATCCCATTCTAAAATCTTCCATCTCCTTGTGTAAACTTGGTTGCTCCTTCAGAATTATAGAGTTCAAGCGGCATGGCAATCTGCTACCACATTGGATATACCGGGGTGATAGTGAATGTCCAGATCATAGTCCTTGATTATCTCTATCCATCTCATCTGCCTCATATTTAGCTCCTTCTGAGTGAATATATAATTCAGGCTCTTGTGTTCCGAATAAATCTCACAACAGTTTCCCATAAGGTAATGCCGCCATGTCTTCAGGGCTAGAACTACAGCTGCTAGTTCAAGGTCATGGGTAGGATAATTTTATTCATGTTGCTTTAGTTGTCGCGATAGATAAGATATAACTTTGCCTTATTGCATTAGCACACATCCGAGACCGATCTTGGATGCGTCACAATACACATCAAAAGGCTTCGTGATATCCGGCATGATCAAGATTGGGGCTGAAATCAATATCCTCTTGAGTACTTGAAAACTCGCTTCACATTTATCCGTCCATTCAAACTTCTTATCCTTCTTCAACAATTGGGTCATGGGTCTGGCGATACTCGAGAATCCTTCTACGAACTTGCGGTAATATCCCGCTAATCCGAGAAATGCACGAACTTGGGTTTGAGTGATTGGGACTTGCCAATCTTCAACATCCTTCACCTTTGTAGGGTCAACGGAAATTCCTCTGGCTGATACGATATGTCCGAGGAATCCTACTTCCTATAACCATAATTCACATTTGCTAAACTTGGCATACAACTGATGATCCCTAAGGGTTCCAAGGATGGTCCTCAGGTGTAGCTCATGTTCTTCTTTTGATTTAGAATAGATCAGAATGTCATCAATGAAAACAATGACAAACTTTTCCAGGAAGTCCATAAAAATCTTATTCATGAGGTTCATGAAATAAGCGGGGGCATTGGTTAATCCAAAAGACATGAAAGTGTACTCATACAATCCATATCTGCTGGTAAAGGCAGTCTTCAGGATATCCTCTGCGCGAATCTTGAGTTGATGATAGCCAGTTCTAAGATCAATCTTAGAAAACACTTTGGCACCAGTAAACTGGTCAAACAGGTCGTCTATCTTTGGCAATGGGTACTTGTTCTTTATAGTGACATCATTCAGCTTCCGATAATCCGTACACAAACGGTTACCTCCATCTTTCTTGTCCACAAACAAGACAGGTGATCCTCATGGCGACGCACTTGGTTGGATCAATCCTATCTCCAGCATAGCATCCAGTGATGGGTTCATACTATATGGTGTCTGGGCTATGGGTCTGGTTCCAGGGATTAGTTCAATGATAAACACGATATCCCGATCTGGGGGCATACCGGGCAAAACATCTGGAAATACGTCGGGGTATTCACAGACTACTCTGACTTGGTCAATGGCTGGTTGGGCTAGACTCTTGTTGCACTTGAATTGACGCGGCAAGGTTTCAGATACATGCTCTACTTATATTCCGGCTGTACTGGTCATGGTTATGGCTTTCTTGGCACAGTCGATTAATCCTTTATGTTTCGACATCCAATACATTCCTGGTACTACGTCCAAACCTTTAGTTCCAAGTACTATTAGATTAGCATAAAAATCTATGCCATGGATTCGGATAGGTACGGCCTTGCAAATTTATCTAGCTTTGGTGGTCGAACCAGGTATTTGAACTATCATAACATGCTTTAGTTTGGTTGGTTGAATCTTACTAGTGCATGCAAATTCTTTGGTAACAAACGAGTGCGATGCTCCAGAATCAAACAACACTCTTGCAAGTACCGAGTTAACATAAAACATACACAGCACGACATCTGGCGCTTCTTGGGCTTCTTCAGCATGCATGAGAAAGAGATGGTCGTTGCGGTTGAGCGAATTCCCTAGGCCAAACCTTCTTCTAGGCTGAACACGACGCTGTTGCTGAGATGGGGCATTTGCATTGGGGGCTGCGGCAATATTTTTGGGGCACTCATTGGAATAGTGACCCTTGGTTCCACATTCATAACAAGTCACCTGAGACTTGTCCTTTGCTGCAACAGGCACAACATTGCTTCCAGTCCTTAGGGCAGTATTGGTGTTGGTGGCGACATTTTTGTTGTTGAACTTGGGCAGGGCATGATTGAAATTGCTAGGGTTGCTGGGGTTGTTGTGATTTCCTCCGGGCCTTGGTTTTCCTCCTCCATGGTTGGGATAGGTAGGATGGTTCATCGTGGGTCTACTGGTTCTTGGGGAAAATCCTGGAGATTGGTTGGGCGATACTTTGGGTTATGGTGGGTTCCTGGTTGATGCATCATTCTACGCTTGCGGTTCTCATTGGCTTGGTTGATCTTGCCTTCCATATCAATGGCAGAATCCACTAAGGCTTCAATATCATCAAATGGGATATTGACTAACACTGTCTGCATCTCATCATGCAGACCATTTACGAATCTCTCCTTCTTATTGGGTTCAGTGTCAATGTCATCTGGTGCATACCTATCCAATGACAAAAATTTGTCACAGTACTCAACTACTGTCATCTTCCCTTGCTCCAGTTCTCTGAATTCATCTCTCATCCTCTCGATCAAACCCGGTGGCACATGGGTTCTGCTAAACTTGACTTTGAATTCATCCCAAGTCATCATCTGTCCTCCATTGATGGCACGAACGCTGTTCCACCATGGTCTTGCATCTCCGGCCAGATAGTGGGTGGCAAATAGTACCTTCTAGTTGGCTTCCACTCTAGCTACTTCTGGGTTGTTCTCCATGGTTTGCAGCCAGTCATCTGCATCTAGGGGCTCTTCAGACTTAGTGAAGATAGGTGGATTGGTGTTCTGGAAATTCTTGAGTTTGGATCCATGGTTGTCCTGATTTCCATGACCTTGGTTGTTGTTGTTGGCCATTTGAGCTATGTGCTTAAGGGTGGCTAAGTTGTCTTGACGTTCGGCTCTTTCAGCTTCGCGGTCAGAAACCAACATTTGCAATATTTGCAACATTAGGTCCGGGGATGAAGTGCTTCCTCCGCGAGGCATCTGAAGATTGAGATAGATCATGAGAAAAGAGGGAAATTTCTAAGGTTCAGGGGTTTTGTTTTTGAAAGCTTTTCAATGTTTGACTCATATTTTGCTAGCAACTTGCTATTCATTCATTCATAGCACATGATACAAACACACACCACAACAAGGAAAAACAGATGGTTTTAAGAACCATTCTAGGAAACTACGATACAGTGGGACCGGATACAACTCACTAACGCTAGTGCTCAAGTGCTACTACTCATCGGAGTCGGTGTCCTCATCATCCTCATCATCATCATAAATGAAGGAGAAGTCATCCGCATCGGTGAAGAATTCCATGGCCTGATCCTCTAGAAAGTCATCATCATCGCTAAGGTAGGAGTAGGGGTATCCAGAAAGGTCTTCCCCTGCATTCTCCCTCTCCTCAAGCTGCATGTCCCTCTCATAAACGGTCTCCTCCAAGTCGGTGATCCTGTGGCGAAGACGGGCAATGATGCACTCCTTCTTGTCAAGCTGACGACAACGAGATTAGCGATCCTTCACTAGCATGGAAATGGTGTGATCCTTCTGGGCAGCGATGGCGTAGTTGTGGTTGGCGTAGGAGCTAGCATTGTCTAACTCCTTCTGCCTGTCATACATCATGAATCTGAGGTGGTCCACTTGGTTCTTCAGCTAAGAGTGATATGGTGCCTCTAGTGGTTGTCCCATAACATCATGCCTTGGGAAGAACTCAAAGCGGGTACCCTTGATCTGATTTATACTCTACGCACACAGACGGGCAAGAGCTTCCTGCATGGCCCGGGCAAGTACATCTAACCAGTTGTTCTCTCTGATGGTGAACTGAATTCCCTCTGAGGTGGGGGCTTCAATCTTTCCTCGGAGACATGCAACAATCAGCCATTGCAGTTCCTCTCCTTCCTGATCGTTAAGCTGAGCTCCGAAGAACTCATGGTGTGGATGCTCCAGAAGTTCCGAGAGTTGGTCCAAATCACGCTCAAAGATGAGGTCCCATCCATTCCCCAACTGATAGAACTTGCTATACTTCACGTCCATCTATAAGAATATTGGATGAGAAGTTAGTAGAGTGATCAAGTGTGTCAAATTTTATGTAAGTTTGCAAGAATCTTTTGAGGAACATGATTTTTCATGAAAGAGTCTAAGTGATAAGAATGAGAATAAGTTTTCAAAAATACTCACTTCCTTGGTTTTGAAACTAAGTTTTTGATTCAACGTCCATACTAAACTAGGGTCTCCTATGGTCAGGATGTGCTCTGATACCAACTTGTCAACACCTGGATTTTTAATCCTAGATGCCTGTTATGCCATACATCAGAATCTCAGGATTACCATTTTTGCGAGACATAACAGATTGGATATCACAGTACATCATCCATTACAAACCATACATAAGGTCTTACAACAATTAAAGGATCACATGATCCAGTCTTAATACAATTATAGGAGCGGAATAACGTAATAATAATGGTAGCATAGGCGAGGCTCCATCTTCATGGTCACAGGCAATGCTGACGATGGGAGATGATCCTAGTTGTCGTAACCTTCCTTCGGACCATCCTCCTAATAGTCTTCTTCATAGTCTGGCCACGGGAATAGCCAGGGACAAAGCCATGAGTACTGTTTAAGTACTCACAAACTAGTACTAACAAGTGAAGTGGTTTTGAGTAGGGATACTAAGCTCTAGGTTGTTTTGAAAAAGCCAGATTTATCTCTACTTAGTTCAGAAGCAAAGAAAGCTCTTTGAAAGTTTTATAACAACTAAGTGGGAACTTCAATTTCATATCACAACCCTATTGTGGTCAAGTAAAGTCATGAATCATTTCACAAGTCATTTTGAAAACATCTGACGACAGAACAGTATGGCCACTCCAACTGTTCATAACCACGGATGCAGCTATTCGAATAGCTTGACACTCTATAGAGGTGGTACACTTTCACCACAACATTCGATACATCCATCAGGAACAATCCTAAATTCACCATACTCAGTATGTGGATAATTAATCCTAACCTTTCAATTACACGCCCTAGTATAGACACTAGCCCTATGAGTTTGGACTCCCAACCATGACCAACTGTCATCTTGGGAACTGCACAGGTGGACAATATTCACAAGGTAGCCTCAGCTCAAACCTTGGCTGCAAAGGAATCCATACTAAGGTATATAAATTTCTAGTCAAGCCCTACCCAAATTTCGGGTATTGTGGTTTTACGGTAAAATTGGAATGGTATCGCATCCAGACAACCATCATTTTTATAAAGGGCTAAGGCTCATGCCTCAACATTTTCATCAAAATCATCTGGTGTTCAAGAATGTCAAAACATTTCAGTAGAATGACTCATCATTCTAAGGTTTTCATAACTATTTTCATCAAGTATTATCATCTAAAGTGATCAAGTTTTATGCTTAGCACTAGCATCTACAAGTGGGGGTAAACTCTAATGAGGGGTGATAATCAAGGGTGAAATGATCTAAGTTCAATCTCATGCCTCAGGATGACATCAAGATTTATCTAACTTAGGCCAAGTTTTATGCTCTTTATGCTACCTTTAAATATCTTTCTAAGATCTAAAACTCACTAAGTAAACTCCAAACGAAAGCTTTGATAAAGAATTAAAATAACTAAGCTTGCAAATAAAACTAGGAGTGGGTATAATTAAATTTATCTAACCAAGAATGCTTAATGCATTGCATAGGTTATCTAACTTTCACAGTGGCAAGTGTTAGCTTGCATAGGTAATATGAAAGTGGTAGCTTGCAAATATTAGCTTTCCTTGTGCAGAGCATTGGTTGAAGTTGTCCCCGGCTTCTTCCTCGTAGTATTCTCCTTCCTCCTCGTATCCTTGGTTGGTACTAGCGTCTATAAATAAATACGAGGTACACAATCACCAAACAATACTTAAGTAATTTTATTTATCACCCCAAGGTTGACACATGGGATCACCACATATTTCAGTACTTGGGAATGTGATTTTAAAGTGGTGTCACAATTTAATAAGGTTTAACCTTTTTATTTTAATTAAATAAAGTGACTAGAAATGCCTATGGGGCATTCTTTTATTGCTTGTTCAATATTTCTGCAAGTAAACCTAGATATTTTTATATATTCAGAAAGGTCTTGTTAAATGTGATTTTTGAGAGTTAGAATCAACTCAAAAGCTTTTGTGGTTGAATTTTGAAAAATGTTTGAATGCAAAAAGGCTACTGCCTTGTTAGTTTTACTATAGGTGATCTACAAATATAAATAGTTTGAATCCAACGGGCTTGGATTAAGAATTCCAGTACCTTTCTTGCAAAATTTATTTTATGAAATTTGGTTTAGTGAATCGACCTGGGTTGATTTTTGAAACTAAGTTTGAAACTAAATGGAAAAACCTAAATTTAAACTAATGGGTTATGCGGGAGTGTAACTGGGCCGGTCCACTGCGCATAGCGCGCACGAGTGCGTTTAAGTGTATGTCCCCACCTGTCAGGGAGATAGGGGGTGCGAAGCGGTATGGGGCAATCTAAACCACACGATCAACTTATAATCGAACGACTGTGACTTATCGTCTCCGTCGAGCAACGCGGGCGAGACAAAACCCTAGAGCGGCTAGTGGGGGTCTACGGGGGCTCACTGGGGCTCAGGCGAGGGTCAACGATGGGGGAGAACGACAAAGTCGACGACGGAGAACCTCCTAGTACCGGTGGATCTTCTGGGGCGGATCCAATCGTTGGCTCCTCTTCTCCTCGTCCGCGGCAGACTCCGGCAAAATTCCAGTGACCTGCTCCTCGCCTTGCTCCGGGGATGAGGTGGGGTCGTTCTGAGAGAGAGGGGAGTGTGTTGGTGTGAAGAAATCGAATGGTGGTGGTCTCTATTTATAGTGCCAAGAGGGGACCGAAGGGCGCGGGTGAAGCTCGCCGTGGTCGTCCTCACAGTGGGCTAATGGCATTGGCGACAGTAGGGGGCGGTGCTGTGCTCCCTGGCGAATCTCAACGGCATGGTCGCGAGGTGTGGGGCGGTGCGAGATTGTCGGAATGCTGCGGTGCTCTGGGCGGGTCCGACGGACATTTTAATGGCGCACAGGCTTTCCTGGTCGCACGGTGACTAACGGGCATGTCCTGGCGGTTCCTGGGGCGGTGGTGATCATGCACCCAAGCGGAAAGGGCGGCACACAGTTTGTGGTCGCGTGTCGAGTGTGGCGCTCTGGCGCGCTCTCGACATGGCACAAAGGCATAGGGCACGGCGGTTCTAGAGTGGTCACAGTGGGCTAATGGCATGGGCGCTGGATAGGGGGTGGCGGTGGATGGTGGTCAATGTCCCAGACAAGGTTGGCGAGGCTAGGGCTTCTCCTATCTTGCTGTCGACACTGGGGTGGCAAGGTGAGTCTCGGCATGCCCACCATTGATGGCAATGGAAAGCTCACAGTGAGCTAAAACTTGATAAATCAGCTAGATGATCTACTAAGAGCATGCTTTGAGCTAGAGAGGGAACAAGGTTGGCCAAAAACACTGCTCACTATAGTTTTTGATGTTTTTTTATTTCTATTTGCAAGGTGTTTGAGGAAATGGCCGAAAGAGATTTGAATTTGAATTTTTGAATGAAAATTGGTGGGTGTACTAGTCACATACTAGGTAGTCTCTAGTTAGTTGGAAAGGTCAAGGTGCCCTGGTTTGGTTGAGTTTTGAGAAATGGTGATCTTCACACATGTTAAAGATTCAATTTTTATTTATCATTTTAATCAAGTTGCCAAATGTTTCTGTAAGTTCTAAAGGTGGGCCTTGATTCACTTTTACTTGGTCTAGCAAGGGGTGAAAAGATTTGGGATTGTTTCTCTTTGAAATCTTGGACTAGTTCAAAGTGGCCTAGTGAGCAAGATTGGCAAAAATGACCATTAGCTCATTTTGTTTGTTTTTGAAATTCCCTTGATTTGTTTCTGCTTGGATTTGATTTATATGATGTTGTTTTCATCTTTAAACCATTACTTGCTAATCACATCAATCACACAAGTCTATTCATGCATTCATACAATCATCACATACACACAGCCAGTCATATGATTTAATTAACAAAAGTTTTTGTTAACCCCAATTTGGTGATTGGAAATTGATAATCATGATAAATATTTTTGGGATGTTATAGAGACCGTCCATGAGAGGGACATGCAGCTCGAGGAAAGGGAGAATGCAGGGGAGGATATCCGTGGAGACCCCTACTCTTACCTTAGTGATGATGATGACTTTCTAGAGGACCAAGCCATGGACTTAGGATGACTTCGCCTTCATTGATGATGATGAATATGATGAGGACACCAATTCCAAGGAGTAGTAGCACTTGAGCATTAGCATTAGTGAGTTGTATCTGGTCCCACTGTATCGTAGTTTCACATAATGGTTCCTAAAACCATCTGTTTTCCCTTGTTGTGGTGTGCGATTGTATCGTGTGCTATGAATGAATGAATGCAAAGCAAGTTGCTAGAAAAATCTGATCAAACTTTGAAAACTTTTCAAAAACAAAACCCCGAACCGTAGAAATTTCCCTCTTTTCTCATGATCTATCTCAATCTTCAGATGCCTCGCGGAGGAAGCACTTCATCCCCAGACCCGATGTTGCAAATCTTGCAAATGTTGGTTACTGACCGCGAAGCTGAAATAGCCGAACGTCAAGCCAACTTAGCCACCCGTCAACACATAGCTCAGATGGCCAACAACAACAACCAAGGCCATGGAAACCAGGACAACCATGGATCAAAGCTTAAGAACTGTCAGAACACCAATCCACCTATCTTCACTAAGTCTGAAGATCCCCTAGATGCCGATGATTGGTTGCAAACCATGGAGAACAACTTCGAAGTCGCAGGATTGTAACATCCCTAAAATCATGTTTTCAAAGTTTTGCATATCATCCATGCATTCATGATCATTTTAGGGTCATTTTCAAAGTTATTACAAAAACTGAAGCATTTGAATGCTTATTATTTTATGTAAGCAAAGCATTGAACCAATGCTACTCTCTAATGAGAGATTATTTGTTTTAAACCAACGATGTTTGTTTGATAATTTCCAAAGCTTGGACAAAAAATTCAAAACAAAATATGACTTAAAAACCATTTTTATATCTTTATTAAATCTTGAGTAAAGGCACTATTTTATTTTAAAACTCCGAAGGACTAAAGCAAGTTTAGTGAAACAGCATTGTTTTATACCTAAATATGTGCAAGTTTCACTCTACAAAAATACAGAACAAATTTGAATTCAACTTGGTTTAAAACTTATTTGAATTTGATTCCTAGAAATTCAAACAGAAAAAAAGGAAAAAGAATAGAAAAAGGGTCGGCGCCACTCTTTCAGCCCAACAGCAGATGCAGCCCACTAAGCCCACCCGGGGCCATTTCCCTCTGCCCTTCTCTCACCCGCGCCGAACCAACCCAACCAGTCGCTGACTAGTGGCCCCATCGCCTCGTCGTCAAAGTCCTCCCCAGAAACCGCGCGATGAACACGTCGTCGCTGCCGTTACCTCGCGCAATCAAGCCGAATCAATTCCTTTGATTTCGCCAGTAATTCGCCCAGCCTTCACCTGCTACTTAAACCCCACCCCGCCGCGATCATTTCCCCTCACTTTCCCCGCTCACTCCGCCACCAGGCTGCACGCATTCAAGCTCAAACCGCCGCTGCCCGACGAACTCCGGCGTGCGATTCCGGTAAGCGTCGACCACCCCCTGTCTCTGATTCAAACGAGTGTGATCAGTATATCCTTGTGCATCTTCTCATGCCTTTCTTTTGCTCTGAATCTCCCTAGGCCATCGCAATCGTCCACCTCTGGAAGCGACTGAAGCTCAACTCGACTCCGACGACCAATTCCGGTGAGCCCCGCGTTCCCCTCTATTTCTGAATCACACGGTCGTGTTCGCCAGTGTCTAGCGCACCTGCTAACACCTTCTGTTTGGATCCTTGTGCCCCAGAACGTCGTCTTCGACTCTGACAGTGAGCACCCGACGCCGCCAGCAACCAGCTGCGCCGCCGATTTTAGGTTAGAGCATTTTGATCCACTGGATCAAGATCCAGTGGTGTAGATTAGATGCAGGCCAAAGAGGTACGGGCAGATCAGAGCCGCAGGATTTAAGTTAGATCTAACGGTGCGCGAGCGTGATCCGGTGCGAAGCGGTATCATCCAATCAGACGCTGCCGCGTGGCCTATTCTTTGTTTTAAAAATCTGAATTAGATCTATTAGTGATTCAAACTTGCAAAATTCATAACTTTTGATCCACACGTTCAAATTTTGCAAATTTTATATCATTGGAATCAGGAGAAAGAATTCTATACATTTATGCAATGTGTTTAATGTTTTGCTTCTGTAAAATTGGTTATATTTACAGAGACATTTGTAGACTTATTTTGAGTATAGAAATTATTTGAAAAATGATTTAAAGATCAAATAAAGTTTATTTAGTGTGTCTTGATCTTGTTTATGATTCAGTACTGTATACTTGTCTTGTGTGACTTAGAAAAATAATCACACACATTTGCATGCATCCATATATTTTTGTTTATATATTTTGATATGTGAATGTGGTGCTATTATTTCATGTGTAGATTTTGGTGCTAATAGTGATTGTGGTTGTGAAGATTGTTGTTTCTACTCTCCCAACTACCAAGGAAAGTGGTGCTTCATGTTTTTACCCCAATATTTTTACCTATGCATTAGAAATATTTAGTATAGGACTAGCATGATTATTTTGCTAAGTATCTATATGCTATGCTTGGGAAATCCTAGTAGTTGTAGTAATGTTAGAATTTCCTCTAAGTTAAGATACTTGCTATTGCCATGCTTATCCTATCTAGTAGCAACCAAGGGTGGATTATATATTCATGCTATGAGAAATATTTCTAAGTCTTTGACTTATGTTTTGCTTAATAAAACAACTAAGTGAATGAAACACCTGGGTGGAATGGAAAGAATGGTTTGTGTTGAGTGGTTACACAAGGCCCATTTCTATGGTTTACCTTGTGTATCTCACTTGCGGAAAGCCACCCAGGAACAAAGGTATTTGAGATGCCAAATGTTAAGAAGCTTCTAGTGCAGCCACATGGCATTATGGGCTCTGCCTGGACCATATAGGTTGCAATAACTTAGCCAAATGGACAGTTGGTGGTAGGGTAATGATAGGTTTGGAGCGCGTCCATTTTGGTCTAAGGGAAGGCTTCTGAATGGTCTTGCCTTGGTGAAAATCAAGTCTTGTGGGGGAAAGTGCACAACCTCTGCAGATGGAAGAATCTAAGTACTTAGCCATGTCCCTGGTATTGGAGAATATGAGCATCAAGACATGGAAGCTATCAAGAATCTCCTCATCCCAATTTTCTAAGTTAAACTTTGTGGTTGAACAAGGGTGAAGGTTCACCAGTTTCTATTGGTGGTTCCTTGGGAAAGTTTTGACAAAGAAGAACTTAGTATTTTCAACTAATAGGTAAAACCTATTTTGAGCAAAGCAAGCCTAAGATACACTTAGCCAAATTCATGTAGTAACTAGATGCTAATATTTTACTAAGGTATCACTTGCCAATACTATTCCAATGTATTGACCCACTATGGCTGTAACTTGTGATGTTGCAGGTTACTCTGATGATGATTAGGGGTTATGAGTCTACACTCAACATGCTTGCCTGTGGCACATGAAGATGAAGACTTTATTTTTATTGTTATGAATGAACTCTTGTATTAGGCCTATGGCCATGGAGTTGTAAAAGACTATGTTATCTCTGGAATGACGATGTAATAATGACCTTTGTTTCTATGTACTTCATCTTAGACTGTGGATGCTAGCAATTGATCCAGGGACTAGCATTGCAATCACTGGGATCCTTACCTTTATAAGGGAGGGATCTTACAGATGGTATCAGAGCACTGTGTTGCCTGTAGGATTATAACCCTAGGATTGGATTAGAAACCACTAAGAAAAATTTCAACACTTTGAAAATTTTCTACACTTGTCTTTTCTTCTCGTAAACTTTTCTAATCTTCTTTCTCATCTCTATTTGTAGATGAACTCCATCAACAAAGCCGTAAGGAAAGGACCACTCATGACCATGACTTTGGAGTGTGAGACTGAATTTCCAAAAGCCCTCAAGAACCTTATGGTTACCATGGGGATACATGGTGCAGCTGTGTACAAAGGTTTCCCTGTGATGGATGAAGGAGAGGAGTATTGGTGGGTGCAACTTCACTTGTACAAAAACAAGGAAGACAACCACAAGGAATCAGGATTCTGCATGGTCACCAACTCAGTGATGCACACCACATTCTGTGACTCTGCAAGGGATGCAGCTTGGAAGGCCATCAAAGAGCTTGGTGATAGACTCAAGTGCAGAATGCTTAACACCCAAAATGACCTTACGAAAGAAAAGAAGCATATCCAAGAGTTGGAGGCTACCAACCAACAACTAAGGGAAGACATCATAGACTTGATTTGGGAATCTTGTGAACAAGATAGACAGATGGCTACTAAGGATGCTTTGATAGCCATTTTGTCTAGTGAGTGAGATTTGTAATGTACTTCGTTAGTTGGACCACCACACTTATCGTTTTTATTTCCCAAAAATGTTGTCTAAGTTATGTTGAACCTTGGATGCTTGTAATGGATTTATGTATGCCATGACTTGTGTGTTTGATTTTCAATGATATGCCTGTGATTTTCTCTTTTGATGTTGATTCTAACTTTTCTCTATCTTATAAAATAGATGCCCAATGTTACTATCAGCATGGCTGAAGAGTTAAAGGGAACTCGTTTTGGCACTCATCTTATTGATCTCACTAGTGTGCTCAATCTTCCACTCCCTAGCATCATGATGCTTCCCCTCACAAAGTTTGAGAGGAAGGACCTTTGGGGCTTCAATGTTACTCAGCCAGGACGTCAGACTGAGCCAGCCACGGAGGCTATCACCTTCAAGCTTATGCATGACGACAGGGAGAGAGGCCTAGAGGTAGTCATGCAGGATTTACTTGGGCGTCTGTTAGGGAGGCACTCTTGGGAGCTTAGAGGTATTCACTTTCACGCCTTCGGAAGACGCGACGAGGATGGTGAGGCTATTGAGTTCGAGGATGCTGCTAGAGAGACGACAGAGACGATTCATCTGTACCTTCAGGACCTAGAGATTCTACTTAGGAACCTAGATACTGATAGGACCAACGTCATGCTTAGCAATGACGAGATCCAGGTGCAGCTTCGTGAGAAGGACAAGCTCTTCGCGGAGCAAGACGAGATAGTCAAAGAAATGGAGACTAAGTTTGAGAGCCAGGAAGGGAAGTTCAAGAGCCAAGAGAAAAGAGTCCAAGATAGGAACAAGAGGATTCGAGAGATGAATGCAGAACTAGAGGCCAAGGACTTCGAGCTTGAGCATCAGCAGGTTGTGATTGAGAGACTTCGTTCACAGAAGAGGGCTCTCAAAGCCAAGGTAGAGGCCTTGACTACCAATGTCGAGGAATACAAGACCGCTATGGACAATGCAGGTCTTACACTTGTTGATGAGGAGGTTGATGCAGAGGAGTAGTGATGACTACTCATTTATTTATCATTTACCATGCTTATGATTATTGAGTCACAATGACCATCCAACATGTGGATGGCTTGCTATTGGTGTGTTTTGCTTTTCAAACTTGTTATTTATGTCGTTGAACTTTATGTTATTTTGATGCTTGTTTGGTGATTGTCTATGTGATGTATTGTGCACGTTAAGCATCTATGGGTATCTCATTCTTATCCTTATTGAAAACCACAGATGCCTCCTCGACGTGCCAACCCCAACTCGAACAACAATAATGTCACACCCGAGATGCAGCAGCTGATGACAGCACAGACGCAGCTGATGCAGATGATGACCACTTTCATGCAGAATCAGAATAACAACAACAATAACAACAAGAACAATCAGAACAATCCACCAGGATTTGACATGCTCACCAGATTCCTAAGGCTGAGGCCTGCAAAGTTCTCAGGAACTACTGATCCTATGGTGCCCAATGATTGGCTATGTTCAGTGAACAAGGATTTGATAACTGTCGGCTGCACCGACGAGGAGAAAGTCAGCTTTGCAGCACATATGTTGGAAGGACCAGCAGCTACTTGGTGGGATAACTTTCAGATCACCACTCCCATTGAGAATGTGACATGGGCTATCTTTGAAGATGGTTTCCATACAGCTCACATCTCATCTGGAGTGATGAGTTTGAAGAAGAAGGAGTTCCATAACCTGAAGCAGCGCCACCGCAGCGTGGTTGAATATATTGAGGAGTTCAACAATCTGGCGCATTATGCACCGGATGAAGTTGATACCGATGCCAAGAGGAAGGAGAAGTTCCTCGAAGGAATGAACGATGAACTGGATCTGCAGTTATCTGTGGCCTATGTCCCCACCTACCAGTCTCTTTGTGACAAGGCTACCATCTTGGAGAACAAGATGAAACAGGTGGAAAGCAGAAAGAGGAAGCACAGCTCTGACAAGCACAGCTCGGGATCGTCTCACAAGCGTTCCCATTATGATGATAGTGGGAGTTCTGGATCCCACAAGCATGGAAAGTACAACAGCCACCACAACCACAACCGTCATCATGACAACAAGCATCACCGTAGTCATGACAATGACAAGTACAGGAACCACAAGGGTGGATACAAGAGCCACCACAATGGAAGTGGAAATGGTAGTGGAAGCCAGCCTGTCAAGAAGGATCTCAGTCAGGCTGAATGCTTCAAGTGTAAGAATATGGGGCACTATGCAAATGAATGCCCAGAAAAGAAAGTTGAAGGACCCAACAAGCCCAACCCTTTCCAGAAGGGACAAGTGAACCACATTAATATGGAAGAGATTTATGAGAAGTCTGATGCTGTGGCTGGTAAGTTCAAACTCAATGCTATTCCAGCACTTGTTCTTTTTGATACTGGTGCATCACATTCATTCATATCAAAAGAATTTGTTGATAGAAATGGGTTTCCAACTGAAAACATTGGGTGTCCAATAAAAGTAAGTTCTCCCGGTGGAGATATGATAGTAAGTCTTGGATGCCGTGATCTAGTGATAGAGTTTGGAAAGCATAAGTTTCCATTGAGTCTGATAATCCTAGATTCCCAAGGACTGGATGTAATTTTGGGAATGGACTGGATGACCAAGTATGAAGGAGTACTAGATTGTGCCAATCGTACTGTCGCACTCATAACCCCGGAAAAGAAACGGATAAGATTCAAGTCTAACTTTGAATCAAAAGGAAGTAAGCTAAATTCTCTTAAGGGGGTTAGCATAGATAGTGTGCCCATTGTGAGTGAATATCCGGATGTGTTTCCAGAAGAATTGTCGGGAATGCCACCATATAGAGATGTGGAATTTCTGATTGACTTGCTGCCAGGATCAGGACCAATAGCAAAGAGACCTTACAAGATGTCAGTTGATGAGTTGAAAGAACTCAAGAAACAACTTGGAGAACAGTTGCAGAAAGGATTTATTCAACCAAGTTCTTCATCTTAGGGAGCACCAGTCTTGTTTGTGGAAAAGAAAGATAGAAGTCAAAGGTTATGCATAGATTATCGTTCACTCAATGAGGTGACTATCAAGAACAAATATCCTTTGCCTAGAATCAATGACTTGTTTGATTAGCTAGAAGGAGCCTGTGTGTTCTCAAAGATTGATCTCCGGTCAGGTTATTTCCAACTTAAGATAAGAGAACAAGACATACCTAAGACAGCTTTCACCACTAGGTATGGATTGTATGAGTACACCGTGATGCCATTCGGTTTGACCAATGCACCAGCTTACTTCATGAATATGATGAACAAAGTGTTCATGGAGTTCCTTGACAAGTTTGTTGTCATTTTCATCGATGACATTTTGATTTACTCCAAGAGCAAAGAAGATCATGAAGGACATTTGCGTTTGATACTTGAGAAGCTTAGAGAGCATAAGTTGTATGCAAAATTCAGCAAGTGTGAATTCTGGTTGAATGAAGTTGGATTTCTTGGACACGTTGTGTCAGGAGATGGTGTAGCAGTTGATCCCGCAAAAGTGTCAGCTGTAACTGAATGGGAATCTCCTAAGTCAGTAAAGGAAGTTCGTAGTTTCCTTGGCTTGGTAGGATACTACAGAAGATTCATTGAGAATTTTTCCAAAGTAGCTAAGCCAATGACGGAGCTGCTAAAGAAAGACAAGAAGTTTGCTTGGTCTAAAGGATGTGAACTCAGTTTCCAAGAATTGAAGAAGAGACTAGTGACAGCACCAGTCTTATGTTTGCCAGATTTGGACAAAGATTTCCAAGTGTATTATGATGCATCTCATCATGGATTAGGTGCAATTTTAATGCAAGAAGGGAAAGTTGTGTCTTATGCCTCGAGACAACTCAAAACTCATGAAATAAATTACCCTACTTATGATTTAGAGTTAGCCTCTGTTGTCCATGCACTCAAAACATGGATACATTATCTTTTGGGAAAACGATGTGAAGTGTTCACAGATCACAAAAGTTTGAAGTATATCTTCACTTAGAAAGAAATCAACATGAGACAAAGAAGATGGTTAGAACTCATCAAGGACTATGACTTGAGTTTGCAATACCACCCCGATAAAGCAAATGTTGTAGGGGATGCACTAAGCCGTAAGGTATTTGTGAATGACCTTACTAAGGGAGAGTTGCCAGATGATCCGTGTGCCCAATTTAGAGACCTTAGATTGGAGATTGTGCCTGAGGGACATCTCATGTCATTGGATGTTCAACCCACATTGTTGCACAAGATCAAGGAAGCCCAAAAGACGGACAAGGAAATCGAAGAGATTAAGAAAAAGATTGGCAAAGGAAAAGCAAAGTATTCCATGAAGACGAACAGGATACTTTATGGTATGGTAAACGTATCTGCGTTCCGCAAGATCCGGAGCTTCGGAAACTGATTCTACAGGAAGCAGACAACTCACCATATTCCATTCATCCGGGTAACACCAAAATGTACATGGATATGAAGGAAAGATTTTGGTGGAATAATCTCAAGAAGGACATTGTCGAACATATTGCTTTGTGTGATGTATGTAGTAGAGTGAAAGTGGAACATCAGAAACCAGCAGGATTGTTACAACCACTACCTATTCCTGATTGGAAGTGGGACAAGATTGGCATGGATTTCATCACCGGATCGCTAAGGACCAGGTCTAGATATGATTCTATTTGGGTAGTAGTGGATCGCCTCACTAAAGTGGCTCATTTCATACCCGTGAAGACAACCTTTACAAGTGCTAAGTTAGCCAAGATCTATATGAATAGGATTGTATGTCTGCATGGAGTACCCAAGAGTATTGTGTCTGATAGGGGAACTCAATTCACTTCTCATTTTTGGAAGCAACTACATGAATCATTGGGAACGAGATTGGAATTCAGCACTGCTTTTCATCCTCAGATAGATGGACAGACAGAAAGGACCAACCAGATTCTAGAAGATATGTTGAGGGCATGTGCCCTAGACTATGGAGCTAGTTGGGATGAAAGTCTACCTTACGCAGAATTCTCGTATAATAATAGCTATCAAGACAGTATTGAGATGGCACCGTTTGAGTTTCTCTATGGGAGAAAGTGTACTACCCCATTGCTATGGAATGGTGTGGGAGAAAGAAATTTGTTCGGACCAGAACTGATCAAAGAGGATGAAGAGAAAGGCAAGCTAGTAAACGACAGATTGAAGATAGCACAGTCCCGACAAAAGAGCTACACAGATCCTAAACGTAGAGAAGTCACCTATGAAGTGGGTGATAGATCTTATCTTAGAGTGTCACCACTTCGTGGAGTGAAGATATTTGGAGTCAAAGGAAAATTGGCCCCAAGATATGTTGGACCATTCAAGATTCTGAGTCGTAAAGGAGAAGTAGCTTATGAAATCGAATTGCCAGAATCATTGTCTGCAGTTCACAATGTGTTTCATTTGAGTCAGTTAAAGAAATGCCATCCAGAGATGGAAGAGACTTCTTTGAAGGTTACCATACCTTTGGAGGAGGTCCAATTGGAAAGTGATCTCACTTATGAGGAAAAACCCATCAAGATTCTTGAGACTGCAGAAAGAGTTACTCGGACTAAGACTATCAAATTCTGCAAAGTTCAATGGAACCATCATTCCGAAGAAGAAGCCACATGGGAAAGAGAAGATGACCTTCGGAAAGACCACCCTCACCTATTTGCTAGCCAATCCGAATCTCGAGGGCGAGATTCACCTTAAGGGGGTTAGATTTGTAACATCCCTAAAATCATGTTTTCAAAGTTTTGCATATCATCCATGCATTCATGATCATTTTAGGGTCATTTTCAAAGTTATTACAAAAACAGAAGCATTTGAATGCTTATTATTTTATGTAAGCAAAGCATTGAACCAATGCTACTCTCTAATGAGATATTATATGTTTTAAACCAATGATGTTTGTTTGATAATTTCCAAAGCTTGGACAAAAAATTCAAAACAAAATATGACTTAAAAACCATTTTTATATCTTTATTAAATCTTGAGTAAAGGCACTGTTTTATTTTAAAACTCCAAAGGAACAAAGCAAGTTTAGTGAAACAGCATGGTTTTATACCTAAATATGGGCATGTTTCACTCTACAAAAATCCAGAACAAATTTGAATTCAACTTGGTTTAAAACTTATTTGAATTTAATTCCTGCAAATTCAAACAGAAAAAGAAAAAGGAAAAAGAATAGAAAAAGAGTCGGCGCCACTCTGTCAGCCCAACAGCAGATGCAGCCCATTAAGCCCACCCGGGGCCATTTCCCTCTGCCCTTCTCTCACCCGCGCCAAACCAACCCAACCAGTCGCTGACTAGTGGCCCCATCGCCACGTCGTCATCGTCCTCCCCACAAACCGCGCGATGAACACGTCGTCGCCGCCGTTACCTCGCGCAATCAAGCCGAATCAATTCCTTTGATTTCGCCAGTAATTCGCCCAGACTTCACCTGCTACTTAAACCCCACCCCGCCGCGATCATTTCCCCTCACATTCCCCACTCACTCCGCCACCAGGCTGCGCGCATTCAAGATCAAACCGTCGCTGCCCGACGAACTCCGGCGTGCGATTCCGGTAAGCATCGACCGCCCCCTTGTCTCTGATTGAAACAACCGTGATCGGTATATCCTTGCGCATCTTCTCATGCCTTTATTTTGCTCTGAATCGCCCTAGGCCGTTGCCATTGTCCACCTCTGGAAGCGACTGAAGCTCAACTCGACTCTGGCGACTAATTCCGGTGCGTCCCGCGTTCCCAACTGTTTCTGAATCACACGGTCGTGTTCGCTAGTGTCTAGCACACCTGCTAACACCGTCTGTTTGGATCCTTGCACCCCAGAACGTCGTCTTCGACTCTGACAGTGAGCACCCGACGCCTCCAGCAACCAGCTGCGCCGCCGGTTTTAGGTTAGAGCATTTTGATCCACTGGATCTTGATCTAGTGGTGTAGATTAGATGCAGGACGAAGAGGTACGGGCAGATCAGAGCCGCAGGATTTATGTTAGATCTAACAGTGCACAAGCGTGATCCGGTGCAAAGCAGTATCATCCAATCAGACGCTGCCATGTGGCATGTTCTTTGTTTTAAAAATCTGAATTAGATCTATTAGTGATTCAAACTTGCAAAATTCATAACTTTTGATCCACACGTTCAAATTTTGCAAATTTTATATCAATGGAATCAGGAGAAAGAATTCTATCCATTTATTTAATGTGTTTAATGTTTTGCTTCTGTAAAATTTATTATGTTTATAGAGACATTTATAGACTTATTTTGAGTATAGAAATTATTTGAAAAATGATTTAAAGATCAAATAAAGTTTATTAATTGTGTCTTGATGTTGTTTATGATTTAGTACTGCATACTTGTCTTGTGTGACTTATAAAAATCATCACATACATTTGCATGCATCCATATATTTTTGTTTGTATATTTTGATATGTGAATGTGGTGCTATTATTTCATGTGTAGATTTTGGTGCTAATAGTGATTGTGGTTGTGAAGATTGTTGTTGCTACTCTCCCAACTACCAAGGAAAGTGGTGCTTCATGTTTTTACCCCAATATTTTTATCTATGCATTAGAAATATTTTGTATAGGACTAGCATGATTATTTTGCTAAGTATCTATATGCTATGCTTGGGAAATCCTAGTCGTTGTAGTAATGTTAGAATTTCCTCTAAGTTAAGATACTTGATATTGCCATGCTTAGCCTATCTAGTAGCAACCAAGGGTGGATTATATATTCATTCTATGAGAAATATTTCTAAGTCTTTGACTTATGTTTTGCTTAATAAAACAACTAAGTGAATGAAACACCTGGGTGGAATGGAAAGAATGGTTTGTGTTGAGTGGTTACACAAGGCCCATTTCTATGGTTTACCTTGTGTATCTCACTTGTGGAAATCCACCCAGGAACAAAGGGATTTGAGATGACAAATGTTAAGAAGCTTCTAGTGAAGTCACATGGCATTATGGGCTCTGCCTGGACCATATAGGTTGCAATAACTTAGCCAAATGGACAGTTGGTGGTAGGGGAATGATAGGTTTGGAGCGCGTCCATTTTGTTCTAAGGGAAGGCTTTTGAAAGGTCCTGTCTTGGTGAAAATCAAGTCTTCTGGGGAAAGTGCACAACCTCTGCAGATGTAAGAATCTAAGTACTTAGCCATGTACCTGGTATTGGACAATATGAGCATCAAGACATGGAAGCTATCAAGAATCTCCTCATCCTAATTTTCTAAGTTAAAACTTGTGGTTGAACAAGGGTGAAGGTTCACCAATTTCTATTGGTGGTTCCTTGGGAAAGTTTTGCCAAAGAAAAAGTTAGTGTTTTCAACTAATAGGTAAAACCTATTTTGAGCAAAGCAAGCCTAAGCTACACTTAGCCAAATTCATGTAGTAACTCAATGCTAATATTTTACTAAGGTATCACTTGCTAATACTATTCCAATGTATTGACCCACTGTGGCTGTAACTTGTGATGTTGCAGGTTACTCTGATGATGATTAGGGGTTATGAGTCTACACTCAACATGCTTGCCTGTGGCACATGAAGATGAAGACTTTATTTTTATTGTTATGAATGAACTCTTGTATTAGGCCTATGGCCATGGAGTTGTAAAATACTATGTTATCTCTGGAATGACGATGTAATAATGACCTTTGTTTCTGTGTACTTCATATTAAATTGTGGATGCTAGAAATTGATCCAGGGACTAGCATTGCAATCACAGGGATCCTTACCTTTATAAGGGAGGGATCTTACAAGTGGAGGCTAATGAGAAAGTACTGTTTGCCACCCACTATCTGGTAGGAGATGCAAGAGCATGGTGGAACAACGTTCGCGCCATGAAAGGAGGACAAATGATGACTTGGGAGGAATTCAAAATCAAGTTTAGCAGAACCCATGTGCCACCGGGTTTGATCAAGAGAATTGAGTACCGTGACAAATTTTTGTCATTGGCTAGGTATGCACCTGATGAGATTTACACTAAAGCCAAGAAGAAGGAGAGATTCTTGAATGGTATGCATGATGAGATGTAGACAGTTTTAGTCAACATTCCTTTTGCTGACATTAAAGCCTTAGTGGATTCTGCCACTCAGATGGTAGGAAAGATCAACCAAGCCAATGAGAACCGCAAGAGTAGAATGATGCATCAACCAAGAACCCATCATACCCCAAAGTATTGCCCCAACCCATCTCCAGGATTTGCACCAAGAACCAATAGACCCCCGATGAACCGTCCGACCTATCCAAACCGTGGAGGAGGAAACCCAAGGGTCACTATTCCAATGAGTGCCCCAAGAAGACTGCAGCAGCCCCCAATGCAGATGCCTCAGCTTAGCAGCAGCGTCATGTTCAGCCCGGAAGAAGGTTTGCCCCAGGGAATTCGCTCAACCGCAACGGCCGCTTGTTTCTCATGAATGCTGAAGAAGCCCAAGAAGCGCCAGATGTCGTGCTGCGTATGTTTTATGTTAACTCGGTACTTGCAAGAGTGTTATTTGATTCTGGAGCATCGCACTCGTTTGTTACTGAAGAATTTTCATGAACTAGTAAGATTCAACCAACGAAATTGAAGAATGTTATGATAGTTCAAATACCTGGTCCAACCACCAAAGCTAGACAAATTTGCAAGGCCGTACCTATCCGAATCCATGGCATAGATTTTTATGCTAATGTAATAGTACTTGGAACTAAAGGTTAGGAAGTAGTACTAGGAATGGATTGGATGTCGAAACATAAAGGATTAATCGACTGTGCCAAGAAAGCCATAACCATGACCAGTACAGCCAAAATATCAGTAGACCATGTATCTGAAACCTTGCCCCTTCAATTCAAGTGCAACAAGATTCTAGCCCAACCAACCATTGACCAAGTTAGAATAGTTTTCGAATACCCTGATGTATTTCCAGATTTTTTGCACGGTATGCCCCTAGATCGGGATATCGAGTTTATCATCGAACTAATCCCTGGAACCGGACCCATAGCCCAGAGACCGTATGGTATGAACCCGTCTGAATTAGTGGAGATGAAGAAGCAACTAGATGATATGCTGGAGATAGGATTGATTCAACAAAGTGCGTCACCATGGAGATCACTTGTCTTGTTTGTGGATAATATGGATGGAGGTAACCGTTTGTGTACAGATTATCGGAAGTTGAACGATGTCACCATCAAGAACAAGTACCCACTACCAAAGATAGAAGATCTGTTTGACCAGTTGACTGGTGCCAAAGTGTTTTCTAAGATTGATCTTAGAACAGGCTATCATCAACTCAAGATTCGCGCCGAGGATATTCCAAAAACTGCCTTTACCACCAGATATGGACTGTATGAGTACACCATCATGTCTTTTGGATTAACCAATACCCCTGATTATTTCATGAACCTCATGAATAATATTTTTATGGACTTCCTGGATATGTTTGTCGTTGTTTTTATCGATGACATTATGATCTATTCTAAATCAGAAGAAGAACATGAGCTACACCTAAGGACCATCCTTGTAACCCTTAGGGAGGATCAGTTGTATGCCAAGTTTAGCAAATGTGAATTCTGGTTACAGGAAGTAGGATTCCTCGGACATATTGTATCAGCCGGAGGAATTGCCGTTGACCCAACAAAGGTGAAGGATGTTGAAGATTGGCAAGCCCCAACCACTCAAACCCAAGTTCATGCATTTCTCGGATTAGCGGGATATTACCGCAATTTCCTAGAAGGATTCTCGAGAATCGAAAGACCCAGGATCCAATTATTGAAGAAGGATAATAAGTTTGAATGGACGGATAAATGCGAATCAAGTTTTCAAGAACTCAAGAGGAGATTGATATCAGCCCCAATCTTGATCATGCCGGATATCACAAAGCCTTTTGATGTGTATTGTGACGCGTCCAAGATCGGTCTCGGATGTGTGTTAATGCAAGAGGGCAAAGTAATATCCTATCTATCCCGACAAATGAAGCAGCATGAGCAGAATTATCCTACCCATGACCTTGAAGTAGCAGCTGTAGTTCTAGCCTTGAAGACATGGAGGCATTATCTTATGGGAAACCGTTGTGAGATTTATTCGGATCATAAGAGCCTAAAATATATTTTCACTCAGAAGGAGCTGAATATGAGGCAAAGAAGATGGATAGAGCTAATCAAGGACTATGATCTGGACATTCACTATCACCCCGGTAAAGCCAATGTGGTAGCAGATGCCCTTAATAGACTGCCGTGCTGCTTGAACTCCATGATTCCGAAGGAGCAACCAAGTTTGCACAAAGAGATGGAAGATTTTAGAATGGAATTAGTAAGTGAAGGATTTTTGGCTAGCATAGCACTTCAACCCACTTTGATCAGTCAGATCAAGGAGGCGCAGAAAGGAAATGCTAGTACCAATGGAATCAAATGTCGTATCGGTACAGGCAAAGTACCCGGAAGATGAAGAAGGAGTTTTGTGGTACAAAGGACGTATCTGTGTGCCAAAAGACTCAGAATTGAAGCAAGCTATTTTGAAGGAAGCTCATGATACTGTTTATTCTATCCACCCTGGAGGAACGAAGATGTATCAGGATTTGAAGGAGCAATTTTGGTGGCATAAGATGAAGAGAGAAATCGGAAGCTACATAGCCAAGTGTGATATTTTTCAGAGAGTTAAGGCGGGACATCAGACACCCACATGACTGTTGCAACCATTACAGATTCCAGAATGGAAATGGGATTATGTTGGAATGGACTTTATCACCGGTTTTCCTACATCTAGTAGAGGAAATGACTCTATTTGGGTCATAATTGATAGATTGTCCAAAGTCGCCCATTTCTTACCAGTCAAGACCACTTACCAGAGTTTGAAGCTAGCAGAGTTGTATATTGCTAGAATCGTCAGTTTGCATGGAGTCCCCAAGAACATTGTATCGGATCGAGGAACTCAGTTTATGTAACATCCCAAAAATATTAAACTTGAATCATCAAACTCTAATCATCAAATTTAGGGTTAACAAAAACTTTTCCAATTAAAAATATGAAAGCATTCATATGAGTGTGCATTAGAATTTGGATTCTTTTGAATTGCCATGATTATGTGTTTCTTTGCTTGGAAAATGATTCTTAGGTGAAATAAACATCATCTAAACAATCCCCACACTTTTCCCAAAGACAAACAAATCAAAACAAACAAAATAAGGGAATGGTCACTTTGGCCAATTTAACTCCCATGCCTACTTTGGCTATCCCTAACTTTCAGAACTTATCAGCAACTTGTATGGATCTTTGCACCCCTTGATAGTACTCATAAAAAGGTATCAAGTCCCACTTTGTGATCATCCAGAAACATTTAAATGCATAGTTTAAATGACAGTTTAAAATTGAATCTATTTCATATGGGAAGATCCCACTTTTTCAAAAACCACTCAAATAAGCTCAACTTTCAAAACCCAAGCATCCACAGACTCACCAGCACCTGCCTAGAACACCCACCAAAAATCTTTTCAAAATTCAAAACTTAAATTCATACGGCCCTTTCATCAAACACCTTGCTGATTCAAATCAAACAAAATCAAAACACTATAGTGAGCAGTGATTCTGGCCTAACTTGTTCCCTCTCTGGACACCACTAGCCTTAGTAGATCATCTAGCAAACTTAACTAAGCTCTAGCCCCACTGTAAACTCGCCAATGTCATCAATGGTGAACAGGCCGAGCCTCACCATGTCACCCCAGTGTGGACAGCAAGCTACACGCAGCACCAAGCCTAGCCAGCATGTCTGGGAGATATCCCATGCCTCACCGCCCCCTCTCAACCAGCCCTGCCTCACAGATAGCAGCCAGAACCGCCAGGAACGCCGTGTCGTGCCGCTGTCGACCATGCCGACGTGCGCCGCAGAGCACGCACCGTTCCCACGCGACCCGACCACCTCGAGCCCTTGCCGCCCGCCACCATGCTCCCCATCGTCCCAGGAGACCGCCAGACATGCCCATTTAACCGCCCGTGCCTCGTAGCCATCGCTCGCCGTCAGAGACGCCACCTCTGCCTCACATAACGTCTAGCGTTCCAGACCGTTTGCCACCGCCCCTACACACCTATTAAAGCCAGAGCATCGCCAAGATACCACCGATCGATCGCCATCCTCGGCCATGCCTCTAGCAGCCCGTAGCCATGTCACCACCGTCGCCTGCCCATCCCGTTCGGTTTCACCGTCGGGCCTATACAAGGAGACGACCCCCAGCCGAATTGATCACACCATCTCACTCCCCTCTTCTCACTGAGCGTTCCACCTTGTTCCCGGAGCAAGGCGAGTAGCGCATCGCCAGAATTTGGCCAGAGCCCGCCGCTGCTGGAGAAGAAGGAAGCCAGCGATTGGAGCCGCCCCAGGAGGAGCTGCCGGTACCAGGAGGTTTGTTGTTGTCGACTTTGTCGTTCGCCCGCCTCGCCGACCCTCCCTTGAACCACGGTGAGCCACCGACAACCCCCACCTGCCGTATTAGGGTTCTGTCTCGCCGGCGCTGCCCGATGTGGACGATGAACCAGAGCCGTTGGATTAGAACTAGATCCAACGCACCACGTTGCCCCGTACCGCTTCGCACCCCCCGTCTCACTGACGCGTGGGGATAGCTACTTAACCAGCCCGCGTAAGCGCTGTGTGTAGCAGGCCGACCAATTAGCAGTTCCCGCGCAGCCCACTCGTTTGAATTTGGATTTTTCCATTTTCATTCAAACACAGTTCTGTACCTAGTTTCAAAAATCAACCCATCTCGATTCAGTGAACCAAATTGAATGAAACCAATTTTATTAGAAAGGTTTTGAAATGCTTAATCCAAGACTGTTGGATTCAAATCATTTGGATCTGTAAATCAACCTTGGTAAAAATAACAAGGCAGAAGATTTTCTGCATTCAAACATTTTTCAAATTTAAACCATAATAGCTTTTGAGTTGATTCCAACTTGCAAAAATCACATTTGATCCTACCTTTCAGAATATATAAAAACATATGGGTTTACTTACAGAAATAATGTTCAAATAATAAAAGAATGCCACATAGACATTTCTAGTCACTTTATTTATTTAAAATAAAAAGGTTAAACCTTATTAAATTGTGACACCACTTTAAATCACATTCCCATGTACTGAAATATGTGGTGATGACATGTGTCAAGATGATCCCATTTTTGGTTTGGAGAATATTAAATCTTAAGTAGTTTTTCAATGAGTAGAAATTACTTTTCTCAAAATAAAATAAATAAGACAAATTCTTTAATCTTGTAATGTTAGTGATGATGCTAGATCATCTATAGAACCCCTTTGTGTGATGATTGAAAGTAGTTAAGTATTGTTTGGTGATTGTGTACCTCGTATTTATTTATAGACGCTAGTACCGACCAAGGATACGAGGAGGAAGGAGGATACTACGAATAAGAAGCCGAGTCGAACTTCAACCACTGCTCTACACAAGGCAAGCTAACACTTGCAAGATACTCTACTTTAGCAAGCCTTACTAATCAAGTTGACCTATGCAAGCAAATACTTGCTTGTTACCATGCCAACTATATGCCTTAAGCATATGTGATTATACTCACTTGATAACCCAATCCTAGTTTTACTTGCAAGCTTTTTACTTTATTCCTTTATCAAAGCTTTCTTTTAGAGTTTACTTAAGTGACTTTTAGATTCTAGGAAGATAATTGAAGGTTGCATAAAGAGCATAAAATTTGGCCTAAACTAGAAAATCTTGATGTCATCCTAAGGTATGAGAATGTACTTAGTTGAAACTCCACTAGTTACCACCCTTCATTAGTACTTACCCCCAATTGTAGATTCTAGTGCTAAGCATAAAACTTGATCAACTTTAGATGGGAATACTTGGTGGAAAAATGGTTATGAAAACCTTGGAATGATGGATCATTCTATTGAGATGTTTTAGACATGTGTTTCCAAACACCAGATGAATTGGATGATGAAAATGTTAAGGCATGAGCCTTAGCCCTTTATAAAACTGATGGTTGTCTGGATGCGATACCATTCCAATTTTACCGTACAACCACAATACCCGAGAATTGGGTAGGGCTTGACTGGAAACTTATATACCTTAGTATTGGTTCCCTCATGGCCAAGGTCTGAGCTGAGGCTACCTTGTGAAGATTGTCCACCTGTGCAGTACCCAAGATGACAGTTGGTCATGGTTGGGAGGCCAAACTCACAGGAGAGGTGCTTATACTAGGGCGTGTAATTGAAAGGTTAGGATTGATTATCTGCATACTGAGTATGGTGAATTCAGGATTTGTTCCTGAAGGATGTATCGAATGTTGTGGTGAAAGTGTACAATCTCTACATAGTGTCAAACTATTCGAATAGCCGCGTCCGCGGTTATGGACAGTTGGAGTGGCCATACTGTTCCCCCATCAGATGTTTTCAAAATGACTTATGAAATGAATTGAAACTTTGACTTGACCACAATAGAGTTGTGATATGAAATGCAAGTTCCCACTTAGGTGTTATCAAACCTCAACTAGCTTTCTTCGTTTCTAAACTTAGTAGATGTAAATCTGGCTTTTTGCAAAACAACCCTAGATCTTAGTGTCCTACTACAAAAACCCCCTTCACTTGTTAGTATTAGTTTGCGAGTACTTAAAGAGTACTCATGGCTTTGTCCCTGGCTATCCCCATGGCCAGACTATGAAGAGGAGTACTAGGAGGATGGACCCCAGGAAGGTTACGACAATTAGGATCATCTCCCATCGTCAGCATTGCCTGTGACCCCGAAGATGGAGCTTCGCCTACGCTACCGTTATTATTACGTATTTCCGCTGCTTGAGTTGTATTAAGAACTGGATCATGAGATCCTTATTTGTGTAAGACCTTATGTATGGTTTGTAATGGATGATGTACTATGGTATCCAAATCTGTTATGTCTCGCAAAAATGGTAATCATGGGATTGCGATGTATGGCATAACAGGCATCTGGGATTAAAAATCCGGGTGTTGACAGTTTACCTCGATATTTTGGAAGAAAGTTCAATAAGGATTAGGAACCCGACTGGATTTTAGCACAGCTTATCACCCTCAGACTGATGGACAAACGGAGCGAGTAAATCAAATACTCGAAGATATGTTAAGAGCCTGTGTGCTAGAGTATGGATCAAAACGGGATGATTGTCTGTCGTTCACAGATTTTTCATACAACAATAGTTATCAAGCTAGTTTGCAAATGGCCCCATTTGAATTCATGTATGGAAGGAAGTGTCGTACCCCTTTGAATTGGTCGGAAGTAGGAGAGAGTCAGATTTTCGGACCTGACATCCTACGAGAATCAGAAGAGAAAGTTCACTAGATCCGTGAGCACCTCAAGGCCGCCCAATCCAGACAGAAGAGTTATGCCGACAAGAGACGTCGAGACCTCGCTTTCAATATAGGAGATTTTGTGTATCTCAAAGTGTCGCCTTTGAAGGGAATGTAACGTTTCCAGCTCAAAGGAAAGTTAGCCCCCAGATATATCGGACCTCTTAAGATTCTGAATCGTCGAGGAGAAGTATCGTATCAATTGGAACTGCCAGAAACAATGTCAGCCGTGCATAATGTGTTCCATATATCGTTGCTTCGCAAATGCCTAGAAGTCCCGGAGAAGACTGAAGTTTTCAAGAACATTGATCACTGAACCATAGAGATCAACGATGACCTGACATATCCCGAATACCCATTCATATTTTGGAGGAAGCTTTCAGAACCACCAGGACCCGGAGTATTAAGTTTCTCAAGATCCAGTGGAGCAACCACACTGAGGAAGAAGCTACCTGGGAGCGAGAAGATTACATCAAGACAGAGTTTCCCGATCTCTTTAAATCCTTGTTTTCCTTTTCTTCTTTCTCAAATCTCGATACGAGATTTTGTTTGAGGGGGGAAGGTTTGTAACATCCCAAAAATATTCATCAAGGTTATCAAATTCCAATCACCAAAATTAGGGTTAACAGAAAACTTTTGTTAATAAAAATCAATATGAATGCATGTGTGTATGTGATGATTGTATGAATGCATGAATGGACTTGTGTGATTGATGTGAATAACAAGGAATGGGTTAAAGATGAAAACAACATCATCTAAATCAAATCCAAGCATAAACAAATCAAGAGAAATTCAAAAACAAACAAAATGAGCTAATGGTCATTTTGCCAATCTTGCTCAGTAGACCACTTTGAGTGTTTCTAGTCTAAGATTTCAAACAGAAACAATTCCATTTCTTTTCACCCCTTTCTAGACCAAGTAAAAGTGAACCCAAGCTCACCTTTCAAACTCACAGAAACATTTGGCAACTTGATTCAAATGAAAATTCAAAATTGAATCTATATCATATGAGAAGATCACCAATTCTCAAAAACTAACCAAACCAGTGCACCTTGACAAAACCAAACAACCAGAGACTACCTAGCATGTGACTAGTAACCCACCAATTTTCATCCAAAAATTCAAATTCAAATCTCTTTCGGCCATTCCATCAAACACCTTGCAAACACAAATCAAACAAAACATCGAACACTATAGTGAGCAGTGTTTGTGCCTAACTTGTTCCCTCTCTAGCTCACATCACCCGCTCAGTAGATGATCAAACTAAATTAACTAGCCCTAGCCCACTGTGAGCATGCCATTGTCATCAATGGTGAGCATGCCGAGCCCCAAATGGCCACCCCATTGTCGACAGCAAGCTAGGAGCATCTCTAGCCTCGCCAAACTTGTCTGGGACACTAAACATCGTCCACCTCCACCCCCTATCCAGAGCCCAAGCACTGCCAGCCCTTGGACCACTTAGCCCGAGCATGCCGAGCTTCTTTGCAAGCATGCCGAGTGCGCGCCAGAGCGCTGCACTCGACACGAGAGCACAGACCCCGTGCCGCCCTTGCCGCTTGCGTGCGTGATCACCACCGCCCCAGGAACTGCCAGGACATGCCCGTTCGTCGCTGCGCGACCATGACAGCCCGTGCGCCATTAAAACCTCCGTCGGACCTGCCCAGAGCACCACAATGTTCTGACCGCATCGCACCACCCCCACTCCTCGCAACCATGCCGTTGAGCTTCGCCAGGAGGCATAGCACCGTCCCCTACCGTCGCCCATGCCACTAGCTCACTGTGACGACGACCACGACGAGCTCCACCCGCGCCCTTCGTTCCCCTCTTGGCACTATAAATAGAGGCTAACCCCATTCGATTTCAGCACACCATCACACTCCCCTATCTCTTAGAACCACCCCACCTCATCCCCGGAGCAAGGCGAGCAGCAGGTCGCCGGAATTTCGCCGGAGTCTGCCGTGGAGGAGGAGAAGAGGAGCCAGCGATTGGAGTCGCACCAGGAGGAGCTATCGGTACCAGGAGGTTCACCGTCGTCCACTTCATCGTTCGCCCCCATCGCCGACCCTCGCCTGAGCCCCGTTGAGCCTCACACGATCCCCACTGGTCGAGATAAGGTTTAGTCTTGTCGGCGTTGCCCGACGAAGACGACAAGCCCCAGCCGTAAGATTAGATGTTGATCCTACGGCCCAAATCACCCCGTACCACTTTGCACCCACATGTATTGCTGACTGGTGGGACAACCACTTAAACCCACCTCCGTGCGCTGTGCGCCATGGGTCGGCCCAGTTACACTCCCGCGCGACCCAGTAATTCAAATTTAGGTTTATTAATTTAGTTTCAAACTTAGTTCTGTACCTAGATTCAAAAATCAATCCAGAGAGATTCACTAAACCAAAATGCATGAAATTAATTTTGCTAGAAAGGTACTGAAATTCTTAATCCAAGCCCGTTGGATTCAAACCATTTAGATTTTCAGATCACCTATAGTAAAAATAACAAGGCAGAAGCTTTTCTGCATTCAAACATTTTTCAAAATTCAACCATAAAAGCTTTTGAGTTGATTCCAACTCTCAAAAATCATATTTAACAAGACCTTTCTGAATATATAATAGTATCTAGGTTTACTTGCAGAAATAATGGTCAAGCAATAAAAGAATGCCCCATAGGGAATTCTAGTCACTTTATCTAATTAAAATAAAAAGCTTAAACCTTATTAAATTGTGACACCACTTTAAATCACATTCCCATGTACTGAAATATATGGTGATGACATGTGTCAACATGATCCCATGTTTTAGTTAGAGAATATTAAATCTTAAGTAGTTTTTCAATGAGTAGAAATTACTTTTCTAAAATAAAATAAATAAGACAAGTGCTTTAATCTTTGTGATAATAGTGTTGATGCTAGATCATCTAGTGTGAACCTTTGTGTGCTAAATAGAGTAGTTAAGAATTGTTTGGTGATTGTGTACCTCGTATTTATTTATAGACGCTAGTACCGAACAAGGATACGAGGAGGAAGGAGAATACTACGAGGAAGAAGCCGAGGAGAACTTCAACCACTGCTCTGCACAAGGCAAGCTACCACTTGCAAGTTTCGTAACCATGCAAGCCATCTTAGAAAGCTTACACTTGCAATTATGCAATATATCCTAGCAAGCCTTACTATACAAGTTAACTTAGCAAGCTACTATCTTAGCAAGCTAAGCTAAACCATGCAAGTTTACTTGCAAGCTTACACCACTTGATACCCAATTCCTAGTTTTATTTGCAAGCTTAGTTATTTTATTTCTTTATCAAAGCTTTCTATAGGAGTTACTTAGTGACTTGTAGATTTTAGAAAGATATTTAAAGGTAGCATAAAGATCATAAAACTTGGCCTAAGTTAGATAATCTTGATGTCATCCTGAGGCATGAGATTGAACTTAGATCATTCCCATTTGTTTACCACCCCTCATTAGTGTTTACCACCACTTGTAGATGCTAGTGCTAAGCATAAAACTTGATCACTTAAGATGGAAATACTTGGTGAAAATGGTTATAAAAACCTTAGAATGATGAGTCATTCTACTGAAATGTTTTGACATGTGTTCTTGAACACCAGATGATTTTGATGACGAAAATGTTGAGGCATGAGCCTTAGCCCTTTATAAAACTGATGGTTGTCTATATGCGATACCATTCCAATTTTACCGTACAACCACAATACCTGAAATTTTGGTAGGGCTTAGCTTAAAGTTTATATACCTTACTATGGGTTTCCTTGCGGCCAAGGTTTGATCTGAGGCTACCTTGTGAAGGTTGTCCACCTGTGCAGTTCTCAAGATGATAGCTGGTCATGGTTGGGATGCCAAACTCACAGGAGAGGTGCCTATACTAGGGCATGTAATTGAAAGGTTAGGATTGATTATCCGCATAATAAGTATGGTGAATTTAGGATTGTTCCTGACGGATGTATCGAATATTGTGGTGAAAGTGTACCAGCTCTGCAGAGTGTCAAACTATTCGAATAGCCGCGTCCTCGGTTATGGACAGTTGGAGTGGACATACTGTTCCGTCGTCAGATGTTTTTAAAATGACTTGTGAAATGAATCATGACTTTGACTTGACCACAACAGGGTTGTGATATGAAACTCAAGTTCCCACTTAGGCGTTATAAAACTTTCAACTAGCTTTTTTTGTTTTCGAACTAAGTAGAGATAAATATGGCTTTTTGCAAAACAAACTAGAGACTAGTATCTCCTAATCAAAACCCACTTCACTTGCTAGTATTAGTTTGCAAGTACTTAAAGAGTACTCATGGCTTTGTTCCTGGCTATTCCTGTGGTCAGACTATGAAGAGGACTATCAGGAGGATGGACCGCAAGAAGGTTACGACAACTAGGATCATCTCCCATCGTCAGTATTGCCTGTGACCATGAAGATGGAGCTTCGCCCATGCTACCGTTATCATTACATTATTTCGCTTCTATGATTGTATTAAGAATGGATCATGAGATCCTTTATTTATTGTAAGACCTATGTACAGTTTGTAATGGATGACGTACTGTGATATCCAATCTGTTATGTCTCGCAAAAATAGTAATCCTGAGATTGCGATGTATGGCATAACAGGCATCTGGGATTAAAAATCCGGGTGTTGACAGAAAACTTGTTGCCGTACTCATCATACCTTCCTCTTGGGGTCTCCCAACGAAGCTCTACTACTAAGCCACGTCAGTGCCCGCCTCGACCGCCTCCATCGGCGAGCGCCACCGCCGCCGTAGGGCCCCACCCTCCTTCCTCGGTACCTCTCTCTAGCAACCCGACCGCCCCCTCTTTGTGTGCCGGCAGCCGTCCTCCACTGTGCCTCCCTCAGCTCGCCATCCCTCCGCCACGTGCCCGCCGAGTCTGCCTCCTCGAGCTCCCTCGCCTCCGGCCAGCGCCACCTCCCCCCCATCGCGCATGTTCCTCTCCCTGTCGGCTCGCCTCCAGCGACAGCTCCACCGCCGGTGGGTGTCCTCGCCATCTGAATCGGGCCCCTTTCCTGTCAGGCCCCTCCCCGAGCGTTGCCGCCTCGCCGGCTCCGCTCGTCGCCCAGCAGTCGTCATCGACCTCACCCTCGCTGATCCAATGACGATGTGTTTTCCCAAAGCAGTGATTATGGCGTGCACGCTACACCCATCGGCCGTCCGCTTCACTCTCAAGATTCAGGGCTGGAAAGTTGACCCAGTTGCGTAGCCGAGTTGTTCAGATTTTTATAAGGCCAACAATTCATCTTATGCGTGTTCCTTTTTGTCAGATACGAGCTGTTCTGAACTGACACAACATGCATCGAAATGCATCGGTGCTGAGAACTCTTGCTGAGCATTGAAGCTTGATTTGACAGAACATGTACCGTCCTAGCTATGCATAGACCATATGGTCCATATCTGTACTTCACTGCCAGAGTGATAGGGATTGAATATAAAATTGGTACCAATGTTTCTTTGCAAAAATCCTGAACTGATATGCAAAAAAATAAAAATAAGGATTTAAGTGAATATTGTTAGATATATACTAAATCAGTACATCCAATATAGTGCAGTAGTCATTATAGTTTAGAATGTAAAGATTATGAAACCACGACCATGTAGAAATTAGGCTGACACCATTTCTTCTAAAGAGAGGACATAATCGATCAGGTTTCATAATATATTCACCGGTTTCATTACATACTATAATGTTTTGGGCAAATCAAATGAAGTTGGAGACACCATGTTATTTCAACAGTTGTTTTATTCATGTTCAAATGCAAACATCTACTAGCATCTGTTTTATATCTCTAGATGCATTTGTCATAGTCACGAAACCTAATGTGTTTAGGTAGAACAATCCATTGGAGACGGGGAAAATGTGGGATAAAATAGACTGCAACATAGAGTTGTTAGTAGGGTTTTTCTTCATAGATTTTCTAATTTTTTATTAGGTGGATATACTTCCCTGGCTGGCTGGCTACGTGATGGTACTGCCTATAAGCATGGCCTATCTTGTGGAAAGCTGATGGAGCAAGGGCATCATTTTCATTGTGTATCTTCGTGGTGAGACACACTAGATTCCGCTAGAAGATCCTATGTGACCGTTGGCATAATGGCAAGAAAAATTGTATTTATTTGACCATGGATTAAAGTTTGGCTTGGTAAATACAAATTTAAAAAGCATTTTAAATAAGACTAGGAAAAGGGCCCGTACGTTGCAATTGGTCTATAAGTTTCCATAGTAATTGTGTTAAACATGTAATTTTAAGGTCCTTGGGCACATCAAATATCTTTATTAAGTTTTGAGAAAAAGCATATTATTTCAGAACGTACATATTCCCGTGAAGGCATGGAAAATAATCTAAGTTATGATTGAGTTGGTATCCTTACATGAGAAACAACATTATGGACGTGTTTGGTTCGACAATTTTTGTCTGGTATCAGATTACAGCGTAATCCAAATCCCTTAAATGTGTTTGGTTGGCCTGGTCCGTAAACGGTTACCCTGTAAACAGATTACATCCCAGTTTAAGTCTGATTCCGCCCACCCCCCTCCGGAAACAGATCGCATTACCAGAGGAATCGAGGATGGCTCGAACCCCTGGTCCGTCGATCCCCTCCGCTCTCTGTCCCCTGATTCGGCGATCCCCTCTGTTGTATGCCCCCTGATGCGGCGATCCCCTCTGCTGGCTGCCCCCGTTCTTCTCCATGCCCAACGCTGGTCACCATGGAGGCAGCAGATCTCCTCCTCAACTTCCTCTGTCACAAGCACCATGACACAGGAGGAGCTGTCGCCGGAGGAGCGGCGGCCCCGTCGACCCCCCTTAGCTGGCCGGTGTTCGTTCCCGCCAATCTCCCCCTCAGCTTCATCCTTCATCTATTCCACGAGCAACTCGTCGGAAGGTGCAGTCGTTGTTTCCATGGAAGAGCACAAACAGCGGGCGTACAGTAATTAATACCATTACCTAGTGGAACCAAACAAAATGATGAAAAGTTCCATTACAGTTCAATCCCACTGTAACCTGATTCCTTTCCCATTTACGTTACCGCTAGCTGAAACAAACACCTTCATAGTAAACCTTGCAATAACCGTGTGAAGACACTCAGGTATAGACCTTACAACTTCCACTTGCTTATCTTCCTGTTGAGATAACTAATCAAATTCGGAAGCACTGGAATGTGCACCATTATAGCATTTTCTTACAAATAAAAACTCTTTTTCTATCGCCGGGGTCAATTATCCATTTTACGTGTCACCTCTACCTTGGTTATGTCCAATACAACTTCATCTTACCAACAAAACGAACAATCCATTTCCACTGAAATTTGTGTCTTCTCGATGAAGTCATGGATGCCTTCTACGAGGATGATGCTGGAGGTGCCGGTCTGCTCCGACATGTGCGAGCCAGACAACTGAAGTTCTCCTACACTGCTTCTGTTCTGGTCAACTTGCATGTTCCTTCTTCAAAGTAGAGTAAGATGCAGACAGGAGAGCAGAGAGCAGACGGAAACTCTAATGTCAAGATTTAACGGATTTAACTAGAATGCAATGAACCACAAGTCCTAACAACACAAGTGGCTCCGAAATATATTGAGGTGTAAGTCATAAAATAAATCAGGCATCACATGATTAGTCGAACAATGAGCCTCTCTCAAAAAAGTTGAACAATGAGTAGTCTCCTATTGTAACGTTTGACAAATAACATGTACAGAAAAATACATCTTTGTATACATTATCAAGAAGTACACATCCATGGGAAAAATGCATATCAGTTTAAATTCATCACTTAATCAAACAATATTGAAGAGATTGCTCAATTCTAAAAAAGACATAGCTATATATACTTCTATATCCTAAGACTTCCATCATTAATTTTCCTTATTTTTTCTTGGAACTTCACAAATGCTTCAGGGGCAATGCTATGAAAAATGTGACGTAATAAGAGCTGCTGAATTCTGAACAAATAAAGAACACATACCTAGTACATCTAATTGATACACGGTATTGCACACCCCAATAACCAGTGCCTAGTTTTTCCGCATTGATCTTGTCTCAAACCAGACTTTCCTCGAGCATACAGTTGGTGTTGCACTGCTCCTTCAAAATTCACCAGTCGGCTATGAATATGGTATGATATAAGCTAAGTACTACAACTGACTAAATAAACCATACATATTATGCCATCGTATACATTTAGAAAGTATGCTTTTCAACATATGCAACTGCATTCTGAAGGAAATGTGTAGGCTACATACGCCATAATTGAAATGAAAGAAACTGAAAGGAACGATGCAAAAAACATGAAAAGGTATTACCAAGAGCGTTTAAATTATTTGTTACAGCTAGTATTCCTTTTAATTAGTAAAATATGCAAACAACAACGCATCACAACTGCATATAGTTAACAAACAATTTTTTAATAAATAAACATGGTGCACATAGATAAGAGAATTATTGCATGACCTTGTGAAGGATTGGCATGGTATCTGAAACAACAGGAGCACACTCCTTGGTAGAAATAGTATACCCCTACTTAGTATTATTTTAATGAAGATCGTACAAATCCTAAATCCAAGCATCAGAGAAGTGGAGCAGTTTCTGAATGATCGTAATAAGCAGGGGTTGAGCACGTGAGAAGAATCAGCCGAGGAGAAAATAATGTTGAGAGGAAATAAGAATCATTTTTATAAACATAGATTTATACTCTGAAATAGTAAAAACAAATGGATCATGTGATATGCAGTTCTAAGTGAATAATATGCTTAAATATGCACGGACATCATAGTATATATAATTACACATGTAAGGAGGCACTGCCCAATAAACACATGCCAACTATGTCACCATTCTCTAGCCTAGAGCTACTTGGTAACCTGAACGATTCACCTTTTAGAAACACGAAAATCTGAGAAAGAAAAGAGCAAATTTATGGTATCATTTACTACTCTCAAAATGATAGACTTCTTATCTTATTTGCTAGAAACAGAATTTATAGTATTGATATCGATTGCTTGTTATTATATGACAGTGTAGTAGCTTTATTAATTAACATGAGGTTGCATCAGGAAAACAAGTTATTGTTAGGAATAGACAACTTGTATTCCTCTAGGGACCAAAGGCCACAATATATAATAAATGTACAGGTGGAAATATGCAGGAAGACCCCCTAACAAGTGGGGACATACAATATACAAATATACATCTAACACCCCCCTCAAACTCATGGTGGCTCCACAACACTGAGTTTGGAGAGAAAGAATGTATGCTGAGCAATGGTCTGTGCCTTCATAAAGAAATCCGCCAACTGTAACTCTCAAGGAACATACTGAAGTGCAACAACCTGAGCCTGCACCTGAGCATGTGTATAGAAAGCATCAACACCAATATGCTTGGTAAGCTCATGCTTGACCGGATCACGTGCAATACTAATAGCACCTGTACTGTCAGACAAAACCAGAGTGGGGGTGGTAATAGAGACCCCAAAATCCGCAAGTAACCACCGTAACCAGGTCACCTCAGCAGTCAACAAGGCCATAGCACGCAACTCAGCCTCAACACTCGAACGAGAAACCGTTGTCTGTTTCTTCGTCTTCCAAGCAATGAGCGAACCACCAAGAAACACACAGTAAGCAGAAAGTGAACGGCGATCCGAAGGATCACTCGCCCACATAGCGTCCGAATAGCACTGGAGCTAGAGGGAGCTGGAACGAGGAAAGAAAAGATGACGAGTGATCGTACCACGAAGAAAACGAAGAACACGGAGAAGATGACTATAGTGAACAGTGGTAGGAGCGGAAACAAACTGACTCAGAATATGAACAGGATAAGAGATGTCAGGACGAGTGATAGCAAGATAAACAAGACTCCCAATAAGATGACAATAACGCGTCGGATCAGGAAGAGGATCACCATTAGTAGGATGAAACTTAACATTACGCTCCATAGGGGTCTCAACAGTGTGCTCATCCCCAAGAGCAGCACGAGGAAGAAGATCTTGAATATACTTTTCCTGGGAGATGTAAAAGCCATCAGAAGTGGAGGAAACATCAATCCCAAGGAAGTATCGAAGAGGACCAAGATCAGTCATAAGAAACTGATCACGAAGACGAGCTTTAACAAAGGCGATATAATCAGAATCGTCAACAGTAATGATCATATCATCAACATAGAGAAGAAGAAGAGTGCGTCCACGAGGAGAAGTGTGAACAAACAACACTGGATCATGAGCACTAGGAGAGAAACCAGTAGCAGTCACTACAGAGGCAAAGCGCTCAAACCAAGCACGAGGGGCCTGTTTGAGGCCATAAAGAGAACGTTGAAGACGACAAACCATCCCCGCGGGAACAGAATACCCAGGAGGAGGCTGCATATAAACCTCCTCACTCAACTCACCATTGAGGAAGGCGTTCTGAACATCAAGCTGGGACACAGACCAATGACGAACAAAAGCAACAGCAAGAATAGTACGCACAGTGGTCATATGAGCCACAGGAGCAAAGGTCTCATCATAGTCACAACCATGCTCCTGCTGAAAACCACGAGCCGCAAGACGCGCTTTATAGCGCTCAAGAGATCCATCAGAGCGGGTCTTAATCTTATAGACCCACTTACACGTGATAGGACGAACACCGTGAGGGGGAGAAACAAGATCCCAGGTGCAAGTGCGCTCAAGCGTAGCAATCTCCTCAGCCATGGCCAGCTGCCATTCAGGATGATGCTTAGCATCCCGAGAAGAAGTCGGCTCGAAGGCAACAGAAAGACCATACTGACTAGGAGAGTAACGGTTGGGGGCACGACAATGACAAACAGGACGAGTAGAGGGAAGCTCATCCGAGGAAGACGACTCATGAGATGATGATGAAGAAGAAGGAATGGCAGAGGAAGGCTCCAGAGAACGAGGAGAACTAGGAGAACTAGACGGAGAATAGGAGGATGGTGTCGAAGAAGAGACATCAGAAGGAGGGGGTCCTGAAGAAGAAACAATAGGAGTAGAAGGAGGTGTGTGAGGAAAAATAAGAAAAGTGATATCTTCCACCGGGTAGGTACCAGCAGTGGGACGAGGATAGAAAGGACGCGTCTCATCAAAAGTAACATCATGAGAGATACGCATCCGACGACCAACGGGGTCCCAACATCGATAGCCCTTATGCTCATCACTGTATCCAAGAAAGACACACTCAACAGACTGACAAGTCAGTTTGGTGCGTTCGCGAGGAGCAAGAAGAACATAGCAAACACAACCAAACAAGCGAAGCATGGAGTAGTCTGTAGAATGTCCAGATAGAAGCTCAAGAGGAATACATCCCTGCAAAGTGGCAGAAGGCTGAATATTGATGAGGTAAATCGATGTAGCGATGGCCTCAGCCCAGAAATGCGGAGAAAGGGAAGAAGCAATCATCATGGCACGAGTGGTCTCAAGAATATGGCGATGCTTACGCTCAGCAACGCCATTCTGGGCATGGGCGCCAGTACAGGAGAACTGAGAAAGAGTACCCTGCTCAGCAAGAACACCTCGCAACATCTAGGAGATATACTCACTAGAAGAATCTGCACGAAACACACAAATGGGTGTAGAATATTGAGTACGGACCATGGCCGCAAAATGTTGATAGATGGAGAGCACTTCACTGCAAGAGCGCGTAAAATACAACCAAGTGTACCGAGAAAAATCATAGATTAATAAAATATAGTAGCGATGGCCCCCTTTCGAAGCGAAAGGAGCTAGACCCCAAACATCGGAATGAACTAAATCAAAAGGTCGCTGAGATACAGACGCGCTAGTAGGATAGGGAAGCTGAATCTGTTTGCCCAACCTACAGCCCTGACAATGTAAAGACCCATCTCCTGAGACAGACCCCAAAAGACCACGTTGAACTAATGACGATAGACGAGAGTCACAAAGGTGACCAAGACGATGATGCCACTTCTGAAAAGAGCTGGTAGCAGAGGTGACAACCGGAGAAGAACTGGCAGATGAAGTGGCAGCGGAAGGAACACGAAGCCAGTCTAACTCCCAAAGTCCTGAGGAGTCACGGTTGCAAGGGCCAGCTCCAACCAGGGCCTATGTGCGACGATCCTGGACAACACAAGAATCTGTATCAAGAATGACGCGACAACCAGAGTCAGTAAGCTGGCTAGCAGAGAATAGATTCATCTTAAGACGAGGAACATGAAAAATATCAGGAACAGAAAACGAAGAAGTAGAAAGGGTGCCCGACTAGAAACAGGAAGAGAGGTACCATCGCCCGTGAGAACATGGACATGACAAGGGAGAGAACGAAGAGAACGAAGTGCGAACAGAAGAGAAGACTCAGAGGTCAGATGAAAAGAAGCTCTAGAATCCAGATATCACGGGGACGTACCTGACTGTGTAGAAGGTGGTGGTCGCGCAGTGCCTGAAGAATCAGTCATAGAACCAGCAGTGCCCGTTGAAGAAGAGCCTGTAGCAGCAAGCAGACCGCGAAGACTCCTGATAATATCCTGATCAGAGAGAGCAACTGCTGAAGATCCGGAAGGAGCCGACTGACCACGAGCCTGGTGCTGCTGACGTAAAATGGGATCCCATGTATAACAGGTGGCCCAAGTGTGACCATCCCTGCTATAGTAAGTGCAGTGACGAAGAGAACCATGGCGACCCTGACCACGAGCCTGCTGGTGCTGACTCTGACCCTGAGACTGCTGGTGCTGACTCTGACCCTGACCTGGAGGAGTGGGTAGTATCAGCGGTGGCACAGAGGACCGCAGCTGAGTCGAGGGAGCAGACGGCAGAGGAGGACCACGAGTAGCAAGCACAGACAGAACCGCAATAAGACCAGCACCACGGAGACGAGTCTCCTCGGACCGAAGCTCAGACAACACCTTAGAGAGCGGAAGACGACCACGAGCATTCAACTGAGCACGGCGAGGCTCGAACTCCTGGCGGAGCCAAGACAGAAACTCATAGATGCGGTGGAATTCCAAATCCGAGCGCACAATCTGGCAGCACGGGCATGTGCCACAAACAGTAGTACAGAGAGAATCAAGCTGACGCCAGATAGCAGCACTCTGAGTATAGAACTCATCAATAGTGGAATCACCCTGCTGAAGAGCATGCTCCTGGCGGACCACAGACAGGTAATGAGCATCCCCAGATGGCTGATAGCGCTGACGGAGATGGGCCCACTGAGCAGCAATAGTAGGAAGACTCATGAACTCAGCGGCAAACTGGGGAAGAACACTGGAGGTGAGAACAGTAGCAGCACGAGCATCCTCATCTACCCACTGAGTGTAGGCCGTCAGATCGAGGCGATAGGTCTCGAGATCAGCAGAGTACTGTTTGAGCTTCAGCTCATATGCAGCAACATCAATATCATCGGCACTCTGAGTAGCATCCTTGGCCTCCTGAGAAGCATCAGCACCAAGAACGATCGGCGACGGAGGAAGAGGAGCCATAGGAGCAGTGGGGCACGGCGGACAGGAGACCTCGCTAGAGAGCACACCCCATAAACGAAGACCGTGCATGTAAACACGCATAAAGGCAGTGAAATCAGGATAATTCGCCCCATCAAAGATCACCGGGCAGCGAGGAATCGCAACATAGCCCGATGGAGAAGACATCTCTCTCTCAATTTTTTTTGATTTTTTTTGGATCTAGATCTGGCTGCTGAAAGTCAACGCTCGCGAGCAGCAATCTCCAGCCAATTCCTCCTAGAACAGGGCACCACCGATGATCTGAGCACTAGGATAAGCTAGATCGGGGCAGCGCGAACCTATTCCGGGGGAAATCGAGGCCGAAACGGAAGGTGGCCGAGACGGGCCCGCCGAGGCCGTTCAGAGATGAGACCGAGTGAGGCCGAGCGGGAGATCCCAGGCGACGGAGGGGGCGGGCTCGAGCGGAGGAGGAGATCGATAGGGGCGGTCTCAGGCGGAGACGAGCGGCTACAGTGAGATCCGATCAGGACAGGAGATCGACTCGGGGCTGGCGTCGATCTGGATGGCAGCACGGGGCTGGCGTCGGGCGACGGGTGGCCCGAGTGTGGGCGACGGGTGCTGTTGCAGACGTGATCGATCTAGAGGAAAGCAGGAGACCGATCTGGAACAGGCGGCGACCGGCGGCGGCGACAAAGGCAAGGCCGTCAGTGACAGGGACAGTGGCGGCTGCAGCGACGAAGCTGCGAGTAGGAAGAGGCTAACTTGGCTCTGATACCATGTTAGGAATAGACAACTTGTATTTCTCTAGGGGAAAAGGCCACAATATATAATACATGTACAGGTGGAAATATGGAAGAAGACCCCCTAACAAGTGGGGACATACAATATACAAATATACATCTAACAGTTATCACTAAGGTAATGCCAGTGGTAACATGTTTCAGCTAGGAAATTCTTGGATTCCAACTCAATCATACCATCTGAATTAATATAGATGCCAGGTAAATTTTAAGAGAAGTATGATTTGTATTGATTACTTGTTTGAGGATTTGACAATAGCAATTTTGTGTGTCCTTCACAATGTATGTGTTCTAAATATATAATAAAAGAGAAACTCGCAACTCTCTCATGAGATGCTGACCTTTTTGTGTTTCCTCTGCGACCTCTTTTGTACATACATACTCTCTCATGAGATGCTGACCTTTTTGTGTTTCCTCTGTGACCTCTTTTCTACATACATACCTGGATTAATAAAAAGTAATTAGATGGTCAATTGTTTACTTTAAATACATAATTTACAAAATTTTATTTCCTTCTTGTAACTGCACTAAACTGAATGCAATAACCCTCCAAATTATGATATCCAACCTAGAACATACAAAAGCTAAATAATTATTTTATAGAACAAATAGGAGTGCTTCTAGATCCATTTCATCTTGAAACCACGAGTTAATGACACATGTCACAAGTAGAAGCAGAGCCTTGCCTATAACCACTAAATAAAATAGACATAGGAAGGCAAAAAAGCATGACAGGATAAGTGAATTTAGTATTGGATTCTATATAACAGAGAATGCTTCATCTAATTTAGTGTTCAATCTCCTGGTTCTTTTTTCGATTTCACAACGGCGTGTGACAAACACTGAAACAGAATGGAGATTAAGTAAGTTGGGAGCACATACCATTGGGATATCCAGTGTGTACATCCGATGCATCAGGATGGCCACTTGAGAGCGACACTGACATCTACATGAATCTCCACGTGGACTAGCCATCGACCACAACACTAACGAGGGTTGCGAAGGGGCATAAGCTAGTGTCTGTGTGTCATCCTCGCGACACACCGCCATGCATGCCTTCGTTAATATCCACACATACTAGCCTTCGATCACAGAGACGACAAGGGCCGTGGAGGGCAGGAGCTGGCCATAGAAGAGAAGAACGCCAAGAGGACTGCGTAACATACCACAACCAAAGATATAATCATTCAATTCATTTGCTATAAAATTCTAAATTGGAGTACTAGAGCATCCAACTCTAATCAAGTTTAGATGAGAAAACAATGTCCATATAAATACTTCTTCAATTGGTGTTCAACAGATGCATATAATGGTCATAGTGTTTGAATTTCACTAAACGGTGTCTTTGCATGCCATCTACAAGAGTTGATCTTGTAGTAGGATCAGATTCTTCGGGCAAGAAACAAGGGGCGTGGAGGAGCAGCTTGCTGCATATTTCAACAGCCTCACCTTTGGCAGGAAGCACTACAGGGCCAGAACTCACCTGGACGGGGCGGGCTTGTGGCATCAGCCTTACGTCGGGACGGCCAGATCCTATACGGGGATAATGCCGGCATGGGAATGGCAGAGAAGCATGGCCACGGAAGACAAATCTCAAGGTCAGTGATGGCGGAGCTCATGGTAGGACATGAGAGCGGTAAGCGGGCCAACATGTCGTCGTCGTTGGTGGAATCGAGGCCGACAGATGCCTCGCGCATGCGAATGTCGCCTCGACCTCCGGAGATACTACGACACCCATCGGTGATGGGACTTCCATTGGTGGCGATGCCCTCGACATCAGGGATTGATCCTTCCACTTCCAAGTTTCTTGCTAGACTGTGACTGTGAGACGACTCCTGGCCAGCTGGATGTTGAGGATCAGGGCAGAGGTCGAGTGCTCTCTTCACACAGATGGGATAGGCCTACAGGAGCCAAAGGACGGCGGAGATGACGAGGCATCAAAGGCGTAGATAAATGTCTGAAAGCCTTACCGTTGTGACAAGGAGCTCGCGGGTGAGAGGCACCTATGCCCATATCAAGTGGGGAGGTCTGATCTGGGCGTCCGGGCCCAGATCTCAGGCACCTA